>HG993137.1:1533928-2835357 GCA_905231865.2 Boloria selene | reverse complement strand
TTATTGTTTCATGCGTAACGTAACTTGGTGCGGGAAAATGAGTTTCTCGAGAATTATTATATATTTTGTATTGGTCGTTGTGATAATGATGGCAAAGTCCATTTATCTATACTAGTATTATAAAGCTGAAGAGTTTGCTTCTTTATCTGTTTGTTTGTTCGTTTGTTTGTTTGATTGGCTGAACGCTCTAATCTCAGGAACTACTGGTCCGAATTGAAAAATTATTTTTGTGTTGGATAGTCCGTTTATTGAGGAAGGTTTTAGGCTATATTACGTCATGCTGCGACCAATAGATATTTTGGTTCCGCTGCGAAAACCCGAAAAAGCAAGAGTGAAACGCTAGTCATAGGTGATATCATTTCCTAAGAAATTATCATAAAGTAGCTCTTAATAACGTCAAATTTGCTTCTTTAAAGAAACACCTGCTCTGCCACTTTTTTCACCTAATAATATTGTTTTAGAATAATTTTACCAAGATTATGATGAGGAAAATTTGTCAGAAACATTTTTTCCTCCTATATTCGTTATACTTTACTTTAATCTTACACCTGCCTGACATATAACCTTTTATTAAAAAGATAATGTAATAAAGATGTTAAAAAAATCAATTCGGCTAATCACTACATAGTATAAAACAAAGTCGCTTTCTCTGTCCCTATATCCCTTTGTACGCTTAAATCTTTAAAACTACGCAACGGATTTTGATGCGGTTTTTTTTAATAGATAGAGTGATTCAAGAAGAAGGTTTATATGCATAACTAGCGGATCCCACGGCTTTGCCTGTGGATGTAAATCTAGGAAAAAGCCCAAGCGAAGCGAGGGCGAGTCGCTAGTATTTTTATATAATATATCTTAAAAAGAAATAATTTCAACACTAATTTTGTTAACCTTAATATTTTATTTAATATATTTTTATATTATTTTAAATGCAAGAGTTTGAATAAATAGATTTTTGTTACTCAATCACGCCAAACCGGCTAAACGGAATGGGATGAAATTTGGCAAGGAGATAGACTAGACTAGAATAGTTAACACTATTAGTTTTTATACCGGAAACATGTACGGTTCGGTAGCTTTTCATAAACATGTCTACCTCAAAATTGTCACTTACTACATGTTATTATGCCCGCTTGTTATGATTTTTTTTAATATGTAAATTATTTCCAAATATAAACAAAAATTTGAAGTTGAAACTTTAATTGCTCATACTTTGCTTAATGGTCTAAAAGAATCTCATCTTAATTTGATTCATTACCTCTTGTTTTAATAAAAAAAGGCAAATCTGATATACATTTCTCTTTGACTTTTTACAATTTTATATTGTTCCTCTTGTAAATTAAAGAATTACTTATCCTAACTAATTCATAAACAGCTAAGCCTACAGACCTAAAAGGTTGAAATTTTGACAGCGTAATCCTATAAAGACATGGTTTACAGTAATATTTTGTGGCAATTTTGACTTAAATCTTGGTGCTTGTTGATTAAATTAATAAAACATATATTTAACCATTTTGGAAATAAAAAATATGTGTAGTAGGTAACTATTAAAAAAACTTAACTTTATTGGAAGCTTTACTTGAAATATATTTCAAATAATTATTGAAGATTAAGTATTAAGATTATTAAGATGAGAAGAATAATTATTAAGATTATTGAATATTATATGCTAAAATAAAACTAACTTTCCGCATATTTACGCGGATTTATTGCAATATTTGGTTCTCGACGTTCTGTCGTCTCCCGAAAAAATAGTTTTATTTTAAAATGTCGAAGATGTTGATTGTATGTATCAAGTGATACTAAATGATCTATCCATCTAGTCGTTGTCAATATAAAAAGTAGTTTTTCGTAAGAACTATAATATAAAATGACAGACAGTTGAGCCCAGCGGTAACGCGCTCACTTGGATAATCGAGTGATGCGGGTTCAAACCCGGGTCTCGCACCTCTGATATTTTCATGTGCTTATCATTTTTATCATGATTACTGACTAATGTCTTGTCTTACGGTGAAGGAAAAACATCGTGAGGAAACCTGCATGAATGAGAAAACCTAGCAAGTTTTCGAAAAACATGTGAAGTCCGCCAACACGCACTAGGCCAGCGCGGTGGACTATGGCTGATTCCCCTCGTACTGAGGAAGCCCGTGCCCAGCAGTGGGACGTTAAGGAAAGGCTGATGATGATGATGATAATATAAAAGCATACAGACAAAGCCGAGCTAGATTCCTATAGTATAGATAGTTGGAAACAGTCAGCCGGCACGTATAATCTCGATTTTGGCACGGAGCGCGGGACCTAGTGAAGTTTTACTTACGTCCTCTATTAGGGGGATATCGTGTAGTTACAACACAAATACAGCATATTTAATGAATTTTACTATTTAATTTCAATAAAATAAGTTAAAATCTATTGGCATCATCTTAGCTAATTGGTAAACTAGTTTTTCCCATTGCTATATAAAATAGCACATATTGTAATAGTTTACAGAGATGAGAGACTTACAAAATATTTTCACACAGCATGAAGAGGGATTATTTGGTTAAAATAAAAAAAACAACAGAACTACTGGTGACAGGAGAGCTGGCTCATTTTTCGCCCAAAGAATCGGCATTGCCATTCAGCGGGGGAATGCGGCCAGCATTCTTGCCACTATTCCGCGCGGACAAGACTTGTACAGTAATAATTAAGTGTATATTTGCTTTGTACATATAGTTAAGTTTACAGAACTTGAAAAACTATTGAATTATTTCCAACTCACAAGTTTACTATAATTTCAATGTAATTGAACCATACAAATACTGTATATACACTTCAACCCCATGAATTGTTAAAACAAAAAATATACTTTACCCCAAATAAAGCAACATCTTTAAATTCTCAAGCTGTTACGTATATAAGCAATCACATAATTCTTTTGAGAGAAAATTGTATACGAATGAAGGCATATGCAAAATGCGCGAACCAATTCTCTGGCAGTTCATACAACCTTATGAGAAAAAACGAAGCCAAAACAGTTTATTGCACAGCTTCAGACGCGTATTTATGGAATATAAGTAGGATTTGCGAACAAATAAAGTTGAAACTAAGTATGAGTTAAGAAACAGTGACTCTCTCGACTCGGCTCGAAACGCGAGTGTGTAAATACCAAGTTAGATATTAAGATTCAAGATCATTTTTTTTTCATTATTTTACGTTTTTGTTATAACAACTATATAATATTTATAAAGAATTAAATATTGCGGTTGAAGATTGAAAGTTTATTTTCCGTTGAGTGAAAAGATTATCTCTAAGAACCTTCATCCATCATATTACGTTTCTAATGAGAAAATTTAATACTCTTGAATTTGCAAAATATATAACGGTGAAAATATGACGTATATAATACCTTATCTATCCGTAATAAAAACATATTACGTTACATCTCAAAAGAAACACAAAATAATTGATATTGTCTTACACGAAAATCGAACCTACAACTTCCCCTAAGCCTAAAGTCTACTAACCATAAAGAGTACAATTATTTACTTAAGAATTACATGTTGAAAGGAAATTCCCAAATAGATACAAGAACGCCAGATGGCCCTATAACAAAGTATACCGACGCTATATTTTACGGGAGTGCCGCTTGAGATAGGTATGGCCTTTTATAAAAGCACCTTCATTATCGGACACAATGAAAAGGGGATCACGAGCGCACGTGTCACAAACATAATTATGGATACGTGCTTTTCTAGAAAAACAGGCAACAATAAGAGACTGGCCTTATAGTTGAGCTTTGTGAGATTTTAAATTAGACGGTGGTTTATGAACGTGAAAATTAAAAATGTAGAACGTTTCATACATTATAATATCGCTTTTAATGACATCTGGATAAAATATTATGTATTAGTTCTAGTACACTAAAAAGATTCAGTTGTGTTTAACTTCTCACTGCTGAACACGGGCTCTTTTAATACGAGACCTGACCAAGTGCGGGTTGGCAGTATCTAATGTCTTAATGTCTTTCAAAAATTTGCTAGTTTTTTTTACATGTAAACTTTTCCTTACAACGTTTTCTTTCACCGTAAGATGAATGGTAATAAACTTGGAAATAATTCGCACATGCCAGAGGTACGTGACCGGGGATTTGAACCCACTTCCCTCGGTTTCCCAATCGAGCTCGAAAGCGCTGAGCTACAACTACTTATGTAGGTATTTATTATAATAGAATTTGCAAATTGCTCACTTCGCAAATAAACTTTGTACCATTTTTAATTTCAATCTCTTTTATAGAAGCATCATCCCGAAGCATAAATTTAAATCTTTATCCTCATGAAATCAACAGGAAAGTTTTACGATTAATGCTGAAAACAAAGGCAACTTTTTTCGTCTACAACTTTTATTGAAAGAAATAAAGGAACACATTGAACCATTGTATCTTGTATTGTCTTGAAGTATTCTTTGTGATGATGATTACGGTTTAAATTGTTGTCTATATTTATACTAGTTAGGAGTCCTATTTATAAAATACTAGCTTTTCCCGCAGCTTCGCTCGCGTTCTAAAGGCAGAAAATCAAAAGAAATATTATTATTCTCCCGTTTTTGAAACATTTTTCATTGATGCTATTGGTCGTAGCGTGATGTAATATAGCCTATAGCCTCGACAAACGGACTATCAAACACAAAAGGATTCTTAAATTCGGACCAGTAGTTTCTGAGATTAGCGCGTTCAACCAAACAAACAAACAAACAAACAAACAAACAAACATAGATAGATAGATAGATTTACTTGTCGAATCTATTTATTAAATATTTTTTGGATGTCATATTTTAATAATCATTATTATCTATACAGATATTGTCCGTCAGTCGTTTTAAATCTGTCTGTATTTGATCAGATCGAGACATAACCACTGAACGGATTTTGGTATATTTATTAAGGTATGACGATAGTCGTTAGCTAGGTCATTATAAAAGATACTTTTTACTGCGAAAAACTTCTAATTTTAGAGCAGAACGAGGGTGAGTCGTGTAAATTATAAAATCTTGTGTAACGTGAAACTATTTCCTTATATAACTTAAAACAACTAACTGGCATAGTGGTTATAGATTTCGTTATTTTTAATCAAAATTATTATTATGTATATAAACAAAGTATTTTTACATTGTGAGGATTTACGATTTTAACACCTAATATCACTCTCACTTACTACTAAACGTCTCCGTTATCTCTAACTGAAGCTGTCATCTCGCCGTCGTATTGCTTAAATTAAGACTTGAATTTAGGAAGCTGTAATCATACCTACTAATATTATAAATGAGAATGTTTGATTAATACCATAATTAGAAGGTTATGAAGAGTTCATTCTAAAAAAATCTAACATGCTTAACTATAACGAATCAGATATAATATAAAGATCGCTATTTTATCTAAGGCGTTATTACCGTAATCGTTTATAAGATAAACATTATAAAGTAGTATATCAACTATCTGGTATCCGTAACACAAGCATCGTAGCTTACCACGGAACTGGATGGCGGTGTTGTAAGAATGTCCTAACATATTTATTTATATATTTTACTGTAAATTAATTCTAATACTAAAAATATTTGATTTATGACCTCATTAAACTAGTTAACAGCGACGTTGCAGATGCCAGCGAAAACATGATACACTATCTCCAACTGAAGAACATACAAAGTGCAATTCATGCTTAAACTTCTCAACTTTGGCACCGTTACAAACATTTACTTTAATTTTAAATTGCAAGACTTGGCAATAGAGCAAGTAAGTAAAGGGGTATCATATATTATGATTTACGATTTCCTTAAATATTTTCTACTGATTTGTTGCTTTTGATATGTGATTCTTGAATGTGAAATGCGCTAAAGGTTCTCATTTTAACGTTTACTTTGACATATAACTTTTGACTTTTGCGAGTAATTTAGCGGTTGTAAGAGCTGTATATTATCGATTTAATTAGTATGTAAAGAATGGATTATAAATAACCTATGAAGCTTAATTTTTAGTTAAAATTTGTAGATTATAACAATATTTTGTATATAACGCAACATTTCTACAAATAAGTTTATCAAACTTTCCCAATTAATTAGTCTTTGCTAATATTGAGATACATGAATAAAAATCACCAAAAGAAAGGGAAAATATTAAAACTTTAAAAATAGACTATTATATTAAAACGTTTTCTCACTTATGTGGAGTTATGTAATGAAAATTATATGAATTTGTAAAATTTTTCCACAGTATAGTGCATTTCGAATTCAGTCCAAACCGCAAAATGCCAGTCAATGTAACCACCTACTCTCGTAACTGGCTTACTGGTTTCAAACCAAGAATATTATTTATTAATCCCACAATATTGCCAGCTGTGAAACGTTTTTACTCCATAATAATTATAAGAACAAAGAAAACCATTAATTTTGTACAAGTAATTAGTATCTTCTGTTATTATAATTTTGTTTCATGTTATTTTCATTAGACTGAAAATAAAGAAAAGTAATTATACGATACTAGCGACTCACCCTCGCTTTACTCGGCTCTTCCTTAGATTTGTTCTTATCGATTATATTGATTTATTAACAATAAAGTATTTTATTGATTATTAAAAATGTAAGTATCCTGTAATACTTCATCATAAATAATGACCCGGATAGCCACCTATTATCATATCAAAATTCACCAAAATGTGTTTTCGTGATGCGTTTCCAGATAGACAGACAGCATCTTTATAAAATCACAAGTTAAATATTTCATTGTGTAGTTTTTATCACAGTTTACAAGTTTCCGCGCAATCATTTTCCCCTATTTCTTAGAAGAGAAGAATTACACACAGTACAGGACCAACTTTACTTACATAAAACAAAAATGTCTTCGGGCATAATTATTAACAATTTTTGCCTAACCCGGGAGTTGAACTTGAAGAATTTTACGGCAATACTTAAGTATGTATATACCACTTAGGTATTAGTAGCTAAAGCTTCATAATTATAAATAATTTACATAATCCTAAAGCAAAATTACAATCTCCAATAATTAGGCTTACACACCACCTTTATTCCCATAAAACATCCAAGGCTGTTAAGGAATTACTTGCTTGGAATTTCGTGTCGATGTAGGGATAAAGCTGTACGAAGTTTTAACGTGTGTTATCGCGATCCTCACGTCAGCCATGGATTTCGCTTTTGTACCTTGGATACGAAGAATGTCGTGAGTTGTTATTATTATCATTTTTAATATATTTTTCGACTAGCGACACAGCTTCGCTTCGCTTGGGCTTGTAACTAGATACGTTTTAAAGTTAACTTCATGATGAGATTCTTTCTCTCAGTAAAAATTATTCTATATTCTATGTTATTATTTTTTTAAAAAACAATAATAAAGTAAGTAAATAACTTAAGTTACTTCTTGTATCATCAACTATGTGCTATTGAAAGTCCCGTCAAAATCAGTTCAGTCGGAGATTAGATGGAACACCTAACTGAAAAGCAGTAACCGATATTACATATTTAATAAAAAGCTAATTTGTTCACGTTGAAACAGACACATTAATAGTATTTAGATAGATTCAACTTTTAATTCTTAAGTCCTGAAATATTTAAGCATAGAACGTATGTAAGTCTGAATATAATTTGACGACACGTTTGGCGCAGATTGTAGTGACCTTGAGTGACTTTCTTGCGTCAGGGATCGCGGGTTCGATTCCCGCTGAGGGAATTCGTTAAACTCGAATGTTTGTACTCCAGTCATGGTTGTTTTTATAGTATATGTAGTAGGTATGTATTTAAACTTATATAATATGTAGTATATCAACTATCGTATCCGTAACACAAGCTTCCTTCGTAGCTTAGCACAGTATTAGATGTTGCTGTGTGTTATTACACCCCATTTATTTAGTTATGCTAAACATATTTATTTTATATTTATTTATTTATATTAATAAAGTTAAAGTATTATAAATGAAACTATCTCTTCGGATTTTGTCGCAGATTCATTATGATTTTTGGTTCCCGACGTTTCGAATGCTTTACAGCAATCATGGTCACTGGAGAGTGGCGAAAAGATAGTTTCATTTATAATGTCAAGTATTCGCGTAAACCTAAGAAAGTTAAAGTAATAGTTATTAGATTATTTGAAATATATTGTTCAAAAAATTCTACCATTTACAATAGGTAAAATGTTATCAGTCACACAACACAACCCTTACATTGGATTGGCAAGACTAACAGGTACCAATTATTCCGTTAAAATTGAAGCAGAACGACTTCATTTTATTGCACAATAATTGAAGTATTGAACGGCTGCCAATGATAAAGTATGATTTATTTGATATTTCCACGTAACATTCTGGCATGAGTTAGCTTGAATAAAGTTTGTAAAGGTTCTTGAACTATTTATCTATACATATAAATAAAATTGAAGTAGCCTTTTAAATTCAAATTAATAGCTTTTCAATAAATTTATATGTAAACGTTACTAACATTTAATATAAAAATTTTATTTTTTTTGTCTGTCTGTCTGTCTGCTCCGGTTAATCTCTGTAACGGCTAAACCGATTTTAATAAGACTTTCACTCACAGAGAGCTAATGTTATAAGGAATAACTTAGGCTACTTTTAATTTAGATTTTTTGTAATTTAACTAGTGAAACCCGCGGCTTCGCTCGCACTAAAGCTAGGGACGAACCCAAGCAAAGCGGGGGCGAGCCGTTAGTTAACTATAATTATTTAAAGTATAATAATACCTTTTATGCAAAACTACCGTCTCGCTCTCGTTTCGTTCGAGACTTTCTCTAGACTTTACTTATAACTTACTTCGTCTCATAGTCTATAGTTTTACAAAACGTTATCCAAATCGTTCTAGCCGTAGTAACAAACTAACAAGTACAAACACTTTCTCTTTAGATATTTTCTTACTTTTTTTAAACTAATTATAAAAATTTATAATATTAATAAATAGTATATATATTCGTAATAATAACGAAATATTTCAACATCCGTACAACATTAATTTCGTCGCCGACCTAAATTTTTACGGTGCTCTATCGAACTAAAGCCATCCTAGGCCATTGTCCTCAAACTTTCGTTGTTGATGCTCGGATAAAGGCGGGTCAAGTTTATAGCTCTCTGTTTTATCGTGATTATCCCGCACGGCGACGTTTCTTCTGTTTCCTACTTTTTGTTCTTGCTTGTGTAATTTTTTTCATTCATTTTACCTTATGTTTGTTTGGAACTTCTCCTTTGTTTCTTGATTATTGAAATTAAGCTTTGTGACTTCACAGATTTTTCCTCAGATTAAAGTTAAGTATTTTTACTTGAAATAAATATAATTTTGTTGCATGTTCGAAATGTTTGATTCGTTTATTAAAACCAAACTTCACAGGTTCACTCAAAGAGCCAATATAAGGAAGGTTTCTTGATAATTTCATCAAATTCATTACAGCCGTTTTAATATCCATAGATAAACTCGATTTTTATTGCTATTTACAATCATCATCAGCCCTTTTTAACGTCCCACTGCTGGGCACGGGCCTCCCTCAGGAGGGTGGGATTTCATTTCATTTCAGTTTCAATAATTTTAAGTTAAAATATTCATTCTAAACGGTCAAGTTTTCCAGTACTAAAACACAGTAAAGTTGACACACAATTTGCGAACAGAAATAGTTCTACTGATATTATAAATAATATGAAAGTTTGTGAGGATGAATGGATCGATGTACGTTGTTACGTTACTCAATCACGCTACATCAGCTAAACTGCTAAACGAATTTCATACATTCATGTATAAAATTTGGCATACGTAGATTTTTTACAGTCTTGAATGCCATATTACGTTACTTATTATCATTGAAAAATGTACTTTTCTTATGGGACAGAGTTTGTATTTTTTGTCTTTCTCGTAGACACAAAACTGAATCGAATATCGTTATTACACTACTATAATAAACTGGTTAAGTGAAATGGAATTGGCATCATATCGATGAATTCGTAATGAAGCTATAACCATAATAATTTGAGATATCATTGTACATATTTCAGTATGATATGTACAATCTGTAATTAAATCAATGTATCATCAATTAAAATCGATTAATTTATAGCAATTTACAACTCGGAATATAGATTAATTTGAGGGAATATGGTAATTACTTTATGTTACAACACTCCTGAGGATGTATTTTACACGTTATCCCTAAATTGTAATTAGAGTAAACTACGGTTATGTTAAGTTTATTACTGTTATTTAAGGTAACTTTGTAATGAATTAGAATTACAATTGTAATAAATTAGGTTTTTAAAAAGTTTAAAACATTTTCAAGTTTTTTTTCAAACTTGACTCAACTTAATTTTTATTATTATTACGTGTTTTTTAAATTTGAATGAACAAATTTGCATTAACAAAAAATCAATGTAAATACTATATCTATAAGTATGTAAAGTACAAAAATATAAGTAAAATAATTAGAAAACTTGCCAGAATTAGTTTATTAAAACCGATATAAAATAGAAAGATCGGTTAGCGTCCAATACTTTTATTGTAACATTCTCAATTCTTGAAAAAGTAGGTATATTGCCGTGTAAACTTCCTCGTACGTATCACTGTCACTAATGAAAAAATATCTGTACTATTTCGTACAATATTTTAAAAGCATTCTCTTGAAAATTATGGGAATTGGGTCAACCTCGCAAATGAAAGTAATTTGTGGTATTTTTTCAATCAAAAGTAACATTTATTTTAGAATAACAAAAAATATCAATATTTCTTAACATATTTTACTTAACTTTTATAGTTTATTTAAAATATCAAACGTTGTTCACTCGAATTGGAGTTCAAAGAAATAATTAAATTAGCTTTGTTAAGAAGATCCAAGAACAAGCAAAGTGGAAATGTATGTGATTTTATTTTTACGTATGTGTTTATTTAACAATAAGAATTTCTATTGATTTAATTTGCAATTGTCAATGACAAATACATCGGTAAATAATATTTTCAATATAAGAAAACCATGATTGGAGTTCAAATATTTGTGCACGTCACAAAAACGAATGCTCCAGCGGGACTCGAACTCGCAACCGCTGGCAAAAAAGTAGCGTCATTACGAACAGCCGACCGAACGTATCGTCCTACAACTCTTACTGGTGAAAATGACATTAAGAGAAGCCAAAAATATGATAAAATCTTTCAAAGACACCTTTAGAAGTGTATGAGTTAGAAGATGAAAGTAATAGATTGTTTACATAATGCAATAATACATATATAGTATATGCATTTACAACCTAATACTGTAGGGGAGAAGTACTAGAATAAATAAGTTACTTACAAATCTAAATGAAATTTTCGCAACAACAGCCAGACCACATTGACCTTTTTAATTCGAATGAACAGAAAAATTTGAACAAATGAGGTTAGAAACGTATATTTATAGCGATTGTCTTGTTTTTACTTAAAATTTGTGTTTCATATCAAGATGTAGTAATGAACATTGTGAATGGATAAATATAATCTATTCAAGTTAATTTTACTTCTAACTTGAATTTCTGACATAAATATAAAGACATACTTATATTACTAGACTTCTAATCTTAAATACGTTGTTATGTTTTTAGTTTAAAAAATCCTTACAAATATAGTATTTTTATTTATTTAATTGATGTTTACCAACAATTATTTAAACTAGTTAGTTCTTATTAATAGTGTAACAATTACTTAAAGGTAAACACCACGTGCAACTTAAATATAATATTAATAAAATATTAGAAAGTCAGTAAGACAGATACTTATTTACCTAAATAGGTTAGTTCGCTTCTAATATAATATATGTATATAGTTCTCTATAATTTATTATAGACAAATAATTTACTGTCTCTTTTTTTATCTAAAAGTTAGTAGTAAAACAACCTTAACTAATTATAATACTGTATTAATTATAGTAATGTAATGTAGTTACATACAGCTTACTAAACAAGTTATAAGTAAGAAACTTACCGATAACATCGAGGGCGATTCTGTAATTCCTTGTGGGCGACACTTGGAAATCGACTCGACATCTATATATGGCTCTATCGTGTGATTGTACGTCTCTGACGTGTAGAGCTGAATTCGGTTGACCGACCCATCTTGCTCGGTCACCGAAGTTTTTGTCATCGGACCAGTGACCTGCTGGACCCAATACTCGTGTGTCGAAACTGTAACAATATATTAGAAATCAAATCAAATCAAAATATTCTTTATTCAAATAGACTTTTACAAGCTCTTTTGAATCGTCATTTTTACATTATCAAAATTAAAATTCAGTCTGTAAGTCTGTGAGTAAACTAGCACCGGCTCGGAAAGCTGTTCTGGTGAGAAGGACCGGCTAGAAACTCAACAGTTGCTCTTTTCAAAAAAATATTTGGTAACAATATTGTATTACAATTTATCTATTTATCCTACGTGAGACACAACCAGTCACTAATCCCACACATTTACATCTACCAGGTATTCCGCTATAGTGTAATAAGCTTTATTCGTTAACGTATTTTTAATTTTTGATTTCAATTGCCTCAAAGGCAAGTTCAATATGGACTGTGGAATTTTATTATACAATATCAACGTATGAACGTAACAATAAACAACAATTGTACATACTTTTTCGTGTATTTTTGTATGTTTAGAACTAGTCAGAACTAGTAAATGATATTATGTTTGAAAGCTTTAGAAATTGTTTTTGCAGAATTTATTTCTTTATTACAATTTACAGATAAATAAATATAATAGGTACCGCTAGTATATAAACCTTCCTCTTGAATCACTCTATCTATTAAAAAAACTGCAACAAAATCCGTTGCGTAGTTTAAAAGATCTAACCATACAAATGGGCAGACAGACAGCGGAAAGCAACTTTGTTTAATACTTTGTAGTGATTATATAAATAAATACTAGAATGTAAAATAGTCAAAGTAAAACGATTTCCACCTATTACCATCCATCATCATTTGGTTCTACGATTAACTATATTTTAATCTGGATTTTACTTCGTTGGAGCTTAAAAAGCAGTAGCTTTTAAATAATAGAATAGCTTCGACTATTAGAAGGAGCTAAAAGCTGGCTACCGAGATTTCATTACATAGTTGCTTTATAGTAAGAAGAGTAGCTAATGAAATTGTGTTAATTAATTTTAAAATTTTCTACCATATTCGCTACACTATTGTACTCGTAAATTTTGTATGTGTGAAGTTGCTTTAAGTCTATGCTAAAATAGCTGAAAGATTTTCGTTGAAATGTACATAATATATAGACTGGGGTAACATGACCTGAACTAATAGAACACCTGGTAGTAGCTTAAATCTGTAAAGCCTAACTTAATAAATGTTTTTGATAAGTTACAGCTCAAAACTAGAATGTTTATAAGACAAATTAGATTTATATTTAGTTAGTATGTACAAATCCTTATACGAACGACACCAAAAAGTAAAATCGTTTAATCCAGCCCCAATTAACACAACTCACGCCAGATAATATTATTCGTGCGAATTTATTTTATCTCCATTACAATTAGATTACATTGATTAATGCCCAACGATTGTGGCCGTTTATAATTTACATATAAAATCTCTTTGACATAAATTCCAACTTTTCTGCGTGTTTCGCTTTATATTCTTTTATTTTAAAGCAATCAATTAATATTTCTTTAACTTTTGATACACCTTCGATACACCCTCGGTTTGCTCGAGTTTGTCCCTGGATAAAATACCCAGGGACGAACTCATTATTTTTTTTGGGGAACCCCAGCTCCTTATAACATCGTTAGTATCCTCAGTATAGCCAATAAAACTAATTTCAAATCTTTTAAAATTGCTCCAGCCGTTTTGGAGATGAGCCGGAACAAATTTTATTTATCCAAAAAAAATCAATTTTGGTTGTATACCTTCAAATAAAAGTACAATATCATTATACACAGTTTTTTCTGTAAAACTATTACTACTACTGAAGGAAAATTTTTGAATTTTTTACTTACAAATAATATAAAGCTATGTGTTCCAACAACCATAATAAAGTCTAAGGCTTTTTTTAATTTCTAATAATATGTTAAATATTATGTAACATGCTAAATACAATAAAAAAACTAAAAGTAACACTTTTATACCAATATACCTATACAAACATTCTCCTTATCTTTATAAAAACGAAACATCATAAAATTATAGATACTCGAATATAATTAAAGCTTACTAAAACGTATCTGACATCATAATAGATCAAAAGAGTGCAACTTTTTACGTATACTTTAAGTATTTTTAACATAATATTTACAAAAAAAGTCAAGGTTTATCATTAAACTAACGACATAGTAAATTATCACATTCATTACTGCCATAAAATTATTTTTGCAATGAAGCACATGCCCTGAATATTAACATTTTACACAAATATCGTTTTTAATGTATGAATAATGTAGGAACAGCGTGAATTTATACTAATTAAATGATCGAAAGATGTTATAATTAATAATATCATAGAAGAAATAAAAAATATACATTACTTTTCGCAACACTTAGTTTTTGACTTATATAGTTATATTGTAGTACATAACTAATAAAACCACATAAGTTATAACATACGCTTCTCCTGGACTAAAATAATTTATTTTAAGTATAACAACAAAAACAGAAAGTTAAAATGGAAGAAAGAGAATAATCTGACTAAAGAACAAGCTACTTAACGTCAAATGGTAATTATAAAATTTTAAATTAAAAAAGAAATATAATATATTATAAATACTAAAAATTAACAAATAAAAAAATAAATTACTGATACTTCCAAAAATAGCTTTTGCCTATAAGTCAAATTCAAATAAAATAATTTTATTTGGCTTAAAATATTCATTAATATCCAACATTTCATACAAAAAGCATTTCATAACAAAATATTAAAATTAATTTCATATTTTCAATTAATTAATTATATGATAAATAAAAATGTATATATAGCCTAATGTTGGTTTTGCAAATGAAACCACAATACGGGTGCATTCTGTTTTGGAACTATTCGCACTGAGCGGTTAACGTTAGCGCTGTGAATAATTCGCTAGTTATCGAAATGATCTGTTTACTCCATTTATAAAGTACCTGCTACTTCATTATGTTAGCTGCAACAAATAGTGTTGGTTCAGACTGTTATATAAATTATATGTAAACTATTTTATTTAAATTATAATGTCTTATATAGAATTTTGGTGAAGCATTTACCCGCGGCTTTGCATGCATTTCGTACATCCCTTTAACCTTTGAAGGAACATAAGAATGTTCCTTAAAAGGTTGAATGTATGAATGAAATGAAAGTATGAATTTACCAGCCTAATTTCATTTTTGCAGTTTTGTAGCATTTATTGTTTGTTTTTGTGAATCTAAAAGAAATTTTGTTACATCTTTAGAACATACTTACTTATACTAATATTTTTTATCCTTTTCTAACACCATAGTATTTCTTTATAGACCATATTATACCTACGTCATGTTTCCGACGTTTTGAATGTATTTTTTCAATTTTCAAGTCATAAGTCTTGAAAACATGTAATATAAGCGATTCTAACAGCAAGTATCTATGTAAATAACGGTTATGAAATTGAAATGCCAATCAAGTTAAGAATGTGGGAGTTAAGTCCGTTCATCACTCAGAGCTCCAAAGCGCACAACTTTGCGCCAATTATGCAAACAAGTCAACCCAACTTCAAACTTTAGTATCGTGACGCTTACAAAATATAGGTACTTAATGCAATTACAACAAATTGAATGACTTTATAGAATAATATTACAAGAGAATTGAGGTGTAACTTCCGTTCTCTTGAAACAACTTTATACAAAATACAAAATTTCACTTGCAAATTTGACATTTCTATTCAATTACATCATCCCTTCATAATAAACGGCACAATGGACGTGAATACTATCTTATGTTCAGTTAAAACGCGGCGTAGAATGACTGATGTCGAGATATATTCTTCTTCTTGCAATAAGCCCCTTTTTTATTGTGGGCGTGTAACTACTACGGTTTTTCTGTTTCATTCTTGTCTTTTTTAAGTCTTTTCTTTTTAATTTCTAGACTAATTTCGATTTTGCTTTATAATTTAAATTTAAGAATTCAAAATGAACGTGATTAATCACAATAAATACTTTGCTATATCTATACATAATTAAAAAAAGAAAAAAATACCTTATTCTCCTATAAAGGACATTATAAAACTCGATGTTTTGTGTCACATAGCTATTGACGAGCTTAAGTGTTATCAATAAAAAATTAAGTAGTTTTAGTTAGTTTTTAATATTATATTATGTGGAATAAGATGGTGTTGTCTAAATAAAAAATAGCCATCAGGATACTACATTTACTCACAGAGTATCAAACATACACACATACGAACATTCGCATTTACGTAATAGTACTACAAAATAACGCGTAATTATCAATTTTCTATGATACAAATAAAACATAATATTCCTAATACGTTAAGTATGAAAACACTTTTAATGACTTTAATTAGATATTTATAAGCAAACAAGTTGAAATGAGATGGTTCCATATGTTGTTAATATAACAAGTGTCTAGTAAAAAGTTTAAACATTAATGAGGCCTGCGCTTAAATTTGTATTTAGACTTATATAACACTGACTAACTTCGGAACACATACCTAGAAGTTTTGCTTAAGTATGAGTATAAACTCCAAACTTTGTCAGAATTCAAAAATTTCTTCATGTTTATTGTAATTAAATTTAAGGACGAATGTCAACAAAAGTTCGCAAATAACTGGCAAATGACATTCATGAATAATATTTTAATAAACAAATTGTTGTATGAATAAAAAATTCGTAGGTATCTGATGTTTAAAACATTCAGTTTTTTTAAACAAACCCAAGTATTTTAAATAAGAATAAGATATAACTGTATTCATTTTTGCCCCCATAAGCCAACAGTGATAGCCCAGCGGTAACGCGTCGCTTGGTTAACCGAGTGATGCGGGATCGAATCCGGGTCTCGCACCTCTGATATTTTCATGTGCGAATCATTTATATCATGATTACCACTTGTCTTACGGTAAAGGAGAACATCGTGAGGAAACCTGCATGTCTGAGAAAACCTACAAGTTTTCGAAAGGCATGTGAAGTCCGCCAACACGCACTAGGCCAGCGCGGTGGACTATGGCCCGATCCCCCTCGTACTGAGGGAGGCCCAGCAGTGTGACGTTAAAAAGGGCTGATGATGATGATGATGAAGACAACATTAGTCCAATATTACAGGCATCGAACCCGTTACAGCCATTTTGAAGACGATTATAACAAATATTTTCAAATAATGCTCGTTCACTAGCGTATAGGTTACTCAGAAATTGTTACACATACATACCTAAACCGGTAGCTGATATATACGTGGAACGCGTAAGTTTAATAGAGCTGTCACGGTTAGTTTGTTAGTCGTTGTTTCCTTTTGTTTCCGTACGTTTAACATTTAAACCATAGTTTTGGAGAGTAGTTCCTAAAAGTTATATTTAAAACGATATAAAATTTAGTTTTTACAAAGATGTGATATGAAGTTTATCAGTATGAATGACAAATTCCTTCAAATTTACTTGAAAAAGCGCAACACTAGTCAATTTTGATTTAATTCGGGTTAATTAAAAAGATTCGGGTTCGTCCCTACTTCCTTGTTTATTTATTTATTTATTTATTTATTTATTTATTTATTTATTTATTTATTTATTTATTTATTTATATAGGATTACCAACAGTGTATAAAAATATCATTCTTTAAAAAATAAGTATAAAAATAAATGTTCATCTTTTCTACACCAATTAAAGGTAAACAACATTGTTAGTAACATAAAATAAATCAAAACAAAATATCCTAATTAATAATAATAAATTAAATTAAATACCTAATTGAAAGAAAACAAAACATAGAAAAATTAAATGATTAGAAACTTATATACTTAATATAATTTAGATATAATTTACTGCAGTAAAGAATATTCTATATGACTCGAATAACTACAGTTCATTATACCAAATTGCATTAAAATTTATACGGTGGGTTTCTCATGACGCTTTTAAGTCAAAATATTATGTTTACAGTAATTACACAGTTTATACTTATATGTGCTTTTTTTTCAGCCAAATTTCCTCCAACGTGGTGATCGGAAACCTTTTTATACTTTTACAATTTTTGCTTTATGATTTTAGACCTGAGGGGTTAAAGAGTTGTCTACATTTTTTCCTATTTTCTAGTGATATTTTACTTTACATTTCTCTATTTCGATATTCTACATTTAATATGTTATACTTATATAAATTTATAAATATTAAATATGTGCTTATAAGATGATTACTCAAATTCAATTATATAAAATAGCCATATTGTATAGAAAGCAGATATAAATATAAAGTCGCAATATTGTCAAGATTGTCGTAAAATACATTGCTTTTAAAAGAGAAAAATGCTACACTAGAGTTACAACGGTTCTTATTTATTAGTGTCCCGTTTATGTCACTGGACTAACATGTTGGTTGGCCGCACTCGTTCTAGCCTCATACATTTTACATGGCAATTAGTCAGTTTAGCTTCCATGCGGCTCTAAAAACACATAAAGCAATTCTAAAAACGATTACACGATATAACGACTGTGTCTATCTAAGCAAAAAATGTAATTAGTTCACATATGTATATATAAAATGTTCTACTAAAGCAAAAAATAATAAATACATTATATTTATGCGTCATTTGCAGATTTTTCTAAGGAAAAGGTAATATTTTCCTAAATTAACAATTGTTTAATTAATTTTATTGCTTTAGTTAAACAATTATAGTACATATACCATATTATACTAACTTAAATTTACTAAACTTATCAGTAATGGTAAATAAATCCACTTAAAAAAGAAAAAAGAAAATATGAGAGTAAAATCACAGTAAAAACTAGTTATAAAAGTAGTTTAAAATAAATGAACATTAAGTGAAGATTAGATTTGGATATAATTGTGGTGTAATGTGTTTCCACAAAATTGCAGCCGCAGAAGGCGTAGATAGCTAATAACAGTTTTAATAGACCATTTTGTCGTCAGATGCTCGAGCACAAATCCCAGTAGTTTTAATGCATTTTGAAGCATAGGTAATTCAATTATCTATGATCGTTTTAAAAAATAATATAATGTATAGTGTATACTATTCACTTTTTGTTGAATAAATACTTGTTTATCAGTAGAATGCCTACTGATTTATCAAAGAAGCTTCAAATGGTCATAAACAACTATTTATAATATGTATTCTAACGTCATATCTCTGATTTTCCAAAACAATACTTATTTTAGAAGAAAAAATTTCGATTCTGAGGCCTAATCTATAGTTATTAGAATTTTTGTCTGTCTGTCTGACAGATTTTGATGAAATTTGGTAAGATAATAGCTGGTTATCCGGGTCAACAAAGTGGTAGTCCAGAGATGCGGTTCAAATCCGGTTCTCGCACCTCTGATATTTTCATGTGCGAATCATTTCTATTATGATTACTACTTGTCTTACGGTGAAGAATAACATTGTGAGAAAACCTGCATGGCTGAGAAAACCTAGCAAATTCTCGAAAGTCATGTAAAGTCCGCCAACACGCACTAGGCTAGTGCGGTGGACTATGGCCTGATCCCCTTTCGTACTGAGGGAGGCCCGTGCCTAGCAGTGGGACGTCAAAAAGGGCGGATGATGATGATCCGGGTCAACATAATATCAGAAGCCTTTTATTGCACGAAAATATCACATTTCTAATAACTCTAAAGTAAACCTTAAAACACATCTAGGAACAATTCAAGTGGAGTAGTCAGTCTCTAGTATTTTTATAAAACAAAAATATTCCAAACAAATAAAACAAAACAGAAATTTTCTGATTGATACATATTATGCTAATAAATTAACTATATATACTATTGAAAATGAAAATTTATGAATATTTATTATTTTGTAAATTCAATCCAATACTTTTGAAATAATTAAAATTGCAAATTGAATTAGTAGATCTGTGACTGACAAATTGGTTAACGGAATACATAATAACCCAAATGAAAAGCCAGCAGCGTTAGAGAATAATGAATTTTTAGATAAGTGCTTTGATATTAAAAATTTAATAAAATAATATAACGTAATTGGATTTATATTGATATTTTTCATCACTACATAGTATAAAACAAAGTCGTTCCGCTGTCTGTCTGTCCCTATGTTTACTTAGATCTTTAAAATTACGCAACGGATTTCGATACGTTTTTTTAATAGATAGAGTGGTTTAAGAGGAATGCTTATACCTATAACTACCTAGCAGAACCTTGCGAGCAAAGCAAGGGCGAGTCACTAGTTGATTATAATAGCATTATAAGTTATATTTAATTTTTGTTTTCGACTTTTATTCTATAAATTAATTGTTATGAACTAAAAAACGACATCGACTTCAAAATAATTTTAAGTTATTTTACGTCAGACGCTTTAGTAATAATAGAATTCTTGGTATTCCGTCTATAAATTATTTATAAGTAAAGTTATTCACTAAATTTTCTTAGTAATATTATATTTTTTAAACGGTTAAGTAAGAATTGCTTTAAAAGTATTATTTTACCCTAAGGATTAGGATCTTATCTTGAAAGTTTTATGAGATAAGTCTTGAGGTAAAATAGTTTGTGGTCTATCTGTTATTGATAGAGAATGAATCCTTGTGATAATTTCTTTTGAATGTAAAAGGTAAAGTAATGGATGGTCTAATTATCTTGCTTTGCTCAAATAATATAATATGTATGTATTCATACTTCGGCATTTTTTTATCAGCGTTACCTTCTTGCCAATATTATTACTAATATCATGTTATAGTGGTAACTATATATGTAAGTACTTAACACAACCTACCGTTAGCCATAAATCTTTATATATTATTACGATATATTATTGCTATTTACATTTTCTTGCTTGACCTGGCAACTTATTATAGAAATATACAGCTAATTCTAAGCCCTCAACCATAAATATATTTTTATTAAAAATTTTTATTCATCCCAACATCTTAAATAACACGCAAAACATAACATTACACTCAGGGAACTTTTATGTAATAACATTTCAGAAAAATGCTTGAAAAATAAATTACCTTGTTTTATCGTTGTTTCTAAAGGAGTGTGGTATAAGATTCTTGTTTCCAATAGCATCGGTTATACTTTCAAACTTCCGATAACTGGCTCCTAGCAAATTATTGAAGTTGTTGTAAACTTTGGAATCTTTTTATCATTTATACTAAGTAATGTTATGACAAAAGTTACTTGCTTCATTACATTGGTACCATAATATTTGTTAATTCTTGATTATTATTACTAGCAATAGATGCTTACTTTGTTCAGGTATCGCTAGGTTACTATTCTTATTATTAAGTAGGTATAAAACCCTAAAATCACTTTAAATGTTTGCGCTTTGTTTTATTAGATATATCATAATTATAAAATAAAAACTACTGGTTTAAACTATTTTAATTTTTATGGGATCAAATGGCAACTATTCCGCATCAAAGAAAAAAAGAATCACGTAAATCGGATCATATATCACGGCGTACATACATAAAAAAACGATCGAATTGATAACCTCCTCCTCCTTTCGGAAGTCGGTTAAAAATGGATTCCAAATTAAACTTTTTTAATTTACCTTTGTTTAAACACTCGTACCTACTATAAATATAATCAAAAAGAACAACATTTATAAAAAAATAAATAACCATAATTGATGAAAAAAATATGTTTACAAGAATTCTGGTTGAAAAAGTTGACATTTTTATTAAATAATTCCCTTTATATAACGTTATTTTTAATTGAGTTTTGTTTATTTACCTTCGTTGCCTATTAGAGCTGTTTTCCGTAAGTGAACGTGACTGAGTATTTTTACGTCTTTCTTTATTTCGTAGACTGTCCCTTAAGAGCAATTAACGAATCGTCCAAGCTAATGCTAAGGTAAATAACAAACGAAGGAAAACAGAAGGCACTTTGTTATGTTGTTCTATTTTACTATATTTATTTCGTTTTTGTCTGAAATATTTTTACAGAAATTTAGTAATATTATATATTTTTACAAATCTTTCTGTTTGTATATAAGAAGCTGCAGCACCTTTCTTAGCTTGTTTTCGTGTCTTATTGTAATTGATATCTAGATTTGCATTATTCATGCATATTATAATTTTTCATGTATAAAATTATCGTACTTCAATTGAATAAACATACCCATCCATAATATTTACATAAAACAATTTAAAAACTAAAATTTCAGTAGAAATTATCAAAATTAACGAAAATACGACCTGAATCGTTTAAAATTAAAATAAAATAAATAAAACGGCAATGCATTTTACGTTTTAAACACCAATTAATCCGATTTTAAATTTGCAACTCAATTTATCACATAATAATTATAACATTACCGAGGACCGCAAATTCGTTAAAACCCCCGTTTCACACATGAGGCTTATCAAAAATTTACATCGACTCGAAAAATTCTACTCTTTCCGCCGCGGCGCAATGCGACACGATATTGTGACAAGTACACCTAGGGTTGCTACATGAATTATATCTAATAAGATATAAATGTAGCATGTCCCTGTTAGAATTTAGATTAAGAAGTAATTCTCGTCATATAAAAACCATAAGAACCGTGAAATCTCTATTCTTCTCTCAAAAACTCTTTTCTTAAATTTACGCAAATAATTCGAATTTTAAGTACAATTATCATTTAGGAATTTTTGATTTGATGATACTTTCTGCTATAAATTACTGTAAATGATTCAAAACGTTAGAAACCATAAAATCCGAAAGGTATTAAAATTTAAAATTATAAAAGTGTATTAACTCTTAACCTGCAAATATATAAAAAATAGAATTTACGAGATAAATTGGTAAATAAAATAAAATTAATAGCGAGAAACAATAAAGAAAACAGTATAATAAATGTAGTTCATTAATAGATCTTAATTTAACATGTTAAGTACTAGATATCCGCTCCTGAAATACTTAGATGTATTTAATTATAAAAAATATCTATAACATGGCCAACATTATTTTACCTATTCGAGAATCGAACCCTGTAATAAGTTTAAGCTAGAGTACACCGTAAAAGCTCCAAACTTTTCAAGTTATATCGATATTTCTAAGCAACCCTACATCTCCCAGAGCTTCCTAAATTAAGTGTAATATTAACTTCGTATAAATAAAAAGCTCTTTTATGAGAGTGAGAGGAAGTTGATATCATGTTTAGAAGTAAAAAGCCAAAATGAGGTGAAAATTTACGATCAAAAGGAAAGAAATAATAATCCATGTTACTTCTCATTAGAATAACCCCGGTTTTAGAGGCCTTCGCTGTAGAACTTGAGTTTCATTTGGATCAAATAAATGGTTGGTTTTATGAAAATACTCATAAAATATAGCTTTCCTTTCCTTGTAATATCCATGTATAAACATTACTTTTGTATAGAAATATTAATTAATATTTTCATTTTCATATTTCCAAACCCTAATGGAATATATATCTATAATATATATCTATAATCGTAATAAATGAAGTTAATATTACAGTTTGTTTTGTTTTATTATTTAGTGTATGCAACTATCATAGTATTTATTTACATGAAAAAATGTATTCAATTAATTTTGATATGTACCAATTTCCGATATTTTTTAAAATAATTAAAGTTAGGTATCTTAATGAAAGAAGAAAGATGCTCATGTAAGAAATTAAAAAAAACAACCTATAGGAGTACAAATAGCTATAGATCCTAAAAATGATAGTAAAAAGATTATATTATCGTATTAGTACTGCACTGTTTTATTTCCTAGAGATCAGAATTCTTTACTTTACGGATCCTTTTCCTTGTATATATAAAATATTTTTCTATTCTCCAGATAATTTTAGTCTAGCACGATCCGTACATTTCATCACGGTTACACCAACAATATGCGAACGAAGCTACAGCTTCAAACAAACGTTATTTACATAAAAAATCACCATGTTAAAAAAGCGTACATAAAAATTGCTCTAACAAAATATAACATCATGGCGTAAAGTAATAAGGCGCACCATACGTTACCCCAGTCCTGAATAATGTAGACACAAGTTGAGCTTTAAAAATTGTCGGTAGGGGATCTTCCTATTATACATGCAGTCATTTTCGCGTTCGTGATTTGATTTTGTAGAAAATAAAGGGTATAAAAAGTTCCCACTAATAAACGACTTCCTTTTAATATAATATGTGAAGCTTTTATAAGTGAGAGCTTTCTTTTCACCGGAAGAAGTAACTTCAATTCTTCTAAGAAAAGGTATTAGGTATTTTGAACTTTTCTGTTCTATACAAACCTGTGCTTAAGACTAAAAATATGCATCGTCTATTCCTCTATTATATTTCAAGTTCACATTATTTTCAATATGGTTTCATGAGCTTTGAATTATATTGATAGCATATTCATAATAATTTTGTATTATAAAATATATTCTAATGCACATATTATATATATAAGTGACAATCTATTTCCACCGATATCAACACTGTGTACCTAGTGAAGGCTTAGTGTTATTTGCATATTTATCTAGGCAAGAAGGTATATATAAACAAGGTATACAATCATCGTTACATAGTATAAAACAAAGTCAATTCCTACTGTCTGTCTGTCCGTATGGATGCTTAGACCTTTAAAGGTTATCAACGAATTTTGATGCGTTTTTCTAATAAATAGAGTGATTAATGAGGAAGGTTTTAAATATATAAACCTTCTCGGAACCCGCGGCTTTATTGGCACTAAATTGCTAGTCTTATATAAGTAAGCTTTTCAATAAAATAAGCTATCATCGACACATTGAATCTATCACCTTATCTATTTTTAAGCACTAAATTAGTACCAATGCCAATCTACAATGACCTTCTTTAAAATTTTACTGATGGAGCGTCCAATGTATATTCTTTGATGCTCACATATTATACGTTGTCGCACCAAATTAAACTTTAAGTCCAAGTAATAAGAGTTGAGTAATTTATAGGACAGCAATTTTTGAGTACTCAATTTATCCGAAGTAGAACGTTTCCCGACGCTACATTGTATTTTATGAGTGCGCAACATATCAGAGGTTCACACGCGATTTATTTATAAGTTAAGATAAGAATAAAGGATCTTGAATTTTTGCCAAGCAAATGTGAAATATTTCATGTTATATAAAATTTCACAACACCATTAATCTTATACTGATAGAAGAGGTCGTAATGTAATGTAATATTGGAAGTCGTATTTGATCTTTAAAAATCGTTATATATCATTTACTTTGCTTGGGTTCATTCCCTTGGTACTTTGTAATGGTTAGTACAGATTTTCTCAGAGATTAGATATTTGCCCAAATTAAAGAAATATCCTAAATGTTGATTCTAGTACTCAGCTATCGCTTTACAAAATTTCAGAAAAATGTTTCCCGTAATTTTCTCTTGATGCCCATCCCCAGACAGACTGAAAATTTATGAACTATAGCTTCAGCTTTCGTATCAATAGTTTTTACCAGTGAGTCTAAGGTGAATTCCCTTTTACACGTTTCTCACCTTTAAAACCGACGAAATTCTATGTAAATACACACAGACAAGCGCACATAGTGCCAAATGTTTCTACTATATACTTCGAACAAGTAGATCCTTATGTGAATAGCCTAATCATTTCTCCAGTGCATAGTCTACTTGCTACCAAAATTTCATTAAAATCTGTTCAGCCATTCTTTTGTGGAGAAAAAGTGAGAATACACTCAATATACCAACAATCATATGCAAATTTACATGATAGGACATTCTTACAACAGCGCCATCCAGCTCCGTGGTAAGCTACGGTGCTTGTGTTACGGATACCAGATAGTTGATATACTACATATATAAGTTTAAATACATACATATTACAAATATAAACACCCATGACTGTAGTACAAACATCCGAGTTTAACAAATGAATGCCCTCAGCGGGACTCAAACCCGGTACCGCTGGTGCAGAAAGCAGAGTCACTACCAACTGAGCCAAACGATTCATCTACAAATATTCGCAATAGTTGGATTATAGCACAGACAAGAGCCTGTGAGAATGAACATTACTTAATTTCCTATTTGTTCGGTTATCGAAACTCGTTTCCAGTCCACAGAAGCGCATAAGCTTAGATCAAAATGAATCCGATGGTAACAAACATTTGGACTGATGCCAACCAACGTTATTAACCATTTGCTATGGTTCGAAATGTTTTATTCGCATTATAGCTATTTCAAACTTTTTCTATACTATAAATAGGTGAAAACTAAACAGTTCAGTACCTTTTTCCTGTTTGCCAACTGATTTCCCTTCCTTATTTGTTTTTCGTTTTAGTGTCAATAATAACAAAATTAGGGAAACAGTTTCTAAATATTATTATATACAAGGTAAAATTATATTTTTTTTTATTTATATTTTCCTTAAATTTTTAGTAATGATATGCTGGATATTTTGAAAATCTCAAGGTATTTTGTTTGTTAAAATAGCAATTTACTCGTATAACGATTGAGACTTTACGTATAAGTTTATGTATAAGAAACACAGTCCATTGTTTAAATTTTGTCATATATCAAAAAGAAATCGTTTCACTTTTTTTTCCCTTAAAATGTTCTCTTTAATAGATCTTCTCTCTTTAAAAGAATCTTTTATAATAATTATTATTGTGTCAAGTTAATAATTGCTTTTGTCTACTTACGAGTAATATGAAATGTATTTGAACAATTAGTTTACTTCTGTTACGATTTTCAAATTAATATTACTAAGGAAAATTAAACATATTTTGGTTGCTTTATGAAATGAGAAACAATATTTAAGCATTACTATCATAACATAATATCAGAATCCGTCTATTGACTGTCCAATGTAAACAATTTTCTTTCTAATAATATTTTATCATTATTTGCAATACATTTTGTACGGAGTTACTTAATAGTGAGATAGTCTTAGCCCAGTGGTATCGAGCTCGCTTGAGTAACCAAATGAAGCTGGTTCAAGCTTGGCCATTTCTAATGTTTTAATGTTCGAATCTTTTCTAACGTGATTAGAACTTGTGGGATGACAAACAAACAGACACACAGACATAGGTCTATAGGTAAGTTATAATCAGAACATTTTTATTCAATCAAAATATTTTTTCTGCACATATTTCACTTTTTGTTTCCCGACATTTTGCGTTTTGCTTTGCTTTGAAGCAATTATGGGAGAGATTTGGGTTTTAGACATCTCAAAGGTCACAGACGGTACCTACTAACAAATTTAGCCGTCTACTCACTATAAGCTACTACGTACAGCTTCTAACGAAGACGTATTTTCAAAACCATAAAAAATAACTGCAAGCGGAACCGGTAATGGTTATAGTATTTTGAGAACATGTTTTTAATCAAATTATTAATTCAATACAGCTTTTAAATTTTGTTATCTCAAATAAATCCTTTAAGCTGCTAACAATATGGCTTTCATATTTTTTGCCGAGATTAGTCAAAATAAATTAACAAAAAATATAAACAAACCGACGTTATGTCCAAGTATAAATAACATATTAAAATAATGAATATATAGATCAATATCGCAAAAGTTTATTAATTTAAAAGTTTTCCGGCAAACATTTTCTGCCATATTTAAAGCTATTCTCATACCTATTACTTCAATATAAAAAAATCATTAAATTCGGTCGAGCCGTTTCAGAGGAGTGCGACCACAAACACCGATTGATTTTTATATACTAGTATTTTAATAATCACCGTAACAAATATTTGCCTACAACTGAATGCCAAAAGAGAACAGAAAAGGTAGTTATTCAAAAAATCATGATTTATACTATAGTATTCAATATTAATTTTGCGTAAGAGATATACGATGCTACTGTTAACTCGAATTGTGGAACATTGAAGCTGCTTTGTTTAAATTAAACGTGTCCTAATTCCGGTTGCCTCTATACGTTGTACGTACATAGTTAGATGCAGAGTAAATAAGCCGGGTAGCGGTCACGATCAAACGGCCGAGTGTATATTTAAAAAGGACATGGTTCATCGAACGCAAATCACTAGGCCTTTGATATGTTATATTTGTTGCTGAGACAAAGTGATATAAAACCTTTTTATATTTTAGTAGGTAATATAGTTAGTTTTTGTGTTTTGTTTGTAGATATAATATAACTTTAGAATATTTTTTTTAATTGTCTGTCTCCATCTTCATAGTAAATAAATGAATGAGAAAGTAACATATGCGGCAGCTTAGTTATTTTATTAGAAGAAGTTTATTAAGAAAAAAAAGAAGTTCTAGAGGAAATGCTTCCAGTGGGGCTCGAACCCGCAACTGCACAGCTAGTATGTAGGTGTATGTAGAACTACAAAGTGTAACTTTTATGTACACTTTACATAATAGTATGTATAAGAATATAGTAAATAATACATGTTTTGTGCACTCATTTTTTTAGGTTCAAAGTAGTTGAACTTCCTAATGTATTTAAACTAATTTTGTACATTCACAATTTTTCGGTAGCATTAAAAAATAATAAGCTTTTATTTCTGAAAATTTTGTTGCGACAGTTATTTCGAAAAATTATGTGGGAATTCAATATAGTTGTATAAAAGGTCTTATGTTAGCTTACTACCATAGTATGATTTTAGGTTAAAAAACTGCGGCGTTTTCTGCAATACTTCAATAAAAAATAACGGTGATGGACTTTAAATGTATGTACCTCGTTCATATTGATTGTACATATAAAGGTTGATTGAAAATGAAAATAAATAACCAGAAACTTTTACCAGCCGCTTCAATCATACTACCGCGAGACAACTTACGCCTGAAAAATTCACTCTTTAACATCATCACTTGGATATTAATTGAAAAATATGTATTTTCTTTCATGAAATGAAAAATTTTTCGTGCGCGTAACACCTTATTTAAATATATACTTCAGCAAAGGTTTTTAATAATTCGAGACTTAAATTCATTGTAGCAGCCCGTTCGTAGTGCCGCAGGTGCAAGCTCGCTGAAACGAGCAAATTTAAGGTAATATGGAGGCCATGTCTATAATTTATATTATAAAAACCAGTTTAAACTTTGAGTTAAGTAATAAGCAGTCTATCAAATAAAGGAAAATGTATTTTTAGCCCTATTTAATAGGCATAGGTTAGGTTCTAATCTACCACGTTGGCAAATTGTGTGATGGTGTATTTCATGTCTTTCGAAAACTTGGGAGGTTATCTAGTTAGGGAGGTTAGAGACATGCAGGTTTCCAGAGTAGAGCTATGAGTCATAGCTTGTAGTTATAACAGTAAGCTATGACAGAAATAACCATTTAACCCAAAATGCATTCAACTTTAAGCAACATACGAAGTAAAAAATGAAGTCCTTACGAGTTAAAAATTGCGTAAAGAAAGTCATAAAGTTTAAATTTGCCACACTTTTTGTCACGAATAAATTATTATCAATGAAGTCTTAAAATAACGACTTTGATAAAAGGACAGATACAAATGAAAGTAAAATAAAAGCTTACAATACGAACAATGATGCTTTACCATCACTCAGATGAAAAGATTTATGAATGGCATGTTCCATTTTCCCTATTAATATATTGATTTTATAAATATAATATTGGAAATTATTTTTTGTTTATAGTATATTATATAATAACTGTTGAAAGACATTTGACATTCATAATAAAAATTAAATTCTACTTAAAAGTTAATATCTAAGTCAGTATAGCTTTATGTTAAAAGTTATTATTATGATCCTTTTATCGCATGATTTGAGCAGAAAAGCCTTTTACTCATTATCGTAATATTTACAAAGGGCTAAAGGCTCATCCTCGCTCCGCGTAGGTTCCTCCCAGAGATGATATATTTTCCCGTTGTAAAAATTACCGTATATGCTGATCTGAATAGCCGGCTATATTATGCAATATTACATCTAATTCTGACCAGTCTTCTCGTAATGCGATCGCAGACTGACAAACTCACATCGATTCAGAAAACTATGCATTCAGGCCTCGAATTATCCATAGTATATTATATATTTAGCACAGGCAAAGCCGCGGGATCTGCTAGTTGTGCATATAAACCTTCCTCTTGAATCACTCTATCTATTAAAAAAATCCGCATCAAAATCTGTTGCGTAGTTTTAAAGATTTAAGCATACATAGGGATATAGGGACAGAGAAAGCGACTTTGTTTTATACCTACTATATAGTGATAGTGATAGTGATAGTGATAGTGATAGTGATGATGTTAATACTAAGTTATTGATGCGATAATAATGATGTAGAAATGAAAACATAATATTATATTATATAAGAATGAACCCTTGAACCTTTAATATCAAGCAAACAACTCGCGACTGCGTTACATTATCAAAGAAGATTAGTAAAATGAATTTAACAGCGGTAATAGACGAATGAGTCCAAAAGTAATAAACGTAATGTTCGCTCATAATACCCTAGTCCATCTTTTATCAAACTTGATTACACTCGCGAGCTTTTCATAAGCTCCATAATATAAATAATATCTGAAAATATTTATTTGAATAGCCGTCGCTCGAGCTTTACTGATGGCAAATTTCGGGCGATTACAACAAAGATTCGTGCCCATTGTTCCGACCCTTACATAGTAATAAAATAAATTATTGAGAGACCAGAATTGAGAATGATTGATAAATATGGGAACCTAAAAGCTGAATGTTAAAGTTTAACATATATTCCTACCGCAATCAATTTCCATAAGGTTTCGAATGAAAATTTAATGTGTTAACCTAATTTTTGTACCGAATAATGTACAAAGAGATGTATGGCGTACCAGTCTTACAATGGGGCTTATACATTAAATATGTATATATTATATTGGAAATAACCTTTACAAAGCCTACAATTGTGAGTTAAAATTGTAACTATAGGTACTAAATTAAATTTTCATAACCAATTTTCCGAACTTTACTTCTGTATTTGACTACTGAGTCTTACGTTGTATTTAGATTTACGCAAATATTTGACACTAGCAAGTTACTCTCGTTTGCGTCTCTAGAGGGCTTTTTGTCATCCACATTGCTTTTCCAAACGTTTAGGCATCGCGCTCCAGTTAAGTAAATCAAGTGCTACTTTACATTTAATGTCAATTTAAATTAATATTTGTTTACACTAAATTCTTCTCAATAACAAGAATAAAATAGTCTATAGCACTCATAGTTTATTTAGCTTCCTATTATAAAACAATTTTAATATCATCAGTACTTTCAGCAAACAAACTCGCATATATAGTTTTCTATAATATAGATTTTTACAAAATATTGGATTATTTTTCGCTTCATTCGATAATTGAGTTTTATTTTTGTTACATTTTGAAAGCTTTACAGCAAACCCGATCACGTAATTTTCATTATTTATTGGATCCTTAACGATTGATCAAACAAAAACTTAAATTGTTTTAGCTATTTTCTTATTTAAATTAAAATATATCGTTGATATTTTGCAATAGATTTAACCCTTTTGACCCTATAACTATAATTAGTTAACGACTTACAAAACAAGTTGATTAAGCAAACAGGAAAGAAGCGAAAAGAAAAGTTGTTTAAGAATTTCTTAATAAACGTTTATGACTTTTATGATAATTCTAACGCAAACATTTATTACTTAAATTGTCATTTTTTTCATATCACTTGCAATTTACCCTTAGTTCGCCTCTGCCACTTTGGTAAGGTTTAGAGAGTTCGATCAAAAGCAGTTCAAAGGTTTTTGAATACATAGAAAACAATTATTTGTTTTTATTTATATTAAAAGATATAGATTATATTAATATGAACATTGTAATGAAATATTAACGCAGACAATTATAAAATATACAATTTACCTCTACTTTCAAGAAAGGTACTAAATCAGTTTACTCAGTCTAGACGAATTTGAATTATAACCAATCGAAATTCACTTATTACCAAATGTCGTATAATAATACAATCATTGTTAGTATAATATGATATCGTTGAGCTCCGGATTTTGAATTTCTATTCATTGACTTTGTATTTCGTGAATAATAAAGGCTTTGTATAATTAATAATGTTGATTCGATCATATTTAATTACAAAAAAATTTATTTAATAACAGTATTAAGCATTAGCTTAATACTGTTATTAAATTATTTTTTTAGGATAAGTTTAGTAAAGTAAGGATTGGATAAGTTATTAGACTTATCCATGACTCTCTCTGATTTTTTAAATATGTGCGAATCTGTAATCAGTACATATAAAAAAAATTAAGCGTCCAAAAAGTCAATTTAAAAAAAAATGTCTGTCTGTTTGTTCCAGTTAATCTCTTTAATGGCTGGACCGACTTTGACTGGACGTTCACTAGCATATAGCTAATATTATAGGGTAGGTAGGCTATTACTTAGGCTACTTTTATTTTATTAGAAAATTATACAAAATACGTTAAATCCGTTTATTTATTTCAACTTATGCCCGCGAAGCGCCCATTTTTGCGGTTTGCAGGTTTGCTAGTCTTATATTAAATTACTTGATGTTATAAAAGTACTCCTTATACTGGTAACTCAACTGCCAAAAATTGTCTCGTCAAAATCGGTTAAACTTCTTCTGAAAATTTGTAAAGAGGACTATATAAATAATATGAAAGCTATGAAGGATCGTCGTATACTTCGTAGCACTTTATCTCCATCCTTTTGAAGTTGGTTAAAAGTATCAAAAATTACGCTTAGTCGTGTGTGAGCGAAATAATTAGCAATAAACGTTGCCTCATATATTTTTTATTATCCTGTCTATATCCAAATATTCTATGGTGTCGTCAAAAAAGAAAAAATATTATATAAAAAATGTCATTAATAACAATGTTATTTATATTTTTGATGATAGGAAATTTTAGTAGTTTAAATTAAATGCTTTAAACGTTATATAACTTATATTTATACGGAACAAAATACACAGTATAAAACATACATAATCATGTTTACACATACAAGAAGTATGTTTGTTTGAGCGTTAATAAGGTCCTTAAATTGCTGTATTATAAACACACTATCTTATCTTATCAAATTATCTTATCTTATAACTCAATGAACATAAACATACATCTGTGATTGCATTTACTGAAGCTCTAAGTTCTTCTTTTTTTCTAATATATTTCCTCAAAGTCTATCTTTCTCAATCTACACAGATTGAAAAAGAAACTATTAAAATTGACAGGTACTACATTTAAAATAAATCGTTTTTAAATCTAAACCTACAACACACAAGTCATAATAATAATATAATCTCTGTTTACGGATATAAGTAATCGAGTACAATTCGCAATTGGTTTAAAAATATAAAGCTCTCAGTAGCGAATACGTACATGAATAACTTGATTCCGCCACCTCAGAACGTGAAGTGAATTCATAAGCAAAGTAAATGCAACCATAGTTTCTATATTTCATAAAACCAGTTCTGGAGTTATTCCACAACAGCGACAGTTTGAAAATTTAGACGTGCAAACAAAATTTCACATAACATTCCCCAAACTACTGTTGTTTACAACTTATTACTGTAACTACTGTATTTGGCGCAGTTTTAGTAGATATTACGTAGATAGCGGGATCGAATTCGCTCAATACACGTTGGAACATTATTACACAAAGCACCATCTAGTTCGATCGTAAGCTACGAGGCTTGTGTTACGGATACCATATAGTTGATACACTACACATATATAACTTTAAATACATACATAATATTATAATATAAACACGCATGACTGGAGTACAAACATTTTTGCTTAACAAATGAATGCCTCCAGCGCGACTCAAACTAAATCAAATCAAATCAAATCTAACCTAACTGCTATAATTATATATTATGTAAGTATTTGCATAGTTTTTTTTAAATTAAATTTATATTTTCTTACACAAATCAAAACATGAATAGTGCAACAAAATATGTATGATTTTACTGTGCACTGTGGATTCGTTAGAGGTAGTTAATCATATGTATACTAAATATAAAACTTTAACGTTACTCAGCTATATCTTTAAACGATTTACTATACGTCTATTTCGTTATTATAAAGGTGTAGCGTGACCGAATTCACTCAAAACTTTTATATGTTGTAAAATATTTTATTGTTATACTATCCAAACAATATCTATTTAATTCCATATTTTTATTAAAATAAAACAAGTTTTATTATACTATACTATGACTTATTATATATAATATAAAATGTAATGCATGCAATGTAAGGAATCAAATAAAAGCTTTATTTATTTATTTATTTATTTATTTATTTATTTATTTATTTATTTATTTATTTATTTATTTATTTATTTATTTATGACTTATTATACGATGACGACACGTTTAGCTCAGTTAGTTATGACCCTACTTTCTGCGTCAGTTTTCGCGGGTTCGAGTCCCGTTGGGGGCTTTGTTTTTAGAATGCTTGTACTCCAGTCATGGGTGTTTATATTTTTAATATGTATGTATTTAAACTTATATATGTAGTATATCAACTATCTGGTCTCTATCCGTAACACAAACCTCGTAGCTTACTATGGAACTAGATGGTGCTGTTGTAGTATTGTCCCAACATATATTACTATATTGAAATTGACCTAAATTAAATTTTGTTTCTATTCTAAAGGCTGTCTAATGTACTATAGCAAAATTTTCTAGCGTGCTTATCTGTAATCGATCTTGTTTATTGCTTTGAAGCACCTTAAATTCGAGAATCAGATTTTAAAGTTATCCACTGATAAAAAACTTTTAATGAATAAATTAGAAAATTAATTACACTTAGCGGAACATAAACGGACTACTAACTACAAAAAGGGTGTAAATGACATGATGATGATAAAAATGACCATCTTCATCATCATCAAAAAAGGTCTGATGATGAAATGATGATGAATAACCATCTTTAATGATACATAGGAGGTGGTAAGCATATTACATACACATAGGTGATTATACAAGACTTTTCAAATAAAACAATCCAGCACTTCTTAATAAGTTGACGTAGCATCATTGTGCACTCACGCACGTGAGGAAACCTACATGTCTTAGAAAAACGTAGCGTTTTTCGAAAGACTTGTGAAGTCCGCCAACACGCACTGGGCTAGCGCGGTTGATTAAGGCCTGATCCCCCTCGTACTGAAGGAGACCCGTGCCCAACAGTGGGACGTTAAAAAAAGGGCTGATGATGATGATGATACCTTTAAGTTAGAGATATAATATACAAAAAAGATTTTATTCAATGTTTTAGTTATTAAGTTTGTGTATATTTCTCTAGTTGACTTTGAGTTTGACTGACTAGACTTATTTAATAAATAAAATAATACAAGTTTTGCACCATTTTTATTCATTTTACTCCAAAACTAGAAGCCTTCCTTGGAAGATACCTGAAACTATGTAGTAAAATCCTCAGGTACGTTCAAACAACATCTATCTTGCTTTATATTTATATACGGTAAATAGGAGGAATGCGAACCACCTCGTTTGTCTTTGAACTTGGATTAATCGTCGCAAGAAATCCCGGCGTGAGCGGCTTAGATACGGCGATAAGGTCATAAGTCTCGCAATTAACAGATTGAGATGGATTCTAGTACCGTGACTGCAAATAATTTTGTTTAGTCTTACTTGTATTCTTTTGAAAATAGCAAGTATTATCTAAAGTAGGTGCTATAGTTTTTTACTGCGGCTTCACATTATTATTTTATATTGTGTCTAATACTTTCTTAGGTTTACGCCAATATTTGACATATTAAAAAAAAATCTTTTCGGATTTTGTCGTGGATTTATTTTGATTTTTGGTTCCCGACTTTAATTGCTGTAAAGTATTCGAAACGTCTGAAACCAAAAATCAAAATAAATCCGCGACATAATCCGAAAAGATAGTTTCATTTATATTATGTCTGTTGAGAAATGATGATATTTAAATACATATGCATTTTACATCGTGCATGGAACGCATTGACTTTACCATGTACCTTTTTGTGGTTCTTAAATCAATTGGTTAATAAAGAATAGCCCTGTGGTTATGATTACCAGAATTTTCCCCTTAAGCAGTTTTTTATTTACTGTGGAATTATATCTCTAACCCTCTTGACATAAACGCGACTAACAGACTTAATTCCACTTAAATTCAATATAGATTAGCTGTTTTAGAAATAAGTCATTTAACTGCTATAATTATGTAAGTAAAATTATATATTATGTATGTATTTGCATAGTTTTTTTATTATTTTTTTTACACAAATTAAAACACGAACAGTGCAACAAAAACCATATGGTTTAAATACTGGTTTTTATGATTACCGGAATTTTCCCCTTAGGCATATTTACTACTTTCAAAGTGATTTTGAACTTAATGTACTTTAGTTTAGTTAGTAGAATACTACTTTGAGCCAAATAATACGTTATATGAAAATCTTGCAAAATATCATGTTTCACTAACAAATATGAATTCAAATAGTAGCAAATATAATAATATTTGTATACAGAGTTTATACCGAAAATTTTATGCTACGTGAGTTTTGGACAGGGAAATGTAAAAGGGTCGGCCCTTTGTAGAGATTCATATTATTGGACGTATCTTTTTTCTTGTTTTCGTTATCTGTCAGTAAGAACACATGTAGCTTTCGCTGCTTTAACATTTCCTTTTTGGAAGACTTTATTATAAAAATAGAAATACGTTTAATTCAATCGTAACGTTTAGAACCTACATAAATTACCACGAAAATTTAATATAATATAGCAATTGTATAGATTTTATGATGGCGTAGAAACATATTAAAATAATAGGGTTAAATATATTCATCGTCGGTATCATCACAATTTATTATGTAGATATAGACTTCAAATATCTCTTAGAAAAAACACGAGAAACGCGAGGTTGAGTCGCTAGTATTATAATATAGAAAAAATCTCATAAATTATTTACCTTCTAACAATTAAGGTAATGTAATTAAAACATTAAAAGGAATTCCATTCTAATTGAAAAAGAGATAAACGGTCCCAATTTTTAGAAGGACACATTTAAACTATTATAATATTTCAAGGCTACTTAATCTAATAGCTGGCAATTAAGTTAATTTCGTTTTTATCATGAAATTTTGACAACGAATGTTTACTTTTCATTATTATTACTTGCTAATTTAGAAGATAAAAATATTTATAAGAATTTCTTAGAAATTTTTGGCGTTTTATCATTAAAAAATGCAAAAAAAAAAAATTAACATATTTCAAAGCAGATTGGATTGAAAATTTTTGTGAAAAGTTAAATTATCTGACGTTTAAAAATCTCAGTGTTATTATTAAGGCTCAAGAGGGAAGAGTATATAAAGTCAGTTAGGGAACAATGAATGATTCAACCCCTAGTCCTCCCGGGAAATAGCTAATAGCTGTAGGCGTCGAGAACGTACTAACATCGTCGCCGTAATATAAATGTTGACTTGTTCACAAGTTCCTAAACAAAATGTATACAGCTTTAAAAGGCACGTATAATGGTTATTTAACTTATAAATATTTAAAAATTAGTAAGTGGTGATGAAAATTAGTGAACGAAAGCTTTCAGCTTTCATGTGATAACTTGATATAGTTTTGGCTCAGACAAATAATAATAAGCTGTCAAACATATTATATTATTAATTATTATAGGTACTTGTGCTTAAAAATAATAAATATTAATGTATAAATAAATTTTTCTACTTCAAAGGCACTTCTTGTGTATATTTTGAGTAAACTGAGTAAAAAAATTATAAAATATGGTCTTCGTAAAGTAGTAATTAAATCTTACTATTTTCAACTCAGTATACTTTAAAATTACCGGGTTGTAGTGATGCAAAAGCTGGTTTCAAGATAACAAGGATATTAGAGAATCTACGAAGCTAGTGTAATGGGCGAACATTAATTCGGCACTGAGATATTATGTGTGCTGGACTTAATTAATAGGCTTAAAAATTCTTTCTTGTACGTTAAATATGAGATGGTAAAGAAACTCGCATTATTTACTTATATTTTGTATAACTAAAGATCGAGTGAAAAAAGTAATTAAAATGTATTACGTGAAATTCTTAAGAGATACATAAAACAATTAAATTAATCATACAAATAATTTTTACATTAAACTTGTTAGTTTTTCGTTACATCAATAATTATAATCTAGAAGCTATAAGATTTAGCGTGGTAATCGCTTAATACTTGTTACGTTAACGATATTTCTGCCGTTAATTAATTTTATGTAACGTTTACAGCGAGGTATAAGCTAGCTAAATTATATAACGTTTCGTAACCTAAGTTATAGCGATTACATTTGATAATGTGTAAATAAATTCGAATATACTACAATAAATAAGTTTGATCGGGTACATTAGCACCAAAATTCAACTGCTTGCGTGAGAAAGTTACATAAAACTGTTTACATTTAACAAAATAGTGATGAGTTATAGAAAATTGTATGTATAATAAACTGAACCGCATAGAAAAAGGGTTGCTTAGAAAATCTTCAATAACTTCAAGTACCTGACTTAGCTTTATGAAATAAAGACTAAATTAAATAATACTTTAATGTTGAGAATGAGACTAAATTAAATAATAATTTACTGCTCAGCGGTAACCGCACTCGCTTGGATAACTGAGTGATGCGGGTTCAAACCCGGGTCTTGCCCTCTGATATTTTCATAAGCGAATCATTTTCTATCATGATTACCACTTTTTCTGTGATGATAGTATGGAGACGATGTCAAGTTTGTGTCTTGTATACTTTTCTTTATTTTAAATACTTCTCATTTATATCTATCACAATATATAAACGAAAGCTCTTTTAGAAATATTACACAAAAATGCAATCGACTGAATTGCTCTTAAATATTTAAGCTGAAATGGTCACGTGATTTCTAAACTTAAAATACTTGAGAGCAAAGTCACAGGCAAAAACTACTATAAAATTTAACATAATAATAAAAACTAATGATACATTTACAATACGACTAGCATAAAAAATAATGTTTATTTTAGTACAAAAGTTGTATCTAAGTTTTCTTCGTTGCTATTGTCATTTTGAGAATAAAACATTATTGCTAGATCCCTTTCTATGACAGCTTTCTATTTGTTATTAAGATTGAATTCCATTCTTATCTCGAGTTTCAGAAAAACTCAGTAAACATCATTCAAAACGGACAAAAGTCCGTTATTTTTTCTTCTCTTACACAACTTAGACAACTTTACGTAGCTATTTATATCGTCATTGTCTTCTACAGACGTTACCACTTAACGTTTTATTATACGAGATCCTTCTGTATTAAAATACAAAAGTTTTCAGCGAAGAAACGCTGAAGATTAATGTTTCATAGAAATTAAGTTCTTTCTCGAGCTGAATTCTAGACTGATATCTATTTAAATCTTGAAGGATGAGTACAGAATTAAAAGAGCAGAAATTTTTAAATGTAAACGCTTTGAACAATTTACTTTAAAGGCTTTTTTATATAAAATAGATAGTTTTTTATTCGTTTTAAATAAATATTACTATATAAATGAACATATTATATACAAGCTTTGACATTATATATGTATCTGGTATTTAGATAACTTAATTGTACACTTTGCCATTTTTTCACTTTATCAGCATTGAGATGGGAATGTTTTGACATTCCACGCAATGTTACCTCTACAACAACAAACTTCCTGTTTGTAACATCGTAATTTTCAAACAAGTGAATCGATTTGGAAGCCTGGTGTTAGTATTATAATGAATTCAAGTCAGCCGATCTGAAAATTATCAGCCATTAATCTTTTTGGCAAAGGAACTCCTTTCCAGTTGTAAAATGGTAATTTTAAACTCTTTTACTCATCTGATCGGTTTTATATTACGTACTTTACTGTTATTTTAGACACTGCAGTAATTCCTAGACTTGATGTGATTTTTAGATGTTGTTAAGTCTTGGAGAGTACCCATATTTATCTATTTATAATCCACGCTAGTTATTCTGTATAATATTAGTACTTACATTTGTTACGACTTTTTTGACATGACACAATATCAATGTGGAGACGTTAGAAAATGTGGACGGATAGTTTTATTAAATATATTAAATTAATTTTCTAATTTAAATTTTATTTTTAATATAATTTAAATAATATTTTTTTTATTTTTATTTTTATTTAAATTAAATTTATAATTTATTAAACACTTTAAATCTAAGAACGTATTATGAAAATATAAACACTTAAACATCTAATGTAATATTTAACACATTAATAACATCATCCATCATAAAGCAAACTTGTATGCAAAGTTTCTACATACCTGTACACTGGATTGTCATCTCTATACCACACGACGAGTAGTAAGCTGTCATTGCGTTGCGGCGGGCGAGAGTCGCAAGGTAGTTCTGCTTCACCGCCCACTACCGACGATACTCGTGTCACCGTCCCCGTAACAGATGATATGGGAATACCTGCATTGAAAAATACTTATCTATACTAATATTATAAAACAGAAGAGTTTGTTTGTTTGGTTGAACGCGCTAATCTCAGAAACTACGGGCCCGAATTGAAAAATTCTTTTTGTGTTGGATAGTCCGTTTATCGAGGAAGGCTATAGGCTATATTATATCACGCTACGATCAATAGGACCGGAGCATCAATGAAAAATGTTGCAAAATTGAGAGAAAATATTTCTTTTGATTTTCAGCCTTTAGAACGCGAGCGGAGCCGCGGGAAAGGCTAGTATTAAATATATTTACTACGTATTATAAATTAAATTACAGTTTGTGTATGTTTGGGCTAATCTCTAAAACGAAAGTATGGATTTATATGCGGATGTTATAGATAGTTTTATTAACATTTAGGTATTTTTAGATAGTTATAAGTTTTATAAGTATTGTTGTTATATTCTATTAGTATAATGATATGAGTGATAGCTAATAGCCAATAGCTGCGCATCAAAAACCAGTTAAAACAGGTTTAAACCAACTCGCAACGTTTATACGTATCGTCGTGCCTATACATACACTGCACTCACACAAATGCACACTGAAGCAGCATGGTCTAACGTTACCAACAATACATTTGACAATTTTATTAAAATATTAGTAGTTACGAGGCCCAGGATTTAAACCTGCCTAATTCTGTGTCCCATGCGATCTATTACCAGCCGGCTGCCACTGCTTTCCCTTAATATATAGGTAATACATATTAATTTATGTTCATCAATACATAGTACAAAACAAAGTCGCTTTCTCTGTCCCTATATATATGCTTAAATTTTTAAAACTACGCAACGGATTTTGATGCGGTTTTTTTATAGATAGAGTGATCCAAGAGGAAGGTTTATATGTATAATAACATCCATTAAATAGTGGAGAAACACTGTTATTTTTGAAAATTTAAGGCGTGCGGGCCACGAGCAGTAATGAATAAATTAAAACTACTGGATCTACTTTAATTATTTTTTCAGTGAATGACATAGTCTATATATTTTATACCCGTGCGAAGCCGGAGCGGGCCGCTAGTATGTATTATACACAACTAGCATATGCACTATGTATATTACTACAATCAACTCTTTCCACAGTAACGGGGCAAAAATAATGCATGTATATTACCATTTCATCGGGATAACCATACGCCAATCATCACACATTGTTTCTGATATCGCGAAATTGCTCATTTCATATTGTTCAACGACCTAAAAATCGAGCTTTATTTTAATTGGGAGTAGTCACATCACGTATTTATTAACAGACAAATTTTACACTACTATTACTATTAATACGAAAGTTTGTATGTATGGTTGTATATTTATATTTCTATATACTTCTTTAACTTAAAAAAATATTTAAGGGATTTAGGAAAAGAAAATGATTTTATGTCGCATATTTTGTTTCGAGTTTATGATATTTCGAAATATTTAGGAACTGTTGTGCAAAGAGGTAATTATAGGCTAAACATTTGTAAGCGTAACATATCAAATATCCATATTCCATATACGAAAATAGTTATTAGACACCTGTTATTTTCAGCCTCATAAATCTAAAATGACCGATGCCACCCACATGCCACCTTTTGTATGAAACGTGTAGGTAATACTCGTAAGGTGGAAATTTTCAAAGGCACGTTAATAATTCTCTCAAGTATTCGTATCATCGAAGTATAAATCAATGTGATAGGTTTTAAGGAAATATATAGATAAATATTTATTAATCTTTATAACAGGAGTAAATAAACTGATAAAAATAAAGTTGTCTAAGTTTTATTGTAAAGTAACTGACAATTTCAAATAAAACTGTCTTTTCGCATTTATTTATCTTTGATTTTTGACTCCTTGAGTTTTGAATACTGTAAAATGTACAGCGATCTTAGTTACGAGAGAGAATAAGGATAAAGACATATTAAAGGTATAATATATAGCTATTACATACGGTGTCTACCAACAAAATTACATTCATTTTAAAGAAAAAACAAATGGTAACAAAAAGGTTAGTAATAGAAAAGGTCAGAAATGTAATAATTAAAGTAAGTAAAATTATAAAGCTTAAGTTCATTCTTTAAAAGATATAAAAATAACTTATTTTTAACATCAATTGACATAACAATTAGACGTCTTCATGTTAACAATTTAATTTACACGCGGTATAACAGGCTGACATAGTAAATTTTGAAGCTGTTTAGTATTCGGGATAAAGCGGTGTGTATAAAAAACGTTGACGCAGGATCAGCGAAGTACAGAGCTTACATGCCGTATAATCTACATATCAGGACTGACGAACAGGTTTTAATAAAATATGTTTGGACAATATTACAACAGCACCATCTAGTACCTTGGTAAGCTACGAGGCTTGTGTTACGCATACCAGATAGTTGATATACTACATATATAACTTATTTTCAAATAAATACATATTATAAATATAAACACCCATGATTGGAGAACAAACATTAGTGCTTAACCAATGATTGCCCCCAGCGGGACTCGAACCCGCGACCGTTGGCGCAGAAAACAGGGTCACTTCCAACTGAGCCAAACGAGTCGCTTTGTCTAGGCTTTGTCCAAATACGTTATTATGTATACTAATAACTTGGCTTCTTTAAAAAACGTTAATTTTGAATATGTAGTTTCGGAGTTCATTGTGGATCAAATGATTTTTTTAGTATTTTTTCACTATCTTAGTTATATTTAAAAAATGTTTAGTATTAATTAACTAGCCTTTCTCGCGGCTTCACTCGCGTTCTAAAGGCTGAAAATCAAAAGAAATATTTTTCTCCTGTTTTTGCACCTTTTCCATTGATGCTCCGCTCCTATTGGTCGTAGCGTGATGTAATATAGCATACCTCGATAAACGGACTATCCAACACAAAAAGAATTTTTCAATTCGGACCAGTAGTTTCTGAGATTCGCGCGTTCAATCAAACAAACAAACAAACTCTCCAGCTTTATAATATTAATAGTATAGATTACAAAAAAATTAAACCTGAAGTCGTCCAACTTCACCAAACTTAAAACCATAAAGAAATCCTTTCTCGTTCTGAATTTTCAGTTTCAAACATTTATTTATAATGCAAAACCAAAAGAAATTCATGTTATTAAAACATATTTCCTCACTTTATATATTTTAATTTTAAATATAAATGTTAATCTAAAAGTAATTATGATTTCTGCATATTTCATCTTCACAATCCTACAAAATAAAATTAGCCAAAGCAAATTTTTCACGATATTAATAAACGCAAGGTTTCATTCTGTGAAGATATGAAGTGTTTTATGCATTTGAAGTTAATAAGTTTATTATCTCAGTTAAAATATAATTTCGCTTCGGAATTATGAGGGAAATGATTCCCTTAAGTGTATTTATCACTAAATCATTCAGTTTTATTTTCATCACAAATAAAAGACAGAAAAGAAAGATTTTTTCTATTATCTATTACTTATTAACATGAAATAAAATCAAATAAGAAAAGTTGACATACTTGAACGACTAGTTTGTTAACCCCATACGGGAATCGAACTGCTAACTTTCGGGGCCACTATAATTTACACAGTACATTACGCTAAAACTCATACAAAGATCTTGTAGAAGCTTTGGAATATTTTGCGGCATTACAAAATCTCAATATCGTAGCTAAATCTAGAACATTCTATAGGCGCTTGAGAAGTTCGATAGAGTTTCTGGGTCACGTTACGAATTGTGTAATGGGTTTCTTTTGATAAATTTATGATCTGAATAATAAAAAGTTTGATGTTAAGTGAAAATATTGATGGTATATTGTTATTATATCAATGTAATATTTTGTGAAAAGTTTTTCAATTTTAACAATGAAAGGAGAGTAGTCCTTAATTTTTAAAACAGCAAATTTTGTTTTATTTTTAGAGTCTGGGATCTGACTTTATTATGATTTCAAAAGACATGTAATTCAGGTTATAAGTGCACTTGTTAAATAAATTGAGTGAAATATATCAGTAAATGCATTTGGAATTTTTTATATTTTTTATCGAAAACCACGTTTCTAGACCTACATAAGTATCTCAATGTCCTATTTTATTATTAGTTTTAAAATTCGATTGTTATGTTCATCGAAATCGAAATCATCGTACATGTTTGCTCGATAGATATTATATTATGTTTATATATATCCATTCCAAGTATCGATATATGCATTAGACATTTTATTTAAACTACTATAATCATGGATTTAAGCTAGAGAGATTCATAATTCGTATAAGATTCCAAATTTTCTATTGTGAGTGGAACTTTACAAAAATGTAAGAGTCGCGTCTCATTATTTTAATAAGCAGCACAATTTTAACTCATTTTCAAAGCCATATTCACAAGAAGTTTCACGCAAAATTCATCCCTTTATAACCTTTAAATATAAATACCTAAATGCCTCAAATCTGATCTAATTATAATATTTTAGCTTTCAATAATTTATGACGTATTAAGCTTAAGTAATATTTTTAATAATTATTATTAGTTACATATATTAGTTATTTCATACATATAATATTAGTCCAGAATGCATATACACATATAATTATTATGTTTCTAAATAACTGTAATTTTAGTATTTAAAGGAGAGCAAGTGTTGAGTTTTACACCAGCTTTTCTCAACAGGACTGCCTTTCGACCCAGTGATGGCTTCCTCACGGACTACACCGACACTCTTTCAATGATTATAATAAACCATTCAAAAGTTCTTATAATTGATATAATTGAATAAAGTTTATTTTATTTAAGTAACTAAAATAACGTCGAAACCCTATTTAATATTACTACGCCGAAAATCCAAACGTTAGTATATCTACGTGAAAGCATAGATATTGCGCGTATGTTGGGCTCTTTACAGATTTATTACATGAACATTTCTAGCGGTACCGTGTGCCGACCATTAGTGTGACTTGCTATGTTATATTTTTACCTGTCGTTCTCGCTGATGAAATATTTCACACGCGATGTCCAAATTCTAAGTAATTGTGTGAATTAATTGAAATTTTAATCGTATCATTTGTTTATCCTTCCTATCTTAATGAAGAAATATATGATATTAAATTAACTTTACTTATGAATTTAACTAAATTTTAAATTATTTTGAAGTATTAATAGTTTTAATAATTATAACAAAGTTTTTTATATTTTACTGCATGGTTGTTTGAGGTATTGTTACAATTAGAGTAAACTTAATTGCTTCCGTTACTTAAGTTAATTATTAATTCACTATATTATTTTGGATGTCATGAAAAGGCACTGGTATCCAGTGGTAAAGGTTTTGCTTAATAAGTCTTGTGAAACGGGTTCAATCCCGTGTCATGCCCATTGCCCATCCTGTATTTTCATATGCGTAATTTTCATAATGCAAGACATTATTTTACTTACGACGTACACAGTTCTGAGTTTTAAATCACTTTAACAAAAATTATGTACTCTGATTATTATTATGACTGTTACTGTCTGTATAAAAGTAATGGAAATATGTTTCTCAGAAAATAAAGCAGACGGAGGCGTGCAAATCAAATTCTTAGGTTCAATAAGCTCTCCTTATAGAGTATTGGGTATAGACCGTCATAAAACTTCCTCGCGTTCTTGAGGTTTCTAGGCAATTTTGTTTCAGTACCTAATGTATAAGTAGGTATATATATACATTATATACAACTTGTTATATGTTTATAAACTTCGACTTTTAGCGAAAGTGGTAGAAGTTTGTGTATGACGAAGGAAATGTTCTACTATTCACAAATTATACGTAGGTATGTAAATATTATACATAATATAATATTTTAAGTATAGTTTGAAAGTAACTCCTGATACTTCATGTAATTACATAAAATTTACGATAAATACATTAAAAAATAATAATTTATTTTATTACTTATAGAAAAACAAAAAAAATCATAGTTTTTTGAAAATATTCAAAATGTTCATCCAAAGAAAAATATAAAACGACAAAATACAAATGAACGATATTATAAACGCCTAACTATTAATAGAGTGATCAAGTGTATAGAGTTACCGCTATGCATTTAACAAAAGACAGGTCTGACAACTTCATTATCGTTGAAGACATATTGATTCCTGATGTCTGTGAAGATTAAAAGGATTTTCCTTATTGTTGAACTAATAATATGTGATTGTTATATGAATTGTTATATAAAATGACTGTTAATAGAATACAGTTTGCTTCACCAATGTCGCGAAGAGAGAAACAGAGAGAGATAGAGAAAGAAAGAGAGAGAGTAAAAGAGAAAATAAACAAACGGATGGGTGCGATTCTTTATTTTTACATTAACACCCTACAAACTTCACAAAAGGGTAATAAACGTCTGACAAATGTTTGAAAGTATACGACTGTTACCAGATTTCTGACTTGTCTACTACTACTACTACTACTAGATTGTAGACAAATAAAAGACTTGTCTATTGCTACTATATACTATAACAAGAAATATTCTATCCTTCTCAGACAAAAAGGATTTTTATGTTGTCCTATTAGTATTGTATACATTTATATTTTAAACTGTATATCCCAATTTTTTGCCAGCCTTGAGATAGACACGAGGGGTAATTACAAGAGAAAGTCAGAAATCTTAAAATACAATGTAATATTACTAGGTAATTTCTACTTTGAAATTAATATTATGTAAGAAACAGTTATTTAACATATTAATTTAAAATGAAAAACAAAAATTAGCCTTCGACGCAACAAATACGCTGCCACTAAGCTTTTTATTTCGTGGAAGCTTTATATAAAATCGTAGAAAATTTATGATGCCTTAAAACAAGCGCCTAAACCTGCTTAACTTAGTACTACGCTTTGACATTTCGTGCTTATGTCAAAATATTACCCATAATTCGTCGTGTGAATTAACTAAAAAGTATATTGACTGATTTAAAAGAATTTTTATTTCTGTTCTCTTTGCGATAACTGTTATAGTTTATAACTTAATTTAGTTGAAAACCATATAGCTTGCATTTGCTGGGTTTAATTTTGCTTTATTATTTTTAGTTGAATTTAAAATTATATTTTACAGCGTTATTAAAAATATAGAGGTGATTATAAGTTTTTTATTAGTATAATAATAATAATATAAAATGTAATTTATTCAAAACTAGCTGACCCGACAAACTCTGTTCCGGAACACAAATAACTGATTACTACTGATTATTGATTTCCAAAAAAAATTATAATTATCAAATTTTCAACCATTCTTAGCCATAGGCAAAATTACGTTTAACTGTCATTCGCCTTTTGTTATCCCATGACAGATGCGTTTTTGTTCAATTCAATTCTCTTGTTAATGGCTTCAAAGCGTGCCAGTTGAGCACAGATTATTTCGCCAGTGTCACGTAGAATGGAGAAGACACGAAGGAGATTGGTCGGTAACATAGAGTCAATAAGTTTATTTAAATTATGATAGTATAAGGGAAGTAAATCCTTATTAAACCTACAACAAAAGACAGCACAGTTAGTATTTACAAAAACACACAACAAAAAATTGGTTAGTAGATGTTAGTTGCGTTTTTGTTATACTATGTTTTATAGTGACTTGTATTGTCTGTGACGTTTTATGTCACGTCACACGGGAACGCGGTCGAACGGGATAAAAAGTATCCTATGTCTGTCTCCTGGTTCTAAGTTACCTCTCCACTAATTTTCAGCCAAATTAGTTCAGCCGTTCTTGAGTTATAAATAGTGTAACTACGTGTTAGTTTTTTAGTTAGATAGGTCAGAAATTAATATGATAGGTAATATCTTCTATACCTTCTGTACTGTGTATTTAATAAAAAGCTGTTATTTCGTCTTTACAAAGAGTCTCTGTAATTATAAGTATAGATATATTGGTAAATGTTATACATAACAACAACGACAACGACACGATGGCTCAGTTTGTAGTGACCCTACTTGTTGCGCCAGCGGTCGCGGGTTCGAGTCCCGCTGGGATACATTTGTTGAGCAAGAATGTTAGTACTTCAGTCATGGGTGTTTATACTTATATTATATATTTATTTAAACTTATATCAACTATATAGTATCCGTAATACAAGCTTCTTCGTAGCTTACCACGGAACTAGATAGCGCTTTGTGTAATAATGTCTCGACATATTTATTTAATTTAATAATTATTAGATTACAAGTTACAAACTAATCTCGCAACAAGTATACTTAAGATTTCAAACACTCACAAGTAAATCAACTGTCGGCTCAACACAGTACGCAGTATTGTCTCAGAGCATCAGGCTATATACGTTAATAGCAAGTCGTCCCCAGACAGGCTCTCATTGAAAATCAACTCTACCCATCTTATATACAAGTACATATATACATATATATTTTCATATCACACATCTTTGTTAGAAATACTCGTATGTAAAAAGAGCTTTTCATCATTGTTTTGCGTACTTAAATACAAACAAGTAGTTAAAATATAAAGCTTTTTTATATAATTTGAAGTGAGAAGTTGGCTTGTAAATTATGTAAGGTTATTATAATTTTAACAAATTAAAGGAATTTATATTTTTAGCGCAATTTGTTATCTGTATACAAGGCAGAAAGTTGGTAGGTTACACCATTTATATAGACCACCTTAATCCGGCCCTATCGCAAAGTCCATTCTAGTGTACGTCTACTAACTATAAACTACCTCCCTGCCAAATTATACTACTACATCTGTATACGGCAAGCGGTTTACGATATTTCGCGATGAGTGAGTGACTGTTTGCTTTTATATTATTAGATATGAAAATAAAGAAAATCATAATTATAGTAAACATTTAATAAATTTTATTAATACTGTATCAATACAAATATCATACTAATATGTCTTTATGAAATACAGAATTCTTTGTACTCTTATTTGTTCCATCAAAATATTATATTGTTCTAATAATAAATGAACCATGAAACTCTCAGAATGATGTCGTCTTTAATATATCTATTGAAGATAATAATCAGTTGAGTATTTATTTTCAGATAAGCAATAAGTTTATATCAAAAAAGCTACAAAAGTATTGGATTCGGTTAGTACAAATAGACCAAGAATAAATCTGACACAAATAAAGTGTGAACCATTGTATAAGATTGTCAACAAAGTTTGTACATATTCTACAAATGAATATCTATTTATAAATGGACTTATGTAAAGTCCAGAAAGATTTCTCGCGTAGATTCTTTGAAGTCGATCGACTTTAGTACAAAACTATGTATACATAGGTTAGCTTTCAAGTATTAAACGTGAACCGAAATTGTTATTTTTGGAATTATTACCTAAGAGAATAATTAAATATGTGCCAACATATTATTATAATATTATTTACTAGACTGTAGACTTAGAAAAAGATATAGTCTTAGACAAAGATCTAAATAAAATAGTATTTCTGAATTTCTTTTCCACTGGTTACTTAGGACAAAGTTTTTGATAGTAAGGAGGCAAATTTCCATCCAGTAGGCATATCTTGATATACCACATCTCTATTTTAATAATTTGCACCATAGTACTACTTCAAGAGCACTGGACTATCAAGTAGTTAATAAAAATAAATGTTTGAGTTAAAATATACATGAAACATCAGAGTTTAAGCAATTTTGGTCAGATGGTTAGAGTTAGAATAGAAAAAAGAAGTCTAACGTTAATATTTAAAGCAATAAAGATACTAATGCTTAAAATAAAAAAAATAAAAAAATTGTCACTCATACAATTTTGAAAGTCTGTTGAAACTAGTCAGTCAGTCAGTTAATCCGTAATTATTATTTCATTTGTTTACAAAACAGCACTAAATTAATCCTTAGTATCAATTTCATTAAGCAAACATCACTTTAATTTTAGTACTGAATCAATTAGGTTCAAAGTAAAGCCAGATAATACTATATCAGGGTACGTAAGCTGCTTATCTCGGATATGGCACCTTATTGGGTGATTGCGTGATTGCTTCGTTATGATGGCAAAAAATATAAGGTAATTAGAGGGTTGCATGCAAAAATCCCATAACCGACCATTACGTATTCATAAGATAACCATAGTGGCTTAGTGGGATAGATTTCAAATAACAGAAACTATCGGTTCGAATCCCGCGTAGGATATACGAAGCATGCATTTTAAGTTGAGCTCAGTTATACTAATGAATGTACATGCTATTATTTATATATCATGCTAAATTTTAATCTAAATATGTTTAGGAATTACGTTAAAAAATATCAAATAGACAGACATACAAAATTTATGACTAAGTTAATAATATTGACACAAATATTTAAATATATTAACGAGATTTAGATGTAATTGTAGAATCTTGAACAGTAATTTTCTTAGCGGATGAGGAAAATAGCAAGGTGTTTCTATTTATTGCTATATCATTAAACAATTGTACTCGCAACTGTAATATTGTACCCATGTGTGTTATAGCATAAGTTATATTTCGACTTCATACCTTAAAACTAATCGTGCCAATGGTAAATTGCATGCTACGAACGCATTCAGCGATCTCTTATAAAGCGTATATAATTTAAGCGCAAGTTTAGTACTTTATTGCAATTTCCTTGACGTTATGTTCGAATTCTTCAAAACTAGCATAGATTGCTGGGAATATTTACATGGTTTGATGGATAAAGTTTAACGAAATTTCGTATAGATTCTTCGTTTTAGTGTATATTTATAACTAATACAACTAACAACTAATTTATCGAAAAAGTGTTCATTACAAAATAAGCAAACCCGACCCATTACGCGTAAATTGAAATAACTTATAACGTTAGCTATCTGCGAGTGAAATTCCCGTCAAAAACAGTCCAGCTGTTCCAAAGATTAACCGGAACAAACAGACAAACATTTTAAAATGGTGTTTTTTATGTAAGTACCGTATATACTTTATATACATTTAAAGAAAAGCTATTAATTTAAAATAAAAAACAGACACTTTTTTCTTTTAAAGTCTAATATCTTTACGAATCTATACTAAAATATATTTTTTAAGTGGATTAACAAGTACTGGTAGTTAAAATAAATTAACACTAAGGCGATGATTTTCATACGCAGATAAAATATTTGGATATTATACTCATAATTGCATACTTACTGAATTGTAACTTTATGATACCAAATAACTTCACAGATTTACATTTATATTACTATAATATGATAACATTTTGCATGATTGCAACATACTTTAAAAACTTCAATATAGTGAATAATAAAGGTAATTGGCCCACTGTCATTTATTTTAAATGGCGTTGCTTGTCAATTACATTATTTCATAATTTACATTATGTAATATTATACATATTTATTATATTTCAAAGTGATATTATAGACTACTCTAGTGTAGAACAAAAATTAATCTATGTCACAGGAACCCTAAAACTTCTAGAATAAAAGTATGTGCTATTTTAAAACTATTTCTGTGCAACATTTTATCCAAATCTGTTCAACCATTTTGGCGTGATTGAGTGATAAACATTCCTTCATCCTCACAAACTTTGTAATATTAGTATTTATTACGATAATAGTATTAGTAGGATTTTTACACAAATACGCATTTAATATTAGTTTACTGCAATAAGGTCATTTGTAAGGCATTCCAGAGTAAAGACAAATAGGTCTAAAATAAATAGGGACTAGATAACTAGTGTGGTTATAGGCCTATGCAATTTTTTTTTAATTTTTTTTTCTTATTTTTTTTCTTATTTTTAAAGAAAAAAGCAGAATGTGATTGCTATTCCTAAGTTTCCTTTTGTATGAAAATTACTGTACAATACATATTCGTAGTAAATTTATGTACATAATATAGAATAAATAAATTCATTTTAAAAATAATCAAAGAAACTACCAAAATCGATTTACAGTTGTAATCGACATTAAAAAATAATAGCTCAATTAATTTTAACTCAAGGGTATATGTAGATAATAATCAGTACATTTTGTTATATTAATCACCCATGCCCATCATGTCAATTTTAAACGTTAAAAAACGTACATTTCAACAAATATACATTTTCTATGTAAATAACATTATCTTTGTGGACGATGACTTGTAAAAACTAACCGTAGTGACTCATTACATGATTCAACGTGGCAGCTTGAACTTACCCCTTCAAATGGTGCGTAGGGGAGCTCTTCATGGTACATATTTATACAACATTAATATTCCCTTATACTTATCGTGTAGTTAACAAGAATGAATCATTGAAATATCTTTTAGAAACCTAATGGCCTTTGTTATAAATACGAGTAATAATATCTGTTTTAATTTATTTTGTAGCATTCGATTACATTTCATTCAATAAAATATAATAATGTTGTAACTCAAAATAAGATAACAGGAGGTAATTATGTCAATTTATTTTATGTGGCTTATATAAAAATATTTGGAAGCTCTTAATTAATTTATATAATACACGTATTTTACATATTATGTATGTATGTGTTTCTGTTTCTTCACTTTATTATGCTTTTCCCACTGGAATACATATTTATGAAAATTTTAAAATAATTCAAAATGATATGAGAAATTGCATATATTTATAGCATTTTATTAAAATACGCCCAAATGGCTTTGAAATGAATAAAAGAAAAATTTCAAATTTTTTTTGAGGCTGTACCTTTGCAGGCCAATATATACCTACATTATAACCCACTAGAGTTTTATTGCAATTGGAAAAATGGCTTAGAGGCCAAATAACGTTATACTTGGGAAGAGACCAGAATAAAGTAAATAATATTAGTAATAATAAATAGTAAATTGTAGGATCTGCAAAGCAAACCTAATGATTTGGATTTTGCTGTACAATATAATTAGGATAGATGTTTGATTAAACAAAATATACCCACGATTTTTAACGGACATAAAAAGATTTTATTTTGTTAAAAATGTAGGATTTACATATTATAAAACTGATGGTTTTTCTAAAAAAGTACTAACATATTGTATAGAACTAAGATTTACTATTTAAAATAGTTGCTCGTAATTGAATGTTGTATCAAAATCAGACCACTTCCGACATTAGCCAGAACAAACAGACGGACTGACAAACATGTTTAAAATGTTGCTTTTCTTCTACTTTAGAAAATTTAGTTTTGAATATTTTCTAAAGCATTTTAGTATTTAGTACAAGAGCAGGAAACACTTCGCACGAATGCACTCTAAGCTTTTATCTTAAAGAGATGCTTATAATAACGCGTATAGGGTAATTTCATTATAACGCTAAAATCTTTTTGATGGTTATAGCCAGTATGATGTTCATGTAAATGAGAAAATTGTGTGTATAGTGCTGTAGCTTTTCTTAAAGACTTTTTATTTTGAGAAAACCTTCTTGGTTCAATGGTATACCGATAGACTTTCAGAGTTATGGGTTTGAGTCCTAATCATGTCAATTTATTGAAGGTGTACTCGTATGTTTATATTATTTTATTTAGTTTCAGTAATAATATTATATTGACAATGCTTTTGTTTTATAGAAATTTTGCGATGCTTTTCTGAAAGTTAGCGAGGTTATAACTTATTTGGACATGATAATATTTTTAATGCTTTTTCTTGATAAAAAAAATAATAATAATATTTTTCCATTGGTTCAATATTATAACATAGAAGATAAAAATAGTTTATATGGGCGTGTAAGTTAGTTATTTGTTCACGCTAAAAGTGATTTAGGCTGTACATAAGCAAAATGAGGCAGTTTTAGTTAACAAGTTAATACTAAAATTATTATACATGTTTAAGTTCACTACAACCAGTTTTCGTTTTCTACAATACAAACTAACTTATTATAGGATAAACTCATTTTTCTATGGCTTAGAGTTTATTCTATAGACGGCTTTAAACGCAACCCTTATATCGGAAACTAAGAAATATGCATATTGAACTCAAGCATACAGATCATATTCACGTACAAGCTGATAGATGAAATTGAATAGTATTTTTCTATAGAAATTACTTTAACTCTACATCTCTTTAAAATGGATGCATCGTAATACAATTGTCTAAGCCCCTTAAGAGGAAAACCTATAAGAAACGATAAGCTTTATTTTCTTACTAATACGATAAATACTAACGTATTTTTATTAATTTCTCATTCTTAGAGTATCAAATCAATGTAATTTTTGATACATTCCAGGAAAATAATGTTAGCTACACCTAATTCTGATATATTATATAAAAAGCTCCTTTGGGAAATTAGCCTACTCAAAAAGTTACTCAGAGAGGCAAAATGGCGAGAACTTGTAACTAATACTGCGATAATGCAGTCAGGACAGGTTCTTGAAGCGTTTTGTAGAGAAAACGTAGCATTACATAAGTTGAAGCAAATCTGTTTAACCATTTCTTAAATGTACTCAACGGGAATCGAACCCGATCACAAAATAAGCATTATGAAGGTATTCACTGCCCAATGGTCATTAAAGAAAGAAATTAGGTTTTATGAAGTATAAGTAAAAGCAATACAAATGAATAAATCGATACTCTGCTTGGTCGTAAACAGCTATAATTATACAACACCCTTCCATGATTGCCCTATAATTACTCAGGTGAAGGATAGTAATACCGTATTATTTATATAATTATTTTCCCAATGAGGTTCTAGGGAATATAAATTTCTGCTTAAAATATCGTAGATTTAAAATTAAAACAACGCTGATATTTTTATATGCGAATAATAATTTCCAACATTACTTATCTTATGGTAAAGATAGGTCTGCCTCGGTGGTGTATTGGCTAGCATGTACGGTCATAGATCGAGAGGTCCTGGGTTCGAGTCCCAGGTCGGGCCAAGTTTAATTATTGAGTTTTTCTGTGTAGTAAGCATCAGTAATAGCCCGGAGTTTGGAAATGGCGATGTGTCACCCCCGTGCCTCGGAGAGCACGTAAAGCCGTAAAGCCTGCGCCTTGGCTCTCACTGGTCGTGTCGAGTAGTCGTCCCACCGGAGTATGAGAGTGATAAAATTAGAGACTGCTCTTGTGTCTGCGCGAACACTTGTGCACTATAATATCTCCTGCGCAGTTTGCCAGTCTCAATGAGATTGGTCGCCATGGCCGGAATCGGTCGAAGAACATTATTATTATTATGGTAAAGGAAAACATTATAAGAAAACCTTTGGGTCTAAGATATGCTAGCAAGAAATACATGTATGCATTTGAACAGCGTCGTGGACTATTTCCCGCCACATTGAAGGGAAGCATATGTCTTGATATTCTTACATGCTCTAGAGGATAATGGGTTGTTAAAAAATACGCTCAATAATTCGTAAACGAATTCGCAATATATAAGTTACATTTTATATAGAGCACTAAATCTTAAAGCTTAAGATATATTCGAAAAAACTTGTTCAGAAAAATCACAAAACATCTAAGAAAACGCATTTTAAAGCATCTCATTAGATCACATTCGTTAAGAGTAGACATGTCATTCTAATTGAATAACGTTCTTTGAAAACACTAACTACTCTTTGAAAAATAAATAGGCTTTGGTGAAGTGAAATGAAAAGATTGGAAGCTTTCACCTTGAATCTTTAGAGGTCAAGCTCGTGTAGACGTACTTAGTTGGTTTAATATTCGTAATATTTTATTTGCGTTTATTTAATTACGTAATCTTCTGATGTTCAAAGTAGTTCATTTATTAACTATTCGCCTTTAATATTACGGCTCTTTGACTTTGATTATTTAAGTTTACAGAAAATGTAAGAAGTTTAAGAATCAAATATATTTTATATTTTAATTTATTAACACTATTTTCTATTAAGTTTGCGTGAATATTCTAAGTTTTTCGTAAATTCGACTAACTCTTTGACTAACTTCGGTTTGACTCTTAGCTTGCCATAAAAACAGAGCTTAGCATTTGGGGATATATATGAGTATAATTTATATCATACTTATATACGGATATTTCATTGCTTTCTAATCTAAAGATGAGAGGAAAATTTCGCTTAATATAAATTTAGATTAACACATATTTTTGTTGTTTTTGTAGTTGTACATAAATAAAATACAAATAGTATTCAATATAAGTAACACAACCTATTTATATTTATTTGAAGTGTTTCTAATGATAAGATTCAATGTTGATAATGCGTGTCCGATTCGCTTTACTAGTACGTTTGAATGACATAGTATATAATATAACTAATTATTACCATTTGCCACATTACTAACGATCTGGATGAACACTTATAGTATAAAATCTATAAATAAAATAAAATTCTAACATATTCGAATCTGTAAATTGATTTCTTTATCGAAAACGTAATTATATTTTAATTACGTCATTCAGTCAGTCATTATTAACCATACAAAAATCACGAGAAAACCACTGGATAGTTTTTGATATGGTATGATATTAGCTGGTCATCCGGTTCCACGTATAAGATACTCTTTATTGCACAAAAATATTTCATTTCTAGACGACACGTTTGGCGCAGTTTGTAGTGACCCTAATTTCTTGCGCCAGCGGTCGCGGGTTTGAGTCCCGCTGGGGGCATTCATTTGTTAAACTCGGATGTTTGTACTCCAGTCATGAGTGTTTATATTTATAATATTTATTATTTAAAATTATATAATATGTAGTATATCAACTATCTGGTATCCGTTATACAAGCTTCATAGCTTACCACGGATGACGGAACTAGATGACGGACTAGAGTTTAAACAGAAATATTTCCCATAGAATCAATGGCCAAAGCCACCTTTTTAAAAACAAAAGGAATTCTTAAATATCATTATTATGTAATTAATAGGAAAATGTATACAGTCAAACGACATTAGCCTTCAAAAGTCCGTAATGACAAGGTACCTACATACATAATGGCAGGTAATTATTTAACATTCTCAATACACGACTTGGACTAAATGAGTGTTATTTGCGACTACATAATTACTATACGTCATATATATATTAAAAATGTACTATACTGAAACCAAGTGAAAAAAGTAATTAGTTCATAAAATGGTATAATATATGGGATTTTAGTAGCTTTTGCTATATAAATAAAGACTATATTTGTTACTCGTGCTAATTGTAATGGCGTAGCACTTCTACGGTGTTTGAAACAGGTGAGAAGTCACGCTACGAGCGCTACGGGCCGTATATGTGAGAATGTGTCGTTACGATACTCTGTTAACGTCAGCTTTGCTAAGCAGGCATTTAAATATATTTTTTTATTCTTATAAAATACGAGCCTTACCCGCGGCTCCGCTCGCGTTTTAAAGGCAAAAATTCAAAAGAAATATTTTTTTCCCGTTTTTGCAACATTTTTCATTTATACTCCGCTCTTATTGGTCATAGCGTAATAAAATATCTATAGCCTTCCTAGATAAACAGACTATCCAACACAAAAATAATTTTTCAATTCGGACCAGTAGTTTCTGAGAATAACGCGTTCAACCAAACAAACAAACAAACTCTTCAGCTTTATAATATTAGTATATATTTAAGATATAGTTAGAAAAGTAATGGTAATTATTTAAAAAAATCCAATTATTTTGAACAATAATTAAAGTGAATATGCCCTAGGAGATAGAAATATACAATTGCAGAATTTTTTATAGGTTTTTTTAAGATCTTCATTTTCAGTTTACTAGATTACTATTCCCGTGGGTATGAAGGATTTTCAAGTAGTAAAAAGTATCCATTTACCATATTATATACGGAATAATATGTTATAAGTACACAAAATTTAGTAAAATAGGTTCATTTCTATTGTATATAATATCAGTTTGGCGCAGATTGTAGTGACCCTACTTTCTTGTGCCAGCAGTCGCGGGCTCGACTCCCGCTGGGGGCATTCGTTTGTTAAATTCGAATGTTTGTACTCCAGTCATGGGTGTTTATATAAAATGTATGTATTTAAACTTATATACGTAGTATATCAACTATCTGGTATCCGTAACATAAGCTTCGTAGCTTACCACGGAACTGGATGGCGCTGTGTGTAATAATGTCCCGACGTAAAAACAAAACGGATAAACATTTTTATAATTATTGTTTTGTGATCCATATTCTGTACACAATGCTTCTAATTATTATTATTAAAAAAAGTATAGATTTCGCTAAGTTACTATTTACAAAAAAAGGTTTCCGTATAAAATATATTAATAATGCGAATATCTTGTTGGTTCGTTGCTTTATCTTTTATGCAAGGATGAGATTGCTATTTCAAACTGGCAGATTTGACGGGTTTCCTCGATAGCTTCGGTCCTTTTCTATTTATATCTTTCACGTTCTTATGCAAAATATAACCGTTTTCATTGTATTATAGATGTTCTGGAGCTTTCTTATAAGCTCAACAAAACATACCGATTCTAGAATTTTGCCTTAAGATATAACTTATTTGTAACGTAACGTCGTATCCCCACTGCTATTTAGAAGACTTAAATTTGTCTGTGACCTTTTTCTTTCGAAACTATCCAGCTGAGCTTACTTGAGCGTTTACATTCTTAGCTCTAGATATTTACTTATTAAACCTGAAATATAATACTAAAGACAAAATAATAAAAAGCTAGTTAATTTTCACAAAGTTAAAGAGATTTATACTAAATTGGATACGATAGCTTTTTTCTATTTAATTTAAAATAAACGTATTTTCTTAAAAATTATTGTGAGTAGATCAGTTTAAGCTCATCATTAAAGAACCTTAGTACGTTTTTACAGTTAGTATAAATTGCACAGGATGAGATATTTTCTAGTAAAGAGTTTTTGCAATAAAGAGTATCCTATGTTGATCAAACCTGGATCACCAATTTTTATTATAGTAAAGTTCATCAAAATCTGTCCAGATAGATAAACATATAAAAATTCTAGAATAGATTCGGACTATGGATAATGACTATAACTACTTCAATGATTTTCCAAAAAAAGGACTAAAAAAATGTAAATAAAAGACTCAGTTCGTTCATGTTAAGTGAAATATCAATTTTAAATTAAGACATATTAAGTGATGACCTAATTCATACACCGAGTAGAAAAATACTGGGTGTAGCGAAGGATTAATAAGCAATAATAATCCTAGCAAACAAACCTATGTTAGTAATATAATGTGTGTTTAACCCTTTTTAACGTCCTTCTGCAGGGCATAGCCCTCCCTTCAATACGTATATGGATCATTCATAGTCCAAAGCGCTAGTCAAGTGTGGGTAAACGGACTTCACATGTCTGTCGAAAATTTTATAGGTTCTCTTAGACATGCAGGTTCCCTCACAATGTTTTCCTTTGCCGTAAGACACACGGTAATCATAAGAAAAATGATTCGCACATGAAGATATCCGGATTTGAACCCGCATCTCGGCTGTCCCATAGAGCGCTCTACCACTGGGCTATTACTGTCTTACGTTAATAAAACCAACCCTTAATATTCCCTTGCAATACCCCCAAACGTTACTTAAATTATCAATAGCCGTCCATTAAGGGTCGTGCCCATATTATTTTCGTGCAACTTTTATGTCTACAAAATATTGCCTTGACAAATGTGTCACGCAACGTTCTGGACCTCGTTAGCAATTTACTGGATTTACCTTTTGGCGTTTATTCAGTGCAACCACAAAGCCTTCAACGAAATAGAATAGTAAGATTAGACGTGGCATAAAATTAATGTAGTGAAAGTTTCTTGATTACGTTAGAAGATAGAAATTCGCGTATGTTATATATATATTTTAGGGTTGTCTCACTTTGTTTTTCAATTAAAATAATTTATTGTTATTGTAATAAATATAGGAAATTTTAATGTTAATTAATTATTATACACTAGCTTTACTTATTTTCGTTTCGCTTGGGTTCCCTAAATTTAGCGCGAGTAAAGTGGCGAGTTCCGTCAGTAAATATAAACAAAATGTTGACATATTACAAAACCTTTCTCGAGAACCACTCTATCCAGGTGAAAACTGCATGGAAATCGGTGTAGTAGTTTTTGAGTTTATTGCGAGACAGACAGATTGACGGATGACTTTGTTTTATAATATGTAGTGATTGATTATGCTTTTTTTTTAATTTTCGGTAAGTCAAGCAGAAAGTTTTAATACTACTAATTAACATTTACTAGTAATCATTCACTTTTATTAATATCTAGTTTTACACTTAGTTTTATTATTATGTTATTTATAGTAAAAACGAAATAATGTGGTGAACAAAATATAGTTGTTAGTCATTTAACTACATAGTATATACAAAGTAATATTATGTATTACATATTAAATGGTATATGCTATTTCCACACTAATCTACATTCTGTGTTACACGCCAACGACGTTACCTTCCATTAAAACTTGTCCTATCATTCTAAACTCGTCCCTAACACATTTGACAAGGGTTGAATTTTAAACGAAGACTTTTTTAGTCGGACTGAAACAGACATAAGTATTAGTCGCGGAAAATTAATTAAAACCGTCTTTATTCTGCAATGCACCATTTGCCGTTTAAAGCTAGTACGATTCCACTTTCGGCTTACAGTCGCGTTAAAACTTGCAGCTTGACATTCTAAAGAACTTCTGAGATACAAATTATGGATATTAAAGATTTGATCTTGTCAAACAAGTAAGAACAAAGTTCTATTTAATATTCGTCACTATTAAATGAGTTATTAACATTGTAGTTTTGACTAAAATATTAACTTTTATTATTTAAGGGGGGAAATAATTGAAAACCAAAAGCTTATTAAAAAGATTGAGCTTAAAGAATTTGATTGAAGTAATCTAAAAGTTATGTTACAGATATTGAATATAATAATTTCTATAAAATGAACAAAATAAAACAGTTTTCAGATTTTTGTCGGTCAATTTTCCTCTATTTTTCGTTCAGTAACATATTTTGGAAGAGCTTTAGACATTATATCTTTAAATAGTTACGAAACTTTTTTTTACATAAGTAAAACTATTTGGTTTGGCTTCATTATTATTATTAATAAATTTTCAATAAAAGTTTAATACGAACTATGGTTACAAAGTATGGTCTCAGTACATTTCCTTGAGACATAGTATGGGGCATTAGAGTTTTTTGTAGATAAATACAATACATGTACAAAGTGTTTAAAATATCAGTAAATTCTAGAGTTTTATCAATTATAAATTGAAAAGTGAGAAACGAAACTCGCAAATTGGTATGATTGAAAAAATAACATCTCAAAGCGTAAAAAAGATTTAATTTCACAATAAAATTGCTTAAAATTTTTAATAAAACTGAGACGTATTTATTACTGTAAAACTTTTAATTGCAAAATCTTAAGATTTTCCAGTAAAACGTTTTTTTTTCTTAATGATAACGGTTTCTTTAATTTTATTTGAATAATATTTTTTTAATCTTATCAAATCTTATTCTAAGAATAGGTTACGTTTTATTAACAAGGTTAAATACTGTTATTTAAATAGACTTACTTAACTATTGTCTTACATTTTTTATATATTTACGTACTTAGTCACATACTTTACACATCATACTAAAATAATAAATTTAAACGTGATTATACCTTTTTACGCTTAAACCGCTAAAGAGATTAATAAAAACGTAAACTGCATCTTGGGGACATACATAGGCTACTTGACATCTCCGTCCCTCTTACCACGAGAGCAAATCCATGGTAAAAAATTGTTAAAGGCTGAAGCTGAACGCGTAGGCAACATAAGTAAAGGAATTTTAAACAAGCATATTATTATGAATATGAAAGTATTGCTTTGATACGTAATATATCTGTTTATTTATAAATTTTTCTTTTTTAATTAAACCTACTTAGTCTAAATAGTAGAAAAGAGGCACAGGCAGGACATCAGCCTCGTGGCTATTCACCGTGGAGAACACTAATGCGCGTTCATTAACGATGTTAATTATTAATAAAATTACTTTCTGGTAGTAAATAAATGATTTTCTGTTTCATCTTATAATACGCTAGCATATCCCGCGGCTTCGCATACGTTCTAAAAACCAAATTCTTTTGACTTGCGTACCTTGCAGAACTAATGCCCGCCCTTCCCGTTTTTGTAAAATTTTTCATTGATGCTCCGCTCCTATTGGATAGTAGTAGCGTGATATAATATAGCCTTCCTCGATAAACGGACTATCTAACACAAAAAGATTTTTTTAATTCGGACCAGTAGTTCCTGAGATTAGCGCGTTCAACCAAACAAACAAACAAACAAACAAACAAACAAACAAACAAACAAACAAACAAACAAACAAACAAACAAACAAACAAACAAACAAACTCTTCAGCCTTATACTATTAGTATAGATAATATATCACTTTTAAAGCAGCGTTGTCTTTTCTAAAGTCAAATTGCTTGTCACATATACTCCGTTTATTGCAAGGAAGTTCAAACTTTATTCAATTACGATGTCCAACAGCAGTTTAAAGGACTTCACATGTCTTTTGAACACCTGGTTATTTTATAATTAAAAAAAAGTTAATAACATTCCTTCAGTCGAAGAATCGATTCATTGTACCTTTGAAAGCAAATTATAGATAATCTTAGTATTCTATTCCCTCAGGCAATCTCGCCTCGCAAAGGAAGTATATATGTTCTTACTACTAAGTAATTATTACTACGCGTTATAATTGTACATAATATATTATATACTATACATAAGATATAAATTATAAGCGAGTTCAAAATACCACAGAAATTCTAACTATAGAGATTAGATAACTAATACATGGCGCTACGATGTGGTTTTAGATGCAATATGAATAGATCATGTTTATAAGGCTCATTATACGACAATAGACTCCAGTTTGCGTTATGTCAAGCAATTACCTATACATACTAAAGCCACATCATTAATATGCAAAGTTGTGTATGTTTGTTTGTAAAGTTTTATGGATAAACTGCTCAACCTATTTTAATGAAATAAGGAACTGATATACGTTTATGAAGAAAATTGCTTTGAAATTAATGATTCGTTGTTTTTTATTAAGTATAATATTTAAATTTTAAAAGCTTCATCGTGTAATAGTTTAACTTCAATAAGTATAAAAGTTAAACAAGATGTATTAACATTTATTTGTTAACTATTATTTTAATATTGTGAGACAGTAATAGAGAAAATCTTGCCGAGTTAAATAATATTTAAAATAAGAAAGAAAACCACCATAAAATACACCAGAAAAGACGATGTAAGGACGATACAAAAAACTTTAAAATAATACCTTTTTGCCTACAAGGCTTTTTAATTCGAGAAGAATTTTCTCAAGAAAATTGATATCAGACTTGCCAGAGTCTTCGATACTTCTTTTTGACGACACGTTTGGCGCAGTCTGTAGTGACCCTACTTTATTACGCCAGCGGTCGCGGGTTCGAGTCCCGCTGGGGGCATTCATTTGTTAGGCTCGGATGTCTGTACTCCAGTCATGGGTGTTTATATTTGTAAAACTTATATATGTAGTATATCAACTATCTGGTATCCGTAACAGAAGCTTCCTTCGTAGCTTACCACGGAACTAGATGGCGCTGTGTGTAATAATGTCCCAACATATTTTTATATATTTTATTTTGACTAGACTCTTTAATACTCAATTAATTAAAAAAAATATATCAGAAATCTATCAAACACTTGATATATACCACAACATATCGAATGTTTTATTAGAATGTCTGATGTATATAATTATTTAATTGTCATAATTTCCCTGAAACTTCAATTTTAGTTTTTTAACAAAATACTATTCATTAATATCCACAGTGATATTTCATTTTGTAAATGTCAACGAATATTACATTATAAAGTTCTCTATTGTTCTAATGCAAACAAAAGTTCTAGTATAAAATGTAAACCGTGTAACCAATCGACTTATGAATTTGAAATGAATTATTTATCCTTGACATAAATTGTACACGTGGTGGATGAAAAAATTAAAAGGTATTTATTTAAAACTACTTTTTATAATAAAGATAAATGTATGGGAAAAATTGTGTCAGTAACAATCATTCAAACATGATAATCACTACATAGTATAAAACAACGTCGCTTTTTCTGTCCCTATATCCCTTTGTATGCTTAAATCTTTAAAACTACGCAACGGATTTTGATGCGGAGGAAAGTTTATATGCATAACTACCGGATCCCGCGGCTTTGCCTGTGCTAAATCTAGGAAAGAGCCCGAGCGAAGCGAGGGCGAGTCGCTAGTTAAAAGATAAGAACGTGTGTAGAGTAGTACAAGACATTACTAGACATTTTCGATTACTATAATATTTTTCTTAAGCACAAAAAAGGCGGGTAGTGTGTCGAGAGATCACTTGGATTTCGACGCTAAGTGAACACTGAGAAGTAATACGGAAAAGTGGAATAGTGGAGAAAATTTGAGTGAAGCTACGGTAAAAGTATCAAGAGGTCAAAAATTGTACTCAGAAACTGTATATAGACTAATTGTGTTGCCAAATCGCTATTGATCACTCTTGTAAAACATCCAAGGTCAAAATACTCATAATTAGGTCATACTTATACTTATTTACTTCAGCCCTTTTTAACGTCTCACTGCTGGGCACGGGCCTCCCTCAGTACGAGGGGGATCAGGCCATAGTCAGCGCTAGCCTAGTGCGTGTTCACATGTCTATTCAAAACTTGCTAGGTTTCTCTCAGACATGAAGGTTTCCTCACGATGTTTTTTTTTTCACCGTAAGACAAGTGGTAATCATGATAGAAGTGATTCGCACATGATATCATAGGTGCGAGACCCGGATTTGAACCCGCATCACTCGGTTATACAAGCGAGCGCGTTACCGCTGGTCTACCACTGCCTATTATGTATAATTAGGTCAAAAGACTAAATTTAATTTTCGCTGTCAAACTCGTAGAACTTAACAATATAAATTAATGAATTAATTTATAAAAACTTTCAATAACGTTATCAATATGGGAAACCGCTTGAAGTATATACAAAAATGTTTACTCACCATGCTTCATTGTTTTCGCTTCATAAAACAAATTTATATGGTCAATCGAACCAGAAATTATTGACTATGAAGCTTATAAAAGGGTCTGTACACATTAACATTAAACATTTTAAAGTTTATTTTATTTGAAACTTCCAAAAGAAATTATTTATTTCATTTTACGTTGCCTCTTCAATTAATATTTGAGAACGTTGGAAATAAAATATTATAGATGGAGAATAATATTCGAATATATTTAATTTCGTTTTCAAGTAGAGGAAAAAATATCTAACGTGTATTTTAATTTTAAATGGGATAGTGTTCTTCACTAAAGCTTTTAAACAAGCTTAAATCGTAGACGAACATAATTCCTTATTATGAAAAATGCACTTCTGTTTAAACTTTAAATAATGTTTTATAATTTTCATAATTTTTATCATCATTTAGGAAAATACTCGAATCTTGTACAGGTATTTTAAGTAATTATAATATAATTTTCAGTATATAGTACACTTGTGTATAAAACACGTTCTAAGAGTATTTTTTATATTGTTTAGTATAACAAAATATTAAAATTTAATTTAAAAATTATACAGTACGTCTGTGGAATACGACATTGAACTTAGGTCAATGCGAAATTTATTAGCAATTTCCTTTTCAAGCATAAAGAAATGAAAAAAAAGTAATAAGAGGAAATTGTTCGCGAAATCTGAATTTCCGATAGCGAAGAAAAAATACGCGACAAGCGAGATTAAGATAAATCCGGGGGTAGATCGCATAAATTTAAGAGTTCTCTCGCTTTGTAACTATTCCCGCTATATAATTCTAAGGCGGATTTCTTGACCCATACCTTTGTTGCGTAATTGGAATCGACAATAGACGAGCCTAATCGAAATGTTAAGAATCAATACGTTGTTAATTTTATGTACATTCTACATAAATTTTATTATTTACTACATAGCATGTGATATTTCATTATATATAAACATTTGAAAAAATTATAAAACGTACAAAAGGCAATGTTATACTTGTCAATACTTTTTTGTCACTTAAGAAATGTCGAGGGTTAAATTAGTAAAATTGTCTATGAAACAGTTAAAGTAACTAAAAATAACAAAGAACATAAGGAAAAATGTAGGTAGAGACGAACCCAATTAGGACAAGGGTGATCCGTGTTGTTAACACACAAAAACTATGTAACAGCACGGATGTACAAGTTGGTATGCTTGTCAATTCATTGTATTGTGTTTTATTATAACGGATTATTGAATTGAACGTTAAATTTTGAATTATAAAATCCATATTAAAATAAGTTCTAAATCATTATCTGTACAAAAATTACCAAAAAGAGTTTGTTTGTTTAGTTGAACACGCTAATCTCAGGAACTACTAGTCCGAATTGAAAAATTATTTTTGTGTTGGATAGTCCGTTTATCGAGGAAGGCTATACACTGTATTAAATCACGCTACGACCAATAGGTGCGGAGCATCAATGAAAAATGTTGCAAAAACGGGAGGTATTTGGTTTCCAGCCTTTAGAATGCACCCGAATCCGCGGGAAAGGCCAGTTTATAATATATATCATTTATAATGAACGCCAGTATACTATAGTAATATATTCGATATAATATCGTTAGCAAGACTATAAATTTGGTCCAGGATGACAACTTATACAAATGACTATATCAAACGACCAACAGCATTCAAGCAATTTGTCAAATACGTTACAGTTAAGCAAACTACCGTACGGTCTATCATTTTCAACTTTAGTAGTTAACCTTACTATAGTTGCTATAATATTGACAACAAATTACAAAGTTATTTGGACACTATTAAATTAAACGAATTTATGCCTGCGGTTTTTGTCGTGATGCCTGTTAATAAAAAAAATCGATGCTTATCAGATGCAGCTTTCTATCAATAGATTAGTTTGTTTTATATTCAAAATTATAAATTATATGCTTATTTTAGAGCTGTACATTATGACAATATAATATAAAAATATAAGAAGCTAACATATTAGATATGTTACATCAGTTTTGTTTATACTATATGTAAATATTTTTTCCTAAAATCGTTCATTTGTTTTTTTTATGCTATTAATAATATATAAAATTCTATTGATCCTAGTACCTAATAGTTGCCTTTTTTCTCTTCAAACAAAAACGTAAGGTAATTCAATTTGACAAGGGCTAAGATTTATTACGCTACAATCCTTTTTAACTTTCAGACATCTTCAGAGTTTCAGTTCTTTTTAACTTAAGTGTTTTATCAACTTATAAATGGTTTAGTAATAATATATTTCAGTTTCTTGATAAAGATAAGTATTTTTCTTTATAATTCTTAGAAAAATCGTTATTATACTAAATCGTTATTATAGTAAAATGAACTATAACAACAAAACTAAGTCCAGATTTGAAAATACTGGCTTGCGTAAATCATAAAATTTGTTCAAACATACGAAAAAATCCGAAATGTCATTCGAAAAAGCACTAAATAACCTTTGTGAGATATGGCCTATACTTACACGTCATAGAAGCATTAGCTTTTACCGTTAGGAACAGAATGCAAGTAAAATAACGACCAAGTATGATTTACTAGCAATACGGTATAGTTCAGTTTTTCATTCACTTTAAAAACAGGGGTATGTTGCTTAAAATGGTTAAGGGTAAGTCAGTCTAATGGACCAAGGTATTGTACTACTATAATAATGTTCTCCGACCGATTCCGGCCATGGCGGTCAATCTCATTGAGAGTGGCCAACTGCGCAGGAGATATTATAGTGCACAAGTGTACGCGCAGACACAAGAGCACTCTCTATTCCTATCACTCTCATACTCCGGTGGGACGACTACTCGACACGACCAGTGAGAGCTAAGGCGCAGGACCGACGGCTTTCCGTGCTCTCCGAGGCACGGGTGTGACTCACCGCCAACTTCCCAACTCCGGGCTATTACTGAGGCTTACTAAACAGAAAGACTCAATAATTAAACTTGACCCGACCTGGGACTCGAACCCAGGACCTCTCGATGTATGACCGTACATGCTAGCCACTACACCACCAAGGCAGTTAACATACTAGTACTACTATAACATACTAGTATAATAGTTAGTCCTATACACTATACTTCCCATTCATCTTAGGCAGCCCGCATTCACCACATCACCTGCCTAAGTTACCTTCATTTACTTGATGTTAAATATAAATAAAATTATAGAGTAAATATCTCTACATAGTATAAAACAAAGTAGCTTCCTGCCGTCTGTACGTATGTACTGTATCTTTTAAACTAAGCTACAGATCATAATGCGGTGTTCATCAATATACTTCGATAACCGTAAGAAACCTTCTTCGCCGTAATGATATGCCAAAGGATTACTTAAGTACTAACAATGACATTGACGGCTAGCCTACCTAAAGTACTCAATGTCTATGGTAATACACTCAAGTTTAACTCAGCTAAAAACCAGTGTCTAAAAAAGATTATTAGTTTCTCTTAAAGTAGTTTTAAAATCAATCTTACCTTTAAATTTCAAACATTTTTATTATTATTTTCATAAATAGTTATTACGACATTCAAAACGTACATTAATAAAAAAATACTCAGATAGTCCTATTCGGGATTTGAATCCAACACCTTTCAAATCTTTACCACAAGGGCTTTTAGACCTATTAGGTATTAAAGAAAATTGAGCACATCAATATAACATTTTATTCCTTTGACGACACGTTTGGCGCAGTTTGTAGTGACCCTACATTCTTGCGCCAACGGTCGCGGGTTCGAGTCCCGCTGGGGGCATTCGTTTGTTAAGCTCGGTTATTTGAACTCCAGTCATGGGTGTTTATATTTATAACATGTATGTATTTAAACTTATATATGTAGTATATCAACTATCTGATATCCGTAACACAAGCTCGTAGCTTACCATGGAACTAGATAGCGCTGTTTGTAATAAAGTCCCAACATATTTATATTTATTTATTATTCCTAGTAAAAAATCTTTACTAAGGAAATATAAAGAATAATATAATATCTTATAATCACATAACAATAAAACTAGCACTATTGAGGTTAAAGAAAGGAATCTTGAGCTTTTGTTAAGCGAATAGCTTTTATTGAATGTTTTCCGCCTCAGAACTTGCTATTCTGTCAGTAGTAATTGTTCGAAGGCAATAGAATATTCGATTAGAATACGAAGTTATAAAGATGACGCGGTATTATGTCAGATATTACCTATTACTGATGCTAATTGAATTTCTTTTACATAATTAAGTGTTTGTATGAGGCATGTTTTTGCTTGGTTTTATGTGTGAGACAAGTGTGAATATAAATTACTAAGAGTGAAATCTTAATTTGAAAATTACCTCTCTCTCTTTCTCTCTCTCTCTCTTTCTCTCTCTAAATTTTGTTGATAGAAATAACAGATTTCCTGAATAAAATTTACTTTAAATAACTTCGTAAAAAACATTTTTTTACAAATACATTTTACAAGGTTATAGACACGTGTTTGACCTCGGCTCCGAAAACATAGTTTTTCCATCTATTTTTCAAATCTGGTTGAAACTTTTAGAAATAAACACATCCAAACAAACAAAATAACAACCCCTTTTGGCATGGATTCATAAAAGATTGATGAACGTTTTTGATAGAAAATTTCTTAACGTAATAAATAAAGACTGACCATTTTTTTAATTTATTTACATCTCGAACGAGATAATATTCCTAATGAGGGCCTTAAATTTTCTTAAGCCGTCCAAGAAATGCAGTTCGAAATTAATGAGAAAACCTTCTCGTGATTATCATCCGTTGAAAAAAAATACAATTAAGCAAGCATATTGCGTCAAAATGTTGAAGCCATCTGTTTTAATTAAAGCGGTGGTTATTTTTAAGGGTTCCGCAGAGATAGAGTTTGGAAATTTTTAGAATTTTCATTACTTGTTCGAAAGCTATTTACGGTTTGGAAAGGTCGCATATAAAATATTTAAGACTCGATTGACGTGTACAATTACTTTTCAGAATAAATAATAAAAAAATATATCATATCTGAACAGATTGAGTTCTTGTGATAGGTTTGGTTTTAGATTTTTACTTTGAATGTTATAAAAAGTTAGTTTAATTACTAATCAGTTTTTTTAATAATAACTAATTAATAATTCTTTATTAATTTATTTATTTAGTCACGAAATGCAATCTATGAATGTATACGATCATATATTCACTGAAATCAATATTTCCAAATTCCGGAGTAATACTTTAGCGCGATAGATACTGCTGTTTTAATTATTTATCCTTGTCTAACAATCTATTTACTTATAAATATATTTATATTTATAATATGTATGTATTTAAACATATATATGTAGTATATCAACTGTCTGGTATCTGTAACACAAGCTTCCTTCGTAGCTTACCACGGAACTAGATGGCGCTGTGTAAATAATGTTCCAACATATAAAAATATAAGTGTTTAGAAGGCCACAATCGAAATCATAGCCCTAACCTATTGTGTGTCGCGTAAAGTGTGATATTAATTACAATTGTCACTCGTCACTGGCCCTATTGCGGTTACAGCCGCGTAGTACATGTGCTAGGTCAGTGTCATCCAAGTATATAATAATAACAACATAATACAAGGTAGTGGTACCCTAGTGGGAATGCGCTCGCTCAAGTGGTACGGGTTCAAATCCCGGATTTCGAATTTCTGAACTTACTAATACGATTACCACTTTCAGTGAAGGAAAATATCGTAAGGAAACCTACATATTTGAGAGAAATTAACAAGTTTAGAATGATAATACTTTCTTAAGTTTACGCGAATGTTTGACATTATAAATGAAACTATCTTTTCGGATTTTGTCGCGGATTTATTTGGATTTTTGGTTCTTGACGTTTCGAATGCGTTACAGCAATCATGGTCACGGGAGAGACTAAGGTATTTGACGTCTCATGGAGTTATATACTTGTAACAGACAGTGCCTACCCACAAATCCGAAAAGATAGTTTCATTTATAAGTTTTGAATGTGAAGTCTACCAACCCGCAGCTGGCCAGCGTGGCGAACTATGGCTTGACTCGCATTGAAGGGAGGCTGTGCCCAGCAGTGGGACGTTAATAAGAGCTGACTGCATACAGAACATTATTAAAAACCAAAAACGTTCTTTCTTGAAAAAAATATCTTAATTTCTCCACAAAACCGAGGCTGTCCAAAAAATGTACGCTATTATTAATAATTTAATGCTAATGAAGAGAATTCATTGCGGAAACGAGAAAGCGGCAGGCGTTTTATGTTGTACGTATCTCAGATCGGGAGTATATTTTTTATATGTCGATTATACTACTGTCATAATTTCTTTCGTCTGTGACTATTATTATGATTTACCATCTAAGATTGCTTGACTAATATGTTTTGTGCTCTGTTGCGAAATGTAAAGTATTTAAAACAGGAATAAAAATTATAAAGTCTGAAAAAAAATCTATTTCAATATTTTATATTGAGAGATACAATAATAATTTTATAAGTTAAATTTCAACAGTGTTTCCGTTCAGACTCAAACTTCCAATCTCTCATCCATATTAGCACCAACCCGAGAGTTGCATTTCAGTTGAGTTTCTTCTCTTGTACTTCAAATTGAATAAAATATAACTCATAAAAAAACACAAAGTAAACACAAAAAATCAATATATTATTTTATCTTTACTTTTTTGTTTCAAAATATCATTTTGAAACAAAAAAGCCGCAATCTAAAAAATATCGCACATTGATACAGACTAGTTATAAAGTAAAATAGCGCGAATATAATAAAATATATGTCACCTGAAATTAAAAAAACAATTATAATATAATTATAATTTCAAAACGTTTTAAAATTATTTATGCTTTAGTAGAGTCGAAGCATATCTTTACGATGGCGACTTTAATAATAATAATTAGTAATTTCTCCATAGTTCCAATAGAATAACTATCAATAATTGAAAATAACTTTTTAATAGATCTATTATAGTAATTTTACTAAATTATTTACTTAATTAAAATTATAGTTATTAATAAGTTTATTCTCGCACTTATTAATAAGATTACATAAATTAAAAATCAAAATATTTTATTCAGCATAAAATTATTACAATTTCTTACTGAACGTCATCAGTCTCCTCACTCCGAACTGGTAGTACCAGTTCGGAGTGAGGAGTTCGTTCAGAGAGAGGAAGCCAGCTGACCTAATACGAACTGGCGAAAGAAACTCAGCAAATATTATATTATATTTATAGAAATCAAAAAGAAGTAAGCCAATGACCAATATAACCATTTATTGAAATCAAAAAGAAATAAGCTAATGGCAAATACAACCAAGTAAAATCCAGCAAAAAATATGCTAGTTCCCTCCAATAAAACTTAAGTACGGACGATACTGATATTTATAAGCATTTGACGCCTACGCTACAAGGTTTCTTCGTTATAGCCTACGAAACCACAATTAGTTGTATCGTATTTTACAAATGTATTTCTATGTTTTCAGCTTACATTGAATTTAGTTAATTAGTTTTTGATTACAATTTTAAACTTTTATTTTCTTTTATTAGAAAAGTGTATACTTCAAATAAAATTTGTCATTTATTTCCATTCGACGACCCGTTTGGCGTAATTTGGAATGACCCTAATGATATTTTCTTACAACAGCGTTCGCGGGTTCGAGTCCCGCTGGGGATATTTATTTGTTAAACTCGGATGTTTGTACTCCAGTCATGGGTGTTTATATTTATAATATGTATGTATTTAAACTTATATATGTAGTATATCAACTATCTAGTATCCGTAACACAAACTTCCTTCGTAGCTTACCACGGAACTAGATGGAGCTATGTGTAATAATGTCCCAACATATTTATTTATTTATACTATAGATAAAGTCGCTAGTGTAAATAGATTTAATAACATTTAAATATGAAACTACTAATAATATTATGCATTGGTATAACATCAAAGCGAATTGCATATCTAGAAATGTTTCCATATGAATTTCACAGTCAATACATATTTACATACTATATTTTTGTTTAGAATTCCTGTTGTTACTTTATTCAACAATGGCAACAATATATATGCGAGCTTACAATTAAATCTGAAGCCATACTCACTCACCCGTTTTGTGTCTACCACTACACGGATTACGTGTATTTGATACATTGAATTAGGGTTGTCAAAGATTTTTTATGATTTGTTTAATTATAAAAAAATAAAAATTAATAAAAGTTTACATTAGTAATATGTATGATAGTCTACTTAATGGTTTCACAAAAAAAATTTTTTTGATTCATCATTCAATTATTCGATTTAAATTTTTTATTTTCTATGCTAACTTTACAGTTTTGAAATGGCTATTTAATTTATTTTTTCTCTAAATATAAATCATTATTACTACCATATTATTATAAAGAAGAAAAATTTTGCTTTGGACTGAACTGCTATAAGAATACTGATACAAAATACGACGCACTTATTATGTATGGCTCATAAGAACATATCACTGCTAATTTGCTAAATTATTTTCTGTAAAGGCTGCCTTTTATAACATAATTAGACCTACAAAAAGACCGTAGCTACCAAGTGGATGTCGTTTATACCAATTACTCGAAAGCTTTGACAAAACTTCCCTTTCTTTGCGTAAAGGGACGGAAGGAGCATACATCGAGGTACATAATAATATTTCGGAAGAATTACTATTAATTTATGAGAGATAGTTCTAGTTTTTTACAATAAACTAATTAATTTTTTCTTTTGTTTCACTTACATAAAGTACAGTAAGTGTCGCATTATGACATCTCATTTATTTATGGTAAAAATTTCTTTACCAACATAAAAGTATTCTTTAAAACTAACATAAATAAAGCGATCAACTAAAATATTTTTAAAGAATATATTAAAAGGCCCTACAAAGTAAAGTTAAATTAAAAATTATGTTCGAGAAAATGTCAGCTCAGTTTTTAACAATACTCAGTTTACCAGTTTTAAGTCCCTGGACAGGAAAGTTGACAGCCCTACGTAATAGAGTGAACAAAACATATTTTCACTATACATTTCGGGAGCAGAAATTAGATTATTATGTGGAATACAGAATTGGTATTACATATGTACGAGTACATATTGTAATATGCTATAAGATGAATGACGATTTTCATCTATTCAACGATGTTTGTTGCAGAAAAATAAGTACAACATATTTTACTTCACTATTACAATTATTAATCAATAATTATTAATTTGAAAACAATATTTGTTTATGTTTAAATTATAATACTATTGGAATTTAAATTACTAGGCATTTTTATCAATATATATGTATTCTGTAATGCTTTTTTCATGGAAACCCATATTTTACAGACGATTATGTTGGATTCAGCTTAGTGTCATAAATGCTTTGTAAAGACTTCCTATTGTTAGGATGCTAGTCGTGCAACTAAACCTTGCCGTAATGGTTTTATTTTAAGCTATAGAGTCTATACAGATTAATACAATTATGTGTCTCTTTGTACTGTCATAATAACTACTTTTTACTTAAAATACGCAGTTTTTTTATATCTGGGATTAATAAAAAAATCAGCCCTATTAAATGTCTCACGAGGTACAAAGCCGATTAAGACCTAATGCGATGACCCACCACGCTGCCATGCTGGCTAAGCGCGGATGGCGCACTTTGGTTGATTATGTTCTCTCACATGCAGGATTCCTCACAATGTCTGTCTTCCTCATACCTATTAGCATACAAAATGATGATTTGCACATAGAAATATCAGATGTACTACATTCAAATTTTAACCCACTTTACTTGGATGTACAAGTGAGCGTAATACAATGGACTACCACTGCTTCTGATATAGGACTTAGACTTATCGAGACTCCGCTCTAGTTCGTTCCTGCGTACGTTAGTATGCATTTCTCAGAAATTTGATATTTTTCATAGTAAAAATATCATATATTTACTTAGTCAACCAGCCATCACTACATTAAATTTCATTAAAATCTATCCAGCGGTTTTCTCGTGAAGCAGAGATACACATACACACAGACAGACAGTCAAAAATTCTATTAACTATGGATTCGGCTTCTGTAACGACAAAAATGACCATTTCGAAAGAATTTTGAGAAAAAATTATTAACAATTAGTTAGAATTTTAATTAGTAGATTTATTCATTTATTAATTTTAATTTTCATTTAAAGATTGTTTAGATAATCTCTAATATTACTACTTCTGTTGATGTTGAAAGCTGGGAGACCTTTTCATTTATTATAAGTAAACTTGTATAGCTTACAATAAATGGGCAAACACTTTCAAATGATGACTTATTAAGTTCCATTAACATTCTCATCTGCCATTCAGTTTAATAACATATCATTAATTAAGTGCTTATGGCTTTTGGCAATAAAATTACATTCAATAATAATCGGCTATCATTTACGAGTTGCGTAAAACTAAGAGAGACTAAAATGTTGCTTTGATAATATTTAATGTTTTTAATGTAACAAGTTACTCTTATTATTCATATGCGAGTGGTTCCTTTAAAATAAGTTCGTTCCGGAGATTAGTAGGAACAAACAGATTGTCTATACCGTATACGTATATAGAATAATTATATTGATAGCTGGATAATAAAAAATAAAGTCGAGCTTATGCTCAAATATAAGTATTAATATAGCTAATAATAAAGATCTTCAAGTTGACATGAATAGTAGTAATATCATTATAACGAGAAAAAGCAAATCTAACATTTTATACAATCTTTTAATTCATTACCGGAAGAGGAAGTGGGGAATACAATAATAGAAAAATGTTGCTTTCAACAATTTATATATCACGCTGCTCCTTAAATCTAGCCCTTATCTCTCAAAAGATTTATCTTTTGCTACGACTTTTACAATGTACAACACTTTTGTTTCGGAAAATAAGTTCAGTCTCGAGAACTGAGCAAAAAGGATCACATAAAATGTGCAACCATTTAAAAAGTAATACGGCATTTATTACTTTTCTTAAATATATTATTTTACTCGAAACATTGTTTCAGTTAACATATACGAAGTGTGACGGGGATAAAAGTCTTTGTATAATTAATGTTTGCTAAATTTAAAATAACAACAATAATACTTTCTTAGGTTTACGCGAATACTTGACATTATAAATGAAACCAAAAATCATATCAAACATCTAGTATATCAACCATCTAGTATCCATAACACAAGGCTCGTACCTTATCGTGGAACTAGATAGTGCTGTGTGTAAATGTCCCAACATATTTATTTATATTTATTTATAATAAATCCGCGACATAATCCGAAAAGCTGGTTTTATTTAAAATATTAATTATTCACTCTTCATGACGTTTTCGTTGTTACGCAATGAGATCACTCTGAATCTACGACCCATATCCATTCCATATTTGTAAGGCCAGTTCAGAGCAGCTTTTCACAATGGATAATAACTAAACTGACTTTTTATGCGTACAAACAGCGAGTTGGCGAAAACGTAAGAACCGTAATAAGTTAAGGATTATTTTAATAATTCACACCTCGAACATAACATGTCAGTAATAGACTTTCCCAAAAACCTTAGCTATCTGTATTTTTTTATTGATTACTAAATATATGAACTATTGTTCTTATAGCTATATCCATTACTTTTTAAGGTGATTACCGCATGCAATAATAATAAAATCGTACTATAAAAAAAATATAAAATACGAATTAATAAATAAAATAATAATACACAATATTTTAAACAAGTTAGTATAAAAACAGGAAGAGGTGCAAAAGAAACCAAGGAATTTAATTCTATAAGTACAAAAAATACAAAAATATCTTGGAAATACGAGTATAAAGCAGCATTCAAAAGATGTACCTATAAAAAGACATGAAGAAAGAAGGAAATACTTATCAGCACGGTACGAGCAATCAGATGTAAGAATTTATCATCGAACTATGAAGCGTGAACATTCGAGTGATCTTAGCGTTTCAGACCTTTTGGAGCATTCACTCTTAGTAGATATACTCTGAAGTGTGTCGATTTTCTATTTCCTTGAGAATTATTTAGAAAAATAATCGTCTTTCGTAGGACGGAAGTAGTAATAATGAATGTTTTTTCCCTTTGCTTATTCAAATGTACTTATTAAATTAAATTGGAGAAAAGAAAGAAAGAAAAATAAAAAAATAAAGAAATAAAAAAAAGTAAAAAAAAATAAATAAAAAATAAAAATAAATAAAATAAAATAAAATAAAAAAATTACTTATTAAATTAATTTTGATTGGAGTTTTTAAAATTATTAAAATAAGCCCCGTCCTAAAAGAATGCCTTTTCTGAAATATTTTCTTAACGTTTACAGTATATAAAATATGAACTTTGATCTACATAATCTAAGTATGCATATTACTTGAGTCAAATTATGAATAGAAAAATTTTTTTTAAAAGATTTCTTTTTTGACATTTATAAAAATACGATTCATAAAATATATATGCTTTATCTGAATTATATTAAGTTAATAATAATCACATCACATTACGTAAAGTTTCAAGGCTTTATATATTTTTATTATTATATATATAGTAATGATATATTTATGAGTATATAAATGTTAAGTACCAAAATAGGGATGGTATATGGTATTGATAAAAATCGGTCTTATTTTCAGGTCTCTAAAGCTCTGAGCCAGAAAGATATATTTTGTATACCTGATACAACATATGATTTCTCCACAAGTGCATGTTTTTGTTCACTTCGAAAGCCGAATGTCCAAAACCTAATCAGATGGGTCCATATCACTCTCGAGGGACACATGGGGTTTCCGATTCGTGACCTCCGATACTTATTCCCAAAGTTCATTTCGTCAGGCATTATGCGTGCCTTCAAAATCCGTCTAATCCCTTGTAGGTTCCTACAAAATATGACTCAACCTTACCTAATAGAGATTTTTCTTCCCGAGATTTCTTTTGCTCCAAATAAATCCACCTTTTTCTGCTCAAATTGGATTATTCTCTACTGTGCGGTTAAATACTGAATGGGCTATTGGTATTTTTTTGCAGGCGCCTCGAGTTCTTTTTATTGATGCCCGCAATATTTTGTTGGGCTCAACTCCCTAAAAACATATTTTACAGTGGCCTCGACTTCCTCGGATGGATATCGATTCACGTCTAGTAATGGCGAAAATGGGGAACGCTGAAAAGATAATCTCGCTGACAAATGAAGTTGACTTATAAACGGAGAGTTATTTTGATATTCGACTTTCATTTTAAAACATCGGAATATTAGAAAAGTAACTACATGTCTAGTAACAACAATATTTGTTTAAAACCTATCGTCGACCTTTGTAACGTCAGACATGTAAATACAATGCTATCATCCTTTGCATAGGCATAGAACAATATGTTCTACGATAGTTTGCTGTTTGGAGACTTTAACATATCGTGGTAGCAAACATAGCCAAATTGTGCTTATATTTGAATTTTAAAAGAAACTAATTAAACAAAAACCTTTATACTTTTTACACATAAATATTTTAGACATAATTATGATATTATTTGATGTCATATTAATTAATATAGCATATGTTATTTACAATATATAAGAATATGTAAATTCAAATATACTCCGATTCTAACGATATCTGAAGTCGAAGTCATTTTCTTTTTGCAAACCCCCAATTTGACTCGACGACTGCTAGTACGTTAACTAGATCTGGCAGGTTTCCCGTTTTTATGCAAGAGCCTGACCTCAGCGGGCACTAATGAGAAAATCAGAACCAATTAGTTTACTATATTTTTTGTTATTTTCACTGACTCTAAGCTTTATTTTTAAAAAGTTTATACGACGGTGGAAAATTTCCTGGCGTCAAGTATACTTTATAGGGTAAATTGTGATAAAAAATTATCCTATTAAAACGGCTAACGGCGGTTGCGGTGCAGTACGGGACTTAGCGTTTGCTACAATTTATCGCCCCTGCGTTTGCAGGTTGTTTGGAATACACATACCATAATACTCGTACTTTATAATACGTGAATAAACACCAAACATGTGTCTAACTGTAAATTTTCCAAAATTTAAATTAAGTTTTATTGCACACTTTGAATTTAATTTATTCATTAATTATTTAGGACTACCTACCAATTTATTTAATTTTTTACGTCTTTGGTCGAATATTTTCTTTTTCTAGTGGAACATGGTTAATATTTCTGCGTAGTCTTGGTAAATAATAAATAAATAAATATATATGAGCATTATTACACACATCCCCATCTAGTTCAGTGGTAAGCTTGTGTTACGAATCCCAAATAGTTGATACAAAAGTGTCGATTGGAATACAAACATTCGCACTAAGCAAATGAATGCCCCCAGCGGACTCGAATCATAGACCGCTAACGCAAAAAGTTGGTGTAGTACAAACTAAGAGCGAGCGCATTACTAGATTGCTGTTCTACGAAGATGCGTATTTTGAAAAATAGAACAATAAATTGAAAAATGTTAGCATAGAGTAATTATTTGTCCTCGATATAACCGGTCATTACTAAGGTATTTCGCGTGTCAGAGTGTAATATAGCTTATCGTACTACAACTATCTGACGCAGGCATAAAAGTCACACTCGTTCTTGGAAAAAATGGCATAATTTTTAAATTCTAGCTATTTTTACGTTTGTTCCATTATTCCCGAGCTATCGTTAAAATACTGAGAGGAATGGTCTAATATTATTTACATCGTGGAAGTTACCATACTTAAAGTGGTTTTTTCTGAGCTCTTTCCATTATTAAAAAGCTTATAGGAATAATTAGAAGTTTTACAACAAGAAAATAGCAGATTATGTAACAGAATTCCGCTGAAAACTGATTTTATTACCACAGTAATTTAAGATTATACAAATATAGTGTACTAAGCAGATGGAGTTACCTTCACCTACTTTTTTTGAATTGACACCCAGTAATGAGTATGAAATATCTAGTCTGTATAGATATAATGAATTTGTTTAGGTATATTATGACGACACGTTTGACTCAGTTGGTAGTAACCCTGCTTTCTGCACTAGCGGTCGCTATTTCGAGTCCCGCTGGGGGCATCCATATGTTGAGCAGTCATGGGTGTTTATATTTATAATATGTATGTATTTAAAATTTATATATGTGTAGTATATCAACTATCTGGTATCCGTAACACAAGCCTCTTAGCTTACCACGGAAATAGATGGCGCTGTTGTAATAATATCCCAAAATATTTATTTTATATATTATATATTATATTATTTTTATATTATAATTATAGGAATATTATTATATAAACTTAAAGGGTTTTTACAACTTTCTTCAACTATCAAACCATTTACTAATCAACAACTGCAAAATAAAATATTTTTGCTAGAAAAATATTGCTGATATTCAGCTTGCTATGTACGAAGTTTTATTCAATCTCAAGTAACCAACGTTTTACGCTTAACCAATACACAAATCCATTACAAACGTGAGTTAATTTAAATATTTTTAAGATCACTAAAGCTTATAATAATTGTAGTGTACCATAAAAATTGTAAGTTATGCTAACCCGCCTCATTTTGTTGCGCGTATAATCAGCTCGCGTGTCTTTATCTTACTGAGGCTTATTGTATTAATTTTAATGTTCGATAGAATCTGGATCGACAAAATAACTTACATTTATTTTACAAATATTTCTACTTTTTACTTGCATTAACCTAACAAATATTTATATCGGCGTTTACATTATACTAATATAATGTGCACTAGACATAAATAAATAAATAAATATGTTGGGACATTTACAAACAGCACTATCTAGTTCCACGGTAAGGTACGAGCCATGTGTTATGGATACTAGATGGTTGATATACTACACATATATATGTTTAAATACATACATATTATAAATATAAACATCCATGACTGGAGTACAAACATTCGTGCTCAACAAATGTATGCCCTCAGCGGGACTCGAACCCGCGACCGCTGGCGCAGAAAGCAGGGTCACTACCCACTGAGCCAAACGTGTCGTCAACATAAGCACATCGAAAAAGAAAAACAGAACATAAGAAAGTACGAAACGTTTGGAAATAAACACCATAAATCGAGCAAGTGGATCCTGCAAGTGTCATTTCGAAGCTCTTTACATTCACTGCAGATAAAATATGTATATTTAATACAAAACCAATACTCCTCTAATCGATTTTGTTCGAAAGTCGTAGAATGCATTTTAGAGCATACAAATTGCCATGGAAAATAATAATTTTGGTGGGATGGGAAATTATTGCCACGCCGCCTTTCGATCGTTATGTACAGCCAGCGCTTAAAATAAACCTTGGAGTGATAAATAAATATGTTAAGCAACATCATCTAATTCAATGGTAAGCTACGAGGCTTTTATATAAAATATGTATAATTTAAAATACATATATAATATAAATATGAAACACCTATACTAGATTAAAAAAATCGTGCTAATCACACGAATAAATGTCATCAGCGGGACCAGAACCCGTAACCGCTAGTAAGGTCTCTTCAAACTGAGCCAGACGTGACGAAGCAATGTTTAGTAAAACATATTTTGAGTTGTAATTTTTTCGTAGCTTTCATCATATTATCTTATTTTTTTATTTACACTGAAATAAATCGAAATCATCGTAGATTTAGTTCGAAAAAAAATATTTGTTAATAATTTTTTTTCATGTAAATATAGTTGTAAAATATAAAAAATGCGTTTTATAAAAATCATTGCTCAAAGTTATTCCAACGAGTTGTCATTAAAACGGAGACTGGTTTTTTCCACAAATACCTAAATGGAGTTACGGTTTAAAATCATTCTGTATTAGAAATAATCGTGCACATTTTTCATTAAAATTACAATATGAGTATATACCGGAAAGCACATTAACGAAAACTTTTTAGACGGACAAAGAGAACGCTTTGTTTCAATTCATCTGGAATTCAGAGCATGGTTTGTTCGACCCATGTATAACATATGGATTATGACTGTAAAGAAAAAGGTTTATCGCATAACTTTGGAGTTTACGATTTATAAAGACAGAGTTTCAACTTGTACGTATTGAAAAAATTTGAAGTTTGATCACTTCAAATTTTTTCAATACGTACAAGTACCAGAAAAATATAAAAAAACTTACTTTACGAGTATAAGAGGCTCATTTCTATAAGTTATAACTGAAATTGTATATTATGTTAATTTTACTTGAAAATTTTAATTAAAAATTTATGTAATATTATGTTGTATCTATACTAATATTATAAAGAAGTAAAGTTTGTTTATTTGTTAAATTGTAAGGGGTAATGTCGGGATCTACTGAACCGATTTTAAAAATTCTTTCACCAATAGAAAGCCACATTATTGCTGAGTGTCATAGGTTATATAAAAAACCGAAAAATAAAAGGCTTTTACGCGGTAGTCCGTTTTGCAAAGTGAATCGGAGAAAACACGGTCGAATGAAAGCGTTTCTTACGAACGCTGCCTTAACTATGAAAGATATATTTTTGAGTTCTAGAGAAAAGATGTGGAATTAAAAATGCCTACTAAAAAGTCAACGACAGCATATGTCTAACTTTTAAGTGACAAAAAGAAGTTTTTTTAATATTAGTATAGATAATTTAATTTTTAATTTTTAATATTAATAAAATAATTTAAATTATTTAAACACTGTACTAAAAAAGGATTATTAACATTATGCCCAACGAAGTGGGCACGGGTCAGCTAGTCATGTATATATTATTATAATATTATGTTGTACTAGTGTTATTAAAAACTCTTTTATATCGTCACGTATATCATAATAATCCTTAAGAGCCCTTTGCGATTTGAAAAAGTCAACTTTAATTAATTATACTTGTAAAATATCATAATTTGTATATAGCTTTAGCAAATTTAAGCACTGCAGAAACATTTATGTGATACTCCAGGTCTTGTAGTCCTTATTATGTGCACTATAATTAAGTCTTCTAAACATTTTAAAAATTATTATGCAGCAGTCAAATTTGATTAAATTTGAATTAGACGAGAATAACTTCTATTAAAGCGAGTCAAAAAAGATTAAATAGGTATGGTATTTTAATATAAAAGATATTCGTAAAGTTTAATTTATTTAATCTAAGCTTGACTTTAGTAGAAGTTCTTCAGAATAAGCACCTTGATATTTAACTCGAGATGCAACGTAATATTTTAAGAGAAAGGTCATCCAAAGTAATTTTGAATTCTAAATACGTATATTCAGAGCTTTTTTGAATTCTTCTAAACTTGTAATGTCTAAAAAGCTTAGGTTTTTTTTCTAAAAGAGATTTAGCCTTTTATGCAAGAGCTTTAAATTTAAGCAACTTCGAAAATACTTGTACTGTACAACTTTTTAAGTACTGAGATGAAATAAGTCGTGAGTTAACGACGTCTCATTGGCTCATACTTGACAAAAATAGACGCTAATTATAATTTTTTCTTGTGTTTTAATATTTTTTGATTCTTATTATACATACATAAAACTGTACATAAATTTTTATGAGTATCACTTTTAAATTTTTTTTTTCAAAAGTGCATATAATATCTATTTGTTTTATTTTCAACGAAAGTAAGTTAATAGTTAGTAAGTTTTAGTTTTTTTCAACCGCGAGTAAAGATAACGTGGACTAATTTAAACAGTTTAGTAAGTTTTTATTCTAATCATTGTTATGTTTATCCTATCTATTTTGGTAAGTTACAAGACTATAATTTTTTATTAAATATCGTTCTTAGTAAAGCGCAATATTAATTGATACGAATATAAAGTTTAGTATAATTAATCAATGACATGTTTAAGCTCAGACTATTGCGAAACTCCAAAACAAACACAAGTAATAACGAAACAAACATTTTATTTTACGAGAATATCTATTACTTTGGATATTTAAATGTGACATACAAAAGATCTGAAACTGATATTTGAATAACATGAGGCGGTCGTTTAAATCAATTCTTACAACATTATACTTTCTTAGATTTACGCGAATATTTGACATTCCCTACAACATTATAGAATTTCATAGGTGTATATCGAGACTGCTGTTTGAGATAAAATGAGATACATAAAATCTTTTTGATGATCATTATTTATATTCCGACATTGACACAAAGTTTAATAGCACTCGTGCTTGGAGGAAAGCCAGAATATTCGAAAGCATTTCAAGATTGTGGCTCCACTTACCCCACTAATGGTTCTCTGTTATTATTTATCATGAACAAAAGATGCGATTAAAAGTATACTGTAACAGTAAGTTGATGCAATTAAAATGTAAGAAACCTATTTGTTTAGTTAAAACGATAGCTTAATATTTAACTATTATGCAAATTTTAAATCACAATAATCGTCTGTTGTATACGTTAAGTGGAATAAGCCTTTCTTGACTTAGTGCCTTTATGTTTTGCACTATTCTCTTTTTTTTGGGACACCTACGGAAATCTACGAGGCTTGTGTTACGGATACGATATAGTTGATATACTACACATACATTAATTTAAATACATACATATTATAAATATAATCACCCATGACTGGAGTACAAGCATTCGTGCTCAACAAATGAATGCCCCCAGCGAGACTCGAACCCGCGACCGCTGGCGCAGAGAGTAGGGTCACTACAAACTGCGCCAAACGTGTCGTATAGTATAATCTAGATCTTAGGTGGCCTTATAGAAAAATGCAAACGCAATTCTTTCATTCTTTTTAGTATCTAAATAGTGCTAAAAGTAATTAAACCTTTAACATCACCAAACCACGACAGATAAGTAAATATTCTTATCTCTATTATTCTTGATAAGTTATAATTTTTTAAATTTCTTAATTGTTCGTAGGCATAATATGCAACTTCTTCAATTAAAGCCTTTGTATGAGCTTTATATATATTTTAAACACGAGATTTATTTAACACGAGTATTTCGTGCGGTTTCACCGCGTTCTAAAGGCCAAAAACCATGTTCTTATATTTTACATATACTAAAACCTTCATCGAAACACGCTCTATCCTATTAAAGAAGTTGCATTGCAGTTTCTACGTTTTGTTTTAGAGAACATGTCAAATGCCTCGCCATTTAATCACTACATAGTATAAAACAAAGTCGCTTTCTATGTCCCTATGTATGCTTAAATCTTTAAAGCTACGCAACGGATTTTGATGCGGTTTTTTTTAATAGATAGAGTGATTCAAGAGGAAGGTTTATATGCATAACTACCGGATCCCGCGACTTTGCCTGTGCTAAATCTAAAGTAGTATATAGAAGGCATATGTACTCTCTCTTAAATATTACGAGTAGTTGTAGTCCAAAATGCTGATCAATTATAATGTGCGTTGGTGTACTTCATATTATGTCCTTCTGTTGAAAGTTTGCTTGTTCTGTTTGAGAACAAAGATTTTCTTATAATATTTTCTTTCTTACAAAATTATGAAAACATTTCAAAGCTTTGTAATGAAATAAATATATGTTACAATTGTTTCTATTCGTTTCTAAATTTCATTTAATCTTCGTTTGGTTGAAGCAAGAAATAAATTTTATTAAAAATAAAAAAGTTTAAGTATTACATCAAACGATTTTATTTCTGTAATATGTGAACTTCAATGTAATTAAAACAGACGGGAAATCATATCATGACGAATATCCAAGACCCATTGAAAATACTATACAATAACGCTTTTTGGGAAAGCGTTGTTTTATTTAAGAAGCTAAATTTTAGATATTGTATAATAATTAATATTCATATAAATTAAACTGGAAAAATGGAAGAACAATTTGTGCAATAATAAGGAAAAAAATAAAAAAGTAAAATACTCAGGTAATTAATTCGATGTGCAAATCAAGTGGTACAAAAACACTGTGCTGTTGTTGTTTAGTCACAAACATATTTTAGATATTTCAATAAGTCTATTATCGCCAGTATGCAAACAATAGCTTACAGACTACCTAATTAATTTTATCGCTGGTTAAACGCTTATGCCACTTTTAAAATCAATTAACGTTAAATGAGAGTAAAATATTTGAAATGTTTAGTAGAAAAATCATTAGTCTATGCGGAAATCCAGCCAAACCAGTGTGACTTACACTTACTTAAAGAAAGTACTAAGTAATGTTAAACTTATATTTATAATATGTATGTATTTTAAGGTTATATATGTAGTATATCAACCATCTGGTATCCGTAGCACAAGCATCGTAGCTTACCACGGAACTGGATGGCGCTGTTGTAAGAATGTCCTAACATTCTGATATTAACATATTATTATTATTACGTGCCTCACTAAGGGTTGTTTCTGGTACTTCTCTGATAGTAAAAAGGATCGTAGGAGCAAGTCTTTGGTTTTTATGATCTGCTTTGGCAGACTATGTGCAACTTGGTTCAGTGTGTAACTGTGTATGAGATCCAGCAACCCTTAATGTTGAACGGGGAGTGTTGTGGGTTTTGATGTATAATCTACCTTCTCTACCTATCTATAAATATTACAGCAAAAATTATATATTTTACAGGTTATCTATACTAATATTATAAAGCTGAAGAATTTGTTTGTTTGGTTGAACGCAGGAAATTGCTAATCTTAGGAAATTTTGGTCCGAATTGAAAAATTCTTTTTGTGTTGAATAGTTCGTTTATTGAGAAAGGCTATAGGCTATATTACATCACGCTACGACCAATAGGAGCGGAGAATCAACGAAAAACGTTGAAAAAACGGGAGCAAAATATTTCTTTTGATTTTCAGCCTTTAGAACGCAAGCGGAACCACGGGAAAGGCTAGTATATTGCAAATTCGCGTACGTTATCAGATTATAAAATATTGGCGATCTGCTCAATTTAATTAATGTAAGAACATCAAACGACTTCAATGGCACTTATGTTTTAATCGATATAGTTAAGTGCATTTAAAGGTATTGCTTGAGCTTGAATATCAAACGAGGGTCAAGTTTAGTATTTGTAAGCTAATACTGTAAGTGCTAGTGAAGCCATTCCTTATAATACCTACTAGGTTTCGTACGTGGCATCACTCACGTAGTATTGATGCCTAATGCTAGTGCTCTACTTTCTGTTTTTATTTGTATTAGGACTCAGTTAAAGGCCATAAATATTAACACAACTTATCGGATTCCAGTTCATATAAAACAAAATATAATCGTTTGAATAAAATAAATGTCTATTGGTTAAGTGGAAAAATAATCTTGAGTTCTTTAAGACACAGTCAAATTATGCACAAACAAAAGTGCACTCTCTATTCCTTTCACTGTAGCTTTTTTGGACTGGTTATGGATCAGCCGAAGGACTGATAGCGGCACATATTTTACAAAGCAGGGGGTGAAACACCCCCACTTAATCTATTGCCGCTAGCACTAGACTACCGAGTCAGTTATAAATATATAATAGATTTAGTACCTGAAATAACAGTATTTTGAGTGGCAGACGGCGAGCTAGACACGGCGATCAGAACAAATGCCAATACAGTCCGATGCAAACACCACACAGGGCACATTTCGTTTATTTTCATATAAACATTAATTTTAATATCACTGTTGGAATAAACTTGAACTTCGAAAGTATCTCAACCGTCCCAACTTTAGTATCGTCCAGATCTGAAACAAAGGAAAGTTTGTAAGTAAGTTATGATTTATCGCAACGTAATTTGATTTTCTTATAATGTAATAAAATAAGGAATATGATATACAACGAAATATTTCATCATTTGATTCATAATTTTAACTAAATTGTAAGTTGGTACATTCAACGAGAAGCACTAGAAGCAACGAGATCGCTATAAATAACCTTTTTCTGTTTTATCTCATAAAAGTATCGATACAAAATTAAAAGACAATTTTTAATATTAATTTATTTTACGATCCACGTCAGCTAGTTCTTTATAGTTTAAGATCCGAACCTAAATTGACCTTCACCGAGCTGATAATAGATTAAACTTATTTTATAATAAATTTAGTATATTAGAAAATATGTTAAAAATGGGTTTGCTATAAAATTTCTAAGTTCGGATCTTCTAGTATAAGTAATAATTTAATGACATAGCAAATGTTCTTGATCCTGCTTAAAGTTAATGCTAAGTTGGATAATACCTACACGCCCTTGGAAAATAAATGTAATGAAAAAGACATCTTGTATTTATACAGACAAATAAAATTGAAGTGTTTGGTTGAATTGTCAAAATAACAGCTTTAACCAAACGTTTTTGTAATTAAATGCGGTACTTATAAAGTAATCTCAAGTTTTTAAATTTTTGTATGTCTGTTTAATCCGGTTAATCTCTAAAATGGCTGGACTGATTTTTACGGAATTTTCACTGGCACGTATCTAATGTTATAAGGAACTTATTTATTTTAGAAATTCAATATTAATGAATGAATAATTTAGAAAAGTACGGTACTAAAAATTAAACGTACTCGTACGTAAGGATGAATCTGAGTTAAGCGAGTGAGTTTTAGGTCAAAATTAGACTGCACGATAGAAAAATTTATCTTAAATCGACATACGAGTGTAATGTTTTAATTTGATTTGGTCGAATAGATCTCTAAAAGTGATACAATAGAATACCCAATTATTTTTAGCCCCCGCATACCCAATTAGTTAACTTTGGAAAGGATATTCTTCTAGGTCGTTTCCGACGAGATTACAAACCCTAAAATTCATAAATGCTATCTGATATATATAGCTAGCTTGTGTTTATTAATATTTATGACAGTCCCGAATTAATTGGAATCAATTTTGATTTAACAACCTTCACGTCACCTAATGGATAGGCGGCATACGAAAGTTTGTACGGCTTTTGTATTTATACGAGTTATATTTGGTTTAAAAATACCTTATATAAAAATTAGAATATTTCGACAAAGAATTTAATTTTATGATTCAGCCCTTTAACGCTTTACTGCTGGGCACGAGTCTCTCTTCAATACTATAGATGGCTCACGTCTACATACATCTCAAGATGGCTATAGGCCATAGTCTACCACACCGGTTGTGCTACACTTGTCTTTTGAAAGTTAGGTTCTCACAGACATGCAGGTTTAATTTCATATTGAGCGTTAACTGCGTTTTATTTTACTGTTTCTTTTAGACTTGACTGAGGCATGTATGTACGTATGTTTGTTACAAAGAAATGGTTGAATTTATCAGTATTTATTCAGTATTTATACATAGGCATGACCTATCAGGCGTCTTGGGACGACCTAAACGAAGTTTAGTAGCAGTAAGTCCAATCTATGTAATGAATTTATTAATATTAGCCAGAAGCGAAAAAATAGTTAGCTTTTTCTATTCTATTTAGTAAGCTAAGCTTTACAAAACAAAAGTAGCATAAAACATAAATATAAGAGAATATATCAATTACGATCTAACGCTGAGTAGACTTAAGCACCTGACTCACAATTTATCACACACGCGTTGAAGAGTAAACTTGCGAGTCACCTAAACACTTCATACAAAGTATAACACCGTGTAAGCTTCGTAGCGTTTTTTATCGAGTGAAAAGAGGTTTGTTTCAGTATAAAAATGGCATTATTTTAGTATCAACTTTAGATGGTATTTACACTACACTAAACTACTAATAAAATGTTAGTTTCTATGTTTTGTATGTGTGTTTGTATCCGTTTTACTTTAAATTAAAATAGATGGACAGATTTGGATTTGATGGATTTGGATAAATTTTTCATAAATTGTGACAGCCTACTGTTAGGCAACGCAACGGAGTAAGTATAAATACCTAGTACCTAATTAACTAAATTTGTATAAAGACCTCATAAATTTATGTACGATGGAAAGACTATATTAGTCGTAGCTACTAACACCTTAGATTTAAGAAGTAGGTATAGTTGTAGCTCCCAACTTTAATATAGGAGAGTTATATATAGGTTTAACGTGTCTGTGACACCTAAACTGATGTTTCGATTTGTTTAGAGTTTTTGTTTGAATGAAAACTTGAACTAGAGTTAGCTACAAATCAAGAAAATCGGTTCATCATTTTGCATGCTATAACCTATTTTCTAAACGATATTAGCAACTCCTATTGCTTACTTATTATATATTATACGTATCCCCTTACTAAAATACTGCAGGGATATTGTGTAGGCTCATTGAAATAATGTCCCACCGCTGGACATTGGCATCCCTTTAATACGAGTGGGATCAGGTCATAATCTACCATGTTTGCAAAGTTAGGCGGGCTACGCATGTCTTTCAAAAACTGCTAGGTTCTTACAGACATGCAGGTTTCCTCACGATGGTGTCTTGATGACAAGTGGTGATCATATTAGAAGTTATTCACGCATGAAAATATCAGAGGTTGGGACTCGGATTTGAACCCACATCACTCAATTATCCAAACGACCGCGCTACCACTGGGCTACTTGCCCTGTGAATTAGCCTCAATAAATACATTATTAGTGTTGTTTTATTTTTAATTATTATTTTTAAAACGCTTGTTTTAGAACCTTAATATAGAATACATAAATTGTTTTAAGAATTTGAAACAAGATTTCGAAGAAACCTTTAATATTACAAAAGCGAAAACGATTTCCTGTGAAGTCTAAAATAATCATCGGCCATTTTACGCAATAGGACAGATAATTAGATTATCTCGAATTCGTCGGCGGAATCACGTTGTGTGAAATTTGAATAATTTTGCATTATGTTACGCGGACAGAGAAAATAGGCTCGGTAATACCCCCTATTTCAAACCATATCGAGTTTGGACGCAGTACTATCTTGAATTGATTTTATCGTTTCATATCAATACAAAATATTCTTAAGACAAACAAAAAAAAACACTACATTGATAGATACATTTACTCAAAAATCATTTTTGAAAATAGATTGTAGAAACCACTTAGTTTTTATTTAATTAGTTATAAAGCTTATATTGAATCATACAAAATACAAGAGCTTTAAAGTTCATTCTTGTGCAAAATAAAATTTACGTTATCAATCGCTTTGGGACCCGAAACCTGGGTACGAAAAAAAGAAGCCCAATTGAATTATGTTTCCCCATCAGTATGTATAAGATTGATATTGAAGAATAAATTGTTTCCACCGCCTCACTCATGAAGATGGTAGTATAAAAATGCGCAGTAAAAATATTACTCGACGTGATAAAATATAAGAGCATTAGGCTAAGTAAAGAAAATATTTACGAAAATTTCGTTTGCACATTATATACTAGGATAATACTATAAATAATTCATACTTTATAAAGGCATCGCCTACATTACACTTTACGTTGAGAACAATATTATATTCTTCAGAGGAGTTTATTTTAAGATTAGCAACCCTCCGTTCGGTTTGTCCCTAACTACCTACCTACAATTTAACGATTTCTAGATATTTCTCTGAGCTAATCACCTAAAGTAAGAAATATCCTAATAAATAATTTAACAAACCGAATTTCATCGAAACACGTCAAGAGGTTTTTCCTGATGCAGTCATAAGTAGAGAGACAAACAATATTTTAAAACTATAATATATTGGTATTGGTAATAATAACTAGTTAAATCTGATTTTCTATCTTTCTTAAATCTTGATTCATTAGATTTTTATCATATGTGTTCTCTTGTAAATGATATCTACAATAAGCATTATATTATAAAAACGATTAGAATCTTCATAAGGATTACAAAATACACCCTTTTGTTATGTATAGTACATAATTGAGCTTAAATCTGAAATGTGTGATCCTGTTTGTAATACGTGTCACATTTTTGGGTTAACATGAATACAATATACAAGGGTAAATAATACCCTCTGCTACCATGGGTTTGTATTACCTGACGTTCGATAACGAATGCGTAATCTATACTATATAAATAGTTCAAGATAAAATAATTCAGTGCCTTTTATTATAGATTGTTAACTGATTTTCCATTGGTTTCTTTCAAGCTGTAGTAATATTCTTATAAAAGGCAAACAGTTATTTTTACTAGATAGTGATATATTTTCTTTCATTATTATAGATTTTCGAAGGCAATTTCTCAAAATAAGTACGTGTAAACTTGTAATATGATGTAGTTATTGTACAAAACTTATTATTCAAACCTAGGTGTTATTACGATAATATTGATGAATATTAAATCTATTAATTGACGGGAAATGTACCTGGATAAAAAAGGCTAAAGTCATTTCGTCCCATAAGCTCCATATACGTTGAACCTATATATTGAATAAATATGTTTGTGCATTTATAATGTTAAAAAATAAAGTCTTCTATAATATTAAGCTTAAGAAATATTTATGTAATTAAAAAAGTGCCAGTAATTGTTGAGAATATGTTGGGACATTATTACAACAGCACCAATTAGTTCCGTGATAAGCTAAGGCTTGTGTTACGGATACCAGATAGTTGATATACTACACACATACAAATTTTAAATACATACATATTATAAATATAAACACCCATGACTAGAGTATAAACATTCAAGAAATGAATGCCCCCAGCGGGACACGAACCTGCGACCGCTGGCGCAGAAAGTAGGGTCACTGTCACTACCAACTGAGCCAAACGTGTCGTCATTGACTAATCAATAACCCGTAAAAAAATCATTCGATATTATCTACGTTTCAACGCTAGTAGATATAGTAAAATAATGAAACGTTACGATAGCTATGCATCACATATTTAGGGGCATTACCCATAAAGTTTGAAGTACTCGATGACCCGGATTTACTGTACCCCCATTTACTCTGTATGACACTTCAACATCCCTTCTCAAATAGAAACAACGTGATGTATTTGACGGTTCTACGTAACCCTTCTTCACAGATTTGAAATCTGGGTTTGTAATATTATGTTGAAACTGAACGTGATATTTTTATTTGTATTTGTTTATATGTACCTAAATGTAGAAGCTATTACGTATAATAATTTATTACTTTTTTAATAATTATGATTTTCTTGATATAATTTAAAATGTTTAAGCCACGCCTATTTCGTACTTTATACTACTAGCATTTCGCGCGGCTTTACCCGCGTTCTAGAGACTGGCAACTAAGTTTTTATATTTTACGTTTACTAAAATATTCACAGAAACATGCTATATCCTATGAATAATAAATTCCATAACAATCTGCTTTTTAGTTTTTGCTTTTAGAGCGAACAAAATAAATAGCGTAGTTAACGCTATTTATGTAATCTATTTTTTTGTATTTTTCTTTGTGTTAAATTTTCCATGGCTACGGAACTCTCGAATAATATTCCTTCTCTCTTAAGCATCATATTCAAAATTAAACGGATTTGGGTAATTTTTATAATGTTGAAAAGGTCTTAATATGACAAGCTATAGATATATGCTATTCATGGTGTATTATTCACTTAAAGCCCAATTTAAATTTGTTTAGGATTTTACTTTTCATGTACACCAAAAGTTGATGAACAGTATTTTAATAAAACGATTAAATGAAATAAGGTCCGTTTAATAATAATTTATTATGAATAGCCTTCTGGGATGTATTGTGTTTAGTACGAATTTGAATGTAGGGGTAAAAAATATGTCAGTTTCACTTTTAAATTTTTTCGCACTTACTCTTAGTTGATAAGGAAAGCCATATCACGCGATAGCAGCGAGTTACTTTTAGTAGGTCACATACTATAGGCGTTTTAAATGTGACGCGCGAAATTTCATTTTTTATTTTATTAGTTTTAATTAACATTTTGATTGAAATTTAAATATAGCTTAAACATGGAATTAAAAAAAAAGTAAAATTAAAGGATTCCTTCTTATAATTAAAATAATTTATTTCTACGTAACTCTAAAAATACTAGCGTGTTGACAAAATGTATTAAAAATAATAAACTAAAATCATTTCTTTTTTCCTAATTTCAATCTTGTTAAAACAAAGGAAGGTTTTGAAAGAAATTGATTGTAAATATTATGTTTGCTGTTAGTAATGTACAAAACTAAATCGTCTTACGTTATTAAGAACTTGGCTTCATAATACTAACTATGGTCTGATCTCCCCTTATATTAAATTTGTACAAAATAAAGTTACATAGTCGTTGATCGTATCCATTTGCACATTGATTGAAAATAAAATATTTTTTTATATTATATACTAGCCTTTCCCGCGGCTCGCGTAAGCTTGTAAATAAGAAGATCTATTTTTCTCCCGTTTTTGCAACATTTTTCATTGATGCTCCTCTCTTATTGGTCGTAGCGTGATGTTATATAGTTTATAGCCTTCCTCGATAAACGGACTATCCAACACAAAAAGAATTTTTAAATTCAGACGAGTAGTTCCTGAGATTAGTGCGTTCAACCAACCAAACAAATAAACAAACAAACTCTTCAGCTTTATAATATTAGTATAGATTTTAAACGGTACGTTAGAGCATTGAATTATTTCATGATGTATGTGTCACTATTATAGAGCTATTGATACGAATCTACAAATAACACTCGATTTATTTTGCTATCCATATCAAATTATTAGGTAAACAAATACAAATATTATATCATCGCGTGCATTAAATTAATGAAAGTCATTTAGCGATTTACACATAAATTGATTTTGTTAGCTCATTTGCCTAATAGACGCATATTAATCATACAATTATTTTATTAAAATAAGTAGTTCATTTTAAAATAGTAATAATAACTCAACTTTACTTGGGTGAAAATGAAATCGCACTATGAATATAAACGCGATTATAAACGCGAATTTTGTATGCGTGTGTGTTTGTTACTCTTTTACGCTGAAATGGATGAATTTATATGAAAGTTGTACATATTATAAAAAAAATAAATAAAAATTAAAAAAAAAATTCCCAGCGTGACAAGAACCCGCAACCACTGCCACAGCAAGTAGAGTAACTACAAACTTAATCAAACGTGTCGTCGATTTATTAACCCTCCATTAGTCGCGTGGGGTCTTTGAAAGCCCAGGTTTTGGAAAAATGAAAAATTTAAGCAATTAAAACAATCTCAGCAATTTATTGAATTTTTAGGTACCCTCCTAAGTTGGATTGTTTTGGCCGCGTATCGCTGCTAACTTCAGTTCGCGCATAAGCGCAGTGAGATACAGACGTGTTTTGTGCGGACGGGCTTTGAAAGACCCCACGCGACTAACCGCGTAAATAAAATTTAATTGTTTTTATTAGTTTAGACATTTTTGTAGCATGTTTTTTTAGTGTTTTTTTGTTGTTTTTTAACTCTCCACAGTGTTCGGCTATCAGCCGACAGGGACATTGCTCTCCTACTGCCCGAAGAAGGATAAGGCTGTACTGCTACTTTCAACAATGCACCATGATGGCGAAATGGATGAAACTTCTGTGAAAAAGCTACCAGAAATCATAAAATTCTACAATAAAACGAAAGGAGGAGTCGACGTGGTGGACAAACTTATCGGCACTTACTCCGTCGCTCGTGTTTGCTACTGATGGCCACTGAGGCTGTTCTTCACATTCCCTGACGTTGGAGCTCTAAATGCCCACATAATATTAGATACTGTGAGTTCAGATAACAAAATGAAGCGAAAGTATTTTTTGAAAACACTGGCGTTTGAATTGTGTCGTCCACAATTGCAATCGCGGGCCACCGTTTCAACTTTGCCTCGAGAGTTGAAACAAACAATCAGACGATTCATACCTCCACTTCAGGATGATGAAAATAATTTCGTTCCCATGACAAAGCGTAGCGTTCATTGCCCCAGACAAACAGATAGAAAATTTAAATCTGTCTGCCATTTTTGTAAGGGTAACATATGCCCAACACATACTAAATCGGTATGTACCGACTGTGTTCAAAACACAAATTAGTGAAAAGTTCACTGGCTTCATTTAATAAAAGTTTATGTGTTTTTTTGTTGGTTCTTTCTAAATTTTACGTAATTGTCTTCGTTATTTTAGTTTTATCGTATATATATTTATAAAAAGGAGAAGTTCCTACATTTAGTTTGGTAAAAACCTTTTTTTTGTGATTGTGATCTCAAGGAGAGAAATTTAAGTTCCTTTTTTTAGATTGTAAGTTCAAAGAAGAAATAAAAGAATATGTTTACGTAACTTTTTGTAGTTTTATTGTATTTAAGTTATTCGTCAATGACTTGCTTAGATAATAACGAAAAAAATATTAAAAAGGTGTTTTTTAGGCTGTTTATTTTTGGGGTCTTCAGAAACCCCACGCAACCAACCGTGTAAACTAAAAATGCGCGACTGACCGAGGGTTAATAAACTAATTTTTATCTACTCAAGTCATGAAATAAAACTACTCGTAAGTTTAGCAGAATAAGCAACTTTTTAAAAATTTTATAACAAAGAAACAAAATATCGTATTTCTTACAAAATAACACGTAGTAACTTCATTTTATATCCTCCATTTTTTTATTTACTAACTCTCGTTTCAACACTCATTAATATTAAAGTTAAAATAGACTTAGCAAAAATAACTAAATCCTTTTCTATACGATATTTATTGATTAAATTTCATACGCCTTGAACTACGTGGGCATACGACCCTAAGGCACTTAGCGCGTCTATTTACTACGTCAGTGAAACGAATCTTAAATCACTGCTACAAAGCGGTTAAGCAACGATGCAAATCCATTTGCAGAAAACATTGAAAATTCGTGTAAAATTTAAAAGTTTACATTTTTGGGTAGATGGGTAGATTGTAGTGCTCAATTAGTTCTAGTGCACTTTTTACTCCTTTCTCATTCAATATGGTACGACAATTCAAGTCGATCAATGAGAGAGCATGCGCAAGACCGCGAAGTTTGACGTGATCTTCGAGGCAACAAATTGAGTAACAAAATGAGATACAGATTCGTGCATTTGCCAAATATTAATTGCATTTAGTAATTATTGCACTATTCATTACTGCTTTGATTATTGGTGCTATCTATTTACAACTTATGATTTACGGTCGAGAATAAGAAGAGTAAGTTGAAATATTACTATTCGAAAACAAAGTAAAATAATTTAATAAAATGAAAAATTATTTACTAAATTAACTATTCTAGCAGTTTTGAAGTTATTCTGAACTTTTTTTCATTTAGACAAGGAGTTAATTCCACAAAGTCAACAGTCGGGTCTCATCAAGATTAACGGAACGCTGCAAAACTAACAGCTGCACTAAAACGGATTATAAATGGTCTATCCAGATAACTTTGACTCCGTCGCATTTATCTTTTTAAGGATTTAAGGCTTCTGGACTTTGAAGTTTTATGTAGAAACCAGGTCGTATGTAAAGGAAACTGAATTATCATTTAGATTTTTTTCACATATACAAAAGTAATATGTCATCAAATTGTCAAATTAATTATTTTTCAATCAAGTAAGTAATATAAATCTGGGCTTTTCGATTTACCTATTATTAATCAATTTTATTAAATGCGAAAGTTTTTATATGTTTTATAGTGAATTGTTTCTACTAAATGTTAAAACAGATAGACGAATGCAGGTAAAAAGTAGAGAAAAATTTAACCTAGATTATAATATAGGCTACGTCATGCTGGTAACAAAATAAAATTTCGAAGCTTACGAAAAGGATACCGAAAACAAAAAATTGGTTGTCTTAGCAATGTTGTAATAGAATATAATATAATTTATAGCCCTTTTTTAGTCTCTTATAATACTCTCACTCACTCACTCTGATTAAACTCTTATCATATTCAAGATAGTAAAAACATAAAATCTTAGTTCTTCCTACAATATTATCAGCGATGATGTCTTAACGTAACGAAAAGTATAAGCGATGTCCTTTCTAGGTCAAACCTAGACTATATTACATAATTCTAGATCAACGTCAGAATATCTATCTATATACACGCGATGTAGTATCGACTATTTGACTACCTACGAGTCCCTTTATATAAAGGGACTTAATTATGATAGTTCGTAATAATTTTATCGTATAACTAGCATTTCCCGCGGTTTCGCACGCGTTCCAAAGGCCGGACAATTTTTTTCTGAGTCGCGCGGTATGGTACCTCGCAGAACTAACGCCCGTCCTTCCCGATTTTGTAATTTTTCATTGATGCTTCGTTCCTATTGATCATAGCGTGATGTTATATAGCCTATAACCTTTCTAAATAAACGCACTATCCAGAACAAGAAGAATTTTTCAATTCGGACTAGTAGTTTTTGAGATTAGCGCGTTCAAACAAACAAACTCTTCAGCTTTATAATATTAAAGTATAGATAATATTATTATTGTCATGAGAATATTTTTTTCTTAGTAAATTCGCTTAAAAAATATAATATGATAAATGCAATAATTTGTTTTCTTCAACAAACTTTTAACGAGCACTCGGCTACAACGGGCGGGACAAATTGCTTAATTCAGTGCATATGATCATCAATTTAAAAAAGAATGCGGGTCAAGTGCGTCATATTATCATAGGGGTAAAAGAATAAATAAGCTCGGGTTTCTTTGTTGGCTTAGAGAAAAAAAAACAGAATTAATAATATATTTAATTGAATATTCGCGTTTCATAATTATTTTACAATAATTATTTTTTAGCTCATTCAAGATATTTGAAAGTTTTAGTCATCACAAGTATATGTGTTAATCAATTCATTTTCAGTCTAAACAATATGACACAACACTAGATTGGACCACAAAATTAGCCTTAGCCGGGGCTTTACTTGCGTAAACTGATGACGAGAACACATTTTCAGTATTCAGTATACGTTTTCATGCCGATCATGCCACAGCGAAAATGCTATCTTACATATGTTATTTTTAAGATTTTGTAAGTATAGTAGTAGTAGTAGTTGTAGTAGTGTGTACGGTCATACATCGAGAGGTTCGAGTCCCGGGTCGGGCCAAGTTTAGTTATTTTATTCTTCTTCTCTTCTGTTTAGTATGCCTCAGTAACCACCCGGAGTTGGGAAGTTGGCGGTGTGTCACCCCCGTGCCTCGGAGAGCACGTAAAGCCATCGGTCCTGCGCCTTAGCTCTCACCGGTCGTGTCGAACAGTTGTCCCACCGGAGAATGAGTGTGATAGGAATAGAGAGTGCACTTGTGTCTGCGCGTACACTTGTGCACTATAATATCTCCTGCGCAGTTGGACAGTCTCAATGAGATTGGCCGCCGTGGCCGGAATCGGTCGGGGAACATTATTATTATACAATGTGCAGTTTTTTTATACGTTGTTGATTTTCAAACTCTAAATAAGAATAAGTAACGTTTTTAAGAACAAATTAAACTTGCGATAAATGGTAAACGGTAGTAACGAAACATGATATTTCTTTCAGTTCAGTAGTAGCTCATATTATATCATACTTTATGAATTTGACATAGTGTCTTTGAAGAAAGATAAAAAATTCTCAGCCTAAAATACAATAGGATTGTTTTTGTTAAGATGTTGTCATGAGAATGGAATTTATATTGGATAGTTGAAGTTGCTCTGTATAGCGAAAAATATATCTCTTTATGTTCGTCGATTGAAAAATTGCGTTCATTCGTATAAGGATATAAAAAATAAAATATAATGAAAATATGAAATTAAATAGATCTCATATACACAAAAACATAATATTTTACTTGCTATATAATATACATGATAATCACTAGTATAAATTGCTACTTTATTCGATTTTTTTCAACCGGTTTTAAGTTTTAGCAAGAATAACTAACAGCAATTGATTTTTATATATATATACATCAATGAACAGACATCAAATATAATCTACTATACTACAGTTAACCAATACGGAGTGTATTTGTTGACTCAATATTATTTTATTTATTTAATGTGAATTTAATTATCTTGATAGTAGGTCGATGTACCTACTGAAAGTACAAGAAGAAGTAAAGTATTGATAAAATAATTGTAATGTTTCACTTTAATCTATCAATCCTGACCTGAAGACACAATTAGAGACCCAATTTTAGAAACTCGGATGAAGTAATCTTTATATATAAAAGACAAAACAGCTCAGTACTTTTTCCTTATATTTCTACCGGTTTTTTTTTTAGAATCTATTGATGAGTTAACGTTATAAATACAAACATTTTGGAAACAGTAATCCTAATCCTCTTTATATTTTCGTCAAAATTTTCAAAACTTATTTATCTCAATTGTATGAACAATGTTTATCAAAATTTAATATTTATGTAATTATATTGCGAAAAATATGTTTAATACGAAAGTTACATGAAATACTTTTTTAGATTTTCGTGAATATTTAACACCTATAATTATAGTAAAATGAATCTTGTCCAAAAAGTAGTGATCATTATTGAAAGGCGAAATCTGTAGTTTTAGAATCTTTGTCTGTCTGTCTGTATGTAACCGCAACGCGAGAAAACCACTGCACCGATTTTGAAAAACCGAAATTTATTGTGATTCGAATCAATATATTTTAATTTCGGGAAATTTTTTGAGAAATCGTTAACTCTAGCGGAGCCAAAGTGAATCGCGAGTATTAAATAAATCTATCTTTTTAGAGTTGTGGATTTATTTGCATCCCGATTTCGAATGCTGTACAACAACCATATTCACGGGATCCCCAGGCTGAGAAGTTACAAGTAGGTAAATATCGAATGTCAAGATTAGATTAAGTACATAGCTAAAATATACAAGAAAAGTAAATAAACTTGAATTAATAATAAATGGAAAGCTGGCATCATATCATTTATTCTTAAATATTTTATTATTATATAGCCCAAATTATTTGCTCGCAGATGGGCTTGTAGTTATAGTGACGTAAGAAACTATAAAATAGTCTACAGCCATCTGTTACCCATAAACAAGGCATAAAATTCAATTTTTTTTAAATCGTTACTTATTTAAATATTTTTTTCTTTATTTTTATTAAGAATCATGAAAACTTCACAGAACTCGGCCTTTACTGCACTCTAATAGGGTCATGGCCATATCAATATTCCTAAGCGGACTAACGCTCTTGATTGAATTCATTCACTGCAGCGTAAATATTAAAAGTTTACATTTATTAAAACATCTAACGTAACTCTTATGTGATTTATAGAGTTAGAAAACTCAATTTATTTCAAATATATTTACTTTCAGTTTCAATACATTTAGCTTGTACGCCATGCGCCATATAACGAAAATATGTATGTGATGTGGACCAATAGTTCAGTAGTCAAAGTCCATAAAATGACTAATTTCTATAGAAAGTTTTCATAAGAAACATTTTAAAGAAATATTTTCTTTTATTCGCCAAATATTAATTAATATCGTATAGAATTGAAATCAAATGAATTTTATTATAGAAGCAAAATCAATTAATTCAAAAGTGAATATCGGCAAAGTAGAATAAATCGAGACCACTTTCATATACGATTTTATACATGATTGGATGAGAAACGAAAGAACGGTAGGCTTAAATATATACTTATGAGCATTTATATACGATTATAATTGCAAATTTTTGTTTGTACAAAGTAGTAGTAGTATACCGTAAAAAAACTTTAATAAATTTAGTTCTTCAAAGAAAAAAGTGTGAAAACGAAGCTACACAGCTTTTTTATAACAAATGAGTGAAATAAAAACATTAAACATGCCAGTTCTTAAATATTAATTTATACTCCTTCTCGTACAGAAGTAATGTTGCATTAAAATCGATAAAATAGATTCAAACATTTGCTTTGAGCTTCATATTCTACAAGCTCCGAATAGTGTCAATTAATTTGAATTAAGGGTTATTATATCTTAAAGAAATTTGTTTAGGAATCTACTATAGATTTCAAGAAAATATAATATCTTGTTGTAGTTATGTGTCTATTGTGTACTTCATAAAATGATATTATATATTGTATAAATTCATTATATACAAATATCATATTATTAAACATAATATCCTAGTGATTCTCAGAGTGATACATTCTTCACTCCTCACCAAATATGTGTTTCTGACTTGACTAATGCTTAAATCGCTTATAAATAGATTAGAAGTAAATACAATGTATAGTTTTAACAGTTGCTCTACTTCGCAGTATATAATTAAAACAGAAAGAAAAATAATTAATGACATAATATAATATAATCTCACCCTTAATATTAAAATTATTGAAATTCTAAATTAGGCCCTGTCAAATATATTGATTGATAGCAAAATAACCTACTATTTAATTATAATTTAAACATTGAAAGTTTGAACTCTACGTAAAAACGCTACGGAAAATAACTCATTTCTTAATAATCTACTATCGAGTAGCATTTTAATTGCTACACGGTGAATCAGAATAAGTTATTAAAATGGAAATGCGCGAAGATTGTAATCGCACTTTTATCTGATATTTCTCTTTCATATAAACCGTTGAGCAAACACGACATTGCCTATAATTAGTTTGGAAACTTCCAAAACTTTAGGTGAAAAACATATTTTGTGGATCCGAAATCGTTTATGAATCTTAATGAAAACAGTTTGCAAAGTTCGAGTAAAAATAATTTAATAATATCCTCTGAATACTTTTTGATTTCTTTCCCTGATTTATGTATACATATTTTTCGCAATCAGAAAAAATATTTAAATAGCCTTGTACTTTGTACTGAAACTATGCATAAAACATAAAAAACAGTATTATTTTACTTACGTAGTAAATAATTCCACTTTAAATAATAAACTACTCAGTACATTATGTAGAAAATATCATATAATATTTATTAGTAGTATAAACAAAACCCATTAAAATGTTTTACCTACATTTTTCCAATAGAAACTTTCAACAACAAGTATATCAATTAAAGAAAATAGTAGTAAAATATTTTTTTTTAATTATTCAATCTAAACCATTTCCGCTTTTTAAAGTTCACGTATAAAACACAAAAACTAAGTTTGATAACAATAACTTTACGACCAAAACAAACACTGCAAAAACGAGAGACCTAAATATTTTATTTAATACTTCTCCATACATATAAAATAAAACGTTTGGAACATACCACAATAAGTCATAAATCATAAATTGTCAACCGGATACGAATGTAAAAAATTCAACTCACCGTAAACTCAGATAAACTTTTCTCGTCCATCATCCGGCACATCACACGACCACTATATGACACAACATGAATCCCAAAAGCTCTAAACAGTTGCAAACCACTCAAAACTTTTTTAAACTCAACTAAAATTTAACTACATTACGCGACAGTCACTAACTCTCAACACCGTATCCATTGAAGTTCGATTTTTTATTTGAGGAGGAATAATACATCGCACTTTGAGAAGCACAGTCTAACTTCGTGCGTTACACTCGAATGCCGAATACACACTACCAAAGGGCGTATCTTGACAGATCTTCATTGCGCTTGCGTAAAACGAAGTGACTCTTCGTCGTGGTGGACTTATTCACTAGTTAATTAATATATCAACTTTTCTACCCTCCTGTATTAAGCGAGTCTCTTAATAAAATATTTGGCTTGGTCTCTTCGATGTCAGCTTTCAGTTAACTAAGGTCGTGCCGTGTAAACTTAGCTACATGTAAACAAAATCGCGAACCTTTTAGTTTATGTTGACAAACGTCTTTTTATTTGAATAGATCTGTAGGATTATTTTGAACGAATATTAAGAAAACGTTAAAATAGTGTAAGAATTTTCCTTATATATATGTAATAATATTATATTTATATTGACTAAAATGACGGGTACTTGTATTGTTACGTCAAAAACTTCAGTATTTATAAAAGCTACTGTTGAGCTTCTCGCGAGCTTTCTTGGTAGGTTCCTCACGGAATTCCTAAATTGACTCTTAAAATATTATGTCTAATTAAATAAAGTTATTTCATTTAATAATGACTACAATATTAAGATTAGTTATTACTTTTATAGAAAGACGAAAATGGAAATTCCATTTAAACAATATTGGTATAACACACGACATATGAATACTTATACTTTATTAATAACTTTATAAGAAAATAATAACATATGAAGTCAGCTTTATTTATGAAGCATTATATATTTATTTATATCATGAAAGTGTATTAGATAGAAACTTTCTGTGTTTACATACCTACTAACGAAACGATGTGTCATCAAATGTATGAATCAGGGACTTATACATACTTATTATATACTCAGTACACCGAACGAACCCCATGGAATATTAAATAGATAGGGCTTAAGCAAAACGAGGGTGAATAGTGAATAATAATTATTAACACTTTTTGAAGTACAAAACTTAAAGTCCAATTCCATTTAATTACTGCAACCATAAATTGTTTGCAGTTAATTAAATGGGATGGTATCAACACCGCTTTCTGTTCGATTCCCGGACAATGTAGATGTAATGATGATTAATGAATGATGGTAAATCTTACTTTATTAGTATATTATAGTATACATATTTACCTTTGTACATACAAATACATTGCTAATAAAGATTCCCTAGTTACAAAAAATATCTATTATATACAAAAAATCAATTTTGCAAGCCTTTTTGTCATACCTCTTATCAGTCTTAAGATATACCTTCTGTTATATCTTCAGAAACTGAAATTTCACATATAAACATCGAAATCTTGTAATTTCTGTATACTCTTCGGTAAGTAAATATAAGACGTTAATGTCATTAAGGTACGATACTACAAAGAGAATAATTTCATTTACTATGTTTATATTCGAATGAGTTATATATGAATTAATTTAGTTTGTATTCTGAAGTGAAGTGTGAAGTTCGAGTGTTTTAGAATCCACTAAATGCAAAACTAAAGGTAATATTATCTTTCTCTATGGCTTGAAATATAAATGTTTCATTTATAACTTAATTTTTGTTTTTCTTTTAATTAAGAGTAGTTCATAAACTCTTTAAAATAACTATATTAACCATAGAACTGAACATTTTAGAATTTCTAATACAGGAATAAAAGAGGGTATAAGTTATTTGCAATTACCAAACATATCACGCATAAATACAACATATTTTGTAGTTCCTTTAGAAATCGGTCGAAAGAAAGAACGTTTGGACAATGAGTGTTAAAAACTTACTTTGTGTATGTATGAATTGTCTCTCTACAAATATCAAAATATTATGGATGTAAACGTAAATCAAACAAGACAATAGTAGCCTAGTGGTAACGCTCTTGCTTGGGAAACCAAGTTAAGCGGGTTCAAATCGGGTGAAGATCAATGTCCTGAGGTAACTCGCTTCTCATAATGTACCTTGCAAAGAAGAAAATCTCGTGCCCAGCAGTGAGATATTAAAAACGGCTAAGCAAGTAGAAAACTTATTTATTATGTATAAAATAAGACCACTGTAAATATATTACCAAACATTATTTTCCAAAGATTAAAACCTATTTATGCTACCATTGCACTAAAAGAGAATGCCCAGTGAACAATTTCTTACTATAGAAAAGAGGATTAAAAGTGAAGGCCTTCGCTTGCCATAAGACGCTAATAGTAGACTAAGCTACTTCAATGTAAATCTTCTGAGGCAATTCCTTTTAAAATATTAGAGTATTAGTTTTATATTAATAGTATTAGCGGTATTATTATTATTAAAAAAGCGGTTAAAATACGAAACCTTTTGTAAAACTTAAATAACAGATAATGGCGTTCACGTTTACTCGTAAATTATTCGTAGGCAAAGCCTTATGCCAAACTGATAAGTGTATTACCTTAAAATCGTATTTTAAAAAAATATGAGGAGGTAAGTTATATTATTTCAGATATTGAAAAGATTTAAATAAAAGCTAATTATGTTATTGTATTCAGTTATCACAACTTTTAACTGGTCAGTGTTGGGTTTGGCTTTACCAGACTAAAAGTCACATCGATATTAAGTACAATGTAATTACGAATTCTGCTAATGCTTAAAAATATTACTCTATATTCTATCAATCAAAAATAATGCCTTATTGATTTCTAGATATTGCCACTTAAATCCAAGATTAACCACAGTGTATAGTTTAATACATGTTACATTATATGCTAACAAGCCTTATACTCATATCATGTAACAGCAATTGATATAAATAGGTTCTTGTTCAAGGCAAGGTTGAAATCAATGAATCATTTGAAAGATAATAACCAAGCCATCTCAATAATTATATATTCTCACATTATAATATAATACTATAATATTGAGAATTGGCTTTTACTTAGTTATATACATTAGGTTTATCAGTAAAATAAAATGTGGAAAACATAAGAAAGAACCTAACACTCGCACAAAAATGCACACTTTATTCCTCACTTCACATTATATAATACTAGCATTTCTCGCGGCTTCGCACGCGTTCTAAAGACCGGAAACCAAATTCTCTTCTTAATTGATACTCCTATTGGTAGGAGCGTGATGTAATTTAACCTGTAGCCTGCCTTGATAAACAGACTATCCAACATAAAAAGAAATTTTTAAATTCAGACCAGTAGTTTCTGAGATAAGCGCGTTAAACCAAACTAATAAACTCTTCAGCTTTATAATATTAGTATAGATAATATCATATACATGTTAACACTATATAAATAAAAGTAATAAATATTATCAGAATTTTTGTTTAGGTCCTGGAACTGAATTATTATTCTAACTAGAAAGCCGTAAAATCCTTTGTTGCCAAAGAAAAATATTTATATAGGTCAATTTCTTTGTAAAAAATGGGGTTATTCATAATTTGTTAGTCTTTCTAAGGTTTTATAGAAAACTAAGGAGGTACAATGAAGTTTTGTATTTTTTTAATATAACATTTCTTAGAATATAATGCGACTAGAGAATTCTCCCCGCTTTGCTCGGGTGCGTGTTGCTATTAAGTTATAACATATATATTATGTTATAACCCATATAAACACACGGACATGCAAAGAGACGAGTAAACACATAAACTTTATAGCAGTGTAATAGCTTCATATATTACAATCTACATTAATAGTGGACTGCATACCTAAGAACATTGTCAAATCTAGTAATTGAGTTAAATTTGATACTAATGGTGATGACTTCACTATTATATTATGTATGAAATGAAATGGGCATTCAGCAATCTGATAATTTGTATGTAACATGCGAAATCACATTTAATACAAAATATAAAATATAATGATAAATGTACTTTGTAAATAGATTTTATTAGTAAACACCAATTAACTATATATTTTTTTTAAAAGCAGTAAATTTTTATACTTATTTTTTCACATTATTACTTCACACATGTCTTTCGAAAACTTGATGTTTTATGTCCGTAATATTGACCACGCAATTTTTTAACTTCAAGTAATAAAAAATGTGCTGAAAAGTGCCCGGTGTTAGTTTATGTACCACTTAAAAAAAATAAACCCAAAAATTATATTTTTTACAAGAAGGTCTTTTTTTCGAGTTCGGTTGGCTGCGACACTTTACTGTATCGGAATCATTAGAATTGTGTCGTAGTGTACTCAAGATGTTCTATCATGTGTATGATTTACCATAACAGTTATCGAGGCTAAGTTTTGGAAGAGGAAATGTTTGCATTTAACTACTATCTTGAAAATACTAATTTTATCAATTTTAACGTTTCTTATGTATATAAAGTTTTGCTAACCAAAGAACTTTCTAATGTTTCTTTCTAATAATAATTATGTTCTCCGACCGATTCCGGCCATGGCGGCCAATCTCATTGAGACTGGCCAACTGCGCAGGAGATTATAAATGAAACTATATTTTCGGATTTTGTCGCGGATTTATTATGATTTTTGGTTCCCGACGTTTCGAATGCTTTACAGCAATCATGGTCACGGGAGAGACTAAGGTATTAGACGTCTCAGGGGGTTATATACTTATTACAGACAGTGCCTACCTACAATTTTTTACAATATTCAAAATGATAGACTATAAAATTATACATATTGAATATTTATAAGTATTATGCGCAGGAGATATTATAGTGCACAAGTGTACGCGCAGACACAAGTGCACTCTCTATTCCTATCACTCTCATACTCCGGTGGGACGACTACTCGACACGACCAGTGCCACGGCTTTACGTGCTCTCCGAGGCACGGGGGTGACTCACCGCCAATTTTCCAACTCCGGGCTATTACTGAGGCTTATAAACAGAAAGACTCAATAATTAAATTTGGCCCGACCTGGGACTCGAACCCAGGACCTCTCGATGTATGACCGTACATGTTAGCCACTACACCACCGAGGCGGTCATGTCTTTCTACAAATGGCATAGTACTTGTGTCAAATACAAAATTATGTAGTATTTCTCATACATTTCATTTAAAGTTACATAATAATGTCGTGTCACAAACCTAGGCTTGACCGGTCGAAATAACGGATGTTTTACAGAATTATTTATTAAGGAGTGAACATATTCCCAGTGGAATAACTGGTCACGCCCGTATGATAAATTACCCATAATTAATTGTACCATTCATTAGTAAAAATGGACGTTTGTCTAAATTACTGTCTAAAATATTCTCATTTTGTATAATATAAGTTTTCCGTGTTAGAAATTACACGTTCACTGTTAATAATTCATTTTCACACTTTTTACCTTGTACTATCACAAACATTAGCCACATAGTCTAACTAAATATCATTAAGAATCAGTTTGTAGTAGCCTTACTTGCTGTGCCAGAGGTCGCAGGTTCGAGTCCTGCTGGCTGTGCAGTCCAGTTATGGATTTTTATATACATAACATGTATGTATTCAAGTTTTAAATGTGTAGTGTATCAACTATTTAACGTACACGTAACACAAGCCTCGTAAGTCGTAGCTTACCATGGAACTAAATGGTGATATGTGTTAATGTCCCTACACATCACTACATAGTATAAAACAAAGTCGCTTTCTCTGTCCCTATATCCCTTTGTACGCTTAAATCTTTAAAACTACGCAACGGATTTTGATGCGGTTTTTTTAATAGATAGAGTGATTCAAGAGGAAGGTTTATATGCATAACTAGCGGATCCCGCGGCTTTGCCTGTGCTAAATCTAGGAAAAAGCCCAAGCGAAGCGAGGGCGAGTCGCTAGTTAATAAAAAAACTTAACCTATAAATCAAATTGGCATTTGTTGCGTGATTACCTTATAATTATTTTCTTAAAATAAACTTTTAAGCATAGAACCAATTTTGAAATTGTATGTGACGGGTAATTAATAGTTACAGGGCTCAAGAAGGTCGTCATCGTAGATCAATACAGAAAATATTTTTTAAGCTTTAAGTAGTGTTGCGAGTAAAATACCTATAAAGTTTATTAAATAATATTTCTAAAATTATTGTATATTTTTAAATATATGTCACTGACTCATCCTCGCTTCGCTCGGGTTCGTCCCTAGTTCTGCGAGCGAAGCCACGGGTTTCGCTAGATTATATACTAAAAGCTTTCTCGAGAACCAAACTATCTATGGATGGAATCAACATGAAAATCGGTGCAGTAGTTTTTGAGTTAATCGCGAACAGACATACGCGGCTTAAGCTTTTTTTACAATAATACGTGACAATGTTAATGTGCAGATCATCTTGGCAACGCATTATAAATGTGTTTAGCATTTAAGTTCACAAGTTATTATAGTTTTTATGAAAACCAAATATACAATAAAATAAAATAATACTGTTCTAAAGAATATCTTCTTTCTTTAGAATATTATTACTAAAGCTTTCACAGATAAGATTATGTAAATCTTTATAAGATCAAAAAGATAAATTATCCGAGAGTAATGATAGTCTAAATATCTAAACGAACTCCTCAGAAGATATAAATGATATAAAATGACTTGTATATAATGTAGCAGTCATCTACAATTTTATTGCATAACACATACGAGTAAGTTTTCTGTTAGAAACGCCATGTACAAATAACTAAATTAAACCGCAAAAAAGATTTGCTTCGAAATATATGAAGAAATTCGAAGCAATATATTTGAATAAATATTTATATTGTAATACAACATTTTATTACGTCTTTAATGTTTGAACAAGTAGTCCAATGTAGGTGTATTATGGAAATTGAAATTAATAAATGTGGGAGCGAATCTGAAGGCGTAACCAAGTAAAAATATTATTACAGTACATAATTTTAAAAATTAATTTTATTTGGTATATAAAATATTCAATTAGTAAAGTTATTTTTTTAAATTTCGAATAGGCTCAGTACTTCGTTCAAAATAGCCTATTTAAGAAATGAAGAAATTTGAAGAAATATTGAAGTCTTAAGTAAAAATGATATAAAAAATTTAAAAATAAATTTTATTTGGTGTATACCAAATATACCAAAAAGATTCAATTAGTAAAGTTATTCTTTAATATTTCTTAAAATCCTACTTTCACCTTTGACTATGTAGGCTCAGTACTTCGATCAAAATGAAAAATAAATGAAAAAATTTGAAGAAATATTCTTGAAATTGGCTTTCTAAAATACATTCAGTGGTTTCTTAGAACATGTCTCAATGATATTTCATTTATATGTTAACGTATAACAGAGAAAATAACTCATCCCTTACTATATAGTATTATGTGGTATTTGCTACGAGTTTTATTTCATATTAAAAATAACGAGAGAGATTTTTATTTCATATCAAAAATAAATTTATTATATTAAAACAAAAATATAAAAATATTGATATTAATTTATTAATGTGTAATATTATACATTTTCAATATAGAAGCAACAATGTTTTCAATTGCGTTTTTATAGTGTTTTTCCTGAGTCTCTACATGTACTTTGTTCGCTTACTCAAATTGAAATAAAGTTGTAATTGAATGTCCTTTTACCTTTTAATTACTTTGTTGATTTATTAAAATAACATAGATAAATAATGACATAGATTTTTAAATATTTTTTTATTATACTTTTGCGTTTTTAATATCGATGATTTTAAAAAGTTTTAATTTCACTTTAAAATATCGTAGCTTATTATTTTAATAGTTGATTTGAAAAATTAATTTTAAGTTTCCTGTATGTAGTATTTAATAGTAATTTCAAATTTTATAAGGTGGAGTATTATTTACTCTTGCGATTTTACGAATATTACTGACAACATTAACATTAACATGATTTTTTTAAGTCTTAAGTCCACTTATATAGTAAATTATCTTACATCTTTAAAATAAAAGGCTATTGAGTAATAAAATTTTGTGTGCCGGGAAATTGGAATCGGAAAAAGTTTCTGCGGCATAGCAATTGGAAGTTTATGCGAGAATTCCTCTAGCATCTAGATTAGACGCGCTACCTTCGCCTATTATGCCGATTTTAGTACTTATTTAAAGTAATGTCTATCTAAAGTATACAAATAGATGAATTTTACTTATACCTAATTAATTATATTTTATAATTAATTCTAAACGATGATGTTTTTAAAGTAAATCGATCTCTATATTAACAATAAAAATAATGACTTTATTACACAAAAAAATTACACATTTGAAAAAAAATATGACAAATTATTGTTTGACATAATGTGCTTATATTCGCTCTGTGCGCGACTTCAGCGCCATGGTACGTTTGAACTACAGGGGGCTATTGTAATATATTTTACTAAGTATTGAATGGCTGTCAGTAATAATAATATCGAATGATAAATAAAAAAATGCTTTTTTAATTAAAGGGAATATTTATAATAAATATTTGTTAATGTAAAGTGTTCTTGTGCATTAAAAAATAAAATGTAAGTATAGTTAATACCGAAAAAGTAGCATAGAAGTTAGCACACATAAAGGTAGGTTAACTGAAATCAGACTGAAATCAAATAAAAAGAAAATAGAAAAAGTTTTTTTTAAAATTAAAATTATAAGAAAACTTGAATAACCATTCAATTATTTTTTTTTAATAGCAAATTTAGATTAAACGAAATTACCAAAATATTTTATGTTTCAAAATTCTACAAATTAAAAGTGCTGATTGTTTTTGAGTACAAAAAAAATAGATTATGTTTGCTAACTAAAATTAACATATTACAATTCAATAATAAAGCTGGGAAAAATTGTTAATCGATAAAATTTATCATTTTTATTTTTAGATTTTAATATTTAATATTTAAAATTTATGATCATTGGTATGGATAATCTTTTTGTTTAATATAATAAGTGGCAAAGAGTAAATGAATCTTAAATAATTAATGAAAAGTTTATAATAAAAAAATTCAATCTTATTTTTTAATATATAATTATGCTAAATTTAAAAATGTTTAAAAAAAATTTTTTTTTTAATTAATAATAATATTTCCTAGCATTTTCTAAACTTACTATTTTTTTAAGTTTTACTCCTTTCAAGATTTTTATTATTACGGATAGTAAGGTTATGATTCTACTTACTTTTGTCTCCTAACAGCGGCTATCCATTTTTTCCTCTGATTTATTTTCCAACTTGCTGTTGGAAATTTATAAAAATGACAAGCACTTTTTCTACCTGTATTCTTACAACTTACAACACAACAACTTTTGTGACTCATTTTATGTTATTTTATTTAAATAAATTTTAAATAACAATTCACTTGTATATTTAGCTAACTCGAAACATAAAAACAGCCCCCCGTAGTATCGGATATAGCCACGGGTAGCGCTGACGGTAAATCAGTTTCTCCCCACCACCGGCTTCACACAGAGCGAATAGTAACAGTTAGATGCGTCTGCTGCCATAATGGGATCCATGTGTTACGGCAAACAACGCCCAATCAAATAATGGACAAGAATAGCACTGTAAAACTTTATTATTACAAGGTTTTTAATTTAATATAAAGAAAAAGATATAAGGCAAATCCTGTATAATACTAATAGATTGAAGGGTTGTTATTTTTAAAACAAAAGATGGGATATTTTAAGGGTTAATGTCAAATTATCCACGTTATATCTTCAGACGGGTAGCAGGTGCGGTTTTGTTTCGGATGACAGTAAGTGACGACGACGGCGATGCTTTATTTTACTCTTTTATTTTACTCTTTTATTTCGCCCTTTTTACTAATGGTATCAGAATGTACACATGCCCTTATTTAAAAAAGAAATAATACTGAAAACTCTACATATGATAAAATTGTAAGTTAGTTAAACTATATATTCAGTATTTTTTTGAAATATTATTGAAATATTATTATCATCGATACATAAGACAAATAATTTTCTGAATGTTTTTCTGTTTATCTGTCTCTCTGGAAACGTATTAACTAAAAATCACTGGACAAATTTTGATGTAATTTGGTATGATAATAGCTGGTAATTCGGGTTAATAAAAACCATAATTTTACCACGGGAAATATCCATCGCATCACCAAGAATCGCAAGAAATCTAACATAAATATATACCACTGGATAAGAATCAGTAAACACAAGATAATTAAAAAAAACCCTATTACATTATGCATATTTATGGCATAAGAATGAGTTTGATTCGTGTGCATATTGTGCATAAAAACATAATACATATTCATTAGAGGTACTTAGAAAGTCTTCATTAAAATTTAGGTATTTATTAATATATCTTTAATACGCCTTACAAACGTTGAAACAATTTAATCAAAGTACGAGCTAAAGCTCAATCGTTGAACAATTTATTGGCTTCATGCGAAATAAATTGGCAGGTGACATTCAGAATTACATATAAATTTACGAAATTAAGAGAAGCGTAATGGACGCTTTTGTTTTTAAATAAACGGTGCGAGATTGTTTTTTCATTCCGCAATTAGCGTGAAGTAACTTTCAGATATATGTGAAAGTTTGGGAAATCTTTGTTGAAGTGAAACTTATTTAGAATCGACGTGATTTCAAACTCGATGAAACGAAAAAATAAGTCCATAGTACCAGGCGCTCAGAGACGGGGAAGAGTCTTATTTTAAATTCAAGTTTTACTTATGACATGTGTACTTTGTACACACGCACTATTTTTTGTTCTTACACTTTGTTTCAATAGTTAAAAATATTTTTTTTCTTTTTATAATTAAAACAAGGCAGTGGTAGCTTAGTGGTAACGCGCTTCCTTGGGAAACCGAATAAGGTGGGTTCAAATCTAAAAATATCACATTTCTGAGTATATTAATTACTAGTTCGGGTTCGGGTTCGTCCCTTGGTATCCCTTTTGTATAAGTTTTTACAAATTTAGATTAAAACTTAGATTTTTTTGTCACTTTTTTTTTTTAAACATTTCGTGGGCCTCAAGGAACAAACAAAAAAATATAAACCGCTTACCAATGTTCATTTTTGTTTATATACAAAACATACTAAGGGAACGAGTGGAGTGAGGACGAGTCACTAGTGATAAATATTACGTATTTCATTTAAATTTTAAGACAATCTAGTATCACTAAAATTATTTAGAATAATAAGATAGACACCTTAAAAGATATAAACAGAATTAGATATTAAACGTAACATTAAAGATGAACGAAAAAATTTCCGTTGTCCTTAAAGGGCTGTAACTTCTAAAATGTTTATTATATTAACAGATCTGCTTTGAAACCATAACTCAATGAGAAAATTTATCAAACGGTCAAAGTCTTCCTAACGCTCTGAGGGAATAAAGTTACACTCATTTGCATATATTACCTTCTCTTTTAAGAAAGTCGAATGTATATTCCACTTAGTTCTTTTGCTACACACTTTTGTTATTTAAGTTTTAATCCTAGAAGTTTTATATTACATATTTTTATGCATTTTTTAAATTAACTATAATATTTTCTTCGCTAGTGCTAAAATATTATTCACTACGAGTCTAATTGTAGCTTATCTATACTAATATTATAAAGCTGAATTGTTTGTTTGGTTGGTTGAACGCGCTAATCTCAGGTTCGGTTTGAAAAAAATTTTTTGTGGTGGATAGTCCGTTTATCGAGGAAGGCTATATTATATCACGCTACAACCAATAGGAGCGGAGCATAAATGAAAAATGTTGCAAAAACGGGAAGGACGGGCGTTAGTTCTGCGAGGTATTATACCGCGCGACTTAGAAAGAATTTGGTTTCCGGTCTTTAGAACGCGCGCGAAGCCGCAGGATATGCTAGTATTATAATAAGATTAATACAATGTGTATGACCCACATAATCATTCCACTTGAGCGGAAATTCAATCAAGAAATATGAGATGGAATTATATTTTAATTTAACAAAAAAAGTAAAGCTATCGACTATCTATCTTATATATTTACAAAATATAAATGAATACTTTCTATGAATAATTCTCATACATCTATCAAGGTAGACTACCTTACTACTTACTAGAGTCCCCAACGGTTATTTTTCATGATTAATAACTGAGACTTACTAACTGATACTGACTTTTAAACTATTTATTATTAAAAATATTTATTATTAAATGATAAAATCATCCTATCAAAAATTTCTCAATCCTACGCTCGCTAGGCTCCCTATTAAATCCTACGCTCTCTATTTTTTAATAGATAGTCGGGGCTCTAGACTAATATCTTCGACTGTAAAATAAAATTGCGCGTCCTATAATTTTAACATAATGAGGTTTCATTCTGCCCCATATCTATTCATTAAAAAGAAATATGAATTAAACCCCTATGTATGAGAATAAACAAAAAAACGATACAAACGGTATCACAAGTCTCATTTAACAACACTTTTAATTTAATGAATGTACTGTCTTCATCAAAACGCTTTGAAAGTTGAATGCAAATTGAAAGCACCTTTCTCGCTCTCGTGGGGAGAAACAGCGCTAAAATTATAAATTTATGTGCAAAGTTTGTTTTATATTCACTCTAATGTTGATGCGAGTCCATGTACTAATTAAGGTTTTGTTTACGATGAAATATCGTTCGATAATAGCGTGTAAGCTGTATGAAAACAGATAACATTAATTACATATTGTTTTTATGGGAATAGATAAGGATTTTAAATATAGGTAATTGGTTTCTAAATTAATATATTTATTAATTTATTTATACGTAAGTATATACAATAAAATGCACATTAATGGTATTAAGATGTGTATGGTACGAACATTACGACTTTTTCTGTTATAGTTACACTTCTTTTGGCGTGTTTGAGAAAAATATAAGTGATTTTTTGCGACAGATTTAGACTTCAGTATGAAGTTAGCCATTTATCCAAGCGCAAATACCAAATATACTCATACCACAAGTTTATAATTTATTTATAATAATAAAAAAAAAAAATTATTTTACTCTTTATATTTATTCATGAAAAAATTTAAGAGTTCCTTGAAGTATAGATAATATAATGCTGAAAATTAGCCAACGTCGTCAATTAAAAGGAATGATAGTTTCCTATTACTTTAAACAAAATTTCCAAAAAAAACATGAAAAAGTGTTCGGTCACTTTTGAACTTTTAACAGTATATGACTTTAAAGGACACTAAGTTTACATTTAATTTAAAGCCTTACTTCACTAGGGTTGGTTCCTGGTTTTAAGAGTCACTGCTTAGTATGGAATATATGGGCTATACATTGTATATTTTACATAGGTATTATGAGCTATTTTAGGTACGTATTATAACGTATTTAAAAATTAAAACGTAGCCTATATCATTTTCCAGCCCTTAAACTATATCTACATAAAATTACACCAAATTGCAATTCTATTTCGACAAGAAAATAAGACAATTTTAATTTATAAATTAAAATTGTCAATTTTAATTTTTTCTTTCTAATTTATAATATAAGTGCGGATATAGACGACGATATTCATTCATACACCGGTTATTGTCGAGAGATAACCGAACACGGCTTGTATCATATCATTTCGAACTCATTAGGCAGGTTTACAATAGGGAACAAAATGACGACCCGCATCTAAAATATAATTACTTATATCGTTATAGTAACGCATCTATTTAAATGGTATCACTGTGTGTTGAGATGTTCAATCTTTGTATTGATATTACTAACAGTATTGTAAATATTAGTGGGATTTAATATTATAAAGGATTATCTTATACGAGTATGTACAATACATATATATTGTTTATATCTATATATAAATATATTGTATTGTAATAAATAATGTACATAGTATGTATGTATGTTCTCTTAAGTTTAAAATTTTTAGTTACATTTTAAGTTTAAAATAGTCTCGATGAAATTTGTTAATCAAAAAGAATGACAAGAATTTGTTATTTTTTTAATATAAATAATTAAAATTGTACCAAAAACATTAAGCATAATAATTAAATAAAAAATAATGAATCACAAAAAATACATTAAAGTATTAAATATATTAAGAAGAACCTATTGTTAATAATTATTTGGAGGATTTTGACTACAAACGCAAGCGCTACATTGTATCGTATCGATAATTCAACCTCATTAAGTAAAAGGCATTGGCACAAGAGATGATGAAGTGAAGGTGAGGTGCGATAATGTATTATAATAAATGAACGAAAATGTAAAAGGTATAGTTACGAGTAGGTATTATTGAAAATTTAAATATCTACAACACCATAATTTATACATTTTAATGGGAGAACTTGTATTCGAAAGGATAGGCTGTATTCTGGAACAACTTAAAATAAGCTACTTTTGCTTTTTGCGCTTTTTGTAGTGACACTACTTTCTGCGCTAGCTGTCGCGGGTTCGAGTCCCGCTGGGGGCATTCGTTTGTACTCCAGTTATGGGTGTTTATATTTATAATATGTATGTATTTAAAAGTTATATAATGTGTAACTATCTGGTATCCGTAACACAAGCTTCGTAGCTTACCACGGAACTATATGGCGCTGTGTGTAATAATTTACTGTGTTACGGGAATGTACCCATTTGTGACTTTTTTATGGAGCTTCCTTCGAGATGACATGACTATTATAAATTAATTTTCAACATTTGAAAGTGTATACGATATACGAGTTAATCTTTTTAACTTTAAATTTTGATAACAAAGTTCCCCAAGACTCAGAAGTAAGAAACAAATAAAAACAATTTCTTAGCATTTTTAAAAAGGTTTAAGTTTTTTCCTCTATTACTAATCGAATGCTTTCATCGGAAAGGAAAGCAACAGGAGGCGAAGGGAATTTTTATCGAGTATTTTAATATTGAGGCCAATTTTACGGAAAATTTCTGTTTCCGAAGAAATCTTTTCTATATAAAGATTGGGCGGTGAACAATTTCACATTTAGGTATTTAGTTCAAAGGCAATTTTGTTAAAAGTTTAAATGAAAAGAAGAAAATATTTAGGTACATGTTTTCCTTTGCCACTTATTGTTCAATCGTCTAAGTACCGAATATTTTATTGAGGTGTTAGTACTTGTAGTATATATAGAGAGCATTGAGTGCTGATGCTTGTATTTCAATATTTAATCTGTTTTGATTGTCATGTAAAATTAATTCATTATTACAAAATAAACTGAACGTATTGTAAATATTTAATTTTTATATTTTTTCCAAACAATAGAAAGCAAAAGATGATCATTCCATTCGAACAATTAACCTTAATATTTTATATGACAAGTCACATTTAACTTGAAACAAAGTAAAATAAGCAATTTTCTTTAAGCAAAAATAAAAGGACTTTGACTTAAATTAACTTATAAGGAACTTTGGACCGAGTCTTATTCAACGGAGAAATCCACAATGGGATTACAGAGTAACGTCACATCAATCAACGTGGGGAAAAGCAAAAATTAAATTCCATTATCAAATGTAGAGCCCGTTTACACTTTTATATAAGATAATACAGTGAAGTGATAAATATTGAATAATTGAATAAGGTGAATGATAACCTCAGATACAATATTTTTAGTTGAAACGCAGGTTGGGTATATCATGCCACACTCGTATTATCAAAAACGTATAGGTTTGTTATAAAATATTACCAATAGGTTAACAATACTGTTGAGTTTTCAGTACTAGTGTTGGCCATATATTTTTGACGCTGAGCATATACTGCTTAAATTAATTTTAATTAGTTTATACAACAAGTTATCCTATTGCAATTGGTGATTGAAATAAAACATAGCTTATGTTTTTTTTTGGTCTATATAAATATCCTGCTTGAAAAAGAAACTAACATATTTTTATAATATTTGCAAGAGTTTGTTGTAAATAATATGTATGCTGAAAATCATAGGTCATAATATATCGTGAAATAAATAAATGACTGGGCTAAATTGACGTTCACTTTAATTACTACTTAATATGAACTTATCTACTGCCTAATACGAAAAGCAACAAGTAGGGACATTCTTACAACAGCGCCATCCAGTTCCGTGGTAAGCTACGAGGCTTTGTTACGGACACCAGATAGTTGATATACTACATATTATGTAACTTTTTAAATATATACATATTTTAATATAAACACCCATAACTGGACTACAAACATTCGTGATCAACAAATGAATGCCACCTGCGGGACTCGAACCCGCGATTGCTCGCGCAGTTAGTACGGTCACTACCAACTGAGCCAAACGAGTCGTCAAACAAGTTGTCCTCATATTCCTTAATTTCATAGAAACGACATATAAACGTTCCTTTATATTACTTACTTGATTATATGGTATTTTCTGAAAATAGGGACACACATGCTCTAATCCGATTGAAATTCTCCTTCTGTCAGTTACCTGACGTAATGTCAAAGATGAAATGTGAATGCCCAATTATTTCGCGACGATATTTTTTCCTTTACACTTGAAGGGCTTGACGTTAATTCTCACCCTTTTTTCTTTATATCTCATTTTTGTGGCGTTTTTGTTTTTATAACTATCGCTTATAAGATTTTTTATTCGATTTAAGTAATGCATTTACTTTAATCCTATTTTGAAACAATATTTAAATGTTGTTTTAAAATAGAAATAATAAATTGTTTGTTAAACAAACTATAGTATTTATTTTGCATTAACACTCGCTGTTAATATTTCACTATTAAATTTTACAACGAAAAAAAATTCGAATAAACTCTATACTAATATTTTGTTAAAACCCCATTTGGCGTTAGGTTATTAATAAAAACTGTTTTTAAATATGTTATAAATATTTTTTTAATAAAATATGTTGCACTTTAGCATGTAATATTGTAAAATGACTTGAGATTATATTGGAAAAGCTAATTTAGAGTACGAATTGTATTTAGATGAAAGGAATAAACCATCGCGATAACTGATTATACCGGACATCTAGCGGTTTTTTACATTTTATCAAAGATTTCATCACTCTTCTTGATTTAATATAATTACTACAGTGGAAAAGGCAATGGTAGCCCAGTGGCAACGCACTTGCTTGAATTGCCGAGAGAAACTAGTTCAAATCCGAGTCTCGCACCTCTGATATTTGCATGTGCGAATCTTTCTAACATGTCAAATCAAATCAAATCAAAATATTTTATTCAGCATAAAAATTGTTACAATTTCTTACTGAACGTCATGAGTCTACCACTAGTTCGGAAAGAAGAAACCTCTGTCCTGAGAAGAACTGGCGAAAGAAACTCATGATTACCACTTGTCTTACAGTGAAGGAAAACATCGTGGATAATCACTACATAGTATAAAATAAAGTCGCTTTCTCGCCCTATATCCCTTTGTACGCTTAAATCTTTAAAACTACGCAACGGATTTTGATGCGGTTTTTTTAATAGATATAGTGATTCAAGAGGAAGGTTTATATGCAAAACTAGCGGATCCCGCGGCTTTGCCTGTGCTAGGAAAAAGCCCAAGCGAAGCGAGGGCGAGTCGCTAGTTATATATACATATAATAACCTGTATATCTGAGACAAACTAGTAAGGTTTCGTATGTGAATCCCATAACAATAAACACTCATGACTGAAGTATTAACATTCATGTTCATCACACAAATCAAAGTCCGAGCGGGACTCGAACCCGCGACTACTATCACAACAAGTAACACTGCAAATTGAGCTATACATGTTGTCACGTCATTTATATATTTAATTCGTGTATAATGTAATTTAATAAGTCTACTAGCGTCTGCTATAATGAGAATGGCATGAAACGAGCCCGAAAAATTGTTGAAGTCACCATAATTGAATCACATTTTACGACATACCGCCATTGTTCTGCTGATTTAAAGTTAACGAGCTTAATTAATATAAATAAAAACGGAAACCAAACGTCCTGTACCCAAGGAGCTTTATTCACGTGGTAACGATTTAGGCGTATTTTTTTATGCTTACGTTATATAAACACACTTTTATAAAGTCAGTTATATATTCTATTTTACAGGATTTTATCTATGAAGTTGATTATTATTTCTATAGAAATTGATGCTAACGCCTTATATTATATGCTTATTTTAATAAGTATTTAATATTAATATAGCAGATGTAACCACCTATGCTGATTGAAGTAGAGTAGAAGTATAAACTTATCGTAGTCGTAGTTTATACGTATCATTAAAATATGTAATTATAATATTATAATTAAAATGACAAGTCAAGTGTTTATACGTTACTAGCGACTCGCCCTCGCTTCGCTCGGGTTCTTCCCTGGATTTAGCACAGGCAAAATCGCGAGTTCCACTAGTTATGCATATAAACCTTCCTCTTGAATTGATGTATTGAAAAAAACGCATCAAAATCCGTTGCGCAGTTTTAAAGATTTAAGCATACATAGGGATATAGGGACAGAGAAAGCGACTTTGTTTTATACTATGTAGAATATAAATTTCTACGGATGCAATTACAATAAAATATTAAATATTCCAGGGTATATTTAAGATATTCATAATAATTAATGAATGTATGCTACTTTTAATTTATTTCAATATTGGTTTGCTTTTAATTGGAGTTGGATCAACCAAAACATTCAGATATTTCTTAAAATTAATTGTATTTTTGAGAAAAATGCTCTATACTAGGCATTACTTAGTTCTTTACTTCACTCTATTTTTACTTTTAACGTCTCTTTCACTACCGATAATGAAAAATGTTTATTTACTTCAGTAAAAAGGCAGCTTTTTAATATTACAAGAATTTTTAATGTCGGTTAAGTAGTCCCAGTGATTGTCTTATAAAGAAACAAGCTTACAACTAGGGTATAATAACCTACAGAGAATAATATAAATAAAAAATGTCGGTGATTAGACGAATTATATTAGAAAATGTTTATTCGCTATCACGAATCTAACCTCGAATTAAATATTTTTAGATTATATTTTATAAGATAAATCTAATTTTTATATCTCATTTTGATAAATAATACTCATTATTATCGATACAGAGACCGAATTTATATTTTTTAGAAAAAAAACGTTTGTTCTGTGTGTTTGTTTGTCTGTGACCGCATCATGAGAAAAGCATTGGCCAAATTTTGATAAGTATAATAACAGCTAATTATTCCGGTACTATAAAATACTATATCTTATCTCCGAAGCAGCGAAGGTGAGTCGATAGTATTGTACAAATATCGTGTAAATAACCCTAAAAACTTAACAAAGGGCATTTCGAATTACATTTATATACAGAAAACGCAGTTAGAATTATATTTACTGAAATAAAATGTAAATTCATAAGTTCTTACAATATTAGGGCTCGTATATTTGCAAAAACTCTGAAAATGACTTTGAAAATTAATACTTTAAAAGCGTTTATAAAATATATTGTTAATTAACATTTGCTATTTTTAAGAGCTTTCTGGTACCTAACAGGTACTCTAAAAGTTTTATTTTAATTACGATAAATACCATATTTTTATATAAATGTTCAATTTACGATTATATAGTAATATGTAATATTTAGTTAAATTTAAAATTTTCAAAAATTACCTTAAAATTTTGTATTTGCGTTAGAGCTTAATATTAATAATAATTTTTATTTAAAGCTCTCAAAATATTTGGCCCTTATCAAATCTATTTAGCATTTTATCTTATCTCTTTAAAGACTTTTACTGTAAAAAAAATACATACCAGTAACTAAGAAACATGTCACTTCACAACACAGCACTAAACACTATGATAATATACATTAAAGCAAAAGTGAGCTTAACCGCCCTACCAATTACTCGTAATTGTATTGACCTACGCGAACTCGATCTAATTCTGTCGTATGATGCATGTCTTATTAATTGTGTAACCTTAATTTAATATGTAGGTGCTATATTATAGTGCATAGTTTAAAAAAATTGGTGAAAGTGGAGAAAGATAAATGTTTTTAAGAAAATCGAATCTTGTATCCTCTGCATAGTTGTTTTATTATATACTAGCGAATCGCCCTCGCTTCGCTCGGGCTCTTCCCTGGATTTAGCACAGGCAAAGCCGCGGGATCCGCTAGTTATGCATATAAACCTTCCTCTTGAATCACTCTATCTATTAAAAAAACCGCATCAAAATCCGTTGCGTAGTTTAAAAGATTGAAGCATATATAGGGATATAGGGACAGAGAAAGCAACTTTATTTTATACTATGTAGTGACTAATATTATAAATCTGAAAAGTGTGTTTGTTTGTTTGTTTGGTTGGTTGAACACGCTAATCTTAGTAAGTACAGGTCCAAAATGAAAAAATCTTTTTTGTTGGATAGTCCGTTGATCGAAGAAGGCTATAGGCTATATTACATCACGCTGCGATCAATAGGAACGGAGCATCAATGAAAAATGTTACAAAAACGCAAAGGGCGGGCGTTAGTTCTGCGAGGTACCATACCGTGCGACTCAGAATTTGGTTTTCGGCCTTTAGAACGCGTGCGAAACCGCGGGAAACGCTAGTTTGATTAAATTAAAAATACAATCTTGCCCTGAACAAAAATATTTTGTACAAAATGGCATTCATATATATTTCACAGCCTTAATAAATCATTTACATTGCGGTAATCTCATTTTCAAAATGATGGACAAATTATTATTATCATTTGTATCTCACGAACCTCATCTTGTGTTTCAAGGGTCGAAAAAACAAGTCTACAAACTTTCTGTTGATGTAGAAGTTTACTCGGATTAAGTTTTTAACCTTTTTCACAGTATAACGTCTTATCATGAGCAAAACGTTGTGCCCTAAAATGTTTAATTGACATTAAAAAGTCATACTAAGAGACTTGACTAATATTTAACAGCAAGGTTTAAGATTTGTATTGCCTTTCGTAGCTAGATTCTAAGACATGTGAGAAACTTATACGTAATAAATTTTCCTGCATCATCAGACAAATGATATTAATTTCAGATATTATTAGAAAAAAATTCAAAAATGCGAGACCTGGATTTGAACCTGCTTTACCTGGTGATGCAAGCGAGTGCGTTACCATTGGGCTATCACTACCTTAATTACTAAATAATAAAATATATCCTTACAATAGTTTTTATTAGTAAAATAAAAGTATTAGTAGAAAGCTTATGCCTTCCGACCGGAGAGATACCAAATTAAATAAGACTATGAATCTTTGTGCATTTAGGTATTGCGTTTGTCATTTCAGTCCATGGGCAAAGTTACATAGTGTGAAGATAGGAGAGATATAAGAGAAATACGGTTCCACTGTCCATATGTTCGTTTCGTGCTTTAAGTTTATTTTCAGACTAGTGTTTATCCTGTTGGAATTAATTCAGATTATCATTCAACTGGTTTTTTAATATTGAAGCGTTATACAAAGAACTTTTACGTGAAAGGTTTCTAAGCTTACGTTATTTAGTATATACACATATTCTTGCGATATAAATAGGCGACTTGTGAGTGTAGGTTTCTTTTGTTTAGTAGCTTTTGGCGAGCTTTGCCATAGCTTTATAATTAAAAAATAATTATCATCTAATTTCGACTATTGGACAAATATTTTCTTATAATTTCAAAATTTAGTTTAGTTAATTCGGTTATATTTTAACAAGAATATGTAGATTATTCTATCTCTATTAGAAACATAGTAGAAGTTTTTCTTTAACAATAATAAATATTAAATCAATGTGTACCTATGCGGGAAATTTTGTAGCCATTTAAACTATAGTCTTATAAGAGTGAAAATTAAATATTCCGTTATAAATGAAACTATCTTTTCGGATTTTGTCGCGCATTTATTTTGATTTTTGGTTCCCGGCGTTTCGAATGCTTAGCTTCGAATGCTGCTAAAGCATTCGAAACGTCGGGAATCAAAAATCTAAATAAATCAGTTTCATTTATAATGTCAAATAATTGCGTAAACCTAAGTAAGTATTATGTAAACATTCCATTTAACAAAAATAAGAATTATAATGTATGGAATATTCATAAGTAAAACGGAATAAGTTAACGGAATAAAGAAATTGAATGAGTTTGACTAATGTCACCCGAACCATTTTATAATAAAAAGAAGCGTTGTGCTAAAAAATAAACCTATTTTAATAGCTAAGAATTTAAAAATTGGAACAGACAGATTTATTGGAATATTCATACATCCCTTCTGAAATCTTTACTTAATCTCAGAAATTCATTACGTGATAGTAAATGCCTCGCTTCAATGACTACCAGTCGAATTAGAGTATCGTCGTGTCAAGATAACTATGAGAATAATTAACTACACGTTTCATTCAATTATGTATCAATTAGTATTGGATAGCTGAACAAAGGGTGGAACATGTAATAGGTATAAATAATAGTACGTAGGTTGTAGCAGAAAGGTTTAAATTTAGGCATATTACGGTGCCAGTAAAAGGAAAACCCGAACTTTATAGGGTATCTGTTGTCCTGTCGTATCAATCTATCGTATTTACTAGTCATTTTCCTTGAATCTACTGAACTAAATATTGTTAGACAAGAAATTAACATTTACTGTTGTAATAATAATATTGATAATAAATATAGGGGTATTATTACACACAGCGCCATCTAGTTCCGTGGTAAGCTACGGAGGAAGCTTGTGTTACGGATACCAGATAGTTGATATACTACATATATAAGTTTAATTATATACATTTTATAAATATAAACACCCATGACTGGAGTACAAACATCGGAGTTAAAGAAATGAATGTCCCCAGCGGGACTCGAACCCGCGACCGCTGGCGCAAGAAAGTAGGGTCACTACAAACTGCGCCGAACGTGTAATTGTAAAAAAATAAATTCAATGCAACGCAATTTACGCCTACAACTTGTACGCGTACAGATGGTTATGTGGAACTCACTAGCTTGAAAAAAGCTAGTACCTACGTACCTACTATTCACTAAAAGTTAAAACCCAACAGAAACACCCCCGTCTTAATTTGTCTTAAGTTGAATAATAACCTCCTCCTTTTTGAAGTCGGTAAAAAATGGAGATCGGTTAAAAATTTTTCAAACTTTTCATGTCATATTTTTACCCGAAAAATTTAAAATTAATAGTAGTTGCCTACGTTAAAAGAGAAAGCAAAAATTTTGTATCGCTAAAAATATTATGTTACTTATAAGAAAAGCCTTGGCCAAAACGTATCTTGATTTTATTATACATGTGCAGGTGCTTTAAGATGTGTCACCGGCGGTCATTGCTTCGGTCAATTCGCCGCCCCCGGAGAATAAAATGATAACTGATATTACCATAGTTTTAGTGTTATCCCATATTTGAAGTCTACGGTGCCTAATACATCTACCCAATTTTTTTCGTGAACTTCCAGCCATTATTCAAAAAGTTATAGAATAATGCAATAATATTCGTAACTTCTTTAAACACACAAGGCTTCTTGAAAAAAAATATAATATCAAGTTAGTGATACAGTTTTCTCATTAAAGATACGACAAAAACTTTTGCAATAATATTCCCGGAAAACAAATTGGCGAAATAATTGTGAATGCTATTGTCATTTTGTTCTCGTAACAATCCGTTTAGGCTCCGCGACTAACATGTTTTTAGTATATAGTACTAATGATGACTGAGCAAAGAAGTCATTACAATTATATATTGCCATTCTTTTCTGTCATTAGAGCAAGCTTACATTAGACAGTGATACCACAATGGGTCAATGTGTGCAATTTTCGGCACGTGTCAATTTTTGTTTACATGAATCAGTGCAATCCTTGGATGCACATTATAGATTTTTTTGTGTTGTTGTTTTTTTTATTTTGAGTGTTTGAACATCTCAGAGAGGCCGCTGATGTGGCTATCCAATGGTACCCCATGAAGATTGGCTGTTCCCATACCAGAAGACCATGCTGGGAGAGAAGCGTGGAAGTTTGCAGTGTCACTTGGATTCTCTCAGTCGGTTGACCTAGCAATGAGGGTACTTGATGTTGACGGCCACATAGCTAATTGTCTGGACCTTCTGCTGACTACTGATCCAGATAGATATAACATCCAGGTTTTATTCCCATTGGGTAGTTCTGACCACTGTCTGGTAAAAACTGTATTGTCTTACACTCCACCTGATAACAACTCCATTGGTGTTAGATGAATATAGCAATACAAGTCAGCAGATTGGGATGAGATGCGACACTTTTTTGCATCCTTTCCATGGCGGCAGGTCTGCTTCTCTTCTTCCGATCCGTCGAGCTGTGCGGATGCTATAACTGATGTGGTGGATCAAGCGATGGAATATTACATCCCATTCTCCGATGTACCTCTTGGTAGGAAACCTCGCTCATGGTTTAATACCGAATGCATCTTTACTGAAAAGCGTAAGCATTACCTTGCCTGGGTTAATGCTCGAGACCGCAAAGCTCCGGCTATAAGATCCAAGAAGAGAGCCTTTAACTTAGCCGCCAAGTTCTACAAAAAGACATTAAAGAAGGCTCGTCTTGACCGAATTACACATATTGGCGTAAAGCTCTCTGCCCAACCATCTGGCAGCAGAGCTTTTTGGTCCCTTGCCAAAGCGGTTGAGTCGAACTTCCGTCGGCTCTCACTGCCCCCGCTGGTAAAACCTGACGGATCCCTGGCTCATACGGCAAAGGAAAAGGTGACTTTACTTGCCTATCTTTTTGCCCAAAATTCATGTCTAGACTCGGTAATGCTACTCCACCACATCTGCGGGATCTCAATGGCAACAATTTCCATAACTAATAAGGAGGTAAAGAGAGTATTATGTCGTGTAGATGTGAATAAAGCTTGTGGTCCTGAGTGTATACGAGTGATAGTTCTTAAAACATGTGCTCCCGAGTTGCCTCCGATACTGACACATCTGTTTTCTTAGGACTGGAATAGTACCTAAATCCTGAAAGCTTGCCAATGTGCAACCAGTGCCCAAGAAAGGTAACCAACTGTGCCGACCCTGCCAATTATCGTCTGATCTCAATCACTTCCATACTCTGCAAGATTATGGAGCGTGTATTGAACAATCGTCTAATGGCATACCTAGAACAAAACGATCTCCTCAGTGATCGACAATATGGGTTTCGCCAGAATCGGTCGACTGGATCTTCTAGTCTATGCCAACCACACCATTGGAGAAGCTCTTGAGCGAAGTGGGGAGGCGATCACTGTCTCCCTCGACGTCTCAAAGGCATTTGACAGGGTTTGGCACACGAGCCTTATAAGCAAGCTTTCAGCCTATTGTATATCTCCTGGCCTGATCGGCTGGATTAAAGATTTCCTGAGTGACTGATCACTCAAAGTTGTGGTTGAGGCATAAGCCTCAATAAGAGATGAATAATCTCACCCGTTAAAGACCAACTCAGGAGTTCCTCAGGGGTCTGTTCTCTCTGTAAACTTGTTCCTGCTACATATTAACGATCTGCTTATACCCGGTATTTATGGGTACGCAGACGACAGCACTGTTGTAGAGAGATACCTGCCGAATGCTCGAGCCAGTAGAGATCAAATTCAGTCCGAAAGAGAGGCAACGGTAGAGCGGTTGAATCTCACACTCAAGGCAGTCTCCACTTGGGGCGATGCCAATCTTGTGAGTTTCAACGCCACCAAAACACAGGCGTGCCTGTTCACCGCAAAAAGGAGTCCTTTTATCTTGACTCCTACTTTCTGATATGTGCCTCTGGAATACACTGACCGTCTGCAGTTGTTGGGAATGGACATTAGCCCCAACATGAACTACGGGCAGTTCATCGAGTCTAAGGTTAATGTAGCAGCGAGGAAAGTTGGTATCCTCGCAAAGGTCCGACAGTATTTTACGCCGGGACAGCTTCTAAATCTATATAAAGATCAAGTCCGGTCGTGCGTGAAATACTGTAGTCACATATGGGCCGGTGCTGCGAAATGCCATCTGACAGCCTTGGACTCGATTGAGAGGCGTGCGCTGAGGCTTATTGGTGACCCTACCCTGGTAAACGCCAACTTACAAAGCCTCGATCACCGACGTAGGGTTGCCAGCCTTTGTGTATTCTATAGGTTACATTTCGGCGAGTGTGCGCAGGAATTACATGATTTAATTCCCCCATCCCCTTTTCATCATCGGACGATGCGACGAACGGCTGGTCTCCTTCCTTATGTCGTGGACATCCCACCTGTCCGGAAGAAGCGTTTCGCTTCCTCATTTATTATACGTACGGCTAAGGATTGGAACAACCTGTCTGCATCAGTGTTTCCGTCCGATTACAATATGGGTGTCTTCAAGGCAAGGGTGAATAGGTGGCTACTGAATTAGTGCGACTTACCATATATGACTGCGTTACCACTTACCATCAGGTGATACGTAGTCAAGCACTTATTCAGAATGGATAAAAAAAACCCAATTGAAACTTGCATACAATAAACCTCTACCAGTAAGCAAAGTTTTAAACTCCCTATTACATGGTTTTTATAATTGACTAAAATTTTATGATAGTTCTGATGTACATATTAAATGATCAAGATGAGGTAGAATAAGTTTTAAAGTTTATTATGATTAAGTGGTAATATTATAATGATTACAAAAAGATCAGATCAGGAGTACTTCTTTTCGTTAAATTATTTAAATTCATCAATAAACCAATAGTTGATTACTATAACATTGTTTTATTGTAAATCCCGGAATAAAATTACAGGGTTCTATTACCGTTTAATGTAGTTTCAGTATTAACGAGAATAGAATGCCAAGTGATATTATTTTCCGTTAACTTAGTCTCTATTATTGGTTAAAACTATTGTAAAACAGTAATGCAATACTCACAATCTGTTAAAAGTAACGAGAATAAAATGGTATGTGTTATTAGTAAATAAAACCAACAACATACTTTTAGTAACTTTTTAAATTCTAAATATCTTCAGTCCGGATAATGTTAGCATAACATATTTTAAAGCATTTTAAAGGTTAAAAAAATAGCTATCCTTGAGCTTATTTTTATCTTTCTACATTTATTGCTTAGCAAGTTATAGTCAAAAATAGGTTTTTTATTTTTCCTGAAAAATCGTGTTTTTGCAGTTACCATTTTATTCTCCGGGGGCGGCGAATTGAAGTTGAAATCGTTTGACACGACAATTAACGTTAACATACAACGGACCAGAGGCCAGAGTAATTATACGAGGCAGATGTCCTAGTACTAGAAAGATACCTCTTAGCTAATGAAATAATCCGTATAATTAAAAATGACGTGTTTCCGTTCATTCTTATCTTCTTTATTACGTAATATAATAAAATTCTAACTAAGTCGAATCTGTATATTAAATATTTTATAGTTTTTTTAAGTAGTCATTATCATCTTTATTATATTATATTTAGTTTTATTAGTGGTAGTGCCATGCTTGTTATCTTCGGGTAGCAACCGAATGGGCCGGCACGCCCCGTATAGTTCATCAGTACCACTCTCTCACAGAAGACCGGCGTGAAGTGGCAGCTATGCTGTCGCGTTTCGTCCGGTGAGTGAGAGTCCGGGAGGCCCATTCTCCTTCCCCCCTCCCTCTTCCCATCATCCGCCGCCTTCGTTCCCCCCTCCCTCCCACTTCCCTCCCTCCTCCATCCCTCCCTTTCCTGAAAGGCCGGCAACGCATCTGCAAACCTGGCTTGCAGATGTCCATGGGCGGAGGTGATCACTTCCCATCAGGTGAGCCTCCTGCCCGTTTGCCCCCTTTTTACCATTAAAAAAAAAAAGTTTATAGATTTTTTGTCTATCTGTCACAGCCTATTTGTATATTTTGATGGACATCACTGGACAAATGTTCAATCAACTTGGTAGTAATAGTTAGTTATCCGGGAAATCATAAAGGATATTTTTTATAGCTGAAAGTATCTAGTTTTTGAAAATATGGGTATTTACATATTTTACCTTTGAAAAGTACAAGGGGAATCAGGCCATAATCCACCGCGCCTGCCTAGTGCGTATTGGCGGACTACACAATACACATGTCTTGCGAAAAGCTTGCTAGGTTTTTCTAAAACACGCAGGTTTCATCACGATGTTTTCCTTCACCGTAAGATAAGTGGTAATCATGATAGAAAATGATTCGCATATAAAAATATCAGAGGTGCGAGACCCGGATTTGAACCCGAATCACTCGGTTATCCAAGCGAGCGTGTAGCTGGGCTACCACTGTCTATAATATCATCAATAACATCATCATAGTAATAAATAATGAACTTTATAATATTAAGCATAAAATTCTCTCTATTCTCCTCTGAAGCAACGTAATTCATTCTTTCTCAACCATATTTTTGGTGAATCTAAAAGGTACCTAATGAAATCATAACACTCATGTAACTGAGTGCAAGCAAGTTCATATAAAATATATGAAATTGTGAAAATACTTTTAAGGTAGCCGCGCACTTTACGACTTCTAATCAGTATGTTACCGGCAATCTGTATAATTCAGGTATTCTATGCAATACCTAGGCAATGTATAGAATACCCAAAACTTTAAGGTAATGTATGAAATATATTTCATCTTTGCCTAGGCATTCTAAACAATAACGAATGCGCTACCGGTAATAAAGGGGGAGCAGTAAATATACCGTATTATACAGATTGCGGGAAATAACTACATATACCTACTGAGATATTATTTCAGTTGTATTATAGTATTTCGAATTATTGCAGATTTATATATAGGTTTTAAATTTTTATAATAATTATTGTGATTCGCAAAAAATATTGTCAAATTGAAAAATTGTAGCTTGCTTATCCTATTTTTGTTTTCGATTTTTCCATACAGATCGTATAGGTACTTTCTTAAAAAGTTATGTATCGCTTCAAAAACGTAAAATTGCTTTATTTGTAAATTGTTTGCCTAATTTTTCAAAAAAAGTTACCAAATTAGTATATGCTTTTACAGGATAACAGAAATAAATATCGATTTCCTTTAACCTGAAATAAGAATATATGTAGTGAACGTAAGAATGTTCATATTAATTAGTTTGTAGTGGAGTTGAACTATTTTCCGAGCTATTCCACCTTAGTTGAACAAGCTTAGTATTCGTCAGATAAATTGGAATTGTTAATTTACTTCCCTTATATAATACTGTTATGCTTCTAGTTTAAAGTTTCTCTGTTGATTGCATATGGTGAGGTAAATAGAAAATAGAAGAGTTTTGACTGCCCTCGTAAAAAAGTATGTATTTCGGTGTATAAATCAATTTTCAATATTATTTTAATAAATCATATCAGATCTTAAAGATTTTTTCAAATATTTAATTTGTTAACTTAAAAATGGGATAGTTTTTATGGTTATATCTTTTTTTATTGTAAAAATAACGATATTTATATCCCAAAGGAGTATCGGGGAAAGAATCCGAAATTGGCTACTCTAAGCTATAAATTCTATCTCTAACGTAAAGAAAAAATATTGAATAGGTGCCACAGCAACGAGTCTAAATAGAATCTGTCAGTAGATAAAATGCAAAAATCTACACATATCCTTATACTTTCATTTGTTTCTAAAAAAATACAAACCTCTCCATTTTTAAATTTAAACCTAATAGAAACATGAATCGTATTCGTATGAAGTAGCATTTGATTATTTTAGAATTCTAATATATGATATTATGAGGAAAACTCAATATTCCAATATTTGTCGGAAGCTTTATGAGTTTTGATGTAACATAAATCGTGTAATTCAAATTAAAATCAACCCCGCTGTTGCTAGGAACATAACTGCGGTTGAGTGATACCGAAATATTTCAAATTAATAATTTTGTACCTGTGTTTAAACACACGTGATCCCGGAATTTGCGTGGTTACGTACTAATAAACATATATTATATGTAATAACTTTATAAACGGTAGTTTTGCGCCATCACAATAAGGCTTTTCAAGTTCGTTCTAAAAGACTATAAGAGTAAGATAATTTCTGAAAAACTTGTAAGTTTTTACTTTAGTTGGACCATACATTTAAAACATGAGTTGATATTTCTTCACTCAATAGAAAAATATTCAAAGATTGATAATTTTATTCTGTTTTTACGATACATTTTTATTGAGAACAATTAAACTTATATATTAAATAACATATTTTAATTATTAAAACTGTATATGAATTAAGGACATGCGTCTATATTTTTAAATAATAAATGCGGAATATAAATTCGGACTCGCCCCAATGAATGTGGGTAAAGAAGACGCACGCTGGATTTTCGCTATTTCTGCTATGCTTACGATTTAATATGTAATATTAAAAACAATAGTATTCATGAAAAATCAGAAAAAGTATTATTGAATCAATAGCACTTTAAATATTTTATAATAGATAAAAAATTCAATACGTTAACAAATACATTAAGAAATTAAAAACATAATAATATGTATGTAACAGCGGTAACGCGTCGCTTGGATAACCAAGTCATGCGGTTTCAAATCCGGGTCTCGCACCTCTGATATTTTCATGTGCGAATCATTTATATATCATGATTACCACTTGTCTTACGGTGAAGGAAAACATCGTGAGGAAACCTGCATGTCTGAGAAAACATAACAAGTTTTCGAAAGGCATGTGAAGTCCGCCAACTCTCACTAGGCCAGCGCGGTGGACTATGTCCTGATCCCCCTCGTACTGAGGGAGGCCCGTGCACAGCAGTGGGACGTTAAAAAGGGCTGATGATGATGATGATGTATGTGTATAGTGCATACCTGTTTTATACTTACTGTGCTAGTGGTCGCAAGTTTGAGCCCCGCTGTGGACATTCATTTGTGTGATAAGCACTAATATTTGTTCTCCAGTCATGGGTGATAATATTTATAATATGTATGTATTCAATGTTCCAATTGTGTAGTTTATTAAAAAAAAACACTTTGATATTGTAATTCACTTATGTATTCTCATATTAACACGTAATAAAAGCATTATAATATATTTCACTACATTAGTATATGTTGGGACATTATTACACACAGCGCCCTCTAGTTCCACGGCAAGTTACGAAGGAAGCTTGTGTTACGGATACGACATATATAAGTCTCTCGAGAGACTCGTTAAGTGGTAGTGCCATGCTTGTTACCTTCGGGTAGCAACCGAATGGGCCGGCACGCCCCGTATAGTTCATTAGTACCACTCTCTCACAGAAGACCGGCGTGAAGTGGCAGCTATGCTGTCGCGTTTCGTCCGGTGAGTGAGAGTCCGGGAGGCCCACCTTCCTTCCCCCTCCCTCTTCCCTTCATCCTCCGCCTTTGTACCCCCCTCCCTCCCACTTCCCTCCCTCCTCCATCCCTCCCTTTCCTGAAAGGCCGGCAACGCATCTGCAAACCTGGCTTGCAGATGTCCATGGGCGGAGGTGATCACTTCCCATCAGGTGAGCCTCCTGCCCGTTTGCCCCCTTTTTACCATTAAAAAAAAAAAGTTTATAGATTTTTTGTCTATCTGTCACAGCCTATTTGTAGGAATGGATAACATTACGCTTGTCAGATCAAAAGGACATCAGAAGCATCAGATATTTTACTAAACAATTGCCGAGAGCTAACTGACGTTTTTAATACTGAAACGTCACATACATGGTTGATATACGCTTTTATTGCTTTACTTAGAAATATGTAGCTATATAATTTATTATTTTACTAGTATTTATAAGCTTTGATGTATTTATTATTTTCTTGTAGGGTCAATGATTTGAGAGAGTTTATCTATACATATAATAAAACTGTAGAAAAGTCGTTTTTGTACATCAAAAAAAATTACAAAAAAAATAGCCAGGGTGTTAAAGGATAACCAATAGAACCCATTTCCAGCATTTTTAGAATTTTTGTCTGTTTGTCTGTTTGTCGGTTTGTCTGTTTATTTATCCGGGCATCACGTAAAATGTACGAAAGCAATGTAGATAACTTTTATACACAACGATTGAACGTAACTTGAAGTTACATTTAGTTTTTGTTTCATTGCAATCGGTTCAGTCTATCAAAAGATATTTGAGTTTAAAGTGAAGAAGTAGAGAAATTCCAGAAGTAAAATTAGGGTTATGTACATTTGGTCTCACAACTTCACGTAACTTTTATACACAACAATATGTGCGTAAATTGAAGTAACATTAAGGTTTTTGTTTCATCGTAATCAGTTCACCACTTATAAAAAATGGAAATTAATAAAAAAAATAGTGTTTCCGAAGTAAAATATTAAAACAGTGCCATCTACGAGTATTCGAACTTAGACGGGACTATAACTAGAGATCAACTGCGTGCAGTATTGTTCGATAGATAAGAAGATAAGCGCTTCGCACTAAAAAATACTAATTAAGTTCCGACATCCACGCGAACGAAGTTGCGGGCACAGCTAGTAAGTAATAAAATCTTGCAAATTATTATTTTTCTCATTTCGTAGCTATCACTTGTATACTTCAATTTTTTTTTAAATATCTCGAAGTTGTGTCATTGTGATGATTAACAGAAAAAAAAAATATGTTGGGACATTTTTTACAACAGCGCCATCTAGTTCCGTGGTAAGCTACGAGGCTTGTATAACGGATACCAGATAGTTGATATACTACATGTATAAGTTTAAATACATACATATTATAAAAATAAACACCCATAATTGGAGTAGAAGCATCCAAGTTTCTAACAAATTAATGTCCCCAACGGGACTCGAACCCGCGACCACCGGCGCAAGAAAAAAGGTCACAAGAAACTGCACCAAGCGTGTCGTCAAATATGTACATAATACTAGAAAAAACCTTAACTACACCTATACTATAACCTATACTACACATATAAATTTTAAATACAAACATAATATAAATATTAACACCCATGACTGGAGAACAAACATTCATGCTTAATAAAGAATGCCCTCAGCGGGACTCAAACCACCGGCCGCTGGCGCAGAAAGTAGGGTCACTGCCAACTGAGCCAAACGTGTCGTCAAATTAAAAAAAAAATACTTTGAAGATTGAGAAGTTTCGAAGATAAAAAGTTAATATTACAAACTACAAACCTCCGTCCGATAATTAACAAGTTTTGTGTCGATTACGTCCTTTCATTAAGTAGATAATAACAATACAAGTCGAGACACATTTTGTTGGACAATTTCCTTACATGTTCCGACATGTTTGACGTCGACACTCTCGTGTTTATTAAGTCAATCAGCATTCAGTATGAGACCATTTAAAGCTCAATGTTTTATTAGGAACTAACGTCATACCTTCGCTTTGCTTGCTTGATTCATATTTCAATATTTTTTACGGAACCCTAAGTCATTTTCACTACATAGTATAAAACAAAGTCGCCTTTTCTGTCCCTATATCCCTATATCCCTATGTGCGCTTAAATCTTTTAAACTACGCAACGGATCTTGATGCGGTTTTTTCCAATAGATAGAGTGATTCAAGAGGAAGGTTTATATGCATAACTAGGCGATCCCGCGGCTTTGCCTGTGCTAAATCTAGGGAAGAGCCCGAGCGAAGCGAGGGCGAGTCGTCTTAAATAAAAGTAGCCCTTTAACATCATCTGCTAGTAAAATTTCCAAGCTAGTATTACAAATTACAATAAAATAAACAACCCAGTATTTTTTGTATTTATTTGTATGTCCTAAAATACTTAATAAAGGTTTCATATAACATAAAATATCAATATACAAAATTGATATGCTTAATGATTTTAAACATAATTTTTGTCGTAAATGCTTAAAGTATATTATTAATAATACTTTACATTGAACTAAGTAAAATATTACGAAGTTACAGAAGTAATAACCAAGTAATAAAAAAGTAAGTAATAAAAAAGTGGTAGTGCCATGCTTGTTACCTTCGGGTAGCAACCGAATGGGCCGGCACGCCCCGTATAGTTCATTAGTACCACTCTCTCACAGAAGACCGGCGTGAAGTGGCAGCTATGCTGTCGCGTTTCGACCGGTAAGTGAGAGTCCGGGAGGCCCACTCTCCTTCCCCCCTCCCTCTTCCCATCATCCTCCGCCTTCGTTCCCCCCTCCCTACCACTTCCCTCCCTCCTCCATCCCTTCCTTTCCTAAAGGCCGGCAATGCATCTGCAAGCCAGCTTGCAGATGTCCATGGGCGGAGGTGATCACTTCCCATCAGGTGAGCCTCCTGCCCGTTTGCCCCCTTTTTACCATAAAAAAAAATAAAAGAAAACCAATAATTTCTGTATTAATATTGGCTTTGTATAAAAACATATGAAATTTTAAAGCAATGATAAAATATGATAGAAAAATATTCAGAATCGTTATACATCTTATTCACTCGATGCTACACTAGAATTTCTAAATTACGCAAAAGGTGCCATGTTAGAGCCTTGTGAACTGAGCTTCGATACATTCTTAATTAGCATTGCCTACACTCAGTAAACTTTCTGAATACCTCATTAAAGAAAATGACGATATTCCACTTCAATATATGACCAAACAATCAAATATTTATAATAGCTATAAGGACCTCATTACACTGCAAAGTTTGCTGATCGATTCTGATCACTTATGCATAATAAATTAAATTGCTTCATGCCTACTAGACATATTATGTACATTGTACATATTAATAGCACGTCAGTCAATTCTGTATAGAGTTCTGTATTAAAATGTCATTAGTAATTGTAATGATCGTCTTGAAGTAGTAAAAAAACGATTAAATTTTCAATTTTACCTAGATTATAAAGGCAAAAGCAAAATTGTTTGGAACTTTTTAATTAATTTTTAGCTTTTTCTTGTTTCGTAGCTATTGAGAAGCGTTAGTGTTATAAGAAAAAAAATAGAAATAGCTTTTTTTCAGAAGATAGTTTATAAACTCTAGTGTTGTATATTTTCAACATTACATATTTTCAAATATTCACTTAGCCTTCGAGCAGTACTTAGCCACTTAACCAACTTAGCACTTTGCGTCTCTACGTGCATAATTACCCCTCATTGAAGTCTCACCAAAATCAGTTCAGTGGCTTAGGTTAGCCGAAAGCAATAGAGAGATAAGCAAACTTTTGACAATAGTTTTATTTAATACTCTCTTAGGTTAACGCGAATATTTGACATTATAAATGAAACTATCTTTTTGGATTTTGTCGCCGATTTATTTTAATTTTTGGTTCCCGACGTATCGAATGCTTTACAGCAATCATGGTCACGGGAGAAACCGAAAGTATAGTTTCATTTATAATAGTTTGATTCTTATAAAATTAAGGACTTTTGATCATTGCTAGAATTATCAATAATCTGTATCAAAAGTGTTAAAAATAATTAAGCTTAAGATATATATTCCTGAGAGGCTTACGATATTTTGAATAGATAGAATTTAAAAACCAAATGTGATTTTAATGGCTCTTGACCTGTTACTATAAAGAATACGTCATGTAGGTATGCTTTATAAAATGTGAAGGCTTCCTTTGAACACTCCGGTGACAAACTGAGGTATTGTGTGTGAACTTTGACCTCCACATCTGCTAAATTGACAGCTACTTAGATTTAGACATACCAAAAATTAAAAATGCAAAAAAATAAATTTGAAATATAATTTTATTCAAAATTTCAAATATTTACGTAAACATACAAATAATATTTTTACCAGGTTCAAGACATTTTTAATAAGCTCACTCAAGCAAAATTTGAGTGTTTGAAAGGGTTAAGAGCTCAATCTGCATAATATTATAAGCACCACTCACGAGCGTCTCGCGAGTGTGAACCCGGTACAAACCTCTCGATAATCTTCACCTACCATGCTTCTTCGCCTAAGGCACTACGATACTTTCACAGAGCCAACGTCTATCTAAAATTCAATATTAAGACTATTGAAAATGCAAATGTCGTCTCATACTATAACCTAATTTTAAATTCGTAATTTCATTTAGTTTTCCATAGTTTCTACGCATTATCTGGTGACCATCTTTGGGCAGTTCCCTATGGGTTAGTTAGAGATGGATCCCGAATGATACGTCACATTAAACAGATTTAAATCTCTTAAGAGGCCTTTGCGTGTTGATCCTAATAGGCTTCGAGCGTATGGTCTCTTAAGAGATATATAAATTATAATATTATAACAATTTTAATATGCTTTATATATTTCTTTACTGCTGTCGTTTATTGCTCGCAAGTTGATGTGGGTATCTGTAATTTTATAGAACGATGGGATGATTTTATAGAATTTCGCATTATGCTTAAAAGTTCCTAAACAAAATTAGATAATAAAAAATATATTTCTTATATTTCATATTTGTTTAAATAAATAAGTAGTGGCATTTATTTAAATGTGTTTTATAATTTAATCACAATAAGCACTATACTTTATTTATTTTTTTAATATTTAACGAGCAATTGTATGTGAATTCTAAATATAATTTATATCTTTTAGGAAAAACGTGAAGCGAAAATCGATCGCCTAGGTTTTTTAGTATTTTGATTATGTCCTAGGACTTATTGTTTAACCCCTGACCATCTTGATCTAGCTAGCTAGCTAACTAAGCTATGATTCACACATTTTCTGAACTCAAGGCACCGCTGTTTATTGTATTCTGTTGATGTAACTTGTTTATAAATTCAACTAGCGCGACGGCGACTGCAAACAAATGAGAAGATACAAAATAACGGAGCTTATATATGTAAAAGAAAATGAACTGTAATTAAATAGTAATTAATATTTAATGAAAAATATTTAAGTATTTATTAATCATATTTTAGTATTTATTAACGTTTTAATTAGTTTTATTATAAGAAAACAAAATAAAAACTAAATTAATATTTATATTAATTGTATCTAAAACATTAAATTAATAAAATTACTATATACATGAATTAATTATACAGGGTATTTTTGAAGGTGGCAATTTGTTTTGCCTTCTCTTCCCATCTTTTTTATATAAATAAATAAATAAATATGTTGGGACATTTACACACAGCACTATCTAGTTCCACGATAAGGTACGAGCCTTGTGTTATGGATACTAGATGGTTGATATACTACACATATAAGTTTAAATACATACATATTATGCATATATATGTAGAACGAAAGCAATTAATTATTATTATAGTTAAATTTGGCATAATACCATTATGTGGGCCGGAGTTCTTAGACTTCATTTTGTTCCCAGACAACAGGTGCTTTTCATAGTATATTAGAATATAGCAAAAGCTACTGAAAGATGCACGAATTATCTTTAAAGCCTAAACGAGAATGGATGGATATTTCAATATTTCGCTAACATTCACTAGGTACATAAAATACTGGCGCTGTACATCAGCTAGAGAACATTAATTCAATTACGTTCAATTGGTACAAATTAAACATTTGTTAATTCAAACTTATTTATGGGTAACATAAGATTTCTATTCAAGTATATTACATGTTCTAAAACAAAGTCCTCCGCTTCGTGTGTCAGTCTGTATGCCTGTTCGCAATAAACTCAAAAACTACTGTGCCGATTTTCATGCTTTGTGTTTTGAGTGGTTCAAAACTCAAAAGAAATGTTTTAGTACATAATTTATCAAGTTTTAAGAACCCACGGCTTCAATTCGCTCAAGCGAATCTAGGGACGAACCCGAGCAAAGCCAAGGTAAATCGCTAGTTTTCAGTTACAAAATGGGCCCACATAGTAATTTAAATAATATATAAATATCAAATATTATCGAATGGTATTGGGAATTTGTTTAGATTTGTATATTTAACACTATATTCTTCTTCGTCTTTCGATTGTTTGATAAAAAATATAAAAAGAAATGGTAAATAATTATCACTCCTAAGAATCGCAGAACTAAAGCTGGGAAAGTTAAATCCTGAAAGTCATCACTTATTGCAGTTGGAAAACACACGAGCGATATTGAGTTTACGAGAAATTCTTCTGTCTCTGAGCAACCGCTTTAAAACTCGCTATATGGAAGTGTTATTAAACCGCGATACAATTGCGTATGTGGGTGTCTAAGTCTAACATTGTGTTTACTGTTTATTTAAAGGTTTTTTCTAGTATTATGTACATATTTGACGACACGCTTGGTGTAGTTTCTAGTGACCTTTATTTTTGCGCCGGCAGTCGTGGGTTCGAGTCCTGCTGGGGGCATTCATTTGTTAAAAACTCGGATGCTTGTACTTCAGTCATGGGTGTTTATATTTATGATATGTATGTATGTATGGCACTGTGTGTAATAATGTCCCAACATATTTATTTATTTATTTATATTTGTGGGTGTAGGTACATAAACAAGTTTAAACATACATATTATAAATATAAACACCCATGACTGGAGTACAAACATCCGAGTTTAACAAATGAATACCCCCAGCGGGACTCAAACCAGCTACCGCTGGCGCAAGAGGGAAGGGTCACTACAAACTGCGCTAAATGACGATAAATTATTTATATTATTACTCGTAACATTATCAAAATTATTTGGAAAATTAAATGAGAGTTGATAAAAAAGTAATGAATGATTTACGTTATGAGATTAACAAATTTAAAACGGTTTCGAAGCTTTGTAAATATATTGAGTTTAGTAAATTCAATTTCTCATTATATTTCAATAAACAATTTATATTTGATAGTAATTAAAACCTAAAAATAAAAGATTTTTTATGATGTTTGCTTAAATATAGCAATATTATTATAAAATTTACAACAAAAATAATATTATAATAAAATTCCTAAATTATCTAACTATAGAAGAATTTAATACTGATGTAAACGCTTTTTCGTTGTGGAGAAAAGTTAGAAAAATTATAAATTAAAAAATTATACTCGTAATTTCAACTCACAGTAGTTTTAGAACTGCCTCGTTGGTGTAGAGGCTAGGATGTATGGTGGCACTAAAAGGTCCTGGGTTCGAGTTCCGGGACGGGCTAAGTTTAGTTATTGACCCTTTCTGTTTCGAAAGCCTTAGTATTGATTGTAACGTCTTTAAATATTTTTTTAGTTAACTAATTCTTAAATTAAAATACGCTATGGGCACTTTGTACCTTTTACAAGTTTTGAGATTTAAACTTCATGCCACTTTCGAGCTCTGTATTTTCACATTGGTCTAAGGTTAAGTCCACACATAGTAGTCGGAGGTACATTGAATTACATTGAAATTCAATACCTATTGTAGTGCAAACTTTTCGTATACATTATTGATTATATAAGATACTTAATATATCTACGTTCTTGAAAATATTGGTATTATATTAAATATTTTTTAGCGCGAGTGAATCCGCGGGTTCCGCTCGTTTATTTATATCGAATTAGCAGTCTAGAAAATAACTTTCAATCTACTAGCTCTAAAAATGACAGTACTACCATACAACTTTTCATAAGCTACCAACTTTTTCACAAATAAATAAATAAATAATATTATAATGTAATAAAATTATATAATATAATACCTACCATCAGTATATTGGAAAATATGCTATCTTCGTAAGTTGGCTCTTTAGTCATTTATTTGCAAACGGCTGCATTTCAATCGTTAGCTTTATCAGTCGTGAAATACGAACCGATTATATCTCAAGTAACATTTAAATAGGTTTAACGTACTTGCAACTTATCATTCATGTTCTGGGAATGCAATGAAATACGCTTATTTCCATTAAACTATTGTGTTATATATTCTGTGCTACTGTAATTATTAAATACTAGCAAATCTCGCGGATCTGCTGTTCGTTATAAAGATCGGGAACCAAATTATTTTACCATGTGACGTTAAGTATATTGTGTTTAACCTTCCTCGATTAATGGTATATACAATACTGAAAAAAGTTTCAATAGTGCCTAAGATTAGCTCAACAAACAAACTCTTCAACTTCACTACATAATATAAAACTCGCATCCCGCTGTCTATCCGACCCTATGTATGCATCTTTAAAACTACGCAACGGATTTTGATGCGGTTTTTTAATAGATAAAGTGATTGAAGAGGAAGGTTTATATGTCGTCCTATCCGAAGAACAAAATCCGATGTGATCATAGAGCAAAAACGAGATTAATAGCTAGACGAGATAAGGAATACAAACTCTACAGACGACAGTTTTTAGAATTTTCGTATCTTGTTTAGTTTCGGAAATAATAGTGTCGAATAACGTTCGATTTGACATTAGCTCCGCACATAAACGTACGGAGTGAACATGTGACGACGCGCAGGGCTCGCGGGCGGCGCGGGCGCCAGGGCCGTTCGTCATTTCGGCCGCTGTTTGTTGGAGGGAGGACGATTTTGTGTCATGCGCTTAGCTTTTGCTTGCTTTGATGAAAAAATTATTTTACTTAAGTTTTTTTCATGAAAAACATATATTAAAAGAGTCACGATCACGGAAAATGTTGAAAATGTTAAAAGAAGACGCAGAAAGGGTCTGGGCTTTTCTACCATTTTCAAATGTTCCTGCCATTTATATGAAAAAAAAATGTAAATTCTGGTAAGTTAATGATTTCAGTTGTGCTATTTCGTGATACATACTAATTAGTTCTTAAATTAATAAGCATCATGTTATTATTGCTTTTTTGTCTCAGTAAACAGTTGTTGGCGATTGATTTTTACATAAGACGTTTTTTGACGGAGAGATATTTAATAACATATTTAATGAAAAAATAGAATTGGTGTAATGTATATTCACAGGGTAATCATTCTTACTGTAATAATAATCAGTAAAAAGTTAAAGTCTTATGAAATATTAGGATGATTTTACACGAACATTACTGAACTTCTAAGCGTTTCATGTGAATATAGGACGTTTGTCTACGAAATCCGTGATACGATTTGTTGGTTCGATATTAAGATGAGACGTTGTTATTGGGATAATGAAATCATTTAGGACGTTGTTCATTTAAAAACATCGTTAAATTATTAAATTATTTAATTAAATTATTAATATTCATATTATAAACAGTATTTTATGAATACCGATAATAATAATTATACGGTTTTTTTATTTTAGTTATGTATGTTGATGAAAAAGGCATGACACAATAAACTTCACCTTTACCTCCCGGTGCAGAAGAAACCAGTTAGAAACTAGCTGATATATTATAGGAAGAAGTTCTGGATGAAGATGGTGGGACTAAAGAAGTTACCTGCGGCAGTTCAATAACGAATTTCATGCCTGATCTATATATTACAGCAATCAACCTAGTACATTGTCTTTGGAAGTGCCTTCTAGTTTCGAAAATTCACCATTAATACAACTTAAAGAGCTGTTAGAAGTTTCTCACAATTCATTTACCCCGGTTAACTTGGAACTGTCAGTGCTAACTCCAATGCCATTTCCTGCTAATGTCTAATCATACTACAACAGTACATTCTGCCCTGGTTATGGGTAAAAGGAAGACCGTTTGCTATATGGGATGAATTTGTAGCAAAACGTGGGGCAAATAAGGTTAGCAGTTGCCTTTTAGTATTTGTTCAGGCTAAGGATGACCAAGGGATCGAAGAATGACGTGTTTAACTTTAAATGTCTTGTTAATAATAAGATTTGGATGCAAGACATTAAGGGCAAGAGTAACTGGAATAACATTCGAGAAGTTCATGCAGATTGTAGTGATCCCAATTTTCTTTCTTTAAATTGATTCACCAAGACACAAGAAACTCAATACAAACTGAACTAAAACCTGCATATTCGAAGCCCATTTACTGCTAAATATAAAGACTTAATTGATATGTGCCGCTCAGAAGTAATTGACTTAGAGTATCACCCGTAATTTAACGCTTTGCCACTGTTGATGTTTCTGAATTATAATTGCATTCTTCCTACAGATTTAACGAAGTAATTGTAATTATAATAAGTAATCAACTAAGTATTTTAATTTACTTCAGGTATTTCCATAGCATTTTATGTTATGGTATTTTGTTGTGGAGTAATGCAGCGGACATTAAATCGATATTTATTAAACAAAAAATGGCCATTCGGGCTATTTATAACATAAGCACTCATGATACTCTCCGCGGACTTTTTAAAAAAATAGGAATACTTACGGTTGCTCCGCAATATATATTTTGTAACATTATGTTTGTTCGTTAAAACATTAGTTGCTACTCAAGACACAGTGACAAACACGGTATAAATAAAAGAAATAAGGATAAATTTGTAACACCTAGTTTTCGCCTACAAAAAGTAAACAGATCGTTTATGGGGCAAGGTGTACGCATGTATAACAAAATTCTACAGTCCATATTGAACTTGCCTTTGAGGCACTTTAAATCCAAAATTATAAGTACGTTGTTGAGTAAGGCTTATTACACTATAACGGAATACTTAGTAGATGTTAATGTGTGGGATTAGTGTCTGGTTGTGTCTCACGTAGGATAAATATTGTAATACAATATTTAAACCTATTTTTTTTTTTGAAAAGAGCAACTGTTGAGTTTCTCTCCGGTTCTTCTTAGCAGAACAGTTTTCCGAGTTGGTACTCACAGGCTTACAGACTGACATTTAATTTTAATAATGTAAAAATGACGATTCAAATGAACTTGTGAAAGTCTATTTGAATAAAGAATATTTTGATTTGAATGTTTGCCTACTTATAATTTAATTCTTATTAAGTATGTGCACTCACGTCTAGGCCACGATGTAAGACTGATTGATAAAAATAATTTTAATTGAAGGCTGGTTGTTACAAATTATGATTTATTATGATTTAGTGCTAAGTTTAAATTTCTTCATATACGTATTTGTTATGGTAAATATTTACGTATATTTAGAAGTTTAGAATACTCATGTAGTTCGTTGCGTAGTCGTGTAGGTTACATAGTTACCATGCTGTGATACGTTGTGCCGTTTTATTACTATTTTAAGTTTTAACTATTACGCCACAATGGCAGTTTTAAGTAAACGTTAATTATAATTGTTATTAAGTTTTTCTATACTTCAGAGAGAGAACAACGCCTACATCAAGATGCTTCGGATTGGTAAAACTATAAAAGACTGAATGTTATTTTGAAAAAATATGTTATTGTTGATTTCATTATTTTATAACTAATGCGAAGTTTAGATCTCTTCATGAGCGTCTCCGATATTATTCTAATAGTATAATATAGATCTGTATGTTTTAGGCTTCTAATGTTACATCCGTACATGACTGTGATGTGATTACTAATTAAAATGATGCCATCTTATGGTTTTTTGTCTATTGTGAGATTTTTTAAATTAATAAACGATTTTAAATAATAATTTCATTATCTTATTTAGTTATATGGGAAGGTAGTCACAATATGACTAAAGTTACGTTTAAATATTTTAACGTAGCCATTCACAAAGGACTTATTTAAGGATCAGTAATTCCAGACAAAAATGACCTATGTTATATATAGAACGTTACTTAATTCAGACGTCTCCGTAAAACAACGTACAATGTTCACTACGGACCCACGCTCTTTCACGATAAAATGTCCTATGTTGATATGGAACTCACTATCTCGTAAAATAACAGGATTAGAAAGATACACTACATAGCATTTAAATTGGCTGGGTAGCTGTTACAACATACCAAAAAATGTAAGTGGCAAGTCTCACCATTTAAAAGTTATACAAGTCACAAACTTTTTACCTCTACTGAAAACTATCAATCCTGCAGATCGGACTTTGTTCTTCGGATGAGTCGATGTATAACTATAATTCGAGATTCGTTCGCGTTTAACCTGAGCGAAGCGACGTGTCCTCGCTAGTTATAATACAGATTTTTGACTTTGCAAATAACTTAAGCAGTATAATTTTTTTTGTACGCCTAATGCTTTACAAATCTACTTATATATAAAATTCTCGTGTCACAATTTTCGTTCCCATACTCCTCCGAAACGGCTTGACCGATTCTCATGAAATTTTTTGAGCATATTGAGTAGGTCTGAGAATCGGCCAACATCTATTTTTCATCCCCCTAAATGTTAAGGGTAGTCCACCCCTAAATTTATTTTTTTATTTTTTAGACAATTTTTTTTTCCTACGATCAACCCAATGAGGTTGATTAGCAATTAAAAAAATGAACGCGGGCGAAGCCGCGGGTACAGCTAGTAATTTTATATACCTTGCGTATAGTTCAAAAATACAACTTTTCTATTACACACCTATATTCCTTGAGGCATAGCCTGAGAAAACACGTACGATCTCTACGTACTAGTACAATGTTTATATTCTTTCACTTTATGTTCTAATATCATTCTCACTATATTTTTATCTAATTTATTACTTGGAATTCTATTTTATTATAAATTTATGAACTAATGTAATGATCTTAATATACGAATTCATCGAAGAATCAACCAAAGCTACTTAGAAAAAAAAATTGATAGCTAAAATTAGAAAATTCACATTGAAAAAAACGTATGTAATTATAAAAAGGTCAAAGTAAGGTCGCAGTTGAAAATATGAAAAGAATTACCGGTTCAAACGTCTGCTTTAACAGACGATATAATTTGTATTATATAGATAATTTAATGAAATGTTAGCATAATGGTACGGTTATGAGTCTGAGACCGAGCTTTGTCTGAGTCCTTATAATTGGATGGATAAAAACTTGATTAAGTTAACATCATTATATGAGTTATAATAAATTATTCTTCTTACTTACTAGCTTATAATAAATTATAAGCTAGTAAGTAAGAAGCTACATTAATTAAAATAACCTTTCTATGTTCTCTTACGTGGCTTTATTTTGACTTTATACTAATTGGTAATTTATTTGTATTTATATAGTACAGATGGTTTTTACGTCCCACTATTACACAAATCTCCTCCTCCTCACTATACCATTAATTTGAAGGGAATATAGTATTAATTGTTAACTGTGCTGATCAAGGCTTGGCGGATTTACAATATCTTTCCAAACTTAATAAGCTCTCTCAGTCATGTAGGTTTCCTAACAATTTATTCATTTACCGTAAGACAAGTGGTAATTATGTTGAAAATGATTGCCTCCAAATTTCTATAATTACTATAATATTTTGAATTATGTTCAAATTAAAAATTCTAAATAGATTCGTATAAAATAACAACATATAAAGTGAAATTACGCACAGACTTGCTTTTACTCTAACACTATAAGTACTTATTAATGGCACAACTCTGAAAACCTCGTCATCGTTTTTTTTTGATACCTCAGAGCGTTCTTTAGAGAATTGTTTCTCAAATATTTATTTCAGTAAATGGAGGAAGTTGAATTTGTCAAAGCTATTAAGATTGACAGTCTAATACTATTGAGTATTGGACTTATTTATTAGTGATACATTTTATTGTGCTTGGTTAAAGTCGTTGGAGCCCAATGGATACGTTACAGGACCGGTTGTCGTGGAGATCTTTGTGAAGGCTTATGTCAAGCAACAGCCGTGTTTGGGCTGAGTTAGTTTACAGGGACTACTTATTATTTTATGTGAATGCTTTGGAAAGCAGACCTATATTTTTCTCTTCGAGGATATGCTTTGGTTATACATATTATTTATGACAGTGGTAGCCCAGCGGTAACGCGTCGCTTGGATAACCGAGTGATGCGGGTTCAAATCCGGGTCTCGCACCTCTGATATTTTCATGTGCGAATCATTTATATCATGATTACCACTTGTCTTACGGTGAAGGAAAACATCGTGAGGAAACCTGCATGTCTGAGAAAACCTAACAAGTTTTCGAAAGACATGTGAAGTCCGCCAACACGCACTAGGCCAGCGCGGTGGACTATGGCCTGATCCCCCTCGTACTGAGGGAGGCCCGTGCCCAGCAGTGGGACATTAAAAAGGGCTGATGATGATGATACATATTATAGAGTAATTGACTAACTTAATCTTTTTTACTTTAAACTTTTTCCTAGCTATTTGTAAAACTCTAAAAGTATGGACTATAATAATCCATAGATATTTATATGACTTTTATATACATATTAAAAAACTTACCCTTGCTTCGCTTCTGGTTCGTCCTGAAGCTAAAACATACCTATCCCACGAAAACCATGCGTTATTCCAGACTATAATCTCTGTGCAAGAGTTCATCCAGATCCGATGACACCTTTTGGTGTGATTGAGAAATAAATAACTATTCATCCGAGCAATCATTCAAATTTATTATATTAGTGTATGGATTGATTTATTGTCAAAGGCTTCAGTATCTAATTTTCTTCTTTATTTAGATAATAATGAATTAATTTAATGCAATAAGACATAGATTATTATAATTAATGTTCTATTTTTTCATTTAACAAATAAGTTAAAAGTATTAATAACTGAATTTATTATTTTTAATATAAATTATTATGTTACCTATATATAAATTGTAATGTATTAAAATTTTATTTACTAGTAATTGTAGGTCCATGCGGTGCAAACCACAACCCATGTGGTGGTTAAAAGTGTTGCAGTACAATTGTATTACTATGCAATTGACTGATATTATAAATATTTATAGTATATTTGTTTTTTTTTTAAATATTCTTAAACAATTATCTTACTTTAAGTATCTTTGGGCTAAGAGTACTTTTTGATTGAAATCGGTTATAAATCGACGTTTCTACCATAATTACAATCGAAGCTGTAAGATAAAACCAGTAAAGTTTTGAAATATAGACATACTTTCTATTGCATAGTAAAATAAACATAACTTATATTTAGCATATCATTAAGCATTGAAATTAAAAGATTACGCAATACCTACCTATAGAAAAAAAATTAAGTTAAAATTCTAATTAGTACAGTTGTTTCTATAATTAGCCATTTTTAAGTCCCACTAGTGGGCATAGACGTGATTATATGTAAGCGATCAAACCATAGTCCAATTATAATTCAGTATCTAGTTTATAATAAATAGAAATCTGATATAGTATATTTTACTAACGAGAATCCATACAATAGATTACAAGATTCTCAGAATCCACTGTACAGACTACAGAGCATTGAGTTTTGTAAGCCCTAAGGGAGCAACACTACCTCTGCATGCTAGATTATTTTATATTTCCACCTTGGATGTTATCAAAGATGATTTGAATAGTGTTTTCTAAATATTATTATTTGTATATAATTATTGTTGTCTAATAATTGAAATGTGTCTAAGACATTTTATTTATTAGATAAGTCGTAGTACGCTGAATACATCTATTCCTATCCATAGTATTTATACTAGAGTATTATTAAAATAACTTATGTAATAAAAAAAATACATTTAAATGATTTTCGCTAAGACGATGATGATTGTTGTGGAAAAATGTAAGAATACAAAAAGTAAAAATCAATTCCAATTTAAATTACCTGTAAAGTTTCTTAATTTATGTAAAAGTTAAATTTTCAACCATTAAAATGAAGAAAAGTTTTGCTAAGTTTTTGCCTTGTTTTGTAAAGAATCAAATAGTAACGAACAAACAGTAACGACTTTTACTATAATATTTTATTATATAGTAGAGAAAATATAACAATTATTTATTTTTTAAAACATTGACTGATGTACAGTCAAGTAAAAACTAAACCAGAATCTAAAGTCTTAAAATTTTACATAAAATTTAATTGTATTAGGTTTAACCACGGAAGGACTTAAAAATGTATCCAGTAATGTATATCAGTTGGGAGCAAATCTTGATTTTCACTACTTGTTATTTGAAGTATAAATAAACGATTCAGCTTATTCTAATAAAGAAGTGTTAAAACCTATGTTACTAAAATATCTAAGCTAAATATTAAATATCGCAATCAATGTCCAAAAAGGCCGTACCTGCTAGCTTTGATGTTTTAAGTCGAAATTAGCAATATACATGGCACCAAATTCAGCACTAAACAAAGCTTTTAGTGTCTATTCAAAAGTGAATTCTATATAAATTTCAATAAAGTCAAAAATTGAAAATTAGGTCTTAACCACGTTAACGTTATGAGTAGGAATGCTTTATGTTTCTATTTCGTAGTCTCCTATTTATTATTTCAGGTGACGGACGGACAGTGAGAGGCGTTAAGCCGACGGATTACGAGAGCCCCTCAGGGAGATGCATTACTTTGAAATTTACATTCAAACTTGAACTCTCATAATTGAAATTTGTTGACTTCCAGTTGTTTCAAGTTACCATTAGATATTACTATCTAGTATGAATAAATTAATATTGTCTGAATTCATTGGATGAAAATTAAAGTAACGATAATATTATATATATAAAAACAATATAATGTATTAGATTTTTAATCGTCTCCATCTTTAATTTGTATTATTTTTTACTAGCAATACGCGCGGCTTTGCCCGCGTTCATTTTTTAATCGATACTAAACTTCATTCGATCACTCGCTGGGTTGAAAATTCTCCAAAATTGCTCCAGCTTTAATACACTCCTGAGCCGCGCGGCTACCTATTTCATATATTATGTGCGGCGTGCACTCCTCCCTCTCTCCTGTTATTGTAGTGTTAGTAGGGATCCTTATTTTTCTCTTGCAATTAAAATAGCCTATATTAATCAGTCATAATGTAACATTCAAATGGTGAAAGAATTTTTAAAATCGAACACGTACTTTTTGAGCCAATTCGTTACAAACAAACTTACATACAAACCTTTCCTTTTTATAATATTAGTATGGATTAAAAGAAAATGATATAGTAATAAGTTAGAAATAGAGTACAACTTTTAATTAATAAGACCGTGCTTATAAGTTTAAAAAAAAATCTAAGTGTAGGTACATTAATTATGTTGGGAAATCCTTTTGAAATAGAATAGAATTATATCCAGTGGCTGATTCTACAGAATTGAAGTTTACAGATTTTTGATCGTCTGTCTGTCTATAACCGCGTTATAAGGAAATTACTGGACTAATTTTGATGAAATTTACTATGAAGATAGATGCGTATCCGGGTATAGGATACTTTTACTGAAGGAAAATATATTTGAGAAATTTTAGTAGTAACACAGTTATTACTTCAAATAGAGAGCGCTTTTCAAACTTCATTATTCATAATATAAGCGACAAATCGTAGACAGTAACTGTAGCATAGAATGCGCAGCGATGCGTTCTGAACATACAGCACTAAAGCCCTTCATGCATGTTTAACTCCCTGAATTTCGAGATAAAAGGTTATCTACCTGTAGTATAAATCAAAAGTAAAATTAAATCAGATTTCTATGTGACGACACGTTTGGCTCAGTTGGTAGTGACCCTACTTGCTGCGCCAGCGGTCGCGGATTCGAGTCCTTCTGGGGACATTCATTTGTTAAGCACGAATGTTTGTTCTCCAGTCGTGGGTGTTAATATTTATATATCAACTATCTGGTATCCGTAACACAAGCCTCGCAGCTTACCACGGAACTAGATGGCGCTGTTGTAAAAATGTCCGAAGATATAAGAATACGTAAAATATGATGCTATATTCTATTTAATTTACCCATTTAATTAAGAGAAGAAAACACAATTGTTTTAAGCTTCTCGTAGATAGTATACCTATTACAAAGCTGCCTCATAAAGTAGTTTGAACTTGAGTTATCACGATTAAATTGGTTCTATTGTTACATGTCAAGGCTGTGATCTCAAGGACGGAGATAAGAATGTTTCAGGATTACAATATAGCCGTTATGTAAGGGTCTGGTATTAAATTAATTTATCTTCATTCATATTATGTAGTGTATTGTTGGCTTAGACTATAGTTAATTCATTAAGTGAACTTTGACTTCACAAGTTTTGAGCTGGGTCATATTAGGTATCCATTACACATGGCAGTTATGAATAACCCATACAAGTATTTAGAGATAATTTTGTAAACAATATAGTTATTAATAAAGAATTTAGGTACTTAGGTACGTTTTTATTATTTTAAGCTGAATTATTTTTAATAATACAAATATTTTACTCGTAAATGTAAATAATTTACTCGTTATAACTTCAGCTATCCAGCTTCACTTAAAGTCCCATCAACTTTATTCCAGACGATTCGGAGTTTAGCTGGAACAAACATATAGACAGACACAAAATAAATTAAAAATTATTTTTTCTTATAAGTACCAATATTTGTAGCACCAATTAAAAAATTCCATATTATACGTTCAGTATAGTTTATTTAATGTGTTACTATAAAATATTGAATGTAAGGAGAAAAATTCGGTGCGTTATTTGAAAATTTATCCAAACATTTGGAACAGAGGGTGTACAAAAAAGAAATAGAAACATAACCAATTGGAAAACAGTGACAAAATTTACGATTTTCGATATTTTTCTATTGGTGCAAACACAAAAATTTTACATAATGACTTCCTTTGACCTATTTCTCGGGGCGCAGCCACGGAAATTCGATTTGAAACTTTCTTCAAGATCTTTGATGAACCAAAGCGGTACATTTTCCTTAGATTGTCTGCGAACTGGTATCTGACGAGGAGCTAATCTTATTCGCAGTTGCGGCGTGTTTCTGTTTGTCTTAAAGTAATGTTCCTTGAAAATAATATAACTGCCTTATTTTATAAGCTCGGCTTGAAAAGTTAGACTGAATGATCAACTTTTGTCTACACTATGTTGTGCTTTACCGGTTTTATAACGAATTGAGAATAAAATAATATGAGATATTACCTGGTTTTTTGAGTAAGATATTATTATTATTAATTGATTTCTATCAAAATTTGTATAGCATTTTAAGTTTTAACTGTCTGGGTTAAGCAACTAACGTGTATCTGTTTAATTATTATGTTAAAAATATATAATTATCTTAACATTAGCAAAAAGTTAAACAATAATCGCTTTTTTATAAAAGACAGGTTTAAGGTAAATGGATTTAGCCCATTAGAGTTTCTGAAAAACTGTTTCACTTCGTCCAATATCCTAGTTTGCTTCCTATACATACTCCAGTAGGTTTTGGAATTTACCATCTGCTCAGAGGATCTGAGAGGATCGCAGGTCCTGTATTCAAATCCTGAGTTGGGTCAGATGCAGTTTTTTGGATTTTTCAAGCACGTAACAAACATTTAGTATTTATTAGTTTTTCAAGAGCTTATTCTTCTACTCCTTCAATGCCCTGATCAAAATGAATGTGGGGTTTCTACACAATTCCCTTCTATATACATATTGGATAATTGAAAAATTTTTTACACATATGTCCGGTGGATGATGCTTACCAAAAACTCATAATTTGTATATATTATGATACCAGTAGTAGTTGTAGTATATTTAGTGAGGACTCATGACCAATCAAATATGTCATGGTTGTATAACGTGCGTATTATTCCATTTGTCATATACAGTACCTTACACAGTTCATTTTTTACTTCTTATCAAAAATAATTATCTTGAAAAAATGTATTCAATAATGTTATTATTCTAGTGAAAATAGATAATCAACTAGATAAAGTTACCGAACTTCGTTTATTCATAAAACTTTATAGCAATAAAATCTTCAATACAATCCAAGCCAGTAGCTGATTATACTAAGAGTTAATGTAAATAATAAGTATATCTACACTTTGAAAAGTTTTTTACTATTATATGAGTATTTTTTAACATAGTTTATGACACATTTCATTAACCGTAGGTTATTTATGTGTTATCCCCGGTCATTGTTCATCTTCTCCCAACGTGCGTACTCCTTGACCGAGAACGAAGCGAAGAAACGCACAAAGAGGAGGCCCACTTTGGTGGGCGATGTGTCATACCCCATATGCCCCAGGTACCTTATAGCAAGAGTAGACTGTGGAGCAGCCCTTTGGATGTGGTCTGCTTTGACAGATCTGCCGTCGGCGCGTCGTGGTTAAATTGATTTTATTTGACTCGATTTGATTTGATTTGAAATGCGTAAGCGATCCTGCGACGCTCCATTAAGACGGAGAGAGATTTTTTTAGTATGCGTATTATTGAATTTTCTTCTTCCGTTAAGTCCCATATAAACACTTGTGATATACGCAAATGCATTTCCCAACATTAAATAGAGGTCATAGTTATCTATACACTAAACATCCAAAACGATCGATCGAGTCAATGTCGAGTTTCAGCATAAACAAGTAACAAACATACAAGCACACACAACCATGTTATATAAATATTATTCGTGCTTATATCGTAATCACATTCATATTTGACAGTATATGATAATATTATGATTTATTACGCAATTCAGAACTACATGAATTAATTAAAAAAGTCAATACTATGCTTTTCCAGAGTCCACTGAAAAATAAGCTCAGTAGTAAATTTATATTAATTAGTGTGTGTAATGGAAATATACGTATCTTTTTAATATTTGTAAGTGCTAACGTAAATTACCCACTCTGTACAATGATGTCGACTGAACAAGTGGTTAACATATGCTGGTTAAAATGTCTCAAAAAATATGTTACACGAATAATTTGCTTTATAGACAGTGCTGTGATTTTATATTTGGTTTTGATATTTAAAGTAAAGTACAATTCGTATTTAAACATACTCGTCATAGTTTTCGAATATTTTCTTTGTTTAACTTATTCAATATACACAAGAGATAGGTATATAACTGAATACTTTAAATTCGATAGCTTGGTTGATTCTAAAAATAACAAAATATATCTAAAATTGGGCAAGTTGTATCTTGCATATATGATGATCGCGCCAACATTTTATGCTCTACTCGCAATCCTCCTCTTCTACTTCAAGGACAATGGCAATTATGAGCTTATCAAATATTTACTGGCTACTGTTTTACGGTGTTGTAACGACTTGGAACGTTTTTCTGTTATTTTAGTCCTAAGTTTATTTTATTGTCGCATCAAAATGTTCTGCTGTCAAGTCCGCTTAGAAATTTCGCAACGAAGAAAAGTGTTTGATCGGATGAAAACAATGAATATATATATTCATCTAATAAATACGTTGAAGAAAACAGACTTTCCCCTAAAGTTTTTGGTAATATTCTCAATATTTTTATTTTTTGTCTGTAACACAAACAGTGTTATAAATTAAATTATAAATGAAACAGATAAAGTGTTATTTTGTGTTTTTAACATTTTGTAACAACCAGATCTGGGAAGACCATTACTGATAAGACTAGGTATTCCCCGTAGTTGGAAGAAGGTCAGTATACCGCCCCTGAACCGGTTGGACCGAAGTTGGCTGTGTGTCACCCCCGTGCCTCGAGAGCACGTAAATTCGTCGGTCCTGTGTAAAATAAAATGTTCTCGTTTATAAGTTATAAATATATTGTGTTCTCCGACCGATTCCGGCCATGGCGGCCAATCTCATTGAGACTGGCCAACTGATATTAGATAGATTAGGAGATATTATATATATATATAGATTAGGAAATATTATATATTATACATAGTGCAGACACAAGTGCACTCTATTCCTATCACTCTCATGTTCTGGTGGAACGACTACTCGACACGACCAGTGAGAGCTAAGGCGCAGGACCGACGGCTTTACGTGCTCTCCGAGGCAAGGGAGTGACACACCGCCAACTTCCCAACTCCGGATTGTTACTGAGACTTACTAAACAGGAAGAGTCAATAACTAAACTTTGCCCGACCCGGGACTCAAACCCAGGACCTCTCGATGTATGACCGTACATGCTAGCTACTACACCACCGAGGCAATAAAGTAAAAAAAGTTAAAAATATTTATGATTATAACATAGAAATATTTTAATTTCAGATTTCCATCCATTTGGTTATCGATTTTATTGATGTTTCATTTTTACAATACAAACTGGTATGTATGTAATTTAAGCACCTCAGTATACTTCTAAATGCTTTCGAGAGCTAAATTTATTATTTTTATTTTTTTGTAGTGTTTAGCACCAACTACGCTGGATCGATGTGCCATCGTTGCATTATTAGCGAAAGATTATTTAGACATTCTCTTGCCATCGATAATATTAGAGATAACTGCCGATGAACTAGAAAAATTAAGAACATTTGTTGCTGATAAAATGATTACAGCGACTGGTAAGTATACAGTTTTTTTTTTCCACAGAATAAAGAATTTTGTAGGTGGAAATGAACGAGTGGTAAAGTCACCAAAGATGTAACCAAACATATCATTAATAACTTATTTTAGAGTATAACAGAAACTTTATAGGTTGTTATTACTTTACTGTTTGTTTTACTATGAATAACTAGCCGCATTCTCATTACTCGGGTTCGTCCCTAGGTCCGTCTTAACTCCACTTTATTTTACAATATTAACCATTTAATATACCAATTATATATGTGAAGGTTATATAATACATGTTATTTATTTACTTTTACGAGCTTTCACCAGATATATAAAAAATATCTAAAAAGATCTTATATTTTTACTTTCAGACGATAAACAACGCCAGGAATATCGAAAATTGCTTAAATTTTTCCAAGAGCAGGGCTTGAAATATTACATATGGCGTGCAATACCAGTAGACTTTCGTTTGCCTCTCGGCTTTTTATCCCTAGCTCTGACTTATTTAGTTTGTATTTTACAATTCTCACATGTATACAAAAGAAATTGAAATAATAATAATTATATTAATAATAATAATTTTGTTTCATTTATTATATTTTCAGTTATAATGAAAGTTAAGAAAGTTCCTATAGATATTTTTTATGATAGTACTCCTTTCGCTGAAAAGACTTAATCAGATTTGGATGAAAATTGCAAGCTTTCTAGTAGATGCTTAGTTTAAGAAATATACAATGCTGAATTGGTAAAGTGATAACAATCAAACAAATAAACGTATTTACTAATTTTAATAATAAAACTTAAATTTAACCAAAACAGGAATAATCAAAATCATTAATAAAGTACAGATTTGAACATAAATTTTCATTATTTAGATATAGGGTAGACTAATCAACTTCCGATGTCAATATATTACGCGTAACTGCCGGCATCAAGCAAACATTATAATAATATGTGGTGTGGTTTCACTTGGATTAGCTAATCTAAGTCATTTACTTGTTTAATTTTAGATCGTATAGGAAACGTTATATATACGTGGCATTGCGTAAATATTATAAAATAAACTATCTACTAACCCTTACTCCTGTCGGGTTTGTCTCTACGTACGTTAGGATACTTTTCTCAGAAATTTAATATTTAATAAAAGATATAGTTTACCCGGATAAACAGCTATCATTATAATAAATTTCACTCAAATTTGTCCAGTCCAGTGGTTTTCTCGTGATGTGATCATGACAGACATTCAAAAAGTATAAAAACTTGCCCTCTGTATCGATAATAATTAACAATAAGATTACGAAATATATTTAATCTCTCAATAATCAAAATTCTGTAAGTATTTTATATTAAATAATTATTATGGATTGAATTTCTTGAAACTTTCTAGAACTAAGGAACAGGATTATATAAATGAACCCTCTTTTAATCAAATCGGACAAAAAATATCTGACAAGTAGGAGAAACAATACTTAACTTGTATGAAAGTGTTTCCAACAGACAGTTCCCAGGGCGATATCGAATACACACTATCGATTTACTTATGAGTTATGGCTTAAAAGCAACACCGTAATTGGATAAAACGTTCTATCAGACGAATTTTGTAGAAAATAAAGTTACGAGGTAATTTATTAAGTTCAATAAACACAAATTACTTTTATGCGTCATTACATTACTCGTATATTAATATTATGTCTTAGAAAAGAAGGATATTACTTTAAATGGCTATTAGATACAAAGGGATATTCAGTGAGTATACATAATATAAAATTCTGCGATAACTCTGTTCATTATTTTTCAGTGGTAGTGCCATGCTTGTTACCTTCGGGTAACAGCCGAATGGGCCGGCACGCCCCGTATAGTCTAGTAATAGTGAGAGTCCGGGAGGCCCACTCCCCATCCCTCCTCCCTCCCTCCTTCCTTTTCCCTCCCTCCTCCCTCCCTCCCTTTCCTAAAAGGTCGGCAATGCATCTGCAAGCCCTGTGTTGCAGATGTCCATGGGCGAAGGCGATCACTTCCCATCGGGTGAGCCTCCTGCCCATTTGCCCCCTTTGTACCATAAAAAAAAGAAATAGATATTATATAGGTACGTATCTATACAAATACAGAATACTTTTTAGAGTTTTTGTCTGTATCACGACAAACCAATATGTACATTTTGATGAAATTTGATATGATGATAGCTGGTCATCCGAGTACTTTTTACACAAACCATCGTATTGCTGAATAAAACCATCCATTAAGACGTCCACTCCCACTGTTGGTTTACAAAAAGTATGCAACCGTTAATCCATATTCCACAATTAATTCGGAAACCTGTTGCTTTATCTTTGACACAGAAACATATTTGGTAACAATTTAATATAGTTTTAGTATCTTTACTGATATTTCTTAACGGAATATCATATTATGATACTATCAATATCACAAGGAATATAATACGAGTACTAAAATGCACTTCAGAATGTCAAGTCATATATTTTATACCCTTAGATATAGGTTACATGATGTTCATACATCGCCAGTACATTTGAACTAGATGTATCTTTTAAATTGTCACATGCATCTCACTCTACCTTTGTCGAGTCAAATCTACTCGCTTTGATATTCGTACCTTAACGTTTTCGCACTTATTGAAGTGTTGTCCCACTAATGGCTGTTTTTGCGGAGTTTACAGCTTAATTGTTACGACCTGAATGAATTATAGCTTTATATTTCTATGAAAAAAGCTGTTTATGAAGTGTTCTAAGAAAGAATAACTAATATTGTTATTTCTTCATAGAATTGCAAATTGTGTTGCGGTGAACGGAAAAAGAATGTTTTCTGCTATTTTATGGAATACAAGATTAAATTTGTTCAATAATATAACTATAGAAATAATCTACAGTAATATTATAAAAGTGAAGAGTTTGTTTGTTTGTTTGGTTGAACGCGCTAATCTCAGGAACTTCTGGTTCGATTTGAAAAATTAGTTTTGTGTTAGATAGACCGTTTATCGAGGAAGGCTACAGGCTTTATTACATCACGAAACGACAAATAGGAGCGGAGTATCAATGAAAAATGTGGCAAAAAGCCGCGAGAAATGCTAGTAAGTACCTAATTGGGAATATAAGTTATACTTACAACACACTCTCGCTTCGCTCGTCTATTTTAAAGCAAAAGCAAGTCTGTCCCACAGGAACCTTATACGTTTCCGGGATAAAAGTAAGCATATTCTTATTATTCCTCTTTATCTCTGCAGTAAATTTCATTCAGATTTGTTTAGTCGTTCTGGCGTGACTGAGTAATATACATCCACCAATGTAACATACATTCACATAATATTTATAGGATTTGCTGCACCGATTTTCATGCTGTTTTAAAGATGAATGGCTTTCGATGAATGTTTTAGTTTATAATTTGTCAAGTTTTTGTTTACTAGCGAAACTCGCCGCTTCGCTCGGGGATAGGGATGAGCCCGAGCGAAGCGATCGCAATTCGCTAGTATTATTATATAACTAACTCTTCGTAATGTCCTCGTTCGGTAGTTCGAAAGGGTACCCTTTGAATTAACTAACTATATTCTCGTATAATTTGTTAATGCTAGGAGTAGCTTTTGAAAGCTTTTTACGTAATGATTTTTTTTATTTTTTCATATTAAAATACTTTGTAATATTACCTATATAATAAAGAAATTAATATTCATAACGACTATTGTCCCGAATTTTATAATTCAAAATATGGTTTCCGCTAAATAATGATCCGATAATGAGTATAATTACTGAGATCCATGCATCCGTATCTTATCTTTGTCAGAAATTGTATTTTATTAAAGCCAGATTTTATTTAATATTATGAAATAATTTTATTTTCCTCATCTTTACCAAGTATATAAATTATACATTCGAAACACGTTTGGCGCAGTTCGTAGTGAACCTACTTTCTTGCGCCAGCAGTCGCGGGTTCGAGTCACGCTGGGGGCATTCATTTGTTAAACTCGGATGTTTGTACTCCAGTCATGGGTGTTTATATTTATAATATTATGTATGTATTTAATAACTTACGTATGTAGTATATGAACTATCTGGTATCCGTAACACAAGCCAAGCAAGCTTACCACGGAACTAGATGGCGCTGTGTGTAATAATGTCCCAAAATTTAAAAACATAATTTTAAAGAAATTTTACAGGTTTGCCTTTCTTTTGCGGGTCAACGAATGCTGCTTTGTATCATGATTTTTTGTACAGTAGGAGGCTACCCTGAGTTACAATAACTAGTAGAAAAGTGGATGTTATAACATTTATCTGATCGAATGCTTGATATTATCAGGCTATACCTTAAAGAAAGTAAGATACCAGTGTGAAGTATTTTTTTATTTTATTTATATAAATAACAGTGGTAGCCCAGCGGTAACGCGTCGCTTGGATAACCGAGTGATGCGGGTTCAAATCCGGGTATCAATCCGGTATGATTACCACTTGTCTTACGGTGAAGGAAAACATCGTGAGGAAACCTGCATGTCTGAGAAAACCTAACAAGTTTTCGAAAGGCATGTGAAGTCCGCCAACTCGCACTAGGCCAGCGCGGTGGACTATGGCCTGATCCCCCTCGTACTGAGGGAGGCCCGTGCCCAGCAGTGGGACGTTAAAAAGGGTTGATGATGATGATGATGATGATATAAATAATTATAAAAATAATATTCTATAACTCAAGTTGATTTACAATTGTTCATATATTTTGTCTATTCTAGACTTTTGTTTAGTATTTTATATATTCCAACTGCTTCTGATAAAGTAATTGTTTTATCTCATCAAAATTGATAACAGCTACTACATTCCCGTTGCGTAAATCGATACCTAAATAATTATTCTCAATTACAAACTACGTCGCGGTTAAAATTTCAAAGACTACAAAAATCATAAGTACCTAATCCAAAAATATTTTTTTATCAATTCGAAACAATGTATATTCCATTTCTTTATAATGGTATAAATATACCATTATAAAGTTTATATTTATTAAAAAAAAACAACGTTTATATATTATATTAGTATAGTAAGTTTTTATAGTTCATAATTTTATTGTAATAATAACAATAATTTATAATATTATTATATTGTGAATTATTGTTATTATTATAATAATATTATGAATTAATGTTTTATTATTGTAATAATATTATTATGAATTATTGTTTTCTGAGCAGAGCACGGATTTCGCTGACTTGTAAATTCTTTCTTAGGCATAAAGCTAGTCGTCTATATATCTCGTACATAGAATATCTGATACACCAACTAGTATGTAATAAAAACGAATCTTTATATTTTCTCGATACTCAAGCTGTAATAAAAGTACAGCATTCAACACCTGAAGAATCTTTATTCGTATATTCACATAAAATACCCTATCTGTTAGTACTATCAATATGAGAATTTATTTTTCCTAGTGCAGTCGTAAAAGTGTGCATGACTTTTGCGAAAGTGTTACGTGACGGACAATGTCTCTAGAGACATGGGCGTATCGATTTGTGAGTTATAGTTGTAAAAGCATCTTTATAATGAAAAAAAAAATACTTGAATAAATATAAACTTACTAACAAGAAGATAAAGTTAATAATAACTTTATAGTTTGGAACTTTAAATGCTCGAAAATATCTCATACTATTTTATGACAATTATAAAATTTCTTAAGTTGAAAAAGTACTCGTAAGTATCATTATTGTACAAAATTTTTAGCTGAATAAAAAAAGGTTTTGTTTATTTAAAACCTGGCATCACGTCATACTGTTATTATATATTACTAGCATTTATATTTAGCACAAGCGAAGCGGCTAGTTATACATATAAACCTTTCTCTTGAATCACTTTATCTATTAAAAAAACCGCATCACAATCCGTTGCGTAGTTTTAAAGATCTAAGCATACATAGGGACAGACAGACAGCAGGAAGCGACTTTATTTTATACTATGTAGTGATATCCAAATTATGTCACATCGATCAACCAGTCGTTGCTATACTAAACAAGAAAGTGAACCAACCAACCAACACGTATATTTTTATATTAATAGTAAAAACGTTTAACGTTTGGCTCAGTTGGTAGTGACCCTACTTTCTGCGCCAGCGATCGCGGGTTCGAGTCTCGCTGGGGGCATTCATTTGTTGAGCACGAATGTTTGTACTCCAGTCATGGGTGTTTTTATTTATAATAAGTATGTATTTAAACTTATATATAGTATATCAACTATCTGGTATCTGTAACACAAGCTTCCTTAGTAGCTTACCACGGAACTAAATGGCGCTGTTGTAGTCCCAACATATAAAAAAAAGTATGGACTCACTAGGAATCGATGTTGAACCCCACATCATAATAAAGTATTAACACAAAGTACTTTGACGACACGCGTGGCGCAGTTTGTAGCGACCCTACTTGCTGCGCAAGCGGTCGCGGGTTCGAGTCCCGCTGGGGGCATTCATTTGTTGAGCACGAATGTTTGTACTCCAGTCATGGGTGTTTATATTTATAATATGTATGTATTTAAACTAATATATGTGTAGTATATCAACCATCTAGTATCCATAACACAAGGCTCGTACCTTATCGTGGAACTAGATAGTGCTGTGTGTAAATGTCCCAACATATTTATTTATTTATTTATTTAAGTACATTATACGTATTATAATATAAGACATCGGTCATTTCGTTAACACAACAATAGTTTCATATTATACAATAATATATTTTATTCTTTACTAAATTCAAGCCGTACCATTGAAACCCATCTTTTTAACTACACTCGAGGCTGTCAGATGCATCTCGTTTTGCATTCACGGTAGTGGAGTGAGGAAATCGGTTACTCTAGTCGCTTTTCCGTTTTACCTCTTTGATATTCGTATGTGCTTTGTTTAAAAACAAAATATACGAGGGTGAATGATTAAAATGAAACTCCGTGTGTTACAAAAATTTGCTTCAGTTAATTTTAATGAGTGGTGTTTTTGAAGTAATACAGTTGATGCAAAAATCGTGTTATGTACAAGATTATTAAAATTGTATGTACATAATAATATAATATTATGCATATATTTGAATATATTTGATTAAAATATTAAAATATAATAGAACACTCATACACAGTGCGGTAGCCCAATGCTAACGCACTCGCTTGGCCAACCGACTGAATCCAACCGTTCAATTCCGGATCTCGCGTCTGTAATATATTATCATGATTGTCACTTGTTTTACCACTCCCTAGGGCTAAATACACATTACTTATAATTATTCTTTAAATATGTATTTTACCATCATCATCAGCCCTTTCTAACGTCCCACTGCTGGGAACGGGCCTCCCTCAATACAAGGGGGATCAGGCCAAAGTCCACCGCGCTGGCTTAGTGCGTGTTGGCGGACTTCACATGTCTTTCGAAAACTTGTTAGGTTTTCTCAGACATGCAGGGTTCCCCACGATGTTTTCTTTCACCGTAAGACAAGTGGTAATCATGATATTAATGATTCACACATGAAAATATCACAGGTGCGAGACCCGGATTTGAACCCGCATAACTCGGTTATCCAAGCGACCGCGTTACCGCTGGGGTATAACTTGCCATGTATTTTATACAAAGCTTAATTTATAAATATTTAGTCTTTAAATAGTTTCCAACTAAAATGTCTGTAACATAGAAATAAATGAAAAATCTTATTATTTTTGGCTATGCAACCATAACATAATATCATTAGAATATGATGCTATCACGTATTATAAAACAAATTATTATTATCGTAATATCTATTCCCGTGTGCAAATCATTTAGTGACAGTTAAATAATAATAAGTTTGATTGATTATGGTATATCATTAATTTAGCGTTTTGCTTACAAATACATTTATATTAATCTCATTATCTCATGAATATGGATCAATAGCAACAAAATGAATAATACGTTATAGTTAATTTTCAACCATTTTGTTAGTACGGCGACGAATACATCGTCAGCAAAATTAGCATATTCGAAAACCTAGCAAGTTTTCGAAAGACATGCGAAATCAACCAATCCGCACTTGGACTAGGCATTGTGGACTATGTTCACCTCGCATTAGAGGAAGACGTGGAGTTTCTACAGTAGACTCTAAAATAAGGGCTATTTACAGTACATAATAAAATAATCTTGTGTTTTAAAAGATATTACTTAAATGACTACAAGATTGCACGAAACATCTTTGACTAATTAACCTAACTTATTGTATCTAACATCTATTCAAATCCCTTTTAAGATTATCTTGTATCGTGCGGGTATAGAATATTTAGAATTCTCAAGGAACTTACACATTATGTACAGACCTGTGTACTGCCTAAAAAACTTTTAAAACATTCTTTATTTAAAAATTTCGTTTTTATTTCTTATTAAGGTGAAATTATACTTTCGTTAGTGTTAACATACAGCGTTTTTGCCAAATTAGCATATAGCAATAGTAAGTAAACTTTAGTAGTTTAGTACCTTAACGTTTGGATAGCTTATGTAGATACATTATTTTACTTTATGTTAACTGTTAGTACTCATAGTTTGGAGTCGCTCGTAAACTTTTTGAAACGATTTTGAAATGATGAAAACGTTCATCGTCAAAGAAGACTATAAAACATTTGAAATGAAATGTCGAAGTTAAACGACTTTAATATTATTACTATCTATTAAAATACTATCATTTAAGAGACAGTAACTAGAGTTTATATAGTAGAGAATGACTAAAGTAGAGAACGGATTTTTTGTTAAAGTTACCTTATACTGATAATAATAATATAATTGTGATAAATATAATAACATTTTCTTAGTAGTAGTTTAATTTTTGGTGTATTTTTTTCCTTTAACTTCCTTTTTGGGTAGATAAATTATTGAAATAAACCTTCTGCAGCATAGTATTTGTTTCTTTTTAGATACGGCATAATAGATATTGACCTTTCATAGTTAATTAATAAACACATTTTCTTCATATGAAGACGCTTAATGCGAAGTGTGGCCTAAGTGGGTGATATAAGTGAGAGCATATTTATTTTATTGTAGTCACAGATAGAATTGAATGTAAGAAGCATATGTATTTGTTTAATGTGTGCGACTTGCGGTTTTGATAGTATAGATATAGCATAAATAATTCATTAGAAAATTTACTGGGCAGTAAGTCATCGTTCGGTAAAAAATATGTTTACAACTCAGATCATCTCTGCATAGTACGATATTTTCCTTATGAAAAGAAATCTTTATAATGGTACCGTCAAATCGTAATATCGATTTTTTAAATTTAACCCTTAATTGCTTTTTGAAGCATTATGAATAAATTTGGCATTTATTAAAAAATGTGTAAACAAAATAACTTTGCCGTCACAATAATTAAACAAACATTTTAATTCGTAGCGATCTAAACGAAAATAACGAAAATAATTGTTCCAAGAGTAATGAGAAATAAATAGGAATGATTAATTGCGATTTTAAAAGACACGGCGTTTAATCTAAAACTCATTTAACGTTGGAAATTTGTCCTTTCAACAAATTAGCCAAGTTCAAGTCTTAATAGAGATATTCCAGGACCATCTTAGAGAGGTACAAGCTATAATTAAAATATGTTTTAAGTTTTAGCTATTATACAACATTCACTATATCTTTCAGTAGAAGCTGAAAATTTAATTTCAATTTTCAAATTAATTTTTAACTTATGGTTTATAGAAAGAAAGTGGATTTTCTACTATAATTATAATCTAATACGAAGAAACACCTTAATTTTATAGTATACATAAATTATAAGCATATAAAATAGTATATATCATGTTTAAATGTATGGTAAAACAAGGTTCAAGAACAACACTCGTGAAGGAGAAAGGTATCAGCAGGATTTACTAGGTCGTCATAATGTTTGATCGGGGACTCCAAATCTCTGTAAGAGAAACCATATCTTGGGCCTCGACGTGATCCGATTTACATAATAGCGGCCGAGTTGCCTTCTTCTATGTAAAGTAAAGTTTTCGCTATCATTCCTAAAGATATTAAAGGCTATGAAATGATTGATACGTAGTAGATCTGTCGCGGGATGATTTATGCGGTTGTGTTCTGATGACAAGTTATTAAGCCGTTTCAGAAAAGTTTTGATGTGAATGAACACATCTTTGGATAAAATATGATCTTAGAAAGATAGTAGTAAGTAGCACTAGCTTGAAGGGTTTTAAGATTAAGAGGTTTCGCGCAACATTTAACATGTCTACATTCAGAAGAAGCGTGGACTATTTATGATAATATTTGATATACAGTAAATGTATGGGATTTTTATTTTCTGCTACTTTAGACACGGGGTCTTGTACCAGTACTGCCTGATGGACACATCAATACAATTAAAAAAATCATTTTTTTATATTATGTTTTTGTCAAATATATAAAAATAAAATATATAATTCATTTTATGTATTCTAGCATTCTCTAAATGAGTACAAAGTCTCAAATTTTATCATAATTTTACAATATATCTAAAGTTCTTTTAAGTGGTAGTGCCATGCTTGTTACCTTCGGGTAGCAACCGAATGGGCCGGCACGCCCCGTATAGTTCATTAGTACCACTCTCTCACAGAAGACCGGCGTGAAGTGGCAGCTATGCTGTCGCGTTTCGTCCGGTGAGTGAGAGTCCGGGAGGCCCACTCTCCTTCCCCCCTCCCTCTTCCCTTCATCCTCCGCCTTCGTTCCCCCCTCCCTCCCACTTCCCTCCCTCCTCCATCCCTCCCTTTCCTGAAAGGCCGGCAACGTATCTGCAAGCCTGGCTTGCAGATGTCCATGGGCGGAGGTGATCACTTCCCATCAGGTGAGCCACCTGCCCGTTTGCCCCCTTTTTACCATAAAAAAAAAGTAATAATCTCAAAAAGACTAATATACCTTGCCTGGATTAACAGTCAACAACTACAACCAACATCAAAGCAATACTTGCTTACAAAAAAAACCTATCATAAAAAATTAAAAGCCTTACACTCAATAAATGCTTCCTTTAGCCATGATTAAATCTGATAATTATATAGTTCAGTGTAATTTTATGAACATTACACTGTTTCTGGTAAATATATCACTTTAATTTGCGATCGAAGTGTGATAATATCGTTATGAATAATTAGGCCGTGAGGAGCCGTTCTCGATAACGTCAGCCGATTAATCAAATTCATTATATACTACTGTTCGTTTTACTCCAATTTTATATTTTTGTTAATACTTTATAGGCAACTGATTTCTTTTATATCAGCTTGCTTTTATTTTATAAAATACTAGCGACTGGCCCTCGCTTGGCTCGGGCTCTTCCCTAGATTTAGCACAGGCAAAGCCGCGGTATCCGCTAGTTATGCATACAAACCTCCCTCTTGAATCACTCTATCTATTTAAAAAAAACCTTTGTATTTTTGTATTTTTAAAGATTTAAGCATACATAGGGACATAGGGACTTCGCTATGTAGTGATAAAGGTTTCTTACTAGTATAGTAATAAACACTAAATGTAGCCTATTAATGTCCCACTGCTGGGTATCTGCCTCTCCCCCTCATGAAAACACGAACGAAATGCCACGGTATATACTACACTGACCAAATGGTATATATAGTCTGTCCTTCTATTAGAAGTCAACGTAATTTTTATGTTTTTATTCGTATTTATAATTTAGAAAATGATATGTGTATTTAAATCATAATATCAATTTTACTAAGACTAGCTAACACAGGAAAAATTGTAGAGCACAGGTGTACGCTGACACCAGTGCAATCTCTGTTCCATTCACTCTTTAATTTTAATGAGACCATAATTTAAAAACATTCCCTCTGAAATTTGAGGTGAAACGCCACCAAATAATAATTTCGGACTATTGCTCGGACTTTCTTAACCAAAATAAACAATAAATGAAGTTAATCCGACATGGAATTTGAATCTAGGACCTCCTGAATAGAGCCTTACCTACCGTCATCATCAGGGAACATATAAAATAGCACTCAATATAAAAGAAAATATCGAATACGACTGGAAGTTTCTAAGAAAACCTAAAACACACAAACTCTACAGCTTATGAAATATATTGGTATTTATTTTCGGGGTCTACTTATTTAATCAAGATAAATAATCTCATTTCTGTCATAATATTTTTTAGTCAATCAAATATCTTAACTTCGGATTATTCTATCACATTCAGAACTTATTTTTAATAAAATACGTTAAAATAGAGAATGAAAAGAATGTTATTAGAGTTTCAAGATATTTACTCTGGCAATATCTGCGATGAAAGTATCTGAGGAATATAGCGACCTTTTAATTCCATTAAAATGTTTACATAAGATAGTTTAATGGTACCTAATTACTTAAGTTTTGTTATGAGAAAATTATATAAAATGATCTATCCACGTGAATAGTTAATTAAAATTATACTTTCATTTACTTAAGTTTTGTGGTTAAAATACATAGATATTGTTAATAATGTAAATTTTATAATCTTTCTTAAGACGCACATTTTCTATTTAAATGAATGACTTCGTGTACTAGCAACTTAGCCTCGCTTCTTCCGGGTTCATTTCTAGTTAACTAACGGTAATATTAGGTTATAGTCTATACATGTATTAAATTTCATAAAAATTTTTCATTCGTCAATTCGTTTAGTTTGAGAGTTTAAAAGCTTTCCTTGCTTTTTAAAAGCTTCACCTTTGAATAGTAGTTGTTGATATGACCCCCTTTTAACCGGAATTGAACATTCCATAGCAATCAGAATGCATATTCGCTCGATATGTTACGTTGCTTTACATCGTTTTAAAATCAAGAACTGTCCATTCTCTAACCTTTCATCGTCATCATCCATCTAGATTCAATCTAAATGCACTGCGCTAGAAAATACTACTGGGTTAACTAAATAATTCTTATTATAATTATTCTGCTTTTTCTTTCTTCTTATTTCTTATAATTCTTATTATAGTAGGTTTATTTACTTATATACATGTTTTATAAAATACCTTGAAACATTATTAATACGCCAACGCCAACGCAATAGAATAGATAAATAAAAATATACACGTTGCCTTTAATAAGGAATTGCAAGGAATTTATAAAATTCACTTTTACGTCTTCAGTACTAGTATTCAGATGCTTTGTGTAATTCTGCAAGTAAATAAGAAATTTGTGATAATTTTAACCCCGACGCAACCTTCACCGAAGAATTTCATTTCTATTACATTTACAATAGAAAATACACACCGAAATATCTTGTCTTACATTGTTTTCATTCACCGTACCGCATAAAATTAAACCATAATTTCAAGACAAAACCGCCTCTATATTAGGACACACTAGGTATGTACTTAGACCTAAAAATTATAGAATAGATATATGTTGGCATGGTTTCTTATTACTTATAGTATAAAAATACGTTTAAAAGCTTAAGTATAATTGAGCTTTGGCAAATTTTGTAAACCAAGAAAGGGGTAAACAGGAAAATTTGCATAGAAAATATTATATTAACGGTTTTAAGTAAAACAGTACGAGATATACTTGTAAATACAAATTAAATTTAGAAGCTTTCATGTTAGATATTTTTGACATATATTTTGATAGTACTTACTACACAAGTTTCTATAGATTTATATAAAAATCAAAAGGTTTAAAGAGGAAGAGTTTTACACCGGCTCTTGATTCCATTTCCAAATCTTAATCTAAGGCATTCGAGTTAGGTTTTGCAACAAAATTTATGCTACATCACAACATTAGCGTCTGAATATTCATTACGCTTCGTAATATTTACAGCGATGCTCTAACAAATTATGCGACTATAACTGAATTTTGAACTTTTCATAAAAGAAAACTTTTTTTTATAAAAGTTCCACGTGTTCCTATGCGATTTTAGTTCATCATTTTTTTCTTAAAAAATTTTATACATATTTATAAAAGTTATATTGTATAATGCTAGTAAAATATTTAGAAAATAATTTTCTTTTATTTTTTTTAACATACAGTATGTTATTTTTATAATGACGTCCCAAAATATTTTAGTGCTATACAATACCGTTAAACTTATACTTAGGTAATATTTATTTGTACCATTTATTAAAATATTACATAATCGAAATATTAAATAGTATTAAATTTATTAATACTGCGTAGGTTGCCAATTTAAATTTTAAATAAAAGTATTGAGATTTTTAGTTCCTGATTTTTTAATGCTTTACAAGTATGTTTACTGCGAACTAAGGTTTTTAACGTGTAAAAAGGCATAGTTATTGCAGATAGTGTACTCTGCCGTCAATCATGCAATAATTTGTATTATTGCATGTTTGCATGATTATAATTAAATTTTAAATATAAAAAATATCAACATTTATTCTAAAATTAATTAAAATTAATTAATTAACATAATTCTTCGAGAAAAATCATATTGAAAAAGAAACATATTTTTCCTTAAAAACAATCTCTAATTTAAGATATAGGAAGTAATAAAACAAACATAAAAGGAAGAGGAAAAGCGAATATAATATACCAATATTTTGACAAAGATTTTGACGCCAAACAAACAATCAATAGATAGAAACGTTTTAATCAAAACTTTGACAATACGAACCGTTCGTTATACCAATTGTTATTTCCAATATATACCGTTATTTTCAATTTGACTTACAGTTAAACAAATATTGATGACACGTTTTCTTGCTGAGCCAGCGGTCGCGGGTTCGAGTCCCGCTGGTGGCATTCATTTGCTGAGTTTTCTCCAGTCATGGGTGTTTAATGTTTATATTTATAACTAGTGGAACCCGCGGCTTCGCTCGCGCTAAACCTAGGGACGAACCCGAGTGAAGTGAGGGTGAGTCGCTTGTTTAAGATTAACATTTCCATCATACATTACATATGTGTAACTCTAGCGAATGTTGCAGCGCACGCCATAATAGCTCGCAGATGGTAATTTTTTACTACTTACTTGACACTTATCGTCATATTTTAGACAATTCACACAATATCTTTATAAATTGTAGCCTATGTGTTATTCTGATGTATAAGCTATATTGTTGTATAGTTTCATTAAAACCAATTCAGTAGCTTTTACGTAAAAGAGTCCAGAGATCCATCCATATTTACAAACTTTTGCGTTTATAATATTAGTATAGATATGTATGTATTTAAAGTAATAATATATAATATATAAAATATTATATAGTCTATTAACTATCTAGTTTTCGAAACACAAGCCTCGTAGCTTACCACGGAACTAGATGGCGTTGTGTACCTACTAACATTTCAAGATATTTATAATTACTATTTATTTATATTTACATTAATGAATTTTAATTGCATACGCATATTTTCATCGTAATTTTTAACAAATTGATGAAATACTAATATCTTGCACAAAGTATGAATAAAGACCAGACTGTAACAGATATCTTTTTGACTGAATATTTCGTTTAGTCTTCCTGAATTTGTGATTAATGTAATGCACGAGTATTCACAGACTCTTTCAATGGAACATTAATCTGATATAAGCAAAAGGAATTAAGGCTGAGGACTAACGATTTTTTCAGCATATACTCTACTAAGAAAAACTGAACTTGCTCCCTTATTCTTAAGTTCAACTAAAAATTTATTTTACACCCAAAGCATTCAATGTACCTACTCTTGTACCTACTCTATTTAAAAAAAATCTAAGTAAATAAATCACAGGAAAGAATAAGTTTAACTAAGTTCAGTTACATCACAAACAAATGAGCTCTGCCATATCTTCACTACATATAAAACATAGTCGATCGCCACGTCTATTTGTCTATTCGCGATAAACTCAAAAACTACTGCACCGATTTTTATACTGTTTTTGCCAATAGATAGAGTGGTAATCGAGGAAGTTATTTGTCAAGTTTTTGTATATATTTACTACTAATAAAATACTATTCAGTACTATCATAAAAATACATATCCATACTAATATTATAAACGCGAAAGTTTGTAAGTATGGATGTATGGATGTTTGTTACTCTTTCACGTAAAAACTACTGAATGGATTTTAATGAAACTTTACAATAATATAGCTTATACATCAGAATAACACATAGGCTACAATTTATAAAGATATTGTGTGTATTGTCACAAATGTGACGATAAGTGTCAAGTAAGTAGTAAAAAATCTACCACCTGCGAGCTATTCCGGCGTGCGCTGCCAAAACCGCTAGAGTTACACATATGTAATGTATGATGGAAATGTTTATCTTAAACAAGCGACTCACCCCCACTTCGCTCGGGTTAGTCCCTAGATTTAGCGCGAGCGAAGCCGCGGGTTCCACTAGTTATATTATATATAAGGTGAAAAAGAGGTACAATATGATGAAAAATTAATAATTATCTAATATAATTAAATTAATTTTCCATATTACATTTGCATTTTTGAGTTTGCTATATATCAAATAATTTCTTGTAACTAACGAGGCGTTAAGAGTCAATCGACTGAATTATTTAAGCTGAAGTCGGAGTAAAGCGTAAACTTTGTACTGCGAGTTTCATACAAAGACAAATAAGATCATAAATATTAATATGATATATAAAAACACAATTTACTTTCGTGCAGCCTTATTCTGTGTAAGAAAACGTGAATTTTAAATAATAGAGGATGAAAATGCAAAAAAAATCAAAAACATAATAATCTTTTTAGCTGGCCAATGACATTAATCTACATATCTGACCTTCAAACAATCTTGTAAAATATTTTTTTACCATTTTATCACCAGATCTTCTTTACCAGATCATAATTTTATGTTATTATAAAATAATAAATACACTAGTATGTAAATTTTTTTGTTCTTCACAAAAATATTATTATGTTTAAAAAAAATCTCACTATACATTTGAAGCAAAAAATTACAATTCTTTAATTTCAAAACAGATGTTATTCTTGCCTATAATTATTTTAACTTTTAATTATATCCAAAATCTATAAAATTAATCCAAAGACTATCACATGTAGTTTATTCTAAAATTCTACATTCTAACATTAATTTGCTCTGTCTAATAAGAAATAACTGAAAAACTATAATATTGCATTGGTTGACGTATACTGTTCAAAAGTAAAAGCTTACACTTTTTGTTCCGCGGTTTTATTTGAAACCTACAATACAAAACGTCTGTCATTTCAAATGAGAAACAAAAGAAATGAGCGCATGCTACTCAAGCTGAGGAGTCAGATTCAGACTCATCTGTGACTTACTTGTATTTATTTCGACATGTACGTATTATATTTTTTTGTTGGGACATTAGTACACACAACGCCATCTAGTTCCGTGGTAAGCTACGAAGGAAGCTTGTGTTACGGATATCAGATAGTTGATATACTACATATATAAGTTTAAATACATACATATTATAAATATAAACACCATGACTGGAGTACAAACATCCGAATATAACAAAAGAATGCCCCCAGCGGGACTCGAACTCGCGATCGCTGGCGTAAGAAAGTAGGGTCACTACAAACAGCGCCAAACGTGTCGTCTGAATATATTTAATATTACTTTAATGATCCGACCAAATACTAAATCGAATTATTTATTAGTTGGTTCACGAAGCCACGGATAATTAAGTTTTCAGCCAACTTGGAAGCTTTTGTTTTATTTTCTTACGCTAATTTATATTAAAAAATGAATGTAACGGGATTATTAAATTAAAAAACTCAAAAAAGGGGTTTTACTTATAAATACTATTTTTAGAACATGTTAATTGATATAGTGTAAAAAAATATTTTAGCATTTTCTTCACCTATTGTTAATGCTTTCTTAAAGTGACTAATACTATGAAGCGCAGTATGAATACTGACAGGTGCAGGATCGATGCAAAGCCACACGCAATATTAATATTATGGTACTACACATTTTTTGAAAGAAAAAAATCCAAATGATTATTTTCGGTTTGAAATAAATTAAATTATTTGCTTATCAGAAAAAAACTTACAATTAAATAAAATAGTATATACTATTTGCAGAATAAAATTTATAAATTAAAAGCTTTCTATATTAAGTAACGTAGATGTTTAAACGTTTTTTTTTATCATAACAAAGTATATTTGACGTGAAAAAGAGCAATACATTGGGGATGAAACTAAATAATAAAGAAATAACATGAAAATTGCTTTAAGCTGAAAACTATCACGTTTAAAATGGTATTATAAAACACCGTGTGACATTTATAGTTTTTCAACTTTATACTCCAAATTGACTTACTATGTACTAGCTAATTCGTCATTCATGTACTCGTATATACTTATTCTTATTTTGTCCTCTGAAACTTACCTTTTGTTTTATTTGCGTCCACAGATAAAAGGCATACAAACTTTCCTATCTAAATTGACTTTCAATATAAGAGAAAAAACTTATTTTTTACCTAAAATACTATCTTAGATTAACGCGAATATTTGATATTATTTTAAATACAACTATTTTTTAGATTTTGTGCGCCTTAATATTGATTTTTGATTCTCGACGTTACGAATGCTTTACAGCAATCGTCACCTTTCCGGTCTTTCCTGTTTTCACCTTTGAGTGAAAAGTTAATGTTACAAATATACATTTAAATTTTATTTGTATGTAAGGATGATTTTATATTAGGAAGTCAGTTAAAGAATGAATACGGTTAGTTTAACCCATACTAATATTATAAAGCTGAAGAGTTTGTTTGTTTGTTTGGCTCAACGCGCTAATCTCAGGAACTACTAGTCCGAATTGAAAACAAATTTTGTGTTGAATAGTCCGTTTATCGAGGAAGGCTAAAGGCTATATTATATCACGCTACGACCAATGGGAGTGGAGCATCAATGAAAAATGTTGCAAAAACGGGAGAAAAATATTTCTTTTGATTTAGAACGCAAACGGAACCGCAGGAAAGGCTAAAATAATAAAACAATAATTCCTTTTCAATAGAAAACAGCCTGTTTGGAATTAATATAAATAATATGATATATAAGTATATTTAGCATCCAGTTTGAAATATGTCAAGCCCAGCAAAGAGAATAATTCAATATTCCTAGAATTTCAGACCGTCTAGTATTTTCGTCTGATATAAAATTTACGGCAAAACGGCGGTATGTCTGACACTGATAACAACAACTTGTAATGAAATCACCAAATATAAATCTGTAAAACGATGATTTGTAGAAAGTTATTTTATAACCATCTATATCTATACTAATATTATAAAGAGGAAAGGTGTGTATGTAAGTATGTTTGTAACGAATTGGCTCATAAAGTACTAGACCGATTTAAAAAATTCTTTCACCATTTGAATGCTACATTATCACTGATTAATATAGGCTATTTTAATTGCAAGGAAAAAATAAGGATCCTTACTAAAACTACAATAATGTTACCCAATATTAAAGAACATAATATCAATATCGATTTTGACGGAACTTTCTGAGTAACTTAGGATACTTTTATTTTATTATATAACTTAATTTATGTTAACTTACGCCCAGCAAGGTTTGCTAGTAGCTAATATAATAAGTTAATTCCTTTATTCATGTACATTTTAATATAAATTTTGTAAATTATTAGATTGTTATAAATATATCCATAACAATGAAGCTATTTTAATCAAATGTTTTTAGTAAAACTTTTGATTACAGATTCTGTGGTGAAAAGTACCGAGGCTTTGTCCTCTAATACGGGAATATTTACTACCGACTTTATTGAAAAGCGAAACTTTTCGCTTAGTCGTGATGAGGAAACTTCCAGGGCACAGTTGTCAATATTACGTATTATAATAGTTCATAGACATTCATAATAACTGTTCATTTTTTATTTAAAATTTAATTTTAGCGATATTATATCCTTTATAAAAAATACATATTTATATTTAAAAAAGTCTAAAATTTGTAGGATTTCTAAGATTTGGGAATAGAGTAACTCTAAAATAAGACATCATAATATTAGGTTCTCAGTTTAAGATGACCCTTTATTCCTGTTATTCTTTACCACACAAAGCAGTCTTTAATCATCATTATTGCCGCGTAAAAGGGATGGATGGTGGGGGCAAAAATTAACTTAAAATGATGCATCGGGAGAATTTTTTGTACAATAGTAATAGTAATAAGTATATTAATGAATAATTTTACTTTTCAATTTTTTTTAGGGAGTAAATGTATTTTTTTGCTTTTTATAGTTTTTCTTAAGAAAACGATGAATCAATTTCGATAAAATTTATAAGAAACCATCTCTATGAGATAATAAATTCGAGTAAAATTATAAATTAACGATCATTAAGTTCTTCCTGCTTATTACATTTAATGTCAGGGATAAGCTGAACTTTTATTTAATTCGAAAAAAAAAATAATAAAATATATTTTATATTTATATTGAACCACTGTTTGCTCACAGCATAACGTTGTAAGTTATTTAGTCAGTCAATGTTTACGAAACGGTGAAAATACCCTGGGGGATTTAGCGATATATATTAAATATTTAAGACTACAAAATACATACTGCCTTGTGAACCGAATCCAATAAGATTTTATTAATAAATAATTAATAGCAATATGTAGGTATGACTTTTGAAAAAAAAACACTGTTAAAATATTTTTTTGTAATAGTTAAAATCCATTTTTAGGGCAATATTTTTAAATTCAAATAGTATTTTATACGTTTTTTGAAGTAAAAGATAAATTATAAAAGTGAAACTAAAATTAGAACAAGTTCTTAATATTTTTGTAAGAATAACACATAGAATGATGCATTTCAAATTAGTACACCATAACGCCGTTGAAACCAATTTGTATGGACTGTTAGAAAATTAAAAAATTGATTAGAAAACGAGAACGGCTGTCATAACTTTCACGACATGATTGTGATTGTAAAACCATTTGAATTTTCATCGTAAATTTTTATTCGGTTTATGTGCACGTTATTCCATGTGTTATTTTTGTACCCAGTTATCGAAAATATGTTTTTTTACATAATAACAAAAATGTGTTATAATATTTATATATATTTATTATTTACACGTATATTTGTCATTGTAATAATACTATTCATGAGAATTTTCCTGTAAGTATACTTAAAAGGTTTCCAATTCATATAATTCCATATATATTCATATTCATATACATATTCATATATATTCATATTCATATGCATGCAAACTATAACACTTTGTCAGTCATAAGATTAGACACTATTTACATTTTATGTCTCAATTACACTAACATTAAGTAGCAGATTTCTGGAATGAACTTCATTGTTTATCGCATGAGAAGTTCCTTAATAGTCTTTTTGCACTTTCATGGACGCTTGGTAGAAAATTAAATTCCTGCCGTTATTAAATAATTTGTAATGTTAATGAGTATAAGATAAATTTTTAAGGAACTAGATTTTATAATTAGGCTTGCAAGAACTTACAGTCAGATTGACTCTATTTTAGCTTTTAATTCTAATATTTTTAGTGATAAGAAACACATTGATATATATATATATATATATATATATATATATATATATATATATATATATATATATATATATATATATATATATATATATATATATATATATATACGTATACGTAGAATAAATTATGTATGACACACCGGTTCAAAAAATCAGTATTAAAACCCAACAGAACCTCCACTATCAAATAAGCTCTTAACGGCAATGGATCGGAAAAGCTCTTATACACTCTGCGATCAGAAGCGACTCGCATAGCATATCACCAACCAAAAAATGCTGCATCCCATGACGTTTCTTGACAAGATGGACATAATATTTTAAAGAGGATAGTCCTGCTATAAGTTGAACTTCAGATGTCAATTTAAAAAACGATACCCAAAATTAGATGCCACGTCATTAATATTCCAATAAGTCATCACTAGGATACAACTGACTTTGAAAATAAATTTTACATTTCAATTCAATTCAATTATTTCCTTTAATGGCTTCCATAAGTGCCAGTTGGGCACAGTTGACTTCGCCAATGTCGCGTAGAATGGAATATTTTACATTTAATACAAATATGTAGAAAATACAGTTGTCAAAACAGGGATATATGGCCTAAGAAGAGTAAATAATCTACGTTGTTTAAATCATATAATACTAGCGACTCGCCCTCGCGTCGCTTGGGCTCTTGCTTAGGGATTTAGCACAGGCAAAGCCGCGGGATCTGCTAGTTATGCATATAAACCTTCCTCTTGAATCACTCTATCTATTAAAAAAACCGCATCAAAATCCGTTGCGTAATTTTAAAGATTTAAGCATACGTAGGGACATAGGGACAGAGAAAGCGACTTTGTTTTATACTATGTTGTGATTAACTGATTAAAACAGAATTTTAGAATTTTAAATTACTCAAGAATAAATTGAATAGACGCAATCTGGTTCCGTCGTAACTTAAAAATAATACTTGGAGCTATGTGTTTTAACTTATTTTGAAACACAAGTTTGGACGCTCAGGGCGTCCAAAGTTTGTTTACGTGGCGATAAAGAGCGACATCTACATTCTTGCATCTATACTTCAGGTAGGTATTTTATATTTCAATGTCTTCGCAGTGATATATACTTTTGTCTTGAAAAGTACAATATTTCTTTTTCAATCTTATCTACAGCATAACATAAGTGAAATATTAATTTATTTTTAAGATAAACGTTATGTTTAAAAGGAAAACTACAAACATATGTTTGAAATCTTATCTCATACTATACCTTTAATGTTATTATTTTTCGCACCACAAAAAAGTAATAAGTAAAGTATTATGAAATTTACGCAAGAGGAGACCAGTAAATTATTATTAAAATATACACAGTGTTGTTTAAATGTATTATAATTTTATAACATTGAAACCATTCAGATTTTGAAATCATAGTGTAATATTATGTGGATCAAAAAAATGTAAATATTTATTAAATTTCCTGATTAAACTTTTTATTAAGACTTTTGTGTTCTTATTCTGTATAATGTGGTTTAGCTTTTATTAATATAATAAATTAGGTTTAATTACTCACATAAGTCGGGCAAGTAGAGCGCAATTTAAGTTCATTCGATTTTGCTTTCAGGACGATGATGTCATCTATTGATATTAGAATTATTACCATGGAAGTGTATTATTACAGCCTAGCCTTTCCTGCGGCTCCGCTCGCGTTCTAAAGGCTGAAAATGAAAAGAAATTTTTTCTACCGTTTTTTTGCAACATTTTTCATTGACGCTCCGCTCATATTAATTGTAGCATGATGTAATATAGCCGTCCTCGATAAACGGACTATCGATCACAAAAATAATGTTTCAATTCGGACCAGTAGTTCCTGAGATTAGCATGTTCAACCAAACAAACAAATTCTTTATAATATTAGTATAGATTACAACATGTCACACTATTTTTTTATACAGCATATATTTCACTTTCCACTAACATCTTTTAAACTTCATATTTTATTTCTCTTTCCTCAGACTGGCTGCGACATAATACCAGTGCTATTTTTAGTAAAAAATGAATGTATCTCATAAAAATAGCACAAAAATAAACAGGTGGCGAACGTAACTGAAAGCCAACGACTGTATTAAATCTTCCCCTCGATGCATTCCTATAAAAATAAACAACGAAGTAAGCTCACGTGGGTTTTCGTTTTCCAAGTGAATTACGACTATTTAAAATTTAATTCTCCCAATGCTGGCTGGTGTAATTTTATTAGCAGACTGTTTCACGAGACTATAAAGATGACTAATGTACTGAGGGCGCGGGTCGAAACGATAATCTGGATATTTTCAGTTAAAACTGGCTTAAACTAGAACTTAAGCTATGTGATCTATCATGAATATTCATAGATATAAAATAAGGCATTCATGAAACAAATTAGTTAAAGACACTACAAATAAGACGTTTTCGCACTTGACATTAAAATAAGATAATAATGGTAGAGGAGACCGTGGTAGATCGACCTTAACCGATCTGATAACCAGATGAGACATATTTTTTATCGAATATAATTTATTAACAAATATGCCTATAATAACTTGCCTATCTGAAAGTGCTCATGGCTATTTTTAGCTAGGCAACAGTGCTTTAAGTATGATTTTTTGCAGGCAAATCTATATGACTGATTTTGTAATAAAATGATCTAAAATTTGATATAACTTTCGATAAGTTAGCAGAACGATGGAGTCACCTATATTGACTTACCTGTTCACATCGGCTTGCCAGGTAGCTATACACAAAAATGAGTAGGCAAGCCTTCTGAGGCTCTGTGTGTTAAAAACAACAGTGAAATAAAATTCATTTGGTTATCAAAAGAATGAAAGTGATGAAAAAAAATCGATTAAAGTTAATTTAATTAAAAATAGCCATGAGCACTTTCAGATAGGCAAGTAATTATAGGCATATTTGTTTATAAATTATATTCGATAAAAAATATGTCTCATCTGGTTATCAGATTGGTGAAGGTCGATCTCCCACCGGCTCTTAGACCATAAGACTTAATATTTGAATGCGCAATTAGTTCAGCTTTTTGTATTAGTTTCTTAGATGGTAATATTAACTTCAACATTGTTCATATAAGAAATGATAATATTATTAATAAAAGTATCACATGAATTATCATGTGTTACTTTTTTTATTCGTACAAGTTGGTACTTGTAAATTCCTCAAACCATCAAATTTTCACATCGGCCGAAGTTCTATATATATCTCGAGAAACTTGTCCTGATAAGGAATCATACTATTGGAACAAAATACCTTATATACTACGAATGGTCAAAAATAACTCTTATTCTTGTAAAGATAAGTGCTACTAGAGCATATGCTTTATGTTTGTAGTCCCTCCTGATTGCAATCCAGCTTATAGCTTTTTTATTGTATACGCAATCACTGTTTTGCTCTGTGAACAGGCGTCTCGATTTTGATTGCCTTTGATCCTCGTAGATTGGTATAGTTGAGGTTGAAATAGTTTATGGGGATGGATGTTTCCTTTAGAAATATAAATTGTAGGAAACACATTTTTTTAATTAACAAAATGGGCTTTGTATAAAGTAACTTCAAGTCATAATTCAAATCGTAATTCAAAAAGCTTCAAATCGTAATTTATTAAAATATCTAATACAATTTCGTTAGAATGCCATTAAAGACTAATCTGATGTAATAACACGCAAAAACACGGAAAAATATTGACTAATATATTCGGTAAACAAAATAAATTCACTTTTACCATGATTTAGTAATCACTTCGCCTATTAACTATAAATCCCCAGAAACAAGCATTCCAAAAATAACAAAACGCGCACGTATCAATATAAGAATATTATGTTGAAATGAAACCCCGCATATTATATTGTACGTTTTCAATAACGGGAAACATCTGTGGGAAGAAATTGATTACATCGCAGCGCTTAGGCGTTGAGGTTTTAACATGAAAAGTCACTTACATACTTAACATTGTAATGGTGACGAATTTTTCGTATCATATCGCTTTTTCGTTTTGTAACTCTATAATCATAATCTTGATTACTTTATTAGGAGATTTTACTTTAATATTGTAATATTATAGTCAATTTTACGTATTACTAGCGGACCCAACAGACGTTGTCCTGTATACATTGTTTTTTTTTAAACTTTTGCTCCCGGTGAAATGTTTTAGTATGCATGCGCAAAACAACGTTGCCTAGCAACGACTTATTTATTAATGAATATGTCATTTATTGTGCAAATGTATAAATAACTAATTAATTTAAAAAATACATTTTGTAGTGGACCAAATTCTGAATCTAAACCATTCTCGAATCTCCACGAACACACACAAAAAATTTCATCAAAATCGGTCCAGTCGTTTAGGAGGAGTTCAGTCACATACACACGCACACAAGAAATATATATATTAAGATATGTATAAAAGTATATTAGTAGTATAGTAGTAGTAGTATATTACCCATAAACTCTGTTTTGACGACACGCGTGGCGCAGCTTGTAGTGACCCTACTTGCTGCGCCAGCGGTCGCGGGTTCGAGTCCCGCTGGGGGCATACATTTGTTGAGCACGAATGTTTGTACTCCAGTCATGGGTGTTTATATTTATAATATGTATGTATGTATTTAAACTTATATATGTGTAGTATATCAACCATCTAGTATCCATAACACAAGGCTCGTACCTTATCGTGGAACTAGATAGTACTGTGTGTAAATGTCCCAACATATTTATTTATTTATTTAAAGAATAATTAAGTAGCCCAGTGATGGTAACCGACATGTCTAAGAGAATTTAGCAAGTTTTAGAAAGACAATAACTTAATCCCTCTCGTATTGAAGGGATGCACGTACCCAGTAGTTTGGTCATTAAAAATGACTGAATACAATAAAAAATATAACTTATAACATAAAACTTATTCATTTTTTTAATAAATTACGAATATTCTGTTAAACGAAATACTGAGCCACATATTAACGTAAAAACCAAAATGTAGCGCGGAATAAAATTTTAATACACAATTAGCAAATTAGGCACGGATCGTTTTATTCGTTCCAGATCTGACTTTGGTGACAAAGAAAATGAAACATCAGGGACAGTAAAACCTCCGGAGTATCGCGCGATACGATAAGCAAGTAATCTGTGAAAGGGCTGTTAAAAAGATTAATGGTTTGGAGACTTAGGTCACCGACTTCTTTCGTGTCCTAAGATATAGTTAGTGTAGTTTAAAGAGCATGTTGCAGCAAGTTAGAATTAATAGTAATAACATTAGCATAAAATGTAAATTGAAAAAGATTTGGTTTTATTTAAAGTTTTATGTTTTCTTTAGTATGTTTTTGACCATTATCTTGTTGAGACAATAACTCACAGAACCATCTATTTTTATGATAAATTACGAAGTTTGTGTTATGGATGTACACTACACATGCACAACTTTTAAATTACATACGTCATACATATTGAACACCTATGACTGGAGTGCAAACATTCGTGATCATCACAAAAATAAATGCCCCTAGCAGGATTCGAACCAGCGAACACTGTAATAGGATTGATATAAACTAAGCAAAACTCGTCTTCATGATGTCCAGGTATTAGGGATAAGTATGAAGAAAAAATTATAACATATACGGTTTATACCATACAAATTAAAAAGTTATAGTGGCCTTCAATTAAAGTATCGCTAGACAATAAGATGAAAAAAGAATAAAAAAGAAGGGAGAAATTCCTTACAGAGAAAATTTATTCGTGTGTCACATATTTTATATCAAACATGATAGAAGTAGTCACACGCTTAATCTGAAAGCACATTAGGTTAGCTTTCATCGAAGGTAAATGCTGTGATGTATCTATTAATGTGATACTAGGGATGTTTCAAAGACCTTATTTTGACGAAAACTTTGTTAAGTAATGATTATATTTATTGTATGACACATACGGAGAATCATTATCTAGATTAACAAAATAAGCGTAGTAAAAAATTTAATTTTAGTTCTTTTTAGTCTTGGAAAAGTGATAAGGGACTTTAGCACGCTAGCTTGAGAAATCTAACTTATTGGCCTAATTCGCCATTATTTAAAGTAAGCAAATATTGAAAGCCATAGAAGAGTTAAGGATTTTTACTTTAGCATAAAAAAATGCGATTTTTTTCACATAACAAGAGCAAGGTAACATTAAAACCGTCAATTGGATTTTGTTTGAAAATTATGCTTGACCTATTGACCTTGACAGCATTACCTAGTTAAAGTTAGTCAAGTCTCTCGAGAAGAGTGCCAGAGTAAGTAAGTCACTCGGAAACCACTAATGGGAGACTCTAAGCTCGCCTGAATGGCGTTATAGCATAATATACTCTTAAAATTGACCGTGAATTATTAATTTATATCAAACTAGCTACTTTTATATTAAGTAATTAGTGTTTTATTTCATTATTGATTGAAAAAAAATCACACATTAGTATATTCTTCATACACACACATATATATACACACACATACCTATATATACACACACATATAGTATTTTTACGAAGCTAAGCTATTTCTAAGCCTAATTTCGAAAAAAAAATACCTACAAGGAAGTTATTCATTTGTCTTTTGAATGTTATTTTTAAAATATTAAAAAATAACACAATTTATCCAATATTTAAATAGTTTAAAGCAGCAGATTAAAGCATTTATTTGTGTTTTTTTTTATTTTTTATTTTTTTTTAAATTTAAATTTAAACCTTACAAATTGATTAAATATTAATTAATATAGATAAATGAAATCACCTTCGGTTCACAGTAAAATATAGCTAACGATAATTCTTAAACTCTCATTAATTATTTTTTGTACATATACGACTTTAACTTACATTGAAAGATACTCTGAATATGTAATGTTTTACCTAGAATAAAGTTAAAAATTTCAATGTGTTGAATCTACTCGTAGAAGTGTAATCTCAAGCATAGCATCTTCTGAGGCTAGACGTTATTGTAAAATTAATATACTGTCCAGTATCACCCTCTAAGGGATTCTACTTGGACAGTGTCCCAGGTAACTGCACAAGTTTGTGAGGTGAAAGCCAAAATAATAGCGCAACAAATAATAATACCTGATTAATTTTGAATACAACAAGGTTGTAAAGAAGAAAATGAAGTGCAAGTTGATATCTACGTTATGACAAATAATTTAAAAGTTATTATCATGAATTGAATTGAAGAAGTTATGTTACTAACTAGTCAGCTACAGACTTTTTAACGTCCCACTGCTAGGCACGGGTATCCTTTGGGTGTATGGGTTGGTAGGCTTCACATGCCTTTCGAAAACTTGCTAGGTTCTCTCAGACATGCAGATTTCCTCATGATGTTTTCCTTCGCCGTAAGACAAATAATAATCATGTTAGAAATGATTAGCACATGAATATATCAAGGATACCATCAAATATACCAATATTACCACTGGGCTATAACTGTCCTTGTACATTATAATAAAACTCAAATTATCGTTAGCTTTTATATAATGTTGTTTCCGATTTTAATTACTATCTAATGCGAGAAATTTAAAACAGTTAAGACGTTGAGAGATAAGATAAAGGTTCATTATTCAGAGATTCATTATCACAAGTAATCATAAAATTAGATTCGCTCGTTTATAATAAATATTTATTTATTTACAATATCAGAAAATGTAAGTGTAGTATATTATACTGATAATATCATCTGTACATACTTATCAATGGCCGGAATTGTACTTATAACCCGAAATGAATGTTGCCTTTGGGACCATAAATCCTCTTATATTAAAACTGGCCTGACACTGGCCAAGGATATGAGGTCGAAATAATAAAGACAAGTATTAATTTCAACACTACAGTATGCGCCTGAAAGTTCATACAGAATTATGATAGATATCAATATTAATTATACGGTTATGAAAATGAACTTCATAACAGCTAGTACTTTCTTAAGTTTACGCGAATACTTGACATTATAAATGAAACTATATTTTTGGATTTTGTCGCGGATTTATTATGATTTTTGATTCCCGACGTTTCGAATGCTTTACAGCAATCATGGTCACGGGAGAGACTAAGGTATTACACGTCTCAGGGGGTTATATACATAACAGCTATCTCTGTAGGAAATATAATTATTATTTTCTTAAATATACATTTAACCACTTGGATGAAACTTTCACTTGACTTTATAAGAAATCGAATTATAACTAAACACAATAATTTTATACATCAATATTAATAATACATTTTTCTCACTCCTCAAATAATACCGCAAATAGAAAGACAAGAAATTAACCAATTTAAAAAAAGAAAGCATCGTGTAGGTACATTTTATTTACTGTTGTGAACAATATTTTATATTTTATTAATACATATAAAAAAACGATGATAATTTTGGGTTTTATACACATTTTTCAATTTAAACAAAAGGTTCCTTAAAGAGTATTGGAACTATGCTGTGATTTGCTTCAATATTGAGTAATTAATATTAATATCAGACAAAATGAAAAGAAAAATATATTACTTTTAAAAATTTCATTGTAATTGCATCGTATTGTTACGTCAAACAGAACCTTATTACAGTTATTGCGGTAAATCTCGTTTAAATGAGAGCTGTTGAAAATATACATATTTTTTGATTTGAATTCATCGCCCTTCTGAGTTCAAAGGAAGTTACCCAAAGATTTTATTACTTTTATTCGTGAAGGTAAAATATTCCTTTATTAATTTGTGTTTAGAATTTATTTATAATATGTTTTATGAGGATGCTTCAAGAGTTAATAAATTTAAGCTAGCCATTTGTTTGGAATAATTTGTTTTCAACCGACTTCTAAAAGGAGCAGTTTCTTAATTGGGTTGTGTTTAATTTTAGTATGGTGCTTAATGGATTCACACAGAAATATTATATAACTCGTATACCTTATTATGTATTATCGAGATAGAAGTATATTTATGTGCTTTACTTAGTTTAAAATATAAAGATCCTCTCTCAGAGGTTACGTGTATATTTTTTTTATTTTTTTACTAATAAGTTATAAAGTACAGTAAAGGTAGATCTAATATCAAGATCTTTATCCTCAAATCTACCTGTGGTAAATAAAGTGATTTTGAAACCGTCGTAATTGTTTAGGAATAGGTAATTTTAAATATAATAGCAAATATTAAATAAAATAAAATATAGTTTGCCAAATTTATTTATATCTCTTTGTACCTACCTGCTGTACTGTAATGACTAATGGCTAATGAGATATATTTAGTTGTATTGTGTCGTATTAACATGTAATTAATAATTCAACCATTTAGATGATAAATATTTCATCAATAAAGCGCTTTAATGGTTAGTATAGATTTCTAAGAGGTGCGATATTTCCCGCAGTCATACTAAAAACTACTGAGATCCTTTTTTAACGATAGTAATAACTATTTTAATAAAATTTTAAAACATATTTAATGGACTTCTTCATGGATTCTACTTAGAATTTTATTATTATGTATGGGTAAAATTCGTTTATTAATTGCAGTCTAAATATCTTTTAGTAATTTTAGTCTAAAAAAAGACAATTTCCACCAAAACTTAAACGTTTTAGGCACATCGTAGTCCGTGATCTATTTTGTTTCCCTACGTTAGTTTCAAAATGAATTAGCGTTTGAATCTAGGTTGTTTACTCGATGTGGGTTCGTTTGAAACGCGACCAGTTGAAAGCTTTAATAGTGTAACGTTTAAGATAAAAAAGGGCTAGAAATGGCATGATTGCTTTTAGTCAAGTAGATATTTTGAAAGTAGGTCGAATCTGATTTATTTCGAAATATTTAATATTTGCTTAAATATTTGGAGTACTTTAATTTAGTGAGTATTATAGAGAACTATTTAAATTTGGTTCACATCTGTTAATTCTAATTCACGTATTATCAAAAACCAACCATATCCGAAACTAAAACATCCAGAAATAAAACTAAAACCATTAAATATTTAATTAAATAACAACACAAAAGCTTAAAGCTTTTTCTATCAATATTAACGCATGTTTTTTAAATAACATTAAAATTATTAACTGTACGTAGGTACTAAATATAGTGATAGCATTTTATTATTTTCATCCTGAAATTACGTCATGTTATAGCTGATAGTCTCATATAAAGTTCTTCCGTAGTATTTTCTGGTATAAGGTAATATCTCACGTGTAGCGTTTAAACGATGTGTGGGAAAGCCTCCAGATTGAATTTTCCTGTTGTTTAAAGAGAATGAGTGATGCGACGCGATATTTTTAAGAGAAGAAATGTTTTTCCATGTAATCTACTCCTTTAAACGACTTGATTTTTGTGTACCAATGATTTCTATTATTTGTTAACATGATGTTGGCCTGCAATGTGCGAGTGGAACTTAAAAAGGGAGGGGGTCACAGGTTCAAGTTTGTGACTTGACTTGACTTGTTGCATATTAAGTGAAACTAAAAACAGACACGTAATGTTATAATTATATCCGGGTAATCCCTGAAATGGCTAGACTGATTTTGACGGGACTTTCACTCAGAGATAGCTAATATTATAAGGCCTAACTTAGTATTTTTTAACCGACTTTAAAAAAGGAAGAAAAGAAAAGAAATTTAATCATTTTATTTTGGCTAGCTGAACCCGTGGCTTCGCTGACACTAAATCTAGGAGACGAACCCGAGCGAATCGAGGGTAAGTCGCTAGTATTTAACTTTTACTTAGTAAGGCTTCGTATTTTAATCACTGGCCGCAATAATATTTTGAGCTTCATCAAGGTTAGATGCAATTTCCTTAAATTATGTCATGGAGTAATAATTAAATTATGTCATTCCTATTTTTAGATTTATCTTTATTTAGTAATTAAATATTAAATAAAGTAATATCCGAAAGTACAATATATTATTATACAGTGTACATAAATAAAGGCAGTGGTGTTAGCTCAGTTATAACGCGCTGGGTAAACGTGAAAGATAATATTCTTATGAGTAAAATATCAAATCTTAAAGAACCTGCATATTTGAGAGACCTTAACAAGTTTTTGAAAGACATGTGAAGTCCGCCAACTCGCACTTGTCTAGAGTAGTGGACCCCAATCGTATCGAAGGGAGGCTTGTGCCAAATAGAGGGGACAATTAAAAATTCTGAATATAAATAGAAATACAGAATATAATATGCCAGTTAAACCAGGTCATGGAAAAATCCTCACTATTCTTAAATGTTACATATTTTGTTACCATAAGCTAAGCGCAAGCAAGCGTAAGTGATGGACAAGTTACATATTTCATTTCATTTATTGCTTTTTCCTCCATTAGCAGGCTCAGTTCATATTCACAAAATACGAATGTTGGTTTAGATACAGCTCGAACACAGCTTCGTCATTTTTTTTTTATTATTTGTCATTAACTAATGTCTTAAGATATCATTGAAGTAAATATTTTTAGAAAAAGCTATTTAACAGAAGGAATATTTGGAGGCTTGGATTTTTGGCACAGTGCAATGTACTAACATTTGATTATTATTTCCAATGTCAAAAGACAAGGTGCTTTTCTTGACATAAAATTTATAGTAATTAAGACAATAAATAAATAAAGTATCAATAAAAAAAGTAATTCTTATTTATCAACAAACGAAATTGTATTATTTATTATTTTTAGTTTTTTTTTCAATGTTTAAAAATAAAAAGAAAAAAGTACAAACGTAGAAATTATATTTTAACTTTAGGATACTCATTTCATATACTATTCATGCACTACTTCACTAATAATAACTACAAGATAGATAATATAATTTAACACCCCATTTGATGCAGCTTAAATATAAATTAGGCTGTGGTTTAGTTGAATATTAAATTTTGATTTGTAGATTTATGTGTGAGCGAGCATTAGCTGAAGCACACGTTGGTTGAGAAATGTTTTCGCTCTTGAAACGCCGGCTGCAATTTTGGCGTTAGGTTTAAAATAAAATATTATTTTGGTTATATTATAAATCGTCGGTACGCTCTCGTTAAGCTCAAGAGAATTAAAGTCATTTTTTCACATCTTTTGCATACTAAAAATTATCAGGAGTACATAATACATAATATAAATGCATGTACTTCATTGTATAAATAAATTTTTATATAAATTTTCAGGCATTTTTAACTCGTAGATTTGATTTATCAATATTTATGTATACTGTTATAGAGTTAAAATGTTTTGTACAGCTATTTTTATATAACTATTCAATTATAAATAAATTAATTAAGTCATTTTATTATAAATATTTATAGATATTCGTTATAAATGTTGGAAGCTTTAATTTCTTTTTTTGTTTTTTTTTTAATATTGTGCCATTTATGTAGTGTGTAAACAACCGAACAACCGAAGGACGGTGGTTCAGTTTTTAGGTAGTTATATGGATTTTCTATAGTGTTTAACGTAATTATAAAGTAATATACTATAATATAATCGTAAAGATCTATTACACTATACCTAGTTATAGTTTGTGAGTGCGATAGTGAATAAGTCGAAAATAAGATAATATAATATTATGTTATTAGGAATGTTAAAGCAACACCACGGGCTACAAGTAGTAATAACACAAAATAAAATTTGGTTTCCCGGAAAGGAACGAAGGGAAAACCTTTTAACACACGTACCGGATTTGCATAGGCTTTGTAGGTGCTATTTCTGCAAAGCATTTTTTGTATGGCTTATGTTATTATACTTAGTGGATATTTAAGAATCTACTAAGACTTCTACAACAAAATGAATTAAAAAAATCATACATACCATTAATTGGCAAATAAACGGCGATACACATGCCGTATTTAGTCAAAAGCTGAGTTTTTACCGCGGTACGTTTTATTCTAGTCACGTTTTGTACCTTTTATCGACAAGCCGTCGTTCATGAATTCACCCATTCCGGTGCCTATTTTTTATTTTAAGCACAAAATAAAGCGTTGTTATGAAATATTTCTCATAGAAAAATTTATTGGTGGTCACAATGTTGACAAATATTATGTAAACGTCGGGAACCAAAAATCCAAATAAATCCGCGGCAAAATCTGAAAAGACAGTTTCATTTATAATGTCAAATATTCGCGTAAACCTAAGAAAGTATTATTTTTGCAGATTAGTTTAATGTCTATATACAAAGGAAATCTATTCACATTAAAATAAATATATTTCTGTCAGACCTAAAATTCTTAACTCACTACTTTCATATCTTTAATCGTTTCTAAGATTTGAGTTTATTCGCAAAATATCAATGTTCTAACAAGTTCTTTACCTTGGCGTAATGTTCTAGACATTTGATATACTTCACTTAGATGAGCCTCTCGCTATAAAACCCCATCCCAATAGGAGACATAAAAATGTTATACACACTGGTAATAAAAGTGAAACTATGCCAATTTTTATTGCTTTATTTCATGAATAAGTTACGATATCAAGTCACGTTTTTATCGTCCCCTATCGGTTTCTTATGTATAAACATGACACATCTCTGGTTATAAAATTTCAGAATTCTTACCAATGGAGCTAAGAATCTTTGAAGGGTTTAGGACCAGAGCTAAATAATAAAATAATTAGATAACTTTAATAATGTAAGTAATAATGTAAGTTAATATTCATACTAAAATATAATTGGTAAATATAAATTCATTAGAAATGTATGTATAATACATAAAAATTACCTGTATTTAGTAACTAATCCTAACTAATATTATAAATGCGAAAGTAACTCTGTCTGTCTGTCTGTCAGTCTGTTACGCTTCCACGCCTAAACCGCTGAACCGAATTCGATGAAATTTGGTACACAGATAGAGAAGACCTTCAGAAAGGACACAGGCTACTTTTTATCCCTGTAATCCCACGGGAACGGCAACTATGTGGGTGAAACCGCGCTGATAAATTAATCTAATTTTGTTTTTCTTTATGTTTTTATAATTTTATATTTTTTTAAAGTTTGTTAAATGGATAGATGCTTTTCACTCAATGACGTCAGAATGTGTGATAAAAGTAAATGAAATTTGGCACTGAAATTAAATAAAAGATAAATTAATGGAATTTGCTGTATATGTATATATAAGTAAAAAATAATTCTAAATTTACCTAATAAATATACGTCATATACGTTATTCCGATGAAGTAACAAGTCTAAATGTAATTTCGCTATTATCAATCTTCATAAAATATTATATAAAACTTTTACAGTAGCCGCCCATCTATGCGCAGGCCACTTTTTAGTCCATAAGTATGAGCACAAACACTAGAATATCCATCTTCCAACAATCTATCCTTCTAGAATCTAGTGGGATAACGATTCGATAGCTTAACATACTTTTACAACAAAGGTTTGTAAATTAAAAAAATATCTAATAATGTTAATTATTACAGAAGGAATTATGATAAAGGTGATTATTAAAATATTCTAATTTTTATTCTTTTTTATTAAATGCGAATGTTTGTACATTATTTAAAAAAATAAAAATACTTTTATACTTTTCTAATAAAATAAAAGTACTTCTTAAGTTGCTTTTTATAACATTAACTAAATGCAAGTGAAAGAAAATCAAAATCCGTCCAGCTGTTTCAGAGATTAGCCGGAACAAACAGACAAACATTAAAAAATGAGATTTCTTAATGTAAGTACCGTATATATTTTCATAATATGTATTTAGTGAAAAGCTGTCTATTTGAAATTAAAAACAGACACTTCAATTTTATTTATATGGACAACTAGCTGATACTCGCGACTTTGTCCGCGTTGCTTGAAATATTAACAAAGTTTTCCGCATGCGCGCTACGCCGCTTGCCCTCCGCGAGAAGGAAACATACATCACTGAACACGCAGTGCATATACAAATCGTTGTTTCTTAAAACTTTAATTACTTTTTATTAAATGAAGATATCGCAATATTTTTTTTGATAAGGGCTAAGTGTCTAAGAAATAAAACTTAGAAAGTTTCATTGAAATCTATCCAGTAGTTTTTCCGTGATGCGCGCACAACTGCAGACCTCTATCATTTTATTTATATAGATAAAACATGTACGTTTAAAGCTATATATTTATTGTCAAATGCCTTAATTGAACAGGAAGAAGCTAAAGCCTAGTATGGATTCAAAGCTTAACTCATCACTGGTCACTGAAGCAGTGTTGGTCTTAGAATGTAAATTGCATTTAGAAACACATATACCGACTATTAGAGTTTATTTATTTATTTAGATTACAAACAGAAATTACAATAATTTTAATGATAATAATTTACATAATAAATTATAAGTATAATTGTATTTGTTTTTATAAATAATTCTCTGTGATTTTACATTATCGTTTTTAAATTGAGGAATGAAAAGATTTAAAAATTGATTTAATTACATAGTATTGGAAAATTGATAGTGATAATTTAAAAGAAAGAGAACTATTTAACATTATTATAAATATTTTCATTTTTATACAATAAATTAGAGAACAAAATAATTTAAATGTTATACTTAAGTTAAATTTGTTTTATACAATCAAAATTAAAATGAAACAAAAGCAAATTATAAAAAGAAAAAATAATAATAATTAGCACGCAATCTTATTAATACAGAATTAAAAAAAATATAAATACATTAATATTAATTTAATATTGATTGAGTTTGCTTGAGATAGCAATTAATTTTAATCATAAAGGAGTTAAATTTATCATGCAAAATGTCTACTCCCCTATTTTCGGAAGTGAGTACCAAACGACACTATGAAAAAGCATTTTTATAAATAGATATGTATGTAAGACAGTGGTAGCCCAGCGGTAACGCAGTCGCTTGGATATCCGAGTGATGCGGGTTCAAATCCGGGTCTCGCACCTCTGATATTTTCATGTGCGAATCATTTATATCATGATTATCACTTGTCTAACGGTGAAGGAAAACATCGTGAGGAAATCTGCATGTCTGAGAAAACCTAATAAGTTTTCGAAAGCCATGTGAAGTCCGCCAACACGCACTAGGCCAGCGCGGTGGACTATGGCCTGATCCCCCTCGCACTGAGGGAGGCCCGTGCCCAGCAGTGGGACGTTAAAAAGGGCTGATGATGATGATGATGATAATATGTCTATTCTGTACATAAGCACATAACACTTTCGCTATGTCAAGCAGCCGTTTATGTTCTACATTATAGTGTGATAATTGTATTTATTCTAGTATTATTACACATTCCGTGCACATAATTAGAATTTACAACTGAATATACAACATAATATAACTTGTTTTATATACCACTGCTGGGCACAAAATTTTCTTCAATACGAAAGGTATTAAAAAAGGCAAAAAAGGTTTTTATTATTAGATAGAGTGATTCAAGAGGAATGTATATTTATGTATAACTAGTGAACCCCCGCGGTTTCGCTCGCGCTAAATCTAGATTAACGAGCTCGAGCGAAGCGGGGGCGAGTCGCTAATATTAAATAAAAGAGTTGGCAAGATGGATACATCTAGAATATTCTATTTTAGTATCGCACATGGGCTTATATTTCAATATTCAAAGTACCTCATACGCAAGACCGATTTTTAAAATTCATAGTACAACTTTTTTAGTTTGCTTAGCAAACTTACAAAAGAGTAAAAGTATTTTGATGAATAAAAACGAAGTCCTATAATGTAACAAGTTGCTTTGAATCGTAATATCGGAGTTTAGGGCAGTTAATGAATTCAGAATGGAATATCCTATAGATTTATCTCCTCTGTAAGCACATTATGAACAGTAGATATGCCTTTGACAACAAACATATTATAAATTAATACACTATTAATAGATTATAAATTATTATAATATGACACATCTTATCAAGGCGAACGCATGGGAATATTATCCGAATCAATTAACGCGATTAGTACATTACGTACAAGCTTATCTTGGAGCTATGTCGTCCATCTTGGTAATCGAACATGACATACAAAGTACCTAGACCGCGATCTTGGAAGCAGAAGATAAACTATTTACACCATATCAGTTCTTACATACATGGATATAAAGATCAACATTGGCTACAATATTTTATATATTGCAAAGATTTTGTGGGAGACAGTTAAGAGACCGCAACGCAAACAAGACGTGCCTATAACTAACAACGGCTAACCACCTTTAGTTGATGCGATGTAATCCATCAAGGGGGCTGTTCCTTTAGTAATGGCCTTATTTGCTATGGAATTACAACGAAAGTAGAATATTGTAAATAACCTCATTCATGAATTTTGCTTTGCTTAAATATTTACTTTTAAGTCAAGTAAAGGCATTTTTATGAACTAATCTATCTTGTAAAATTATAATATTATTACATAAACAAATCTCTTTAAGTAATTGTTTGATATATAACATTCTGTTCATCATTGAGCTTCTATTTATTTAGACGTAAACTAAATATATTATCCAAAGAATAATGTTTGCTTAATATCTATAACAAACATCGTTTCATTGAATTGGGAAATATACTCTATTTGCTGTTTATCTTAAATTTATTTTTACTTGATGGTTTTAAGTACTAATCTCGTTAACACTACAAGTTACTAAGTTATGGCAGATTATTATGGAGGTATTAACACGATGCTTCCTTCACTGAAAAACAAGTTATAATCGTGCTGGAAACTGATTCGCACATGAAAATATTAGAGATGCAAGACCCGGATTTGAACCCGCTTTACTCGGTTGACAAACAAAGCGCGGTGTCACTTGACTTGACAATGTAAGCATTACTATTTTATGTATGTTTTTTTGTGAAATATTATTTTATATAATATTCTTGAAATTGGAGTATAAAATTAATTTTTCTTCAATAATGCAATAATAAGATAAGATCAATGCGTTAAATATTAAAACAACTAAGTTACATGACTTACGTAATAAACTATTATTGAGACATTCCATTATATAATTAAATACTTGTATTGTGTACATTTAATTATCTCACTCTTACTTTAGCCAGGAATAGTTAACACATTGTCTTCCAGAGCCAAATGAAGTAAAGATAACAATAGATGCCGAAGCAATTTCGCCACTTATTGTCTTAGTAATATTATAAATCATGAATGGTAAATCTTTTGAGGAAGTAAGTTTGTTTTTGTACATATAATATCTACTGAACGGATTTTGATAAAAATTTGGATTAATATAGCTGCTTCATCAAAATAACCTCAGGAAAACGCTTATCTTTTATGAAGCCTATAAGGCACTTCAAAGCTAAATATTATGTAGATTACAAAGAAAAAAAACAATTGTAATACTATTAATACTGTACATTAAAAGTATAATCACATTTTTATATCTATACTAATATTATAAAGCTGAAGAGTTTGTTTGTTTTTTATTTGTTTGTTTGGTTGAACGCGCTAATCTCAGGAACTACTAGTCCGAATTAAAAAATCTTTTCTTGTTGGATAGTCATTTTTTATTGATATTCCGCTCCTATATTGCTCATAGCATGATGTAATATAGCCTATAATAGCCTTCCTCGATAAACGGAATCTCCAAATTTTTTTTCAAATCGAACCAGTAGTTCCTGAGATAAGCGCGTTCAACCAAACAAACAAACTCTTCAGCTTTATAATATTAGTATAGATTTTGAACCTTGAGTAGCTCTTGTATATCTCAATTATATGCGACTGAACACAGTAATCGTATCTCGCTACTATTAATTACTTTGGATTAATTAACTTCTTGGAGTGTCAATGATTATTATCAACTAGCAACTATTCAGCATTCAATCATTTGATTTTCTATTTTCTTAATTAGTTTATTAAATAGATTCAAGTGTTCTATTGTATTTTTTCTATTTTATTTTTCCTAATAGATAATCAAATAGATTTTTCAACTTCACCTACTTTTTATGTTATAATTGAAGTATTTATTATGTTTTATAGAAATTATCTAATGAAAAATAATATCAGTAATAGAAATGTATCATAAAGTAGAACAAGGACTCAATTTTCAATTAGAAACAAAAAGTGTAACATTTTTTCTCATATTTTTCTTCTTCTGAATCTTTACTTTATAAAATTTTAAAATTAATAGTTAAAAATTAACAGCCTATTAAACTAGCTTACAACCTTATTATTGTTTGTGATAAACAAATGAAATAATAAAAAGTTGGGAAGAGAGAAAGAAAGAGAGAAAAAGAAAGGACTTCACATAAACTGCCACTACACAATGCAAGTAATAATTTAGGAGAGCACAGCTCACGACGATATCGTTTGCTTTTTGGGGCGCAGCACGATATTTCGAATGCTTTACCTATAGCAATAATGATCACGGAAAAACAAAATAAACACATCATAAAATCTATAAAGTTTTTCAAATTTAATGAAGTGTAATCTTTTTGGAATTCGATTAAAGAGATTTTGTATCGTAAATGTAACTTAATCATCATCATCATTGATTTTGAAATTTGAAAAGGGCATATTTTGGCTAATTTCCAATATAATATTTATAAGTTACGAAATATAAAAATGGTCACTCATTCTTTATTCATCACTCAAACATGTTCAATTAATATTAACAGTTCTTGTTACCCTTGTCAACGTCAGCCGCATCTAAGCCAAGGGAGGGTTCACAAATAAGTGCTTACAAGCTAAACACTACGGATTATTAGAGATTTTTCATAAAGATATACTTCTTCACGTACCTATTTTTAAATATATTTATTACTCTGATGTTGATGACAAAATAAGGTCTGCATTTCTATCATGATTACCACTTGTCTTACGGTGAAGGAAAACATCGTGAGGAAATGCATGTCTGAGAAAACCTAGCAAGTTTTCGAAAGACATGTGAAGTCCGCAAACACGCACAAGGCCAGCGCGGTGGACTATGGCCTGATCTCCCTCGTACTGAGGGAGGCCCGTGCCCAGCAGTGGGACGTTAAAAAGGGCTGATGACTAAATCTGTGAACAAAAGAGAGGGAGAGAGAGAGACCAAGAGAGAGAGAATTTTTCAATAACTTTTTAATGTACTAAAGAATAGAAACTCTTCGAAAATCGTAAAAAGAAATCGTTTATATAACTTTTCACATCCCAGGGTCTGTATATCAATTCATGGCAAAAAGTGGTAACTCAAAAAAAATATTTATTCATTTTTAATCTGTTGTAAAAAGATATTTTTAAAATTTAGAACGATGTATCCCTAACTGTAGAAGTAATTACTTAATCACTATCGCTTAATACAAACAAAATTTCGTGTTTGAAATTATTCAAATACGATTGATTGTTAAATCAATAATATTATATGATGGGTATAACATTGGTTTGTGTTCATGGGTTAGTAATAGCAAATACACCTTGGTACTATTGTATAAAGTTTACTTTGTACTTTCAGTTTAATTGAATTTGATTTTGCAATAAGTCTTTCGAGTACAACATTTTAAATTTAGTTGGTGTTTTAAATCTATCAGAATATACTGCTTGCTGTTATATAATATACTAGCGATTCACTTTCCCTTCGCTCACCTAGATTGCTAAATTAAATATTTTTTTTAAATATACCTCCTCCTGTTATTGAAGTCGGTTAAAAAGTAGCCTAAGTTACGTCTTATAATTTTAGCTATGTGAAAGTTCCGTCAAAATAATTCCAGCTGTTTCAGAGATTAGTCGGAACAAACAGACAGACAAAAATTTTGAAAATAGATTATTGATGAATATAGACCGTACTATAAACGAGTATATATACTTTCATATGGATTTAGTGAAAAGCTGTTAATTTGAAATTAATAAAAACAGACACTTAAATTTTATTTATACGTAGATATATACCAAGTATATAATATATAATATTACTTTCAGACAACTTTTATACCAAAATGTTTCGCACCTTAGACAATTTAGGCGAATATATTTTTACATTATAATTATTTATGTTACGACGAAGGAAAATATCGAAGAAAAACTATTATATCTACGAGAAAATTCTAGTATTCCAAGGGCACGTGACGTACGCCAACTGACACTTGACCAACGTAGTGAACTGGAGCGTAATCCCCCTCGCATTGAATACGAGCCGTATCCTGCACTAAGATTATCAAGACAGATTTATTCATAATTATGTATCTTACAATTAACGAGAGAAAGCGACAGATAAGTAATTAGTACTAACTTTATGAAATTATAAATAATGAAAAAGTGGAGAATTTAAGGAAGAATTCTCATAAACATACCCCACACAATACAAGTAATACCACAGGTAATACCGTTAAGAAGACTCTGTTTACTACGTTTTTAAATGTTTTTTTTGTTTCCAACACGAAAAAAAAAATTTAGGTCACAACATGAAAATCCACAGAGCATGTCAATTCAGTGTGAAAATCAACAAAAAAACCCTATAATGTCATTAAAAAAACTAAGTCATCTCTAAAAGGACAATAGTTTATGTAACTAATTATTCTTAAATCACTTTTTTATTACGTTTTGTTGGGTAAACGATATTCTCTTTAGTAGGTATGTCAATTATTTTTGTCCTCGGAGAGCATATATAGATATATATATATATACATATGTGATTGCAGAAAAGGACTAAGAAAGTGCAAATATGGCGTTGCTATCCCTCACTCGAATATAGAATTAGTAAATAACAGAGTCTCATTATTCAGTCCACGTCGGGGAGGACAGTGTAACTGATTCCTTTTATTTGAACACGGTTTTACTACGCAAATATTATTTAGCAAAGGCAAGTGAAATGGAAATTTCGAGGATAATGAAATAGCTGAAGACTTGAAATAGTTTCTTTTCTAACTTCAGACAATTCTAAAAAATATATTGAAAACATAGGGTTTTCTTTTTTGATATTCATTTTTGATATTTTTGCTGCGTTTATACCAGTATTCATATTTTACATACATCGATCGATAAAACAGTTCTTAATCTATATCAAACAAAATATATAGGGATGTAAAATCGATTTTGCAAGGTTTGATACTCGTAAAATTAAAATGTTATTTTTTCATTAAAAAGGTTATTTGTTTACAACTTCATTTGTATGATACCGAAGCACAAACAACAGTAAAAAATGAGTTTTATGTCTTAAAATGTGTTCATCGCCTTATCTTCAAGACCTGCATCATTTTGAGCTGATTCGAGAATTTTTCGACAACGTGATTGTGCGATCAGAGTACGGAGACACATTCTAGAAATTGCCACATTACATTAATATTAACAATCTTTATAGTCCAATTTGGATGGATCATAGAAAATAGGTTTTTTTTTCTATTTACTAAATATTCAACGTGGCTTAACTTCACGAAACAGCCTGTATATGCCAGTTAAATAATAAAAGTAAAGCTTGTAAAGCCATTGCTCCCACTAATAGAATTCCAGATTAAATTCTAAATAAATCTAGCTTATCAAGATACATGGAATCACGAAATAATACAGTAGCGCAACTACAAATTGTTTCGGCTGGTATTACCATCTTTATTAGAGTGAGAGTCAGTGTAATTTGTTCGCGAGCCGTTCATATTTCCCGCTCCCTATTTAGGACTATATTAGCATAATGCTGCATTACGTCTGCCGCTTCTGTGGACAATATTCACTGTGTGCATTCATTCTATTTGTGCCTTAATACTCCTATTATTAGATTTTAACAAATGTCTTTTCCTGGTTCTCGGGCTAAATTGTGTTTTTGAATGGGAATACGCGTATTATATTTAATAAAATGATTTCATTTAGTGCAATTACAAGTTTTATGTAGTGGCAAGCATAATAAATGTGGACTTGTATTAAATTAGTGCTACAATATTCGTTTATTTACTAAAATATTAGTAATATTATTTTAATTAATATTTCCTTGATCTAGAATACACTTAAATTACATTATAATTGGTTTGGATTACACGTTATACATTATATAACATTATGATTGATGATCATAATAGTTAGATTTAATTAGTGTTACAATTAGACTAATTTTGAGGATTCATAGCCTTTTCGGGAATAGGCCACCTACAAGTGCCTAACCTTTACTTCGTACAAGTAGGTACATCTCTGGCCAGTTCCAGCCAGTTTGTGCCTATTTTTTAATCCAGCGTTCTTTTGATCTGATTCTTGTTTTTTTTATATATGTGTAAAACAGGAAAATATCTACATTTTGACTTAATTATTAATTACTATTTGCTAATCGTGACATGAATAGTAAACTCAAGTAAACCAACTTAATTAAATCTGGATTGGAATTAGTGACGCTTTAATTGAGAAATCTTTTAGCACATTTACAAGTCTACGGCGTAGTCTCCAAGCTGCATTGTACATCTTTACTAGAAGTTTGGCAAATTCATCGCATTTCGGTCGCGGACTGCTCACGTCTCCCGCTAGCTATTTAGGACTACATTAGCATAATACTGCATTACTACTGCCACCTTCATAAACAAAGGTTGTTACGTGAGTTTATTTATTGTATAATTTCATTATACTGTCATACTGCTTTGTTAAGAATAAGAAAATGAAGTGTTTGAAATACATATAAAAGTGTTAAAAATATGCTTTATAAAAAAATTGGGAAGCATGGATGTCCTTTTCAGGTCATAGTTCATCACGCTGACCAAATAAGGTACTAAGTAGTAGTATTAAGTAGTAAGCAAGTAAGGGGATATGTCCTTCGAAACCTGATTAGGTTCTCTCCAACATGCAGGTTCCTTGTGATGTTTTTCCTCGACGTGGATAAATGAAAATATAAGAGATAATGTCTGGGATTCGAACCCGATTTCTACAGTGCCCTTAGCGAGTACGCTACCACTGAGTTGCTTAACTGTTTATGAATAAATTTACTAATACATTTCACCTACTGTCATACAGTCTTAGTTATTACAAACATTTTCTTTTTTATACAAACAATGTAATAAGCTTATCGAATAAAAAGTTAAGTTAGTTCTAAATTTATTAAATTGTGTATAAACAATATTCATAAGAATATTTAAATGATTTTACAGAAGCACTTTTGACATAATATTAATAGACAGCAAACTAAAAACAAACACCCACGTAAACCTACGGGGATTGCTTTCTTAGAAAAGTGTTTTACTTCAAACTTCAAAGTTATGTTTAAAAATAGCACATTTTAATATTGTGTTAAAATATAATCACAATGTGATATATATGGCTTCAATGGTTTAGTAGCTAGCATGTACTTGTATGACACGTTTGATGCAGTTTGTAGTGACCCTACTTTCTTGTGCCAGCGGTCGCGGGTTCGAGTCCCGCTGGGGGCATTCATTTGTTAAACTTGGATGTTTGTACTCCAGTCATGGGTTTACATTTATAATATGTATGTATTTAAACTTATATATGTAGTATATCAACTATCTGGTATCCGTAACACAAGCCTTCTTCGTAGCTTACCACGGAACTAGGCGTTGTGTAATAATGTCGCAACATATTTATATTTATTTATTTTTATTTGGATTCTGGAGGTCAGTTTAGTTATTGAGTTCTTATTTTACTTAGAAAATCACAGTAGCTACTATGAACGATTAAGAGTGCATGTTCAGACTACGCGTACACTTGCGCACTGTACCGAAAAAATCCATTATATCTCCGGCGCATTTCATCATTCTCAATTAGAAGAACCGCCGCCGTGGGCAAAAATCTGTATGGAGGACATTATGTATAAAGTACTACTTTGCACTTTGTCAACATTTCACTAAAATTAGATATACATACTAATTAAAAATACATAATATTATAAACATAATATTATTAATTGGTATGTATATCTAATTTTAGTGAGAATGAGATGAATAATCTCATTATTATTGGTAGTTTTTTTTACTAACTGAGTAGAATTTGAGTATGTTACATAACAGCCACAGAAACAATATGAACATGAAGCTAATAAAATAACGAGCTCCTAATAATTGCTCTTAATTCTCAATAACTCGCATCGAACATTTCCACACGTAATAAAGGATCTATAAAGAACCAATAAAGGGGGTAAAATAATAATCCTCTTCAAACTTTCGCAATATCGCCTCTTATGGGATTAATTCATATCCCAACGCCATAAGTTACAAGTCTATATGAAAGTTTTATATGTTCTGACTTTAATTTAGCGGATGTGTGCCCTGGTTTAATATTACTTCCGGGATAAGTAATAATTTCCCTCGCCACATTTGCCAGATTCCATCAGCTTCCGATTAAAAAAAAATGTACTTCTTTCCAATAACTTTTAAATTAATAAACTTGTTTTTACGTTTGACATAGCTCAAAGAATTAATATTTCACCTTTAAGTATTGCAACATTAAATCTTTTGAGTCAACTTCTTACTTAAGGTTTAGGAATTTCATACTAATAGGGATGCTTAAATAAAATGTCGTTTATATACCTTCGTCTTCATTCCTCAATAATTTTTAATAGCATTTTCTCTCAGCCTTGCTTAAATTTAATACAGAAAGACATTATACAAAATATATAGTTAATTTAATTAAATTAATATATAGTTAAGTTAATTATAGTTATATTTTATGAAATATTGCATGCCTACTAGACGTACATATAAGGTGCTAATGTTTTAGAGAAAATAATTTCAAGTTTTCTTAAAAATGCCAATTATAATAACCGATTTCTTCAAAATGCTACGGTAATTTCTGAAAGTTCGATATTTATTTAAATCGATTTAATTTTTTTTGTTTACAACATAGTTAAACTTTGTAGTATAGAGTGCAAAGAGTCCAAAACTAAACATTATATCAGACTGTATGGCCGTTTTAAAAAGTCTTTCAATCTCAAGCGTATCCTATAGATGAAATTAAGCATAAAGTACTCACCGATATTTACTGTTGCATAATATTCAATTATTACTTCGTTCCTTATATGCGATATACTTACGTCATATATGTATATTAACGACACGTTTGGCGCAGCTGGTTTCGCCCTACTTTCTGCTCCAGCGGTCGCGAGTTCGAGTCCCGCTGGGGGCATTCATTTGTTGAGCACAAATGTTTGTACTTCAGTCATGGGTGTTTATATTTGTAATATGTATGTATTTAAAATGTATATATGTGTAGTATATGAACTATATGGTATCCGTAACACAAGCCTCGTAGCTTACCGTGGAACTAGATGGTGCTGTGTGTTATTACACATTATTATGTGCCAACATATTTAATACATGTATATAATACTTTTAGTGAATGTAGTAGCTAGTAATTGAAGTTCATAAATTTCAATACACTGATTTTGTATTAAATACATCATCGTTAGATTGTAAAGTAAAATGTATATTGGAAAAGTTTAAACCTCAAGATTTTCAAAGAGATTATAACAACATTAACCCACTAATTTCGATTACAGAGACGCATTGCGCCTTTGATTACATCGGTGTTGGGATGAATGTAAATTACCTAATCGAGTTGATGTACAGTGACTGCTGTACAGAAACTCCTGTTAGTTTTAAGCCATTTAGTTGGAAAATTCATTGGACTTCTAAAGCATATTTCATCACTTTTGCTGTATATAGGTATGTAAATGTGGGTTAAATATTCTGTGGAATCAACATAAGCAAAGCAACTAAAGTGTATATGAATTAATCTTAACTACCCTTGTTTCACTTTCGCTTTAATTTATTCTTCTCATAGGTTAAGTACTTTATGTTATTTCAGATATCCATCCGAATGATTCAGCCCAAAGAAGTAACCAATTTATTATATGGAAAATGAAAAGGCATAATAAATGTTCATATAGACTTTATAATAATATTCGAAAGAAGACGTACAACCAACTTTTGTTTTAGTAATGGTTTGAAAAACATGTATTTATAACCATTGTTGTTATAATATTCGTTAAATAAAATTAGCATATTATAAGAGTTCGTAAATTTTAATGGAAGTCAAAACAAATTTAGCAAAAGTCATAACAATGCTTGAAAACTCAGCTTATAAAACATATAGGGTCGTCTATAACTTTTGTTATTACTAAATTATTATGTATGCTTTAATATTTGTATAACAGTCTATAAATTTCGTTGAATGTGTTCATTCTGAGTAGCGTTGAAACATGATTTTGGTTACGTATTTCTAAAGATTTAAAAGGCATTAGACAATTTAAATATATCTAACTATGAGTTATTCTTTACGACATTTCAAATAATGATGAACAAAAACTTAATACAATACTCCAAAAATTTCTAGAAAGATATTTAGAATATTTTAGTGATAATTTTTTTTTTGTTTAAAATGATACGATGTATAAGGAGGTGAGTATATTAACATTGTAGTAATTAAATTTTCCATTAATTTAAATATATAAGAAAATCAATAAAACATCTAATTAAAATGGTTTAAGTTGTGCATTAATAATAATGTAAAAGAGTCAACCAATATAACTACTACACCGATTATTATACAAGCAGCTATATACAAGTGAAACCTCGACAAACCTCTAGGAACTTATAACTTGTTAAGAAACCAGCAACTTACAAAGCCAAGTGTAACTAAAATTTACTGGAATAAAACTTCCCCAGTAGAGTTCAAGTAGCAGTGTAATGCATTTACTCATTTACGTCGCAGCGCATTATTGAATGAATAATTTATAAATACGCTCCCATTCTAGACTCTGCATCTAGGATCTTGGGAAATATTCCATTACGGAGGTTGTGAAAGTTAGCAATTTGTTGTGGGACGAAGTTAAGTAGTAGTTACTATTGTAAAATGATATCTCAACGGTGTTAAATAAGATTAGATTTACTTATATAGCTGGTTAGCTTTTACATTTAGTTTTATGTGAATTGTATCTATTATATTGCCTTATATAGCAGGTGTATTTTGACCTGGACAGCATATTTAACAAGCTTAAAAGAACTTGGTCCCTTGGAAATATTGCGTTTGAATACAAGTCAAAGGTTTCAGGAGCATGTTATGATTCAAAATTAGTTTATGTGACGTAATAGCCGGGATCTATGTTTCAGTAACCCATATATGGTCATCGGATAATGCGTAGGGAAAATGTAAAAAATGGTGGATAGGATTGGGATGGGAAAGAATTTGAGTTTTCAATTAAGACTACTAGATTGTTTTTTCATCTGCGTAAACCTTATAAGGTCTCGTTTCGCACTAAGGCGGTCTAAAAATAGCAACGTAGTCCCTTAGACAACCCTTCGGCATTTTCGGCTAAGGGTTTTGAGAAGTGTACTGATTTTTCCATTGTAAAAGAGTAGTGAACGAATTTTCCTTTGATTGTGCAGATTGAGAACTACCATCTTTTCAAGCATTAAGCACTTGCGCTTCGATTTGCGATCATTTATAATAGCTAAGTATGGTGGATAGATGATGTTTCACCTTGGAGATCTCAAATTAGTGGTTTTGCCACTTTATGAGTGGCTTGCCATAAGTTGCCCTGCTATATTTTATGGATTCTCATGTCTAAAAAGAAACTCGAGCAGATCGAATCAAGAATGTTACGAAGGGTAATTAGTTTATTTTCATTCAAAAAACAATAAAGCGTTCCATTTAATATCAAGATTCCGAACTAAAATAATAAAAAAATCTTTATTGAAAGTTTGTCATAACATATTTCTTTATCTCACAAATTAACAAACAAAATATTTCAGTGCTAAGAAAGTAAGGTAAGCAGAGAAAACCTCGTAAGTAAATTACGGTAGCATTTCCAAGTTGTAAACTTCCCGCATTTCCCGCAGAATTTACTCGTAACACGGATTGAAATAATATCCACAGTATGAAAAATAAATGTGATATTTTAATCTTGCAAATTGATTTGGAACGAAATCATGGAGATTGCTGTTTGTAATATAAAATGCATATACATAATATAGAAAACTGTGAACGACTAATTGAAGTTTTATATCTTATTGTCTCCCTAGATGAGTTATGTAATGTAGATACTATTATTATGTATATTGTATGTATTGGCGTAGTACATATTTGAGGTTACAAATTAAATCCCTAAAATTTATTTGTGTAATAATTATTTGATATAAAGACAGTGGTAGCCTAGCAGTAACGTGCTCGCTTGTATAACCATGTGATACGGGTTCAAATCCAGGTCTCGCACCTCTGATATCATGTGCGAATCATTTCTATCATGATTACCACTTGTCTTACGGTGAAGGAAAACATCGTGAAGAAACCTGCATGTCGGAAAAAAATCAAGCAAGTTTTCAAAAGACATGTGAAGTCCGCCAACACGCACTAGGCCAGCGCGGTGAACTATAGCCCCCTCGTACTGAGGGAGGCCCATGCCCAGCAGTGGGACGTTAAAAAGGGCTAAAGTAATAATTATATTATACACGTTACATTTTAGTTTCTACCTCAAGTAGTAATAGTTTAGGTCGTATAAAAATATATTAGATTTGTATATATTATATTATGAGTTGATATATTCAGTATCACAGGCTACAGTTAAAATACTACAGAAGCTCTAAAATTACTAACTTTTCTTGCGTCTATTATTGGTATTGCAAATATTGATTTGAGAGGTTTATACCAAGTTTAATATTATGTACTACCCAGTTTGCTCTTAGGTAGTAGTTTCATTTGGTTTCGTTTATTTTAGTGGGTAATGCTGGCTTTCCTAGCAGGCACACTGCAAGTTCTCCACAGGTTCTTCCATCTGATTTACAGGTCGCATATGCATGTAAAGTAGCATTTCTTTACCGCTAAGCTTAATTAAAGGTATTTCCCATCGCACAAACAATCTAGGAACTACATGTATTCATTCAATCCTTCTTGCTAGTTATATATTTTGGGAACTACAATCGTAGTGCAATAAAAGTAACTCTCTCGTATCTTAATATAAAAATCATTCCATAAATCAAAAATTAGTGCATATTAATTTTTAAACTACCCTATTTAATATAATTTTTAGTTATGAAATAAGGATTCAACGGGAGCAAAAGTAAAATAAATTGAGTGGCAAATTAAGGGAATCGTCGGTAGATTAAGCGGCAGTTAGGCAAAGTTTGCTTTCATTGATCTACGCTTCTGGTACAGATTATTAATTAATTGTAGGCGACAGAGTGTTTTACCTTCGCGACGACATTCGTTTTGAAGTTACCAATGTTTTAATAATAGCTCATTTTAGTATTCATTTTGGTGTGAAAACCTTAAAAATGTCGGTTAAGAAATGCTTTATTCTGAAAAGATTTTCAAATTGATCTATATATCTACTAATTTTTATTAAAAAGATAACATTTTCTTTTGTAGATGTGTATGTTTGTTTGTAGTGATTTTAATGAAACTTTGGAAATACAGTTTGAGACATTAATACTAATAGTAGTAGTAGTTTATATCTCTCAGATAGTTTTTATCGAAAATCACGACTTAAAGGGATGAAAGTAGGGATGAAAGTTTGTATAAGCAATCATATCTTGAGAAATAAAACTCATAAATTGAATTAAGTTATTTATATCTAACTTATTAAATTAATTATCTTACTTATTAGATATTAACTTATCTTTTCTATACCAATCGTTAAAACGTTTTAAGGGATGAACCTGAGCGAGCATGGGTCAGCTACTAGTTATAAATAATTGTAAGAACAGAAAAAATGTCGACACAAGAAATTATGTTTTATTCATCAATCTAAGTATAGGTATAATTTTGTAAAACATTCAACTCAAAAAATATTTTAGTAAACATACAAACAAACAAACAGCTTTTATTATATATACATAAACAAAATAAAAAAATAGAGTTTAAAACTATTCGTCTCCACGGCGTTACGTAGCGCCCGCGGCTTGTAGTTTGGAACGTGTAGTTCGCGTTATTTGCATGAGAATGTTTCTACACACATTGAATTTAACAGTTAGCGTTACAGCTTTGCATATATTTGTACCTAACGTGTTATTTAGTTAACTCTTATCTAGTAATATGCATCTAGATTTATATATATGTATAAACTGTCTTCTAAAGTTAAGTGAACAACATCACTTATTTCAAAACTTTGTTTAAGTAAATTGCTTAATACGCATAGTAGTACTAGTAATAAGAAAAGATTGATTATTTACGACTGAAACAAAACATTTTTGATCTAAGTATCACACGAGTCGTAATAGATAGTAAAATTAATAAAAACAAATAAACGCTTATAAAATAATAGTTCATTGTCCTCTTAACTGGTATTTTGATTACAGTAGCCATCCTTTTCCCATGACTTAGGTATGTCCACTATGTTCTGGTTTGTGGGCTCATTAGTGTCGGCCAGAAGGTAGCTTTTCTTTAGTACATTTCGATAGTACGATGAACCGTAAGCTTAAAATCCTGATTATAAGGCAAGGAAGATCTCACTCGATAGATTAGTAGTTAGGTCATTGCGGTTTACCGCAATAGCGATCCAGTGACGCTTTATTCAGACGTCTCGTTGTTTTAATGGGTAGAACCGGCTTTTCTAGTCTCCGCACAAACATAGGTGGTATTCGTAAATACATTGGGAACTAAAATACAAATAAATTCTTTTTAATAAAGTCTCGTTTTCTTATATCTTAATGCAATTTCCAACGTTAAAAAAGGATTATCCTAATAAGCCTCTTAAATGTGCTTAGACTCAGGACCGCTGACATTGCAATGGAATAAGCAAAACGTAATATAGCTACATACACGAACATACATATTTTTATTACAAAAGTATAAACAAAATATGTTACCATAGTCTATATAATTTCTCAAGTTATAAATTATAAGGTTGTTGAAGCATAAGAGAAGTTTTACAAACTCTTTCATTACACCGTAAACAAAATTTTAATTAGTTAATGTTTTGTTAATTTAAACTAAACTTAAAAGCGTAAATTAGACGGGTTCTTCGTTTTAGATACACTGATCGATAAGAAACTTGCCATGTCTCAAGTTCTAAAGCATGCAGCTATTAATTAAACTTATATAAAGTTAATAAGTAAATGTAAACTAAACGTTAGTTCTGATTTCTATTTCGACAAAACTTTTCAGTGATTACTATGATTACTAATAAGCTAGAGGTTTATTTAGTTATTTACCAATTTGTTTTATTGAAATTCGACTTAGAAGTATTTAGAAATACCTGAATTTAATGGCTGTTTTGCTACATTTCTTTTAATCTCTTATCAAAAGGTAATAGTATCAAAAAAGTTCTTTATAACAAATCAATATTTGACAATAAATACAAATTTGGGCCTGCATTATTAAAATATTGACTACAATTTAGCATGTAAATAATATAAAATATTTATATCATTTTTGAAAATTATCATCATCATTAACTAATTAGAAGTTAAAAATAAATTTTCACTTAATCGGAGTATGTATCAACCATTCATTCCTGTCATCTAAAGGCCCCTAATAAAAAGGGTATTATACCAAGTAAATTAAAAAAAACTATTTTAAATATTTACTTAAAGCTAAAGTAGAACATATTGTACAAATTTAGATTGGCTATTTGCCTTCACTCGCAGCTATCGGTATGAAGTGAATATGTCTAGCGCAATAACAATTACGAATGTTCAGAGCGTATCCACAGTGAATAGATTGCGTGAAATGCCTGTGGTCACTATCAGGTGCATTTAGTTTAGTTAGTTAAAAATATACAGTGAAACATAATATAACCTCCGTTTTTGAAGTCGGTTAAAAATAAATAATATCTGGTTTTTGATATAATTGAATATTCTTTGAAAATTAAGACTTCAATATTTTTTTAACGAAGATAAACTAAGCCTTATAGTTTACTTACAGTCTTTCTTATCAGACCAGGATCGATAATTTTTGAAACCAAAAAAACATAATAGTAGGATGAAACCTATTGGAAAAGAAGGAGAATTAATCGAACTAAACGATATTTATAAATGAAATATTACGCAAACAAAACAACTTTTAATTTAGACAAGGATAAAAAATCAAAAGGAAATACTAAATAAGAAAATTAGACAATTTGAATAATTATAAAACTTATCTCCATAACTTCCTAGCTTCAAAGCCCATACGTTGGGACCTGAGAGCTTACATGCTTACCACTAAACTTATAGTGTAGGCGTTATAACATAATAATATAAAACTTTTAGTATACATCATAAATTAATAAATTTAACGGTAAATCAAACCACGTATTAATTTAACTTATTAAACGTTTCCTACGATAATATATTTCAGGGATTCCGCAACCAAGCGAGACTTAGTCTTACTCAGTACTATGAACTTGTTCGTACAGTAACAACATCGTTTTTACACAAGCAATGCATCACAAACTATGCACAGTTCCACAGATTTCCTAACAAGATAACTGTACCAGATGTTATCATACAAATTGTCCCCGGTAATTAGAGCAGTGGAATTACCCGTAATGTGTGGGTTAAATCACTTCTATCATAAATAGAATTGCCACAATAAAATGTAGTTTTATTTGCCTTTAAAATACTTTTAGGCCTTCAAATATAAATCATGATTTACAAGTTTAAATTATATCGTTAATATTGAAAGTAAACATATTGTACCCAGGTAGGGTATTTGACGAGGGCAGCCATTGTATACGCAAACTTTGTAAATTTGTGTGATACTGAAATCTATCTAAAATCGGCATCACATCAAAGTAAATATACATGTACCTAGTAAATATGTAAAGATTATGAAGACGTTATGTATTTTGTAAAGTTCCATACTTTTGACGACACGTTTGGCTCAGTTGGTAGTGACCCTACTTTCTGCACCAGAGGCTATGTGTTCGAGTCCTGTCTGGTGCATTCATTTGTTGAGCACGAATGTTTGTACTCCAGTCATGGTTGTTACTATTTATAATATGTATGTATTTAATATTTATATGTACTACACATAGCAACTATCTGGTATCTGTAACACAAACCTCGTAGCTTACCACGGTACTAGATGGCGCTATTGTCATAGTGTGATAACATATTTATTTATTATTTGTTCATAGTATATAAACAAGAAAAACAAATACCTTACAATATTGTCATGTCTATCTGTACATATGCTAGCCATTTTACTCGGAGACTACTTTTACCGTAGAGCAGGGAAGTTGCCTGCAATGAACCGGTAGACAATGTTGAAGCAAAAATACAAAACACAGCGTACAATGTAAATCCAAAAATTACGGACGCTAGTGTAGTATTAAAGTATAAATAATATCAATTTGTACGGCTCCAAAATTAGGTATTTAGTTCCAAATTAACAATTTATATTGAATCTAAAAATAAAACTAATATGACTAACCAGAAAACAGAAATCTCCCATAGGCATTAATCTTATTGCATTTTGAATTTATTTCTATCGTATTAAGGCTTGTTTTACTTTGAATATGATGTATTGACGACACGTTTGGCTCAGCGGGTAGTGATCCTGCTTTCTGCGCCAACGGTCGCGGGTTCAATCTCGCTGGGTGTCTATATTTATAATATGTATGTATTTAAACTTATATATATGTAGTATATCAACTCTCTGGTATCCGTAACACAAGCTTCGTAGATTTCTACGGAACTAGATAGCGCTGTGTGTAATAGTGTCCCAACATATTTATTTATTTATTATTTATATTATTTATTTAGCCCAAACAGTATACCTTACTGGCAGTAGTCGGTCAAATCCATTCTATTCTATCTGTTCCCATGATTGTTATTGGATACCCTGAATCGTCCAATCTGCATTCTTCTATTTGGTTTCTATGAATTCACTCTTTTCGATTTCGAAACCGCGTTTGAAGTTGTTCTTTATTTCTTTTATATTTTGCTTTGTTGTACATCAATTTTTGTATTGGATAAGTTTTATTATAAATTTTAACGTTATACTTCAAAATAAATTTTGCATTTGATACTTGTTATTAATAAATCTGTAAAGGAAAATCATATTTGAAATACTATACATAATCTATTTCAAGTAGGTATTTATATCTTACAATTTCGATTTCAGATGTCAACAAATGAATGTGCTCGTTTTACATATCTTATTTACGTTGAACATAGTTTATCGTCTTGAATACATTGAGTTGATAGAATTAAAAAAGATGAAAATCATCTATGGTTAGTGTTACGGGTAAAGCTGCAGGCATTTATTAAAAAATAAAATTCTTTATAGTATAGTCGTTTCTAAAGTCTTTTGTTAATCTTTTCTTTTATAATATTCATTTAATTTTACAAACACATTCTTGAATAACGAATAAAAATTACTCAATGAGCTAACAACATCAAACTATAATTAATTTAAAGTTATTTGAAAAGGAACGAAGCACCAAGTCGTGTCATAATGGTGCCAACACGACAAATTGACATCATTTATTCAAATACTTATTACTTTACTCTGTCTTAGAATCCTTTTCAATGTATTTTAAAATATATTGTTGTGTAAAATTGTTGAAAATTTTATTGTTTGGTGTTATTAATCATTCTACTGTAATATACAATATAAATACGAAAGTAAGTATTATTAAGACTATTTATACAGCCTGATGTAGTTAGATATTATACAAACTACGGGTAATATTTTTTTTAACAAATTAATTCAGTTATTTTGTAACTGACTTCAAAGCGCATAGCGCATGCGCGAGCATAAATGACTTCGCCAATGGCACGTACTCGTAGAATGGAGAAGACCAGCAAGAATCGCTGTAGTCGCTAGTAAAATAACAATTTGACAACTTAAGAAACATTAAAAATACAATATATTATTATGTCCAATATGCATTTTATTGACAATACTAAAATAGTGTTAAAAGTGCCGATAATAACAATTAGCAAAGCTACAAATAAGTTGTGGTCTTTTAAAAGTTTAGTATAAGTTAAACTTCTTAAACTAGTACATACTTAGTATTCATGTCTTTATTACAACCTTTTAGCAATTTTAGTTCAAGTCATGTCAGCGTACGAGTGTTACGTACTTGTTTCTAGTTCCAGTGCTACGCTTCGCGTTACTAAGCGAGAACGTCACGTACAAACTTTTTAATTGCTTTATAAGACGATTTCCGATAACGTTTGTAGTTTCCATCTAAATATCCTACATTATTTTCTCCTTGCACTAAAATCACTCCAGTGGTCAACATCTCGACGTATGATATGACAGAAAATGTCTTAGTTTATATAAATAATACAAAACAGATATAAATCATAATATCTATATTATTTTGACTTCTCTATCCATAGTTATATGATATAACTACCAGTAATATTAATAACCAATCATTAAATATAATTATATTAACCAATCAAAAATATAATTTCGTTCACAAAAATATAATCACATTCGTGCTCATAATATAACTGAATGGCTGCGGGATTTAACCTGCAATGGCTCGAACAGCAAGTAGTTTACAGACATATTATGGTACATATAATCCTTTATATTTCCAAAATTAAAACAACAAAAATATTTTAAGAATAGTTTTCTTTGAGTGACTGTGTACAGAATACAGAATATGAAGAAACAATCTATTGAATAAAAAAAATCTTTAAAATTGGTTCGTCCACGAACAATTCACAAATAAAAAATGCCACTGAATTGAAATCGTCCTTATCGAAGACACTTAGCAAATAAACGTTCATTACTCCATTTATCACCCAGACGATAGAATTCGATATTTCCCAATACCTATTAAATTAACTTTGGTTTACAATGCTCTATTGCTTCCAAGCAGTTGAAATGTTAAGAAGAATAAAATAATATGTACAAAAGCAAGAAATGAAGTATTTTATATTTAACTATCTATAATGGTATTTATTTTTTATATAATATGTTTTGTAATACATAAATCAAAAAAATGTTTCAAACTCTGCTTACCGATTGGTTTATCACCATAGTTCCTTTTCAAGATATTGAAGAAATTTCCTTCTGAACTAGCTTTACCTCATTACGCTATTGGCAAACCACCCATTGCCCATGTATCGTTTACTTCGCAAACTTGGCTTAAGCACCGTCGTCTGTAAGTAAGCAATATTTAATTTATACCACATAATATTAATATTCATAACACATAAATATTAGGAATACCAAAGAATTACCTGCCTAAAATTTGAAACAAATTAAAGCTGTCTTCTCAAAATAATTTCAACATAAAATAATGAACTTATAAAACAAATATCGTTATCAAAATGAAGAAAATATTTCAGGTGTAAAGCAGCCAAGTAAAAACCAAGTCACAATAATACAATAATAATCGTACAGTTGCTATAATTAGTTTGTTAGTCACGCTTCGTCCAAAGTTGATTTTCTGATTTTGGGTCATTTCGTTTCCTTATATAATAATAATTTATGTTGACGCCTCCAGAAGGGGACGCATTTGTCAGCTGAAATTTGAATTAAGTGAATTTGTTACTTAGCTTTTAACGTTTTTTAGTAATTACGTACGTTTATATACATACATACATATACAGTGGTAGCTCAGTGGTAACGCGCTCGCTTAGATAACCGAGTGATGCGGGTTCGAATTCGGGTCTCGCACCTCTGATATTTTCATGTGCGAATCATTCCTCTCATAACTACCACTTACCTTACGGTGAAGGAAAACATCGTGAGAAAACCTGCATGTCACAACAAGTTTTCAAAAGACATGTGAAGTCCGCCAACACGCACTAGGCCAGCGCGGTGGACTATGGCCTGATCCCCCTCGTACTGAGGGGGGCCCGTGCCCAGCAGTGGAACGTTAAAAAGGGCTGATGATGATGATGTACATACATATTATGTACAATGTTCGTAATATATACATACAATGTATACTTATCATATTATGCGCTATCGTACCTTGATTACTATGAATATTGATTATATCTAAAAATCTATGATTAGTGCAGTCTCAAAAGTATACCGGTTTAAAGATACTTAGAAAGTAATTTATTTCGCCCTTAAATTTAAATATTTTTTGAAATTTAAGACCGCCCTTGAGTTATACTTTGAGGAATATTCTTTAAAAAAGATAAAGCTCTATTTCCAATGAGCAAAGATAATCGAGTATCATAACCATTAAATAATATTAAGATTATTTTACCAAATTTTACCTTATGTTACGAGTACCATTAAGATAACCTCATATTTGTAAAAATAAAAAAAATATTAATAAAGTTATAGTAAAATAAGTGAACTGGGGATAAAACATTTTGCTGAAAGGGAATATTAGCTACTTTGTCACTGGCATGCAGAAAGAACCTTTGCTCTTCGCGTAAATTAGGTTGGTAGCACAACGGACGTGTAATGCGATACCAAGCGATTATTAAATTAACCTATTATTATATTTTATGTTTTTCAATACTATATTAATTATTGTGTAATTTACGATATTACGTAACATTTTCATGGCGATATTGTGTAAAATACTTTATAATTTGTAAATGTTACAAGATATTTTCAGCAATTATAAATAAATTTCAATGAAACTTCCCATATTTCTAAATTTCATTAAGAAAAATAATTCATAAGGTGAATTGAACACTTCTTGTTTTTAAATTGAATTAATTAATCTACAACTATTATGATAAGGATAAAATAAGTCTGAGATCAATCTACGTTTTTTTTCTACTCTGCTGATTGCAAGAAATTATGTCAAAATAAAATTGCTTTTCAGTTAATTTAAAAATTAATGAACCTCTAATGCTAAACTTATAGTGCAGAGGATTCGTTTTCTTCCATATTCTTACGATTACTTACTGAGTATAATTATATACTTTACTATTGTAACGAATTCTTAGAAGATCTGAATGATAAAGTTAGTAATTAATTAGCTACCAATCTCTTAATTAACCAGCGCTATATGAAGCTAGTTTTGGTGGAGAGTAACCCTAATACAGCTTTGGGACCTTTTCTCGTTTCGGCTAAAGCGCTGATGTCCTTTGTCGGGATATCGGCTTTCATGGCGCTAAAAGTGCTACAGGCGTCTTCTAACAATAAAGCTAGCTTAGCGCGGTGCATACTGTACGAAATTTTGCAAAACTTTGTTTTTCACTCCAGTGTACATATTATTATATAATTTATATAGAAAATCACTTCTTAATGTTATATTTATTTGCAGGTATAAAATATTAATTATCTAGCTATTTCATTTTCAATCAACTCTAGTAGTAGAGGAGACTGATAACCAGATGAGGCATATTTTTTATCGAATATAATTTATAAACAAATATGCATATAATTACTTGCGTATCTGAAAGTGCTCATGGCTATTTTTAATTAAATTAACTACGTGAACAGTATGTGAACATGAACTACTATGTGAACAGGCTATAACAAAATACCGACGATCCCATAGCGATAAATGAAGTAGTTGTATGGCAAAATATGTTATTGTATTTTGCCATATGATGCACATACATGCATTTAGAATATACACTTCTGTTTCCGTATATCTGTATGTCACCGAAATCTAACATGCGGTATAGCGTCATTATTGCACCCACGTTTTAATTACTGATGGTAATCTGCTTTTAGCCCGTGATATTGCAGCGACGAACTTTGTCTAGTGTTTAGGCGAAATTCAAAGGAGCCACGTCACAGAGGCTTTTGAAATGGTGAAAAGATTCGCTGTTAGACTTTTGCCTGCACTGAAAAAGTTTCGAAGAACCTATGGTGCAACGCTTTTTAGTTTCTAAAGTAAGAAGTTTGAAGTCCAAACGAAAATGGCAATGAATGGAACATAAAAAACTTTCAAAAGAACGGTCTTTTTGAGAGACCAACTTTTATAAACAATCTCTGAATTCATTTGATTAAATGAGTTAAGTTTAATTAGCCAAATAGCATCCAAATGTTAGAGAGTAGCGGAGAGTAAGCTAAGCAAAGTAAATTTTAGAATGGCCCCGTTAGCTCGGGTAAACGAAACGAGTTCGCTGTCAGAAATACAATAGTGTTTGTCAAAACACCGTGATATATCGTCCCGAGTTCGGACCAACAGATTCGTAACAACTCAAGCGTGGTATTTGGTCGTGCGAAATTTAAAATGAATCTGCGCCAATTTTACGCTCCCTGCTTCTGTTTAGAATTTTTTGAGTTACCGTTATGACTATGCAGATTTTGTTTTGATTGAGATCTTTATTTAAAATTGCATATTGCTTACTTTTGTTTTTCGTGGGTAAAAAAAGTTTATTTAACTTTAGTTTTAAATTTAGACTCCTCAATACTATGGTAAAACTAGCGAAGTTATCCTATCTTCGCTTTAACACACTCCTAAAGTGCCTGTTGTGTAATCTTTATTAATATTATAAGGCTGAAGAGTTTGTTTGTTTGTTTGTTTGTTTGGTTGAACGCGCTAATCTCAGAAACTACTGATCCGAATTAAAAAAAATATATTTGTGTTGGATAGTCCGTTTATCATGGAAGGCTATATTCCATCACGCTACGAAAAATTGGAGCAAAGCGTCAATGAAAAATGTTGCAAAATCGGGAAGGACGGGCGTTAGTTCTGCGAGTTACCATACCACGTGACTCAGAAAAAATTTGGTTTCCGGTCTTTAGAACGCGTGCGAAGCCGCGGGAAATGTTATTTACAATAAATAAATCTATAATCATAAATCAATTAGATTTACCTAATCTTACCTCTCTCACAAATTATATATAATGTTTATAACAAACTGTATGATACATTTATTAGGATACCAGGCCCTTATACCTAAAACTATTAAATCAAGGCGTTCTTAGTGCCCTGTTTACACGATGCCAATAATAAAGTATGACCTTTCTATATATTCCATTTATCTCTAAGCAACCGTATCCCGTTTACATAAGGCTTAATATAATACCAAGGTTAAATTACTAGAATGAACTTTCAAAGATGACTGTCCAGGGACGACCCGTCGCCATTTTAAGATTTACGACCCCTCGTGTGGCATCCATTTTACTAAAACCCACTCACTTGCAACATGCAAAAGCACTCGACCTGAAAATTCTAAATTGTACAGAAACTACTTACCTAGGTAACATTCGAAATGCTATTATAAAATAATTTATAATTAAAGGATATAATGGAATAGTTAAATACGTAACTGTCATCACGTCTCGTCTAAACGACATTCTACTCTACCCAGGTTGGGTCAGAATGACATTTTGTAGTTAAGAAACATAGTAGTTTTTGTGTTGAATTTTTCTAAACTTAAAAGTTTATCGAACTCAAAAATGAATGTACAGATTTTAACTTTTTATTCCACTTTAAAGGTTACATAGAAAAAAATATATAAACTTAGTTAACAAAGGTGGTAGAAGATTGTCCCTGAAATAGATCTCTTCCAGTGCGGAAAATAAACACAAAAAACAACTTACACTCGCTTCGAGCGAAGTCGCGGATTCCGCTAATAATAAATATAGCCTATGTTACTCAATGATAATGTAGGTTTATAATGAAAACAGAAATTTTGAAATCGGTCCAGTAGGTTTGAGATTATTCGTTACATACAAAAATACAAATCTTTCCTCTTTATAATATTAGTATACATTAAAATCACACATAGAAAATACCAATTAATATTCTACAATATTATTATATACCCAACTAATTAAATAAATTAAAATATAGGATTTGAGGCAGCATGTGAAAATTTCCTAAGAAAATACCTTATAACTATACTATACACGACCGGGGATTCGAAGTTAAGACCAACATATCTAGCTTATATAACGAGGCATTAGAATTGAAGTGTGAATTTCATATAAGTTGCAGAACAGCATTACGCTCAGCATAGTAATATTATTCTAAGACAACTAACATCGCCTTTATTTAATTCCCTTTCAAGGCAAATATTCGTATTTACCATAAAGATAAAAGAATATTTTTTTTTCTATATATTTTTATTTCTTAAACAAATATTTCAATATATTTTTTACCTAATATCTCTCTTTCCTATCGATTAGAAACTTTGTATGTGTAATCTGGATGAAAGTAGATTATTTTGATTCAACGAGCTCATCTCTTAATGGAGACAGCTTCATTGTAGAAATGTTCTATACAGCTATTATTGTGAAAAAAAACTCGAAATTCGGCTAATTTGATTTGACGACACGTTTGGCGCAATTTGTAGTGACCCTACTTGCTGCGTCTGCGGTCGCGTGTTCGTATCCCGCTGGGGGCATTCATTTGTTAAACACGGATATTAGCAATCTAGTCATGGGTGTTGATATTTATAATATGTATGTATTTTAAACTTATATATGTCCTATATCAACATTAGCAGTAACACAAGCTTTGTAGCTTACCAAGAAACTAGATGGCGTTGTGTGTTATAGTGTCCCAACATATTTTTTTTTATTTGGATAAATGTTACAAGATATTGTTGGTATGGGTCCAAAGCTTTCTTTTTTTAGGGCCTTTTAGTAAGTTCACTTGGTGAGAAAAACTTGGTGTAGGAATAAAAAGTGTTATTCTCAATCAGTTACTCTAGCTCACTTGTATATAATTACTAATGATTTTTTTTTCAATTATTCTTAACGTACTAACTTAAATTCCTCCAAGAAGCAGAAACACTGACTCTTTACGAAATATCATGTCCGTAATGTTGACCCCGCAATTTTCAAATTTCCAAGTAATAGAAAATGTGCTGAAATGTGCCCGGTGTGTGCTATTATGTGTCACTTAAAAAAATAAAACAAAAGAATATAATTTGTATGAGGTCCTTTTTTTCGAGTATTGGAATCATTAGAATTGTGCCGTGGTATGCGCAAAATGTGCTATCTTGTATAAGTGTTGAAAAAGAAAAAAAATTACAATATTCTCTTTCTTCTTACCCCATCTTGCTGAACGAGTAAGTAAGCGTTAATTATATATGTTGAACTTAACATTAATCATTAAAAAATATTTAAAAAAGCTTTTGATGTGTAAATCATTTTTTTTAAACTGTTTTAATTTTTTATAATATGCAAAACGGACCAAGCTTACACACAACGTATGAATTTTGAACAAAAATATTTGCGGTAGGCGTTTCAAAGTAAAGTTTTTTGACGACTACCTACTAATATATTATACTTTCATAAGCACTCAATAAATTGTTTGAACTTGTCCCTTCCTTTTTTATTCGAAAGTATGAATAGTATATCGAATTGAAAGCATTTTTGTTATGATTAGGTCCACAAGAAAAATCTAAGATATAAATCAAACCTCTTCAAAGCTTATGAAAAAAGGTAATGTGATTTGAGATTTCGGCGTATTCTGAACTAGGGAACAAATTCAATGGGATGAAGGACACAGGTCATTAATATTTACCTTTTGAAGGGATAGACATGTCGTAGTAAGTGGCTTAACATAAAATATTCAGTATGAAATTTTCAATACTTTCAAACAGCTGAGTTTGATTGACTTTATTCCACGATTACCGTTTAAAATTAGTTAATTCATTTTTTATGTAGATAGCTTAATTGTAAGGAACGTTTTAAAATTTTCATAATATTCGGACTGTATTCAGTTCAATTATTTAATTAAAATAGATTCCCTTTAATTATACGTGAAAGATACTATAATAAGTAAATAGCTAGAAAAATATTCATCTGCAATGACGTTTAAATATGTATAATATGTAAACGCAATTTTTTTTTGTGTAAATTGAACCTTAAGTAAATAAAAACAAAAGAAGTAAATAAAACGAATTTTTCGGTTTTTAAGAACACATTTTGATTTTTGGTATAGCACACAATAGGTAGTCTCGTAGTCCATACGAACGAGTAGTTATTTCACCTAGAGCATCAATCAGTCTAATCATTTCAGAAATTTACTTAAACAAACACACAAGTAACAGAAAGACAAGAACTTTAAAAATTGTGTCTTATAAGTATCGTATATAATTTTAAAAGTATTTACAAATTTCAAAACATATTTCACTTTTATTTATCAGTATAAATAAGTACGGTGAACAAAAGTGGAACTAAAAGTAAAAGTTTATGGATAAGTAAAATGTTTAAAAAAATTTTACCACCAATAGCGTGGAACTAAGCTCGGGATCAAATGGCAGACGTTCGCTGAGGTGCTTAGTTCACTCGCTCCTTTGAATGCGTAATATGATCGTGACGAAACTGTCAATATGCTTCATATTATGCATCTGAAGTGTGAGTTCAGGTATATCGGTTTCATAGCCAATGTTTTAGAATATATTGATTTTAGATAGCTTTAAAGTTATTTTATAAAGTTGAATACTCGTACTTAGAGTTTGAGAGAAATGAGATTATATGCGGCGGGGAAATTCGTGAGTTGAATTCGCGAAACGGTGACTGTTTTTCATTCATTTCGAAATGACGTAGGCTGTTGAATATTGTTTATATGAGAAAGATATTGGTATCAATAACCTTGTTTTATAATAGCATATATAATAAGCTGCTTAAGTTAATTTCGTTTAATTTACTTCGAATACCTAATAAAAAAAGCTCTTTTAACATCCCACTGATGAACTTAAGCCTTGAGTCACATTCATCTATACAGATAAATAAAATTGTATGTCTATTTGTAATGTCAACATCATAGCTTTTTACTATATACATAATGTATAACTGTATAATAAGGTTCTCATAAGATATATACATTTTTTTAACTTGTGACTGTCCATCTGTCTATCTGTTCGTTCCAGATAGTCTCCAAAACGATTTAATCCATTTTAATAAGACTTTCATTAGTAAATAGGTAATTTTAAACAGAGTGGGTTAAGCTACTTTTTTATTAAAAAAATAGGGTTCCAATCTAAAAATATATTATTAAATTTAACATGTTATTACTACTGCAATATATTAAATCGTAAAGCAAACTCGTAAAACTGTTCCACTAAAGATGTGGAAAACAGGAAAATAATCACTACAGCTGAAGTTTTAAGCGTTTATTTTTAATTAAAATTAAGTGCAATCCAATAAAAACGAGACGAAAGAGAAATGTAACGAATCAAATAAGTCCATAGTTTTCCCGAGCACTCGTAATTCGCAAAGTGAACATTAATTTTCATTCAATTCTGCTGTTGAGAGGAAAAATGAAAAGTTATTTCGAATCAATTTGAATTGAAAATGAGCTATTTAAAGGTAGCTTGCTCATAAAATCATAGTTTCGAATGAAATAAACCTAATGGCTTCAAGTTTTGATTGAAGGAGGTTTTTATAGGCCTTTGTAGGTTTATCTTGAAATACAAAAATATCTACGTTTATTGTTTGTTGTTTCATTCTATTTAGTCGTGTTTTTTTTAACCGATGCTTAAATGGGTACACAATTTGACTGTATTTATGTTCTATCTATAACAGTACGAAGCTTTTATTAAACCATAGATGATTAATATGTTTATATTAATAAACAAATTTGTTACTTTAAATACATACATCATATTGCAAATGAGTTGCATAACAATAATTCATGCTCCTGCGGGACTCGAACCCAAAACCGATTGCAAAGCAAGTCACTACAAACTGTGTCGTCATTAAAGACAAACGCTTCAATTTTATTTTAACATAAAACAATATTTACATATATTATAATAGGTATAAAAAGAATAGATAAGATATTTATATTATAAAGAAAATTTCAATATAAGCGAAAAACTGATATAGTTCTGTTAGCAAAGTTTTCAATACGAAGCGTGGTAAATCATCCAACATTTCCGTTTAACTCCACTCAGCTCGGTTCTCGATATTTGCTAAAACTACGTTCTTACATTCAGTGGGGAATTCTAATATTCTTTGAATCTATCGCGTCCCCATTCAATGTTAAAAAGCTATTGTCGTCAAAATTAAATCGTTCCGCATAAATAAAAGCGGGTAGAGAAATAAATTTAAAATACGGCGGTTACTTCGGGCGTACGATTTCACTCTGCCTCTACAAAATAATTACGTTCTGTCTCCGAGCAAGCAAATAATTAATAGCTTGAATAAATCTTAAACTTTTGTCGAGTTTGGTTACTTACATTATTTATAATGTTAATACTTTAAAAGTTTTTATCTCTTTCGAATTGTTTGTATTTGACTGTTGAACTCGATACTAGTTAGGTTATTTGTAAAAGTACAAATACAAGTATATAATAGTAACCATTATATTTAATATCCTTGCATAAAGATAAGAAAAAAAGAAGATAAGCTCTGTTTCAAGAAGCTTTATCTTGTAAAAGCTTTAGGATCGATTACCAGATTTTTGTTTATTAATTTAAGTTCATTTACTGGTACCTATAAAATATTAGTCATACAAAACAATAAACAAAATTAGTAATTTTTAGTGAGAAAATAAAATGTAAGTCATTAACTAAGAGAATAAGACAATGTAACATACCGATATTTTCAATTAAAATGGCTCGTTAATTTTTCCTTAATGAAAAGCGAAAGAATATTTTATTACGTCGTTTGTAGCTGTAACTAATTGGCAAGGCTAGCTTTTATCCATCGGCCACTTCTATATAGATGATGGTTTACAGGAAATGGCAATTTAATTTTAAACAACTCGATTTCTCTCATTTTAACAATTTTAATCTATTTTAGAGTATGCTTAGTACCGGAAATTTGATTATAATCATTATTGACTTTCATTATCCATAACATTTACGTTCCTTAATCTATACCGTAATAGGTAAATAAAATTAAAGTAAAATATTGTTTGATATGATATGAAATAACTGGTTCTTAGAAATATAAATCATTTTATTTCCATATTATGTCTATTCATCTGTATGTCTGAGTGTTTGTTCCGGCCAATATCTGACGGTTGGGATAATCTGACGAAACTTTCACTGATAGCTGATATGATAAGAAGTAACTTACAACTTTTATTTTAGAGAGGGCCTCAGTGTAGTAACTAGCGTGTATGGTCATACATCGAGAGGTCTTGGGTTCGAGTCTTTGGTTGGAGGTTGGAGTCTTTCTGTTTAGTAAGCCTCAGTAACCACCCGGAATTGGGAAGTTGGCGGTGTGTCACCCCCGTGCCCCGGAGAACACGTAAAGCGGTCGATCCTGCGCCTTAGCTCTCACTGGTCGCGTCGAACAGTCGTCCCACGAGAGTATGTGAGTGATAAGGAATAGAGAGTGCACTTGTGTCTGCGCGTACACTTGTACACTTTAATATCCCCTGCGCAGTTGGCCAGTCTCAATGAGATTGGTCGCCGTGGTCGATTCCGACAGGATAACATTATTATTTATTTTATTATTTTAGAGCTAGCAGTCTTTAGGATTAACATATGATACTAAAATTTCGTCACAATGAACTTAGCTATAAAATCAAAACAGACAAAATGACTTTCTCATTTAATATATTAGTAGATGAAGTACCGTGTGACACAGTCTCATCAACTCTGCCTAATTGGCAGCCGCGTACCTCAATGTTGACATATTCGCGGCATCAGATTTTCACTGGGTAATTGGTTTTATTACGATGTGTGAAACTTATATGAAGCGATTCAAGAATATCTATTTTAGTTTCATTTCCTAATATTTACTACTTTGGCCGACTTCTTTTATTTAACTTTATAGAGTTAATAGATATTCTTAATATTAAAAAAGTATCGACTATCATTGTCATCATCATTAAGCCTGCCGTAATTAGCCTGTTCTTCTTTACTCCTGAACTCTATTTATTCAATAAAACTTTAATAATAGGATCTCTTAGCCAGACTGTGGCATTGCTTTAACAAGAAAGTGGAATAGACTTAATAAGCTAATATAGATTAATTTTAAATAAAATTGAGTCAAAACATACATAACTTTAATTTTTTTGTTAAGATTTTATAATAACGCTTCCAACATTAAACATAATAATATAACTAACTTAAAATAAGAGCTTGCAGTAACGTAAATAATACATCAATCATTTTATTTTACTTTCTATTACACCTTATATTATACAGTTTTTTTAAATTAACAAAAACAGGAACAGTAACGCATAAAGGAAAATGATCTCACGACCAGTAAATCTTTATTAGATCTTTTCATTGGGCACCAAATAAGTTATAGTTGTGTATGAGAAGCCATTAGCCACACATGCGATTATGCGATTAAATTCAATGAACATAATAATATACGGGACTGTAAGTCATAGAATGACCTTTCAAGACGGCGTTATAAAGATCTAGTTACTAACTATAAGGGAATTGTGTAATAAAGACAAAGTTTTGATATAATAATATTATATATTGTTTGTATGTAGGTTGCGCAAAAAAACCAACAATTTTTTTTGAGTCTCGTGAGAAAATATGTAAGTTTTTCATGTTTAAGGAGCCTTCTCCAAAGGAAAACTCAAAAAAAAATTTTTAAAGGTCGCCCCGAATTTTTTAAAATTTCAAAAATCGTCATAATATTTCAATTTTTTTATTTTTTTTTCGTTACGGTATAATTTTATAGACCAAAAAAAATAAGTTTCTGAAAGTTTCAGTTCAAACTTTAAATTTTGAAAGATCGCTCATATTTTTTAAAAATTTATTAGAAGAAATTAGGTGCATACTGCTAAACAGCTTGTAACCTATACTAATATTATAAAGCTGAAAAGTTTGTTTGTTTGAACGCATTAATCTCAGGAACCACTTTGATGAAAAAAAAATTTTTGTGGGAAAACTCATTTACCGAGGAATATTGGACTATAGAATAATAATTATTAACATCACAAAGTACAAGTAATTATTAATATTATCTAAAATTTAAGAATTTGATTTCCGGTGTTCAGAACGAACAGAGCCACGAGAAATGCTATTTTGTTAGATACAATGAAATACAAATAATATTTATTTAATAAAATTGTTAAACTTTATTTCGCAGAATATCATACTAACAAATAAAACAAATTTCGAACTATTAGTGGTAGTGCCATGCTTGTTACCTTCGGGTAGCAGCCGAATGGGCCGGCACGCCCCGTATAGTTCATTAGTACCACTCTCTCACAGAAGACCGGCGTGAAGTGGCAGCTATGCTGTCGCGTTTCGTCCGGTGAGTGATAGTCCGGGAGGCCCAGTCTCCTTCCCTCCTCCCTCTCCCTCTTCCCTTCATCCTCCGTCTTCGTTCCCCCCTCCCTCTTCCATCCGTCCTCCCTCCCTCCCTTTCCTGAAAGGCCGGCAACGCACCTGCAAGCCAGGCTAGGAGATAAATGTCTATGGGCGTAGGTGATCACTTTCCATCAGGTGAGCCTCCTGCCCGTTTGCCCCCTTTTTACCATAAAAAAATATAACCTCATTTTCATAAATATTTTTAAGACGTGTTGTTTTACTGCATATCGTATAATGAAAATTTATATGAGCGCGACAAAGCGCCGCGTGAGCCCACACGAGATTGCGTTAAGCTTCTCATTTTAATATTATTCTTTGACGAAATAGAATCGCTTAGAGGGAGTACTGACTAGAGTTATTTTGTATAATGTAACGTTGACATATGAATATTTGAAAACTTTTCCCAAAAACAAAATCTAACTGGATTTTGAAGATGATTTTTATTAGACTTAGGTGATTAGTTACTAAAAGAACATTAGTATTCAAATTGAATTTAAGAAAACGCTTTCACGATAAGACAAAATTTATTTTTGCTTCTCAATTTATAATCGTAAGACATGATGTTATTGTACAATCTTTGAAGAACAGAGACTTTCAAAATTGAATTGATATGACAAGCCTTCAGAATCAGAAAATAAAATTAAAGGTTCGATTATAATGACAAAATATCAACTTATTATTAAATGCATATGAAAGTACATACGATATGAATAAGAAGCAGCCATATTTTTTGAAATATTTTTTTTGTCATTTTTCCGGCTAATCTCCGAAAAAGGACCCATTATAAATGACATTACACTATAGTATAAATTTATTACAATTGTTTACAGTTTTCCATACCAAATATCAATGACATAAATAGATTTCTATAAGAGAACTTAATAAGTAGAAAATGATACCTAGGAACAACTTAATAAAACGCCATCACTAAAGAGGAAGTGAAGAACGCTACGTGATAGCCTACGTACCTACTACGATTGTGAACCGATTTTCATAATTGTTTTTTAATTTACAGCTTATATCTAAGGGATACATATGCGGTTTCAAACAAATATTTAGTATACTTTTAAACCTTTTGACTAACAGTAATTATGTTTATTCGCATTTAGAATTATGGAATGAATAAAACCAGCATTCACCGTTATGTATCATACATATGCATATTAGAGTCCATTGAGACAGCCTTAGTCATTGGTTCAATCACAGCGTCTGAGCACTCAGTCAGATTGGTAGGCTTTCAGTAACAATCGGAAGCTTTCAAGATTTCCGACATTTTTCCCTCTTAGTCATCCTTTCATACGAACATTTTATGAATGTAACTTTTAAATTATTTTATTTTGTATACTGTTTAGTACTTTATTTTAGTATATGTGAATATTTATATACAAATTATGTATTTAGTAGCAGGTAAACGCCAAGGCAGTGGTGACCTAGCGGCAATGCGTTCGTTTGGGAAGCCAAGTGAAGCAAGTTCAAATCCCGGTTCTATCAAATAATACGTAAGCTTAAATAAAATTGATGCAACAATTCAATGATATATATGATATAGCAATTCAATTATCATTCTTAACTATTCAAATTCGTAAAATTTTTAAATGTATTCATTTATTATTTAATAATTTTCTCGGATTTTTGACTGCCATAAAATTTAGTTCTTCAGAACTAATACGTATATTATAAAAAGTATTTTTTAAATGGCAAGTTTAAAAATGCGTGAACAAAGGACTATTCTTCTATTCTTCGCACGAACTAAACAACCCGCACTCCAACCGCTTATTCGACTTACTCGTGGTCTATCTGTATTAGTACACGCGTAAAACATTTTCGTCTGGGAAGTATAAAACACTTAATTTGAACACAAAATAAATTTTAATTTTGTAATAATATAATTTATAAACAATTTTAATGCAAAAAATAAATAAAGTAGCTAAAAGCTTTTCAAAAGGCTTCAATCGCATAATACTTTGTACAAGTGTTTCGACCCTTAAAGCGTGGTATATAAAAATATGTACCTTGAAAGTAGCTTATGTATTTACATCAATGAAATAGTTTATATTATTATTATTAATATGAGCTCGATCTTTAATAAATTTATAAAAAATATTTGTACTCCTCTTAAAATTTCAAATAAATATTTGTTTCCTCCACAAATTACTATCGAAATTGTTCCTTATACAATCAAATACCCTATTAAACCCACTTACATTTTAACAGCAGTTATTTACCCCAATACGCGTCATTATCAGGTTCATATGAATGTAATACAAACGCATAAATTAATTGTTCAATTGTTCTGCTATTGTTAGTAAAATTAGACTGTTACTACTACTACTATGAAATAACAAACAAAATTCAACTTTATTATAGAGAATATGGGTTTATTTTAAGGTATTTCCCTCATTTGAATAGTATTTATTTTCTATGTAAGGTAAATCGTAAGTTTGCCATTATTAGGTCATGGTTATGCTACGGTCATTACAAGTCTTAACATGAAATAGGCGTGCGTCTTTGAACTTATTGCAAGTAATCTAGGGTTCTGTAGATTAAGATAGTGTATATTCGGATACCAAAATAGATCTTTTCGCATATTATATAAAGAGCAAAATCCTTTGAAGTTTGGAGAATTCGTTAATTATTTCAACATATTCACTTGGACTCAAATGAATGTTTTTGTCGGGATAAATTAAATTTAATTGCTTTTGATTCTGTTCCCTTATATTAAATGTTTTATGGGGAACTTTTGTGGTAATTAATGTACGCATTTTTGAATTAATTTTATTTCTTAATGAAGTATTGGTTTACCCTCGCTTTGATCGGGTTCGCGTCTGAAATAGAAAATAAGATATATTTTGTTTCCATGGAAACCGTAAATTTTTCTAGGATTAAAAGTAGCCTATGTACTATTCTAGTCAAATTTCATCCAGATCTGTTCTGGCATGATTAAGAAAGGATTGTCCATCCATACATCTAGACATTTCTAATTCTTTTGTTTTTTATTTATTATTGCAAACTAAATTTGTATTTGCAAGTATTTGTATTTGCAAGTAGGTATAAGGCATTTATGCTGATACAATATTAATAGGTATACATATTATGTATTTTTTAAGAAAAATATGATAATATGATGCAGTAGATACTGTTTTTTTAAATTTAAATTACATAACTTTTGCCATAAAACCATAACCCTGAATTTTATACGAAATGGTCACATTAAAAACCACTTTTTCAAAGTACGCAGCTTTATAAAAAGTGTAATATTTGAAAATATCTTTTTTACAAAATTATTGAGGAAGTAGGAAAAACGTATCATTTTCTGCGGATACTTGATCATCATTCTATGTAAAATTAAGCATTTGCTTGACAATAAATTATAAATAATAGGTGCCTATAAAATTTGAGAGTTGCCCTCAATTTTTCTGGGATCCATATACCTATATATATACAGTGGAATATATAACCTCCTCCTTTTTGAAGTCGGTTAAAAATACCATCACAATAAAACATTAAACAAACAACATTAATAAGAAAATAAAAGAATTCCTGTTTAACATTGGCTTGATCTATCTATAAAAGTCTGGTTAATATAAATAATATATGCCTTATAATTATTATTATGCCTATGCTATGCCTTGCACGGGAATCGAACTCACAACTTTCAGCTGAGCAATGGCATTTGACTCAACTTTATACTGAAAATCTTACTGTAGGCTACACTTAATAATAATATTATGAATATTTTGTTTGCACTCGAAGATTTAAGTTAAATTATTTAAGTACTGCGATTTTATATTTGCGTGTAACGATGCGATAAGAGAGTTACGGGAAGTACATTTTCTTAGCGCAAGAAGAGCTTGGGCGCCTTTTGGTGATTAAATGAACTTCAGTGAAATATTCAGATTCGTTATTTATGAAGACAAACATCTTTTGGTATAGTTACAGTGATCCCGTTTTCTGCAATATGATATGATTCAGATACAATTTTCATATTATTATGTTAATATTTTTTTCAGTAATAGCATAAAATGCATTTATTGGATATCATCTTCATACTAGCGATTTAACGTCTTAACGTACGTTTTAATGTTTTTCGAGGGGAACCCTAATGTTTATCATTCGCTAATCAAAAATACATTTACTTAGTAAGAAGTTGTTATTTCGTCATTACGAACAGATACTTCAATTTTATTTAACCGTATACATATTATAGTTACTATTATCTAATAGGTCACCTTATCTGCAGCCTTGTTATATTATATATTAATATACTATCCATCCATTAAATGATTCTTAAATAGTAATGAGTAACTAATAACGTAGTAAAATATCTATGTCAAGCTCTGCAAATATTTAAATATTACTTATAATTTGAAATAATATTAATAACCTCTACTGCAGTCATGGGTGTTTATATTTATAATATGTATGTTTTTATACTTATATATGTAGTATATCAACTATCTGGTATCCGTAACACAAGCTTCGTAGCTTACCACGGAAATAGATGGTGCTGTTGTAATATTGTCCCAACATATAATACTATATTGAAATTGACCCAAATTTTATTCTGTTTCTATTCTAAAGGCTGTTTGGAATAATGTCCTAACATATTTTTAAAAAAAATCAAAAAATATATTTTACAATAATCTCATAACATATAATTTCATTATAATTAATTCGGAACGCTTCTAAGGACCTGTTATATGAAATTGGAAGGCGAAAACGTTCATTCCAGACCGTTCATAAGGCCTAATGCTAAAAATAATGGAAAATTATCATAATCTTTATAGGGTGCCAACCGTGTTTAATGGCTTCTTATGATATACATTTTATGCAAATTGCCCACAGCCTTTTGTTATGCTTAAAATATACAAAAAATCATGCAAAATTTTTGTTTTGACAAAAGAATTCTTTTAACGAGATACTTAATATAATTAACTTAGATTTTTCAAATGTCAACTAATTTGCGATTTTACTAATATATAGAATATAAAATAAGAATTCAACTAACTTTTGAATTACACATTTAACTTTTTGGGGACTTATGTTACAGGTAGAATTGTGGTAACGCAGTCGCTTGGGAAAGTCGAGTTAACCAGGTTCAAATCAACGATCTACCATCTGATAATTTTATGTGCGAATTATTTACAATATGATTACCACTTGTCTTACGGTAAAGTAAAACATTGCCAGGAAATCTGCATGTGTGAGAGAACGTAGCAAGTTTTCGAAAGACATATGCAGTCCGCCAACCCGCACTAGTCCAGCGTGCTGAACTACAACTTGATGCCCCTTGTGTTTGGAGAGGCAGCAGTGGACATAGGAAGGAATCCGAATCCAACGTATAATATAATAACTAATTGTCTAAACTAATTATTGAGGTTATAATATTATATAAATAAATCATTATTATAAATTATAAACGCAGAGTATTCAAAAAATGAACGCCATAGACGGTGCTTTGTACTAATTTTTATTATACTTTTCAAAAAGGCTAAATATAAAATGACGTTAGGCTTAGGTAGGAGAGATAGTATAGTAAAATAATGTAATGTTTTTATATTCTATATAATATGCTTCATCGATATCAGCACGATGCAGTAACGAGTAAATGCACTTTTCGTGTGAAGTGAGATTGATAGCGGTTCACTTTAAAATTTATAGGAATTACGGCGTAGAACAGCGATTTTGCAATTTTATAGTGAAAGCCGAATAAAAGATGTATATTATCGAAAATTCTATGGAAAATATCGAGAGTATTATGGTGAGAAGCTATTTTAAGTCATCTATAGAATGGGATGAAACCCCAACACAACATTGCTTGTTAACATTTTGTAGGCCAAAAATTACATTGCATAATTGCAAAATAATAATGAGATAAATTTTAGGGACTAACAAAACATGTCCTATATTTAATGTTAATTTTCGTGTTAGTAATAAGAAAACGTACGATATGATTTTTTAAGAGTAAAAAATAAAATATATAAATAAAAATGAATGTTGGTAAGCGCAAAACTTCATAATGGCTCCACTAATTCGGCATTTTTTTTGTATGTTCCGAACATTTTTATTAAAAAAAAAAATTAAAACAAAACAAAGTTTATAAAAAACTTATACTAGGAACGAACCCGAGCGAAGCGAAGAAGTCGCTAGTAAAAAAATAAAAATCCTTTAACTTTATAACATTTTTCATAAAGTAAACGCAAAAATACCCACAAATTTTAAATTGAAATCTCTTCATTAACCAAAAATATATAAGTCCTCGTGTGAAACAAACTGAAAAATATATTTTACTATAATTTCTTGTGAAAGATTTTCACTACTTTCAAAAGCTACATGCAGTTTAAAATCATATAATTTCCTTTAGCTTCGTCACAGTTAGGTGAAGAGGATAAGAAGCTTAAATGTTCAACAAGCTCAACTTTATACTTATAAAGTCCTTCCCAGACGATTGAAAGAAAACATTACATGACGCTAAAATAGTTTTCTATTGCCTCGAAATCGTTAAATATATGGATATTTTAAAGATTTTATTGTATTTCAATTGTAATAATTATACATATAATAAAACTGTAGAAAAGTCGTTTTTGTACATCAAAAAAAATTACAAAAAAAATAGCCAGGGTGTTAAAGGATAAACAATAGAACCCATTTCCAGCATTTTTAGAATTTTTGTCTGTTTGTCTGTTTGTCGGTTTGTCTGTTTATTTATCCGGGCATCACGTAAAATGTACGCAAGCAATGTAGATAACTTTTATACACAACGATTGAACGTAACTTGAAGTAACATTTAGTTTTTGTTTCATTGCAATCGGTTCAGTCTATCAAAAGATATTTGAGTTTAAAGTGAAGAAGTAGAGAAATTCCAGAAGTAAAATTAGGGTTATGTGCATTTGGTCTCACAACTTCACGTAACTTTTATACACAACAATATGTGCGTAAATTGAAGTAACATTAAGGTTTTTGTTTCATCGTAATCAGTTCACCACTTATAAAAAATGTAAATTAATAAAAAAAAAAATAGTGTTTCCGAAGTAAAATATTAAAACAGTGCCATCTACGAGTATTCGAACTTAGACGGGACTATAACTAGAGATCAACTGCGTGCAGTATTGTTCGATAGATAAGAAGATAAGCGCTTCGCACTAAAAAATACTAATTAAGTTCCGACATCCACGCGAACGAAGTTGCGGGCACAGCTAGTACTTAAATATATCTGGATTACTTATTAATATTATTAAATGTGTCGTGGAAGTGTTGCTTTTGAATAACATTAAGGGTCCATGTTAGATCGCACATAGGTGATTAGATAATTAGAAAATTAGTGTATTGCAATTTTGAAAATAAATATTATTATAAAAGATCAAATCAAGTAACGACATGACAAGTGTTGTTTTAATTAGCATGTAAAAAGGTAAAAATATAACAGTATTTATTTCAATTTTAAAACTATATTAGTTTTACAAATCTGAATTTTACGCTAAAAGGGTGAATAGTTTTAAATCCTAGGTTAACCTAACACATAACAGGACTGTCGGTGTATTTTCCCAACTTAACAAAACGAATGTTGCGCTTGGTATCAAAAATAAAACCTGGATTCAGTCAATAGAAATACAATGGAAAATATTTGACAAAAATATCGGTGTATTTTGACTACTAGTCAATATTAAAGGTAAAAATAGTAGCAATAAACTTTTAAAACCGTTACAGAACAAAAAAAATCTGATGAGTTTGTTAAAAATAGTGAAAATTTTAATGAAATATGAATTAAGTTTATTAATAGTGCCAAAGAATGTATTCCTTTTAATGTATTTTTTTTTCCTTTTTATAAAGGCTTCACTAATTTGAATAAAAATCTACTCACGTTATATTATGCTATATTATTTTAAAGTATACTACTTTGTTATCTTAAAATAACTTATCTGTCAGATTTTGGGCTCTTTTTTATATGGAAAAACGAAGTTATGTAGAATATAATATGTACGTAGCAGTGTTCGGATATATGATAATAGTACTAAAGCTCGTCGAAAGCCATACCAAGCAGAAGAAAAAATGGTATTGAACTTTTTATATTTGCTTATATATTTCACAATTCACCAAGTTAATGAATGGGCGATGCGAGGACGACAGTTGCTAGGCTTGTTCAATCCAAACCTACGACTTTTGTGTATTTGAATACAGCAATACCTAGAAAATAAGTCGCCTTTGAAAAATTACTTTTTACTTTTTACGGCTTCTTTAATTAAGAAATATTAAAACGACTGTCTATTTTTGTATTTAGGACATAAAAACCCCCATTCGCAGCCATTTAATAATACTTGTACCTACTCCCCGTACATTCAGCAACCTGAATTTCAATAGTAAAAAATAAAATTAATCGTTTATCTTTTAAAATATATTTAACATAATATAGCCATTAATTTTGTATTTTTGATTTTTTCTAAGTATTTTTATTATTCATATATTATAAAGACTAGTGCTACTTAAATAAAATATAAAATAAAAACATTTGATCTTTCAAAGATCTTCCTAGCCGTTTCTCTGAAATTTTTCCATTCAATACAGGTTTAAATTTTCTTACACCATTTCTATTAAAAGATACAAGCTTCATCCATCAAAGCGAGCAGTGCGGACTATCTAGATCGATCGCACTTGTTAAGCTCATATATTTTACAGTAAGTACATCATTAATACTATATAATTACTTACCACTTAAGCGATACTTATAGTTTATTTTAACAGAAAATATGAGCTGTTTGACTAAAAAATTCATTGAGTACTATAAAAATGCTTTTAAACTATAACATGATGTAAAATTTTAAACTATTTTATGTTTTTTATTAGTTAAAACTGTAAGAAAGTTTACGATGTGTTAAATATTGCTAAAGCACCTCTGAAGCTTTTAGCGAAACCTTTTGTTCCGTATTTCAGTTTATGAGTAAAAAAACAACTTGTTATTAACATATTTACTCTAATACTTTCTTAGGTTTACGCGAATATTTGACATTATAAAATATGATACTACCTTTTAGGATTTTGTCGCGGATTTATAACTATGGAACGCGGATTTCTCATAATAAATCCGCGACAAATTTATTTATTTATTTATTTATTAGTGCTTCAGACCTTTATATGATCCAGTAAATTGTTCCGTTTTAGTCCACTGCAGTTTTTGCTCTGCAACTCATTATGACAATACTTTTCAGCCCATTCGAGTTATAAAACAACCTTTTAGCCTTAACATACGAGTTAAACAAATGAATGCCCCCAGCGGGACTCGAACCCGCGACCGCTGGCGCAAGAAAATAAGGTCTCTACAAACAGCATTATTTATTAAGTAAAACATGTACTCGGCTCTTTTCATCGTCCTACTGCTGAGTACAGGCCAACCTTCAATTTGAAGTGGGGCACAGTTTACCACGGCTAGGTGTGGTTTGGCGGCTTTCAAATATTTTTCAAAAATTAATAATATTATGTTCTCAAACATGCAAGTTTAGTTATGATGTCCTTCATCGTAAGATGTTACACGAGAATATCACAGGGATGAAACACGGGATTAGAACCCACTACACTCGGTTTTCTAATGAGCTACCTCAGCCTAGTAAGAAAAAAATATAATGACTTTCTCTTAATATCTAAAAAAGAATAATATAAACTAATACAAAATCCATATAATTATATAATAGCATTATACATACATATTACACTTGCACGGACATTGAACCTACTTAACTAGTTATATATCATAACCTATAAATAACATATACAAAAAATATAAAGATTTTGCATTAAAATCAGGTCAATTTCTATAAAACCTTTGAAATAATATTATAAAAATAGCTTTAAAGGTCAAAAGGATTTATTCAAATAGGCAGCGATGTGCGGCGAGTGGATTACTCCAGTCTAATCCGGCGTGAGGGCGATAGCTTGGCAATGTTGACAACTTGTACACTGGCATTGCCATGTTTTACTTAAGTTTACATTTATATGACATAACCTAAATTGTTTTTGTTTTTCTATATAAAACGGTTTTCCTTTATTACTATAACATTAAAAGAATGTTAATTAAAATATTAGTGATGTTTATTAATATTTCGTGGTTCTGATTAAAAAGAATTTCGCAGAAAATTCCCATGAATTAGACATTTAAAAATATTTGTTTAAAAATATTAATTGGGTATTTAATATTCTAAAAATGGGATTATTCATTTTATTTTAAAACATTCGTTTACTGGAACTGGTGTATTTTATACTATCCTTTGTGTAGATCAGATATATATATATATATATATACATAATATTATTGTCGACTTCAAATAAAACTCAGCATTATAATTCAAGTTACATATATTAGCATTTAGCAGAAACTAGTTAAACAATTTAGTGTTAATCACTTTGTTAATTACTTCGTACATTATAATTGTTACATCCACTCCCAATTCTCTCTTGTTCAATCTGTCAATACTCAAACCCCTTATTTTTTTCCGCCTTTTGTCTCTTTTGTTCAAATCAATCAAATCAAATCAGTTTGATCATAGACTTCTTAAAAATAATTATTTAGTTTTTATCCTGAAGATACAATTAAAATATTTACAGGATACAGTTCTATGACTTATTAAAACATTGCAAGTTTCTTTATTTAATATTTACCATTTCTAAAGTCCGTAACATATTAATGTAGATTTATGTATAATGTATATCTTTATATAACACTTCTGTACGTGTGGATGTAATTGAACTTCTTCTAAACGGCTCGACCGATTTTGATGAAATGTTTTGTGTGTGTTTGAGTGGATTCGAGAATGGTTGAAATTCAGCATTCGGTTCACTAAAAAATGTATTTTTTGAACTAATTAGTTATTTATACATTTAGACAACAATTAATAACATACTCGTATTCAATAATAAATAAGTCGTTGCTAGGCAATGTTGTTTTGCGCATGCATATTCACCGGGAGCAAAAGTATATAAAAATGTTCAATGTATACAGGATATCGTCCATCGGTCCGCTAGTACTATATAATGTAATTGACACTTGTTGTTAGTTTATATCTTCGCTCGGGCTCTTCCCTAGATGTAGCACAGGCAAAGCCGCGGGATCCGCTAGTTATGCATATAAACCTTCCTCTTAAATCACTCTATCTATCAAAAAAACCGCATCAAAATCCGTTGCGTAGTTTGAAAGATTTAAGCATACAATGGGATATAGAGACAGAGAATGCGACTTTGTTTTATACTATGTAGTGATAAATAATACATAATATATTTAATATTAGCATAATCAAAGTCTCATATAGTTTGATTTCTACATTCATAAAATATACTTGATTTGTTGAGTGACTGATAGTGATGAAACTTGGATGGATGAGACATGGATAAAACATGGCGTTTTGAATTAGGTAGCTTATATGTTAGTGACGTGTAATACATCCATAATTCCCTTAGGGTGTCCCGTGAGTATTATGGAAATATTACCAAAGAATATGTAGAGTATTCTAGTAGAAAATTGAAGCCGAATTATTCTTATGACTCTTAACGACACGTTTGGCTCAGTTGGTCCTGTCTCGTGCATTCATTTGTTGAGTACGAATGCTTGTACTCCAGTCATGGGTGTTTATATTTATAATATGTATGTATTTAAAATTTATATAATATGTGTAGTATTTCAACTATCTGGTGTCCTTAACACAAGCATCGTAGCTTACCACGGAACTAGATGGTGCTGTTGTAATAATGTCCCAACATATTTATTTATTTATTTATTACTAGCAATAAACTTAGCTTTGCTCGGTTTTGTTCTCAAATAACCACAAACAGAGAATGTTTAAAAGACTTTTATTTTTAAATATTTTAATATAATAATGATATTAAAAGCTATCTTTTCCTGAGAAAATTCTTCATCCAAGTATATCGATACAAAAAATCTTAATTTTAACGAGAGAACAAACAAAAAAGGCAATAAATTACATTTACAATATTAATAATTTCACTTATATTAAAAGGCTTTATTCCCTCAAAAATCCATTCAAATGCCGCTGTTCATTAATTTAAATTTGTAACATCCAGTAAGTACTACAATCCTCATAACTTTGATAAGTATCAAAGCACGTTAATCAGATGTAGAGATAAAGCGGGGATGAACCACAAATGCATGGAATTTAAATTGCAACATTCATTTTATACATTAGCTTTATGATTGCAACGAGTAACTTATGTGTTATGGATGCACTTTATATACAGTAAATGTAATGTTACTGTATAAAACCATAAAATACCAGTTTATAATCGTTCAGTATTTTCATTCTAGTGTTAATTTACAATATGATTTATGACATCAGTGAATCGCCCTCGCTTTTCACGGTTTTGTTCTAAGTATACTTTATTTTTTTAATGGACCTCTAATCCTTTTTTCTAAATTATAAGTAGCCTAAGTTTCTCGTTGTAACATCAACATCAACTATCAAACAAAGAGAACAAACAAAAAAAGAGAACAAACAAAGAGACAAACACATATTACTTCACATGCGTTAAAAATGAATTTTGACCTTACGAACGGAAACAACTTATTTTATTTATCAATATATCTGTATGTATGAACTATAGACGAGGTTTGGCTTAAGGTGTGTTATATTATGTAAATAACCACTAAAACATTTCGTCTTATAGAATCCTAAATAAGAAAAATATGTAAAACACAGCGTTATCGATCGGATTACATTAGAAAGAAACCTATGGAATGTACAAAAGGTTACAAAAATCACACATATCAAATTAAGTGGCTAAAAGGATTAATCGAGTGTCAAATAAAAGCTTAGTATAAAGTTCTTAAAGCCCTAAAAGATACAGTACACGCGACACTAATGCTTCTGATGTCTGCACCGTGCTAGTAGTACTGTGTGGCGTGCTCACAACTTTTTACATGACTTTTTATGGTTCATTTCATAAGAGTTAGCGGAAATACATAGTATATTCGACATATTATGTTGGTTAATTTCATATAAAATTATGAACTTATAGAATAACTGAATAAAAAAATTAATTCCAAGATTTGTTTTCGTAGATTTTTTACTTATTCTTCGTATAGTGAGGCGTTGTGTAAAAATATGTACTTACTTACAAGGAAGAAAAATAAGTGTAGATACTAAAAAAATTAACACATTCTGCTGATTCCTTTTATATTTTGTATTTATTTTTTCTTTCTTTTATTTTTTGTTGCGACGAAACTTTTTAGATTGTTTTTTAATTTTCTATCTGATAGATATAAATAAGCCTAAGCCTATATCTGTAGGATTAGGCTTATTCTGTCATTTGTTAACGAAAATACTAAAACACATACTTTCAAATGCAATTTTTTACCATGAGGTGTTATATCTAAACAGACTAAGAAACTATGTTGGGATAAGCGACAAGCGTATAAGAAAAGTAAATTTCTATTAATCTCGCCCTATCACCCAGATGGCTGGACAGATTTTGCTTTTTTATTTTACAAAGGATAAAACGGAGCAAAGCAGGAGTGAGATACTAATCATTCTTAATAAATCCGATTTTAACAAAATCATACATGTTTATTTATTTTCTATATCCTCTTAAAATATGTCGCCAAAATTACTTTCCGCGCATACTTATCCCACACATAAGGCGACATAGTAAAGCTAATTGAAGGCGCCTCGAGCTGTGTCAGAGGGTTGGATTACAAGCGGTAATCGGCTTAGCGGCCGAACACCAAGTTTTACTGCGCCATGACGTGAAGGAAAGATACAATATAAGCTTATTTCATGAACTCTGTAATTATATATCTTTGTATATAAAAGATTCGTACTTTGTATATAAAAGATCCGTACTTTGTATGAAAAAGTTCCTAGAAAATTTAGAAATATGAGAAAAACTGATTTATTTATGACTTCAAATATTATAATTAATTTATTGAAATATGGACAGGGCAAAGTCAGTCAGGTCAGATAGTAATTAATTAAATTATTAAACGCTATGCATGTGACATGTACGTGATAATGAATTAAATCAATAGGTAATTATACCAATATTAGTACCTAGAGTTTATATTAGGTCAGTACAATTATTCTCTTTTTAAATTTCTCTATAATTACGGCAGTCAAAAAGCGAGAGAATAAAAAAAGCTGACTAAATTACTACAAATAAATGCTGCTACGTATTAATAACAAGTGATTTAACGTCCACAGTCAAAATTTGCATAATTATTTAGTCTGTATTCATACATTTTGAAACGGGATTTCGTGCCAACGTACTGCTCTTGCAAATAAAATACTTCGCTTTATTTCAAAAGTTGAAAACTCCGTAAATTCTCTCCATACCGTTATGAACGTTAAAAATTTCAAACGAAAACATGTTGCACAAAGGTTTGAAAAATGAAGACATAGCTAAACTATCCTTTAAATAGACTAGGAAACATAATAAATGGACGTCATGTCCGTTCGCCCTATTACACAAGCTCTGAAGCGCAGTTCCGCTCGCCGCTCGCGAGACCTTCCTGAAATAGACATTTTTAAAGTTGACTTGCTTTGAGTTATTTTTGAGTATACTACAAAATTTATTTGATAAATTTCAGTGTATAAAATTGGTGCTGTAGTGATTTTTGACTTATAAAGTATTTATTTTGATTCAATACTAAAAATAAATTTTGTATAGATTTTTGAGAAGGAAATTGAAATACGGTCAAAATTCAGTCGGAGTCTTAATAAAAATTACTAATTTGAATATTTTTATTGAATATTTTAAATATAAATATAAGCTTAACTCAAGTGCCAAACTATATTTTGAAAGTTTTTTTATTACGCCATTTCATAATCTATCTGTATGCTAAATTTCATCGTTATCTGTAGCGGTTTAAGCGTTAAGGAGTACCCAAAGACACACATACGTAAACATTTCACATTAATATAACATCATAAATGTAAAATACGTCCATTATGTAACACTGTAGAAATAACATAAAGAAACTGAACAATTTCAACCCTATTAAACTGTTGGAGCAAGAAAGTATAAATGCAAATAAGAAAATAAGTCAAGAGCCATAGTAAAAATGGCTTAACGAACGGCGTTGAACAAATCTTATTTCTCGTGGCCATCTCGATTAGACCGATAAAAGGGTGGAGCGTTCTATTTCCGTCCACCGTATCGGTCTTCCCGAGGAAATGACTTTACTTTTCAGTTTATCTCTGAATTTCTAAAGAGTACTGCGATTATAAGGGTCCGTTCTTACAGCCCTTATCCTCTTAGGCTAAGACTCATCAGCCGAATTGCCCTAATGTCACGATCTTGATATCGCTCGAAAGTATTAAGGATATTAGAGGACCCTTAATTTATTTAAGAATCAGTTAGATAATACTTGATACCTTATATTCAATCTTGAGGTTACATATCCTTTTCTTTGTGCCCGTAATAAATTACTTTCGATGGCGTGGTGGAGACGTATCGAATTAATGAAGGTTTTTGCTAAGGGATAAACAATATGCTTCCTTCATACATTTCGTTTATTATTAAAGGCGGCTGACTTGTTGTCTCTTTAATGATTGCAATTATTTATTCAAAATATATAAGATAAAAAAAAATAAAAACAAGTAGACTATAAAAGATCTTATTTAATAAAATAGCTTAGGTCGATTTATATCAATTAGATTTTTTAATAACTTTGTTAATCTTATAAAACATTGATTTAAGGTTTTATTTAAAGTTATTTAAGTACTTAATAAAGTGGAATTGGATTTGGAATTTGGATTTTCTATTTAAATGAGAAAATAAATTATAATGAAAAACTTATATTTGTCGTTTGAAATAAAACTAAAGCTTACAACGTTCTTGGAAAACTTGTAAAGTTCATATTGAAATTCGAAAACTTAGAGCCAAACCAAAGATGCAAAACTGACAGATTTTACAATTTTATACTCTATATCAGAAAATCTGGAATGTAAGAAAATGAGCAAGCGAAATAAACTGGATCAACTTGTGCTTACATATCTATACTAATATTATAAAGCTGAAATTAAATCTTATTGTTCCAAAAATATTTATGTATTTGTGAATTTAATACAATATAATAATAATATCATTATTCTTTATGAAAAATGACGAAAAATGAATGATAAACTTTAAATTATTATTACGTTTTAGTGAATCTATTATAATAACCATTATAATTTTTAGTTTTAAGAGTTTTACAAAAAAATGAAATAAGATAAAATGTTAAGGTTACTGAATCATCAATAAAACAGAATTATTTCGAATCATGATTACAGAAGTCTTGGCAATCCCAGAGATTTTTTGGGACAATGGATACCAGCTGTTGCCAGGGCACACCAGTTTCCAGAATAGCTCTTTGAAACCCTCAATAAACCGCCATTGGGACGTTGCGGCGATATCGCAATCTTAACAAAAGTAGAACATTTTCTCATACAGAAAAAATATGTATCCCGTATTATACTGAAAGAGTTGTTATAAAATGGTTTTATTTCTTAAAATATTAATATTGCAATACTTTTTCAACTTCATATTTCCTAAAATCTAGTGAGATTCTCTTAGAAATGCAGGTTTCCCCATAATAAGCAGTTAGTTTACTAAATTTCATTGTGTTGATAAATTTGACTATAATATCTTTAAATAATTACCACACTACAAAACGATAGTCGTTAAAGGACATACTTATTCGTTTGTAGTTTCACTTAACGTACGTATATAGATAAAATAACACTTGCATAGTCAATCTTTTTACTCAAATAGCGTGCGGCTAAAATATTCACGGCTTTCCAGAGCCCTGTATCTATTGTAGTTTAATCTCGCTTTCAGGACGCTCTTGAGGTTGCCAATAGAATGCAAGCTTTTGTTGCGTTCAAAATGTAAGCTGTTTGTATTTTATTTCAATGTAATGTTATTTTGAAAAGTTTTAGAATATTTTGATTATATATTTTATTTTAAAAGTTGTTTCATATCATAACACTAATACAGTTGTAATATATATAAAATATTATAATTTAAATTTAAAAATTAAATAAACGGTTTCTCTATTAAGCAAGTGACCATAAAAATAATAATAATATCAATTATTCTTGTCGCCATAATATGTCGAATTACATGTATTATAATATAATAAACATACTAATACATAAAAAACGTTATCTTTGAAGTCGGTCAAAAATAACATCTACTTTAAATTTAAATATTTTATATGAAAAGTTCTTATTACTGTAATTAATTTTAGGAAATTGTATAATTTAAATAAACAATTATAATGCAGTGTAGATATTTCTAATACTATAAGCTATACTCAGCTTCGTCGACTACTTTCATAGTAACATTTTTAAGACGTTTGTTTAATTCATCTAAATAATAATATATTTTATAAATAAACATGTTTACACCTTTGGTTCAGTTTACAGTGACCCTACTTGCTGCGTCAGCGGTCGCGGTTTCGATTCCCGCTGGGGGATTCATTTGCTGAGCACGAATGTTTGTTATAATATTATGTATATATTTAAGAAGTCATATATGTTTAGTGTATCAACTATCTGGTATCCGTAACATAAGTCTCGTAGCTAACCATGAAACTAGATGGTGCTGTGGCTAATAATGCCCCAACTTATTTATTTACTTATATTTTATGTGTTTAGTTTGCCATAATTATATTTACCTGTATATACTATGTTTAACTAGTTTTATTATATTTCTTTTAAATACCTGTATCTCTAAAATTTGCCCCTATAATCCATAAAAGCTAAGCAATAAGCCACTATTATCCTTCAAATTTGTACTTGTTAAAATACTTATACGTCAGAAGAATTAAGAGCATTTAATGATGCATCCTTAATTGTCTTCTCAAGTTGATCTCCTTCATTACTAACCAAACATAAAAAAAAATTTTTAGACGCTACAATTGAAGATAGCATTTTTTCAGCCAAATAAGGAATAATATAGAAAAAACAAAACAACATCATTTTTTAATTTAATGTACTATTATATAATAAACGAGGACGCAAAACAGAAATATTTAAGATAATATCTTTAAAAGAAAGAAAATATTTAAATGATAATTTGAAGATCTTGGTAATGTGCGTAGACTGAGAGGCTTAACAATAAATATTTCACACTTTATTGCCCAACGCGACAACGGGGGCCTAATGACCAATTTAACGCTTATGGAGTGCAAATTCACTGTCATACTGTAAAACGGAAATTGTAATACGCCATTTCGGCTTGAGATTTGAGAAAGAATATAAATGTGGCACGCACCTGCGTTACTCTCCTTTTCGTCTCCTTAATTTTATATTTTCTGCGGTAAGATATCTTACGGGCTAACGAGGTTCATAAGCTCGCTACGTTTTACTTTATGTAAGTACGTTTTGTATAAATATTTTGTTTTATTTACTTTTGTATATTTTTGTAGGCATGAAACGTTAATGTGGTGTTGAATAAAAATTATTTGTGAAAACCAAGTAATATTATAGTTACAATGTTATAATAATCTATATTGTAATATAAACAAATATTTTTTGTTAAACTATAAACAGTTGACAGTAGTAACCCAGTGGTAACGCGTTCGCTTGGATAACCGAGTGATGCGGGTTCAAATCCGGGTCTCGCACCTCTGATATTTTCATGTGCGAATCATTTTTATCATGATTATCACTTGTCTTTCGGGGAAGGAAAACATCGTGAGGAAACCTGCATGTCTGAGAAAACCGATCAAGTTTTCGAAATACATGTGAAGTCCGCCAACACGCACTAGACCAGCGCGGTGGACTACCTGAACCTCGTGAACCCTCGTACTGAGGGAGGCCAGCAGTGGTACGTTAAAAAGGGCTGATGATGATGAAACTATCAACGCCACTTTTAACATTTCGTATATATTATTATAACAGTAGCATATTTTGCTCCAAAACATAATCTATTTGTCTATTAAATTTCATCCAAAAACCATCCAGCTCAATGCTCTAATAGATAACAAATACACACACATACTTCAAAACGTGATAAGAACCTAACAAGGAATAATCACACAATGGGATAAAAGCCATTATCATTCAATGGCTATTTGTTATACATCAGTTTCTTCATTTATATGTATTTACACTCAGACCGATACCTTTTATTCAAATCGAATCATCCCGTCCCATAAAATGAATGTTCCCGAGCTGAGATTTTCGAATCCATTTCGTAGATTCACTTGTCAACATCGACGATTCGATGGGAATGAGTACAGTGTGTGCTTTGCGGATATATGGATGTCGCTTCTCGTTAACGACTGTGATTGTTTTTGTTATTACCGTTTTCAATCACGTTATATATTTTTCGTAATCGCTTTACTGTTTGTTCGTGTAACAATAGTGCTTTTTTTGGCATCAAGCTCGGATAGATGTAATGTATTTTATATTTTAATTGGTGTAAATCGTTTATAGTTTGCGTTCTTTATTGTACTTCAAGGATTGATACTATTCGGAACATTAGAGAAATATGTTATTATAAGATACGAAGGTGAATATATTTATGTAGGTAATTACGTTCTTAAAGCAATATAATAATTTCTTTTAAATGTTTAATTGTTGATTAAGTAATACATAATATTGTGTTTAGACATTATTTCGAAATAGATATTTCAAATGCACTTATAAGCTCGAACTTAAAAGAAAAAAATACATACAATTTTTTAGAATGCAAGATTGCTTTATAAATACTTAAATACACCGAAAATATTGCTGAAAAGAGGATTTTTTATGTTAATAGTATTATAACCAAATATATAATTACTGATATTCAAGTATTATATTATTTATGTTTATTTTATTTAAAATATTAACCAAATATAAATAAGTAATATAAAAAGATAGATTAAAGAAACTTATTTTTACACATGGGATTGGATAAATGGAGCTTTACTTGGAAAAGTTTTAAATTTTCGTAACATTTCAGCGCTAAAAACAAACTGTACTTGCATTTCGTTGAAAGTTTTGATATAAAATTAATGTTAATGTGTTACTCCTTTAACGCGTCTTGTTGCTCAAGAGATCTCAGCTACTAAGAAGATAGAATAAAATGGAGATTTCACTTTAAGTTTACCCCATTTTTTCTTACCTTTGCTCGATATTTTACTGTTACATTGTATTCTAGTACTAAACTTGCTTTCTTTTGTGCATTTCAGCAGTAGCGCCGTGGTAACTCGCTCGCTACGGAAACCGAATGACGCGGGTTCATAGCCCGGATCTCACACTTCTGACTTTTTCATGAGCGATTATTTCCAAATTGATGAGTATGATGAACTTACGATGAACTAAAATCCTTACGAAACATATCTAATCTAAACTAAACACTAAAGCCCAATTTATGTTTTCAGTTTATAGTGATTAAATAATATAATATAAATTTTTTTTAGGCGCAAACACAATATTACATAAATAATAATGAACAAAAGAATTGCCATATGATTTATTAAAAGGAACTTTCTGTAATTCTATACTTGTCTCCTTATTCACCACAAAATGTATTGAGAGTTGAAAATTTTATCGCCAACAACAACAAGGTTCTTGGAAAAATTCCCTTTATCAGAATATGATAAAGTGGGAATACCTTAGAATTGGTCGAAAAGGGCGTATAAGCGGTTGTATTCTTTATACGGTTTCTTTTTACGAACAATCGGTGTGTAACGTAGCGGATGATCGTGATAAACTGAACGTGTTTGGGAAAGTGTGGGATAACACAAAATGCCATTCAATTTAGAAATCCGATAAGGCAAATAAATCTACTTGTTTCATCTGGAGATATACGAATTGTACTGTTTAGTGGTCAGTTAGGTATAGTAAATTGGTATTCACTTATATATGTAATAGATATATTCTTTTTTTTGAAATGTATGTTATAATATTGTTAGTTATTTAGAGTATTTTGAAATTCTTTTGAAACAAGCTTTTAATAAAGTAAAGATCTAAGTAGAATTCTATAATTCAAGAAGATTTAGTTTGTTTGTTTTTGCTTATTTATAATCTCATCAAATTCGATATAAAATTTATATTGTACATACTCGTAAATACCTTCAGTGGTCTTAATGAATGTTATGTTAACTATAGAGTATAAAATATCTACTAAATGCATAAGGTTAAATATCTATACTAATATTATAAACGCGAAAGTTTGTAAGTATGGATGTATGGATGTATGGATGTATGGATGTATGGATGTTTGTTACTCTTTCACGTAATAACTACTGAATGGATTTTAATGAAACTTTACAATAATATAGCTTATACATCAGAATATCACATAGGCTACAATTTATAAAGATATTGTGTGAATTGTCCAAAATATGACGATAAGTATCAAGTAAGTAGTAAAAAATCTACCATCTGCGAGCTATTCTGGCGTGCGCTGCCAAAACCGCTAGAGTTATACATATGTAATGTATGATGGAAATGTTTATCTTAACAAGCGACTCACCCTCATTTCGCTCGGGATCGTCCCTAGATTTAGCGCGAGCGAAGCCGCGGGTTCCACTAGTAAATATATAAATCTTCTATCAGAAACATAAACAATAACTTCTTCTTTGTAGAATGAACGTTAAAAGTTATTGTGTAACTTTTCGCCTGTTTTCATCCGTATTTTGTATGTAAACTAGGCGGCAATCTCTTCCTACGTGATGTTATTAATTCCATATATAAATATTTTAAATAAGGTAGAGTAAATGGATGCTTGTACTCATTCACGCCAGAACAACTTAAAGTGGATGAAATTTGATAAAGAGATTATATATATAGTATGTTTGGAAAAATTTACGTTTTCCGGTAAATTTCTCTTTTTTTTGAGAGATTGACTCACTAAGTCTACCCTAAATTCTACAAAACAGATACAATAAATATTCTAAAATAACTTCTATAACGTTATTTGAAAAGCATACGTTTAGTATTTTTGAAATATATTTTTTGTTCCGTTTTCCTCAGCCGTAAAGCTGATATCAGACGGGTCATTTTTTTTATTATTTCACTTTCGTCGTTTTATTTTTCATTTTTCACTCACACGTGAAACATCTAATCATAAAATGAAACATTAGTAGATATTTAGAAGAATTCATTAGTGAACCGACTCAACAGTGTTAGATATTTTCATCTGGCATATTTCACTCCGCTCCGAATGATCGAGAAATGAACGGTCTGAACTATTAGAGAACGTTCCGAGGTTCAGTCATTTTGTCACGAGTCCTATAGCCGACTTGATTCGATGACATATTGAAAAAAATGAAAAATGAATAATATTCTTTTCTATATCATTACGTCTAAGCCGTGTGAACATGGAATGAAAGAAAAATAAAGCATTCTCACACACTCGAGTGAATCGTCTAATATTACCTTAAAGACTTATTATCATCCCTTTTTAACGTCCCACTGCTGGGCACAGGCCTCCCTTCCATACGAGGGGGATCAGACCATAGTCCATCGCACTGGCCTAGTACGTATTGGCGGACTTCACGTCATGTCTTTCGAAAACTTGCTAAGTTCTCGCAGACATGCAGATTTCCTCACGATGTTTTCCTTCACCGTAAGACAAGTGGTAATCATGTTAATAAAGATTCACGCATGAAAATATCAGAGGTGCGAAACCCGGATTTGAACCCGCATCTTTTTTTTGCAAACTTCTTTACGTCATCAATAAAATAAAAAAGCGTTTGTCAAACTGCAGCTGCGGAATTCCCGATGTTCGAGGCAGACTCACAGTTGTCCGAAATTTATTTTGACCATGCGTTGAGTAATTGCTATGTAGAACGACTAATTTAAATACTTTTATTTTTATATGCAAAAGGGCAAAGTGATGAATTATTAACATTGCTAATGGAAATAAAAATGCTTATGATGTTAGCAATATAGTCCTGAGAGGACATCACTCATTTATATTTTCCACTCATCCTGTATACAAATTAATTTCTAAAAGGCCTGTACTGATTTGATTTTAATAGGGAGCTGGATCAATTTTGACGGGATTTTCACTCACGTAAAAAGTATCTAAGAAATAAATTATTACCAAATACAGGAAAGGACTTACTCGGCACGTTTGGCGCAGTTTGTAGTGAACTTACTGTCTTGCACCAGCGTTCGTGGGTTCGATTCCCGCTGGGGGCATTCATATTTTGTTAAACTCGGGTGTTTGTACTTCAGTCATTGGTGTTTATATCTATAATATGTATGTATTTAAAACTTATATATGTAGTATATCAACTACCTTAGTATCCGTAACACAAGCTTCCTTCGTAGCTTACTACGGAACTAGATGGCGCTGTGTGTAATAATGTCCCAACATAATGTCCCAACTCCGTTATCCATAGTAGTATAACCGATTTATGCTTGTATTAAAGCTCATTGGCCCTTTATTTGAAACTTAATATTGATTAGGAATCTTATATGCTACCTAAAACAAATTATTTTTAACATAATTGTTTTTATCTTAAAAAAATATAAAATTATGAGTTTCTTGCATTTAACTTCAGTGTAATTTTATTTAAGAGTTTCTACGAAAAAGACCATGTGTGGCCATAAAATAAAATTAAGTCCTGGTATTCGTACAGATTTTAATTCTTATTTATTTATGTTTTCATTAATATATTTGTGGGAACAATTTGTAGTTTTCATATCGATATATCGTCACGTTCTGCTGACATAAGTTTGCTCGCTCTATATTACTGACTAGCCTTTCCCGCGGCTTCGCGCGCGTTCTAAAGGCTGGAAATCAAATACCTCCCGTTTTTGCAACATTTATCATTGATTCTCCGCTCCATTTGGTCGTAACGTGATGTAATATAGACTATATACTTCTTACATTAACGGACTATCTAACAAAAAATATTTTTCAACTAGGACCAGTAGTTCCTGAGATTAGCGCATTCAACTAAACAAACAAACAAACTAACAAAAAAAACTCTTGAGCTTTATAAAATTAGTATAGATTTCCTTCTCAGGAATCTAAACATAATATTTCTTGTAAATATAGACAGGTTTTTTTATAACTTCAGTAATATGCTAATATATTTCTATTTTCGTAAATATAGTTAAGTTAGTAGGTTTAAATTTAACTCGAAAAGGAGTCGGCAAAGTTCGAACTAACGTATTTCAAAGTGTAGTCTAAGACTCCAGTGTTTAAGTTATTGTTTGGAACTTGTTTAATTATAAATGACGAGCTATCTAAACATAGCTTGCAGTTTTGATATGAAATATAGTATTCTTTTTTTATATATGTATTTATTTTAACTCTTCTTAATTTTCCACAGCTGGGCCCATGAGAACACTTTATACACTTATTATTTAAAAATCTGCAATTTTTAAAAGTACTGACTCTAATGTGAAAATTATTATTAATAAGAAATTATTCATATTAAAAACTACAATACTGTCGAGCGCTATAAGCTATTTTTAGTCAAATAGAAACCTATTTACTGCCATAAAGAAAAAAGAAAATGTTTAAAAACGTTGCCATTCGATAGGGACGAGTATAGAAAAAATAAGTCGTAATGAATAACAAAAATCACGTTGTCTTAATATGTGCCATCTTGACATTCCCAACTAACTGACTTAATAACCGATTTAAATACATAAGAAACTAGCATTTTTCGCGGCTCCGCCCTCGTTACGAAATGAAATTCATAGATTTTATATATTATTACACCATATATTATATAACCTATAAGCCTTCCTCGATAAATGGGCTATTTAGCACTAAAAGAAATTTTCAATTCGAACCAGTAGTTCGTGAGATTAGCGCGTTCAACCAAACAAACAAACAAACACAGTCTTCAGCTGTATAATATTAGAATAGATTAGCTTATCTTAAAACTTAATAGTTTTCAAACCCCCAATATACAAAAACCTTATGATACATATAATATTCAGTCTATAATATTACATACGTTAAATTCCATCACTATATTCTCGCCCACCTCAAGGTATGTCACTAGTCATTTGAGAGGAGGCATGAACTATTGACAAGGAACCTGGCCTCGAGTGATATCTCAATTCCCATAAACGGTTCGAGCAAGGTCGAGCGGTCAAGCTATCGAAGCATACAGTAAAGGGAATTGATATGAAACTATATTACGTATTTGATTAAACACCAAAATTAGTATCTAACTAAGTTAATTTTGATTATATTACTAAGGATGTACCATAAGTTTCTCTGGTCGGTTTTTCGGTAGAGATGAAAAAAAAATTAAATACAATTTTATTACAAATGTGCGTAATAGCATTTTAGAATCTTCATGAAATCGACCATGTTGGATTAAGCTTGTCTACTCGGCTTAGTGTTTTATTTTTTTGGTAGTGGTAGACTAAGTTAAGTGATGGTAAATTGAAGTACATAATGTAAGTACAAATTTAGTTTGCAACGGTGGACTTATCTCTATAAGAGATTTCTTCCAGCCAACCTGTGTTAGTGAGAAATAGTGTTATGAAGCAGGCTAAAATAGTGCAGTTTGAGTGCTTCGATTATATAATATTATGGTATACAAGTAATTAAACAAAAAAAAATATTACTTAAATATTATAGAATACTATACAATATAAGCTACATATCGATGATATTTACTTCTTTTTCTTTAAAAATACTTTTGCTCCCGATTTGTATTTGGCAACAACTATCATTTGATGATATAATTGTCGTTTTTCAATAAAATGTCTGGTACTCGAGTACTACTGTGTAGAACGCTGATTTTTTTGGGACCTGACCTTCTGGGACATCCTGTATATGTATATATTATGGTACATATAGGTTACATATGGTACATATACTTATCGATACAAAAATTGATCATTTAAATGATAAGATAAGATATTACAATTGCTTCTAAGTAGATTTACATATTTATACCGTCTTCTAATAATAGGAAATTATTGCTTATAGTGCTTCATACATAATATAATAGAATAAAAAGCGGTACTTTGATCATAATAATGTTTACGTCTTCATTTCAATTTTGACATTTATGATTGAGTCAAAAGAAGTTCTTTATACTTCAAAGTAACATAACGTAAATGTATTTAATGTAATATTACATTCAAATCCTGCTTCCGACCCTATTTATTTGAGTACCCAAGATTCTTAACATAATGTTAAGAGATTTGAAATTAGTTGAAATCCGAGCCTAGAAGGCTACCATTTATATAATACTACCGACTCACCCTTGCTTTGTTCGGGTTCATCTTTACGTACGTATAAAATAAATACGCTAGGACATTATTACATACAGCGCCATCTAGTTCCGTGGTAAGCTACGAAGGAAGCTTGTGTTACGGATACCAGATAGTTGATATACTACATATATAAGTTTAAATATATACATATTACAAATATAATCACCCATGAATGGAGTACAAGTGTTTAACAATTTTCAAAACCGAGTTTAACAAATAAATTACTACAGCGGGACCCGAACCCGCGACCGCTGTCACAAGAAGGTTGGGTCACTACTAACTGCGCCAAACCTGTCTTTAGAGTATCGTCGTCAGTATTAACGATTATTATATTTTTTTTCCAGGGTAATATGATGGGAGCTTCTAGAAGTATCACATATGTTTACTCGGATAACAAGCTATCGTCATACCAAACATTAAAATCCAGTAGTTTTCTAGTGATTCGTTCCCAAACACACAGACGACAGACAAGAACAGTGAAATCTAAAAAAATATAATATACATTTACCTTTATATCTCGCATAAGATAAAAATATTCTTAAAGACGATGTTATCTTTTACCATCCTAAAGCATTTTGCTAGAATGTAATGCAATATTTCAAACAAAGAAACAAACAAACCATACTTATATTGATCAAAGAGCAACTTAGTTTTTCAATCCTTTCAGTTCTCTAGAGGCCCTTCTACGCCATTCAACGTAACGTTTTCATATCAACCGGAAATGGAGTGTGCGTAGAACATCGTAAACATCGCAAGACGCATTCAAATTGTAGACTCAGCTCGGACGGCCTTTCTTACTCCGCTTGCATAATCGGGGGCAATCTTTGCCTTTAGCTTACTGGGTTTGATGGGACTTTCATTTTTAATTTGTGTATGCTTGCTACTTATGTTATGTATTTTTTTCTGGCTTGTATTATAAAATAAAAATTGTGTTAATCTAAACTAAGTCCTAAGAGAAACCTTATCTTTATAATAATGAGACTAATAGTAATGAACTATTACATATACAAAAACTAGCGACTCGCCCTGGCTTCGCTTGGGCTCTTCCCTAGATTTAGCACGGGCAAAGCCGCGGGATCTGCTAGATATAACATATAAGCCTTCCTCTTGAATCACTCTATCTATTAAAAAAAAACCGTATCAAAATCCGTTGCGTAGTTTTAAAGATTTAAGCATACATAGGGATATAGGGACAGAGAAAGCGACTTTGTTTTATACTATGTAGTGATATATACGCTAACTTTGGTCCGTCTCGCTGTTCGCATGTTGTATAAGAACAGGAAAAAAGGATCAGTCCTTATGACACAGTCTCTATCCTTACGTCGCATAGAAATCGTTTTACAGATTTAATGTGGAATAATAAAAAGACTGACGTAATTTTCTTTAACAAAACCTTCACATTTCACAGTTTATGTGCTAAAAGACAAATAATTTATACATGTATACATATATTTTGATATTATAAAGTATCTTTATACATACTGTAATACCATTGTAATACATAAGAAAAAAGTATAGAAGTAGGTATATGCAATTTAACTAAAATATATTTTTATCTTAGCTACTCTAACTTTTACCTAAAAGATTTAAATATTCCTATCTAACTTTTACAAAAAGCAGACTAATACTGAGGTCCGCAGTCAGAATAAGGCGAAATGCTCTTTTCGAGATGAAAAGAAAACACAACGTCTCAGCATCAATTCCTCCGCACTCGGCAAAATTGAAAAGTCCACTTAGTACGAACTTCCGCTTAGATGGAAGGCACAATCTCAAATGTTTACGCCTTCATGCTTGTACTAAGAAACACTTTGAAAGGTAAAGCTTTCTTGATGTCACTGTAAATACAACATTTGTACTTATCCATTAAAACGTGATTGTTTTAAATTGAATATTTTAGATGGCTATACTCGAAAAGGGCCTTAAACATTAAATCTCGATCGGAGTTTCATAACAAGATTTAAATTTTAAGACAGAGTATTTAACGAATTCGTATTTTATGTTCAATTTTTTTAAAGACAGTGGTAGCCCAGCGGTAACGCGTCGCTTGGATAACCGAGTGATGCGGGTTCAAATCCGGGTCTCGCACCTCTGATATTTTCATGTGCGAATCATTTATATCATGATTACCACTTGTCTTACTATGAAGGAAAACATCGTGAGGAAACCTGCATGTCTGAGAAAAACTTAACAAGATTTCAAAAGACATGTGAAGTCCGCCAACTCGCACTAGGCCAGCGCGGTGGACTATGGCCTGATCCCCCTCGTACTGAGGGAGGCCCGTGCCCAGCAGTGGGACGTTAAAAAGGGCTGATGATGATGATGATGAGTTCCTGTTAGGTATTATATATATTTTTGTTTTTATATAGACAAATCTAATATTTATAGGAAACTAGTGGATCACTCTCCCTTCGCTTAGGTTCCTTTTAATGGTTTATTATTTCCATACAAAATAATGACACACCTCAAAAAAAACAAAAAAGAATTATTCAAATTAATATCGGTTTAGCGATTTTTGTGTTTTATCGAGACTAAGGAACAGTAATTGATTTTTATATACATTTAGAGCTTTTACTATCCTATACTAGAGTATAATATAACTATACAGGTGGAGCAGTTTTACTTAATTCCTTCCAAAATCCTTTCAGCCATTTTACTTAAAGTAACCTTAACAAAAATAATTCAATAAATAAATTGCTGATCTTGAAAATGAATCGTCGTCTATTGTTGTTCTAAAGCTTAATTTTAAATCAAATTAAGATTTGTATTATTTACTAAAAATATTGGCGTTTAAAACCGTGAAGAATTTTCTATTTATTATATTGCAATACATTAATTATTATTCACTAATCCTACGTATTGCTTAAATATGTAAGTTTTTTTAAGTAAAGCAAATTATCGCAATTTCTATTTTAATATTTAAGCTGAAGTAAAAATTTAAGACAAGTTGTTTATTGATACAGAATAATATTTTCCATTACGAAAGGCAAGGCATGGCATTTGAAACCGCTGAGCACACATTTTCTTGACACAAAGAAAGCATAACTCAGCTTGAAGTATTACGATTTTGTATGAAACTGTATATTAAAATATTTTATAGTAAGTTTTTTTAATTGATTAGAGAAAAAGTAAATGGAACAAAAGTTCGTTCTAATATTCAAATCCAAATCCCGTGATAAAAGCTTCTAAATTTAACCTTTAAATAAAGTAATAAAGGGATTTAAAGATACAAAAGTTTTAATAAAAACACTCCTAAAGGACTTAGTAAAGGCTATGAAATGTTAAAAGTCTTATCTTTAGTATGTTAGGTACTAAATACACAACGAGCTTTCAATAAAATAATAAAAAAATATTGAATCACTTTCAATTGGACTTCTAAGCGTAGTTACTCGATTTGGATAACTCATTTTTCATAAGAAAATTTGTTACAAATTTCCATAGTTCTTCTTTTATTGAATACTAATAACTTATCCTCGTTTAGCTCTGGTGCGTTCCTAGGTACGTTGTAAGTTTTCCTTTTAGAATAAAAGTAGCTTGTAATAAAAGAATAAAAGTAATTACTCACTACTATAACAGCATCTATCTGCTAGTGAAAGTTCCATCAAAATCAGTCCAACTGACCCAGATATTCGAAATTTCATAGCTGCAAAAGCATTCAAAAGATACAGAAAGACTGACAGACTGACAAGTTACTTAGTTAGTTTTTTATATTTTTGGTATAGTGTATCACTAGCTTTATGATCATACTTATCGCTTTTATAGAAGTACTCCACGTAACATTTGAGTAAAGTCCTGTTTATGACTACATTGAGGTAAGTGCCGCGCTTAGAGACCGCGTAACGTTGGTAAATTCACTGTATTTCAGGATTTATGATGACTCTCATTATTTTCATTAGTTTCTAACAGATGTATACAGCTGCTAGTGAGTAAATTTCGCTTGACTTTGACTTTGACGTTTGCTTTGGTTACCTTTTATTTTTTATATAAGTGAGATATATCTGTAAAATTTTTACTACAATTTGTGTTTCGTTCGGCGAATCTCAGAAATAGCTGGACTGATTTTGACGGTTCTTTCAACTAGCTGATGTCAGATAGCTGATGACAACGGTTAAAAGGAACATCTATTTAAAAAAAATAAGTAGGGCTCTAATTTTTTTTCATAAGCATAATCCACGAAGGATTATGCGTACTAAAGACCTATTTTTTTAGTTATAAACAACTTTATATATGCTTTCTTTTACGAGTTATTACACTTTTGAAGCTCTCTTCGTTTCCCATCAAATCTAATGCTGAGCGCATTAGATTTTTTTAATAATTATAAAATATATTTTACTCTCTTTTACAATATTGTACTACAATGTATTACATGCTATTCGCACTTAAATAGTTCGACCGTAGAATGCTTGATTCACTACAGCAGTACACGAAATGGACATTCTCTTTAAAATATTTTCTTTAAGTACACTTTAGCTTTAAGCAATTTCAAAGAATTTCTTAAGTCAAGACAAAAGTACTTATTTCTTAAAAAATATTTTGTGTGATTAATATTTTATTTTATATTAACCTGTGTTATCTATACATCTATACATATAATTAAAATTGAGGTATTTGTTTTTAATTTCAAATTAACAGCTTTTCACTAAATGCATATGACAGTATATACGATATCACCAACAAAAACGAATTTTTAAAATTGTAAACTCTGAAACGGCTAGACCGATTTTGACGAGACTTTCACTCGGAGATAGCTAATATTGTAAGGCGTTACTTAGACTACTTTAAACCGACTCCAAAAGAGGAGGAGGTAGAAATTGTATTTATTTTAACTAGCAGAATCCGTGGCTTCGCTGAAGCTAAACTAGCGCTAGTTATAAATAGAATAGAACATTTGGCCATTTGGTTGCCATGAATAATATCATATCGATTAATAAATATTAATTATACTATTTTTATTTTAGTAATAATATAATTTATATTATTTCAAAGCAGCCAGTTTATGTGGCAACAAATAAAGGAATAAACATCTATTTTATCCTAGTTTAGTTAACGCAAAGCGTGCTCTTGAGAGCCGTCACTAAGCCAATACTAAAGATATTGTCTTGACATCGATAGTATAGGATCTGAAGTGATATCGTCCCTCATTCATCTATTTTCTATTAAACACAACATGTTAACAGATATATTTGTAATGAAATTTATTTATTATTGATGAAATTTAATCGCGTTTGAGTTACTAAAATACGACTAAGCAAGATATATTAAAAAATAATACAACATTTCTCAGTCAATTTCAGAAAAGAAAACAATGTCAACCGACAGGAATAGTATTAAAAATAAGCATAATAATTATAATTTTATTGTTGGCTTCAATTTTTGCAGTTTTTTTTACTCTAAGTGACTGTACTTTGGATCTTAGACTATCAAAGAAAGTGCAAATCAGTGTGAGATGTCAAAAACACTTAAACATTTGAATAAAACAACTGCTGTCACTATATTCTCTTAGTCATGGATGTCTGGGGATGACAAAGATAAAATATACTTTATCGTTTACTTTACGATTCTTATAAATGTTTGTTATTTACAGTTATTATTATATGTACTACTAGCAATACACGCAACTTCGCTCGCGTTCATTTTTTAACCGCTACTAAACTTCATTCGATCACTCGCTGGGTTGAAAATTCTCCAAAATTACTCCAGCTTTAATATACTCCTAAGCCGCGCGGCTACCTTTTTCATATATTATATGCGGCGTGCAATCCTCCTCTCCTGTTATTGTAGTTTTAGTTGGGATTCTTATTTTATCTTGCAATTAAAATAGTCTATATTAATCAGTGATAATGTAGCATTCAAATGGTGAAAGAATTTTTTAAATCGGTCCAGTACTTTTTGAGCCATATTATTTAGCCATTATAATATTAGTATAGATATAGATTCGATAAAATTATGAATATAACAGTATGTTATTGTCGAAATATTACTTCATTAATAGCAAAACCATTAAACTCATATTTACGCTTTTGTTGTTCAAATACACAAAACCCTATCATAAAGTATAGCAAATGCAAGGTTCGCATAAATTCCTGTGTATAAATGTGCATTAGATTTAAAGCTGCGTATATTTTATTTCGTAATATAGCAATTTCCTTCCTCATATGGTAAGAATTTCCGTTCTATGTTATTTCTAAGGAAAGCGTAGCTTCTGACTGCTTGACAATTTTAACGGTTAGCTTATATTGTAGGAGTTTTCGCTCGCAGTATTATTCATGGTGTATAATGAATAATAATATTTTTATATTACGAGTATAATGACTCATTGTACAAAGTAAATGTTAAAAAAAATAAAATAATATACCCCTATTATGTTCTCCTTCTCTTTTCGGATTTTTCCGCGGACTTATATTTAAATTTTGGTTCCTGATTTTTCGAATGTTTTACAGCAGTCATGGTAACTGGAAAGACTAAGGTGTCAGACACCTTGAAAATTATTTTAATATTGTTATTACGGGTCCACGTCCACAAAGTTTCATTAATTTGGATTAATGATATAAATAAAAATAGTCTTGTTATTGCTTAACAATTTGAAAGTTTTTAATTTATAAATCACACAAATTAATTCCCACAGCGAACCCATGAACGCTGGATACAGCAAGTAGCATCACTAAAAGCTGAATCAAACGTGTCATCATAATTATGCAATTACAACTACTTTTGTTACGAAATATGTAGATATTACACTTGAGAAACCTACAAATCAAAAACTTTTATTACAAGAATGCATAGCTCAAATATTCGCATTCAGTAAACATTAAATTAATAAAGTTTGAAGTTAATAATAACCTAATAGCTTGCGTCGGTAGCCGTTATGGTGGCTCTATGGTGAAACTTTTCACATTACGACACATAAGGTATTTGGTGCAAAGTGTGCTTTAGAGTTGAATTTGCAACGTTATCATAGATGTTTTAACGCAATCACGACTTGCTTACGGCTTAATTTTACTTTAACACTTTCCGCTCATTGCTTTTCCAGAGAAAGCAGTATTATGGTCATTCGTTTAATTGTTATACATACTAAACAGGAAAGGTTTTATGATAGGTAATACTAGTTACTTGCCCTCGCTCTGGTTGGGTCGTTCCTTAGATCGGTTTAGTATGGAATTCTTTAAGATGAGACATTTCGTCGCAATAAAATTATACCAAATTCTTTAAAAATCTGTGCAGTGATGATGGGTTTACAGACAGCAAACTGATAATAATTTTAAAAAGTATAGATTTCCCTGTATTGATAGTAATGACTATTTCAATAGGATTTTTCACAATATGTTTAATGTATAGATTCAAATTCATTTTAATATTATTATACGTTTAGATGACTGACATTTATTTACAATAAAGGAAATTACAAGTTTACTTAACTATATATTATACAAAGCAAATGTACACTTAATTATTATTGTACAAGTCGTGTCTGTTTAGATTAATTTAAGAATAATGTACTAAAACATATCTGTTTTCTGTTGATATTACATGATTTAAGGCATTAAAATGGACGCCCTATCTCTTAATCTTTTAAATTTTAAAATTTTCATTAAAACAAATTTTTTTCTCAAAAAATATATTTTACTCGTTTGATTCTTAATTTTCCTAGATGGAATGCTATTTTATACTTAGGTTCCTAGTTATCCCGATGAAAACTGAAGAAAATTTAAAACTAATGATTTGAACCAAATTCATATTGTTCGGTAAAATATTGAACATTTATTTACATTTATAAATTTCTATTTACTAAATGAATATAATTGGAAGTGTTATATTACAATATTGAGGCTTTTAAATAGCATATTATGGATATACGAGTATGGATTACAAAATATCGATTGACCACTGAAGCTTTGTTTTAATTTCTAACATATAATAAAATTTTACTACATATTGAAGAGCTAAAATAATTAAATAACATACATAAAGACTGGACATCGAAAACGTTTTTAAATTAAAAAGAACAATTTCTTGCTTGAAACAAGTTAAAAAGTTTAGATCAACAAAATCGAGTAATCTTATTTTATTTCTTTTATATCGTAAAATTTTTAACATTTTCCTTATTATGATTCTGCCAACATCACACCCAATAGGCCTATTTGTATGGGTCGTTAACCTTTAAGGCACATCTTGAAGTTTTATGCATACGTCGTTTATTAGATGAAGCTTTTCTCGTATCATTTATCACTTACTTTTAAGCTCCCTTGCGAAAACTGTTTACTTCTTTACGTAACATTACTAAAATTAAAATATTATACTTAAAATAAAATTATTTAGGTCCCTTGGTTATTTTAAAGGTCTCCCGTGATTATGATTGCTGTAAAACATTCGAAACGTCGGGAACCAAAAATCCAAATAAATCCGCGACAAAATCCGAAAAGGTAGTTTCATTTATAATGTCAAATATTCGCGTACCTAAACCCTAAAATAGTATTATTTTAAAGGCCTTAAAATTCTAATTCTTTTTCTAAAATAAAAGTAGCTACGGTTGCTCCTTCTAAAATAACCTATCTAATAGTGACAGTCCAGTCAAAACCTATCCTGTCGATCCTAAAATTAGCGAAAACAAACAGTGAAATAAACAAAAGTGTAATAAATCGTAAGTTGTATAAAACGCTGTTATTGTTAAATAAAAAAAATATTGCTCTTTGCCAAGTAAGTCAAGTTGTTGATAATTTCACCTCTTTCACGAACGGAAGTTCTTCATTTGTAAATAAATCGACTGTTCGCATTTAGACGACGTCAGTAATTTTCTTAATCGATTTTAATACCAACTGGTTTTGCCTTGGTTGTAATTAAAGCTCGAATCTACATTTTATTCTGCTCAGATTAAATGAATTTAAAGGGTAAAATTGAATTTTTCGAATCGATTTTTAACTTGTATATAATATGTTTTGTTTAAATAGAATCGTTCAAGGAATAGTTTTCGTATTTATAAGCTTCAACGAAGTAAGACGTTTTCTCAGTGATTTCCTTTAATTTAAGACTAGGTGTAATCGTGTTAGAAAAGATTCGCACATAAAAATATTAGAGGTGCTATACCCGGGATGGGAACCGACATCACTTGGTTTCTCAAGCGAGTATAACCACTAGGCTACACATATGCTAGGCTAATAATGATTACGAATATTTTACATTAAATCGTTCGTTTTACCATCAAACACCAACTTATCCCATGTTTTTCCAATCTCATTCGTGCAAAAAAGCCAACAACATAAAGTATTTCATAAAACATTCCCGATCATAACATCAAAGTACCATGTCAAATTGCAAGGATATTAAGGAACCGTCACATTGTCGGCCGATATTAAAAATCCCGTCTCAAGCTGTTATTGGCCCGCGGTAACGTCAGCTGTCCTTCCGACCCTTGTTACACGTTATCCTCACTCACTTAGCTCGCTTTAAAAATAATCTCATTGGAATCAACAAGTGCTACGTAATTTGAATTAGTAGTTTTAGCGATAAGGCCGCCTTTTGTACATTATTCTTTCCTATGTATATTTTCTTTTCTTTTTGGTGTACAATAAAGAGTTTATTATTATTATTATTATTATAACAGGAATCTAATCTACCTACTAAAATAACTAATAAACGTAAATCAGTTAAGACTTAAAGTTTTATTTCTCAACAAAGCTTTACTTTAAGTAGTACATAAAATTATTTATTTTGTATAAAATCAGTATAATGATAATGCTTTATATATTTAATATGAAATAATGACTCTCGCTTTGCTTCGGTTTGGTTTTCATACGGACCCCTTAAATATTAATTCCATAATTAAAACAACCTGAAATGTGTATATACGTATGCATTACAAACATTACACTTTAATTTTATTTATCTCAAGTCTCTTTAATTTTATTAATCTATTATCTATATCATTCAACTCATTGAAAATCAATCTCATTGGTATCGACAAGTGCTAAGTAATTTAAATTATTACAATGTATTTAAAACGATATTTAACTGATTCTAGTTTCTTCTCTTTTTTTACTATTTTCTTCTAGGTTTGTAAATAACTCCTTACAAACCTAGAAGAAAAGAGAAGATAAGAAGGTGCAAACGAGATCATGATTTTTTTCATAAAGTTATAATAATTACTTATTAATATGAGCACACAAATAAAAATAATATAAACTATAATAATATGACTATTCTTTAAGAACTTTGCAACTCCACAGCTGAATCCGCTAACAAACTCCATACAATTGTATAAAGTTCAAGCGCGAATTCAGTTGCCATATTGCGTAAATGTTTACAAAATCATTAACGGGTATAGAATCACTACATAGCATAAAACAATGTCGCTTTCTCTGTCCCTATATCCCTATGTATGCTTAAATCTTTAAAACTACGCAACAGATTTTGATGCGGTTTTTTTAATAGATAGAGTGATTTAAGAGGAAGGTTTATATGCATAACTAGCGGATCCCGCGGCTTTGCCTGTGCTAAATCTAGGGAAGAGCCCAAGCGAAGCGAGAACGAGTCGCTAGTTACGTTATAAAGCATATTAAAAATAATATTGCAATATGTATGGTTTTGTAATAGCTTGTACGTCGTCTGCATATCTTGGGTTCGAGTCCCAAGTCGTTCAAGGTTGGCTATTGAGTATTTCTGTGTTTAACCAACGTATCTCGGAGAGCACGTAAAGACTGACTTTCCTTAACTCTCAAATACCAAAATATCACCCCATTGAAATTTGAAAATGGAAGGAATTGATAGTGCACTAATGCCTGAGCGTACACTTATGCACTGTAATATCTCCTGCGCATCACTATAATACTGATATTATATAATTTTATCTATTTGATAAGTTTCTTATAAAATTAGGTAATGAATCAATGTCTTTAGTTAATTATAGTGACATAAAGTTGTCAGCTTGTCGCAACAGTTGTTTGGGAGACATTGAATTTCACATTAATCTTAAATTAAATTCAACTTCAAGTATTACTATCCAAAAGTTGAAAGTTTTAAATGAAATATCCGGTTTTAAGTTAAAGGATAAAGTCAAAAGTAATTAAATTATTGGATACCTGTATTATATTCATATTATTATAGCGAGCATTCGTGCTAAGTTAAAAAGATGGCGCAAAAGTCAAAATGATGTTAAAGATTAATTACTTTTATTAAGTAAGTAATTTAACCTTTATAATAACTTCAAAATGACTGAAAGTTAATTTTGAGTTAAAGATAAGTGATTATATATATATAATATTAAAGTCTTATCTTCGTACATTTATCTTTAGTTATATTTAGTAAATTAAATTAAAATAATATGAGATTTTGATTAATACGCGTTATGCCTGCGGCAGTACTTTAGGATTAATGGACATTTGATTGAGTAGCTGTAGTACTTTAAGAAGTAATAACAACAACAACAAAAAATAGATAAAAAGCTGGTTTTTTTTATAGAATATTTTAATAAGAGGAGTTGTGAATGACTTTACGGGTATTAGCGACCTGAAGGCAGACCTCTTAATATTATAGCGATCATGGTTTTTTTTCAAACCAACAAGAGCTTTCTTTTTAATCATGTAATTAATTCAATTAATCAATTCGTACGTGTAAGGCAGAAATGCACGTACATTTGTGGAGCAATCCCTTGGTTGTGCGGTCTGCTTTGGCATTACCGTCGTGGTTGACATCTCTACTTCTCATACTAGTCGTTAATTAAAAAGTTTCTAAATAACATAATGTTTAATTAAAAGACTTATTAAGTATAAGAAACAAATATTTATTTACTAGTGGAACCCGCGGCTTCACTCGCGCTTAATCTAGGGACGAACCTGAGCAAAGTGAGGGTGAGTTGCTTGTTTAAGATAAAAATTTCCATCATACATTACATAATATTAAGTGTAACTCTAGCGGTTTTGGCAGCGCACGCCAGAATAGCTCGCAGATGGTAGATTTTTTACTAATTACTTGACACTTATCGTCATATTTTGGACAATTCGCACAATATCTTCATAAATTGTAACCTATGTGTTATTTTGATTTACATATAAGCTATATTGTTGTAAAGTTTCATTAAAATCCCTTTTGTAGTTTTTACGTGAAAGAGTAACATCCCATCCATACTTACAAACTTTGGCGTTTATAATATTAGTATAGATTAAAAATACATTCTACATGTGAATTAGAAATATATATTTACAAAATACACGGTGAATATTAATAGTAACAGATAGAGAGTTGAAACTACAATAAATCGTTTAAGTCCAACTTAAAAGCTACGTAAACTAGCACATACTCGTAAGCATTGGTGTACGCTTGTTTTATCCAGAGCTTTGACAAAGAGCACGTCGTACGTGACTGAGCGGCCACAGCTTGTTGTCCACGCGTAATTAAATTGCTTTACGTGAAAATTCCATCATTACACGACAGATTCAATCTGACATTGATGGTGTTCAATGTTGCATATCTTTTATCTATTTTTTATCTATTATTGTAAAAGGAAAGATTTATTTGTTGGTTGGTTTGTTTGTTTGTTTGTTTGTAATTTATTAACGAAACTACTGAATATATTTTTATGAGTCTTTCTTCTATATTGAGTCCATATTGAACTTGCCTTTGAGGCAATTTAAATCCAAAATTAAAAGTACTTTGTTGAATAAGGCTTATTACACTATAACGGAATACTTGGTAGATGTAAATGTGTGGGTAATGTCTGGTTGTGTCTCACGTAGGATAAATAGATAAATATTGTAATACAATATTGTTACCAAATATTTTTTTGAAAAGAGCAATTGTTGAGTTTCTCGCCGGTTCTTCTCAGCAGAACAGCTTTCCGAGCCGGTGGCTTTCCGAGACTTACAGACTAACATTTAATTTTAATAATGTAAAATTGACGATTTAAAAAAGCTTGTAAAAGTCTATTTGAATAAAGAATAATTTGATTTTGATTATATAAATAGATAAATAAAATTGTCTTCAAACACAGTGTCTGCTTGTAATATCAAAAACAGCTTTTTACTTAATGTACCTATAAAATTAATATATTATGCTACTTTTAAGAAAAACATAATTTTAAATATTTTGTCTGTTTCCTTGTTCCGGATAATCATTTGGGTAAATCAATTCTGCCAGATTAAAAAAGATAATGAAGATTTCACTCAAAAATAATATATAATAATACTTTAATTTAGTAAAAAGGATATTGTTTTAGTTTATAACCTTAATAGGCATAACTTTATTTTGTAACAAGTTAATGTTTTTATAAATGAAACTATCTTATCGGATTTTGTCGCGGATTTATTATGATTTTTGGTTCTCGACGTTTCGAATGCTTTAAAAGCAAAAAGATAGTTTCATTTATAATGTCAAGTATTCGCGTAAATCTAAGTAAGTATTAATTTAATGTTTTTTAAATGTTGGTAATATTTACCATGAAATATTCATGATTATATATTATGATAAAATTGCAACACTGAAGTGACATACCCAGAAAAGGCACTTAACTTGAAATTGTTTTTCTCTAACCAAATCTCGTACAACCCGTGTCAATAAAGAATTGTAATGACGGCATGTACTTTACATGTACAGACAGCAGTAAAAATATAAAATTATATTTTTTTACTTCATCATCATCATCATCAGCCCTTTTTAACGTCCCACTGCTGGGCACGGGCCTCCCTCAGTACGAGGGGATCAGGCCATAGTCCACCGCGTTGGCTAGTGCGAGTCGGCGGACTTCACATGCCTTTCGAAAACTTGTTAGGTTTTCTCAGACATGCAGGTTTCCTCACGATGTTTTCCTTCACCGTATGACAAGTGGTAATCATGATATAAATGATTCGCACATGAAAATAGCAGAGGTGCGAGACCCGGATTTGAACCCGCATCACTCGGTTATCCAAGCGACTCATTACCGCTGGGCTACCACTGTATGTATGTGTGTATTTTTTTACTTAGTAAATAAAAAAGGTTATAGAATAATCTATAAAATCTTTATAGAGTATGTACAATATATATTGTGGGAACTTATTCGAGAATTTATGAATGCCTAGTTAAATCAATTTACTTTATAAAGTTTGTGAGCCTTTATGAGACATTTTTGTACTTATTTGTAGGTTTAAAATAATAATAATATGTTTTTGTTATTATTAATTTGAGTTGATTAATCCCATCAAATCAAAAGCATGCTTTATCATCCCTTTATCAAAAAAAAAGTTTCATAAAAGATAAAAGTGCACAAAATACTCTAGTTTTTAATTAATAAAATGTAAAAGCGCTCTATCATCTGTAAAATTAGTATACTAATCGACGAGGTTCCACCATAGTTTTTTCACCATCACATTTTTAGTCCACATGTAAGAGTTTATTTGTCATATAAAAGCACCTACCTCACGCACCTAATTTCATACATATCATTCATATGTATATATATACATATTATATACGTATTTAAGGTTTGTAAAAAATATGGAGGGTTTCTGAATCGTTTTTGTATTGATGGCTGGTAACGCGTTATGTTACAAATGCCTATGAAACATTTTCTATACATAATATTAAGTAAAAAATATAGTAGGTAATAATTTAAATTAAAAAACAAATCTAAAAATTGATTTGTCGCACCATACAGGGTTAGGGAAAGTTGTGAATTTGACAAGATCTTTATTGACAGGGGTCATCATTTCTCATTAACTTCTTTGATCCTTTATAAAATTATAGAAAAAAAGGTATTAAAACTCAAAATGTACTTAAAATATTTAAGTAATAATTTAGTCTTAACTGATAAAAGGTTTCATCAATAATTTTATTTATATTTAAGAAAAGTCTAGTTTGAAGTTATCAATCGAAATATCAGTTGTACTACTTACAGGAACCAGTACTACCAACTAAACCCAAGAACCTATCGTCTTAATGAGGTATCGTAGTATCGTAACGCATTCAACCACAACGGTCCTAATAATACTTATATGCTAATAATAATTTAACTTAAGATTTCTAACATAACTTTAGGAATGATACTAATTGATGAAGCTGTATAAAACGTTAAACCATAAATATCTCCACCCACGCCGAAGCCATGGACAGAAACTAGTGACGAAAATACTAATTTACTTCAATACAATTTCCACGAAGTTCTTGTTCAAGCAACGAAAACATATAAATTATAATTACTTCTGTTATGATATGATTAGATGAAATCATAGAACAACTTTAATAAAACTGAAAATACACTCATCTATTCTATTAAGGAAAATTTATTTTAAACATAAATGCACCTTTGTGCTTCTGAAAGTCGGTCAGGAGTTCAAAACGAAATGTTTTTGTTTCTGTTTATTCATCAACTTGCAATATTTTTAAAAGCGCTCTTGATTTCTTTGTCAAATACAATGTACAAAAGAAAAATTGTACGAGTATTATAGTAGGTCAAATTCATGGATATATATTTTATTATTACTATTTTAATTAATTCATAATTGCCATTGAGTTTTCTAGGCTATATCTAGTTGTTGTTATATATATACTAGTTATATACTAGGGATTTACCATCGCTTCACTCGGATTCGTCGCGTTTTGACGCGGAATAAAAGATTGTAAGTATACAAAGGCATAATGAAATGTTATTTATTCAAATATATTTTCGAATCTTTAATTTAATTTAAATTAAAGAGCGTTAATGTAGTAGTGGTGAAGCTGAAAAAGCAATAAACATCAAAAAAACTGTTCAATAATAAGAATTATTCTAATAAAAAAAATTATTTGTAGTTCCTAAGCTAGTTTAAGCAAACAAACAAAATATGTCACTATAATATTGGTATGGATTAAGTAACGTGGAAAAGATATTTTTTCTAAAAATAATAATTAATTATAACAATCTAGTGGCAACTTGAGACTTAAAGTGAAGTGAATTGAACAAATTAGATAAATTTACTCGCACGAAGCAATACGATTACGATCGTTTCGTTCGTGTACGTAATTCACTCGTATCCGTCCAACCGTTCAGCGTGAAGGAGTAGAATACAAAGCGTAAATTACGCGAAAAACCAATATTTCTATTAACTCGCATAAAGTAAAGAAAAGAGCGAAATCTTTATTCATATTATACTAGCCTTTCCCGCGGCTTCGCACTTGTTCTTAAGACCGGAAACTGTAACCTCGCAGAACTAACGCCCTTCCCGTTTTTACAACATTATTCATTGATACTCCGTTCTTATTAGTCGCAGCGTGATGTAATATGACTTATAGCCTTCCTCGATAATCGGACTATCCAACACAAAAAGAATTTTTCAAATCGAACCAGTAGTTCCTGAGAAAGCGCGTTCAACCAAACAAACAAACAAACTCTTCAGCTTTATAATATTAGTATATATTATTTTCAATGTAGAGAATAAAGCAACAGTTTTATAAAGTAAGCGTTTTAGTAAATTTATTTTAGTTTGTTATTTCAAAGCAATTCAAGTACTAAGAAGTGTTCAACTAAACGTAGCCCTCACTTTTATTTCGCTTCAACAGTTTCGTAGTATTTCAACAATGAAATATAAAATCTCTGATTTTTAAATGATGTTAGTTATTTTATTTTTTGAATGTTTAACTCATTAAAACATGGTTACGGAACAAAGAGCAGGTGAATGTAACTCTATTACTAAAGTTAGCTGTCATCCGTCTATTTTACCTATTTCTATGGGATGGAATAATTAAACACGGAATTGATAAAAAAATCTTCTCTGTGGAATTCAACATCTCCATACGACAAACGTATTATCTAACGTAGTTTTGAACACACTTGTAATACATAAATTATAAAATATATCATCGAATCATATATAATTGAATACAAGTAAATATTATGTATTAGTAATAAATATGAATATTTATGGATTATTAAGATATTATAATGAGATTTTAGAGGTATGCATACTGCAATCTTCCTATACTTCATTTAAGATCTGTTTAACATTTCAAGGAGCACTAAGATAAAAAGACACGATAGGAATAATTAAAAAGACAAATGGAACGAAATAAAACAATGGTAAGTTAAAAAGACGTTAAAACTGAGACTGATTAAGTCCCTTAATTAAGCTACCGTCAGTACTAAATATTCAAATGACATCGAGTTCGGTTAAAACATCCATACATTTCAAATCACGTATTACTAACTGAGCTACCGTGATTTTCTTGTCAATTTGGTATTAAAAATAACTTTAAAATAAAAAAAATGTATTGCTATAATAAATCAAAATTATAATTCATTGTTTTATTTATTATTTAAAATTATATAGAAACTATAATCCCGAGGCTCCGCCTGCGTTATAAACACTATTAAAAAATAGGGATTGTTGGTAAAAATCACAAAAAATAAAAATATGGAGAGGGTGGCCCCTTTTTTTTATGGTAAAAAGGGGGCAAACGGGCAGGAGGCTCACCTGATGGGAAGTGATCACCTCCGCCCATGGACATCTGCAAGCCAGGCTTGCAGATGCGTTGCCGGCCTTTCAGGAAAGGGAGGGATAGAGGAGGGAGGGAAGTGGGAGGGAGGGGGGAACGAAGGCGGAGGATGAAGGGAAGAGGGAGGGGGGAAGGCGAGTGGGCCTCCCGGACTCTCACTCACCGGACGAAACGCGACAGCATAGCTGCCACTTCACGCCGGTCTTCTGTGAGAGAGTGGTACTAATGAACTATACGGGGCGTGCCGGCCCATTCGGTTGCTACCCGAAGGTAACACCCTTATCACCTAGGAGAATTAAAAATAGCCTACGACTTATTTTCAGACCTACCAAATATACACAAAAATTTCATAACAATCGCTCAAGCCGTTTCGGAGGACTTCGATTCGATCGAACACTGTGACATGAGATTTTTAAATATTAGATGAATTTATCATCATCATGATCAAACTTTTGCTACTGGGGTGTTATAGTAGTTTTTATGTAGAGCATATTTAGACAACCTGAGTTTTATGATTATATTTTATTTATTATATATGTACTTAATTTTATTTTTAGACGACACTTTTCCTGCAGTTTGTAGTGACCCCTTCCGATTCTGTTTGTACTCAAGTCATGGGAGTTTATATTTATAATAATATGTATGTATTTAAACTTAAATAATGCAGTTTATCAACTATCTGGTATCCGTAACACAAGCTTCCTTCGTAACTTATCACGGAACTAGATAGCGCTGTGTGTAATAATGTCCCAACATTTATTTATGATTTATTTTTTTATTTCTTATTCTATTTATTTTATCCTGAAATATAGCATGGACAGTGGATACACATAAATTATTTTTCACGCTTATAATATTGCTGACATAAACTATCCCTGTTCTAAAACTTTTTCTATGATATAAAAATTTTATAACTACTTTAGATTCTAGATCGAAAATGCCGTTAAAATTCGTTCACTCATAATTTCTTTAATGTTTGTTTTTATAACCGTGCCATCAATATCAACTAAGCTGGGATATTTCAAAGAACTTACTCAATTACCGATATATATTTAAAAATATAAGCAAGATTTCTATTTAAATATTATAATCCTTAAGCATAGATTTAGAAAAGCTAAGAAATTCAAGCCTCAGGAAAATCGAAAATAATTTATTTTCAACCTAGATATCCGCTAATTTTCTTTTCATTGCGGTTGTAGATAAATGAGGCAGAGGCAGAATTCCTGTTAACGGGCTATTTTAAAGTAATTACAACTTCAGATAAAAAGCTCCGCGATCGGGGTTTATACAAATTCTTCAATATATTAGCTTTTCTTCGAGTAAAAGCGCATTTAGGTTTTCAGAAAATCCTTTAATTAAGATTAATACTTTATTCTTATCTAGCTATTTTACAATATTACACTCTAATATTCTATAAGCAGAAAACTTAAGCGCGAGCTAAGCCGCGGGTTCCACTAGTAAATATGTATAATATATACATAAACTTGACAAATTATATACTTATACCTTCCATCTATCTATTAAAAAACCCGCATCAAAATACGTTGCGTAGTTTTAAAGATCTAAGCATACGTAGAGACAAACAGGCAGTGGGAGGCGACTTTGCGAGACCCGGATTTGAACAGACTTTACTCGGTTACCCAAGCCAGCGTGTTACCACTGAGTTACCAGTAACTATATTTAAAAGATATGTAATTAAAGAAGTAACTTTAAGCCTAATAGTACTGTTTCAAATAATAAAAACCAATGTTGGTACATACACGTATTTAAAATCAACAAGAGTAATAGAACAAAATTAAAGTAAAACAAAATTACAATTTACAAAAACAAGCGTCTACGTACATTAATTCAAATGTAAATTATAGAACCCTTTATTCACGAAAGCTTTGTTTATTTGCAAATCAGTAAGTCTACGTTTTCTAATTAAAAATATTTAAATAGCGAGAAGGTAAAAAGAATGGTCTTTTCACAATACTTTATTATCATTAAGAGAACGTACTTATCTCTTTGACGTTGTATTTAATATTAGATAGTGCTTAATAATATAAAATTACCTTTATCTTATATAAAAGTAATAAATATAAATAAATCATCTAAAACCAGTTCTAATTTTTAAAATATTTAACAAAGTGCAATCACCCTGAACTTTTAACCTACATACATTACCTGAAAGTAGGCCGAAGCAGGCTTTATAATAAATGCAGTGTGTGTAGACCTCTAATTACATTTGGAAGCAATTTTCTACTCAATTCACATACATTACTTACATTTGCGTAGAATTAGGACCTATTATCGAATATGGAATAGGTAGTGGTAGCCCAGCTTGGATAACCGAGTGATGTGAGTTCGAAACCGGGTCTCGCACCTCTAATATTTTCATGTGAGAATCATTTCTGTCATGATTACCACTTCTCTTATGGTGAAGAAAAACATCGTGAGAAAACACGTCTCAGAGAAACCTAGCAAGATTTCGTAAGACATGTGAAGTCCACCAACACGCACTAGGCCAGCGCGGTGGACTATGGCCTGATACCTCTTGTATTGAAGGAAGGCCCATGTCCAGCAGTGAGACGCTAAAAAGGGCTTATGTTAACTTAGTTCTGGGACTATCTTTACTTGTATAGATATACAAATCAATTTATTCACACTATAGTATATAAAGCTTTTTTTAAGACTGTTTCTTCTTCGATTCTTTTCTTAAAATCGAGTAACAACAAAACAGAAAAATAAGAATGAAACTCTGAATTGGAAGCCTTATATCGCAAGCATTACAGTATGATTAACATGTGTTAACTAAAAATCAATAGTAAAAACGAGAACAAAATAAGAAATGTAGTAAAAAACTTGATATTATGAGTAGACTAAGCGCTAAGTCAATAATTTTATTTTTATAAATATTAAACACACACAGCAAAAACTCGTTCCACGGTAAGCTACGAGGCTTGTATTATAGATACCATATAAATAATATAACATTATATATCTTTAAGCACTATTAATATTAACACCATATGAAGTACAACATGCAAGCTCATCACATTAAAAATTACGGTCAACACAAACAGTGCCAAACGTGTCGTCAAAACTGTAATAAAGTTGCACTTTGAATTCTATACGCTACAGAAAATATAGGTTATGTATTATAATGTTTATCAATGGAAAAGAAAAATACGCGACCCTCGGGAAGAAATGAGCTATATAGTAATACCTAATATTATGATATTTATTTTTTTATTTCCAAATAACTTATATAACAATGTAAATATGCATAAATTTAAAATTGCTTAAAATAGTATCATCAAAAATATTTACAACAGAAATGCAATCTCAAATCAGTAAAAGTTCGAACGCGAAGAGTAAAAATTAAGTCTCAAACCATTTATCATGCAAATGCTAGAAACTTGGAATGATCGATGGACTCACTTCCCAACTTGAAGACTATCTGAGTTTTTAAATAAACCGTCCTACTAAAAATTCATCAATTTTATATTAAACACATTATATTTATAGTAGTAGGTATACTAGAAAATTTGAACAAAAAATAATAATATTTCAGCACTTTGGACGTCCACTGTTGGGTCTGATCTTTCTCTCAGTACCGTACAGTAGGCCATAGTCGACCGCGCTTACCACATTCGCAAACTTATTACATTTTTCGAAAACTAGTCAAAACATCTCAGATATGAATGAAAAATAAAGAAAATAAAAAAATATTTTTATTTTTATAATATTTTCTAGCACCGTAGTTAAGTAACAAGTGTTAAAAATGATTATCCTCAGAAGAAATTGTCAAAGGTGCAAGGTGGGAAGGTGCGAAGACCCTTATCTGAACTTCTAAGCTTCGATTGGATATTCAAGAGAGCACATTACTAAATGCGAAATATACTGTTTAATTAATATAATACATTATCTGCTATAAGTAAATATTCTTGACAACACGTTTGGCTCAGTTGGTAGCGACCCTACCTTCCGCGACAGCAGTCGCGGATTCGAGTCCCGCTGGGGGCATTCATTTGTTGATCACGAATGTTGGTTCTCCAGTCATGGGTGTTAATATTTATATTATGAATGTATTTAAAAGTTATATAATGTGTAGTGTATTAACTATTTAGTATGCGTAGCACAAGCCTCGTAGCTTACCACGGAACTAGATGGTGCTGCTGTAAAAATGTCCGTACATCTTTATTATTATTTTTTATTATTCCATACCAGAAAGATATGTTACAAACACGCCGTTTACAATTTAAATTCCAAATCTATACTACCTTTCATAAAATAATGAAAGATAAACCCAACAATACAATAGAAATGATAAAACATTTACTGTAAAATTTTCTAAAGACTACAAACAACACAAGTCGACAGTCAATAAAAGTGAATATTAGTTTAACCTGTACCATCTGTAAACCCAACGACACAGTCTAGTCGCAGCACTTGCTTTCAAAGTCAACATTTGGACATAGCGCTTATTATGACAGTACGTTATTCCGCCGAGATACTACGTCCTAAATCAGAGTTAATTTGCATGTAACAACATCGTCAGCGCTACTTGCTATAATAATAAACTAGACAAACAGAGAAATAATTTAATTAACTTTGGCCATAGACGATTTTTAATTACTAAATATGGTTGATACTATTTTTTTTTCATAAGACTTTGTTTGCATTAAGTTTCTTTGTAGGGTTTTAGGGTTCTGTACCCTTAATCGCAGAACATGTATAGGCCTGTATTACACTATGTTGGCCATCGTCTGTTTTCCTGATTGTCTGTCTGTCAAGAATCGATAAGGGCATTAAAACCTATAGAGTATTTTCAGAATTATAAGGCAAAGGATAAATTATAAAAGTAAAGGAAAAAATACTGAAAAGGGTATATTTTTATTAATATAAAAAATATTGCAATTATAAACTAATTCTAATGTTTCATCCTACGGAACCCTTCGTGTGTGAGTCTGACATGCATTTTCATTATTTCATAGAATAGTTAAAGCTGAATTAGATTTTAAAATGAGTTTCAAATGCCTTAACTATCCCTTTTTTTATTAATTTTAAATTTTGCAATGATAAGGAGTATTTAGTACATTCTTTATCTCCCATCTAGATATTCTTATCTTTGGAAGTCGGGTAGAATATTTTTAATTAGGATAATGGAAAATATCCTAATATTGTAATAAAAGCTTATTATAAGTTATACTTTCTCATGGGACCTAATTCAATATTTAATTATATTAAGGTTCACGAGAATATCGAAAACTATGTCAATTATAAACAGAATGGAAAAATACTTTTATAACATATTTTTACAAAAAATATTTCTATTACTTTCACAGAGCAATACTTATAACATGGTCGTATTTTCGGGCCAATAGCATTTATATTGTGGAGCGGATATTTGATTTTTTGGTAACTATGTGGGAATTCGTATTGCAATATCTTTATATTATATACTAAAAGAGTAACAAAGCGAAATCTGTACATGAAACGTTTTTAATAACAATCATTGGTGTTGAGTATACAATTTAAACCCTGCAAAGCTGTTGTCTTTTTATGTATGAAAATATTTAAATATGTTGCGACATTCTTACAACAGCGCCATCTAGTTCCGTAAGCTACGATGCTTATGCTACGAAAACCAGATAGTTGATATACCGCATATATAAGTTTTAAATACATACATATTATAAATATTGTCGCGGAATAGAGTGCGAACCCGTCATAATAGCACGTTTGTACCATGCCTTACAACGGCTAATGTCAATTTATAACTTTTGACAATTAGATAACAAGAACAGTTTATTGCAAATTTTAATGTGTCAGAGAGAGAGAGAAAGCATTTTCAGGAAAGATTTGGAAGTTACTAGAAACATTTTGAATTTTCGATACTAGAATGTTCTATATTTACGCATATAAAAAGGCCGGCAGTGTGTCGAGAGATCAGTTGAAGTTGAAGTTCGACGTTGAGTGAAGATTACGAAGAGATACGAAATAGTGGAAAAGTGAAGAAGAGTAAAGTGAAATAGTAAAAGTGGTGGAATATAGTGCTCAGAGACTCAAAATAAACTAGTGTTGTGTACATACTGCGCGTGTATATACAGTATAAATAAAAACATCTTTGTGCAAGAACGCTTTCAATTTCCGATCCCGAACCCGTAGTACGTAACAATTGGTGTCAGAAGTGGGATCGGAAATGCCGTTAGTACCGAGGCACGAGAAGGAAGGGGTCACTACACGCGCAATGGCAGAACAGCAAAGGGAAGATTCTGGCCCTAGTACATCGAGTGGAGAGTCCGCGGCTCAACAGAGCACCACACCAGACATGAACGCCCTTCTGCAACAAATGGCGTTCATGATGCAAGAGCAGGCTCGCCGCCAAGAGGAACAGTTGCGCGCACTTCAAGAGGAGCAGGCTCGCCGCCAAGAGGAACAGCTGCGCGCACTTCAAGAGGAGCAGGCTCGCCGCCAAGAGGAACAGCTGCGCGCACTCCAAGAGGAGCAGGCTCGCCGCCAAGAAGAGCAGGCACGCCGCCAGGATGAACAGCTGCGCGCACTGCAAGAAGAGCAGGCTCGCCGCCAAGAGGAACAGGCTCGCCGCCAGGATGAACAGATGCGCGCACTCCAAGAAGAGCAGTCTCGCCGCCAGGAGGAACAGCTGCGCGCACTCCAAGACGGCATTCACAAGGATGTAATAGTCGCACTCCAACAAAATAAGGAACGGGTTGAAGCCGTTGAAAGGGAAGTCGAGGGAATTAGGACGACACTAGGTGAGGCCATAGAGGAGTATGACTCAAAACTATCTAAAATAGAGAAAAGGGTCGAGACGACACTCGGTGAGGCTATAGAGGAGTATGACTTAAAACTATCTAAAATAGAGAAAAGGGTCGATTACATGGAAACTCACAGATTACCACGTAGTGTTGACCTCAGTTCATCAACAGCAAAGACTTTTAAAGTCCCTCACTTCGACGGAAAATCTTCTTGGGCCGCATTCAAGATCCAGTTTGAGACGATCAAGGAGACAAGTGGATGGACAGATGATGAAGCCCGATCTGCCCTTACCGTCGCACTTAGAGAGGAGGCTTTGAATGTATTAGAGGCGCTTTGTGCTAGTGACCCTGGCAGGAAGACCACATACCATGAGCTACTTAACGCTTTAGAGTCGCGGTATGGTGATAGTCATCTAGAGCACGTGTACAGGGCTCAAATTAAAGACCGTACACAACGAGCCAATGAAACCCTGCAGCAGTGGTCCATAGAGATTGAGAGGCTCGTACGGAAGGCATATCAATCCTCGCCATCCACCATAGAAACTATTCTGCTGCAGGCATTTGTAGACGGGATTCGCGACTCGGAGGTACGCGCTGCTGTACGCCTGAGACACCATACGAGTCTCAAGGAAGCTGTCGCCCATGCTTTGGAGGTTGAAGCTGTGCGCCATGATACAAGAGCTTGGAAGGTGAGGGAAGTAGTCACTACGGAAGGATCATCCACCCGGAGACGTATTTTTAACCCAAGATGCTACGAGTGCGGCGAGCGGGGCCATCTCAGAAGTAACTGTCCTAAAATATCGAACGTTCGGAGACAGTCAGATGTGGCTGTGTCGACTTCTGACCAGCCACAGGAAAACTAATTCCAGCCAGAGCTGCGGGGTGGGCGCTGGCCGGGGGATCTTCAACCCCACAAATAGAAGTAAAGCAGACAGTGGATGGAAACAACTTAGTAATACATGGCGCAATTAATGGAGTAGCATGTAAACTGACGCTGGATACCGGAGCATCACGAACCATCATTAATAACCGAAAGCTGAAACACATTGCAGACAACGAGTTGCAAGACAGAAAGCATATCACTCTCATGACAGCCACCGGCCAGCGCGTACCTGTTTGGGGAGAAAGGAAAATTGCTATCAAAATTGGGGACAACATTTATTGGCATAAAGCAATAGTCGCAGATATCGTCGATGATTGCATCATTGGATTGGACTTTCTTCGAAATTATCAGTGTACGATTGACATGAAATATGGAGTTTTAAAGTGCAGAAATAGAGAAATACCGATAAGTGGTGGAGTTCAGGGGAAAGTTTATTGCTTAAGAGACACCGCTCTTCCACCAAGATCACAGACTCTAATACCTGTCGCTTTACCTCAGAAAAAATCAGGTAGTCAATGGTGCTGCGCTATCATAGAGAAGTGTGAAGATGAGAACTCGTGGATCCCAGCAAGAGTTGTAGTAGGTAAAACTTCGACTTCCATGGTTCCAGTGCTGAACATCAGTGACGCTACGCAAACTATTCAGAGAGGGGAAGTTGTGGGGACTTGCGAAGAGATAGTCTGGTTAAGCAGATGTCTACAGAATGAGAAGGTGCTTAACAAGGATAAAGAGCTAGCAATGAAACTTTTAGAAGACTGCAAAGAACGTCTCACAAGTTCACAGAAGACAAAAGCTGAAAATTTACTTTACCAATATTCAGATTTGTTCTCGAAACATGATGGCGATATTGGAAGAACCGGTTTGGTGAAGCACAAAATTAATACTGGTGACATAGCGCCTATTCGACAACGACCAAGACGAATTCCATGGGCTAAGGAGAAAGAAGCTGACGACATGATCCAAGACATGAGAAAGAATAACATCATCGAACAATCTACTAGTCCTTGGTGTTCTCCAGTAGTACTTGTAAGGAAGTAGGATGGATCTACAAGGTTTTGCATCGATTACCGCAGACTCAACGATGTAACCAAAAAGGATAGTTATCCCCTGCCTCGAATCGACGACACCTTAGACACTCTAAGTGGTATGAAATGGTTTTCAACTCTCGATTTGAAGAGTGGCTATTGGCAAGTAGACATGGACCCCGTGGATAAGGAGAAAACTGCGTTTTCAACTGGAAAAGGGTTGTGGCAGTTTAAGGTTATGCCGTTCGGGTTATGCAATGCACCAGCAACATTCGAGAGGTTGATGGAACGTGTACTCGCTGGATTACTAGGAGCAGCCTGTCTTGTTTACCTAGATGACATAATTATTGTGGGACGTGACTTCGAAGACCATCTTAAGAAACTCGAAGCAGTATTTGGTAAACTAAGGGAAGCAAACTTAAAGTTAAGTCCAAAGAAGTGCTCATTCTTTAGGAGACAGGTCAATTACCTTGGACATGTAGTCTCGGAAAACGGCGTGGGAACGGACCCTAGCAAAGTCACCGCTGTGAAAGATTGGCCGACCCCTAAGGACAAAACGCAAGTGAGAGCATTTCTGGGATTATGCTCTTACTATAGAAGATTTGTAAAAGGCTTCTCTGACATCGCCAAACCACTTCATAGACTGACCGAAGAGAAGAGTCCTTTCGTATGGGACAATAATTGTGAATCAGCCTTTCAAGAACTGAAGAAACATCTTTGCCAAACACCGATCCTTGGGTATCCAGACACAAAGGGAGAGTTCATTGTCGACACAGATGCCAGCAATATCGGTATTGGAGGTGTATTGTCCCAGCGGAAGGGTGATCAGGAGGTGGTTATCGCATATTTCAGTAAGTCACTCTCTAAACCGGAAAAGAATTATTGCGTTACTCGAAGAGAGCTACTTGCTGTAGTAAAAACCTTACAGCATTTTAAGAAATACTTGCTAGGACGCAAATTTTTGGTAAGAACCGATCACGCTGCCTTGAAATGGTTATTGGAATTCAAGGACCCTGAAGGACAGGTAGCGCGATAGATTGAACAACTTCAAGAGTTTCAGTTTAAAATTGAACATCGTGGGGGTAAAACACACAGTAACGCCGATGCCCTTTCTAGAAGACCATGCGAGGAAGACTGCAAGCACTGTCACAGACAAGAAGTAAAGGAACTAGAATCTATTAAAATTATAAGAACAGATTCGATAGATGAACGTTGGAGCGATGATGCCATGAAGAGAGCACAAGAAGAAGACCGAGACATACGACCGATTATGGAATGGTTAAGTACTGGTAGACCAAAACCTAAGTGGACTGACATAGCACAGTATAGTACCGCTACGAAAAGTTTGTGGGCACAATGGGACAGTTTGTTGTTACACAATGGAGTATTGTGCCGCAAATGGGAGCAGACACGTGGAAATGATAGCCATCTCCAACTAGTGATACCTAAAATAAAAGTACCCGAGGTACTTCGAGCATACCATGATGGTTCTTCTGGTGGACACTTAGGGGTAAGAAGAACGTTAATCAAGATCAAGGAGCGATTTTACTGGTTGCATTGTCGATATGATGTCGAGGACTGGTGTCGGAAATGTGTACATTGTGCCTCTGTCAAAGGCCCGCAAACCAGAAATCGAGGAGCAATGAAATTATACAATGTTGGGGCACCTTGGGAGAGAATCGCAATAGACGTAGCAGGACCATTTCCGATTACTTACTCCGGGAACCGATACATTTTAGTTGTAATGGACTATTTCACGAAATGGCCTGAAGCATTCGCCATACCAAATCAAGAAGCTGTTACTGTTGCAAATAAATTGGTCAAAGAGGTATTTTGCAGATTTGGTGTCCCATTAGAAATGCACAGTGATCAAGGAAGAAACTTCGAATCACAGGTGTTTCAAGAACTGTGTAAGATCATGGGGGTGCACAAAACTAGAACTACGCCTTGTCACCCACAGTCCGATGGAATGGTGGAGAGGTTTAATCAAACTTTAGAACGACATCTAGCCAAGGTTGTAGATAGTCATCAAAAGGATTGGGACGAGTACATATCACTGTTTCTTCTATCTTACCGGACAGCATTACATGAAAGCATTGCAATGACACCCGCCTTTGCCAATTTTGGAAGAGAATTACGGTTACCAGCGGATCTGTTAAGTGGTTGCCCGCCGGATACCCCAAGTTGCATCACCGAGTATGCCAGTGAACTAAGAGCGAAGATGATTGGTGTTCATGAGCAGATACAAGATGCAGGGCTGCAAGCAAGTGAACGCATGAAGACTCGTTATGACCGGAAGGCGACAGGAACGACCTTCGAGGAAGGCTCATTGGTATGGCTACATAACCCGGTGAGACGAAAGGGTAAATCACCAAAACTACAACCCAGTTGGGAGGGGCCTTATAAGGTAATAACGAAAATTAACGACGTCACTTTCCGAATTCAACGTACATCCAGAAGCCCGGCTAAAATCGTGCATGTGGACCGATTGGCCAAGTATCACGGCAACAACGATGCTCGAGACGAGCATGACTTAGGAGGGGGTAGTGTCGCGGAATAGAGTGCGAACCCGTCATAATAGCACGTTTGTACCATGCCTTACAACGGCTAATGTCAATTTATAACTTTTGACAATTAGATAACAAGAACAGTTTATTGCAAATTTTAATGTGTCAGAGAGAGAGAGAAAGCATTTTCAGGAAAGATTTGGAAGTTACTAGAAACATTTTGAATTTTCGATACTAGAATGTTCTATATTTACGCATATAAAAAGGCCGGCAGTGTGTCGAGAGATCAGTTGAAGTTGAAGTTCGACGTTGAGTGAAGATTACGAAGAGATACGAAATAGTGGAAAAGTGAAGAAGAGTAAAGTGAAATAGTAAAAGTGGTGGAATATAGTGCTCAGAGACTCAAAATAAACTAGTGTTGTGTACATACTGCGCGTGTATATACAGTATAAATAAAAACATCTTTGTGCAAGAACGCTTTCAATTTCCGATCCCGAACCCGTAGTACGTAACAATATAAACACCCATGACTGAAGTACAAAGATTCGTGCTCAACAAATGAATGCTACCAGCGGGACTCGAATGCGCGACCCCTGGCACAGAAAGTAGGGTCACTACCAACTGATCCAAACGAGCCGTCATTGTTGTATCTGTGTACATCTCTTATACTAAAGTAATTTTAAAGTGATTTTAACTTTATATTGATAAGTTATTAATTAGTTAAGAATAACGTTTATTACATGAAAATGTTTTGTTCCCACGCTAAAACCAAATAACTTGTTCTGTCGTAATTAGAAAACATGACTAATGCTTTAGAAATCTTAAGAGAAGAATCAAAACAATGTACTACATAATTTTAAGATTTAAGTTGAAAAATATTATTTTTATATCAATAATTGTAAATATACGAGTAGGTATATTATCTTATATGTAAAAATCTCGTGCCACATTGTTTGTTAACGAACTCCTCCGAAACGGCTTGACCGATTTTCATGATTTTTTGAGTATATTTGGTAGGTCTGAGAATACATCGTAGACAATTTTTATTTTACTCCAAACTTTTTATTTTTTGAGCAAATTTTATGTTTAATTTTTGTATGATCTGGCATCGATAAATACTTATAACTCTAAATTTTTATCCTTATACCTCAATTTTTTTTATCTCTTGAGGTTTCAAGCTTAAGAGAAACGATTCTCAACTGTGTATTCTATATCTCATTTATAAAGTCTTGTATATGTTATTAAGGCTAAAAATAGGGCTTGAAAAATCTTTTTAAACAATGTTGTTTCAATCAACATTCGAATTGCAAAATGAACGCCTTTTTATCGAATATAGATTATAACAAATACTATATCAAATAGCCTTTTAAAATAAACACATAAAGATACAATTTCTTTTGTGAATCAAATGAACATAAATTTCTTCAGGATTTCGTGAGTGATTCAAAAGCCATAATCATAAGAATAATCTATGAATTGATTCTTTATATTACGAGGCCATATCGTGAGTTTTATTGTTCGTATAAATATTAAGGATAAAATCGAATAGCTGTATCGATTTCTAAATATATTATTAGTTTTCACATATGGCTCTACTTTTATTATTTATTAACAATTGATCAACTTTTAACGGGATTGAACGTGATTATAGAAAAACTTATTTTTTTTTGAAAAAAACTTGTAATGGCATTAAAGAAGAGAAAGATGGATGTGTGACTTATCACCGATTCAATAGAATAATTCAAATCGCTTGCGCATACGCTACAACTCTTATACAACATACACTGAATCACGCAAGTCACCTTAAATAAATCGAGATTCTTTAGATTTACTGTGCATACCAAGTACCCCGAAACATTATTGACATGTGGGAAAGTTATGATTTAAACTAATATATGTAGTAAACATCAACTATCTGGTATCCGTAACACAAGCTTCCTTCGTAGCTTACCACGGAACTAGATGGCACTGTGTGTAATAAAGTCCTAGCATATTTATTTATTTATATCTAAAACAAATACTTACTTAAATAACAATTCCAGCGTCAGCGTGACCACTTAATCCAATGAGAAAAGAACGGATGAACTACCCTTACTATCCCCAAGCCAATCGCCAATAAGGAGATTCCTACATTTGGCAGGAGAATGAGAGGCAGGAGAGCCAAGAGCAGAAATGTATCTGTAGTTAAGTTTTTTCAAAAAAATAACATGAACCCTTATAAATGAAACTATCTTTTCGGATTTTATCGCAGATTCATTTGGATTTTTATTTCTCGACGTTTCGAATGCTTTACAGCAATCATGGTCACGGGAGAGACCTATAAATCCGCGACAAAATCTGAAAAGATAGTTTCATTTATAATGTCAAATATTCGCGTAAACCTAAGAAAGTATAATATGAAACCTGATAATAGTTAATAACATGAATAGAGCATGATAGCATGATAACTTTTGATCTTTACAATGTTAGTATATTTATTGTGGTTCATAAAATGAAAATGTTTCATTCATGTATTATTTACCCATTTAGCTTTTTATATTAGAGTCGAAAAAAATAGTACAAAATAAAAGGAAGGAACTTTTATGTTGTTTCCTCAAATGGTCAAGCAAAAAAAATATTTACAGTAAGACTGTATCTTTCATATTTACTTTAATACAACGTACTGTTTATTCAGACATTATTAAACTACTAGCTTAGTGGATGCAATAAGCTTGTAATATCTACTTATTAATCAGTACATATAAAAAAATTGAAGCATCTGTTTTTAATTTCAAATAAACAGCTTTTCACTAAATATATAATATAAATGATAAAAAAATCAAATTTTAAAAGTTTTGTTTATTTATCTGTCCGCCTGTATGTTTGTCTGTTTGTTCCAGTTAATCTCTGAAACGGCTGGAACAATTTCACCGGTACCTTTACTTGCAAATAACTAATGTTAGAAGGAGTAACTAAGGCTTCTTTTATTTTAGAAAATTATGTTTAATTTATTACTATATTAATATTATAGTTCATTCCATCAGTTTGACATTAAAATGGAATTTGCAAGCTTAGAATCAGCAATTAGTGAACCTTCGGCACTAGATTGCATGATAATGAAGCGGTGTAGAGTAATTTAGCTTGTCCAACACTCCATTGATATGCTTAGCGCTTAGCGCAAATGTTTTAAGGAAAATATTCCGCCATTTAACTTCGTGCGATTTGCTTTTCACAAATTATGAAGTATCGTAAGTAAGTCTACGTTCCGTTACTAATTACATAAAGGAAATGCAAAACGTAACAACGTAAAAGAAGATAAACAAATACTACGAACTGGTTCTGTTAGAATTTGGACTCATGGGACTTAACTTACAAGAATAAAATTGTTTACCTTATACTATGTAATTGTGCCCAATAAACTATATCTATATAGATTTTCTGACTCATTGACCTATAAAATAAAAAATGGGTTATCATAATAAGTTATATAATATTTTAAAAATATATTACGTGACATAAACTATTAACAATTATCTATGTCGTAATAGTAATATATACTTTATCAATAAACGTAACAAGAGAATACACCGGAAAAGCTTTTAAATTAAGTTTAAATTTGCCGTTGAGAGGATCAAAAGCTCTTTATCAAATACATGTATGGTTTATGTAAATAATTGCATCACTTTATTGCATCAATATGAAATGGTAACCTAAATATTTCCATCATTAATTTATTTTACTGTGTGGGTAGAAAATAATAACAATTGAAATATACAAACTGAAAACTGAATTAGATGTGAAATAATTAAGAGTGTTATAAATAAAACTATCTTTTTGGATTTTGCCGCGGATTTATTTGGATTTTTAATTCTCGACGTTTCGAATGCTTAACAGCAATTATTCAAGCATTCGAAACTTCAGGAACCAAAAATTAAAATAAATCCGCGACAAAATCCAAAAATATAGTTCCATTTATAATCCTAACTAATATTATGAATGCGAAAGTAACTCTGTCTGTCTGTCTGTCTGTTACGCTTTCACGCCTAAACCGCTGAACCGAATTCGATGAAATTTGGTACACAGATAGAGAAGACCTTCAGAAAGGACATAGGCTACTTTTTATCCCTGTAATCCGACGGGAACGGCAACTACGTGGGTGAAACCGCGGGGCGCAGCTAGTGTTAAATATTCGCGTAAACCTAAGAAAGTATTAACTAAGAGCGTTATTTGTGCTGTGAACCTTCTAAATGTTTAGTTTACAAGCGTCGGCCATTCAAAGTTTCTCGATGTTGAACGACATTGTTGGAAAATGTTACTTTTAAAACTTTTCTGGAAGCATAATGTGCAAAGGAAGTTAAAGTCTGTCCTAATTTAAGCGTAAGGATTTAAAGTTTTTCCTTGCTATCATTCGCACACGGATCTTTTTAAAGGTTAAGTTAGGTTTTTAAAGGTTGTAAACCTTTACAACCTTATGTATGTTTTTGAATGTTACTAAGGCCACATACTCGTAGCTTCGATAATCTTTTCTAATATTATATTCTTCTTATCAGTAAAAATTTCATTTAAATTAATTCATGTTATACTATACTATTAGATAGACTAACGTTTAATAAAATATACAAGGATAATGTTAAAACTTAACTCCTTAATTTTCTTTTAAAAAAACAGTCTCTTACCATCTAAAGGATCTAAAATCATCACATATCACAATTTCAATAATATACTTGTAGGTGTGTAATCTGTATGAATGAAATTTTACTTAATATCGGCTCACTTCTTATTCTTCTTCATCCAATTTTCATCTTCATAATATATTATATTCTTATAATAACTTTGGTCACACCATTTGCCTTCTTCATTTTTAATATCTCATTTATAAGGCTATAATGCTATTATAACTTGATAAGTGGATTGAGATCACATTGACATCATTAAAAGTAGGTACATTACAGTGTCAAGAAAACTTTCAATAGCCATTGTGAAAGATATGATGGACTTCGAAACAAGTCAGAAACTTTAGTGAAGTTATAATCTAATCTTGTTTTATGAGAAAATCTTTTAAAATTGGATGCGGTTAGTAGTGTGATATAAGATCTTGCCTTCGGTTCTGCTCGTTTATGTATAAATACTGACGACGCGCGTGGCGCAGTTTGTAGTGACCCTACTTGCTGCGCAAGCGGTCGCGGGTTCGAGTCCCGCTGGGGCATACATTTGTTGAGCACGAATGTTTGTACTCCAGTCATGGATGTTTATATTTATAATGTGTATGTATTTAAACTTATATGTGTGGTATATCAACCATCTAGTATCCATAACACAAGGCTCGTACCTTACCGTGCAACTAGATAGTGCTGTGTGTAAAATGTCCCAACATATTTATTTATTTATACTGGGGAATGGGATATGAAGTTGTCAAATTCGGCCCAAGGTACTCGTACATTAAATACTTAAAAAGGCAGTGACAAGCCTTTCTTTTTAAGTTTGTGTTTTTTTTAATTTATTACTTATTATAAAACCCTCAATTCATATACTCATAATATGTAAATATAACATATAATATTATAGAAACTACATAGACATAGATAGATTCTTCTATCATCTAAAATACATTTAGGTTTCTTACAAAACCATAAGAAAAATGTTGAATGAGCTGTTCCATTAATGATGGAAAAAATGGAGTAAAACTAACTTAATTAACAGAAGTTCTTTAAAATTTACATCCTTTTTGAAGGCGAAAATTCAAAAAGATTTTGCTTTGTGGTAACTTAGGTACAGGCATAGTGGTTTAGTTTAGACGTTGATGGCTCTGTCTGTTAACCGACACGATATAGCTACTATAATTCAGACTGCTCACATTAATTGTCCATACAAAATGCATTCTAGAGAGTTTAAACGGCTATTAGCTTATCCTATCTTGAATATTTAATTCTAACAATTACTTTGTTACATGATGCTTTGATGTCTGTATTACTGAATTTTTAATTATGAACGGTCATTGTTATAAATTACATGATATGGGCTTTGATATTACATTGATACCATTCTAAACATTGCCAATTTAGGTTTTATACATACATTTACGAATATAAGTTTTACAAAAACAGGCATATCGTATATTATGGTGACTCACTAGTTAATACATCTTATGGTCAAATAGCCTTAAGGTATAAATGTTCAACGAAACCTTTCACATTTTAAAAGGGGTGTCGCAAAATCACTTTTACTAAATGTTTTGCTAATGGTCGTATTCACGATGCTCTGACGGAGAATATGGAGTATTTTTGGTTGTCTTTCTCACACTTTTCACTAAATATTACTAGGTATCAAAAGTAACAACTTTTCTATCAGATTACCACATAATTGATCAATATGACTAAATTAGTCTACTACAAGATAAATTACGCATTAATAAGATATATCTGTCAATATCAAAATTATTTTTTATTTTCAATCTTATTAAAATTATTTCAATTTTTTAATAGATTTTTTTTCTATTATTATTAATTCATCATCATAATAAAAATAGGATCAATTCCATTCCATTTTTGATTTCCAAATATTATAGAAAGATTATCGTGAATTAATTGTTATGTTTTGTTGAATAAAGACTTTTTTTAGATTTTTTCAGACGTTTGTCTGATACATTTAAATTAAGAATGAGTATCTTAAGTTGTCGAGAAAGCTATCACTAGCTTAGTTGACAACTTTGCTAAGAAGAGCTGGTAAGAAACACAGTTTTACTATTAAGCATTAAACTATATGTATAAATTGTATCCCAGCCAGTGTGAAATATCGAAGAATGTTAAATCGCCGTAGGACATACAGACGAACTTAATACATTATTCTTATAATACTACTGTATTATAAGAACTTGTGTAGCCATAAAGCGATTTCTAGTCGTTTAATATTCACAAAAGACGGTTACATTATATAAAAAAGCTGTTCCACTCATACCCCAGTCATTGTACATTTAATGTACATAAGGACTTGTTAATCAAAGTGCTTTTAGAAAAATGCGCTAAATATTCTTGGAGATAGATTTGCTCTTTTATCTAATGATAAAATGTTGCTTGATGTTATTGAAATTATTGCCTATATTAATGTCATACTTCAGGTATTGCATCGAATTTCAATAAAAAAATCTATATTAGGTATATAGTTTTAAAAATATCAAAAACTCAGCAGCTACTTACATATTCAAGAAGTGATTTCAAATCAACTCTTTAGTATTATTTAAGATACAATACATTTTGCATGAACAAACGATTTTTAATATAACACAGAGTCTGTAAAAAGTTCGATTTTAATGAAAATTCCTTTAGCAAGTGGAATTTTGTACATAGATTTTTATAAAAACCTAAAATTAAGATAACCATTATTTACTACTAGCTAATATACAATATATTGAAACAATTTTATCCTGTCAAAAGTTTTATAAAAAATGAAATGAAATTAATTAGAAGTGTACATTTTCAAAGCAAAAAGGCATAAGCAAATTATTGTTTTAAGAGACCTTACCTGCTAAGCTCTGGAGCAGCTAGTTTAAAGATGATTTTAATAAGCTTTTTAGCCTTTTGATTTATATTAATAAATTAAAAATTAACTTAAAACTGATTGGACTAGGTACAATTGTTCGTTCTGTCATATCAAATGCAGCGTGTACCCCAGCGGGATTCAAATTCGCGACCGCTGGCATAGCAAGAAAGGTACTACAGACTATTGGCTTAGTCTCTAGTTATATTCGTTGTATATATTTAAAATACAAAAAAATAATACTAAAAATAAAACCTTCATAAACTACATGTGAAATGTAAGACATAAATTGTAACTTACGGGATTTATACAAGACGTTACAGCTCTCTGTGACATCAAAAATATTTTCCACGCTGTAATGTTCCCATCAAATCCACATAAAACTCCAAACCACAGCCCTTCCTTTTTGAAGGCGAGTATTATAAAAGGATTTTCTAAATTGGATGTCTTATTTACCGTGACATTTGGAATATTTCTAGAGAGAGTTGTGAAAATGCTGTCAAAATTAATGTAAAAATTTTTCAACTTTGAGACACCTTGAACCTTGCAAATTTTTGTTGTTTAGGTATACTTTGAAAAACTAGTTATTCAGTTTGAATAAATTATATTATACATACATTAGAACCTGAAAAAATAATTTTTAATGTAAAACTAGACCATTTAAAGCTGTTGGGTATTTATAATATACACATATTATTTAATATTATGTTAAATAAGTTGCGATTCTATTTAAAACTCCGACATCCTAATGCTAGGTACGGGCCCGCCTTCGTTACGAAGAATATTCAATAATCAGTAATCAAGCTGCCTAAGTGCGGATAGGCGAATTTCGATAGGTTATTTTAGAAGAAGAAGAGAAAAAGAAGACTGGTAATCATTTAAAAAATGACTGCATATGAAACGTCAACAACAACCTTGATTTGAACCCACATCACTTGGTTTCTCAGCCAGCATAATACTACTGGGATACTAGGTACTGCTGGATCTCGAGATTATTATAATATATTATTATTATTTAATATAATTTTTTATTTTTTATTTTATTTCATTAGACCACCAACAAAGTACTTACAAAACATAAAAAGTAGTACCTTAATTATAGGTGATTACGACATTAAATATACCTAGTAGGTAAAACAACAATATTTCAACATTATAGTTTAAAAATTAAAAACCAAATACTTAACTAACATTATTAACATTTTAAAAATATTCTAAGATTAAATAAACATAAGTTAAGAATGTATCTCTATAGGTATTTACTTTTTTTTTCAGCTTATTGCCGTCCACTGCTGGACGGAAGCCTCCCCTAAAGAGCGCCAACCATCCCGATCTTGGGCAGCCTGCATCCATCTCGTACCTGCCACCTTTTTTAAATCGTCGATCCATATTTACTTATAGTTATTGTAAAAGGACGCTATAGGGACTACGATCTTTTTTTGAAAACTAAATAATGTATCATTTATAATTACATCACTATCACTACATGGTATAAAACAAAGTCGCTTTCTCTGTCCAAATATCCCTATGTATGCTTAAATCTTTAAAACTACGCAACGGATTTTGATGCGGTTTTTTTAATAGATAGAGTGATTCAAGAGGAAGGTTTATATGCACAACTAGCGGAACCCGCTGCTTTGCCTGTGCTAAATCTAGGGAAGAGCCCGAGCGAAGCGAGGGCGAGTCGCTAGTCAGATATAATTTAACGTTAATATTAAAAACAAAGTTACGATGTAAAATTTTGCCAACTTGCCAGGTATGAAGCGAGCGGCTATAAACGAAAATTCCGTGCCTCCAACCAACATTGCAGAATAATAATATTTACGTTGCGTAATGTTGACAAAATGTAATGTTTGGTTAGAATTTCCTATGAAAGATTGAACATGTTATTTTTCCTTACATTTGAATTCCATCGATTCTTATATTCATTATATTTAATTTTGTATTGATCCTTAAATTTAAATTACATATTGTATACTCTTTGCAAATACTGTTTATCCCGTGACCATGATTGTGTAAAGCATTCAAAAAGTCGGAAACCAACATTCATAATGCTTTTATGTAAAATATCGTAAGCTTTACTTATACATAAATTTAAAAAAAAAGTTTTCTTAAGAATATAAAATTTTATTTTCAATTATAATATTGTGTTAAATACCTTATCATAAAAGTCTATAAAGCTGTTCTTTCATAAAGATTATCATCTATTGCAGATAGAATGCTAATAGACCTAGAAACTTAAAAAAGCAGATAGCCTATACATATTAATAAGTTTCTTAAAAATCATAAATCTAAGTGAAGCTTAATAAATTCACAACAAATAATGTAATAAGACAACGATTATTATTATATGTAAATTACATAATATTATGAAATATCGATAATACATGCGAGCCAAGTAGAGCAATTTCAAAACTCCGGTCTCGCAACTCTTGTGTTTACATGACGTGCCAGTTATTTCCAATGAAATTCGTAAACCACTTGTCTTACTAGGATTTTAAGAAAAATTGCACGTCCGAAAGTACCTAGCATGGTTTGGAAAGAAATGAAGTAACCCCCACTTAGCCAGGGTGGGCAGCTATCGCCTGATTCCTTTAGTATAGAAGGGGGCCTATGCCCAGCAGTGAGGCATTAAATAGGCATGAATACAAGATAAAACTAATACATTAATAAAAGCAGACTAAATTTCATTCATCGATGTTCAAACTTCCCATTTTTACAAGCAAATACACTAACTAAATGGTAAATACCCCATTTCTGTGAAGATGTAGTATAAATCGAGTATTTATATTACAAGCAAAAGTTTAGTGAATTCATCGCAAGAATGGTTTTATATAGGCTGTTACATACACTCGGTTTGCAGACTTAGGGCCTTATGGGGAGCTCATAAAAATGATAGATCACTATAATATGGTACGTGTTCTTTACATTGTAAGGTGGTTTAGTTCGATGAAATATTCCGCCCTTTATCGTCCAGATTTGGTATTAGGAACGTTTTTTGAATTTATATACGGCTCGGATTTTGGTAAGTGGTTTTTGCGGTTTACTTGATGGTTTGCGTAGTAAGTGATGCTGGATGGATAAAAGTACATAAATAACACTTAAAGTTGTATTATATGTTGCCAAATATAGGAAAGGAAAAGTTTTTTTACCTCAGATATATTAGATTAATATAAAACTATTTTATATAAATATGTTGGGACATTATTACACACAGCGCCATCTTAATCCGTGGTAAGCTACGAAGGAAGCTTGTGTTACGGATACCAGATAGTTGATATACTACATATATAAGTTTAAATTCCATCCATGGATGGAGTACTAACATTCGAGTTTAACAAATGAATGCCTTCTGCGGGACTCGAACCCGCGACCGCTGGCGCAAGAAAGTAGGATCACTACAAACTGCGCCAAACGTATCGTAAAATATTCGATATGTTTTCTTATTGTCTTATACTAGAGTTGAACGCGATTCCCAATAAAGTAAAAATTTGCCAGCATATTTTTTGCAAGCAATGTTAAAGTCGAAACTTTATTGATAAGTTTACGCTTGCCGATTTTCCACTCGCCATCTATCTTTCTGTCCTACCCTAAAAGGACTGGTATCTTTCAAAGCGTAATTGGGTTGCAATTTTCAGAGAAAATGTATTTATTAGTCCTTGCCACATCTTATTTTCTAACAAATATTTAAATTACAGAAACCCCATATGATAAACATATTATGTAATTTCTATTTTTATTGTAAAACTTCGGTATGGTCTTTAATGGAATATAGAAGATCCGAATGGAAACTGCTGTTATAATTTTCATGTTATTCTACAACTAAATTAGGGACCCCAAAACCCCCGACCAGTGGATTCCAGTCAAAGTGAATGCTTGTTAGATATACTAAATGTTATATTTATTTAATTATATTATAATTATACTATTACTTATATTATCTAGGTTATTCCTCTTTCCGAACTGGTGGTAGACTCATGACGTTCAGTAAGAAATTGTAACAATTTTTATGCTGAATAAAATATTTTGATTTGATTTGATTTGATATTATTATTTTGACGACACGTTTGGCACAGTTTGTAGTGACCCTATTTTTTTACCCCTCCAGCGGGACATTCGTTTGTTAAACACGAATGTTTGTACTTCAGTCATGGCTGTTTATATTTATTTATAATATATAATGTATGTATGTATTTAAACTTATATATGTAGTATATCAACTAACTGGTATCCGTAACACAAGCTTCCTTCGTAGCTTACCACGGAACTAGATGGCGCTGTGTGTAATAATGTCCCAACGTATTTATTTATTTATTTTTAGTTTTGTTTTATGTTACTAACAATGTTGTGTTTACATATAATTGGCGTATAAAAATTATAATAATTGAAATAAAGGGTTTATAGTAATTATTATAATTTTTTAAATGTTGCTTTTATACTCTATTGATAATGCTATATAAACAAACAAATAAATATTTCTTTCGTATGGGAACACATTGCCTCGTGAAATAAGATAGCCAAACTAGTAATGAAATATCCGCACCCCAATAAGTGTGGCCCAAAGTCCATATTGGCAGGAAATAGTTAGATGTTCGATACAAATAAAATATGACTATTATACTCGACGATTTATTTTACGCTTCGCCTTGCGATTGTTTGCCAGCAGTTTTTTATACTGTTTCTAAGAGAACTATGTTTTTTTTTTTCAAATTCTCGTTAATGAAATTTATATCTCTACTATACGCTATTGTAAGAAACGTGTAATAAATGAAATTTATTATTGAGTTTTAGAGCACATTTTCTATGTCAAAATAATTATTTAGTTGACTTGCAAATATGAAAGTTATTCAGTTACTAATCTTCATATTATACATACGATTCATAATTTCAAGTAAATAAAGTAAGTACTTATAAATATATAAGCTTATAATAGCAGTATATAATATTAAACTAGAATCAAATCAAAATATTTTATTCAGCATAAAAATTGTTACAATTTCGTACAGAACATCATGAGTCTACCACCACTTCGGAAAGAACAAACCTCTGACCTGAGAAGAACTGGCGAAAGAAACTCAGCGGGACTATTTTTTTTCTCTCTCTTTTTCAAATTAAATTGCGAATTAACAATAATTCTATATGTTGAAATAGCCTGGCGGCGATCACATCATTCCCAAGGCGTACTTCTAAAAAATCGTTAATCGAAATCTTTAGTACACAAACGTTCCTTCACATTTTTTTTAATTTGGCTATAGAAGCTTTTTGAACGTTTTCTGGAATCCTGTTTTATAGGCGTATACATTATCCATAAAAGAATTACTGAAGAAAAACATATAAATAAATTCTGCAAATATACTATATATCTGTTATCTGACTGCAAAACTTAAATACGAACAAAGTTCAAGCTATATGTTAACATAATTTAAGTGATTTCTCTACGAAAAAACATACGTAAGCAACAGCGCAGCAAATGTGTCTGAAAAATACCAAAGTCATACGAAATACCGTGCAGCTTTTTCGCTGACATCGCATGAGTGGACTACACATAGTGCGACTTCTTTTACTAAGCAAATATTTTTTTTATATCTTAAAATGTATTTAAGCTTATAAATATTTTTGACTTCCACTGCTGAACTCGATCCTCTTCCATACAAGAGAGCGAACTTCACATGTCTGTCAAAATTTTACCAGGTTATCTCAGACATTCTTGACGTTGTCTTGTTCACTGTAAGTGATAATCATGTTGGAAGCTTTGTTTTGCATTAGCTTTCAAAAAAGTAACTAGTTTTCGTAAATATAATATTCTTGATTTTCTCAAAAACGGTAGGTATACGTAATGAAAATTAAATAAGATTTAATGGAACCACCTCGAAAACTATATCAGTAGAATGCTTATCTATAATTTATAGTTGCAAAATCGTATCGTAATCGTACATAAATATACATGATATAAACGAAAAAACACTACCTCCTTTCAAAAAGTCCGTTATAATAGGGTATTTATTAAACCAAATAAAAAAAGAAATGCTAATTAAATAATATAGTTTGTTATGTTTTAAAGTTATTTTTTATCTATAACGAAATGTGTAATTCTTGCCATATCGATACAGATTCTATCAATGCAAATAGCCTCAGCATCGGAAAACTCTTTAACTCGTAAAATAGTCTGCACGCTGAATCTTAAATTGTTATAGATATTGAAAAGTATAAAGTTAATGGCTAATATAAAGTTAGGTTACTTTAAAATATTTTATAAATATATACATTAAATGTGTATGTTGGTATAAAATTGCTTACTAGTGTAGTATCATGTGATCTGTTATGCCTTGGTGGTGTAGTGGCTAGCATGTGCGGTCACACACCGAGAGGTCCTGGGTTCGAGTCCCGGGTCGGACCAAGTTTAGTTCTTGAGTCTTTCTGTTTAGTAAGCCTCATTAATCGCCCGTAGTTGGGAAGTTAGCGGTGTGTCACCCCCGTGCCTCGGAGAGCACGTATAGCTGTCGGTCCTGCGCCTTAACTCTCACTGGTCGTGTCGAGTAGTCATCCCACCGTAGTATGAGAGTGATAGGAATAGAGAGTGCCGTACGACGACAAGTGGTAATCATGATAGAAATAATTCGCACATGAAAATACCAGAGGTGCGAGACCCAGATTTGAACCCGCATCACTCGGTTATCATATTACTATCTAGCGCGAGCGAAGCCGTGGGTTCCGCTAGTGTATTATACATATAAATCTTTCTGTCAATTCTATATAAAACGTTTATATTGTCTAAAGCGCTAAGGTTAGATTAAAATTAATTTTATATGGAGATTAAGTTTATTATTTAATTCTGAGCATTTTCATATTTATTCACATTTAAAACCTTCTCTGGATTTTCACAAATAATTCAAGGCCAAAAATTAGTCAAATTGGTCCAGCCGTTCTCGAGATTTAGCGAGACTAACGAACAGCAATTCATTTTTATATATACTCGTATAGATTATAGTACTCGTAGCGAACAAAAGTCTACCTATTAAAATGCAAAATCACAACCTAGACTGTGAACTAAAGTATTTTTTTTTGTAAAACGAAGTGAAAAACTGGGCACGATCTTTAATTCCTCTATTCAATGTCGAGTTTGCGAAACACACATGTATTTCCATGATAAGGTTAAGTCCTTTCGAACAAATTGGTTTGAAAGCATGTTCTCTTTTCTTATCTTAACAAGTGATAATCAAGTTAAAAACGTATTCTCTGTTAAAAACCTTAGAGGATGCATTTTGAGGAGTTATTCGCCGAAGGTCGTTATTAAATCTTCACAAAAATTTTATGACCATTCTAAAGTTACCATCGAAAACGGATCTCATTAGACAGAGATATACATGGACTTTTTTGTCACTTTTTGGAGGAATCGTCGACGACAAAAAATCTATAAAGCCATAGAACTTGTAGACTGAGTTCCGGTTCGGATCGATTGTAAAATGCTACTTACATAGGTGTAAAAACAAACTGGCCGAGGAAAGAGAAGTTTGAAAAGACGCTTCGCTCACTTGGTAAATAAAATCATTACTAAGAAAAAGTTTATAAAAATGGTTTTAATACACAAATGTTATTGATAAGTTGAACCGAAATTTGCTATTCCTTAGGTTATTACCCCCAACTATAATGTTTATACAGTCTGCGAATCGTAACGAGATTCAACAATTTTGCATTGCAATCCAATATATTCAAGAATGAGTTATGTTCGTAGTTGTTTCAAAACGACATAAGCAGTTTTTCATATTTTCTTATATTTAGTATTAGAAATATTAAAAAAATCTATCATTTTCTTGTTCTTGTTACTTTTTGTATGTAGTATTTTGGTGACTGACTAAATTCATAATAGAAAATAAAATAATACATTCTACATCTCTTGGAAACAAATTATATTATTAAATATGTTGGTATTTTTACAGTGGTAGCCCAGCGGTAACGCGTCGCTTGGATAACCGAGTGATGCGGGTTCAAATCCGGGTCTCGCATCTCTGATATTTTCATGTGCGAATCATTTCTATCATGATTACCACTTGTCTTACGGTGAAGGAAAACATCGTGAGGAAAGCTGCATGTCTGAGAAAACCTAACAAGTTTTCGAAAGGCTTGTGTAGTCCGCTCGAACTCGCACAACTCGCACTAGGCCAGCGCGGTGGACTATGTCCTGATCCCCCTCGTACTGAGGGAGGCCCGTGTCCAGCTATGGGACGTTAAAAAAGGCTGATGATGATGATGGTATTTTATACAAGTACTTGGTACGATCTGTTTAGGACTATTAAACACGTAAATTTAACAAGTATATAACAAATAAAATAACACGCTAACTGATTGATTTATCGATAAATTTCACAAGCAAAGTTGATGAAAATTTGTTAGATTAGTTTTCTAAAATCTTTGGTTAAGAAAAATGCTTGACTTAACATATTACAGTGGGAAAAAAAACTTAAGCTTTTTGAAGTTATGAAGTGAAAATTTCGCTTAAATTAAATTTCAGAATCAATGTTTATTAAGTAATTGTAATATTTACGCATACAAATATGTGGGTAGCAATAGACGAAAACAAAGGATTTTTCCTTCGATTTGAAATCGAATGTTCTCTGTAATTTAGAATAATAAAAATATAACAATCTTTTTACGAATAGATATTTATAAGGTAACATTAAGATGAATATATATGATTTCGTCAAATGATAAAAAGAAAACTCTAGAATTATTCAACAGACAGACATTCGCAGACTTCAACCTCTTAATATAGAATCACTTTTATATTTGAATTTCTTTTAATTTCTCCAGATTAACTAGATTATAAATACTTAAATCTAGTATTTTTCCCGAGCCACGATTTAAAGTTTGTCACTTGCAACTTATGTTTTAATTGCAAACCAATAATACCCAATAATATACGACATTTTTTACTTTATTTGTACAAAGTTTTCATAATATTTTATTTTCTACTTCTTGATTGTCATATTTGTATATTTCTATATGAGTACAAGTTAAAGAATATAATAATTACTATAGAAATATTCGAATACGTACAGGCAAAATGCATTTAAAAATACGTTTTTCTTGTAATTATTCTCGATCCTTGCTCTAATGTAGTTAATGCCTGCGTCCATTGCCTCTTTAAGCATATGAAATCCAAAAGATTAACATAATCTCAATTGTTAGATAGGCAGCAGTTTTATCTTAGGTTATTTTGCGTTTATATAGCAAATACAAAGTTTATTTAACTTTAACGTTTATTTAAATTGAATTTGAAGCAAGTCAGTTACATAATCAAAATATGTTGTTACAAACATTGTTTTCATAATTTATGTACGTATTTCACTCATTCAATAGAAGCAAAGTTTCATGTCAAAATAAGGCGTACGAAAGCACCTTTGCAAAACAGTCAGGATGTGCTGAAACAGTTGTTTAATTTGCCCCGAAACGTTTATTATCTTTAGGGAAATTCAACAAAATCGTGACTAGAATATCCGTATACATCGAGCTACATTTCGATTTTAAGACAACATTTTAAGTTAAATGTTGTCTCTGCGACTATAAAGCTGTATTGTTAGATTTTAAATTAAATATATATTATTTTCTACATAAGTAGTACAACCGTAGTCCACGTCACTTTTAATGTATTTTTTGTGAAGGTACTATTCAATTCAATTCTGTTGTTGATGGCTTCAAAGCGTGAAGGTACTATAATAATAATTTACACATTACCAATAAATGTTCAGTATTCTCTATGTGAATCCAGGCGAAAGTTTCCAGGCTGTGTGCACACAGAAGGTATACATAATTGCACTTTCCAACAATAAAAAAGTCTGTACATACTTTCACACAATAAGATAGATGAGCAAAGTTTATATCAATTTTAAACTATATTATGAAGAATTTATGAAAATGAAACTACAAGATTTCTAGTTTTAAATGGAAGAGTTCATACAGGCCTGATTAATGAATGAATTTTGCAAAAAAAAGGCCTGTTAAAAATAATTCCACACCAATTCAAAATGTAAAAGTGACTGACACATACATTTCACATACATTTTCATATTATTATATTAAAGAAAAAATATATCGATAATTGGTAGTCTTGTAACAAAGAAATGCATGTTTTCTTGTTATTTTTTCCAGTCGCGACAATATTATATCTTATTCGTCGCTCAATGTTATGGTATGTGAATTATTCATTGTATATATTAGTCTTCAGTCTGCGAGCTTGAAATCATGTATGTTTCAGAGAGTTTTTGATGAGAATGACGGTTCGATTTGCACGAGCGAGCTCACTTTATTCCCAAAATATATTTATTGTAATATGAGTTATGTCAAATTTTCAGTATCTTGAATGAAAAAGTTAAATTTGAATAGTTTTTTACTTGTTTTTATTACAAGTTGGTATAATAATAGCTAGTAATCCGGGTAAGTAAATAGGATATTTCTACTGCGACATAATAATAGTTCATTCCGAAAAATCTGTACGAATCAAAACGAACACGAGTGAAGCAAGGGTGAGCCACTAGTCTTAAATTGAATATTCCTACTCCATATAACGTTTTTAGCTTACCAAATACAAGTTATAATTCAAAAATTCGTATTCAGAAGAGCGATAGCAAATAAATTCGATATTTCTTAAACGTTAAAAGGAGAAAATATAAGGTATACCACTTGTTTTCTATTTAGTGCCGAATCGTGCTATCGTGTGTGTAGCGATCTTAATAAGTACTTTTGTATTAAGAAAAGCGTGTAAGTAGTGAATTTTGAAAATACTGACTTTTTTTCAAAACTGAATAATATGTGAAATAAATTAAAATATTAAGATAAAAAGGTTATCTTTAGAGTTAAAACTAATTCTTATAATTTTTCACTTTGTATGTCTAGTGTCTACGTTTGTAACTACTAGTTAAAACAAAAATATTGCCAAAATTATGTTAACTGACCAACTTACAAAACACTTTTTTTTTGAGTAGATTATTTGAAAAGTTTAGTCCATATTCATAATCATTACTTTTAACTATTAGACTTATTCATACTTAATTGATAAGACTATCTTAATATTATATGGATTTAAGAAAAAAATACCAAAAAAAGTTGGTTGTAGTTATTTTTTTGTAAGTTACATTTACTTAGTTTGATTTGATAATATATGTAGACCGTACATAAGTATGATTAGTTAGTAAGATTACTTTACTCAAATACGAAAAGAAAGAATGAAAATTTACACAATATAAGTATCTTTTCAAGAGAATGGATGAACTAAAAGAATTAGTTCGTTCACTAGAGGTTTCAACTTTATTGTAATTCCATGTTATACAATCCTATCAACTACACCGATGAGGCTTCGGGTCCATTCGTGTTAAATGTAAATTCGATGGACCTACATAGTAAATAAGATATTTCTTGTTTTTATTTACGTACCTTGTTAATAAATATTTCTTATTGTTAAATAGCCATTTACTCTCATTTAGTTCAAAAACGTTGTAAAACGTCTAAATTGTTCTATGTCTTACTCTAAGCTACTAGCTGCTCGCCCTCGCTTCGCTCTATTAGCGCGAGCAAAGCCGCGTGTTCCGCAAGTGTAATACAAAAATAAACCATCCTCTTAAATCACTCTATCTATTAAAATAACCGCATCAAAATGCGTTGCGTAGTTTTAACGATCTAAGTATATGTACATATGGACCAACAATGGTAAGCGACTTTGCTTTATACTATGTAGTGATTTGTTTAATAATCATCCAAATTCATCTACTCATTTCAGCATAAAGAAATCGTAAATACACACTCTGTATAATATGTATTGAAAGTTACGTATTTATTATAGTAGTAGTCTTAAACGTCTGAATTAAAAAGGCTTAAGTCTACACGGTAAAATATTGATACAGGCTTTGCAGTTTCATAGTCTCAGCTTATTTTATAAGTTTGTGTACAGAAACGATTATAACAACAAGGACTTAGAAGTATTATAGTAACATTATAAACTTAAAAGAACACAACTAAATTAAATGATAAGTCATAATTTTATTAAAACTATCTATTTATCGAATGATTACAAAAATACAAAAATGAATACAGTATTTATAATTTTTTGTGACTTCACTTTAAATTCATCGGTAATCAAAAGGAATAAATGGATTCAGTCTTTTTTTCCGGGTTTAGGCTTGAACCTCCCATCACCGGAAGCGATCAAAACTTACTAGGCTCTCTCAGTCATGAAGGTTTTCTCATAATGTAACAAACATTTTAGTATGTTTAACAGATTAGTATGTTAGTGTGTGTTTTAGTAGTAACATATTTTGAATATTAAAGAATTTTTGCCACTATTGTCCTATACAAAATAAGTCAATATTCTTATTTTTTACCCATTAGACATTATTTTAAACTACACCTTTTGTTAATTGTTAGAAAACATTTTTAATTTAATGTTAGAAAACCAACATTAAAATGGAGTTAAACAAGATGCCTTAAATAGTAAATACTACATAAATATGTTGGAACATTATTACACACAGCGCCATCTAATTCAGTGCTAAGCTACGAAGGAAGTTTGTGTTACGGATACCAGATAGTTGATATACGACATATATAAGTTTAAATACATACATATTATAAATAGAGACTGTAAAGATTAGCATTCAAGTATTTTACCAGTTGCAATACGATCGCGATAATCACAATAACGTGACGCAATGTTCCGTCACGTAAAATATGGAAGTTTTGCGATTCTAACTGGATAACGGAAGCGGAAGTTGAATTTTTGAATATTTTCATTTAAATTCCAAATAAACGGACATTTTGGTGGAGGAAAATAATGGTGAGGAAACCTGGAGGCTGTAGGGCGGTACTAACCTTACTTGGCAGGCGTAGTGGCCTGTGGCCTGATCCCCTCGGGTTAAAGGTAAGCCCGTACCCAGCAGTGGGACGTTAAAAAGGCTGAATTTAATTCCAAATGGCTTATAAGCGCAAAACATACAAAAATAATTGTAACAATATGAATAATTATTTAATATTTTTATAATAATTAAGAACTGCCAATATACCTTAACTGAGCGTGAGAGTAAAAATTTATATAACGCATTAGAAACATAATATATTTGCGGCAAATCTTTTTTGAATATACAATAAAAAACTAGCAAAAATGCAATTAGATGCATCTCATACACAAAAATTTATTTAATATATTTAAAAACGTGAAAAGCTTAAGCTTATTACATTATATTTTCTATAGCAGATCCATTGTATTTAATATTATTAGGGGAAAAACAAATATTTATCCAGTACTCTCAATGATACTGACAAAAATGATTTCTTAGAGTGCAGTTACACACAAGGGAGATCTGCCAAATACATTTCAAGTTTGTATTGTAATATTGTACTGAAAGCTTACCGAGTGTGTTTCCGACATAATGTCTATTATAGAATATCAGCGCTTTCACTTCTCTTGAGCCCATATTCCACAAAATTGAAAGCGCTTAATATAACCTCGACGCGTAGACAAGGTGTCAACCTACAATCGAAAGATTCCATAATTTTAATATAAAGTAAACACATAATAAAATTCTAACGTCTTCTTATCTATACTAATATTATAAAGCTGAAGAGATTGTTTGTATGTTTGTTCGGCTGAACGCGCTTATCTCAAGAATTAATGGACCGAATTGAATTTTTTTTATTTTGTATAGTCCGTTTATTGAGGAAGGCTATATGCTATATTACATCACGCTACGACCAATAAAAGCGGAGCATCAATGAAAAATGTCGCAAAAGCGGAAGAAAAATATTTCTTTTGATTTTCAGTCTTTCGAACGCGAGCGGAGCCGCGGGAAAGGCTTGTCGTCTTATAGAAATAATCATTATTATCGATAGAGAAGCCGAATCTTTAGCTTTTAAAATGATTTTAATATTGCCTGTCTCTGATCACGAGAAAATCACTGGAACGATTTTCATATAATTTGCCATTATGATAAGTGTTTATCCGGGTCAACATAAAGGATAGCCTTTACTGAAGAAATAATTGCGAGCAAAGTGCCTGATTTGCATCTCTTCTTTGTATTTTGTATGTATTTCTATGTTTCTTTGTTATGTACAGTAAAGTATAATATTATTATTATTAAATACCTTAAATAAGTCATATAACAATCGCAATATTTCGAATGCATGCAATGTTCCGGTAGCTACTTGTCAATACGTCCATACAGTGAAAACACGCTTCGTTAAAGGAGTCGAATGCGAACTGTCCACTCGCGTGAAGTCAACCGAGCGCTTTTGTGTGTTTCCTCTGAAAATATTGGCAAAAGAAAACATGAGTCAGTACATCTCAGTATTATTTCAGAATACAGTAGTATTCCCACTGTTTTAGGCGAGTTTAACCTAAATTCAATGTTGTTAGAAATTCTATTTGTATATCCATGTCTAAAATGCCGTACATCAATCTCGATAAAAATCCAATATTTCATGCAAATACCTCTGGGAATAGGCTGAAAGGATCAATGATCGTCTTGCGTCTATTTTCGACCTATAAAGCTGAAGGATCTGTTATACCTAATATAAATTGAGAATTGATTTTATTTATGACTCAAATTCTCCTAATTATTATAGTTTCGCTTTATCATTACACTAGCGACTCGCCCTCGCTTCGCTCGGGCTCTTCCCTAGATTTAGCACAGGTAAAGCCGCGGGATCTGCTAGTTATGCATATAAACCTTCCTCTTGAATCACTCTATCTATTAAAAAAAACCGCATCAAAATCCGTTGCGTAGTTTTAAAGATTTAAGCGCACATAGGGATATAGGGATATAGGGACAGAAAAGGCGACTTTGTTTTATACTATGTAGTGATATTACACATTACAAAACAAGTCCTCCGCCGCGTCTGTTTGTCTGTCTGTTCGCGATAAGCTCAAAAATTATCGCACCGATTTTAATACCGTTTTCACCAATGTATAGAATGGTTCTCAAGAAGGTATTACTATATAATTTGTCAAGCTTTTGTTAAACAAGAATGACAAAAGGAAAAGGTTGATGAAAATGTAACAATACTTACCAGTTAAGAACAATATTACAACTAAGTATTTAAAGCCAATATAGGTAAATAATTAATAAAAAAATAAATAAAAATCCAAATAATTTACGAAGTATATCATTAACGTGTAATCTATTGATAACGTAAAATTGACTTTTTTAATAGAATTGGTTGAATTTAATCTATCAAAGTCTCATGATATAAAACCACGGGCATTATACAAAAGAACACGATGAGAGAGTTTATTCCCAGTCAGTACATGACTTTCATCAATTTTGGCTTTGTATCTCTCAACTTTTACCACGTTCAAAGTTGGCTATGTGAACTTGGCACCCGACTTTAGAAAAATTGTGTTCTTTTTGGTTCTTTTGGAAGATTTGGGTTAGTAGTGGATAGTAGTGAAGCTAATTTCGTTTGTAGTTTTTCCAAAAAAAAAAAATAGATGACAAAAAAAAATGTCATCCCCCGACTTTGAAGAAAAAAATTTTTTTTTGCAGTTTCTTATAAAGAAGCGTTAGTAGTAGTTTGTAGTAAAACATTTTTCGTTTGTAGTAAAATAAAAAAAATAATAATAAAAAAAATCGTCTCAATAAATTTTCCTTAACGATATTTACTAAATAAATTCAATTTAAAAGCCTACGTGACTACTATTAACAATGAAAATGATTACGAAACGTTCGTAGAGGTTAGAAGTAAAGAAATCTTTAAGTTTAGTAGAACATAAGTTCAGATAGCGTTCAAGCATTAGTGGTCTCTTGCAGCTGAGTTCATTTCGTTAGTAGTATCAATATATCGTTTGTAGTAACGTTAATATCGTTTGTAGTACCACAATTTCGTTTGTAGTACCACAATTTCGTTTGTAGTATGTTAAAATCGTTTGTAGTACCGAAATTTCGTTTGTAGTAACACAACTTCGTTTGTAGTTGTTTGTAGTAACGTTAATTTCGTTTATAGTACCACAATTTCGTTTGTAGTAACGTAAATTTTGTTTGTAGTACCACAATTTCGTTTGTAGTATGTTAAAATCGTTTGTAGTACCGAAATTTCGTTTGTAGTAACACAACTTCGTTTGTAGTTGTTTGTAGTAACGTTAATTTCGTTTGTAGTAACACAACTTCGTTTGTAGTTGTTTGTAGTAACGTTAATTTCGTTTGTAGTACCACAATTTCGTTTGTAGTAACGTAAATTTCGTTTGTGGTACCACAATTTCGTTTGTAGTATGTTAAAATCGTTTGTAGTAACACAACTTCGTTTGTAGTTGTTTGTAGTAACGTTAATTTCGTTTGTAGTACCACAATTTCGTTTGTAGTAACGTAAATTTTGTTTATAATTACTTATCTTCGTTTGTAGTATGTTAAAATCGTTTGTAGTACCGAAATTTCGTTTGTAGTAACACAACTTCGTTTGTAGTTGTTTGTAGTAACGTTAATTTCGTTTGTAGTATCATAATTTTGTTTGTAGTAACGATAATTTCGTTTGTAGTAACTTTTCTTCGTTCGTAGTAACGTTAATTTTGTTTCTAATTACTTTTCTTCGTTTGTAGTATGTTAAAATCGTTTGTAGTACCGAAATTTCGTTTGTAGTAACACAACTTTGTTTGTAGTTGTTTGTAGTAACGTTAATTTCGTTTGTAGTATCGTAATTTAGTTTGTAGTAACGATAATTTCGTTTGTAGTACCACAATTTCGTTTGTAGTAACATTAATTTCGTTTGTAGTATCATAATTTCGTTTGTAGTAACGTAAATTTCATTTGTAGTATAATAATTTCGTTTGTAGTAACGTAAATTTCGTTTGTAGTATGTTAAAATCGTTAGTAGTACCAAAATTTCGTTTGTAGTAACACAACTTCGTTTGTAGTTGTTTGTAGTAACGTTAATTTCGTTTGTAGTATCATAATTTTGTTTGTAGTAACGATAATTTCGTTTGTAGTAACACAACTTCGTTTGTAGTTTTTTGTAGTAACGTTAATTTCGTTTGTAGTACCACAATTTCGTTTGTAGTAACGTAAATTTCGTTTGTAGTACCACAATTTCGTTTGTAGTATGTTAAAATCGTTTGTAGTACCGAAATTTCGTTTGTAGTAACACAACTTCGTTTGTAGTTGTTTGTAGTAACGTTAATTTCGTTTGTAGTACCACAATTTCGTTTGTAGTAACGATAATTTCGTTTGTAGTACCACAATTTCGTTTGTAGTATGTTAAAATCGTTTGTAGTACCGAAATTTCGTTTGTAGTAACACAACTTCGTTTGTAGTTGTTTGTAGTAACGTTAATTTCGTTTGTAGTATCATAATTTTGTTTGTAGTAACGATAATTTCGTTTGTAGTAACTTTTCTTCGTTCGTAGTAACGTTAATTTTGTTTCTAATTACTTGTCTTCGTTTGTAGTATGTTAAAATCGTTTGTAGTACCGAAATTTCGTTTGTAGTAACACAACTTCGTTTGTAGTTGTTTGTAGTAACGTTAATTTCGTTTGTAGTATCATAATTTCGTTTGTAGTACCACAATTTCGTTTGTAGTAACACAACTTCGTTTGTAGTTGTTTGAAGTAACGTTAATTTCGTTTGTAGTAACACAACTTCGTTTGTAATTGTTTGTAGTAACGTTAATTTCGTTTGTAGTATCATAATTTCGTTTGTAGTATCATAATTTCGTTTGTAGTAACGTTAATATCGTTTGTAGTACCACAATTTCGTTTGTAGTAACGTAAATTTCGTTTGTAGTACTACAATTTCGTTTGTAGTATGTTAAAGTCGTTTGTAGTACCGAAATTTCGTTTGTAGTAACACAACTTCGTTTGTAGTTGTTTGTAGTAACGTTAATTTCGTTTGTAGTGCCACAATTTCGTTTGTAGTAACGTAAATTTTGTTTGTAGTACCACAATTTCGTTTGTAGTATGTTAAAATCGTTTGTAGTACCGAAATTTCGTTTGTAGTAACACAACTTCGTTTGTAGTTGTTTGTAGTAACGTTAATTTCGTTTGCAGTATCATAATTTCGTTTGTAGTAACGATAATTTCGTTTGTAGTACCACAATTTCGTTTGTAGTACTACAAACGAAATTTACGTTACTACAAACGAAATTGTGGTACTACAAACGATATTAACGTTACTACAAACGAAATTATGATACTGCAAACGAAATTAACGTTACTTTAAGCAACTACAAACGAAATACAAATGATTTTAACATACTTCAAACAACTACAAACGAAGGCATTTAATTATAAACAAAATTTACGTTACTACAAACGAAATTAATGTTACTACAAACGAAATTGTGGTACTACAAACGAAATTATCGTTACTACAAACGAAATTATGATACTACAAACGAAATTAACGTTACTACAAACAACTACAAACGAAGTTGTGTTACTACTAACGAAATTTCGGTACTACAAACGATTTTAACATACTACAAACGAAGACAAGTAATTAGAAACAAAATTAACGTTACTACAAACAAAGAAAAGTTACTACAAACGAAATTATCGTTACTACAAACAAAATTATGATACTACAAACGAAATTAACGTTACTACAAACAACTACAAACGAAGTTGTGTTACTACAAACAAAATTATGATACTACAAACGAAATTAACGTTACTACAAACAACTACAAACGAAGTTGTGTTACTACAAACGAAATTTCGGTACTACAAACGATTTTAACATACTACAAACGAAATTGTGGTACTACAAACGAAATTTACGTTACTACAAACGAAATTGTGGTACTACAAACGAAATTAACGTTACTACAAACAACTACAAACGAAGTTGTGTTACTACAAACGAAATTTCGGTACTACAAACGATTTTAACATACTACAAACGAAATTGTGGTAGTACAAACGAAATTTACGTTACTACAAACGAAATTGTGGTACTACAAACGATATTAACGTTACTACAAACGAAATTATGATACTACAAACGAAATTAACGTTACTTTAAGCAACTACAAACGAAATACAAATGATTTTAACATACTACAAACAACTACAAACGAAGTTGTGTTACTACAAACAAAATTTCGGTACTACAAACGATTTTAACATACTACAAACGAAATTGTGGTACTACAAACGAAATTTACGTTACTACAAACAAAATTGTGGTACTACAAACGAAATTAACGTTACTACAAACAACTACAAACGAAGTTGTGTTACTACAAACGAAATTTCGGTACTACAAACGATTTTAACATACTACAAACGAAATTGTGGTAGTACAAACGAAATTTACGTTACTACAAACGAAATTGTGGTACTACAAACGATATTAAACATTCTACGAACGTTTCGTAATCATTTTTATTGTTAATAGTAGTCACGTAGGCTTTTAAATTGAATTTATTTAGTAAATATCGTTAAGGAAAATTTATTGAGACGATTTTTTTTATTATTATTTTTTTTATTTTACTACAAACGAAAATTTTTTTACTACAAACCACTACTAACGCTTCTTTATAAGAAACTGCAAAAAAAATTTTTTTTCTTCAAAGTCGGGGGATGACATTTTTTTTTGTCATCTATATTTTTTTTTTGGAAAAACTACAAACGAAATTAGCTTCACTACTATCCACTACTAACCCAAATCTTCCAAAAGAACCAAAAAGAACACAATTTTTCTGAAGTCGGGTGCCAAGTTCACATAGCCTTCAAAGTTCCACAAAAACTTATAACATTTCCTAAAAAAATGTAATAATTTAATGCTGAATAGATCGAAAGCGAAATAATAACGATAGTTTTGAATGGTTTTAAAGTTTTGTATGCTTTTTCATACACTCATTAAAATTGCTCCTTATTCGAAATTAAAAACTAAAGCGCAAAAAGGCAAAGAGAACTAATGTACGAATCAACACAGAAACACTCTAACTTTAAGTGAAGTTCAACTGAAAATTGATTGAGTTTTAAACTTTGTCGAGCTACTTGTGATGTAGGCTTACGGAAATTATAGTTAGGTTGCTTTAGTTCTGACCACTTAGAAGTAAGATCTTAACGTACTTAAACGTAGGTTTTTATTTAAGATTCGTTTTAAATTATGTACAAATACGAATATGTTGGAATATTCGTACAATTTTTAATATGAAGTCAGTGAAAGTCTTTACTATATAATATTTTATATTTATGAATTATAAGATGATGTTGTGAAATTATTACTATGTGAAATTATAATGATTTTTCTAGAATAGGATATATATTTTTACACAAAAACACGTTTACTAATATCTGGAATGTGTAGAATGAATTTAAGATTGGTTTTAATTCTTTGTTAGCATAAAATGTAGTAAACTTTGATCAAATTATTGTTGCTGCAAAGTACTGAATAAATATTAGTGATCTTGCGTAGTTCAATAATAATGCAAAATTTTGTGTCAGAAAGTGAAAGACCGGTATTCTCAATATAATAATAAGGTAACGATAAATAATAAAATGGCCATAGGGTCAAGTAGTGAGCTTTTCATTATACAACGAGCTTGATTTATATAACATAAAAAAATTAGGCCAGTATGAAAGTTTGATAAAACATTTATAATAGCGTAATCAAAGTTAAATTCGTCAACGCGTAGCTCGCTTAGTTGGCGGAAGGACTTCATCCCCTCTCATGAAAAATTTGGTTGGTGCCTTAATTAAAAAACTTTTTATTTTGCCAAATTAATTTAAAGAGTGTAAAGTCACGTGAAATATCTACAGTTAAATTTCCTTGTTCCGACACTTATAGACTTATATAAGCCACGTTTTATGTCGTTTATGTAATTTATAAAGAATGTATGGACAATATCTGTAATAAGCTGTTCTTTAAAGACTTTACTGCTTTCCTTTTAATGTGTTAATTTACCTTTTAATATACCATTTACATCTATAGAAATAGAATAGAAAAAAAAAACGAAAAATCTAAAATAGTTTTTGATGTATGTATATATTATTATGATTATAAAAGTAAATAAATATACTTAGTGCAGTAGTTTTTGAGTTTATCGTGAACAAACAGACGCGGCGGATAACTTTTTATAATTTGTAGTGATTTTACAGTAAAAAAAAATAACTGTTTCAATTATATTCAAACATAAATATCTCTATGAATATTACAAGCTTATATAAATTCCAACGTAAATAGGGAAAACTGAAAATCTCACGTCCCAGTCCCATCGAGCTTTGTGACACACCACTTCAGCGGTATAGAAAATTGAATGAAACATGTGATCGACAGAACTGGAGCATGTCGCGTGCATTCATCATAACCTGTACCGTTTTTGGGAAAGTTTTAATAACTCGGTAAAAGGTTTATCGCAACTGATATTGGGCACTTTTATGAAATTTGTATGAGAATTGGGAGTATTATAAATAAGAAGTTTCTAAATAAAGCTATTGAGCTTTACCAATTTCGTCTATAGTTCGATCATGAACTGCTTTACGAAATGCATATAACAAAAATTAAATTTTTACCCATATTTGGTTAAAATGTAGCGACATCTACCTTTAGCACCTAACTTAATATTACGATGGATGACAATTATAGTAGTGAGAGTGAGATAGTGTTGTTTTAAATTATATTGTGATAAACATGATATTAAAACTAATAAGACAAAAATAGTTTTATTATTAAAATAGGAAATTTATTCTATCCTCATAAAAGATCATTAGTTTCAAAGAATACCACTTAGATGTAAATATACAAGAAAATTTTACCTCTTGATAATATAAAATATAATTACAAAACAATTTTAAGAATTTCTGTAGGGTTATTAATAACATCCCGCTGTTTTCTTGCTACCGGCGGAAAGACAAGAACTGAAAAAGCGGCTACTAGCTAATAAAATAAAGCTTAATTGATGATAAGCAGGAATTTTAAAATGAAGGCGTGGATACTGTAAGGCTTAGAAAATACTGTGTATTTGAGATTTTCATTTATCTAATTGCAACAAACAATAATATTATGCAAGTAAATGATAAGTTATTACAAAGCTCTGCTCTTTGAAGTCATTATGAAAGAAAAATCTGCACACTTATAAGTATTTTTTAAGGTTCTAGGTAAAACTTATAAGTTTACATCCATGCTTAGAAAGTTTTTAATATGATTAGACTTTATTGGTAACTAGAGACTACTAGACCTTTAACCTTACTTCACTCGTGCGCGTCTCGGACATTTTATAGGGTTTTTTCACACGGAACCTTGATGCTTTTTCTAGATTAAAAGTCAGCTACTCCGCCAATACTACTATAGTATCAACTATAGTAGTAGTAGCGGTGAAAGTTCTCTAAAAATTTGTCAAGCTCCTTCAGAGATTCAACAGACTAAAAAAATATATTGGCCCTCTTTCATCATTTTTTCTTTAAAAATTATTATACCCAAAAATAGCAGCTTAAATCAATAAATCATCTAGTTCAATGGTTAGTTACGAGGCATGTTTAAGGAAAACCAGATAGTCATTTTATATTTGGTTGTATTGTTTATTATTATATTATATTGTGTTTATGTATTTTTTTTATAGTTATACATAGTTTCATATTTTGCACTTGCTCTTTTCGTCCTGCTGTTAACACTATTCCTCACATACAGGGTTGACTGGAAGAGATCTCTCATAGAGATAAGTCCACCTTTTTCACACCTTTTCTATTTTTTTATGTTCTATTTATTTACTTGTACAATAAATAATATTATAGTTTATATACACACATAAATAACTTTATATACATACATATTATATATTTTATTAAAGTTCAAATATGTACAGGGTTACTGATGTATGATTTTCGGTTCGACTCAGATTGTTGGAAAGCAATGCGTATCTATAAAATAATAGTTTGTACTGCAGTTAAATGGGCTGATAATGAAAATATTTCCGCATCATTACAACATTAATCACAGTTCATTAATCCAGATTCTGTTTATACTTGCTGACGCGTCATTTAGTCACGCTTTGTTTGTATTTGGTTGAAATTGGCCAGATATTTATTCAAATAGATAATATTTAAATATATAGAATATACATTTTTTATGTTATAAATGTGTAATTTTGTGTGTTTGTTTGTTAAACAGACAAGTTGTTCTTCTGTCACATCGAAGTTTTTACCGCGGGAAATTATTTAATGGAAAACTAAGTTATAATACAACCCACAACTACTCATCATTCCTATCCATTCTTTTCCATATGCATTCCATATTAAGAAAAAAAATGTTAAGACTCTAAAATAACTTTTAGACATGTTTTACGGACATAATATTAGTATTTGTGAATGTTATATACATGATTTTCAACAAACTGTTATTTTACTTTTTATTTACCAGTGTAGATATAAAAATAGATCTCTGTTATAATTTTAATATTAAATTCTATTTACATATATATAAGTCCTTCAATTAAGGAAAATTATCCAATAAGATATAAAACAGGTAGACTTTTCCATATTTCAACATGATTCCGCCTACAACCATTTAAATAACGGAATATTAAATTGGGTTCCTATAATTACAATAAGTAAGTACATTATACTTTTCATTTAACATAATATGTATAACTTTATGGAAACCTTCCTCTTAAATCTTTTTACGACAACCGCATAAAAATCCGTTGCGTTGTTTAAAAGACGCGACTCTCACCGTGAACACTCAACTCAACTCAACGGTGAGAGGCGCCTTTTTTTATACTATTTAAAGACTAGCGAACCGATGTTTCTGTAATATTAAAAAATCTAAATCTATCTAAACTTATCACCCTCTAAAAATCGTTAAGATCAGAATATAAATACTTTCAGTGATAATCGCTGACCAACATTGTCACACTTATATTTTACTAGCCTTTCCCGCGGCTCCTCTCGCGTTCTAAAGGCTGAAAATCAAAAGAAATATTTTTCTCCCGTTTTCGCATTGATGCTCCGTTCCTATTGGTCGTAGCATGATATAATATAACCTATAGCCTTCCTAGATAAACGGACTATCCAACATAAAAAGATTTTTCACAGAACAGAACAGAATAATTCGAACCAGTAGTTCCTGAGATTAGCGCGTTCGACCAAACAAACAAATTCTGCAGCTTTATAATATTAGTATAGATATAGATAAAGTAAAAATAAAACTTAGAACGTCTAACTATCCTGTGAAGTATTTCAAGTTTGAATAGGTTTGTAGAACTAGAAATTGATTGAATTTAAAACTTTCACCACTTGTGGATCTAGGCTGACGGAATTCTCAGTTAGTTGCGAACCTAACTCCCACTTAAATACATTGTCTACAACGTTCTCTAGAATCCGGGCTTTAAGTCCATTTTAATTGATTTCGCTTGACCTCACTCATCTCGTAATCTAGGAATTAACTTTTGATGATAAAACAGTTGTTCGTAAATCATACTAATTATGAGAATAAGTACCTATTAAGAACCGATCAAAAAACAAAACGAAAATCTGTTCAATTTTTTTTTATGGTAGTAAGTTCTTACGTAATCAAATGAGTACATAATACAAAAATAATTTAAAACCGCTTTGAATTTCTTATTAGTTTTAGTAATATTTAAAAACGCCACCTTCACCCATACTATTATGTAGTTTATTAATATTTTTATACATTTATAATTAACTAAATCTGACATTGAAGAATAAAATATTTATTACCCTAAACCTCATTCATAGGTACTAAGTTTAAGCAATATTTTGAATATTGATGGTTGTATTCAATTTTTCATTCGTCGTCGGTATTTCAAAAAACAACTCATGGTTTTTGGCAAACAGTAAGTGTTTAAATTGTTTAAAATAAAATGCCGTAGCTTTTAAGAAAAAGTACCAACAAATCTCAGTGGGACAATAACTTTTTTATAGACCATTTTATATTGTCACAAAACTACTAAATTCAGTTAAGATGAATTTTAAACAAACCAGAATATATGAGAATTATGTGATAGAATGAAGGTCATGAAAATTACCCATGTGGCGTCTTTTCAAAGTTGTTAGTCACACTACTTCAAACTGAAACAACACATCGGATTTAGATCCAATTTTTTTTGTTGGGACATAATTACACACGGCGCCATCTAGTTCCGTGGTAAGCTACGAAGGAAGCTTGTGTTACAGATACCAGATAGTTGATATACTACATACATAAGTTTAAATATATACACATTATAAATATAAACACCCAAGACTGGAATATAAATATCTGATTTTAACAAATGAATGCTCCCAGCGGGACTCGAACCAGCGACTGCTGGCGCAAGAAAGTAGGGTCACTACAAACTGAGCCAAACGTGTCGTCATGCAATTACATTTTCCGATAGACAGTGAGCTTGTCAAACACATTTGCTTGTGAAATAATTCTTGGGTAACACTGTCTATATATACATGAAATATAGTAAAAAAATAAGCTTCGCTTGAGGGACGCACTCAAGCGAAGCGTATAAGAAGCCTCGAACATATTTTATCAAAACATACACTTTATTTTTTCAAATGAATATGAAGTATGGTGTAAATACGATTGAATATTAATAATTCAACAGCAAAAAGCAATCCATTAATAATATTAGGACGTTATTTGATTTAAAACAATCTCGACCATCAGTATAACACCGTATATGGAATTGTGAGAATTAAATTTATACCCGAAGTTACGAAGCAAAATATTACATAGATGAAAACTTTTAGGATAAACGTTATTGGTCCTGTAATTAAAACTTGTATTGTAAAGCATACGATTAGCAAAAACTAAAGCCGTATCGAGATGAATTGTCTAACTTTTAATTGTTTTACCGGTTCAGTGTCAACCGCAATTAACTCGATAGTCGCTAGCGTGTTTGTTATTTATTACTACTAAGCGGTTTTAATAAATGACAGTTAACTATAGCTTTAATTCGCTAGTGATCATAGTTAGATTATATTCGTAGATATAATAGAGGCACTAAAAATTAACAGTCTATTAACATTTCAATAACGGACGCTGTTGGTTCCATTGATTTAATTTATTTAGATGGCAAATTGATTTTGGATTTAGAGATTTCGAATTCGATTAAGTACTGAATTAGTTTGGCTTTTGTTTATGATTGTGCGGAACCTTGTGTAATTTATTAGTTCTAATTTAAATTTATCGTTTGTCATATTGTGTAGATTATATTATAACATGTTATTATTATTAACTCTTTGACTTCGAAATGATATAATATATAGTTCAATATGCTAGCAAATTCGGTTTGTAACCCTTAACCCTATATGAAAAATAAATAAGTAATTATATCTTTTTCACCCTATAAGTAGGTATGTGTTAAACATATTGAAAATAATCTGTACAAGAAAATCTCCGAGATACAACACTCGGATTTGATTCTGCTTCACTTGACTTTCCACGTGAATATATTCTTTCTGATTCTTCATTGTGTTTCAGGATTTTATGTTAACATAAAATCTAATTTTTAAATTAATTAAAAAAAATATGTTTTCAATACGACACGATTGACGACACGCGTGGCGCAGTTTGTAGTGACCCTACTTGCTGCGCAAGCGGTCGCGGGTTCGAGTCCAGCTGGGGGCATACATTTGTTGAGCACGAATGTTTGTACTCCAGTCATGGGTGTTTATATTTATAATATGTATGTATTTAAACTTATATATGTAGTATATCAACCATCTAGTATCCATAACACAAGGCTCGTACCTTACCGTGGAACTAGATAGTGCTGTGTGTAAATGTCCCAATATATTTATTTATTTATTTATTTAATAAAATGAAGTATATTCGAATAAGTAACACCTCGGTTTCTGTAATTGTAACGTCCTGTTGCTGGACAATAGAAGTTGACAGATCTCAGCTTCGGCATCTTGAAAAGTCCACAAACAAAAAAAACTACAGTTTCTATTAATTATGATTATACATTTATTTTTATCCGCATCTATTTTGCATAAACAAGTACATTATATGATTTGCTTACGTATAACTAACTAACCTAACCGTAAAGTTTCATAGATTAAAATTTAATAATACGTTTTTCTTAAAAGAAATATTTATTAATTGTTGGATTAGATTCATTTAGTTATAAAATTATATTGATTTAACAGCAAACCTTTCACCGATTATAATGTTCGGAAACAAATACACGACAATAATTACACCTACATAAAGGAAGTCATATTCGCGTAGTTAATCTGGGGCTTTACATATTATAACCCAGAATCCGCTGATGGATCCATAATTTGACGTTTCCGAAGCTTCCCATTTCCATTTAATCCCCAAAAGAGAGACATAAAAATAAAATATTACACACTTTTTTACAAAAGACCGTTGATTTCAATAACTTTATATACATATCATGTCCTCATAGCGTATTTCCGTGGCCGGCGTCATGAATTTTATCCAAGTTAATGGATTGTATTTAATCTTGCAATGAATAGGGACCGTTTTTACTGTCAAGTATTGCTTTTTAGGGTTCCGTACCTCAAAAGGTAAAAACGGAACCCTTATAGGATCACTTTGTTGTCCGTCTGTCTGTCTGTCTGTCTGTCTGTCTGTCTGTCTGTCTGTCTGTCTGTCTGTCTGTCAAGACCTTTTTTCTCAGGAACGCGTGGAGGTATCAAGCTGAAATTCATATCAAATACTCAAGTCTATGGTCTCTTGGAGCTGTGAAAAAATCAAACTTCTAAGTCAACGCGATCAAAAGATACTCCCGTTTATGCCGCAAATTTTCGACACTCGCAAGGGAATCAAAACCTACAGGGTACTTCCCGTGAACTCAGAATCTTGAAATTTGGTACGAAGCAACGTCTTATAACACAGATAAAGGAAAAATTGCGAAAAGCATAAATTTTTAGTTACATCATATAATAAAAATATTTTTAATAATTTTAAACTTATTACCCCTTTACTCATACACCGTTCCGTACAGGTTTGTACGGAACCCTCGGTGCGCGAGTCTGACTCGCACTTGGCCGAATTTTTGTACATACGTATGTTGCGTATTGTTTAACGTTTATAAATGATACAATATTCCCTTTTTCACCGATTTTAAAAAGAGAAGGTAATTAATTGGGGTGTATGTTTTTATGTAACGAAAGCTTTCAAAGCTTAAAAGGCTTTTATATTTCCAATGTTCAACTCCTAACTAGTATTGATTTAAGCTAAATGGTATACTTATAGAAAATATTGAAATTTTTAAATGTAAATGCGGTTGCAATAATTAATGAATATTTTTTTGTATTTTCAAGAACTTGAGAATGTTTAAATAAATTATGCATTTACTAAAATGAGCATCGCAGTAAAATTAAATTTGAGCTGTAGCACATTACCTGCTACGCCGTAGGCCACGGATTTATTTGAAAGTTTGATACTTTAACGGATGAGAAACTTTAATTTTCCTTACTATGTGTATTTATTTCTTTACCTATCTATATCTCCATTATATTTTTGTATATTATCTTTATTTTATTGAATTCTTTTATTTATTAGTTTTATATCTGTCATATTAAAAGATTAGATAGATAAATTATATAAAAAAGATAGTAAGTATATAGTAGTATATACTGCTGTATGGTAAAATTAAACCAGTTGGAAGCTAAATTTAGATGGTATCGTAGTTCATAATGTATTAGCCCTAGATCTAGACGTTAGTGGCTTACGTTCACCTGAGCTCAATTTGTTTATCTGTGAAATCGAGCAGAACCACAGTGTAACACGTTGAATAAGTAAATATTATTAAAAGCTCTTTAACATAAAGCATTATCTGTAAATAATGCTCGTAGTTTGTTCTCATAGTTTCAGAGATCATCATCAGCCCTTTTTAACGTCCCACTGCTGGGCACGGGCCTCCCTCAGTATGAGGGGGATCAGGCCATAGTCCACCGCGCTGGCCTAGTGCGAGTTGGCGGACTTCACATGTCTTTCGAAAACTTGTTAGGTTTTCTTAGACATGCAGGTTTCCTCACGATTTTTTCCTTCACCGTAAGACAAGTGGTAATCATGATATAAATGATTCGCACATGAAAATATCAGAGGTGCGAGACCTGGATTTGAACCCGCATCACTCGGTTATCCAAGCGACGCGTTACCGATGGGCTGGTTAATATCGAATGCACTCTCTAAAAATTTTTCGTTTTTTAAAGTGTGGCGGGATTTTATTAAATAATTATTAAGTTATAAAAAAATCTGTCATGGCTTATAATAAATATAGGGTACTGTTTATTGGTAAGCACTAAGCATACGGTGTTTGGCTGAAAAGATTTCACTATCAGATTTTTAAAAGTTTATTAATAAATAATCCAAGTTAAGGAAAACTGATTTACTACGGATTTTTTATGAAAAGAACATTAAGGACATGTGGATTAAAAAAAGAAAAAAAATTAGGAAGCGTAATTAATTATTAAAGTTCTTTGTTTGAAATCGAAATATATTGGATTTTATAAATGAAACTATCTTTTCGGATTTTGTAGCGGATTTATTATGATTTTTGGTTCCCGACGTTTCGAATGCTTTACAGCAATCATGGTCACGGGAGAGACTTGATTGCTGTAAAGCATTCGAAACGTCGGGAACCAAAAATCATAATAAATCCGCGTCAAAATCCGAAAAGATAGTTTCATTTATAATGTCAAACATTCGCGTAAACCTAAGAAAGTATTATATTGGATTTTGTACCAGTAGTTAGTATTATTAGTATTATATAACATAATTTTGAAATTATTTAGCGTTTCAACGTGAAAATGTTAAAAAAACTTTACCTCAAGTTTTCGCACTCACATAAAATGTGATTTGAACTATATATGAAACAAGGTTACACGGTTGTACCGTAAATTGTATTCTGTGGAAGCAAACAGAGTCGATATAGATCTTGAGTTTGTTAACGTTAATACCTTACGCTCTCTAAGAAGTTTAGAAACGCAATCACTTTCAAGTTAATGCAGTTGTGTATGTAGGAGTAATATGTACGAATATGCTATATATAAATTATATTTATTTTTTTCTTATTTCATACTTTATAACAATTTAGACAGTGCAATGGTAACTCACTCGCTTTGATAACTGAATGATGCGGGTTCGAATCCGGGTCTCGCACCTCTAATGTTTTCATGTGCGAATTATTTCTAACATAATTACTAGTTGTCTTACGGTGAGGGAAAACAGCGTGAGGAAACCTGCATGTCTGAGAAAACCTAGCAAGTTTTCGAAAGACTTGTGAAGTCCGCCAACACGCACTTGGCCAGCATGGTGAGCAATGACCCTTGACTGAGAGATGCCCGTGCCCAGAAGTGGGACGTTAAAAAAGGGCTGATGATGATGATGATGCTTAGTTTAAGTTTAATCAGTTGATAAAGAATATTAATACTATTTATATTTATTAATTTATATTTAATAAATTATTTTTATTTATTTATTTTTAATAATAATATTAATGAGGGATGGATGTTTGACACAGATATAGATTAAAATCTAAAATAGCATATAAGTTACTTTTTACTATAGAAAACTGTACTATACCTGTAACTATAAAGTTCTTGTAAGAAATATTTATTTTTGTTTTCACGTCGCAAAGACAATCTATTTCATACAAGTCAATACTTAATATAAAATATTTCATTTTAGTTTCCTATAGTATTGTTAGTAAATTATTGTAAAGTCTTAAAGTACTTCTAGTGGAAATGAAATAAAAAGATTGTCAAGTATCCATTTTATAAATAATAAACAAAAAAGTGGTGTTTTATGCTCCATATGCTTTTAGAGTATAAAATAATTTAACTGTTACATAAAGTTAAAGTTTTTACGAGCAAACTGAAACTCATAGATCATGTACAAAACAAGTTAATTAAATAACCACGGAGTAGCAAACTTAGCAACTTCCAACTTATGCTAAGTACGGCGGGTTACACAGAGTTATGATCTTCGTGTATCTGGGATATTGAACCATATCTTAATATCATAAAAGCTACTTTCCTTTGCCCTATTTTGTTGCCATAAAGTATCCATGTAGAAGCCATAGTTCTCAACTTTGCACAGGTAGTATGAAGGAACGTAAAAAGTGAATGCTAAAAGCTCGTGAAAGTTTGAGAATAGGCCTTATGCCGTACAATTTCCCCAAAGACATACTAAACGCTCTTTCGGCTCTATTTGTGACATTTAAATTTGATTTCATATAATCCACTTGAAATCGTTTGAATCGAAAAAATCGTTGTAGAATGTACTATTACAACGTAAGTTGATTATTAACTTAAGGCAAAAACGTACTTTTAAGGAAATCACTTCTTTTTCTAACTATTGCTGATTTTATGTATGGGAATCGCTTAATTTACCCATTGGTTACCTTAGACACGTAAAAATTTTGAGGTCATAGGTTTGAGTTCTGTAAAGAAAGTTTTTGTATTTTATTTTATAGAGCTTATGGCTTATTGCAGGCCTCTCTTCTGTCCTGCGCATTTATATATTAAATATTGCGCTTATTGTTTACTCTGATTTTGCGCAGCATCTTTTAATTTAAGGATATTAGATATAAAGTTACTTAATTCACAAGAAAGATCTTAAGGGCTCGTTTTATCCACTATATAGAGACTCGAGGGATATTGATATTTTACGAAAAGTCATCTGACCAAATTGATTTGATCATCCTTCGACTACCTATATACAACATAGTAGATTAGTAGATATGTAATCTTTCTATTTCTACCTTATTTATATACATTATAATACATTAGGTATAGAAACTACCATTTTACTTCAAAAATAATTATTCATATGATCGAGCTTTGACGCTTGGAATAATTTCGTGGATATGCGATCTCAACGAAGTTATTCGGGTCAGTAAATCAATCCCCAGAGATTTCCAACGAGCCTTCGCGTTAAAATTTATATCGAACCTAAACCCTAAAGTTAGGCGTCACTTTATTATTACTTCAAGTAGTTAATAGTATTAGATATTATTAATATACCTCTGCTTCGCTTGAATGTGTTCAAAATAGTAGTTGTAGTCGGAAATAAATGGATAAGTTTCTTTAGCGGCTATTGTAAGGCACCTATGGATGCAGCCGACCGAAAAAAGTCAAGTCAGTAGTATAATTATATTTTGATACAAGCTATTTTGCTATACGATAATTGAGTCCGGTTGAAAACTGTGTCAGATTTCGTTCTCGTAGTTTTATTTACTTTTAGAATGATGTTTTTATGACTTTACATTATTGTACATGAGTTGTGCTAAAATAATATTTAGAATCAGAATAGAAAACATAACTAAAATTGAAGTAGCTAACTATTTCAATTGACAAAATAATAGCTTTTTACTAATTACATACCGCAACTTTCTGGATTCTCTGGTTACAGCAACTACAAGTATTATCTCTTCCAAAAAAGTCTTTAGAAAATATACATTTTTGTTTTATGAGAAATTAGAATTCTCTTTATATGCCCCAAAACTCACATATTATGTATGTATTTCGAAGCTTATAAGAAACATTTTTTCTATATTAAACGAAACTTAACAATAAATTAAGTTATCACGGAAGCTAATATAAAGTGAAATTGTAATAATATTTTATTTTCAGAAAATTGAAGACAAGTTAATTTCATGAAAATTACCGGTCGTTAAACCTGCTCATAAAATTTCACCTAAACCCTTAGAGAGCTTTAAAAATGTAAAGCCTATTCTTACCTTTTTACTACCTTTTAGCGTTAACCTTTTATGTTCCTTGCATACTTCAAGGAAATGTGGTAACTTGGAAATTGTCGGTCTTCATCAAAAGTAGAAAATATTTCGTTTATATTAGATGAAGGGGACTTCAAGACATCATTTTGTATTAATTCTTAATAAATTAAAGAGCTTTCGATTTTAACTTATCTGTAAATTATAAAATATAAATTAAATTTTGAATGATGAAAGATGATATTTGAAAACGGAAAGTACCTATTTATGAAAATATGTGTATCCCATAAAAATTTAAAGATGGCGCAAATAATTTTCTATAAGTTATTTGCGCCATCTTCAAAAATAAATAGTATAAATTTTCATTTAATTCTGTCTTGGATTAACGCTTTGTTATTGTTGTAATAGGAGCTGGGAAAAACTCTTTTTCTAGTTAAAGTCACAGTAATTCGCTATAATCCTTTGACAAGAAGATTCCAAGTTTTTTACAGTACTTACCTTACTTTGGTCTGTGTATATTTTATACTAACTGTAAAAACCCACCTTTAAATATTAAACGTTAAACGTACCAACTCTAAATCAGTATTAAACCTAGTTAAACTGCTTGTAAAGCAATTAGATAACAAAGTTACTGAGTACATGTTGTAGATATTAGTAATGGATACTATAGCACTCGCTTGCAAAATCATTTATTTATAAGCTTTGTATGTAATTCATATTTTAGAATAGTATTTTAAAGATTAATGTCAAAAATCTATAAATATATTTAATTTGACTGTCCTTCAATCGACATTACATAGTACACACATACAATAGATATGTTGGGACATTCATACACACAACGCCATCCAGTTCCTTGGAAAGCTACGATGCTTGTGTTACGGATACCAGATAGTTGATATACTACATATTTAACTTTTAAATACATACATATTATAAATATAAACACCCATGACTGGAGTACATACATTCGTGCTTAACAAATGTATGCCCCCAGCTGAACTTGAACCAGTGACCGCTGGCGCTGAATGTAGGGTCATTACCAACTGAGCCAAAGGAGTCGTCAAATATAAAGTTTAAAAGCATTTTTTTGTTTCTATGCATACAGCAAGCTTAGTCAAGAGTCTCAATTTCATGAGCATACCAAGTTGAGTAATAAATAATTAATATGTACACAAAAATGCAAGTGAGGTTGCGGAAAAAACCTAGTACTATAATGCATTTGTACGAGTAGTAAATGTATTGAAGTGAAAAAAGTTCTTCGAATAGACTTTGAAGGAACTAAGGTAAAACTTTAAAGAATAACTTTTAAACGAGAAAGGTTTCCCAAGATCGTGACTCTTGGCATTTTATATATGAAGATCTTACCTGAACATATTATCTTCTCAAAGGTTCATTTTTAACTTTGTACTTTTTGTTAGCTTTTGCCAGTGGTTGAGTTGCGATTTTACAAAGTTATCTAGCAATCAAGAAATGGTTTATTTCTGTTTCTTCGTTTCGATAGTCGATAAACATATAATATGTCATTAAATACGTATGTATTATAAATATAAACACTCAAGACTGAAGTACAATCATTCCTGCTCATCACGCAATTGAATGTCCCCAGCGGGACTTGAACTCGCGACCCTGGCACAGGAAGTTGGGTCAGAAATTAAGATATTTTCTCAGCTTTTCTTACTATGATATGCATGCATTATATCGTATAAAATATAGATTTAAACCTTCCTTTTGAAACACTTATTCTATTGATAAAAACCACATTAAAATCCGTTGCGCATGTTTTAAAATCAGACTTTGTTTGATTCAATCTTATATTACAATATCTTTATAGTAATTTAAAAATGCGTATGAATAAATCTATACTAATATTATAAAGCTGAAGAGTTTGTTTGTTTATTTGAACGCGCTAATCTCAGGAACTACTGGTCTGAATTGAAAAATTATTTTTATGTTGGATAGTCCGTTTATCGAGGAAGGCTATAAGCTATATTCCATCACGCTTCAACCAATAGGAGCGGAGCATCAATGAAAAATGATGCAAAAACCGGATAAAAATGATGACGCAGGAAAGGCTAGTCATAAATATTTTTATTATTTTAACAGATATGCGTAAATTTAATCTATTTTCATGAAACGTGACATGTTTTATATTTCGCTAAGCTATCATATTAATGCAACAAGCGGAAACTGTTTCTAGAGTTAAAGAGCCTAGGTCAGCCAAGTTAGGACTATGTTCGCCGCATCGTCATTATTTGCTAACTTACTTCATAATATAACTTGACTTCATATATTTTGCTTATTTATCTTACTTAGAAAGAAAATTTCCCCAAGCTAGATGCTTAGAGATACTTTGTCTAGTTATAAAGTGGAAAATTTTAAAATCTAGTATGAGAAAATTCGATAAATATTATATGAATATTACGTTATTTACTTTTTTCTTCTTTGTAAAAATTGATTGTTACAAAATATCTTTGTAAAAATATATTTTTATTATAATCTTGGTTGGTATGAAATTTTTTTTGTAATACTAAACTTACGTATACATTAACATAAATTTTGTTAGTACGAGTAATTTCAACATGCACAATAATTTTTTCAACAGTCCTTTAACTAACAGTCGGAATGCAAAAAATATAAAATTACCTTATACAGTTTTCGGTCTCTGAATAAAAGTTACTTTAAGCGCAGTCACATAGCTTTTAAAAAGCTAAAATTTCAACAAGTCAAAGCGAGACGAACATTTAAAAGTGAAATTTTTCAGTAAAGGGAGTTCGTGCACGTTGGAACTCGATCTTGGAAATTCTCTTAAACATACATGATTCTCAGTTTGCGGACTAAAGAAAAATATTCTATGGAAGTGAATTATATCAGATAAAAAAGAAATTTGAAAATTGAATGAATGAAGTTTTAAATAAACTATTAAAGTCAGAGGTTCGATTCCCGTTCGAGTATACTTTTATTGGTGATAAAAGTATTATAGATGCTGAGCTAGTCTTATAATTTTTATGATAAAGTACAGCTTTTAAGAAAATTTCGAAAACTAAGAAATGTGTAAAAAATATTCAAATATTACGTAAAAATTTGTGTCCCGAAGTAATTATTAAAGTTTTTTTATAGTTCAGATAAATCTTAGAAATTTCCATTTTAGTTAGTATAATTTTATTAGGATGATGATTGCAAATTGTATTACCAGTTGTGTGGAAAATTTGTATGCTTTTACTGTACATATTTTGTATTACTTTTACTATACAGTATATTAAGATAAATCCACTCCGAAGTATCTTTTATCGAAATATAATTTAATATGTCATACTTTCCTCACTATTCCTTAATACATTTAGAAAACAGTTCATTAACTAATTTATTATAGTTAAATTTCATCCATCTGTTGATAGAACGATAGACAAAGTACCAAAATTAATAAAATGTATATATACAATGTTTTTTTTATGTTTAGATGAATTTTGGGAATAAAGTTTTGTTGGAATCCAATTTTATATACATTTATATGCTTTCCCTATACCTATATATCGCACATATATTCAATGTGAATAAATTAGAATCTACCAATTCAATTACCACCCTCTTCCAAGTGACTGAATTATTAATTGTAATTTCGTTAATTGTGCGCATTAAAAGGAAACCATATTGCTTTAGATTGACTTAATTTAAAAATGTACATATACAATGTAATAAAAATCTAAGTTGAATCTAACATTAAACATTTTTTTGGATAATCTTATTAAAATAGTCGTTATTATAGATATAGATGTTAAATCTATAGAACTGTTAGAATTTTTGTCTGTCTATCTATCGTATCACGTATCACGAGAAAACCACTGGACTGTATTTAAACTTATATATGTAGTATATCAACTATCTGGTATCCGTAACACAAGCTTCCTACGTAGCTTACCACGGAACTAGATGGCGCTGTGTGTAATAATGTTCCAACATGTCCCAACATTTTGATGACATTTGGTCACGGTCACAAATCACGATAGATGGTTGTTCAAGTCCACATATAATGATACTTTTGACTGTAGGAAAATTTAATATCTCTGAGAAAGCTATAGCAACCGTTGAAACATACCTATGGAGTATGGAAGAATATAAGCAACTTAAGAGTAAGTCGGTAGTTACAAATAAAATTGAATATGATATATCACTACATAGTATAAAACAAAGTCGCTTTCTCTGTCCCTATATCCCTATGTATGCTAAAAGCTTTAAAACTACGCAACGGATTTTGATGCGGTTTTTTTAATAGATAGAGTGATTCATTAGGAAGGTTTATATGCATAGCAAGCGGATCTCGCGGCTTTGCCTGTGCTAAATCTAGGGAAGAGCCCAAGCGAAGCGAGGGCGAGTCGCTAGTAATATTATAAATGAAACTATCTTTTCCAATTTTTTTGCGGATTTATTATGATTTTTGGTTCCCGACGTTTCGAATGCTTTACAGTAATCATGGACACGGGAGCGACTGAGTCTCTTAAGTCCGAAATATAGTTAAGTTTACTTGTAGTTTCATTTATAATGTCAAGTATTCGCGTAAACATAAGTAAGTACCTATTATGATATATAGTAGTTTATAACACTACTTCACAAAATACATAGTTCCTTATAGAATACAATTTCATTTCCTTACACCTTGTAACTTTTGCCAATATACCGTGTAGATGCATTCAAGTCGCGTTGAAGGCACATCAAAGGCTTTGCGATGGGAACTTTATTAAAGCTCGCTCTTTTACTCCTGATACGATGTCATCTAATATTGCTATTAGGGTTAAAGTTTTATTGTATACATCGCACAATATTGCCAATATTGGAGTATATAAAGTTAGTTATTAACTTTTTAGTTTGGCTCAGGTGTGGTAGAACATACATATGTGTAGGTTTTAATATAAAGAGTCACGTATAAAGACTTAGATGCGACCGGTGATAAATCAGGCGTAGATTCGTTGGTACCTACCTACCTACTTCCCAATTCCAGACTGACTTGCAGGCTAACTAAGAATTACTATACATAGTAAATAATAACTATCATACCTTTGTTTCTTTCAATACTAGTGATTCACTTCGTTTGATAAATAGCCGCTAGAGCAAAAAATTACTTATACATTTTGAACTGTAGGATTTTAGTTAAGTGTACAGTATTTTCAGATTCCACGTGAAGTTTCAGTATTAAGCCCAGGTCACATTGCAATGTCATTAAAGTAACGAGAACTTTTATATCGATTAAATTTGTGAAACTTGTCAATAACGTTTGATTGTCTATAAAAGATCCGTTAAACGGATTTTCTTTTTTTATATCTATGGATACTTTCAATCAAGTTATCTTTAGAATAAAAAATAAGTTAAAATTAGTACGTCTGTATAGACACTATGATGCCATATACACAAATACATCCCTTAAATTTATAACACCGTTTAACCCCTGACACAAAAAGGGGTCGTTTTATATTAGGGGTTGAAAAATCACCAGAATGATATATTGCTATGCCACTGCACCAAAGTGGGACAAACCTTATTGGTTTCGCACTTACATAAACAACTACAAAAGTCAACCGCGTTGTTCCTTATTTCGATAGACGTGAAAGGAATATAAACTCCATTCTACGTTTATCTTTTATTCGCTTGTATGTTTTGTAATATATTCGGTTTTAAACTAATTTTCTTACTTCTCATTTTAATAAGTTTTCAGTGAGTTGTGCTATTTTTGCACACAGTTGGGTAAACAGTTTTTTATTTCTGTACAAATATTCTATCTAGTATGTAGTAATACAAGAGTCTTCTTTAAACCTAGATTTAAACAAATCAATTTGATTAATTTTAGTTCACTACTTAAACACTAAATATACCACAACTTTGGTCCGCTAGCGATAAAAAAATGATTTATTTGAATAGTTTTAAAAATAATCAAATATAATGAATCATAGTTTGGTTATTATCATAAAATGTGATATGTGCAGAATTCAGTAAACAAAAGTCCGATACTGGAGCATATTTATAGTTCAACACGAGACTTGCAATGCCATAACTAGACTGACTAAAATCCACTACTACAATGGCAGTTGCTATAGAAAATAAATGGAAGGAATCATTCTTACAACAGATTTAAAATATATAAAAATTGATACCTTTAAAAATTGAATGAATTTAAATTCTGTATAGAAAATATTGCTAAAACTCTGTTAATTCTTCTCACTCTTTATCCGTCTTTTCTGTAAATATAATAATTAATGAAGTCAAAAAACTTAATAAATTGGAATTTCACTAGGACTTGAAATAGTAAAATGATTTGGTGTAGCCAGTTCGTGAAGAAAGCAATTCTTACTTATAATAATTCTAATAATATTTTAATTCTATAATAATATATTCTATTTTAATAATATTTTAATTCTAGTAATAAAATTAGTGCTTTAAATACGAATATCTTTAAAGTCCCGAACTCTTCTAGTTCTTTCCACTGATGCGTCAATGCATTTTGTATACAGGCCACGTAGATGCGCTAGCAACGGTTGAAGGCAAATAAATTTCGCGATTTGCGGTTGGAAGGTTTCCAGGTCGGTGTAGACTTGGTGTTAGCCCAAACAGGCCTGGTAAGCCGTTACTGCGATAGTGTGTGATATGACTTTGCCAGGTCATGTTTTCTGATTTTTTACCCTCCTGACATATTACGTTTATTTTAAAAACTGTTATTTTTTAATGTTTTGTAATACATTTATGTCGTTATTAGGAATTGCAAAAAGGTATTGCTCTTGTTTCTTTAAGTTTGATACCAACGTGAGGTATATATATATACAAATTGTAAGTGTACTCGTAAGTCAAAATAAATTACTTATTTTCTTTTTATAGTATAAAGTAGTGTGTAGTCCCATGTGATGTTGCGTTGCGACACGTTTGGCGCAGCTTGTAGTGACCCTACTTTCTTCGTCAGCGGTCGCGGGTTCGAGTCTCGCTGGGGGCATTCATTTGTAAAACTCGGATGTTTGTACTCCAGTCATGGGTGTTTATATTTATAATATGTGTGTACTTAAACTTTCCACGGAACTACATGGCGCTGTGTGTAATAATGTCCAAAAGGCAAGGCAAAAATTTAAAATTATTTAAATATTGCCTTGCATTACTTGCATTTTTCTTTGTTAATTTTTGTAACATAACTTGTAAGTTTTTTACATAACTTTTCAGAATCACGCTATTTTAATTCACACTAAAATAAAGTTTTCATCAAACTAGAATAAACGGATATGTAGAAATAACTGATATAAATTTAAATCTTCACCAAATTCTTCGTTAAGCTCACACTCCACAATCACAAACAGTTCAACATGGATATGGTTTCAGTAAAGGATTACAAAAACATACCAAAAAGCCAACGGAACGCGCTGCAAGAGAAAATTAAATTGCTGGGTACAATGGCGGTCCACTAAATTAATTTTAGTAAGCAAAGTTAGTTTCCAGCGTAATTCAGTCTAAAGGGGTAATTTGGCCGCGAGGCGGGAGGTTCGAAACGTCTTGAAACGACTTAACGATTCCGTATAAAGATAGGACCCAAGTTATAAAATGTTCAACAATCTATAAAATATATTTTATACTACAGACTAATCAGTAATTGAGAGGATTATTTTACCTTATTGTAAAGGGATAAAAATTATAACCAATTTAAAAAAGTTATATTCATTTTGGAAATAAGTTACTACTACTTAAAAATTTTTACTATGTACTATGATATCATTCTATTATCATTAAGGAAAAGTTTTTAGAGAAAATTTTGAAGAACGAACGGTTTTATTTTTATACCTATACATTATAATATAATTTTATGTCTTACAAATATTTCAAGTTCTTTTTGTTTTTAAAATAACCGCTTAAGCTTGTGTTTTGAAATTGTTAAATTTCTTAAGACTGGTTAAGCGGAACGTCACAGTGTCGATGCTCCGACTCCTAAGCCAAAATTATACAAGCTACCTCAATGTAACGTACTCGTACATCCTAAGTGTTCTGACTTTAGAATCTTAAAGAACTATTAATATTTAGATTATTTTATTGATTATGATAAAATTATCAAATAATTTGCACTATATAACAAAAGATATTTCTAATGATTTTTTGATTAAGTACAAACTTTTTTACTTCATTTTTTTTGACAATATTGTCTTTAAAAAAAATAATGCAATAAATGTAATTGATAGAAACTTAATATTGAAATTTAAAATTTTTAAGTGTAAATGTTAAAATGTTGAATTTAGCATATTTAAATCACTAACGACGCACATTTTTATTTTAATTAATTTAGAATTTCAAAACCTATCATACAACGTAACCTAACCGTATTAATATTGAGTTCTATCGAAACTGCCAAAGTCTTAAACTAAGACATCACTACCGTATAACTTTCACCATAATCGTTCCGAATAAGTCAATTGATTGTTCCATCAATCTATGCTTTAATGTGGTTAACACCTTTGCCACTAAGTTTAGGGCCGATATAATATGGGGAGAGAGGACTGAATTACTGTTAATCACTGAATCGTTCCCTTGAGTAATATCTCATGTTCTGAAGCATTAGCGTGAAGTTCATACTAACTAACATATTAGCTTTCTAATAGATTCATTTAAGAAAATGTACAAGTATATCACTACAACATAATATTATAAAACAAAGTCCTCCGTCGCGTCTGTCTCTCTCTCTCTCTCTGTTCGCGATAAAATCAAAAACTATGGCACCGATTTTCATGCTGTTTTCACCATGTACAGTGGTTTTTGAAGGTTATATTATATAATTTTTGACGTTTTTGTATACATATACAAGAGGGAAATCGCGGCTTCTCTTGCGTATAATGCAGGGACGAACTCGAGCGAAGCGAGGTTGAGTTGCATGTGAATGATAAAAGGTTTGTATTTGCGCTCGCTGTTGGGTACGGACCTTCTTTTTACGTGATGAATATATTTTTAGTAAAAGTAGACTATACTAGAGTCCCGCTAGTAAAAATTAAAACTTGAGACGAAACCGAGCGAAACGATGGTAAGTCCCTTGCGATGCTTGATTGCGAAAGATGGTAAAGTTTGATTACATGTACATATGTGTATAACTGTTCCCAAAAAAATGAATTATTTCAACGATTAAAGAGGAAAATGAGAAATGAAAAATTAATATAAGGGAGTAAAGTGGTTCGTAATACATAGTAATTAGTAATTTAATGCAGGTGATGATATTACAGTGCAGTTCAAAATTAAACTGGGTGTAAGTTAGAAGTTAATAATTCAATTAGAATTAATGATAGCAGTTATTACTAAAGCTTCCACGAATATAGTGGGTACATAAATAATATTTACAATGGTATTGTATGCAACAATGGGCCATATAATATGTCCTAGTTTGTTAACATTACTGTATTGAGTGGCTTTGAGAGTTATCATTTTGGTTTCCAGTGCAAAAATTAATTATATAGAGTGTTCATAAAAATATTTACAATGCTCTTAAGTAGCATAAAATATAATTACTAAAAAATTGGTTCAATTTTCTGGTAGTTTTTATAATTTTACAAATTGACATAACAATTCATTTATTAAAATTTCAGATTTTCTTTGAAGTAGAACTTCCTTATGTAAGTAACGCATTGTATGTATTTAAGAAGTGAGTGTCATGTTAGATTCAAAATAATTAATGGTTAAATAATAAACATTTCTATAATTATTTTTATTCATTAAAATACATACCTACTTATTTATTACGATTATTTTTATTTATTATTAATTCAATTATTTCCTTTAATGGCTTCCGGGAATGATGAGTTTTCTTATCACGTTTATAACAGTTTGACAGTGATGTTTGACATTTTTGTAATAAATAAAGATTTTTTTCCTTTAAGCAAAAAGTGACATTACGTATCGTTAAATTCAATAAATAACGTTTACTGAATCCGATTTATGCCTTTTGGCTGCCTGATAAATGTCCAAGCTTTCTCATCTATCTATGATATCTGTCTATGATATAATATATAAAGGTAAATTATTTGAGTTCAAAGAATCAGACATTGATTATGTCTGATATATATTTTTTATTGAATCAGTTAATAATTTAACACCAGCTTCATATAAATGTCAAGGAAATTTAATTTTTTTTAGGATAAACGCAGTGATTTTAAATTCGGTGGATTTATAATATGTAGGTAAGAATATTTCTCACACAATCTAGAAATTGTAGAAAATGAAGTTTAAAAATAATAATAATGTACATACGGTTCATTTTTCTCACGATTTTATTATTTTGACTGTTTATATTTCTCATAAGTGAAATATTTTCTTGCACTTTGCAGTATAAGTATTCCATATATTGACCTGCAAAACGTAGCTATAATAATTATAACTAATTTCAATGAAAACTGTCTTCTAATGTAGAATTTAAAGATATGCAAGTTGTCAATTCCATAAATTTTATTATAAATCGAATTACAACAGAAAGCAAGTCACGTTGCAACGTCAATCAAAATATGCGTTAATTTAATTTTATGACCGGTCGGTGTGATAACAAAAGTGTGAATCATTTCGAACATGCTGATATTTTACAGAAAATGACTTTCGAGCCATTGAGTGTAAAACTTGCTTACAATTTTAAAAAAAAGTTTTCGATTTATATTTAAATTAATAATATTGTAGCAGTTTAAATATTACATTTTCATTTATCTTAATATGTTCCAATTTTAGAGACACGTTAGAGATACGAGTATGTACAGTTATATTGAATAAAAAATGGATTATAAAAATAATATAACAAATTTCTTTTCCATGCAACGTTTTCCATAAAATTCAAAACAAAATCACTTTTCGAGTTTGCCGATTAGTCTAAATATTCTACTCTTATTGCGACTATATCTAAAATGTTCGTAGTTCCTATACCGATATCAGACAGTGGTAGCCCAACGGTAACGCGCTCGCTTGGATAGCTGTGAAAAGTTAGCAAGTTTTCGAAAGATATGTAAAGTTCGCCAACACGCTCTAGGACAGCGCGGCGGACTATGGCCCGATCCTCTTCGTACTGAGGGAGGCCCGTGTCCAGCAGTGGGACGTTAAAAAGGGCTGATGATGATGATGATGATACCGATATCGGTTTTTATTGCCTCTAAAGAATTATTTAAATGGGATCAATTTAATTAATTTAAATGTCTTCCATATATTTACGTCAGTATTAATATATCAGTAGGTAATAATACAATAATAAATGAGGATTCCTTAATAATAATACTTTTATACAAGTTAGTTTTCTTTTACATACTATTCTGCACTAAATTTGTATTTAGAGCTCATTCATCGTTACATTTGCAACCTCGTTATAGTTAGTGTTGGTGTAATATGTCATTTAAATGTATGCACTACCAACGGTAATTTTGAGTTTTATGGTTATGATACTGTACTGGTTACTTGTTGGGTAAATATAGAAAGCTTTTCGCAATTCATATTTCATTTTGTTCCCAAGAAATAAAGCATATTGTTTAACACTGAAATATTTTTAGCTTATTTCTACTTTGTACATTTATTTATGACTACAGTGCATACTCAATGGGATTCGCTAGGCTTTTTTGTAAGGTCGTCCTTTCTGAAAAAGGTTTAAAAAATATCTTCTTCATAAACGATACTTATGTAGATAAATACTAGAAGGTCCTAATATATGTAATAGATCCTTTTTGTTTTTTTCAGGTAATTCAAATATTTTAAATCATGAAATATATTAATAAAGATAACAACTTAAAACCCGTGTCGATTTTTGGGACACTAAATAGGGTTGAATAAATACATATCCTTGTTCCGTACAAATCATCATCTCATAAACTTGCAATTCGATTAAAACTCCTATCAGATCGTTCAAAGATTGCAAATCCTATAAATTGAAAGAATAATTAATGCCACATTTTCAATATGAACAGAGATTTAATTATTTTTCAGCGGTAAAAGTACCCGCACACTGTAGTGTATATAATATTTATTTCAGAATTTTAAAACATAGGACAGATAACTTTTTTGCTCTTTAGGGATGTGTCAAGGGTAGTTAGTTAAGAAAGTTAAGAGTAGTCGAAAAAATCAGAAATTATTATTTAGTATGGGAATCACTATCCTTTAAAACGTACCGAACGATGAAGATGGTCAGTTAATATTATGTTAGTTGCTTCTTGATGTCAATTTCAGGAGGCTCTATCTGGCTGAGAAGGCTGGCTCTTTTACTCTATCAGATAAGAGAAGCTCGAGCACAAACTTATTTGATAAAGGTAATATTATTGAACCTTATTCAATCAAATGGTACAGGGTTATTTATTTATGCAAGACACAAAAACATGTTGCCGAGAAAAAGTTTCAAAATGTTTAAAAAATAATATAACTACATACCTACATAGACTACAAAAAAAATCATGGTAGTTATAGTACAATTTCTTACCTTCATTTCATTGGTACTATAACCGTATTTTATTTAAGTGTAAAGTACATTATGATAAATAACTATTTGTCAATTCAAATGGAATATAGTATGAAAGTACAATAAGTAGTAGCTTACTAAACTAAAAACATATAAATTACTAAAGATATAATTTCTTTCTAACATCACACGATTGAACTCTAATAATATAATACTTTCTTAGGTTTACGCAAATATTTGTCATTATAAAACGAAACTATCTTTTCGGATTTTGTCGCGGATATATTATGCTTTTTTGGTTCCCGACGTTTCGAATGCTTTACAGCAATTCTCCCGTGACCATGATCCGAAAATCCGAAAAGAAAATTTCATTTATAATATAATACTAATAAAAAATCTACAGTGTGGACTGGCTGTAAAATGCACACGTCCCACTTATTATTGTGGCGTCAATTATAATGAGCTGCGATTTATTCATATACAGAGCGTATAATTACTTACATTCGCTGAAATCAAAACCTTATATGAAAATTAATTTCACAATATCCTTTGAAAATAACTGCTTTTTACGTTTTATATATTTCTTAATATTGTGTGGGAATCACTTTCTAGTTATAATTAAATAATTATTTATTGCACTAATGTACTCTTACATTTCGATAGGTACTTTATTTTTAAGTACAAAACATATCCTACATTTCTAAAAATCTTTCATTTCTCGTGTATTATGACAAATGCTCATACAGATACCATAATATTATGATATTAGAGATAATAATTTAAAATAATACTTCCTTAGATTTATGCGAATATTTGATGTTATCTTATCTTTCTATCTTTTTTGGTTTTTCCTAATTTTAGTTTGATTTTTGGGACCCGTCTTTTAAAACGATTACCCAAAAAAATGTTCGCGAAAACAAGTTTAACTTTTAAGATAACATATTATATTTATATAATTTATATAATAATCAGTATTATTATTTATGAGTATTAAACATTTATATAAGAAGCCAAACCTAAGACCCTAATGGTGTCAAAACGAATCGAAATGAAAATGAACATTTTATTTATAGAATGTTCATTTTAAAATATTTACATGAACAGTTTCTTCCATGCGGCCTCGCAAAGTTGTTTTAAAGGAATGCTAATTAAAAGAACGTTAAACTAGCAGTAAGATCGTGCTTTAATTTTTGTTTAATTCTTGTAGCCGCATTTTAATCGTTTTTTTATTCAGCGCTTCCCTATTGCAATTGAAAAACCTGCCAGGTATTTTCATTTTGTACATATTTAGTTACTTAGCTATTATCCAGTATATATTTTGTTTATTTATATTATTTTTTACTTATTAATATAAGTTATTCTATCAATTCTTCATTTTTGTTTTCTCTAGATAAATAAATTTGTAGCTCGCTATGAAAACTAATAATGCAGCTAAGGACTTACAATTCAAAGATTTTCACAACTTCTACAACTCAATCTCGCTTCTCTCAGCTTGTCTCTAGTTTTCGCGGGTTCCGCTAGTTATAAATGCAAACCTTCTTCTTGAATCACTCTATCTATTAATAAAAACTGTATCAAAATCCGTTGCGTAGTTGAAAAGATCTTAATATACATAGGGATAGACAGTCAGCGAGAAGCGATTTTATTTTATACTATGTAGTGATTATAATTAAGGCCTCAATAAAAATATTAAATTCTTTATGTACTTGAAAATTATATTTTAAATACTTTTTACTGTTAAAAGTGCCCATAAAAATTGTTCACACTTTCTGTTACGTTTTAATAGTACGTAATTAGAGTATCCAGTATAGAGCAAAAAAAAGTAAAAATGCTATTCAAGCTACAAGGGACGACAATATTACCAAATAAATGTATAAAAAAACAGAATATATGAATTTTTCCTTTAAGTTTGTAGTTTTTGATAAGTTGTGTTTTCAAAATTATTTATATTCTCAAGAAAAATAACTTTTACAAAATTTCCTTATTGAAATAAGAGACATCTCCTTCATTTCCATGGAAAGCGATCCGTGAGTCGATACCGTTTATTGAATTCAAATCACATCGGCCACAGGCGAAAACTTTGCATTCCTCAGAATCTTTTATTAAATTTACTGACCAGATTCTACATTTCCTTCTACGAAACTGAAAAATTGTTTCAAGCGTCTTAGAAATAATGTGCTAACAATACAAAGTTATAAGTATATATTAAAGTGGGGTATAAAACTACATATTATTATAATACAAGTAAACTATCGACTCACTCTGGCTTGGGTTCGTCTTCGTCCCTACTATTTATTTATTTTTTGAGTAAAACTCTGTTACTTTTGGAAAATAATCGTCGAATCGTACAAGTCGAATTTACTGTTTATAACATTGACTAAGCAGGTTTAATTATTAGATATTATCAAAAATTTTGAAATTATATGAAATTAAACAAATAAGGGGAAAGACGAAAATGTTAAAAGTTGTTGATGCTAGAAAAAAAGTTCAATTTTATTTATCTGAATAAATATTAAGTTATATAGAAATTGGCGATAATTTACTTACACTGTTTAAAATACTTAAACGTTAAAAATTGCTTAAGAATTGGAGTTAATTATTTTAGTGGATGGATGGAGGATGCCCAGAACCGGACTGGTTGGCCCTTATTCGGGAACTGCTTAAGCAGTGAACGGCAATTGATTGATTGATTGATGAAGAATGACAGTCAACACTAATTATATCAGTTTTTAACCCTTAATTACTCGCATGGGGTCAAAACAGTTTCGCAGTAAAAAATGAAGCACTTGCCGCGGCCCGAATTTCCCCGCGCCCCCGCTAGCTTCATAATCCGCGTCGAAGTTTGTATTCTAGTAGCGACCAAGTCACGGGAGTGAAAGAACGCGGTAGGAGAAATGAAAGTTACTTGAAAATGGCTAAATAGAATGTATTAGTATTAGAGTATATACCCTCAAAAATACTATTTTAAGTTTTTCAGACATTTTAATTTTAAATGAAACCGCAACAAATATATACAAATGCCTTAAATATATATAAGACTAAAGTACCGTGTTCCACTGTTAGATACGGCCTTATGACGAAGTGAGCCTGGTCTCAATTTAATCAAAGTGCCAACTTTCTCGATGTTCTGTTAATTGTTTCAGTACTAGTAGGTTTTACTGGGAATTAGTTATGGAGACTTGTGACAGATTATGTCCGTGACGTTTAACATTAATTAGTGACTTACCTTGGTTTTCTTCTCTTGAATGATATATAGAAAAAGAGTCGGTTAAAGAATCTTAAATATCTTTAAAAGTACCTGATCTAGCTATATGGAACGAAAACTAAGTGAAAGAACATTTTAATATGGTTAAATGAAAATAACATAAATGAATTCAAACTTTTTATTTTAAATAAATGTAAAATAAATAAAAATGCGTAGTTTTTCGATATTGAAGATTCTCCAACCATACTATAAACAGTTAAAAACCATGTTATAACTTTACCTAATAACCTTTATAATTTAAAAGTTTGATCCATCGTATTAAAGCAAACCTCAAATAAACAGAAATTATTTGTCCAGCATATTAAACCTAGTAGAAATCGATGGTAAAATATGAAATCCCTCCATATATGGACGACTTATTATATACCAACAAAAATATATATACATTCACTAATAACCTATATTCTTATTATGTAAATAGCATAAAACTAGTACATTTAAAAGCACAATTTTTCTATCGAAACACTTTTAATATTAAGTCGGATTTAAAAATCTATCTATGATCTAAGCGTTAGTCATTTAACTCTATCAGCTACAAATTTGTGACGAGGTGCGACATGGTCTCGGTTTAATCAAAGCCCTAACTTGCTCGTCCCAATAATTGTTTCAATGAAACTAGTAGCTTTTGATTTAACTATTGGCTATATAAATTATACTGTATGATAAGTTTTAGTTACTGTAGATGCATAATTAATAGATGCTCTTGTTGTGCCACCTAAGTGATAATAATTATAAGTGCAATTACCAAGTAATTTAAAACATAAGATGTAAGGGAATAATTTGAATAATGGCATTTTTTTTAACAATGAGAGAATATTATGAAATAGGAAAGCAAACTAAACTATATAAAAGTTGACTAAAAAGTTGAAATTCGGTGGGGAAGAAGTATAGTATTTGGCTGTTACTAAGTAAACAATATGAATGCAAAGAAAAGTTATTAGCAAAGGTCAAAATCATATAAATAAAGCTCACTAATTCAGTTTAAAAATAACCGACATAAAAAGCTTTTGTTAAGTATATTGTAGGTCATAAATAAATCAGTAGTAGCCCAGTCAACTTGCATAGTGATGTGGTATCAAATCCTGGTCTCGCACCTCTGATATTTTCATGTGCGAATATTTTCTAACATGATTACCACTAGTCTAACGGTGAAGGAAAACATCGTAAAGAAACCTGCATGTCTGATAGAACCTAGCAAGTTTTCGAAAGACACGTGAAGTCCGAAATTCGCACTAAGCCAGCATGGTGGACTATGGACTGATCCTTTCATATAAAAGGGAGGTTTGTACCCAGTAGTGGGACTATATACGTTAAAAAGGGCTGAATACAAGTATATTATAAGCCATATACTAACACACTTATTTTATCTCATTTTACTCTGGTAAAAGAGAACGTGACATTGGGGTTTGTACCCATATATATCGTAGAGATAGGCGGAAAACGAAAAGCTGTGTACGTGCCGCTACAATTTTTCTTATAACTTTTGTAAAATTGCTTAACGCCATACTACGCTTTAGCAAATATACATAGCATCTCTAGGAATTAGCTTTACACTTTTACGGGGATTAAAAGATACGATATTAGTTATATTTTCTGTTTATCTGTCTGTTAGTTACCTGTAATCGGCTATAATAATTACGAGCTGGCGATATTTCTAACCACTAACCAAGATATATAAGTGTATTAATATATGAGACTAAATATTTTTAAAATGAACCACATAAAATAAAAGACAGTTTAATTAACAAGACAGTTTATTAAACAAAACATTATGTTTGTTTAATATATTATTTAGTATTCGATCAATCGATCAAAATATTCTTTATTCAAATAGACTTTTACAAGCTCTTTTGAATCGTCATTTTTACATTATTAAAATTAAATGTCAGTCTGTGAGCAAACACCACCGGCTCAGAAAGCTGTTCTGCTGAGAAGAACCGGCGAAAAACTCAACAGTTGCTGTTTTCAAAAAAAAAATATTTGGTAACAATATTATATTACAATATTTATCTATTTATCCTACGTGAGACACAACCAGACATTAATCCCACACATTTACATCTACTAAGCATTCCGTGATGGTGTAATAAGTCTTATTTAAATATATTTATGAACATACTAGTAACCCTTGCTTTGCTTAGGAGCGTTTTTTGCCGTGATTTCTATTTTCGCATTCGTAATTCTAGTCCGATCATAAATAAAATAGAAATATTATAATTAAATGAGCAAAAGAAATGTCCGGAGAGATCGCTAGTATAAAATAATTGAAACATCCCACCAACTAGACAACAGCTACATCAGTTGATACGTAAAATACATTAAATAACTTGGCGAGTGCCAAAGTTAATCAAACGTCCGCCGTGGTTTGACAAACAGGCCAATTTGTAAGCAGAAAGCTGTTCTAAATCACGACAGAAAGACTAAACACAAATGTTATTCATAGAAATCTAATTGAAGTTTTCGTATGTTTAACCTGGATTTATAGATAGCATGTTACAAGAAGGGCCAGTGGTTTTATCTTTCACCTACGAAAGGATTTGAGTAGTAAATATTCAAATATACAGCAATTTTGTGCATTATTTTAAAATCAATGAAATTTAAAAATAAATTATATGAAAACTCAAATTCGCAAAAAAAATATTTCTAAATATTTTACGAATTAGTTATTAATATTATTTTTTTAATATACCTGAGTTATTTTTTTTTATTTCAAGCATATAAAAGCATTAATCAAATATGTTAAAAATATTAATTTTGTACAAAGCTTATGTAAGTCCTAAGTTTAGTTCCACTGAGCTTTTTACATTGCGATTTTTAGTCTTTAATAAAATAAAAAAAATTTATTATCATGTAATTGGTATAAATACCGAAAACAAAATTCTTGAAAATACAGAATCTAATACAGGTTAGAGATATATTATGTATTTTAAAAGTAAAAGTAGGCAGGACGGAATTAGGTTACATTTATACCCAAAAAAACGACTAGGTAACAGGTTACAGTAGGCTAATTTCAGATTAATTGGAATACACTCGAGTGCAGTGACAGCTAGGTGATATCAATAAAAAATGGTATAAAATAATTGGCATAGTACGATATTGATTGATTTGTATGATTAAAATAAGCATTAAGTAAATAGTAGAAACATATTGTCATAAGCGGTAGCGAATATTTACCCGCTTACGTTTATGTCTTAGACACATCATACTGTAATTGTTTTAGTTTCTCAGTTCACAGCTTGACGTTTAATTACACTCGGATTGGTCTATTTGTTGTTGTGTGTAAATAGGTATTCCTCATTCAAGTTCATGTCTTCGAGCTTTGAATCAATTTATTAGCCTTATAATATTCGTTTTGTGTTACTGAGGTTCTTAAACATATTCTCACGTAGGATAAATAGATAAATTGTAATACCATATTGTTACCAAATAATTTTTTTTGAAAAGAGCAACTGTTGAGTTTCTCGCCGGTTCTTCTCAGCAGAACAGCTTTCCGAGCCGGTGGTAGCTTACTCACAGACTTACAGACTGACATTTAATTTTATTAATGTAAAAATGACGATTCAAAAGAGCTTGTAAAAGTCTATTTGAATAAAGAATATTTTGATTTGATTTGATCTAAGTTAAAATTATTCAACCAATGAAATTAACTGTTAGGTGACAATATCATACATGACTAGCGATTGCCTGTGGGATTTCCTAAGTATTTATTTCTATTTTTGTATTCAGTACAATAATTACGTGTTTCTTGTTTAAAATAATTGTGAATTATAAATTGTAAAATAAATAAATATTTTGGGACATTATTAAACACAGCGTCATCTAGTTCCGTGGTAAGCTACGAAGGAAGCTTGTGTTACGGATACCAGATAGTTGATATACTACATAGTATATAATTTTAAATACATACATATTATAAATATAATAAAGAAATGAATGCCCCCAGCGGGACTCGAACCCGCGACCGCTGGCGCAGAAAGCAGGGTAGCCACTGAGCCAAACGTGTCGTCAAATGAAACGAGTAATGTCTGTGTCGCTAAAACAAAAAGGAAATTGGAAAACTTATTTACAAAAACAAAAACGCCGTCTACGTAAAAGCCACTTATAATATTATGATAATTAGTTGACATAGAAAGATGGTATAATACAATCGGAACCGTATGTAGATTTGTATGAATAGCAACACTCGCAGTAAGTATAAAACATGTAGGTATGTCTGCGACTGTATAACACTACTTTATCAACTTTTTATGCTGAACTTAGCTTTATTATGTAAATTAATTGTTTATTGCCGTACATATTATTACTACTTGCTATTTGAGACAGCGCATTACAAATAAACACATATTAAAATAATACATTCAATTTAAAGTAGTAGGCTTATCATTTACTTATCTTATTCAATTACCTTACTTTCTATTTAACATTTTCCACTGTGTATATTATAAGATTTATTTTTCTAGATAACGTATGAACGGTCCCTAAAAGACCCTAAAAGCTCTCAAACCCTAAAAAATATGCCAGGATCAAAGCTACGCGGGCTATCAAAAATTCAGATTTTCATATAATAATTCTGATAAATAATGTAAATACAGTAAGTTTCTGTTGTACAAGGGTATTATTAACTCTCTCACTTTCACATTCGGGCTGTGAACGACAGGCCGGCGTAAATCCAGCTCGAAGGCCTCTTAATTAAAGGACTGAACCCTTGGCCGGCAGCTTTTAATCTTGATAGTACTGCTAATAAACTCGCACAGTTTGTGAACTGAGTATGATATAAACCACGCTATTTTAATAGGATTTATGATCCACTTCTTTTGATTAGTGGCTTTATTTCAAAAAAATATTCGTATTTTCTTTTACATAATATGCTGCTTGTATTGGTGGATTTTTTTATACGTGGAAAATATTGTTTGTTTATAAAAGTTTGACGATTGCGTTGATATAAAAAATATTTTTAAAATTAGAAAAACATTTTTGACTCAGCTAATTCGATTAATTTTAATTGTATTATTTTTTCATAGCATTAAACTACGACTGAAATTAACACCAATTTTATTTAAAATTTAAAAATATTTTAGTGCAACTACAACAACATTTTCTAAGGAAAAAACCAGAAACAAAGTGTGAAAGTTCCAGACAGAAGTGAAGCACAAGTCTACCTAAACAAATTGACCTGCCTTACACCAAGGTAGCCCGAATTGAATTTAGTTTTGAAAACTTTAAACTTAGAACACGAATTCATTAATTACTACGAAGTTAAGCACTATGAAGTATTTTAGGAAATTTCATCTTGAAAAGGTAAAATGGAAAAGGCAAAGTATTTGTAGATACTTCAGATTATAGAGTCATAATCATTTAGTAGCACTTAAGTGAAAACAAGATAATGTTATGAAGTTAAGTTTATATAAAAATAAATAATATAGTTCTATTTTAATTCTTATGCAGCTTTTGTCGAGCTTTAGTTTAAAATTAAAGATTTAAAAATTACTGGCCGAATTAATCTCTAGACTGAGTCCTATTGCCCAATTTCCATTAGTTTTTTACCCGCGGCAGAGCTTTCGCTCTACGACGATTACAAAGTACTTAATTAAATACCTATTTCAGCAATGAGTCTCCCTTAAATTGGTAACAGTTACAAAGATCAGATAGAAATAAATATTTCTATCTTTCGTATTAGCAAATAAATATAATGGGGAGATCTTATAGTACTGTTTGTTTTATTTTATATAATATACGTAATCAGAGATAGTCACTTCTATCTTAATCCCAGAAAAAAATATTTTAAATTAATAATAAACTTAAATAATTGCCAAATAGTTATTCAATCATACCAAAAGGGCTCAACGGATCTGAGTGAAATTATTCACGAAAATAGGTTATAGTCTGAAGAAACAAATACACTGCCTATTTTTTTTTCACGTGGGATGACAACGAGTGATTCTCGAGTGAGTCGCCGGTTATTAATTATTTAAGGATATAATCAAAGGAAATAGAATTATTATTTTGTAAATATATTATTGCAAAATAGAAATTCAATTTAAAATTAAAATGTAAAAGTTACCTACTCTCGACCAGCAATCAGTTTTCAGATTCTATCGGTATGACTGTCTCTACCGAGTTGCATGAAAGTGTTTAGTTTTCTTTACCGTACGCTTCTTCGCGAAACTCGTTTGAGAAGTTTCTCTTGAATCCCACTGTTAGCAATTTCACACATTTCACAGAAAGTTCACATTATAGTTCAATAAAGTAAGGATTGTAGCTTTATTCTTAGTCTTAGTAAACGACTATTTAAATCATTATTTAAAATGCAAAATTGTGATAATATAAATCAAATCAAAATATTCTTTATTAAAATAACTTTTACAAGCAGTTTTGAATCATCACTTATTATATTGAATTTATTTAAATAAAATATCGTGTTTGCTAACTAACTAACATTCTACCTTCTCGATATTAAAATTAAAAATTTTATTTAAAGAAAATAAAGGCTTTCTACATTCTTATATTAACGCGAATATTTAATATTGTTAAAAAAAGTGTCGTCTTTCTAGTGTATAATTCTTGAATAAGGATTTTTTCATTAAATTAATAGAAACATTTCCACCGATGAAATTACAAGTTCAGTTGCTCAGTTAAATTCACAGAATGCATTTAATTCTAAAAGGATTCAAGATGTCTCTTTATAATAATTTAAATACGGAAAAATTCAAGCGATGCTCGAGCTTCAGGTAATTTAACATCTGTTGTGCCCTTTTTAGATTATTTTGTGCCATTTACCAACTTTTAAAATGAAAATAGAACATCGAGGGTCGTTACTTAAAGGGTTTTGTTACAAAGATAATTTTAGCGATTCTAAAAGATATTTGAAATTGGCAGAGCCGGTATAATTTTCTCTTTTCCTAATGCCTTCGTTACCAGCTATAGAAGATAAGTGTTCAAAGTTTATAGCTCGATATAATATTTGGATCTGAATTTAGCATTTAAATAACTGCTTCGTTAATATAGTGAGTAGCATTAATTCAGTAGAGCTGAATGTTCTAGGTTCGAATCCTGGATCGGACTCAGAATAGTTATTGATTATTTTGTCTGATCTTCACTCATAGTGTTGTATTTTCGTCCCTCTTTAACTTTCAAAGTGAACGAAATGAGTGAAATATGGCTAAAATATGGAGATTAGAGAGGAATACGATATTTTAATATATAATATAAGAAATAAAACAGCTGTTAAATATCAATATGTGTTTGTTTTTTTTTCAGAAAAGAACAGATTGTCGCTAAATTATAGCGTCATTTATTGCTTAGAAAAACATTATGAGGCTGAGAGTGACAGCTTACTTTCCTTCTAACAAAAAGTATATTCACTTCATATTACGAGTACAAATAAAAGCAGTTTTCTAAAACCCACAAGCCATATTTTCTTTTAAGAACTGAAATAATGTGGTATCATAATAATAATATGAAAGTAGACAAACTTAAGCTACACATAAACAGTCAAAAGCTTGTAATTTATAGCGAGCGTTGATATCTAGCCGGGGTGCAGACGGAAACGTAATTATTTTGTTTGAACATTTAAGTGTAAGCTGTAAGAGCTTTCTCCTGGATACTGCAAAGTGTCAGTAAATTAAAGCATTATAACCCTAATACTAGAATTGTAACTAAGTATGTTACATTAATTTTCTTGATTAAAGTGTTTCGTAGAGAGTTTCATTTTCTAATAAGCTGTGAAAAGAAAATGTTTAATGAAACTTTTTGTTAGCGTTAATTAGATAATAGAATATAATGTAACTATCTACATAATATATAAAAGTAAAAGGTTGCTCACACACTCACTTACTCAATCGCCACGAAAAATATAAACGAAAGCGCAAAAATATAAAGATGTTTGGCAGAAAGGTAGTTTATAGTTAATAGACGTCCGCTTAAAACGGATTTTGCGACAGGGCCAGATTAAAGAGGTTTATGGGCTTCCGTAAGTTTGTATGGAAGTCGTTCATTTTTTGAGCTACAAGCTTTAAATTTGGCAGAAAGCACCCAGGAGCGAACTCAAGCGAAGCGAGGGTCAGTCGTAGTTCATATAAAAAACTGTGTCGAGTCTTTAATTTTTTTTTTGATCTTATTGTTTTATGTATTCAATATAGAAAATACATAGACCGAACCTATAGTTTCGAAATTTTGTTTGCTTGTTTGTCTGACCACATCACGAGAAAACCATTGGACAGATTTTGAAGAAATTGAGTATGATAATAGCTATTTATACGGGCTAAAGACAAGTGGTAGCCCAGCGGCAACGCGTCGCTTGGATACATGCATTTCATAATTATTCATGCGGGTTCAAATCCGGGTCTTGCACTTCTGATATTTTCATGTGCGAATCATTTATATTTTGATTACCACTTGTCTTACGGTGAAGGAAAACATCGTGAGGAAACCTGCATGTCTGAGAAAACCTAACAAGTTTTCGAAAGACATGTGAAGTCCGCCAACTCGCACTAGGCCAGCGCGGTGGACTATAGCCTGATCCCCTCGTACTGAGGGAGGCCCGTGCCCAGCAGTGGGACGTTAAAAAGGGCTGATGATGATGATGATGATGGGCTAACATTTTATTACGGAAAAATATCTCTACTCTGAAAAATGTATACAATCCTCATTAAAATATCGGTAAGAACGAACCAGACAATTAGAGCGAAGGTGAGTCATTATTATGAAATATTATGCAACTTTTTTTAATCACAGCATTGAGAAAACTTTTATATTTTATTTTGTAAAGAACTAAATTGTGCACTTTTAAAGAAGTTTTAACCTTAGAAGAAAACTCCTTTATTATTGAGAATATTTAAAAGATAACTTTTTTTAGTAAGTATAATAAAGTTTGAAAAAATAGTTTGTATTTTTATGATATTTAATTTATGAATACTCAGAAGACAGTTATATTGAAAGTAAATTTAAAATTTTATTTATAACGGTTATGTGCGTTTAATTTTTTAATGAACTGCTAAACAATTATGGATGAAAGTTGCTACCAAAAATATGTATATAGTTTGGAATAGTGAATGGGTTACTTTTTATCCTAGAAAAAGGCATGGTTCCCATGGGATAATAAAGTAGTAGGCGAATAAAATTAATAGTAGAAAAATAGTAATAATAGGCAAAGTAGTGGCCGTTCACTAGAGTAAAAAATAAAGATATATAAAAGTTACAAGTAATTTATTTTGAGGTGAAAAATAATACGTATACTTGTTTGCGGAATTGATGTAATATTATATTCTTTCTAGCCTTAATAGGACGCTTCCACGAACTAGTTCTTTGATACTCAGAGACAAAAATTCCGTTTGAAGATTTGTTTTTTCTCATCAATAATATCAAAGAAAATTAAATTTTGGAATATTCGATACTCGATACGTCTTCAAGGTTTACTTTATGTTAAGACATTCTAGTTTCGTTCAAGCTTAACTGCTGGGCTGTATTATATCATATTTAGTTATTTCTTTATAAATATAGAGATACTTTCTTAGGTTTACGCGAATACTTGACATTATAAATGAAACTATCTTTTCGGATTTTGTCGCGGATTTATTATGATTTTTGGTTCCCGACGTTTCGAATGCTTTACAGCAATCATGGTCACGGGATCATAATAAATCCGCGACAAAATCCGAAAAGATAGTTTCATTTATAAATATAGAGGTGTTTTTATAAATTATAAATATATTATATACCTATAGGTGTAAGAAAGTATTTACTAAAACAATTCAAGATGATTTTAAGAGATGAAAAAATGGCAATAAATACCTAAAAGTACAGTACAATATTATTAAAAACTTTTTTTTCAAAATGGCTTAGGATTGCGTTAACAGAGGCAAAATATTCTGCTAGTGTTAAATAAAAACTTTAAAAACACAATATGTAGATTAATATTTAAATAATTATATTAAATGATATTAATGGCGACTTGTATATACTTTTTATGTTAAAATCTGGTGCGAAGTCAAAAACACTCTAGGAGGCCTACTTCGGTGGTACTCCACGTACTCCTTTGATACTAGCAGAGTGGACTTTTGGAACGCCTATATGGTATTGTGGATGGTGACTGCCGTCATTTAAGTAGGTCAAAACGCCAGTATGCCTTTTAAGCCGGTGAATCCCACAGAAACTGTAGTATGGAGTCGGTATGCGTAAATCCATTTTCCAACGTTTAAGGAAGAAAAGCCTATTAAATGTATTAGTTACTTAATAGAATTTAATAGAAGGTACAAAAGTACGTTACTTATATTAAATAAAAACTCAGAAAATTAACGTATAACCACAGATATAACTTAAAATGTATGTACATATATTTTTTGAGTAAACATTTCATTTTGCTAAACGAGTTTTACGTCAGCGAGCTAATAAATCATAATATAAGCGAATATGAAGAATATTTTACAACAGAAGTATGGAAAATGAGGGAAATGAAACAAGTTTTCACTGGTATTATATGGTTACTTTTGCAACTATTTAACTATTTTGATTGACGATGCTTTCGAGACAAATCGTTTTTATGAAAAGATATTTTCCTTTTATTTTACTGTCTGGTAATATAAAGCTATTAATTGAAAGATGATCTTATGAATACATAAAAGTATGTTATTAAATAATGAAATATAGAAATATTGATACTATTAACCAAACAAAAATATTTCGTAAATTTTCAAACAAAATAGTTATACTGAAGACAAATATATCGGACTCATCTTAGCCTTCTCGTCACCTTCCCTTCACCAGAAATCTTTTAAATCTCTAATCATAGATACGTACTTACGAACTACGCATTGATCAGAAAAGTGATAGAAACGCATGTAGATGGATAAATAAATAAGTTAGTTGGACATTAACAGCACCATGGTAAGCTACGAGGCTTGTGTTACGTACTCCAAATAGTTGATACACTACACATATATAGATTTTAAATATATACGTATTCGAAATATATACAAAGAATAAGGAAGGCCAATGAAAATATTGTATAAGATAGGATATAAAAAAAAAGGATGAATGATGAGATTACAGATAATAGGGGGAAGTAGAAGATGTACTGCGCTGACATCAAGCAATTTGGGAAATGAAGATGGATATATTCATAATCTTAGTGAATAGAATTAATTTATGAACGCTGTTTCATGTTTTTCACACTCTATTTTTGGAAATATTACGTTTTATGAAACTGACTCGAAACAATTTTTTGTTGATATATTGATGGTTTATTTAAAATAAAATATTTTAGTCGAAATAGTTAATCTTAACCTTTAACTGTGGACACGCGGTCTCACAGACCGCTAACGGTTTTTAATTTTCGAGTTTACCTCCTTCCCCTTACTCCCCGCGTCTGTGACGCTCAGTAGCTTCAGTTTTAGTGACAAAACGAGTGTTGAAGTGTGAGGTTGTTTCGCCAGCTCCAAATTAAGTAAGTTATTTTACTTTAAACTTTGACTGCGGTCTGTGAGACCGCGTGTCCATGTTTTTCATACAATAATAATTTTTGGTGTTTTGTTTTTTTTAGATTATTTCGCTTCGAAACGTCGATAAATAACATCGAGAGCGCTAGTACTTCAAAATAAATATCAAGATCACCGGTGCAACAGCGGGCTAACAAAATATTACGTGTCGAAAGCCCATCTTTTGAACAAGACGATGGCCTATGGTTATTTTCTATAGAATTCTTGACTTGTGCGGTGTCAATGCGTATGTTTTATAGAACCAGCACCAGGTCAAAGAAATAGAAAGACGTGATTTCGTAAAAAAAATAGCACGTTCTCTAGTTGTCATATGCAAAGACGTGTGATGACATCCAATCTTACAAAGGATCTAAAACTCACACTACAGCGAGTTTTGGAAGCAGACATGCCTCCAGAAGAGCCTCCTACTGAGGAGATTAATTTGACAAACCGGAAGACATGTCGACTTTGTCCTTCACTGCGAAAAAGAAAATCTCAATACACTTGTGTAAACTGTAAACAGGTCATATGCCTTCAGTGTTCGAAACCTGCAAAGAATGCCAATAATTTCACCCATATTGACCCACTGTCAGAATTTTTATGTTTTATGTTTAAAAGTTTTCTAGTTGATTTTTATTTAGTTCTTATATTATATTTATGGATAAAAAGGTTAGTTTTTCTAAAAAGTTTAGTAGATTATAAGTTTTAGTCCTAAAACTGATCTCAAGTTAATTAAGACTAAAAAGTGCCTTTAATTGTTTTGAAACTTTAGTTATGGAAGAAAATAAATAAATATTTTTATAAAACTTATAAAATATTTTAATTTAATATAGATATATAAAAATAAAAATGATAGCATAAAAATTTACTTATTTTTTTAATATATTTTACATCGAAACTCATTGCGGTCTGTCAGACCGCATGTCCGTAGTAGTGTTACAAAAAAATAGTGTCCATAGTTAAAGGTTAAGTAATTTTCAGTAATGTAATCTCATTTCATTTTTGACCTTCTCGCGTGTATACATGATTTATATACATGCGAGACATACGTTGATTTTCTTATTATTTAAAAAATAAGATAGAGTTCCAAGGCTTTAGCAAGATACTACAATATGGACATTACATCAACCATATTCTTCGAGCGGTGTGTAGCTTTGCATTATTAAGTCTATACTTTATACCACGAAACTAAGTTGTAAATTCTGAAGTTTCAGAACAGTTCAAATTGGGTTGCTACGAGTTTTACTCACGGAAATGGCCATCGGACATCGAATACCAATCGGTCCAACACTTCTGAGAAAAAAGGAAAGAACAAATCACGTTCGGTATGCTTTGAAACTTAGTTCTCTATGGAGTACGGCAGCTTCTGAATGTATGGTACTCTTAAAAGGAACTTTCAGGAGTATTTTCTTGAAACTTTTACAAGGTACATAGAGGTATGTACGTTTAATATATGTAGGAAGCAATTTTGTTATGTTATTTTGCACAAAAATAATTATTTTAAAATTTGTATGTGGTGTACAAATTTTAATATTGTGTGTTAAAATTATGAAACATAATACAAAATATATTTATTAAATATTTGTTAGGACATAACATTCCCGCTCTCAAGTTCGGCTAAATATGTGTACAAATTATTTAAATTAGGCTTAAATAAGAGATAAATGTTGAGAAATTATGTATACATTAAAAGTAGCTTTATGCTCGCCTACCAGATATAGTTTAAGTTGCCGAATAATATGTATATAATGTTAAGGATTTAAAGTTGTTATTCTGTTTGTAAGAAGCTTGAACAGCAACTTAAATAAAGATTTAAAAAAATCTTAGGACATAATAGGAATCAAGAAGCATTTTAAATAAAATCTAAGATTTCTAGTAAAACAAAACCAATGACTATATGATGATAAAAATAATAAAAGATTAAACTGACTCAATTTCATGTCGCTCAATTGATATGCACAGGATTCAAAGACGTATTATATTGTATGCACAAATAATATTAACATAATTTATATCCTTTTTATTTTTAAATAAGAACTTCTTTGTTAATATATCTTGTTTATATTCACCCTCGCATCGCTTGGGTTAGTCCATAGATACGTTTAAACGTAAAAATAAAACCAGTTCTAAACTTTTAAGAAAATTATTATTCATTTGTTGAGCAGTGTTTGTTTTTTTGTTTGTTTGTTGTGTGTTTTGTATTTGTTGAGTGTTAATATTTATATTATGTATGTATTTAAAAATTTATATGTGTAGTATATCAACTATCTAGTATCCGTAATACAAGCCTCGTAGCTTACCACAGAACTAGATGGCGCTGTTGTAAAAAATGTCCCAACATTTATTTAATTATTTATTATTATACTAATTATATATTTTTAAATCCTATAGAACACTTGAGTATGACATTCTTTGAGTACACTGATAAGGAATTTAATATTCAAATTTTCTATATAAGATTTTTTTGACATGCTTTAATTATTTCGTTCATTGTTTGGTCAACTCATCACTGTCGACGAGTACCGTAGTTTTTACAAGCTGTGGCAGTTTGAAATTGATAAAGCGTAAAAACCGACAGATTGATATAGAAGCTTTGTGACAGCTTCACGCTACTAAATAAAGTTTCATTGAACAATATAAATAACAGATGCTTCGATCACTTTAGATAGTAGTATATTAAAAATATTTAATATTATTTTTTGAAAATATTATATTCTACATTCACACAAAACTTGCATGTTACTTACAAATTAGAGATAAGTGACTACGAAAATTATATTAATATTTAACCAAACATATCAAAAATTTGCCAATAAAAGTAATTATGTAAGGAGTATATTACTTAGTTAGTCGTAGCCTCATTCCTCATTCCTTCCGCCCCAGTATCTCTGATATTTTCATTTGCTAATCATTTCCAATATGATTACTACGAAAAAAAAACATCACAAGCAAAGCTCTATATTTGAGAGAACCTAGCAAATCAAGACATTTGAAGTCTACCAAATTGCCAGCGTGGTAGAATATGGCCTAATTCCTTTCATATTGACCAGTGAACAGCACTGGAGCGATAAAAAGGTCTAAATAAAAGGGATAATAAACATCCTCTACTTGTATCCTTTAAATTATTTGATACTTTTTTTTTAGTTCTTTTTGTATAGAAAATTATTATTTCATTTAATTTTTAAGCTAAATGAAATATACTTGCATATAACGCCCTCTCTACGCTCAGACTCGTTTCTAGATTTAGCGCGAGTGAAGCCACGGGTTCTGCTAGTAAATGTATATCAAAACTTGATAAATTATAGATAATTCAAGAACCAATCTGTCTACTGGTGAAAGCAGCATGAGAATTGGTGCAGTTTTTGAGATTACAGACCAACAGACGCGGTAGATGACTATGTTTTATAATATGTAGATAAATAAAATAAATAAATATGTTGGGACATTTACACACAGCACTATCTAGTTCCACGGTAAGGTACGAGCCTTGTGTTATGGATACTAGATGGTTGATATACTACACATATAAGTTTAAATACATACATATTATAAATATTAACACCCATGACTGCTCAACAAATGTATGCCCCCAGCGGGACTCGAACCCGCGACCGCTGGCGCAGAAACCAGGGTCACTGCCAACTGAGCCAAACGTGTCGTCTGAAATTTTGTATGCAGTATTTATCAAGCCTCAATAGTTGTACGGGTACCTGCCAATCACATGCCGGGCAGCAATTTATGAGTTCCCCACCGGCTTTTACCGATCTCTTTGCAGATAAAATGAGAAATTTCACGCTCTTTGACTTCGTGTAATTTTATGAAATGCTCCTGTGAATAAGAAAAAAATACTAAAATTGAAAATTTTGGGTTAATAATTAATCCATACTTATTATTATAGTTAAGTTTGTTTGTTTTGATTGACCTTGAAACAGACTTATTGAAACAGAGTGATGGGTTGATGACTACTTATGTTGACTTAGTGACAGGGAATTTTACATAATTGTATACTAATTAAATCGTACCTACGGACGAACTTGACTTAACAAAAAGAGACAAACCTTTATAGTGTACCTTCCAAACCCTTATTGATCTTTTAACCTTAAACTTTAGCGAGAAATAAACTAAATATACCATACCAAACTAAGCTACAAAGTGAATATTTTCTAACCGTAACAAAGGTGTGTCGTCAAAATACCAAAACTAAATTTTAGTACACAAAAAGGTCAACTTCTGAAGCGTTATGTTGTAAAATAAAATTTTGTGGCCTGGAACCCTTAACATTGTATAGGTCAAAAATGTGAAAGTATATTTTAGAAAGACTGCTACTACAAGTTTATCAACTGTATGTATTAAGTAATTTTTAACGTCCCACTGCTGGGCATGTGCTTTCCTTCAATATGATGGGAAGCCTGTGATCTGGCCACAGTCCACCATGCTGGTCTAGTGTGGATTGGCATAGTTCATATATCTTTCGAAAACTTGCTAGGTTCTCTCAGACATGCAGATTTCCTAACGATGTTTTCTTTCACCGTAAAACCGTAATCATGTTAGAAATTATCCGCACATGAATATATTACAGCCTACAGGTGCTAGACCCGGATTTGAACCCGCATCACTCAGTTATCCAAGCGAGCGCGTTACCACTGGGCTACTACTGGTACTTAATATATATATTTTTAACCCCCGGTGCAAAGGATTATTATAAATTTAACGTATGTCTGACTATAGTACTGTTGGGCCTGTTCAGCCGATTGATAGTTTTTAGCCTTTTCTAGATTGTAAAAGGATTTGAGCAACTTACACAGGTCTAATCCATTTGAGAATCTATCATACATCTACTACCGACGATCAACACTCACAGTACGTTTCTCAGCTTCCGCCCGGCTAAATTATAAGACGTTAATGAAATATTATGTTACGAACTATTTCCTATATAACCACTTGTCTTAGGCGAAAGAAAACATCTCGAGGAAACCTGGATAGTTGAGAAAATTTAGTCCATCAACCCGCACTTATCACAGTTGACTATAGCTTGACCCTCCTCGAATAGAAGGGAGGCTCGTGCCTACCAGTGAACCTCCAGAAATACTACTGTCTTGTGCCAGCAGTCGCGGGTTCGAGTCCCGCTGGGGGCATTCATTTGTTAAACTCGGATGTTTGTACTCCAGTCATGGATGTTTGTATTCATAATATGTATGTATTTAAACTTATATATGTAGTATATCAACTATCTGGTATCCGTAACACAAGCTTCCTTCGTAGCTTATGGCGCTGTGTGTAATAATGTCCCAACATATATATTGTTGTATAAGATAGTACATAATAATATTACAGTACTACATCATCCTCCGCAATAAATATGACTGTTAGCTTTTATGAGAGTATTAATTATGTAAATAAAACGTATGCTAACGTGAATTCGCCCACATTCCTTAAACACTGTCGTTGTGGTCAAAACACTAGCGTTAATGGGTTTAATGGTACCGGTAAATACTTGAGTGCACTCCAAGAGGAAGGCAGCTATTTTCTGTTAAAATATTACCCTTTTAGGATTACACGTAACTCGGCGGTCGAGTGATGTTTCAACAGTAAATGTAACGCTCAAAATAAGTATAGTATATTGTTTATCTTTTATATGAAACTGTTATTGTATTATATTACCTTTTGATCGCGGCTTCGCTCGGAAATTATGGATATTTCTCTCCTAAGACTCGTAGCATGATTAGAATATAGTAACTCTCTCTAAGAATGGGCTTTGATATGCTAATAAAATATAAAATTAAGTTATAGGTTCAAATATAAGAAAATAATAAAGAGCTTTAATAGTATAAAATGATAGAAAGTATTACTGGCAACACATTGTTATAAAAAAAGGATTTTTACGGCTAAAAGAAAATATTGGAAAAAAAGTGTTTTTTATTAATTTCCTCATTCTATCGGGCAATATATGCTGGTTTTTTCATATATTGTACTGCAAGTCATAAAAAATTTGCGATTTAATGCTTTATCGATAAATATATTATTATGGTTTTAACTTTTGTCACTTATATATCTTTACATATTACCAGTGTGTAATTTTGATATTCAATTTACTTACTTATCCGAAATACTGTGAGCAATCCCAAACTAATATCTAATATAAATCGTACGAGTATATCAATACTATGCAATTTGAGATAGAAGAGACTTGTAAACAACTATGCTTTGTTAATCAAAGCTATCAGAGCTAGTTAGTAGAATGGATGTTTGAAGGTAATATATTATGTGTACTATAATATATAATATATAATTTAAATAAAAAAAATACAGTGTCGGGCCACAGTCTACTTAGTTTAAGTGTAGTTAGTTAGCATATATCGCTGGTTTTAACAACGCCAAAAAAAATAAAAATAAAAATAAATTCAAAAGGCACGGGCGCTTAACGCCTGTGGATGTTAGGATGTATTCAGTAAAAATAAAAAAATATATAGGTATATAATTTGTAATATATAATATATTCATGTGTGCGTGCGTGCATACGCGCTTGTTTGTCCGAGACACACAAACATCCACGCACACACGCATAAGTCTCTAATATAGACATAAATGTATAGCAACACAAACTTGTTATATTTAATCGAATCATTAGCGATCGAACCTACAAACGTCGTATAGACAGATATTTGAACCACTAAATCAGGTCAGCTTATATAGCTATATGAGTATTTTTATAAAATAAAATTAAAAATAAATACCGCAGCTTATACTACGTTTACACTACGTGAGGGGAAACTTCCTCGAAATAATAATATACATGTATATTTTAGAATTAACCAATTGAACTAGAGAATCAAGTCAACATCCAGCATTCTGTTTTGATTAGTCTTGCCGTATTGCAGAAATTCTGTTATATTGTTATACAAGTTTTTGTCTATTGCTTTGCTCTATTGCTTTGTATTTAAGCATATTTATCTAAGATTGCTATTTATAATGTTGTTACTTATTACCAAATTAAAAAAATAGTGGATTAAACCTACTATTAGTATGAAAATTATCTCTAGATATTAACATTAACTAAAAAAATCGATATGTACGTAATAATAATTAATAATAAATTAATAAAAAAAAATTAATAAAGTTTTTCATAAATCCCACGGCTGGGCATTAGCCTTCTTTCGAATACGAGAGGAATTACAATTGCACTACATACATTAAAACGCTGTTTATTAATATTTTATAGACTGGTACGTTTACCAATTATTATCAAGGCTATATTGTAATATTATAATGAATTATATTATATTTTATAAGATACAGCTGAAAACAAAAATTATTCATACACATATTAAAAATGTTTACTTTTCTTTTACTTAGAAATTCAATCTTTTTTTGATAACCCGTCGCTTCAGTTATGAACGTTATGAATAAAAGAATACCTATAAAAGTGAACTAAATGAACTCTATAAAGTTGCTACGCTTATTACGTGGAAATCTAAAAGTTAGATCAAGGGTGAAGTACCTACGTATCATACTTTTATGATTCAAAAACTATAACGAAATATTTTAAAAGAAATTTATATGTATAATATAATAGAAATTAAAAGAAGTGAGAATTCAATTTATATTATACCTAGTTCTATATTTTCTCTACAGAAGATTTAGAAAAGAATATAATTTAAACATTATTATCTATTAAATTTCACCTAAATTGGTTCAGCGCTTTTCCATTATGTATAAAATGTTGATGATTTCACAAAATATAAAGAATTATTTTTATTTTACTTATAATAATTCTTTTGTATACAATATTACGTCAGAGACATGTACGATTTTTCTAATCGCAAACACATTTTCTCTCTATTTACACTTCAAACGTTTAATATTAATGTTAGTTTGGGATCTAGTACAGTTCGAAATAGTCGACCTAAATCGATTCGCTTCGATCTGAATTCAGGCCTTGCAAACTACAGCCCTGTCACAAATAATATTGGCATTTCCAAAAATAAAATTATTCCTCGATAAGTGTTTGTTTAGCAATTTTGAAATAAACGGATTCAAATAAAAAATACGACGTTATTCTGTTAGGAGATAAGTTGTAAAAGGTTTATAGGGTAAGGTAAGTGAAGCGCTTTTCATTTTATGTAAATGATGAATGTAATATAGGGTAAAGATTTACAGAGGTTGAGTAATTACATAAAAATATACATATTACTATTTCTGTTTTATAAACCAACTTTTGGATAAGCAATTATTTAAGTATATTAAAGCACCAAAATAAGCTACATATAGCCATAAAATTATGGTTATCATGGTATATGATATCATAATAACAGTAAAGAATGAAAATTTACATTAATTATACGCAGGTAAACCTGCAGGAAAACATAGGCTATTGTTACGAACAAAATTTACCATCTCCGTTTGAGTCTCCCCGTCTTTTGCTTGAACTGTGAAAATTGTTTATTTTAATATTATATTTATTATTACTACTTGCTTATATAAAATATATATGAAAATTTGATGAGAAATATGATTGGATGAAAAAATTACTCGTCATAACATAGATTGTATAAAAATGTAAATTTAATGTAATGTAAATATGTAAATAATAAAAAAAAAAATATTTTTTTTAATGTATTCGCTTTTCACTATTAGAAAAACTGTGTTGACAGCTACTGAATTGCAAACAATATAATTACACTTTGCACTTCGTGAATGTATTAATGGCCATAATAAATACCGAGCTTTCATCTGTTTAAGTTGTAACTATCATGAGGTAGTCGTTAATTCTGCTAGTTTCAGTGTACTCATGTTTTCTTCAAGTAAAAGCTTTATTTTTTCTTGTTATTATCTTATTTGACTAAATTGAAGCTTAGAGAATAAAAATAATATATCCATTTATAGTCAGTACATAATATTGTGTATTGTATATTGTACATTTAGTTATTATATTGCAATTAATGGCATTCTCATTTCAAACTTAATTTTGTTCTACGAAAATGCGCTTATACAAACACTTATGTGGAAATCAACACTACTAACCCCCTTAAATACGATATAAACATCTTTCTCTTATGCATTTAACCTCTACGCCCCATCGGCTATAAGTAGGAACACCATAACAACCATGGGGTAGCCTACGGTCCTCATTTTCTATCTAAAAGTACCAGGAGGAACCCTCATCGAACACAACCGAGGCATTCAAGTGAAAGAACGTTATTGTGAGCTGTATCAACACTACTTTACATTTATGCCAAAAATAAACATATTATTAATAAAATTACTAGAGAACTTTCCTCAGATTTATTTTGATTTTTACCCAGCTTGTGTCTTTTCAAAAGCTTTACAACAATCATAGTCACAGTCAAGATTCTCCCGTTTTCTATAATGAATTCTTTTTTTTATAATGAAGATTCGCTTATTAATTTGAAGCTAAAAACGTTATAACAGCTCTTATACTAAAGATATAAACAGAAAGGCATTTGACAATGTGCCAAGACGGGTAATTTCGATACCGTTATGGATGTTTAGTGTTAAGGCAACGTCATTAGGACGTGTGCCCACTTACGATTAGTTCAGCTTGTTATACACGTACACAAAAAATGATGTAAACAGTATTTGGGCTTGCAATTGAAATATGTATAACATTTGAAAAGATGTAAAGGAGAAGTAAAGATGAAAATAAATTTTCCATACCATTTTACATCTATCATTATAATATTTTATTTATTTTTATTTTATTTATTTATAAAAGTACATTAACAACATACATATTAATACATTTATGAACATTAATTATTAAAAACAAGAAACAGTCAAATATGTAAGTTTCTAAAAGTGTACATAACATTCACTTGTCATAATCAAAGGTATACATTCAGATCAATAATTCCATAAGATTAGTATAATTAATGAATAAATACAATTTAAATAATCAGCATTAGTCAACAGTATATTATGAAATAGCATATTATGAACAATTGCAAAAATATTGTACCTACCTATTTGTATTTTTCATAAAAATATATATTTCATACTAATGATTTTATATTAATTTTATTACATATATTTTGAATTTATTTTAATTTAATTGCGGTATGTATGACACAGCACTAAAGAAGTTTTACTTTAACCGTACGTAAAGGTCATACGCATTATTTTTTTTTGTATTGTAAAGTTGTGTCACGAGTAACACAAATTGACATATTTCCCTGTTCATACCTATGTTTTCAATAGACTTTTCAAACTGTTCAATTGAAACTCAAAGTATGCCATGGTTAATGCCTAAACATCTGCCGAATTCTCTCATAAAACAAGTATTATTTTAAAACGCGTTTCACCCGAAAACAGTTGGTTGTGCCAAAAAACTTTAATGGTCTCTAGTAAATTTTTCTAGGTTACATGTTGTCTAATAACTACTAAGAATACGAGAATATACTGAAAGGCTAAAGTGAAAAAAATACATTAATTACTAACCTGATGTATATTACGTAGAAACATCATGCATACATTTCCGGTTAACCTTGAGGTAAAAATGAAGTTAGTTCTCTCTGAAAATGAAGCTATAAAAGATGGATGTGAAACTTTAAGTGCTTTTTCTTAAAATTATCCTATCATCATCATCCGAGCGTTTGTCCCGGTTGCTGCCGTGGCTTTCACCATCAGAGCCCGGGGTCCGCTTTACTTATCATCCGCCTCCACTTCGGCCGATCTTGCGCATCCATGTGGGTTAGTCCATTGGCACGCATGTCAGCCATTACGACGTCAAGCCAGCACTTCTTGGGCCTGCCCCTCTTTCGAGGTCCCGGCGGGGGTGCCATGGCTAGACATCTGTTCATCTGTCTGTCTTAAAATTATCCTATGTAGAACCCTTAATAGAGCTCAATTTATGATAAATTTGCTGAGAGTAAACTAAATATTATGAAATCACAATTCCATTAAGTTGTTAAATCCTATAAAATTATCATATATTACGTGTAAATCTAATCATATCTCCTTACACCTAACAGATCCTTTGAGACACTAATTAGAGCTTCCCTTCACATTCGTGAATTACTTCATTTATTCGCACGCTCCTTAAATATGTATGAGAACACTTGAAACTCGAGCAAGGAAAACGAAGTAAGCGAACTTAAGTATCACTCAGAAGTTGGTGAAATTTTACTACGTAAAAGTTTAACCACCACGCTATTAAGGCTTAGAGACAATGTACAGTCAAATACAATATTCAGGAAAATCTATTGTAGTTGAAAATGTTTCATTGTTCCTTGGACTATTGTCGTTCAGCGCTAACTAATGGAGACTGCATTGTCTTAGACTGTACTGACTCAGCCTGATCCAGTTTGGATCGGGATTTTAATTACATAAGACCTGCCTTTCGATTGGGAAATAAACTGGCGAATGTCAGGTTTTGAGAATCTTTTGGGAAAGAAACGCCTAGGGATATTGTCCTTTCACAAGAAATTGGCGTTCATATAAATTGTGTATGTACACATTACACATATTCATAATGATTAAAATAAGCATTTACGGTATGTTATTATTCAAATAGTTTGACCCATGGTTGGATATTTAAAATACAGTAAAATACATGATTACTCAAAAAATTTGCATATTGTTGAAATATTTTAGTGTATATAAAGGTTCACGATAATTTGTCTGACTGTGTACAAGTTGATTTTTACTATTTTGAATAACCTAATATCTTCATGCTTCGATATTGGGTTAGGCATTAAATAAGATTCATTAGTTCACAATCCCCGTTAGTTTAAAATAACAAACTTAATTATAGTATTAAATAGACTAAAGAAAGCTAAATATAAATACTATATAAAAATAAAAAGATACTCTTAATTTATTCCTTCGCTGAACTCATTGTATCTAATCTCTAATAAGCTTTTGCTCCATTTGTTTATCTTTCACACATGCTTCGTCGCATTTCATTCGAATAAATACAACTTAATAAGAATATATTAAATTGCACACATTTCATTTCTCTTTTTAAGCAGACAATTGTTGCAACTGCATTTTATCTCAAAATGAAAAATTGATTTTAATTGCTTTTATACGTACCTTTAATATTCGTTCATGCTAAATATAAAAGATTTGATTCACGATTTCAGTACTTATTCTACACTAGCTGCGCCCCGCGGTTTCACCCACGTAGTTGCCGTTCCCGTGGGATTACAGGGATAAAAAGTAGCCTATGTCCTTTTTGAAGGTCTTCTCTATCTGTGTACCAAATTTCATCGAATTCGGTTCAGCGGTTTAGGCGTGAAAGCGTAACAGACAGACAGACAGACAGACAGACAGACAGACAGACAGAGTTACTAGTTAGTTAGGATTAGGTTATTAATACTAGGGAAATTCTGAACGACTCGTTGTGTGCTTGCGGTCGAGAGTTCAACTTCCGCCGGGAACATTTATTCCATTAATGAACATGAATGTTTATACTCCCAACATTGACATTTATATTTATAATATGTTACAAATATGTAGTTTATCAGCTATTTTTTATCTTATTAGCAAATTACCCGCATCCATAATAAAAAAAAAATGACTTAAAACGTTCTCTATTTACAAGACATACAGCATAAGAGTAATTATATTATTATGAAATAATTATAAAACCTAAATTTCTAGTATTGTAAAGTATCCTCTCCTCCTGGTAATTATACTATAAAGAACAAAACTCAGGGGGAATATTACTTATGAATAATAATAATAGAAATATTGAGTGTTTTTTAATCTTAACTATAGCAGCATTTCATTAAATAAATTCTATGAAATCTCTCCCTTCAGTACTGTCTTCACAACAAACATCTTAATATGAACACAATTAAATGATACATCCGAACAATTCACAATTTCAATTGAACTAAAAGATGATTAAAAAAACAATGTGCCTTTATTTCTACATTAAAAATAATTATCATATGAAAAAAAATATATAAAATAAACTGATAGTCATTTTAACAATATTTGAAACATATTTATTTACTAGAATATCTAGGCGTTCGTGTCCGGTTTCCTTTGATAAAAGCATGATGATAATTAATTCCACATTTATTTTCATATTAACAGTCTCCTATTACAAACTGAAGCAACAACATTACTAATTCATTCATACATATTAAAATGAATTTCATATTAGTTCTTTATGTAATTTCTCTATTTTGGAGAAGTAATAATTGTGGATTGGTCACAAATTTACTCGGAACTGTTACTAATGACGTTGATAAAATAAGTAAAGGCGAGGTTGTTGAAACGTTAAGTGAAGAAACAAAAGAAATAGCCGGTGACTTAGGTGATTTGCTCTCATTAAAAAAAAGTACAGAATCACCTAAAAGTAAGCCAACAAATTTAAATAAACCTAAAGTTGAACAAACAAACAATAACGAAGTAACGAATAAGAACGACCTACCAAATAAAACAGAAGATAAGACAACCCAAGCTGTCCAAAAAAGTGAAAATCATGAAGATGAAATTAACACGATAAGTACTTTAATTGATGAAAGTGTTCGTACAGAAACTGTTACCAGCAATAATCCTCTCGAAACAACATCAGAGGACGATCTTGATATATATAGATCTATTTTTGTTGCTGGTTGCCTACAAGGCTATGAAGTTGCAAGTGATGGATCTTGCCAAGAAGTAATTACGGATTAGTATAAGCTCTATAACACATTATTTTGATATTTTTATTTTTTATTTTACTATGTTTATAATTTAAAAAATGATTCATATTTAGTAGCATTATATAACGTTCTCACCTGTAACCAATTGATAAATAAAAATATACTGCTTAATTAATTTTTAACATGTTTTACTTATCTTAATTAAGTACTTATCAGAAGCAACCTCTTTATAATGATCGTACTATATAATACTTAATTTACAAATTCAAAACAATCAAATTCAAGTGAGACTCTTTTGAAGAACCCAAAAGCATTTGTTAAAATCATTTTAACTTCACATGAAGTATTATAAAAGTTTTAAAGTGTATACATTTAGGTCCCAGTGGAAGAGAATTCAATCCTTTTACGTGGCAATAAACGTCTTGCGGCTAAGCTTAGATGTAACAATAAATCTGTGTTACTTCAGGAGATGTACGTATGTGATGGTTCCAGTGGTACTGAATAAAGCTAAGTTAACTTCTGATTTCCTTTCACAGTGTAATCAATCGTTATTTACAAAACTTTTCTCGTTATTTGCGGCAACATTATTAATGCTACTTCGATAGTACTTACTACTAATTATAATTATACTCTATGTACATATATGTATGTACTTAATGTACTATTTAGTTAGTAGAAGGAGTGAAATAATAATAATGTATGATAGGTGAATTGGTAAATCTATAAGGCGTATCGATTCATTATTTATATGAGTATAATAAGTCACGTTGGATTTTCGGTAATCAATCAATAATATTACGTTTTGTAAACATCGTAGGACACATTTTCGTTGAAGTTCTGTACTAACATAAAGTCGCTAAAAAATTACTAATATTAAAAATTAAAATCGCAAAAGAATTAATTAATAAACGAAAACGTTAATTAGGTAAATACTTTTAATAAAGCAAAATTTCCAAAAGATATATTATGTACATATAATAAAAAAAATATCGTCCAACTAACTATATGGAAACCGTACGTTTTATGACATCAAAGTAAAAGAGGGAATATCTTTACTCTCCTAGCTTTGAGTCAGCTTTTTTGGATGTCAGCCAGTGACCAGTCATTTGTCTGATGCACCTTTGTGCCAGTAGATACGTTATCTGGCTTTATAGTGATTTACGGTCTTTTATGTTATAGGAAAACTTTTAAAATTATCTTTTTTATATAAAATTTTTATTCTAACATCTGTAAGTCTATCAGCATTATTAAATATTGTTTGTTCTTTATATGAAGATACAATTTTCGATTGTGTCCGTTATGGAGATCAGAGGGCAATCTAAGCCAATTTATCTTAATTATTTATGCACAATATATGCAAAAAATAGGTTTGTCATAATTTTATGTCATGACCTTTTTTAAAGTTATATCTGTTATCAGAATCCAAATGTTAGCATATAGTTTAATTATATCTCATTATACCCGTCTTTGCATTATTTTATGTAATTATTGATTGACTGATTTCCCATAAAAACTTTCATTCCCCTCACTATCTATTGGTATCACCCCTACCCTTAAGGGTATTCCTCCTGACTTCTGAGATAAAAACCATCCTCTTTTTTTCTTTCAAAATCTAATATTTGTGCCAAACTTCATATAAATCGGCAGAGCTGAATAAACGGATTTTTATTATATTCCAAACAAACATACATTTTTCCCTTTTATAATAGTAGTATAGACAAACCGTAACTTAACTTAAAATTCCCACAAGAAATATGGCGTGTTAATAATTCAGTTTTACACCGCGATGAGCTTTCATTATTTTCGTAATGAAATTCTGAATAAAATTTCTCCAACAATGACCTTTGTAAGAGAATACGCAAATTAGCACTTAATTTAGATAAAGATGTTTTCATCTGTGCGTTGTTAAAATATTTGAAATCAGAAATTGCATTTAGACGGCACAATGTACATACTTCATTTGAATTGTATATATATATTTGAATAACGAAACGTAATAAAGAGACCGTTAAAATCATAAACGAAGTTATACATTTACGATTGGTACGATGCGATAGAAAAGCGTTATATTTCGCATTTCATTTCAATTTTTTTTATAATATGTTAATTATATATTTTTTTACTTGAACATGCTTTCTTTCTTTCCTTTAACCGGTGCATAAATCAATTCTTCTTAATACAAAGCACATATACACGCACAAGCTCACACAATTTCACAAAGTCAATTTTCATTTGTAGCTTCAACATTAATGCTTTCCAAAACAGACTTTAAAAGTAGTAGTAGTAAGTAAGTACACAATAGCATTTAGTTCGATATATTTTCAGTATCTCATCGCGCACTAAACTTTCTTATGTATCTATCACTTCTTAAAACCGTAAAGCATTTTCTAAACTACTTTATAGGTAAAAAGGTAAGTTGGATCTTCTGTAGACTGAAAGACTCTCAAAAGTCCTTTGTGGAACATCTCCAGAATACTTTGAGCGACGCAAACACTCATCGAATGTTTGCTAAGGCCTCACTTTGAAAGATCTTTTGGTAAGAACGTTACAAGTTATTTTATGAAATGTTTTAAGAAAATTAAATTTAAGTTTCTAAGAAATGACATGAGCAAGCAATACTTTCAGTAAATGAACGTATCGTGACGCTACGTAAATTACTTCACATAGAAAGACAAACTCAATTTGGATAAAACTTTTATTTGTTCACAATATATAAGCAATATCTTCGCCAATAATCTATGTCTTAAGATCGCTTTATAAATTCCTAGAAAAAACCTTTTAATAGTGGAAAAATTACCAATCAACGTGTTTCTGAAGTTAAAAAGTATTACTAAAAGAAAGTTTTGTAGAATATAATTTCTCAGACATTATCCGTAGAGTAAAAACTCAAGTACAATATGATTTACAACCTTAATAATTTGTGGCAATTAAAAAATCATAAAGGAGCCAATTAAAGTAACTAGGCCATATACGTTCGTGTCGCGGTGAACGTAGTCCATGAATTTTTATGAAACATTTCAGTTTTAATTTACATGTTTTATTAACATCAATGGAAAATTATATTTATATAGAATTACAGAATCTTGATTATTTTACCGCTCCCTTCACCACACTCGCTTAAGACAAAAATGTATACAGTCGAGTTGACAACCTCCTCCTTTTTTAAAGTCGGTGTAAAATACACTCTTTTTTAATAATATAAATGACACATCTGAATTGGTTTTTCTTTTTATTTTTAATAGCATTAATTTTTTTTGTTGGTAAAAAAGGGGCAGGAGGCTCACCTGATGGAAAGTGATCAATGATCATCTCCGCACATGGCCCAAATCTACAAGCCAGGCTTGCAGATGCGTTGCCGGCCTTTCAGGAAAGGGAGGAAGGGATGAGTGAGGGATGAGGTAGGGAAAACGGAGGAGTATGGGAAAAGGAAGGGAGGAGGGATGGGCAGTGGGCCTCCCGGACTCTTATTTACCGGACGAAACGCGACAGCATAGCTGCCACTTCACGCCAGTCTTCTGTGAGAGAGCGGTACTACACGGGGCGTGCCGGCCTATTCGGCTGCTACCCGAAGGTAACAAGCATGGCACTACCACTTAAGGTTATTTAGCTTGACAGAAAACGTATGCTTCTTATTCCTTTCTTTTTCGGGATTTTAAGACTTTATTCATCTTCATCGTCTTCTTCTCTTTGTAGTGTCTTATGAAAATTAAAGCATTTCTTAGTTTAGTAGTAAGATGAAGATTCTTAATAAATTTTTTTATTAAAATACTAAACTTACACATTTATGGCATGCTCTATCTTTGATGCATGTGATATTTAAAATTTATCTAATCCAAAATTTATAACGAAAGTAATTAGCTAAAGAAGTCAATGATTTTTCTATTCATTTCATGCAACGTTTACAACTTTAAGGCATCTTTATTAATTAAGGATAATAGTTAAAAAAATAAATTACTACATAACAGGTTAAATGTACATTTACTGTAATCAAAAAACGCAAAATCTTTAAACGGGAATTCTTATATTTTATTATTAATGTATTTATGCTAAAATGTTATTTATTCTAACAATTATTCTTGTTACATATTAAACACACCTAGTGGCAAAGCATTTGCTTGAAAGCTATTTAATAGTTTAGACGGAGAGTAATTGGCTATAGTGGTTAATGGTTGTTCTATGCATTTCATACAACGTTTCAAAGGTTTAAGCTAGATTATAATGTCGGCACCTCGACAGCCGAATAAAGGAATATATAGTGCACGAAAACGAGATAGGCATCAGCTATTAACACTCTAGACCTTTCACCGCTTTAAACCTGAGATTTTGATGAAAGCTATTTCATGAGGTATCAGAGTTTCACTCGATATTGAAAATTTCAACGTCAACTTTTTCTTAAGCGTAACCCAAATTGAAATGAAAGAGGTTAAATAAAAAAAATTACTTAGTAAATAAGTGATTGCTATTTAACATTATAACCTACCTATATCTACTATACTACTACTACTACCAGGCCTGGCTACGTGATGCTGTGGCACACTTAAATGAGTTGATTTAAATTTTTATTACCAAATTATTAAAATATAGAATTCTAAGTTTCATCTAAATCGGCTTAGCTTACGACTAGTTTTCGCTTCGCTTGGGTCGTCCCAAGTGGGAAAATTAAAAACAAACTATCACTAGAACACCACACATGTTTTGTGATAAAAATAACTTATGTGCTTGCGCTAAATATTATTATGATTTATGCGTGAACTCATTTTTATTTAAATCCTTTCTACAGATCAATATCTATAGTTCTTGATTCAAGCTCTGATCTAGGTAAGTTTAGTTTTAGAATTTTTATTTAAATAGCCCAGAATTGGAAAGTAAATGATATTTCATGCTGCCTTGGAAAATAGTACCTGTAGTGTTGAACTTTCTTCCCCGCGGAGTATGAGAGTGACAGGAATAGAGAGGTAACTTGCTTTTCATATTATGATTTTCAGTAATAGAAACAAGATTTTTTAAGGCATGTTTCGGAAATTTATTAACATTATGATAATAAATCATGAAGTGGCTTTTTCCGTTAAATTATGAATCCTTCCTTAATAATTCGAGTTTTATATAAGTATGAGTACATATAAGGCACAAGCAGTACCCGCAGCTTTTCCCGAGCTCAAAATTCGATCACTAACAAATTTCACAAGCAAAAGGCAAAATTAAAAGTTGCCTGAAAATGTCATGAAAATTGTTTCAGCCATTTCCTTAGAGAAGTCCATAGAGAACACACATAACTTCATCTCATCATAATTTAATATATATTATATAATAAGGATAAACACATTATTTTAAATCTCTCGTTTGTAATGTAAATAATAATATACTGTTATTTAGGATAGTTGTAGAAAGATAAATCAGCTTGCGCAACAAAAGTATCTTCACACGCGAGCGCCTACGACACGACTCAATGGACGAGCTTTTGGAAGGAAGCCAGTGGCCAGCATTAACTTGACGGGTCTTTTATGCTACAGTGCTATCTACTAGGCTTTGACTTTAAAATTTTACTCGGTGAAATCTAACATCACTACGAACATTGGTTAATATAAGCTCTTCGTTTTCATATGTAAAGTATGGGTTTTCTTATTTTCGGTGTAGATATTGTCAAATAATTTTGAAACTTAGATATTATGTGAAGAATGAAAGAAAAAACTAATCAAAGTTACAAAAAGCCATTTTACACACACTCAAATACACCCACTTGGCTTACAAAACGAGACTTGTATGTAAATTAGGGTTAATTAATACATAGAATTATTACTCTTTAATTATAAAGGTCCACTTACTTGAAAAACATTTTGTAATTATTTCTTTTACCCTTAGGGGTATTTTTTATTAATAATGTCTACCCTTAAAGTATCCTTAAAGTAAAGTAAGTATAATATCGTGAATCAGAGACAAGAAAAAGCTAAAAGTACATTTTCCTTTTTGGAATGGATCAATAAATACTTATATACCATAATGAATACAAACATACATACGAGTATAAGACACATTTTTATATAAATATTATATAATATCCCTAGAGACTTCTTCAACCCTCATCATCAAATTGCGTAATACGTTAAGTCCTTCTGATACACTGATATTCGTTGGATCATTACAGTACACTTTATGTAATTTATGTATGACTTACAAATAATAAGTAATTATATTGTATCTAGATTCGGTCGTAGATTATATATTACAAATAGTATGTCCATTTGTAATTTTGATATAGAATTATTAATATTAATATAATTATAATTTAATGAAAAAACTGACTTTCTGACTAAAAAGTAAAAAAAATCACTTTGATAGCTTTTATTTACTATAGATACCTAGATCAGCTGATGTTTTCGAATAAGTTTCGGCCGGATTTAAGATGGATATCTAAAATGTATGTATAAGCTTTAATTTCAGCTGAGTTTATATATGTTAGCTATTTTTACATATTATTTATTTCCTTTTGTGTTTAACAACAGGAAAATCCGATGGAAAAAAAAATCATTTGTTGTAAATAAATAAAATAACTAAAAGCATAATATGCTATAAAAATAAAGAATTACTATTACGGACAATGAAAATTCAATTAAATCTACAAGAAGACAAGATATAATATTTATGCAGACGGATCACTACTACGTATACTACTCACTACGAAAAGATTAATTTACCTACGGCTACGCCAACGTAGAACACAAACGAAGTTTCTAGAAATAGATAATAACTAAAGAATAAATAAATATGTTGGGACATTATTACACACAGCGCCATCTAGTTCCGTGGTAAGCTACAAAGCTTGTGTTACGGATAACAGATAGTTGATATACTACATATATAAGTTTAAATACATACATATTACAAATATGACCCATGTATACCCATGACTGAAGTACAAACATCCGAGTTTAAAAAATGAATGCCCACAACGGGACTCGAACTAACTAGCGCAAGAAAGTAGGGTCACTACAAACTGCGCCTAATGTGTCGTTAATAATATATCGAAAAAAAGTTATACATAGCTCTGACGCAAAGAAACTTTTATTCAATTTAGAGCAAAAACTTTATAATATCATGTATAATTACAGGAAAAACCATAGAGCCAATTAATTACTTCTCACAATAAAAATAAGTTCATTGAGCGTACATCATCAGTCTTCCATACTCGGTTTCATCGCAACAGGTAGTTCTTTATTACTCCTCACGTTTTTTCCATTGAGAGTTTATTTATATGTAAATTTAAAATATAAACTGGTATGTATATTTTATGATAATCACATAATAGTATAAATAAAAATATAAGGAAATTGCACTAAATAATAGCTCTTGAAGTAAATATTATTATTCTTGATATTTTATTCATTATATTAATTTATTAATTAGAATCAACGTACCTTTTATCAAAATCTATCCTGTGGTTTTCTATTGATACGTTTTCTTTCTTGGATAGACAGACAAACAAACAAAAATCTAAAAGTGATAAATCCCATTCCGTTAGAATTTTATCATGCTCATACATACAAGTATAGGTTAATAAAATATATGAATCTACTTTTATGTAAACTCTAGAAGAATAAAGTAATGTATATATAACTTTAATGTGTGTTGATGACACGTTTAGCGCAGTTTGTGACTCTACTTACCAAGCGGTCGCGGGTTCGAGTCCCGCTGGGGGCATTCATTTGTTAAGCACGGATATTTTACTCCAGTCATGGGTGTTTTAATTTATAATATGTATGTATTTAAACTTTTATGTAGTATATCAACTATCTGGTATTCGTAACAAAAGCTTCGTAGCTTAACACGGAACTATGGCGCTGTGTGCAATTATAATGTCCTTACATATTTTTTTATATTTATTATTTATTTATATATTTATATTTCAGTAATAAATAATACGCATTAAATAGTGTTTTGCCCTTCGTAGCGTCCTATTGCTTGAATTGACTAGTGCAACAGCTGGGATTAGAACCGCCTTCGGTTACCCAAGTACCCGACCACTACGGTATCACTGCCAATGAATAAGAAAAATGCAAAAAGTAAATTAATTTGTAATTTAAATCCGCTCTCGCTACAACTAACATTACATAAATGGAATAAATAATAAGGGAACAAAAGACCTGAATATTTTCCGAACCCACGAACGTAACTTTGTAAAAATTAGGCTTCTATTTAAAATTCATCACACGAAAAAACATTTACTGGTACAATCTTTATGCCTTTAATTTACCGAGTTTATTTCGCTTTTATGAACGCTACATGACTGAGGATATGTGTAAATCTTTTAACCGCTACCTTTGTGTTTGTTAGGATATAAGGTTTAATTGTCATCTGGCCAGAGATCTAGGTTATAAGGTTAGTTACAGCATCCAAACTGCTTAAGAAAGTAATATTAAAAGACAAAATATTTTGACGTTTTACGTGAAAAAAGATATTTAATGATTCCATAATAATATGTGAAACTTACTTTAAAAAAATTTTTAGTTTATATTATGTTTATCTAATCGTATTTTTATGTCAGTTGCTCACTGTTCGTATGACCGTATTTTTTTATTTACTTTATATCTTGTCTGTCAAAGAAGACGAATGTTACAGGTTATTTTCCTGTAGTATTAAAACGTATTTAAACTGATTTATAACTTGTCATACTAATTTTGAATTATTGCTTTTTTAATTAAAAAGGTATACCAACTTAAAATCTCTTTTAAAGTAATTATTTTCTCTTACTCATTTAATTCTTCTAGAAACAGTTAAAACTTTGAATTATAAGGTTTTTATAAAAAAAAACACTATAGACGAAGATGCTGCCTTATATAAATACTACGATATTAATACGAATTGAATACTTTTCTTTTGAAGTAAAAAATCAACATTGATGCATTTTTACCACGAAAACGAAAACTCAAGTTTATTGATACCCATTTCTCATGAGGATGTCGTAGGGTTTTCAAAAGTTTATTTGTTGTACAGCATTTGTGTACAAAAAGTACCAAAAATAACCCTTCTATAGACATCACGTGTCCCGAAGCGGTCCACGTATAAAATTAAAGAGCGAAACGGCCTCAAAGCTTTGTATAGTTTGTAATACTAACCAGTGAAAAAAAGTTTAACCGCAACCGTCATTGAAACCGGGACCATCTCTTATGGACTTGATTCGGACGTGACATGAATCGAATATAGAGGGCGTATATTTTACAACTCAATATAGTAGGGTTCCGTAATACACTCACGTAGACCCGTGATTTCGTGTGATTTCTTTTCGGATTAACGGTCGTGGCATTTGTTATACAAAACGGTGTAAGGGCTCTTGATGGAGAGACAGACTTAGTGGAAATAGTATTTTTTTCTATATATTTTCCCTTTTATTTACTTTTTTAAAGTTGTTTCTTTCAGATTTTTAGTTATTTAGAAAACAGTAATAATTTGAATATAATTTTAATAATTTTAAGCATCCAGATTCTACTACATATCAATTTGAAACCAAAATAATATGAATTTGTTATTAAAAAAAGAAAGTATATGTACCTACTACATTTTTATGTGTAATAGAGAACCCATTTGAATATTTTTATCGACCACCCAAATATTTTACAACTCAATAGACAGGGATCCACGGTTAAGATTATCATTCGATATAGAATTTTCGAGTGTCCTTTATGGGACCCTTAAGGGGAAAGGGCATACGGGTATATGGCTGATACATGATGGGCTTGAAATCGAACGCCTTAAGCATTGAGATATTCAGTCCTTGCTTTCTTATGAAAATCGTTTCTATTCTTATACTGTATACATATCAAGAATATTATAATATTTTATAAAAAGAAATATCAATATTGTGATGCTAATATCAAGTTATGGGCTGCGCTAGACTATAATTTGTTTGGTATTTAACAATCGTTACGAGTAAACAATCATTTTTTACAATTTTTAAAATCAGAAATATACAAAAAATATTAGTATGGTTTACTAATATTTGTTATTAACGTAAAAATTGAAAGTTAATTTTCCATATTTGGCACATTTTTATTAAACTTACCTCAATCCTGCGACTTACGCCTAGTATTGCTAGTCCGAATAACTTTTCCCCAACGACCTTCAAAGATAATAAGATAAAGATAATGTCAAGAAGCTTTTGGAGTATTTAGGGGAAGGTGAAAAATATTTCACTACAGTAGACGCTTTAACGTGACACAAAGGTTGAATTTGCACAATAGAACCTCTACTATCGCTTGCAAACAAAAAACTTCGAACAACATTGCGATAAGAATAAAATAAGTCAGAAATGTCTAAGGTAAAGTAAGAAAAAATTATAATAAGTATTATTATCACAATCCAGTAATTTATACGATCATTTTTAAGAATTCTAATATTTCGTAAGAAATTGAAATAATAGAACTACTGAACTAAATTCAGTTAAAAAAACATAACTAATGTACATATTAGGTCTTTATAGTAAAAGCGGTAAGAGTCGCAAATACTTTCTGACCCTTAAGAGATCTGAAGGCACTTTTAAAGGACCCCATATAATAGAGCTTAGGGAAAACCACCGAAGGTAGTCCTTTCTACAATTTTCACGTGCGTGGTACATATTAACGTGTGAGTAGGTACTGTGTGTATACGTGCACTATCAAAAACGACTTTAGTGAATAAAAAATTATTTAAGACGTATTAAATTCGGGCAGAATTACCCTTAAATATTTTTTTTATAAACTTTAACAAAATCTCTCAAAAGAATCCTAATGTTGATATATTTTCTAACAAACTATATAAATATAAGATCTTAAAGATAGCATTTAGATTTAGTTTAGATTTTAATTTTTGTTTGCTTTTAAATATAAGTTATCATTTCAATGGAGCTTAATTACATATACTAACTGTGCATAGCATGTACGTTACTTATAATGTTGTGCATACCTTAAGTTAGATGTAATACAAAAAAGATTTTTGAATGTTTTAGATATTAAGTTTGTGTATATTTCTCTAGTTTAGCCTTATATTTTAATAAATAAATAAATAAAAATATAATAACATCTATAGTGCAAGTAAAATTTATAGTTCAAGTTTAATTTCCAATACCAGAACTCTAACTAGTATAATTTATTTTAAATCAAGTTTGAAGTTGGCAACTGCAATGCTTGTAATTGTCTAAAACGGTGCCGATATTTAAGTAAAATATTTGCTCACTCTTAACGTCCCACTATTGTAGATAAAGCTTGCCTTAAAATACAACAAAATAAAATATAAAATAATCTACCGGTCTAGTCAAATATGGGTTAGTGAACTTACGCGTCTTCGGGAAGCTACTTATATGGTCTTAGACGTGCAGATTTAATTACGATGTTCTTATGATTGTTCTGACATCTATATTACCAAATGACTTCATGATTTTCAGGATTTTCACTTCAATTTTCCAAATGTACGAGACCCGGTAATTGAACCCGCTTCACGCTGTTTCAAAAGCGAGTGTGCCACTAATAGGCAACTATATCAAAGTCGCTACCGACACTTCGTTGTTAGCCGCCTGGTTCGCGGATTTGTATACGGTCTGTTAACTCACACTCATAGTACACTGTTTACTGCATTACTAATAAGTCGTATGTAATACATAAGACTTATTTGGCGCAGTTTGTTTCTTACTTTACTGGCTTTCTTACGCCAGTGGTCGCGGGTTCGAGTCCCGCTGGGGGCATTCATTTGTTAAACACGGATGTTTGTACTCCAGTCATGGGTGTTTATATTTATAATATGTATGTATTTAAACATATATATGTAGTATATATCAACTATCTGGTATCCGTAACACAAGCTTCCTTCGTAGCTTAGCACGGAACTAGATGACACTGTGTATAATAATGTCCCAACATATTTATTCGGATAGCAGCCGAATGGGCCTGCACGCCCCGTATAGTACCACTCTCTCATAGAAGAACGACATGAAGTGGCAGCTATGCTGTCGCGTTTCGTCCGATAAGTGAGAGTCCGGGAGGCCGACTCCCCTTCCCTCCTCCCTCCCTCTTCCCTTCCTCCTCCATCTTCGCTCTCACCTCCCTCTTCCCTCCCTCCCTTTCCTGAAAGGCCGGCAACGCATATCTGCAAGCCTGGCTTGCAGATGCGTTGCGTATGGCATATGCGTTATGCGTTATGCGTTAAGCACAATGAGGTGATACAAACAGACAGACAGAGTTATTTATAAATGGTATGAATACGACTTTATAGTTACAAATAATCAATTTTTTTATTGGTTTTGATTATATAAATAAACATACGCAAATTGTAAAAAAACGTATTAAATATAGTATAGCGGCGATTATGCCATAATTGTGTATTCCATTAGGTTTATCATAGGTTTTAAACACTGAAAACATGAAAAGGGCGGATGATAGGTACATTCTCCTTATAGGTAAGTGCTTTTACGAGCTTACAAATAAAACATATATAACATGCAACTTTAACCTTTTACTGGGAAATCATAAAGACTATTTCGGTTTAATACTATTTCAGTCTAGAGGAAGAATTTGTGTTCGCATAACCGTGTCGGCTTTTTAAAGACTTGAGATAATGTTTATTATAACGGTTCGGATTCTATATTGAAAATTGTACTTTATTTTGATTTAATAGACGATTTTCTTTTATGGTGATAGGATGTTTATTTTATGTTAGGTTTATTTTAACAAATTTGAATTAAGAATTACTGTTATACGTAATTTTTGCGTAATATAGATTAATAAATGAATTTGTTGTGCTATTTAATTCTATGTAAGTTTATACGAGGTTTACGTTATGGACCATTAGTGTGATGCGTTCGTGGACTCAGCGCATCACACCCTCATGATGCCATGCCCTGATGATGTTACTGGGTGGAAACCTCTCGTTATGCGCGGTGGGGGGCATGTTGCATGATGAGAGGTCCTGGTCGGCGATGGTCTCCTTCAGCTAGATCGTCATCTCACTGAAGAAGACCGTGGAGAGGGAACGCGAGGCTAACGCTTCACTACCCCTTCGCCGCCGTTGGCTAGGGGGCAGTATGCGTCGGTATACGCATCTTCTCTCGCTACCCTTGAGGTGCTACAAGTACAATGGGGAGTTGGGTCTTTCATTGACTCCCCTACCCATCATCAAAGCGGTCGGGATGCTCTGTGAATCGAGGGCATCTGGATCTAGAAGTAAGATCCGCGTCCCATTGGACTGCGGCGTAGGCTTCCGCTGTTGATGTATGAGCCTTACAGTCCCCGCTGGTTGACGGACCGGCGAGACCTCATAAGAGTTTCCACCAGCGAATAAAAGTAATGTATTATAGATACTAGGAACATATTTGACACACTAAACATACATATATAACATTATATACATACATATTATATATATAGTAAATAGCTTTTTTTGACCGATGTAATTCCTTTTTATAAGCTTTTATTTAACTTACAAAGCTTACAAGCTCAATTAAAATTACTTCCTTTTATATAATAATAACGTTTATTTCAGACAATAGAAGTCCATAAAAATATCATAGTATTTTACAGATAATATACATAGCATATACGAAACAGAAAACAGAAATAAATAAATAAACAGAAATAAAAACAGAAATCGTACCGAAAAAATGTTCTTATTTATCCTTAAAATATAAAACAGCGCTCGAAAACAAAAAAGTCAAGTGCGAATCGGACTGCCATGTTTTAGTGCCTACGAAATTCTAAAAGGATTATAAATATTCAATTACACACTATACCTATAACTGTACTATAGTAATGTAAAAAGTTGTATTTTTAAACCACTTTTCTACGCTTAAGTTCTTAGTTGTAATCTAGGTTAAAGAGCCTTGAAGTATAGTGGAAATGTATAGAACAACGATCACTTAACCCCAGTAATAGCCAATTACTCTAGTTTAAACTATTAAGCAGAAAGTCGCAGATTCTTAAAGAAAATTGTATGCAAGTATTTCTTGTAAGCTTTGTTATAAAGTTTTAAAATAAAAGTTGTCATATTATTACAATTTATATTTATTAACTAGCGATAAACCTTAGATTCGCTCGATGTCGTCCCTAGAAACGTTTTTTCTTTGGTGGTGACTTTAAAAATAGAAATCAATATAAGTAAAGTTTACATATACTGTATAATGCCAAGAAATAGGTTAAGTTACTCTTAAAGTTTAGTTAAAATCTAAAACTCTCTTCTTTCTCTCTTTCTCTCAGAAACAAACAGACATACAGACAATCTTTATTTAACCGTGGAATAATTGCTTGCGATCTATATTTAACTGCATCAAAACAAGTCACTTTCAATTATTGAAAATTCAAATTTCTTTACAATATTTTAAGTTCAAAGTATTTAAAACGCTCTTAATTTAATTTTATTTTTTCCTAGATCTTTACAACTTTTGGTTTATCTATTGAACTAGAAAATCGGACATTAATTAATTTCAATAAGTAATATTTTGTATTAAATTTAAATTTCAATTAAACTCAAGCGTGTAAATAATAAAAAAAGACAGTGGTACGAGTAGCATAGTGTTAATGCGATTGCTTGAAAAACCGAGTGATCTCTTATTGCTTAGTTCAAAGTGTAAATCATTTCTAACATTATTACTTCTTGCCTTACGGTAAAGGAACATCGTGAAGAAACCTGCATGTCAAGACATGTGAAGTGGACCTTATTCTGATCTCAGCAAGCCAGTACCCACTAATTGAAAACCAAAAAGCTGAATAAATTAAAATAATACTCAAGTATAAAAATAGAATATACCGCTAATAAAATATGCATGTTTAAGCATTAGGATAATAAAAATTTTAAGCGTACGACGTACACAACAACCATTATCCTCGTCGTTAAGTACGACTAATTATACTTCGCCCATTAGATTAATTGTAGAAAAAGACCATAAAGACTTTTGCAAGTGCGGATTATAGAGATAAATAATATGCTCTGCGACTAGAACTTTGAAGTCATCATCATCATCATCATCAGCCCTTTTTAACGTCCCACTGCTGGGCACGGGCCTCCCTCAGTACGAGGGGGATCAGGCCATAGTCCACCGCGCTGGCCTAGTGCGAGTTGGCGGACTTCACATGCCTTTCGAAAACTTGTTAGGTTTTCTCAGACATGCAGGTTTCCTCACGATGTTTTCCTTCACCGTAAGACAAGTGGTAATCACGATATAAAACTTTGAAGTAGTTTTATTCAATTACAAGTTGTTTTCTGCAGCTCCGCTTTCTTTAAGTTTGTTTATAATTTACAGTGTCTTTTGTTTTTTTTATTGGCAGTGATAAAAAGAAGATTTAACAATTCTTTATTTAAAATATCGGTTGTTTCTGTTAAGAGGATTATCTATATTTCAACTATATCTTGATAATAATATTTAAAGTGCACAATAAAATGTAGGCAATTTATAATAAATAGATCTGCAAATATAAGCCACCATGGCAAATAATGCTTATTAGAATAAGGCTGACGTTAAATGTAGCTAAAAGTAAGGTATTGAAAATAAAGAATAAAACACCAATTCTAAAAAAGTTAATACCATAGTATTCTATAGCTAGTTATTTAATAATAGATTTAGGATCTATGATTTCTAAGTATAGAAAATTTCAAGTATATTTCGAAATGCTGCCTTGTATGATAACCGAGTGTGTGATAGTCAAGAAGCCTGGATAAAATAAACCATCGAGTCAACACTCGGAAAACTTCTTGCTACGACGGAGCCTAGCATATCAAGTAGAGGGCTATAAGGGATAGGGACTTTCCTTTGAGCCCTTCTTAAGATAACCTATCGGCTAGGAAAATTTAATATTGTTATATTACGTTAATATATACATAAATTATTTATAAGAGGAGATAGTGAAGTGCTATGTGTTATGTACTTATTAGTTATCGTTAGTTTGAAATGGAGCTTTGTTTGCGGTTCTTCATTTGAACCAACAATACTCATATAACACAGCTATAAAATAATGAAAAGTAATAGTAAATAAATAATGTAGTTCCCATAAATATATAATATATACGTAAAAATAAATTGAAATTATTTTCAAGAGTATTATATTGCCATAGTTGTCAAGCCAAATTGACTTGTTATTCTGAAAACAAAAAAAATAAGTCTCAAATTTACTATGGCAATTAGTGACAGTTTAAATTTCAAGTCACTCTTGAATCGCCCATCGCTTCAGCTGGATTTGGCTGTTGAGTTTAATTACCCATTTAGTATTGAACTGCTTGAATATTCATCATATTCAAATATTTTTGTATCATGTTTTCTACTAGCTTGTACGAGATCAAGGGTTTTATTTATGTAGGAGTGAATTTTATTAACCTACATTTTAGCTATAGCACATTATTTCATTCGACCCTGTATACTATTATCTTGATTTTAGCAAGACATTTACATAACTTTAGTAATTTGGCACATATTGTTTGTTTTTAGACAAATTACTGTTATAATATTAAAAAATGCCAACATAATATGAAGAAAATACTTATAAAATCAAGTTAAAATAAATAAATAAATATACTGGGACATTCTTACAACAGCGCCATCCAGTTCCGTGGTAATCTACGATGCTTGTGTTACGGATACCAGATAGTTGATGAAGTTACATATATAAGTATTAAATACATACATATTATAAATATAAACACCCATGACTGAAGTACAAACATCGTAATAATAAATACAAATTGTAATTCTAAAGACATTATTTCTATAATACTTTCTTAGGTTTACGCGAATATTTGACATTATAAATGAAACCATCTTTACGGATTTTGTCGCGGAATTATTATGATTTTTGGTTCCCAACGTTTCGAATTTCGAAAAAGATAATTTCATTTATAACATTATTTCTAATTTGTTAACTAAATGTAATGTCCGAAATAACATAGTTAAAGCATCATCCAAACTATAAGGTCTTGAAGTAAATCTAAGAACTAGTTCGTATTAAGCCCAAAAGTTTTAAATTAAATCCGATACATCTTAAACTAGGTTGATACAGTTAGGACACCAATTCGGCTAGATAAGTACATTGGATCGGCAAAAACTTTTCAATATCGTGTCGCTACATATTTTAGTGGAAGCAGGCAACTTGTCGAACTTATCTCAAGGTTCCGTTAGTGGTGGCAATTTCATTTATCGATATAAGAATTAATAAATAAAATCTTAGCCTATTCTTATACTATTCATTTATACAATTTATAGTATACTAGCTGTACCCGCTGCTCCGCCCGCGTTCATTTTTTTAATTGCTAATCAACCTCATTGGGTTGATCTGTAGGAAAAAATTGTCTTAAAAATAAAAAATAAAAATTTAGGGGTGGACTACCCTCAACATTTAGGGGGATGAAAAATAGATGTTGGCCGATTCTCCACCCTGGCCGACAATCACGCTAAGGATCACAAAAATCGGTCGAGCCGTTTCGAAGGAGTTCAAGTTCGAACCCCGTGACATTTTAATTAACAAATAAAATATAAGGGTTGATCGTAGAAGGGTGAAAATTTAGGGTTATATGTATTTTTGTATGCTGTGTCATAAAAAAATAAAAACAAAAAAATTGCCAAAAAAATAAAAAAAAATTTAGGGGTGGACTACCCTTAACATTTAGGGTGATGAAAAATAGATGTTGGCCGATTCTCAGACCTACTCAATATGCTCACAAAATATCATGAGAATCGGTCAAGCCGTTTCGGAGGAGTTCAAGTTCGAACCCCGTGACACGAGAATTTTATATATAAGATAGACAATTGCCAATTTAAAGGCCATGAAAGTATTATTTCCCTTTCCCGGATAGACGTGTTTTTTCGGGTTTTTTTCTTCTACTTAAGCGAAAAATATGTATTATATTATATAGTTAATTTGGTTTGTTTTTATAAAATAATTCAATTCAAAATAGTTTAATTAGTCAAATAAGCCAATCCTTACTTAATATTATGAATGCGAAAGTAACTCTGCGTGTATCGCAATCACTAAACTACTGAACGTATTTAAATGTTTGGTACAGATGTATTCTAGAACCTGAGAAAGGACATAGGTTACTTTTTTAATACCATTTTTGTCTGTCTATTTGTTCCTTAAGCTTTTATTTTAGAAAACTTATTTATTTTAATTACGGGACGGATATTTTTGCTACAGACTTTAAATTTGTGAGGTGAGTTAACAAAATAATTTTAAAATCACCTTTACAGGTTTACGTACAGCATCCACATGATTTTTTATACATGTACTTTTCCATGTACTTTTTAAACACATTACGACTTGTGACTACTATTAGATAAATAGTGATGTAATGATGTAATGAATGCATTAAATAAAAAAAATATATCGTCATCGATGGTTGTTTCGATCGTCCCATCCTTGGTTTCCTTCATTCAGGCATGAAGCAAACTTAGGGCGAACTTCACCCAAATCTTCGGAAATAAACCTCACTTATCCAACGTGTAGTCGCGAACAAAATTTATAGCACAATCTCGGGCACCCCTTTCAATCTTCCTAAACAGGCTTTTATATTGACTGTCATTTCTTACCAGAAGTTAAATTTTGTTACCATGAGTTCATTATAATCGACTGGGCATGTCAAGGATTTTTGTTAAACTAGCCGTTGTTTGCAGCTTTTCTTGCAAGATTAGACTATTTTTAGACCAATACACCATTTGTTATCATTTTTGGTTAAAAAAGAAAGTTAAAATTGTTAATCAAGTTTTAAAGGGTTACATTTTGTATGCCACGATTAATAAAACGAAATATATTGTAATGTCATTAATATAAATAAATTATTATTCTAAAATAATTGTTGATAGGATGTTAGATCTTGCTAATGTCGAACAGCCGATGAATGTGGATATTTAAATCTAATGAAAATGTCTAGCTGAAGCTGAAAGCTTAGATTTTTTTCTTTACTTTTTTTATACAGCTATTTTTTTAACATTACAGCCGTTTAATAGGTCACGGCTGTGTATTTAACAGGTCACTGAGTTAGTCGAGTTTTTAATATTTTCAACAAGTCTATTGGATTTAGTGATATAGTATATAATATACTTATTAGTTGTAGTAATAAGTTTTGTATTAAATTTATATATTCGATCCGCTTTGGTCAACCCAAAAGTATAGTAAGTGAGAGTTTGCCATAGCTAAGATACATAATAAAGACTTGTAAATTGCAAATCATAAATGGAAGTGCGAGACAAGTATTTAAACCCGCTTCGCTCAGCTATAAGCGAGCGAGTTTCCACTGAGCTACCTGGGTATTATTATGATAAAGAAAAATGAATCTGCATAACACACCTTGCAAACTTGCAATTTACAAAATATTTTCTAAAAGGGGTTGAAAATATTTTTAGCACGAATAAATGTTACTTTATTTACAAGAAAAACTTTATTCAACTCACGCTCTTAAAATTCCAAAATGAGAAACAATTTGTAATCAGACGTTCCTTTGAATAAATAAAAAGATATTCGAAACAAATTAAAGGTTTCTACGAATAATTGAAATTGTAAGGAAGAACGTTTTTGATTGGTGTTCTTTCTGTAATACAAAAGGGATATAAAAAATTCAGGCTGTTACTTCTTTGGGCGAAAAATGAGCCAGCTCTCCTGTCACCAGTAGAGGTGATAAGACGAGGTGTTATGTCTTTTAAAAAATGCTTAGCACTTTGACTCCATGGCCCAAGGGTTTCTTCAGCAAAAGGTATAAAAATATAATTTTGACTAAGGGAGGCATATTTACGTAACTTGAGAAGCTCAGCCTTCTCCGCCGCGGCCCCTACTTTAGACGCCGTCGGCATTGCCATTCAGCAAGGGAATGCGGCCAGCATTCTTGCCACTATTCCGCGCGGACACGACTTGTACAGTAATAATTAAGTGTATATTTGCTTTGTACATAGGTATAGTTAAGTTTACTTGTAATTTCCTTTATTGTAAATAAAGGCTGTTACTTAGTCTACCTAGAAGATACCTATATCTTTTAATAACAGGCATAACAAGACTATTTTTAACGTCTACGGTGAACCTAAAGAGTTTTAAACTTACTATATTGCAAAGACAAACATATTTAACCTTAGGAGAAACCCTAATATTATATTATTCGAAACATTTTTTTACGTTCAAAGTCTATTTTTAAGACAACTAGCTACTTCTTCCCTTCCTTGGTATTCTTCCCTGAACAAACTAACTAAACCTGCTGATTATTTTTATACATAAAAATGTAATAAAAGTTAACGAAATGCTGACAGGTTTTACTTTACATGGGAAAATAGGATATATAGAAGTACGTTACGTAGTATGTACCTACGTTTCAACAATCAAAAATCAAATCAAATCAAAATATTCTTTATTCAAATAGACTTTTACAAGCTCTTTTGAATCGTCATTTTTACATTATCAAAATTAAAAGTCAGTCTGTAAGTCTGAGAGTAAACTACCACCGGCTCGGAAAGCTGTTCTGCTGAGAAGAACCGGCGAGAAACTCAACAGTTGCTCTTTTCAAAAAAATATTTGGTAACAATATTGTATTACAATTTATCTATTTATCCTACGTGAGACACAACCAGTCACTAATCCCACACATTTACATCTACCAGGTATTCCGCTATAGTGTAATAAGCTTTATTCAATAACGTATTTTTAATTTTTGATTTAAATTGCCTCAAAGGCAAGTTCAACGATCAGTAAGATTTCTCTGTGATAAGATATTTATTATCTTACCTTAAATTTCATTAAAAATATGTACAAGTATTTTAATGTTATCCGTTTTCAGACAGATGGAAAGAAAACGTTTCTTTTTTTGAAGTGAAACTTCTTTAGAATCGTTGTGATTTCAAACTGAAACGAAAAAATAAGTCCATAGTACCATGCTCTCAGAGACGGGGAAGAGTTGGCCTTAGTTAGATCTCGCCCACCGCGAGTCAGTGACATTTCTAACTCGGTCTAACTCGTGGGTGTGACCTTCGCGCCATCTCCCTCTCTCGACGAGCTTAGACGGGGTTATTTAGTATAAATATAAACGAGATTTAAAAATTAGTTTGCCAAAGAAGTTTTACTTCTGACATATGTACTTTGTACACGCGCACTTTTTTATTTAATTTAAGTAGTAATTTCGAAAAGTTCTTTTTTTGGTATTAGATTCGGCTTGCTTGATCACTTACTTTTGTTGGAAAGGTAAGTCATTTTCCAGGCAAAGTAATTTAATTTACCAGACAAGAATTGCCTAAAATACGTGGTATGGGCTGACGACATAATATATATACTGTATTGTGCAAAACTTGATGAAAATCCGTCCCGCAGTTTTTTAATGAAACGTAAATAAATCGGATATTGGATATTTTTTACCAATCAGCTGCTTTTACTGTTCTGTAGACTAGGTTTCTGTTTGACTGTTGTTTCGAGTCCCGCTGGAGAAGCTCATTTGTGTGGCGTGAACAAAATGTTTATTCTCCAGTCATGAGTGTATATAATTTACAATACCTACGTATGTATTAAAAAAAGTTATATAATATGAAAACTGCATTAACTATCTCGTATTCATAACAAAAGCCTCGTAGCTTAATGATTCTAGATGGTGCTGTGTTATTTATTGCATTTATCCTTAACAAAAAAAAAATACGTAAGGAATTCACAAGAAAAACATTATAAGTGTTATATGTATATATAAATTTAATTTTTAAGTACCTACTAATATTATTATTATAATATAATAAGTCATGAAACAGATTTCAAAAGACTATTCTTTAAAAAAATACACAAATATTTCATTTTATATTTTCTTAATATTTTATTAGGTTAATATTAAATATCTATCTTATATTAATAAATAAATATATCCATTTTTAATTTAACGACAAAATAAAATTTATATTATTTACCGCCATCTAGCGGCTTAAATCTACATTACGTTGAAAAGCTGGATTCCCCTAGACTAGAGCTATTCAATAACGCGAAAAGCAGTGAGAGTGCGCTGTTAATTCCATTTTGTTTTTTTTTATTAAAATGGTCGTCTTTTTTATTTATACACATAATAAATATTGCATAATATAAAACATATTTAACTAATTATTCTAAATGAAAATAGAAAAAAAATTAATAAGCGCCACCTTTCGGCACAGTTTAAAACTACGTAAATGGGTCTTGAATATAGTCTTCTTTTAGTACCGTATGCTATCAATAGATGCTGCTGACAGAAAAATATTGGAAAGTGTAATTTAATTCGTTTTTTCGATGTTTAGAAACCTATTTATCCTAAATTGTTATATCCATTTTATTTATAAGGAACTTTAAAAATAAAATAAAAATATATTGAAGATAGAACAAGTACAAGTGCTGTCTGTATAATATTATTATGTTAGAAATACATAATAATTTTGTTAATGTGTTAAAGCTAATAAGAAAAATAATAAGGTAGTTAATAATCAAAGAAGGTAGGTAGTAATAATATGTATAAATTATCCGATTATAATTAAGAATTTAAGAATGAAATCGGTATTTTTAGAAAAAAGCTTTTTCAAGGGTAAATTCAATATTTTCTTGCTCTAAGCTTGCAAAATATGGATTTGCATACAGCTTTGCGAGCTTAGACTACTTGAGTAATCTCATTAGAACGCTTCATCAGTTCATATGTAACAAGGATAATCTTGTGTAATGGACCAGATATGACCATACATTGATAGATAGCTATTATTGCAATTAATCTACTTAGCTAATAAAATACTGTAAGTATATTAATAAATTTATACACATTTTTTAAGTATGATTTAAAATATTATCAGATTTTGCCTTTGCTTTATTTTGAGTACAAGTAATTATATTAAGTACTAGCCTTTCCCGCGGCTTCGCGCGCGATCTATCATATATCGCCTGGAAACCAAATACCTCCCGTTTTTTGCAACATTTTTCATTGATGCTCCGCTTCTATTAGTCACAGCATGATGTAATATAGCCTATAGCCTTCCTCGATAAATGGGCTATCCAAAACAAAAAGAATTTATCAATTCGGACTAGTATTCCCTGAGATTAGTGCGTTCAATCAAACAAACAAACAAACTCTTCAGCTTTATAATATTAGTATAGATTCCTCAAAAATTTATACGCGACCGGCTAGATTGCCGGACGGTACTAAGCCTCTCCACCACGACAATCATGGTGATCGCATGCATGGAATACACACATACGTATTATAGATGTAAACATTAAACACCCATGACTGGAGTACAACAGGACTCGAACCCACGACTATTGGGGCACAGTCAGGCAATAGGTAGCACATACAAATTTTAGTAATTTATTAATATTAAAAGTATTAGGTTTGCATAAGAGGTGTATTAAATTAAATCTTTATTAAGTTATTTAAACTTATTAGTTTTTGAAGTCGGTTTTTTAAACGTAGTTTACTTATATTGTATTAGGTAGTATAGTTATGTATATTTTTAATGATTAAACTTTATATGTATTTTACATAACTAAAAATGTACATAGTATGTTATTTTCAACATGTTCTATCGTTTTAGAATGCCAATTCTAGCCAATCTTCTTGTTGGAGCGGAAAAGCGAGCGATACGTTACCAGGATCGTCGAGCGGAGTGGACCGCGCGATAGGGCCATAAATTATGACTCCACCCTGAGTTGTGATCTCATGAGCTGTGTCCTGTAGCTCGGTGTTGATATAAATTTCCTCTTTCGCTTGATGACCTGAATCGTTATATAGCAAAATATTAACGTTATTAGTTTCTAATAAAAGTGTATTATTTCTAAGCGTTGCTTAGAAAAAAATGAACTAAACAACATACCTAATGTTCAGTAAAATAAAGTGTTTTTTTTTTCTTAAATTTAAAACTTTAAAACATAGAATCCCTCCTTTAGAAGCTAATCAATCAATTTTAAACATTTTTCGTCTGTTTGTCTGTCTGTTTCTCTGTCTGTACGTTTGTTCCTTCTAACCGTTTTTGACGGGAATTTTACTCGCAGATAACCAATGTTATAAGGAGTAACTTAGGCTACTTTTATTACATTATTAATTACAATATTGTAAAAACTAATTTTATCGTAGACCAGCCCAGCCCAGCCCACCTTTAAAATAATGATTTAACTCTGTAGGTACCTATGTATTTATAGCATATCACTACATAGTATAAATCAAAGTCGCTTTCTCCGTCCCTATATCCCTATGTATGCTTAAATCTTTAAAACTACGCAACGGATTTTGATGCGGTTTTTTTTAATAGATAGAGTGATTCAAGAGGAAGGTTTATATGCATAACTAGCGGATACCGCGGCTTTGCCTGTGCTACATCTAGGGAAGAGCCCGAGCGAAGCTAGGGCGAGTCGCTAGTACTGTATAAGTACGAGTATTAAGCCGTCTTTAACTCCCACTGGAAGTGGGCCTCCCAATTTGAGGAATATAGGCGATCCTGCAATATCCTATTAAAACGGATGAGATTCCGTATAGATTTAGTGGAGAGTACGAACTTTGCCGATTAGTCTCACATAACCCGTATGTATTTAAGTGTTATGTCTAAATGCATTACCATACCTTAAAATACCTGTACCGTAAAATCGTTTCATAGTATAAAACAAAGTCGCTTCCCGCTGTCTGTCCCTATGTATGCTTAAATCTTTAAAAATACGCAACGGATTTTGATGGGATTTTTTAATAAATAGAGTGATTGAAGAGGAAGATTTATATGTAAAACTAGCGGAACCTGCGGTTTCTCTCGCGCTAAATCAAGGGTCGAGCTCGAGCGAAGCGAGAATAATTTATAACTATAAATTTTAGTCGTACACCCACGTATTTAACAAAAACTAGAAAGCAAGCAAATAAATATTTGACCTTGTGAATCACATGCTATCACCCATCGACCTCTTTGGAATGGGAAGCGTGAAATACGTTACGAGGATCATCGGGCAGAGTGGACTGCGCGATAGGGCCATAAATTATGACCCAGTGAGACCCAGTACAGAGTGTAGTCGAACGTAAAGTTAAATCTAGCTATTTGACATCGCAAATATTTATGTTGAATTTGTTACACTCGTTTTAAAAGGCTTGAAAAATTGATTTTCTTAAATGAGTGATAGGCAAGCGAATAGGCTTTATTCTGTTATTACTACTTATTTAATTTTGAATCTATTTATTATTTCTCATGGGCAAAACATTGATTTTGACCCATTTAATTTGAATCTTGTTTATTCGAAAGCGTTAAGTGTATAGTTAAATGTGTTTCATGAACCTATCAGTGAAATGGTATTATTCTTAAAACGGTTTAATTTTATTCTATTTGCTATATTGTAAGATAATATTATGTATAGATTAAGCAGCTACACTACCTAATAAACCATGCATTGGCGCCGGAAGGGGATTGCAAGATGTGCACTTGCATGCTGCGAAGAAAAATAATCGAAAAAATAAAACAAATAAGGTTTACGCGAATGCTTGACCTAAACCTAAGAAAGTATTATGTGAACCAGTACGGACCAAACAAATAAAATAATATAAGTTAAATCCCCATTTTAATCTAGATATCTCCAAAGAAAAGACGATAAACTAGATGTGAATAAAAATTATAAAGCTAATTTAAAGATAAGTTAGTGAATCAATGGCAGATGCATCCCCTGGAAATATTTCTGAAACTTAAATAGATTAAATTCAATAATGAATTTTATTAAGCAAATTGACCCTACTGGTCTCAAATGAAGTTTGCGATCTAAAGCAGATGTTGGATAAACAAGTGTTAATCAAACAGACGGGATTGGATCCGGTCAGCGGCAGTTTGTATTGGATTTTGTGTGGTTTTACGTGAAATTCAAATATATTTAGGGCCACTAAGAGCGAGCGTCTTGAAGTAAATTAGACTTTTTGAAAGATTTCAGATAAATGGGAAGAGTCAATTGTGAATTGTCACATAGTTCTTTTTTAATTAAAAACTATATCTACTAGATAGTTGTTTAAATAAAAGTAAATAGGGCACGATAAAAAAAGTTTTTTTTTATTTTCTTATTATCTTTTGATGAGCTTTAGTGTTCTCAATAAAAAATGTCATTATATACAAAGTTTGGAACTATTATGTAGTTTTAATAGATAGATAAATTTAAATTAATATTTTCAGTTAAATAATATTATGTATAATAATAATCAAAACAATTTAAATGAGCAAACTTGAAGGTTTTATACTAATTTAGCTATAGAAACGTTTTGTTATTCACCTTCTAGATCGGTTATCGTATAACTATTTTTCATTATCTTATATATAAAATTCTCGTGTCACAATTTTCGTTCCTATACTCCTCCGAAACGGCTTGACCGATTCTCATGAAATTTTGTGAGCATATTGAGTAGGTCTGAGAATCGGCCAACATCTATTTTTCATCCCCCTAAATGTTAAGGGTAGTCCACCCCTAAATTTTTTATTTTTATTTTTTAGACCATTTTTTTTCCTACAGATCAACCCAATGAGGTTCAAGCCGCGGGTACAGCTAGTATGTTTATATAAATATTGTAGTTTATATTATTATGTAATTTAAAGTAAGTTCAAATACATAGAAATATTTATTATATATTATTAACGAAAGCCATATTTAACGAGGCACCCGTCTGTGAAACAAAATAAATATTGAGAGAAAACAAATAAAATGTTTATTACAAAATACTTTCAACCAGTATGTGTTTACATGACGAGGTTATTATTTTAGATCTTCTTTTATACGAATTCATCTGTAAAATCTAAGGGAGCAAAATTAGATGCGAAAGATCTCGTAAAATGAAGATCCTTAATTTTAGATTTTTATCCATTATCTAAAACGAGAGATTAAAAAATTATAAGCCAATAGTTTTTGCTTTCTATGTTATTCAGTAAAATTGTAGATTTTTACTAATGTAGGGGGGAAAATCGATATTATTTTCTAAGATATTGTGGTCTTATACTTATTCAATACGAAGGGGATTAGGCCATATATCACCACGCTAAGTGCGATTTGGCGAACTTTACATGCCTTTCGAAATCATTCGACATAATGTTTTTCCTTCACCGTAAGACAAGTGGTAATGTTGGAAATGATACTCACATGAAAATACCAGAGATGGGACACCTGTGATTGGAACCCGCTTTACTCAGTTTTGAAAATAAGCGTGTTACCACTAGGCTACTACTGCCCTTTAATAAATAAATATAAACGAGTTTAACTAATTTTCTTGAAGTTGTTATAACAAATCAGTTCAGTATATTTCTTAAGTCAAGATATCCTTGTTGATTTAATGTGTATTCGTTAGTTATCCGATGCAGACGCCAAAACCAATCATGCCCATTCACTGCCAAAGGGTATTAGCGAATTACAAAGACTAAAGTAATATCCGCGTATCAAACAGATAAATGCTAATTGTATGCAAGATTCAATAATTCTGAGCCGGTTGACTCCAAAACAGCCTTCGACAATTGCTCCCAATTTAAATACATACAATCAAATATACCACTTAAAGCTTTCAGTTTAAGATATATTTTGACGTAAATGAATTTGGTATATCCAGATTTGGGATGTCGAATCTAATATGGCTACACTTGAATCCTATCCAAACGCACTCGACAGGTTTGGCAACGAAACACGCGGATTAATTTTCTGCCGGCCTCGATGTGATTGGCAAAGCCTACGAATACGGGCGAACCACTAAAAGCCTTTAAAACTGCTTTCAATGTTATAAATGAAACTATCTTTTCGGATTTTGTCGCGGATTTATTATGATTTTTGGTTCCCGACGTTTCGAATGCTTTACAGCAATCATGGTCACGGGAGAGACTAAGGTATTAGACGTCTCAGGGGGTTATATACTTGTTACAGACAGTGCCTACCCACAATTTTTTACAAATATTCAAAATGATAGACTATAAAATTATACATTTCAATTCTATACTTTTAAGATTTTAAAATTTTAAATTATATTATACATATGGCAATATTATCAACTTATTTTTAGCTACTATAATTATAATTATTATAATTTTCTAACATTTGTTAAAATAATATTAAGTAGTGTTGCTATTATTAAAATATGTATAATGTGTTATATTAAAATATAAATTATTAAAGCAATATTAAACTTTTATATATTATAAATTAAAGATTAATAGTTTAAAACAACTTGAGTTTTGATAATTTTAAGTTAAATATTAAGCAACACCACTGCAAACTAAATCATTTTTAAATTTGATAATATAATATTAAACAAATCTAACTATGCTCAATCCACATAGACCTCTTTAAGTTCTTTTGAATTATAACTTTTAAACTATAATGACATTAACTCATTTTATAGTTTAAAAGTTATAATTCAAAAGAACTTAAAGAGGTCTATGTGGATTGAGCATAGTTAGATTTGTTTAATATTATATTATCAAATTTAAAAATGATTTAGTTTGCAGTGGTGTTGCTTAATATTTAACTTAAAATTATCAAAACTCAAGTTGTTTTAAACTATTAATCTTTAATTTATAATATATAAAAGTTTAATATTGCTTTAATAATTTATATTTTAATATAACACATTATACATATTTTAATAATAGCAACACTACTTAATATTATTTTAACAAATGTTAGAAAATTATAATAATTATAATTATAGTAGCTAAAAATAAGTTGATAATATTGCCATATGTATAATATAATTTAAAATTTTAAAATCTTAAAAGTATAGAATTGAAATGTATAATTTTATAGTCTATCATTTTGAATATTTGTAAAAAATTGTGGGTAGGCACTGTCTGTAACAAGTATATAACCCCCTGAGACGTCTAATACCTTAGTCTCTCCCGTGACCATGATTGCTGTAAAGCATTCGAAACGTCGGGAACCAAAAATCATAATAAATCCGCGACAAAATCCGAAAAGATAGTTTCATTTATAATGTCAAACATTCGCGTAAACCTAAGAAAGTATTCTGCTTTCAATGATTAATATCGCTTTTATGAGGATATCTTGATTGTTAGTTGATTTTAACTATTTGTAAAGAAACATTTTGAGAACCCTATTTATTAGGTTTTGCTCCTTACATTTTTAGCTGTTTTCCTTATATAATTATTTTTCGAAAAAAAGACATTTTTAGTCATAATATTACAATTTACAACTTAACTTAACCGTACAACTAATTCTAGGTTAACTTTCAATTCAAATATTATTATGATTCCTATCGAGGTATTAGTTATTATAAAGTGAATGGAAATAAAAATGCAAGCTGTATGTATGTTGAACACTAACTAGCATTCCACATTTTCAAAAGCAATTTTTTGAAAACACTGCACTATCTAGTTCCGTGGTAAGCTACGAAGCTTGTGTTACGGATACCATATAGTTGATATACTACATATATAAGTTTAAATATATACACATTATAAATATGAACACCCATGACTGGAGTAGAAACATCCGAGTTTAACAAATGAATGCCCCCAGCAGGACTCGAACCCGCGACCGCTGGCGCAAGAAAGTAGGGTCAATACAAACTGCGCCAAACGCGTCTTCGAATATAATATATAGATGAAGGTAAAGATAAAACAGTTTAGTGTTCTCCTCTAATAGGTAATTATTAACTGATTTTCTATATTTTTGGTTATCTTAGAAGTTTTGAAGAGCTTAGTAATAATAATTAATAATATTATTCTATTTTTTTATTTTATACTAAAAACCTTCGTATTAAAATTATGTGATATGTTTAAGATATTCCTCACAAAGTGATTGTACGTTGTATAAATGCGCATGTTATTAAATTTTTTTACATTTTTTTTCCTTATTAGCATTTAATGTTACAGACGCAGGGTTTTTCTTTTATCTTTTATAATTTACCTTAACAAGCCCGGAAAAATTGTTTTATATGGTATTACTTATACTTTTAAATATTATTCTTTTGTTATTTCAATTGTGAATACGTATACTATGTACAAACAGGCAAATTCCATATATATTTAATTAAAGATATGGCTTATAGTATGGAATATTAATATATATGAAAAATAATATCTTAAGGCAAATACTAAACTATTTTTAAAATTAATGGTTAATAATCTATAGGTTTCAAATTAAATTACATAGATTTTAATAGGAATACACATTACAAAGTTCAACGAAAGTTATTAGTTTTTCGTATTATATCCCAATATCGAATGGTTAAACGTCATATTATAAAGGAATCTTGTCAGAATTCTAAGGGATAATGCTTCTTGAAACAATGCTTGCTAACAACACAAACAAACTCAATTCTATTGTTACATTACATTTACATTGTTCTATATATTTAAAGCTAATTTAAGTTTATTAATCAAAAGTTTGTTTCGAATATCTTCTCATCTCTATGAAACGTGGGTAAAAGGCTTTATTTAGTCTAATTATTGAATAAAATATGAATGTTTATCGTTTTGTTTACGAAGCCTAACCTCTGAACTTATTTCGACTTGTTTTGACTTTTGAAAGGTTACTTTTGCTAGTTAAAAATGAATTGTTTTCCTTTTAATTATTTTCTGTTAACCCTTAGTTTTAAAGTATTTAATACGGAATCTCTTTCAATTAAGTACTTGCCCTCGGTTTCCTCTTGTACATCTTTGGTATGTTTTAAATAGATTTGAATAGTTATAGCAAGTGTACATTAGAAGAATGATTTATGCCAGTGTCAGATTATTCTATAGGATTAATTAAGACGCAGGTACAAATTAGTACACTGCTTCGATGTATCTCTTAAGGTTTAACTAGGTTTAGCCATAAAATGAATCGAGAGAAACAGTTATGGTATATTTCCATAGGAATAAAATATTTTCCTGTAGTAAACGATATCTTATATACTTTCCCGAGTACTAATTTATCAATAGACAAAGTTTAGTTAAAATCCGTTTAGTCCTGTTTGCGTGAAAATCACTCATCGATTTCGCTACGTTACTATTTTATTACAGGTATATAATTAGTTCACTCCACAAGTAACCAATTAATTTAATGTAAGGGTTGCGTACGATATGAGATGTTGCAAAGTTAACAGCTGTCATTGTAAATTAAAAAAATACAAATCATTGTCTACTTAGAATTTCTTAGCGTGAGAATGAAAAATGGTGTCGGACTTCCTGTTGGTTCATAGCTGATTTTTTAACCTTAAAGTACTGACGTGAATTTATTATTCTTTTATCGCGGGTCTTACAGACCTTTTTAAGTCACGGTAAGTATAAATTCTTAAATACTCGGCGCCCGGATTAACTTTACTTAGTCTATATCTAATGTTTGGGCAAACTTTACCAAATTTTTACAATGTTATGATATTTCATGTGAATTAATTTTTGCATGCTAATTAAATATATTCATGAAAATCAAGTTAAATCATATTAATAAAATAATAAATATGTTGGGACGTTATTACACACATCGCCATCTAGTTCCGTGGTAAGGTATGAAGGTTTGAGTTACGGATGCGGATATAGTTGATACACTACATATTTATAAGTTTAAAGTAATATATATTATAAATATAAACCCCCATGAATTGAGCGCAAACATTCGTGTTCAACAAATGAATGCTCCCAGCGGGACTCGAACCCGCGACCGCTTGGCACAGCTAGTAGAGTCATTGCAAACTGAGCCAAACGTGCCATCAGTCATAACTTTATTTCTAGAAAAATGTTAATTCAACATATTATAGTACAACGTAGTTTATATAGATATACCTCTTACGAATATCCTTACTACGTTTATAACTTTATACGTTGCTTAGAATTTTCTTAAATCAAAATAAATTTATTTTCCTTTTGTAGGTTTACACAAAGCTATTACAACAGTTCCTTAGAGACAAGAAATCCAGAACACAAATTAAAAAGTAAGGTGTCCAATAAACTGGGCATTCTCAAAGGAGTTTCAGAGAATATGGTCGTGATTTGGTTTTTATAGCATTTATTTTATTATCTTTTTAGCTTTTATTACTGTTTTAAAAATGACTTAATTTATATAAGAATGATAATAATAATTTAGTACAAATAAGTAAAATTTGAATGCTAATTTTAAATTTAACATCTTTTTTTTTAAAGCCGTTACTGAGTTATGGTAATATGCCTGTATACTAAAATGTCCCGTGAGAAAAGTTTTATATCTACCTATTAAAATAATGATTTTAGATAATTACTGATCAATGCTAACTAAGGTATTGTTCAGATATAAGGTACTATAACTTCGTCTCACTTCGTTCGTAATCGTTATATAGGCTATTCGACACGACCAGTAAGAAATGAAGCGGGGGACCAACACATTACACAAATTTTAATAGGACTGTAAACACCGCTTTTGTAAATCCGGATGGCTTTTATGTAGATAGAAAAATCTAGTTTTTTTTTATATAAAAGGAGTTTCAAACACACTAAAAATATTCACCAGTAACCAAAAAACCAATAAAAATTAATATATAAAAATCTTGTTACAGTGTATATTATCGAACTCCTCCGAAACAGCTTGACCGATTTCTATGACATTTTTGTGTAAAATTGTTTGGTCTTAGAATAGGTCGTAGGCTATTCTTTATTCCCGTAGGTGATAAGATTGGCTCTCTCCAGATGTTTTTTTTTTATTTTTAGACCAAATTTTATTTTTTATGATATATAATTTTATGATTTGCCATAAAACAATACTTATAACCCTAAATTTTTATCCTTCTACCACCGATCTCTATTTTTTAATAATGATTATAACGCGGGCGGAGTCACACGACTCGCTAGTATACTATAAATGAATAATACTTTAATAAAATATTTTAATATTTTTTCATGCAAACAAAGTCTGTATCAGAATGACAATAAATTCATGTAACGAGTTATTGAAAGGATTGTATTTTAATAAAACGTTTATTAGAGTTAAGAAAACAAAGAGAAATTTGAGTCCTGTAATTATTATTTTTACTATATACCTAAATCTTATAATAAATAAAATATTTACATTGCTTACTTATCATGTCGAGACAACTTTGACAGTAATAATATGTAAATTGTGTATAGTGCCTGCCGGTTAGTGGGGCCAATTTCATTGGTCAGTATGCTTGTTATCGCGGTGAGCTTACGTGCGGTATAGCTACGAATAAATTGTACCTGGTTCCCACATTTTGAATTTCAGGAATAGTATGAGATGGGTATAGAAAAAACAAAGGTTATGGTAGCCGAGTGATAACGCGATCGTTTGGATAGCTGAGTGAGACATTTTCATGTGGTAGTCTATACTAATATTATAAAATTAAGAGTTTGTTTGTTTAGTTGAACGCACTAATCTCAGAAACTACTGGTCCGAATTGAAAAATTGTTTTTGTGTTGGATAGTTTGTTTGTCGAGGAAGGCTATAGGAATATACTTCACGCTACGACCAATAGGAGCGGGGCACCAATGAAAAATCTTGCAAAAACGGGAAGGACGGGAGTTAGTTTTTCGAAGTACGAGTACCATACCGCGCGACTCAGAAAAATATTCAAAGGAAATGCTAGTCATTTATAATATGATTATCACTTTTCTTACGGTAAAGGAAAAAATTGTGAGGCAACGTACATATCTGAGATGACTTAACAGGTTCTCAAATTAAGACATGTGCAGTCCGTCAATCTGCACTAGGCCAGCGTGTTCATCTATGGTCGATCGCAAGGCCCGTGCACAGTGAGACGTTAAATAAGCTAGATAAAATAGAAAAATCTCTTTGAAAATACACACACTTATAATTACTAATTATAACATTTATAATTTACATACTCTTTTTAATGTCGCCCTACTGGTTACAAGCCTCGCATAAATTGCAAGTACTTAGTACCTACTTATACACTTTTTTCTAAGTTAACGTAGTGGTGTATTTTACACGTCTATTTAAAACAAGATTCTTGTGTACATTTTTTATGATTTATTTTATTACCAAGTGCAATTCATATAGAAAAAAAAGATTGACGCAAGCTCTTGAGAAGCTTCAAGCTTGGAGAATCAAATAAAAGTAAAAAGTAATAAAAATCATACTTGTTGGAACAACGTACGTAGAGTAGCGTATTCAAACAAACATAAATCAACTCTTCAAAATAATATACCAAGTATATAATAAAAAATAAAGTTTTTTTTTTGTGGTAGTGCCATGCTTGTTACCTTCGGGTAGCAGCCTCTCTCTCAGAAGAAGGGCATGAAGTGGCAGTTATGCTGTCGCGTTTCGTCCGTTGAGTAAGAGTCCGGGAGACCCACTCTACTTCCCTCCTCCCTCTCCCTCCCTCCCTCTTCCCTTCATCCTCCGTCTTCGTTCCCTCTTTCCTCCCCTTCCCTCCATCCCTTTCCTGAAAGGGCGGCAACGCATCTGCAAGCCTGGCTTGCAGATGTCCATGGGCGGAGTGATCACTTCCCATCAGGTGAGCCTCCTGCCTGTTTGCCCCCTTTTTACCATAAAAAAATCTTCTAAATACATGGAAAATAAAATAAAACTACCTACACAACAAATTATACTGTGTAAATAGAGAATACTTTTGTTTTCATCTGCTTCAATCAAAACATAGCAAAATTGTTATTTTTATGTAAGTAAATACTCCATTCAATTTATTTGGTAAACTCAATGAAGATGTCTTCCAAGTGTTTATTATTTAAAAATACTAGCAACTTGCCCTCGCTTTAATTCCTCGCATTCCTCGGTACATTTTTATATTATAAGCGGAATCCTAATTCTTTTCTTTAAATTAAAAGTACTCTATGATACTTTTTCTAACATCAGCTATATTATGTCAGTGAAAGTCCCGTCAAAATTAGGCCAGCCATTACAAAAATAAGCTGGAATAAATAAACAGACTAAAAATTTTAAAATTGTGTTTTTATCATAATATGTATACCTGTGTATTTTTATATTCATTTAGTTAAAAAATTGTTTATTTTGACATAACAACAAAAAATGAAAATTTCTACTTTCATTTTTTGTCTGCGTTGATAATTAAGAAAGTTCCTATGAATATTTCATGAACAGATACGACCTTCGTAGCATTCGTTAAGAAATACTTAGTTTTCTTTGAATAATTAATAAAAAAGTATGAAGATTTATTTGAAAGCTACTTGAATATCTGAAACAAAATAATTCTAACATTCTAATTAAATGAATATTGTTTATATTTACTCAGTAAAAGTCAATATAAAGTTGTTTCTTTTAGTTATTTTATTAACTTACTAGTAAAAATAAACATTGAATAAATTAAGTATGGCATTATTGGTTTAACTAACTAATAAGGCAACATTTGAAGTACTTATAATATGTGCATAAATAAGGAAAAAGTTATTTTCCGTCTCGTTAGTGAATAAATTAGATATTAGTCTAAGGCTAAATTAAACCGAAAGAAAGTTAGTAGTGTTAATCAACATGCCATAGAAACAACAGAATGGATCTGGAGAACATTTGGCACAGAGAAAGATATTCTGGAATATCACATAAGATTTTTAACCCGGTAAATATTGTATGGTAAATATCTCATGGGGATGAATTTGTTTTTGTTTTTCACCAGAGACACTCCGAGCAAAGTAAGAGTGAACCGCAAGTGATGCATAATACCAAAAAACGTTACCTTATTAAGATTTACATGTTTATTTAATTTATTTTAAATTATTGTAACGATTTAAAATAAAATATTAATAGACATTTTTTACAAGGATTCTAATCATTGTGCTCTTGCCTATAAATTCTGCAGTAAAAAAAATATTTTAAATTCTATCGAATAAATATATAACTAAACATATTAAACTCCATAATGTTGTATGAAGTTAAAATTACATATTTTGTCTTAAATTTCAATGTATTTTTAGTATTATAAATGAAACTATCTTTTCGGATTTTGTCGCGGATTTATTATGATTTTTGGTTCCCGACGTTTCGAATGCTTTACAGCAATCATGGCTCTCCCGTGAATGCTGTAAAGCATTCGAAACGTCGGGAACCAAAAATCATAATAAATCCGCGACAAAATCCGAAAAGATAGTTTCATTTATAATGTCAAACATTCGCGTAAACCTAAGAAAGTATTTTTAGTAGTTTAAGCAGACTTCTATTTTAAGTTAGTTGTAATTTCCCGCTGGACGAACAACACTGACTTTAACTTAAAAGTTAAATTGACAATTGAAAAGTGTTGTGTAAATGTTTGTAGTCTAAATTAATATATTCGAAGTTAAAATTTAAGTTAATATTTCATTTAAAGCGTTCTATTTAATTAATATAACTATTTCTATGAAGATAACAATGAATAAGATTACTTAGTAAATTAACATGTTATTATGGTGAAATGACTATAATATGGTAAGAGCAGTGGTTTAGCCATACTTAACTCAGGTTTGTTAGTCTATTGCAAAATATATTATTACTATGTTTCAAACAGTTACATAGTAGGTACAAAAGCTCTGGTTCTGGGTTCAAGTCCTATGTCGAGCCAAGATTGTCTAGAGTGTGGCGGGAAAATTCTCTGTAGTAGCCCAGAGTATGAAAGTAGGCAATGGTAGTTCCCTATGCCTCTAAGAGCACGTAAACCCATCGGTCCTGTACCATAATTCTCGATCAAGTTGAAGTGTCGTCCCATCGGTTTATAGAGTAAAATAACAGAGGGAGCACATTTTCGCACATACATATGTGCAATTGCACTTGTGCACTATGATATCTCTAACTTTTTCACAGTGAATTACTTGCGTGGGCGAAGATATTCAGTAAAGCAATAATATTCTTATAAAGCGGCCTTTACTTACTACAAAGGACTTTAACTTTATTATCAATACTAAAAAGCCGAATCGCATTTGAGTTAATAGGCACTTGTGTTAAACTTTGCATTTACCAATTTTGTAAGCGGCTTTCGTGTTAACTGTCTTCATGATTGACTGTTATTGGTTTGTTCGAATTGATAGATTTGGGGAATCAGAAACGTTTAGCTTCAATACAATAAAATTTTACTATGTCTATGATTATAATATATGTATATATATATATAATATAGTCTATAATTCCTCCTTTTATAACATTAATATAATAAAAAATTCGGCCAAGTGCGAGTCAGACTCGCGCACCGAGCAAACCTGTACGGAACGGTGTATGAGTAAAGGGGTAATAAGTTTAAAATTATTAAAAATATTTTTATTATATGATGTAACTAAAAATTTATGCTTTTCGCAATTTTTCCTTTATCTGTGTTATAAGACGTTGCTTCGTACCAAATTTCAAGATTCTGAGTTCACGGGAAGTACCCTGTAGGTTTTGATTCCCTTGCGAGTGTCGAAAATTTGCGGCATAAACGGGAGTATCTTTTGATCGCGTTGACTTAGAAGTTTGATTTTTTCACAGCTCCAAGAGACCATAGACTTGAGTATTTGATATGAATTTCAGCTTGATACCTCCACGCGTTCCTGAGAAAAAAGGTCTTGACAGACAGACAGACAGACAGACGGACAACAAAGTGATCCTATAAGGGTTCCGTTTTTACCTTTTGAGGTACAGAACCCTAAAAATGGTAATATGTGAAATATTAAAGGTAAGTAAGTCCCAGTTTTATAATGTAGCAATAGTTTCTAAATTTTCCTGTTCAAATTCCGTATTACACACACTACAAAGATTTTCATGTTTGAAACTGATTCTCATCTGTTAATTTGCTAATACTCTAAAGGAAAATCTTGTAAATTTCCTAGAGGTTTTATAGATTAAAAAAATCATATCAGCACATATGTGTAGGTAAGTACAAAAAAAACTTAATGTCCATAAATATTTTTATTCTTGTATGTTTGTCCGCTATGAGTTTTATTGCCTTTCATCCTTAGGAACAGCTCCCGAGTGAAGCGAGGATAAATCTCTGGTATAATTTAAATGTACTTCCCTTAATTTCTAAATATTTAATTCCTTGTAAGATATTACTATCGTTTATTATTTGTTAAAAGATAAATACACAATTTATATAATTCAGCTTAACTTTTGGGCTCACTAAACTCACCTTAGGGCCCTTCTTAATGAACGACACTCAATTATAAGGAACTAACGATCGGTAATCTACTAACCAATTAGTTTTCTTCGAGGACTTCGAAAGATAAATATTTCGCAATTATTTCATACATTTTTATGGCGATAAATCTACACGTACTTTTATTGTAGAATAAATATAATACGATAGAATGTAGATAGTATATATTGTATATAGCCCTTTTAACGTCCAACTGCTGGGCACTTTGAATCAATGTTCTAATGCTTTTTCAGTTTATATATATCGATATTTTCTGTAAAAAACGCTTTTTTATATTTTTTTATATATTAATTAATACATAAACTTAAATATATAAATTATAATTAGAGAATAAGTATATAAAACAAAATCACGTACGCAATTTTTTTGAACGCACTTTTTTTTACACTTTGTAGCCTATTTGTTTAAAAAGCTAACTCTATTTTAATATTCTCGTGCTATTAAGTGGAGAAATACTTTTAAACCACGATGATATACAGCTTGCTACTAATATCCTCATATCTCTTGATTATTTTACCCCAGAGTTGTACTCTGACTCGCAAGAACAAGCTTGGCAATTACTGTTAGTGCAATGTGCTTGGAAGATGGTAGATAGTGATAAACAAAGAGAATCATTGATGTAAGTTCCGCGTAAAATTAAAGTGCAAGCGTCTTGGTCAACTGTATATGCCCACGTAAGATGAACATTAAGACTGGGTTACGTAAAGTGTCATTATATAAAAGATTTACTAAGTGATTGTAAAAGCCTAAAGATCTATTATTATATTTATAAAATTAACAAATATTACGTTTTTTAAATTATATCTTAAGAATTTAGGATTGAAAAACGTATATACCTCATGTAGAAAGAATGAATGAGGTAAAGAATATATTGTTGAAGAGTGAGTGGAAGTCGTATGGGAAAATTTCAGGCCACTTTTAAAAACTAAGTCAATTTATATTCTCTAAAACTTAAAGAAGATCAAATCAAAAGAAACAATCCACAACGAGTGCGTAACCATGATAATAATGATAGGTGGGAAAGACGTATGTTGACATCGCTTATCACTGTTTACTCCGCTTACCTTACAAGTCATAAAGTATTAAATAATATTGTATGTGCTGTCTTTTGTTCTAGGTTTAGTAAGGATTAGTAACTTATTGACTCTATGTTATCGGCCAATCTCCTTCGTGTCTTCTCCTTTTTATAAATAATAACCTTAAAAGTAAAAAATTATAACCCGACTACGTAAAAAAGTAGTACGTAAGTTGGCATTGTATTTTTTATATACTGTAAGTGCTTCATCGTAGTTGGGTAAATATAAAAAAGAATTCAAAGTGTTAATATTCCATGTGAAATATTAACACTTTTCAAAATACGCTGGATATTTTAGCTCAATGATAATCATTATATATAAGCAGATATCTGCTGCTTATATATAATGCTGTACACACTAGCAGGAATTACACCTCCAGAGATCCGTAGAGCAGTGGCGAGCTCCAAAGAAAGGGCCAATATGGACAAGATCCGCGACAACACTTTAGTGCTACAAAGGCTAAAAAAGCCGAAAAAGTTTTATGAAGTGCGTTTCACCACTTAGTGATGAAATCCCAAAGGCAAGATGCAGGATTTGGCAGGACAATCATGGTTACAGGAGCTTATCCAGGCCACTGATAAAGCCATAATGGTGGCCGAGTTTTGGGCTGACTTTCTTTAAGAATTGCCATCGACACGAGAAGAAGAAGAAGATCGATATCTAATTTAAGAAAATCTTAAGAATAATTATTCGAACATGTAACGATTCAATCAATTATTTAAATGCTGTAATATCAAAAACGTTCAAGCGACACATACCTTTTTGTTTTTGCATTGCACTACGAGTATCACTAACAGAATCTTAATTCAATGAGAGTAGGCTAATATGTTGGGACATTATTACACACAGCGCCATCTAGTTCCGTGGTAAGTTACGAAGGAAGCTTGTGTTACGGATACCAGATAGTTGATATACTACATAATATATAAGTTTAAATATATACATATTATAAATATGTACATATTTAAACTTATATATACACCCATGTTTAAAAAATGAATGCCCCAGCGGGACTCGAACCCGCGACTGCTGGTGCAAGAAAGAAGGTTCACTACAAACTGCGCCAAACGTACATATGTGCACAGTTCAATAAGAAATAAATACAAAGGAAGAACTAATAAAAAATGCTACATTTTTTGTAACATTAATATATTTGACTTATATTTATTAAATAAATATCTAGTAAAAATGTAAAAAAAAACATTTAGAAAATATTCGTATATAATGAAATATTGCAGACACGGTGGAATTTTCATAATAGCATAATTAACGCATATAACCAAGTTATTAACCACTGAATCAAGCCTTAGTTTAATTATCTAAACTTGCTTCATGTGCTTGGAGGTTCGACTAGATAATTAATTAATTGACCTAATAAATTATAATCGGTGTTAAGTAGCTCTACGTATATATAATTATGGTTAAAACGGTTAGAGTTTAATGAAATATTAATATTAAAAGACGATGAAAATAAAGGATTTCAATAAAATCGGTTCTTATATATTCCTTTTATAATCCTAATAAAATTCCCGTGTCGCGATTTTAGTCCGGAATGTACTCTGAAGCTTTATATGCGATATTAGGGATTTATTTTTAAATATGTGATTTCTTTATTAAATTGTAAAGCTATCGTTTTCATATCTTAAGTGGGATTTTGGAGATACAAACTGGGTAACAAGAACATAAGCTACAAATTCTATTGACCGCGCCTGCTAGTACTAAATTTATTTTCTTATACAATTTATAATTTGAAATCTACAAGAAAATTCAAGTAGCTACAAAGATAGTATAAAACTTTTAGCCACGTCAACTTTACCCCAAATTCCTTGGAGAATGCGCAATTTATAGGACACCTTCCGTTTCAATTTGCGAACTGCACGCGCTTTCTCTCTCGGGAGCAGTTCTAGAGGCCTGACCCGGACCAAATAGGTACATAATGTTACAAGAAAGCTAGCTTCACATGAAATTTAGATATTTCTTATACGTCATTTTTATGTAAATGTACACTATGTAGTGAAAATTCTCTTCAGTTTGTAGAGTATTTGTCGTCAAAGTCATTTGAAACATTGAATAACCTCTAAGAAGGAAGTTATATGATCGCGTTTTATGTATGTCCTACAATTTCTCAGAGATAAAAACGGAGACTTGAGCTATTTGACTGGATTTTATTGTTAATCGACCAGTATCTTACTAGTTGATTCTAATATTACTAAGATATCTTAGATATCTATTGTGAATTAAAATCTCCATCTCATTGTCTTTTGAAAAAAGGTATATATCAGTAGTATTTTTCACTATGTATAAGTTTTTTGAATTTAATTTAATCAAAGATGACTTCATCGTTTGAGTTATTATTTTTTTAAATACATGAAATTTAGTGTTATTGTAGTTCATGTGTTCTGAAGTTAATGTGTTATGATATTGCTAAAAATATCCTATCCAGAAGTTTTTTATCATTAAATACAATAGTATTAACAACTATTTCTTATTATGTTGGGAAAAACAATCAGCGCTATCTAGTTCCGTGGTAAGCTACAAGGGTTTACGCTATTACGAGTACCAGATAGTTGATACACTACACAAGTACACATTAAGTTACTTTAAATATACTACATATTAAAAATATTCGTCGTCCATGACTGAACACAAACATTCGTATGTGCTCAACAAATGAAGTCCTCCAGCGGGATTCAAACCCGCGACCGCTGGCTAAGCTAGGGTAACTACAAACTGCGCCAAACGTGTCGTTAACTTTATAAATCATAGTTTTTAGATTACTACTATTCTGTTTTTGTTAATTCTATACTAGTATAGTCCTTAATAAAACGATGAAATGTGCATTTTCTATAAATCTCCGTAACTGCTTCGGACCAGTCGTTACAATTAGTAATAAAACATTCATACATGAACTAGATCACAGTTATTACGTTCTACCAATAATTTCTTATCAATCTTAGTAAAAGCCCTTATTTTAGTGGCAATTTAGCATTCTTTATTGGGGAAAAGTAATAATTATTATTTTACATACTTATCGAGTGGTTCTGGTTTGATTTATATTTCAGTCAGATTTTCGTCAATTATATTAATCGTACAGGTAGTTATTATTTGAAATAAAAATCTATGATAAAATGAAACTATTTTTTTGGCGAATTTATTTTGATTTTTGGTTCCCGACGTTAGAATGTTTTACAGCAATTATGGTCACGTGAGAGACTACACGGGACCACAAAAGATAGTTTCATTTATAATATCAAATATTCTCGTTATCTATTTATGTATATTGCTTCAGGTAAACTTATGTTTATTAAAAGAAAGCACATATTTAATGTAAAATACATCTATACATATAATAAAATTCTAACCCAGTTAAATGTATACAATAAATATTTTTTCGAAAATCTATATGAAATAGACATTATTATCGATATAGAGACCAAATCTATTGTTTTTAGAATTTTTGTTTGTCTGTCTGTCAGTCTGTGACAGCATCACGAGAAAACCACTGGAAGGATTTGAATGAAATTTGGTATGATGATAGCTGGTTACCCGGGTTACATACATAAGATACTTTTTATTGCAGGAAAATGTCTTATTTCTGAGAAATCTTAACTAACCGTTACAAACCGGCTATAAAACATCACACGGTATGTGAAATCTATTTTGTTTCCGGTCTTTAGAACGCGGGCGAAACCGCGAGAAATGCTAGTTGTAAATAACAATTATATCTCAACACTGTCAGGTTACTGTCTCGTTTAATATTAAACTATTGTTTTACCGAGAAAATGTCAGCTTTTGAAGTTGTGACAATGATCAATCTTCGTAACTTGAAAGTTTATAATCTTTCATCACTTGACCATATTGTTTCTCCAACTTTCTTGTTTAGGACAACTTGTTATTAAGTTTCAGCGTCGAAAAATTGCTTAATTATTTTCAAAGATTTCAAACTTTTAATGAAACGACGCACGCGAAATTTCTAATTTTGTTTATTTTATAATACAAGCTACGTCAGAACAAATGTACCAATAGCTATTATAACAAAGATTAGACTTTATTCACTACTCGCATATTATTCTACTTTATTCAAATAACAGGGGCAAAAATGTTACTCTTTAAGGAGCTTTTTAGTTCTTAAATAAAGTTGATTTGTAAGTTCAAGTAATGAAAGTATATTTTCAAGCTTTTTTTTTCAGTAAGATATTTATCACAACTAGAACATAATAACTTAAATTCTTCAAATACAATAAATCATAGGTATCGCACAAAACAGAGATAAAAAATTATTTGTATCTACGTATCTATTATCTTCATATATAATAAATAAAATTGAAGTGATTATTTTTACTAAATGGATATGAAAGTACATACCGTACTAACATCAAAAATGTGTTCAGTCTTTCTGTTCCGGCTAATCTCTAAAACGGTTGGACTGATTTTGACGGAACTTTCACTCGCAGATAGCTAATATTATAAGGAGTAACTTAAGCTACTTTTATTTAAGAAATTTTATTTATTTAAACTAGCGGATCCCGCGGCTTCACTCGTGCTAAATAAAGCTAATAATAATTTTATATAAGAATCTATATTAGATAACGTTGCATAGAAAGTGGCAAGTAAATAAAGAAAACTCAACCAATATACGTTAAAAGACAATTTTGTAAAGTAAAAATAATTTACAAGATAAACTACATAGTCCCCACTGCGGCTTCCAGTATCAATATCGTTAAACAAACCGTGCAATTCTCACGTTATTTCTTTTCCCATTTGTGTAAAAGCTATTAAAAATAAAGAGAAATAAAAGTAACGGAGGCAAGTACAGCGTTGCATTAGAGGAGGCCGCAAAAATCCCAACTTTATGTCCCCGGTGCGTATAACAAAGCTGCAGCGAATAGTGGCTAAGAGCCGACATTGTGTAAACATTCGGACGAATAAAAAAAGTCTTTATTCAAAATACATTGGTACAATCTTACACAGCCCTAGCTCCGGAACTAGAAACCTGTATTTCAGGAGCTAGTACCTTCCCATATCATAGAATTCGTATTCAGAATAAAATAATATAATATTATTAGAACTTATATATAAAAATGCATTCCCATTGTCATTTATGTGTTAGTTGTTACTGAGTAAACCATATTTTTATATAATGTAATGTATGGCAGGTATTATAATTAATATATAATTTACATAACAGCGGGTGGTTACATTTCGGTAAGAATCCACTATTATACTGCTTTTATATAAGCTTATTTACTCTTACGAGAAGCTCTCTCAAAGCTCTTATGAGAGCTCGGAATAAACCATCTTTTTAATAATATAATAAATTTTAATAATATTTCTCATATTTTAGTCAATTCACCCAAAACCATAAATTGTCGAAAACCATATGATTCTTGGAAATATTTTGTTCATATTGCTTGTTCAAAATAAACTGTAATTCTCGCCCGTATGTTTCCGTAACTATACAAACGCAGTTGTACCCAACTCGGATGTTACCACAATAACACTAAAATAAACGCAAGCTATTGCGCACGTTCGCTCTGATTTCTTTGCACTATCTCTAGTGACTACAAATCAATGTTTAGTTTGTTCATCATTCAACCGTTTGACTCGAATTAATAAATCTAGATGTAATTTATTTCTTTTCACCCTATGGGATTTGCTTTGTGTTGTGCATTATACGTACCTACTTAGATTTACGCGAATATTTGAATGTTAGAAAGGTCTTTATATAAAATTCAAACTGAGTCGAAACTACATTTCATATAATACTATCTTAGGTTTACGCGAATATTTGACATTATAAATGAAACTATCTTTTCGGATTTTGTCGCGGATTTACTTTGATTTTTGGTTCCCGACGTTTCGAATGCTTTACAGCGCACATGGTCACAGGAGAGACTAAGGCACTTGACGTCTCAGATGTTTATATAATTGTTACAGACAGTGCCTACCCACAATTTACAAAAATCCAAAATGGCCACAAAGTACCTTATAAAATTTTACATATTTTTAATTCTGAACGTTTTAAATTTTAAAATTTTGAATTATACATACATTACATATTTTTTTTGGAAAAGCTTATTGAAATAGTAGGAAAAACTGCTAGATTTAAATATCAGAAGCACAATATTGATTGTATTATATAGCATATTAGCCATATATTCGCAATTTTTTATAGAAGTACTCGTATCTTTTAATAATATGACAGTTCAAACACAGCGTATGCATAGTAAAATTTTACCAATAAAAGTATGAAACCAGTGAATCCGAACTTTTTTAGGCTTTGTGCGCTCGACTATATTTGAGTCGAGTGCGTCGGCGTTCCGAGCGGAAATTTTCACGCAAAGCGAGGGATGTTAATGAGCGTACTTGACGACAAAACCCTGTTCTGTTTTCATATACCTTTGTAGTTGACATCGAGATCAAGAGTGCTATTGACTAGTAGCCGTAATGCAGCTTATATATCTACTATGTTTTATACATATATAATACTAGCATTATAGTCATAATGAAGCTTATATATTATGTTTTATACATATATAGTACTAGCATTTCCCGCGGCTTCGCACGCGTTCTAAAGACCGAAAACGAAATTCTTTTTAAGTCGCGCGGTATGATAATTCGCAGAAGTATCACCCGCCCTTTCCGTTTTTGCAACATTTTTCATTGATGCTCCGCTCCACTTAGTCGTAGCGTGATATAATATAGCCTATAGCCTTCATCGATAAACGAACTATCCGACACAAAAATAATTTTTCAATTCAGACCAGTACTTTCTGAGATTAGCGCGTTCAACCAAACAAACTCTTGAGCTTTATACTATTAGTATAGATGTATGCTTGTAAGGACTAAATCATAAGGAGAAAAGGAAACCAATAAAATCGTTGATCTCAGAGCTTATGTTATAATAGTTGTATGTCATAAGTTTCTGGGTTTTTGGGTTATTACGACTAGAATAGTATTTTTCTATTTTATAATACAACACCACACTGTATTTGTAATCCAAAGGTTGCATGGCTATGGAAAAACTGTTTGCCCCTTTCCTCAACTTCTTTTGTAGATCAACTCAAGCCATTGATGCTGTGCATTGATCTTACCGGTCGAGTCGGATTATCTTCCCATCAAAATATAAAAGTAAGAGTATGGCCATACTAATGCGCTTAAAATTGTGCACAATGAAACCCCCACGTGTAGCTAATCCTATTCAGGAAGGACTAAAACATAAAAGGCCGATATTATTCCTAGCGGGGTTTTAAGGCTCGTATTTATCTATAGATACCTTCATATAATAAAATTCTGAGTTCCATCTATACATTGATTTTATCATTTGGAAAAGCTTATTGTAATAGTCATTATTACAGAGATCGTTAGACTATAAAAGTTTATAGAACTTTTCTGTCTTCCTGTCTGACTGTCATTCCTATAAAACCAGATCGAAAATAAATTTTACTGAAGGAAAATATTTAGTTTTAAGAAATCTATTCTATCTGACAAAACGTATCTAGGGGCGACCCAAGCGAAGTAAATCGGCAGTTTTCATAGTATTTTTTTCTGTTTGTAAAGTTTGATTCAATTAAAAGGGAGCCCTTTAAATTCCTCAAAATCCTGGATAGATAATAATTTCATCATTTAAGCATCTTTATCATGATCTTATAGTACATAATAAAGTTATATATTTGCTATCTTGATATAATAAGTAATTTTATCTTAACTTTATAATATTTAATTTAATTTCAATTATATAGTTTAAAAAATGAAATAATTTAATATCGATATTAACACTCGATTGATCATTCAAAATTTCAACGCTCGTTGATGGTAAAGTGCGTTCATTAAGAAGATCGCGCTTTGCGTAAAAATTCCGCTCTGAACGTCGACCCACTCGAGCCAAATAAAGTCGAGCTCACAACGGCCTCTATTAAATTCTTGCCTTAATGAACTTTGAATTACGAATGGTATTCCAATTTTTTCATAGCCTGCAATCCTTTGCAGGTATACTTGGACAGCTAAAGCTCGTCTAACAAAAATGTACGATATATTTTATATAATCGCTAAAATACTAAAAATATTTTTACTGCACATACTAACTGGAGCTAACTGGAGCTTAAAAAATTGAATTTTTTTAGTTATTCTTAAAAACAAGTGTTCGACGCGATTTCTTGCTGAGTTATGTTTAATATATTAGATAGTTTTTTCGACTAATATCATCATACTGTAATAAAACAGTAAATATCTTATTGTTTTATAACGAAACTTATTGAATTCTTCTTAGCTATTTTTTTTATCGAATATACCTAGTACCTATGAATAACAATATTAAAATTAAATGTGTTCGTTTATCTCAAGATAACTCCAAAAGGACTGGACCGATTTCAATTTTTTTCTTGTTTTGTTAAGAATGCATTCGTTCTTTAAATGTTAAAAAAGTAAAAAGAAAATGTAATATCGAAAAGTACAGAATTATTTATTTTGTATAACAATCAATGACGGTTAAAACTTACTTAAAACCTACCTCACTGTACCCGAGTGAAGCAAGGCTGAGTCGCTAGTCTGTAATAAAAAAGCTTCGTATCTAGAGGGTACCAGATTCCCTTCTGCGCCCTAACAGCCTTCTAATCAAGCGGTTTGAGTGCGTACACTTATGAAGAGCTTTTTAGACATCAAAGGCCGCCAAGGAGATTGGGGGACGCGAAAATTATTTATTAGTTACCGAAAAGGGAGAATTTGTGGCTTCTGATACGCTATTCTCTTGAAATCGGGTTCATCTTTATATAACGTATTCCCTTTGTAGATAGAAATAAAGAGGATTCAAGATTTTCTTAATTAAGCTTCGAGCTTTATTATATCCGCGATAGACTTGATAAATACGTGTGGTTATTATACTTTTAATTATTGTTATAGGAAATGTCACTAAAAATTATAATTTTATGCACTTATTATTTTTTATTCTGAATTAGTTGATGCAGTCGTAGATGGTAAGTCGCACTAATTCAGTAGCCACCTATTCACTCTTGCCTTGAAGACACCCATATTATAATCGGCCGGAAACATGGACGCAGGCAGGTTGTTGCAATAAAAAATATAAAAAGGCAGGCAGGCATAATATTATCTAACAAGCAAATAGACAAATTAGTTTATAATATCAGTATAAATGTATTTAATTTGTAGATAGGTATACAGAAATAATACTAAGTAAAATAGGTACTATAAAATCTTTCAGCATTTTATTAATAACTAGTTACTCGCCCACGATTCGCTCAGGTTAGCGCGAACGAAGTCGCGGATTCCACTAGTTATACATATAAATCTTGCTCTTGAATTATTCTATCTTTTAAAATCCGTATCAAAATCCGTTGCGTAATTTTAAAGCATACATAGGGACAGACAGAGAGCGGAATACGGCTCTGTTTTATACTATGTAGCGATACATAGATTTTTTGATATATCATCAAATATATTTTTATATTATATAAACTTCTAAAAAAAACTAAATAAAATAACTTATAATACAGTCTATCTATTCAATAATAACCGTTTAGCAAAACATATCTAACAAATCGTGTAAAATTAATTTGTAGCGGTCATCATAATATTGCTTTCAAGTAGCGCAGGAACTAAGCGCCTCTAAATGCCACCCATTAGCTTCCCGCTTTGCTTATAGCGGCACATTTATCATTATATTTTGCACGCCTGTTATATTGTTTTCTTGATGTAGATTTTCATTAAATTTCTCGTTCTTACGGTTTACATATTTTTTTCTATTTTCTTGGTTTATTGTACGTACTGAAATATAAATCATATAGTAAAATTTTAATCGAGTGGAATCAGTATAAGCAATATTTCATTTATTCATTCATTATTATCGATACAGTTGTCGAATTTCGAATCGAATTTTTAGAGTTAATTACTCTATATGTGACCGCATGATGAGAAAACTACTGGAAAGATTTTGATGAAATTCAGTATGATGATAGCTGGTCAAAATATTATAGCATTATTTTAATTTCTGGAAAATATTTTATTTCTGAGAAATCTATTAGAGCGAGGGTGACTTTTTATATAAAACTAAAATACCACTCGCCTATTTATTACAGAATCTTAAACATTACTTGTATAGTAATACATTTAATTACATATTTTAAACTAAGCTTTTAAATATCATAAATTTAATAAAGATGAAACAAATCATATTATATAAATATTAATTATTTGTCACCTTTATGATAAATTACATAGTATATGGGGTTATGATAGTATTTTTAGAAAGTATATGAGAATATATTTTCTTGTAAGTTTCCCGAAAAATCTTTTTTTAGCTAAGCTAGGCCTTTGTTATTTATAAGACAAGAGGTATACTTTTAGTAATTAGTAGTGATATGATCATTAATCTTAAGAAAATGACACTGAAATACCTTTCACAAGATTATATTTCAGAGTCGTACACGAATTTGTTAAGCTTTCGGACAAAAGCTCATCGTAGTATGTGATTTATAAAGATAGTATTATATACATTGCCTTATTAATAAATATAAATTTCTAAGACACTTATCTTTGATTTCTATAAATTAAGACTAATAATAACCAAATAGAGAAGATGTGCAATATTTTAGTACTATAAAATCATAATGTATACTTATAAAGAAAGTTCCTTAAAATAAAGCTCTCCCTATGAAGCTTATAAAAGTTATAGTTATTTGTACAGTGAAAGTGAAATATGAGAAGTCTTATCTGATCGCTTGTTTATAGTAAAAACATCGGCTAAACCCATTTCAACCGAATTTTCAATTCTGTATAATTTAGCCGAGATATAAGAAAGAAAAAGGAATATTCGAATCGAATACGAAATTAAATTATAGATTACATAGTTATTTTAAAAAAATGTTTAGTATTAGATGAAGTGGTCTCAATAAAATCTATACATATAAAAATGAATCCCTATTTCCCTTGGTCACGTCATCGCGCGTGAACGGCTGGACCGATTTCTATAATTCTTTTTTTGTTGTGTTTGTTATTGTCAGGAGAAGGTTCTTATGAAGGAAAAAAAATAAAAATAGCGCGGAAAATTTAAGAAAACTATAAAAATTAACGACGTTTGACTATGTTCATGACAATTATTATGAATAAAACCGGCAAATAGATGGGCGGTTTAAAGTTATACAAAACTCACAACACGTACCTAGGGACGAACCCAAGCGAAGCAGGGGTGAGTCGCTAGTATAGTTTAGATTATGATCGCAATTCAACCATGGGGACAACACTAGTATAGTATAAAAAAGCTTATTTACCTGATCTCATAGCAATTTTGTCTATAATACTTGTGAATTCCCGAGATAAAACATCAACCATGCTTTTGTTGCCATACCACACATCTAGCGCGCTGTTAGCTATCCATTTTGAAGGTCTGTAGTCTCTGGTAGGCTTTACATCATCTCCTAGCTTTGGTTGTCGAGTGTCACATACATATAACAGGTTCGATACCAAAATAGTTAAAACTACAAGCATTTTTAAGCTCATTTTACTGTTATATTATTAAAAAAATATTGGAATATTCCTTTTTAAATATGAAAATCAATTGAGTTAATATTGGTTTTAGAATTTTTCTTGCAACCAATTGTATATTCCCGTCACATTACTACGTTATTCTAGAAATTCTTCATAATTGGTAATACAATCGCATGATAGTTGATCAAATACGGTGGAAGTATTACCAGTTGTTGTTTAATCATGTTTGCTGTATCCATTGTTTGTACTGTCCTTTGTTCTTTGGTTACGAAAATGACGCGGGCTTAGTTGCAGTTGAACTTAAGAATAATAATAAATATAAATATGTTGGGAAATTAACACATAGCACCATCTAGTTCCACAGTAAGCTACAAGGCTTGTGTTATGAATACCAGATAGTTAATATACTACATATATATAACTTCACTACATAGTATAAAACAAAGTAGCTTTCTCTGTCCCTATATCCCTATATATGCTTAAATCTTTAAAACTACGCAACTGATTTTGATGCGGTTTTTTTAATAGATAGAGTGATTCAAGAGGAAGGTTTATGTGCATAACTAGCGGAACCCGGCCTTGCCTGTGCTAAATCTAGGGAAGAGCCCGAGCGAAGCGAGGGAGGAGTCGCTAGTTAAATATAAATGACTAAAGTACAAACATTCATTCTCATATTACAAATAGAAGCTCTAGCCGGAATCAAACCGGCGATCGCTGGCACAGAAAGTACGGTTACTACAAACTGAGCCAAAGGTATCGTCAATGCTATACATAATATATTTTCAAATACGAAACCAAGACTATGAATTTAAAATGTAATTTTGCTATAAAATAAAGCAATTTGTGGGAAAACTGCAAAAAAGAAAAGTGTATTTCAGTACTTTAGTTTGTTGCATTATTTTAACATAGTTTTAATTTGGCTTAGTGCCTAAGTATTTACTCTTGAACTGGGGTTTGGAGATCTTTATTTTACTGTTAACTGCAAGTAATACATTTGCAAATTCTTAGCTTAAAAAGGCCAAAGTTTTACTTAACTTAATAAACTAGATAGATATGTTAACTAGAAAACTTATAAAAAGATAACTTTGAGAGTTAAAAACCATTTTAATTTGTTAGGATATGTTTCTTTTTAAAATAATCTGTCACTATAAAATGTCCTGTACTCGTCATACTAGCACCGCTTAAATTAGCTCCTTAAATTTAAACAACAAGAGTCAAGAACATTTTTATCAGTGAGGTTTGTTGTATATTCTTCATAGTTTTTTTCCAAGATATTATATTTTTGACTTTGAACGTTGTAATTACAGGAAAATAATTTAGTACTAATATATGATATAGCGCTACTAAAGAGCATGATCCGCTGGTGTATTATACATATAAACCTTACTCTTGAATCACTCCATCTATTAAAAAAACTGCATAAAAATCCATTGCGTAGTTTTAAAGATCTAAGCATTCATAATGACAGACAGACAGCGGGAAGCGACTTTGTTTTATACTATGTAGTGATAACTTTTGAGTGTGTTAATTTCTTTTCCCGTTTGAACGGCTTGTGTGATTTTTATGTACCTCCAGTTATTTGTATATTTATTAAGTATTGAGATCTAGACTTTTAACTTACTGGCCTTTTAAGGAATTAAAAATTACTTGCAAACGAAGTCTGTTGCAGGACAACTATAAAACATGTAGTTTAAAATTCTTTCTTAGGTTTACGCGAATATTTGATATTATAATGAAGCTATCTTTTCGGATTTTGACGCGGATTTATTTTGATTTTTGGTTCCCGAAATTTCGAACCCACCGCCCGCTGGTGGGATAATCTAGTGACAGAGATTATTCCACCAGTGCAATCAGTCAAACAAAACCAGTGGTAGTGCCATGCTAGTTACCTTCGGGTAGCAGCCGAATGGGCCGGCACGCCCCGTAAAGTACCACTGTCTCACAGGAGACCGGCGTGAAGTGGCAGCTTTGCTGTCGCGTTTCGTCCGGTGAGTGAGTGTCTCGGAGGCCCATTTCCCATCCCTCCCCATGATAGTGCGAAATTTGGTTTATCTACCCCAGGAGGGTACCACCAGCGCACATCGCAGTGGAGAATCCCTCTCTGGACATCCATGCTCAGGTCGTACAAAACCTGAGCGTGGATGCCCGAATTTCCGATTGCTCCGAATTCTGGGGGGGGCAATTTTGCGCTCTCGTCTTCTGTTCGGGGCAAACGGAGCAGGCAGCATAAGGCTACCCCTTTCACGCTCGCCGTGGATTTCTGCAACATAAGGGGGCTGAACTCCAACCTGAACGCCGTCCACTTCCACCTTGAGACGACGAAGCCGGCCTTGCTATTCCTTACTGAGACGCAGATATCTTCTCCGGCTGACACCTCTTTCCTCTCTTACCCGGGGTATAAACTGGAGCATTCGTTTGTACCACGGGCTGGGGTGTGCGTGTACGTCAGAGAGGATATCTGCTCCCGCCGCCTCGACAACCTTGAAGGGCAGGACCTATCCATCCTCTGGCTACGTGTAGACTGCGATGATCATCCGCGAATCTACGCGTGCCTGTATAGGTCTCATAGCGGTAATGCCGAAACTGACCGACTCGTTGAGCACATGCAAATGGCTACAGATTCCGTGCTGCAACAGATCCCATCCGCAGAGATCGTGATTCTCGGCGACTTTAACGCCCATCACGCCGAATGGCTTAGATCACGCACCACCGATCATGCGGGGAGATCTGTTTACGATTTCGCATTAGCATATGATCTGACACAATTTGTTACCTCGCCAACGCGAATCCCTGATGTGGAGGATCATACACCTTCCCTGTTGGACCTTCTGTTGACCTCCCACCCGGACGGCTACCTGATCTCCGTCGACCCTCCTCTTGGTTCGTCGGACCACTGCCTTGTCCGGAGTACAGTGCAGGTTACGCTCTCAACAAGGCCTCGCTTTGCGGGTTGCCGCCGAGTATGGCACTATAGGTCAGCGGATTGGGACGGGATGCGGTCATTCTTTGCATCCTACCCATGGAGGGAGATATGCTTCTCGCCGGATGATCCAGACGTCGTTGCTGACTCTGTCACCGATGTGGTACTTCAGGGTATGGAACTATTTATTCCGTTCTCTGCAGTGCCCATCGGAGGCAAATCCCAGCCTTGGTTTGGTCGCTCCTGCAAGACGGCATCTCGCCGAAAGCTGGAATGCTACCAAGCCTGGGCTGTCGCGTCGTCGTCTAGTGATGCAAACACCAGCATTTTGAAAAAGGAGTATAACTTTGCCTCCAGGTCCCTCAAAAGTGCTATTGCTAATGCAAAGTCGAAGCACATTGCTAGAATTGGCGAGAGATTGGGACGTCTCCCTTCAGGAACACGTGCGTTCTGGTCTCTCGCCAAGGCTATTTTAGGGAATTTCTGTCAGCCTTCTTTTCCACCTCTGCACACGGAGGATGGCTCGCTGGCCCATGCCGCGAAGGAGAAAGCTGATCTTTTGGGCTCTCTCTTCGCGTCCAACTCGACTCTGGATGACCAAGGAAACTCACCACCGACAATCCCGCGGTGCGATACTACGATGCCGGAAGTTCAATTCCGGCAAAGTGCAGTTCGCAAAGCACTTCTTTCCTTGGACATTCATAAGTCGAGTGGGCCCGATGGCATCCCTCCGATCGTGTTGAAGACATGTGCTCCGGAGCTGGCACCGATCTTAACGCGACTTTTCCGGCACTCCTACTCATTAGGCGTAGTCCCGAAATCTTGGAAGGCCGCTTTGGTGCACCCGATCCCAAAAAAGGGTAACCGCTCGAATCCGTCCAATTACAGGCCCATAGCCATTACCTCCTTGTTCTCCAAGATAATGGAGTCCCTTATCAACTGCCAGCTCCTGCGGTACCTGGAGGAGCACCGGCTGATCAGCGACCGTCAGTACGGCTTTCGTCGAGGTCGTTCAGCCGGTGATCTTCTAGTTTATCTGACACATAGATGGGCAGAAGCAGTTGAGACCAAGGGGGTGGCGCTTGCAGCCAGTCTGGACATAGCGAAGGCCTTTGATCGGGTATGGCACAAAGCGCTTCTTTCGAAGCTACCTTCCTATGGGCTCCACGAGAAATTATGCAACTGGATCACCAGCTTTTTGGCAGATCGGAGCATCAAGGTCGTTGTTGACGGTGCTTGCTCTGATCCTAAATACGTCAATGCTGGTGTTCCACAAGGCTGTGTACTGTCTCCTACTCTGTTCCTTCTGCATATCAATGACATGTTGGAAATCAGCAACATTCATTGCTATGCAGACGACAGCACTGTGGACGCCCTGTACACTGGCCGCGCTAATATTTCTCGGGAATACGTCGACGAGTGTCGGAACAAACTTGTGTCTGAAATCGAATCATCATTAACCAAAGTCTCGGATTGGGGTCGACTAAACTTAGTCCAATTTAACCCCAAAAAGACACAAGTTTGCGCGTTCACCGCTAAAAAGTCGCCATTTGTCGTCACTCCTCTATTTGAGGACACTCCCCTGTGCAACGTCCAGTTCCGTGGTCAATTGGAAGACAAGGCCAAATTGGCCTCAAAGAAGCTTGGTGTGCTCAGTAAGGCGAGACAGTACTTCACGTCGGATCAGCGTCTTAATCTTTATAAGGCGCAAATTCGGCCCCACATGGAGTACTGTTCTCATCTCTGGGCGGGAGCTCCCCAATACCAGCTACTTCCATTTGACCGCATTCAACGTAGGGCGGCTCGAGTTGTCGACGATCAAGCTCTCTCCGATCGGCTTGATCCTTTAGCTCTGCGTAGAGATGTTGGATCACTCTGCATCTTCTACCGCATTTACCACGGGGAGTGTTCCGAGGAATTGTTTGGACTGATCCCGGCCGCAGAATTTCACCATCGGACATCGCGTCAAAACCGCAAATTCCATCCACACCACCTCGATGTCCAGCGTTCCACAACAGTGCGATTTTTAAGACATTTTCTGCCACGCACAACCACTCTGTGGAACCGGCTGCCGCCGGCGGTCTTTCCAAACCGTTACGACCTGGCGACCTTCAAGAAGAGAGCGTATTCCTTCCTGAAAGGCCGGCAACGCATTTGCAAGCCCTGCGGTGTTGCAGATGTCCATGGGCGGTGGTGATCACTTTCCATCAGGTGAGCCTCCTGCCCGTTTGCCCCCTTTGTCCTATAAAAAAAAAAAAAAGTCACGGGAGAGACAGGATAAGAAAATATAGTTTAATTTATAGTTTAAAAAAACCGAAATTAAAATGTTTAAAATAACCTAATAAATTTAATTTAATACACCTCTTATGCAAACTTAATGCCTTTAATATTAATAAATTACTATTATTTGTATGTGCTACCTATTGATAGGTTTGAAATCGATCGAATTTATAATCTCCTCCTCCTTTCGGAAGTCGGTTAATTAATAAATTTCGCTGATTTCAATCTCAAGCCTCAACATTATTTTAATCTAAATCTTTGTATATAGCATATTTTGTTTTAAAATAGAAATTTTGTTTCATATCTGAGCGCTAATGGAATCCTTTTAGCGTATTCCAGAAAGACGTCCACATGAATATCAATCGCGGAACACAATAGCGTTTGTTCTCGCCATTTTCAGCCATTATATTTCTTCCATTATTCAATACGTTATGATGCAGCATAGTGCAGTGTTCACATAAAGTTTAATTTAAATTGTCGTATGGATGGTTCAGTGGTTCTGCTTAGTTAGTTCTTAGGTGAACAGTGTATTTGGTTTTTACAGGGTGAATGTTATATCTGAAACTTTAATTGTCGGTTTCATTTTAATGAAATGCCTTGATGTTTATGTTACAAACAGACACCTTAATTTTATTTTATTTTCTGTATTGACTATTCCTGAGTAATATTATAGTACTTAATCCCTATAGTACACCTGGGTAATGAAAGGGCAAGTTACTAGTTTATTATGTAGATGTAAATTGGTTATGTTATATGGTTGAAATCATATAAATATTGAAAATATTAGACATAATTATATTATTTTAATAAAGATTATTTTGAAGTAAAAATATGCAGCAATTTTTTAAGACCTTTTTTGTTTCTACTAATACTATCATAGTTTCGGTTAGATAATATCGAAATATTGTCTTAAATATACACTTTTACAATAGAGAACAGCTTTAAAAAAGTCCAACTTAACAAACGAGATGATTCAAAATGTAAATTCTTTAAACAAATAAGTCAGCAAAAACTTTTCTCTACAAAATTAAACAGCAAAACTAAGTAAAAGAACGGCGTTGTAAGTGTAAAACCATCGTTACTCTTTAGATATAAGAACCAAGAGAATATATTTACTCAGCTTTTGTTCTAGAATGTTTTAAATTTACGAGGTCCATTGTTCAAGAAACAGATATTCCCTTACCCCAATACAAGAGTAACAAATTACAAGGCATTCTTAAGCAAGTTTAAATGTCTATTGAAAATGAATTCAGAATAATTTATTTCAAAGAATCAAATTTCTAACAATGTTCGATGTTTATTTCGATACTAATTAAACACCCTGCTCCGCTTGGATGTACTCTAAGTACTTTTTTGGCTTCTGTATAAGTAATGACTAGATCAATAATATTTTTTATAAACTTTACAGAAAGATTGAATGTACAGTTTCTATTCAGAATATTATTGAATGTACGAGTATAAACTACTTTTCACGTAGAAGTTTTCAATGCTATTTTAGTAGTTTAGTTACAATACAAGTTTTAGAACCTATAAAATTATATAGTGTAATTAAAATCTAGATGCTAAGAAGATTTGGTAGTTTTAAAAGTACCGAATACCGAAGTTTTTTGTAACATTTGATTTGAATTTTACTTTATTCTAAACTTATTATAAAGTGCATATATATAATTAGTTTATTTAAAATCTTTTCTATTCTATCTTATAAACTAATAGGTTAAAATAATAAAACCAATATTTATAATCAAAAATTTAATAAAAATTTAAAAGGAAATAATAAGCGTTGTATGCATTTTTCTCTATACGCTTTTATACACATTAAACTTTTTTATAATGTAATTTGGTTATTAAACATGCTTTCACCTTTATAAGTTTTATCATTTCGGGGCTATAGCAATCGCCATAGTCGCTTAAGGTATTCTTAAGTTTAAGAGATTTAACCATACCAAACTCCTAAGCTAGTAAAGAACATGGTAAATATTCCGTTTTATACCATAAAAAACATTGTTAATATTTAATATTTAGTACATAGCAGTCAGTTCCAGTACAATTTTTTTAAGTTTCTTTTTAGGTAGTTAACCCAGCTTTCTGGTTTATTATTACTAAAATATTCTAAAATTTATTTTAAAATCACGCAATCTCCGCTTCCCTTCTATTTTTACAGTCACATTCATTACAAAATTTCTTTCCACAAATACTTCCCTCATTTACTGCAATTTTATGTTAATTTCCTAAGAAACAGCTCGTTCCGGTCCTGAAAAATAAAACCGTCTTAAATATTATATTTTTATTACGAAATCATAAACCTTTGTGATTTTCAAATGTCGAGATTCTTTAATTGACAAAAAGGGCAAAGCTTTCATCTTTAAGGAAAAGCATTATTCTTATTTGTTACTGACTATAGAAAATGAAGGAGATAATCTATTCTTGTTTATTCTGTCTTTTAACTATTACAAAATATTTTTGCTTATTATTTTTTGAATATAAACTCTAATAAGTATCATCTTTATTAAAAAGTTTGTATTTACGTTATATACTAATATAATATAATGGTGGAATGGTTGTTTGTTTGACATTATAGGGCTTAATTCGATTAACGATTTTTTAGTAATACAGTACGCCTTGGGAATGATATGATCGCCACCAGGCTATTTCAACATATACAATTATTGTTAATTCGCAATTTAGCGCTGAGTTCCCGCTGAGTATCTTTCGCCAGTTCTTCTCAGGTCAGAGGTTTCTTCTTTCCGAACTGGTAGTAGCCTTATGACGTTTAGTAAGAAATTGTATCAATATTATGCTGAATAAAATATTTTGATTTGATGTTAATATATAAAAAAACAGCCCTTATAGCGTGAAAATAAATGATTTTAAATTAAAAATGATCTAGATGTCATATATCTATGAATTTAATTAAATTCAAATACATTTGTTATATATTGTCACACATTTATTATGTTGATAACTTAATACTTTTAAGCATATATTTTTCGCAATTCGTCTAAAAAACAGAAGCTCTCGCTTCATTCTTCACATTCCGCAGTATCTAGTACACAAACGAAATTCACATACCGACTCGAAATGTATTAGAATTTTTAACGTAACTCGGAGGGTGTAGGGTAACTTAAATATGTAATGTGTGTTTGTAGTTAATAATATATCTCAAAGAAAACTTTCTCACTACCTTTGTGCTTTAATTCTTCTTAATCTCAATAACGTTTCGATGTGATTTTTTGCACCATTAGTATGAGTATATAACTACTTGCGATTAACCCTCGCTTTGCTTAAATTCATCTTAAGGTGCGTTTTGACGTGCTAAATTTCAAGTCAGTAGTACAAAAAAATCGGAACTTCCATGGAAATGAAAAATGAAAAAAAGTACCTATATCGTCATACAATTTATCAGCAATAAGGTAAAAGGTCTATTCAAAACTTATGATTTATTCAAATTTCTAAAATTATATCTAGGATATACTACAGAATGTACGTCTATCGCAAGCACTTATATAGAGGAATCTAAGCGGCGAATAAATTTTCTAGGCTAAAGTATTCGAACTACGAAAATATTAAACATAAAACAGTTTCATTACATTTGCTTAAGTATGTACGTATTAAGGAATGTCACATTAAATCAAATCTCTAACTTTAGGGTCAGTGGTAGCACAAATCGGTTTTACGCAGTAACTTTTAACTTAATCCACGTAACTTAACCGTGTATCTAAACTATCAAACTTTTAGTCACCCGTTAGAGAATTTAAAGCACATAGGGATACAGCCGTAAACATTCTAACTTGTTCACTTTACTAATACTTTATGAAATGCTACAACCAAATACGAGTACGCACTAATATAAGTTGATATTACGAATTTAGTGTTTGTTATTCTTAAATTTATCTTTGGTAATAAATAATATACGCGCGAATGTAAATTATTGACTTTTTGTACTGAAATGAAGCTTGAAAGATGTTTATTTATTTATTTATTTATTTATTTATTTATTTGATTCACCAGTGGTAATTACAATGTTACAATATTTAAAAATTGTGTTTACAGACATAGTTCTTATGACTAAATGCATTACCTTTTAAGGTGAATACCGCATGCATATTATAGACATTTTAGAATATTTTTTTAATATCTAAAGTAATAAAATTAACTTACAATACTAAAACACTTTTTAACACAAAAGAAAGGAATTCAAAGACATTCTTTAGCTTTCTTTTGGAACTTAGGTAACGAGTCTCCGAATGGATCTAAGGTAGCATTATTGTTAAGAATGTCACAAAAACGTGACATGGGCGAGTACTTTCCTAAGATAGATTTACGTGTAGGTGCTATGAAGAACTTAATAGGTTTGCGTGGACATCTAGGTACTTTTAGATTAAAAGATGACAATAGTATAGGATTATCGTATATACTATTGATTGTTTTATAGACAAAACCTAAGTCTAAAATATCTCGCCGTTTATCAAGACTTTCCATCTTAAAAAACGCAAGCCTTTCTGTGTAAGTTGCAAGCGATCTAGACTTGCCCAGTGAGAAAGCCAGATGATACAAAAAACGCTTTTGGAGTCTTTCGATTCTCAGACAATGGGTAGCATAATGAGGTCTCCAGACAACACTTCCATACTCCAAAATACTCAAGACTAAACTTTTAAAAAGAGCAATTTTTGTACAACTTTTTTTAAAAACCCTAGAATTCCGGATTACGAACCCTAACATTTTACTAGCCTTACTAACGATACTTTCTATGTGTGGTACAAAAGTGAGCTTTTTATCAAATATAACTCCTAAGTCTCTGATAGTATCTACGGTACTGATAGGCACGCCATTCAAATGATATTTTGTTGTAATGTTTGCTTTTTTCTTTGTAAAAGTAATATGGGAGCATTTACTTGAGTTCAATATCATACCATTTAGTTTACACCAAGTATGCAAGCTAGTTAAATCCTCCTGTAGCGAAATAATGTCATTTGGATTGTAAATAATTTTAAGAAGTTTGAGATCGTCAGCAAACATAAATGGTGTGGAGTAAGAGAAGCAATTAGGCAAGTCATTTATAAAAATATTGAACAGTAGAGGACCTAAATGGGAGCCTTGTGGTACTCCGGAAGTTATACTATACTTTGTAGATTCAAACCCGTTGGCTACAACATAAAAATGTCTGCAAGTTAAGTATGACTTCAGCCAATCCAGCACAGAGTTAATAACGCCATAAACTAATAGTTTATATAGTAATATGGAGATAGGTACTAGGTCAAACGCTTTACTCAAATCAGTATAAATGACATCAATTCTATTCTTTTTGTCAACTGCATCAATTAAAATTTCAGAGAAGTTAACCAAGTTTGTACATGTAGACCTACCAGTAATAAAACCATGTTGGTGAACGCTAAAGACGTGTTTAAAGTGACTATAAAGTCGCGAGTAGACCAGGGACTCAAGAATTTTGCCAAGCAAACAAAGAATAGATATAGGCCTGTAGTTTTTAACATTATCTTTATCTCCACTTTTAAACACGGGAACAACCTTTGCAATCTTCCACTTAGTAGGAAATATTCCAGACTTAAGGGAACAGTTAAAAATTATTTGTAACGGTAGAGCAAGTTCCTCAGCACAACTTATTAAGTAAACAGGTGCTATGTTGTCAGGCCCGGCACCTTTGTTACGATTGAGATTTTTTAATTTTGCTATAATTTCATTACGATCTATTTGCACACTTGACAAACTACGACTATCAGATACATCAAGATTAATGTTCTGTATAATGCTAGCATAATCGTGATGTAAGTCACTATTCTGCTTATATACGGACGAGAAATGTGACGCAAATAAGTTACAGATACTTTCCCCGTCAGAAGCACTTGTATTATCGCAACTCATTTCAGCTGGGTACGAATTGGCACTGTTTTGTGTTTTGCGTTTGATGAAGGTCCAAAAAAACTTAGAGTTGGACGTTATCATATTCTCAGCAGATTCAATGTATGCATTATAACATTGCAACGAGAGTTTTTCACATCTTTTTTCTAATAGAGACAAAACTACCTCATCCATAGGATTTTTGTATTTTTTATATCTTAATCTAACTTTTTCTTTTTCCCTGATACGCTTAATGAGAGTTTTACTAAACCACGGAGGGTACTTGAAACTATGCGCAATAGGTATTTTAGGAATATAAAGGTCCATCGACTTATAAATTACGTTATACAAAACATCCACCATCTCATCAATATCTTTACATGCCGAGAGTATGATAGTCCAGTTTGCATGGGAAAGGTATTCATTAATTTTTTTAAAGTTTGCTTTCGTGTAATGATATTTGACACCTGAATTGTTCATATTTAAAATGGGAGATCTTTTTCTGAGACTCATATTTATAAGAAGGGGTGGATGTAATGGGTCGATTCGACTGAGCGCAGTTGATGAGGATTCGACTGATATTTGTTGTTGTTCATTATTAAAGAATACAAGGTCTAAAATTCTATTTTGATTGTTTTTGATATGATTAAATTGAGTGAAATTGTTAACATGGCAGAAATCGACCAACATTTTAGCCACGTCGGACGTACAGAATCCATTACAGAGATCATCAACCAAGTCCCAATCTATACAACTTAAATTAAAGTCACCGACAATGAGCGTGCTAAAGTTATATGTTTCTACAACACGATTAAAATTGTTTATGAAATTTTCAAGTAACATTTTATTTACTGGTGGAGGAATGTAGGCTGCACAAATTGCAACTTTTTCATTTTTATTTAATTCTATAATGACCCACAAGTCCTCACAAGTACTTTCCCAGCTTAACATGCGTTTTGAACTTAATTTATTTGAAACTGCAACTAATACCCCTCCACCGTCCTTCTTTATAGAGTTAATTAGATCTCGGTCCCTTCTATAGACATTGTAGTTTTTACCAAATAATTCTGAATTATAAATACCAGTACACAGCCAGGTTTCAGTAAGTATAACAAGGTCATAGTTATTACAACACACATTTTTAAAAAGCTCATGAGTTTTGGTACGTAAGCCTTTTACATTTTGATAATAAATGTTTAACTTATCGAATTTTATAATGATCAACACCAATTCATACATATTAAAATAAAAATCACATTTAAATAAGTTTACTTAAATAATCCATGCTCTTAATCACTTTATAATCAGAGTCATCCGTTTTCCTCATAAATATCCTTCCATTGCGTACCCAAACATGCTTGTAATTTAACTCCTTGGCCTTACGTCTTGCAGCTGCATGAAGCAATTTATTCGCAGATGAAAGGTGTTCACAGACATAGACGGGGGACTTATTTCCACCAATACCGAGATGTGAGGTGTTTAATTTTTCAGTGGAATTATTTTTATTGAACTTAATTACAGCTGCTAGCAGATGATCGCGTGTTAAGGGTGTGGCGAGCTGAACTACTACTAATACTATGTACTATATATGTTATACTATTAAAATGTTAGATGTTGGATGTTATAATTTTATTTTGAAAAAATCGCAAAAATACTTCACTATAAATAACAGAGAGCTCCTCATATAATGATTTATTGAATTTTACGAGAAATGAGTAGCCTCTTCTTAGACTTCAGTTTCATCTGTCCTACAGGAACTTTAAATATTTTCGTAATAGAAAGTACCTATCTATAGGCTATTTCATACTATTATCTATATCCGGTGCAAAACTCCATCCAAATCCGTTTAAATATTCTTTTCCAATTTAGAAAAAAACGTTACAAAAATTGTCACTCTATCCATCTTCACTACTTAAAAAATATCCCTTATTATTTTAACTAAAACATTATTCATTTACTTACCTTTTAAGTCAACTATCGTATCTATAGCCTTTGCTCCCACATTCCATAGCTCTCTCGCAATAAGATTCATCATAGTTTTATTAGAATAAATGAAATCCATTGCTTTTCCCACAAGAACGTCTGATGTACTAAACTTATCGTTTTCTATCTTTTTGTATTGTTCTTTCAAGTTTGTTAAGGTTTTAAATGAATAAATACTATGTGCTATACAAAGAAAAAGAATAATAAGTAGTCTTCGTGGCATCGCGAACAATAAGTGAATGGTTATGAACTGCAATGAAGCCGCGTAATATAAGGTTGTGTGCAGATTCGTAAGACTTATCGTGTATATTTTTTTATGTTTTCTCACTGAACATGAATATTAATTAATATTAAATATGTTATGTTAGTAAATAGTTTAAATATGTTATGTTAAAAAATAGTTAAATGTATCATGGTCGCGGGCGAAACTAAAGTTTTGGATATATCAAAGGCATTATAGTAATATTGCAAAAACGAATTAAAAAAATATAAATGGATGTTACTTTATTTGTTTGATTTAAGTTTTAATTATCATCATTATAACAGTTAAAAAAACTTTATTATTTAATCTTATTTAATACTAAGCAACACTTAACCACGATTCTCGATTAACATTCTACAGAAGGAGAGACTAAGTTATCATAAGCTTCCTTGTTAATTAAAACAATTATTTTAGAAACAATAAAAGTATGACAGTAAAAATATCTATACTTATAGATTTAGGCGATTCCACAAAATATTTGTATGTATTTTAAATATATCGATTTGTCAAATGGCAAATTAACCACAATTTTTCTAGAAATTACTACAAAGTTAGCAAAACTTACGTACGTCGTACGTACTTGATATGTCAGTTATTGCGGGTTCGAATCCCACTGGGGGCATTTATTTGTGTAAGAGCACGAATGTTATACTCCAGTCATGGTTTTTTATATTTAAAATTTGTGTGTATTATATACTTTAAATTTGTATGTTGGTACATAGTATATAATATGTAGTGTATCAAATATGCGGTATCCACAAAACAAGCTTCACAGCTTAACACGGAATAAGATGTTTCTGTGTGTGTTCATATAAATAAGAAACATATTTATTTAGCTAAAAAATATTACGTACTTGCCTTTAAACATTTAAGATATTTATAAAATAAAAGGAAGCAAGAAAATACTTGATAACAAAATTACTACAAACGATTTTAAGCCAATTTACTTAATCTCATTTTTATAAAACGATCGAAAATTTTCAGTGGAACGGCAAATGGAATGGCATTTTCTAGTTCCCAGGTCGAATTTGGGACCCTCCCGCGGGTCATCGGCACGTGACAGCCAACGAAATATGTTGTAAAGAATTCTAAGAAAATTCTCATTTTGCTTTTACAAGTTCCTTTATGAATTTTTAAAGGCAAAATTGACTTTGAATTTCATAACGTCCTACATTGAAAGAACGAATTAATTTTTTCCCTTCATTATAAAAAGGTTTTAGGCGTATAAACTGTTATTGGAATTGGAGTAGATTTTACGGAGTTACGATCGAAAATATTGAGTTTATTTTGTATTTTATCATTTTAATTTTTAATGTAGACAAAAAATTAGGCGATCCTTTTTTCTATTAAAAGTATTATAAAAATACTTGGAATTTAATACGCTCTACCAGAAATATTAACTTACTAAAAGTAACAAGGCATGACAAGCAAAATACAAAAATCTATGCTCATAAGTAAAATTAAATTACCTATTTTTAATGTCAAATAACAGCTTTTTACTATATATGGTAATTATATACGGGACTTGTAAGGGATTTTTTTTTAATATTTGTCTATCGGTCTATAGCACCGATATATAAATTTTCTATGTCACTTAAAAGAATTTCTAATACCTTTCAATAAACTTTAATAATTGATAGAAACATTAAGACCAAAGTAATGTAAAGAATAATTCGATTTGATTGGAGATAAAAGATTTCTAAGAGCTTTCTGAAAATGTCATTTAACTGAAAATTCTTCCAATATTCATAATAATATCAGCTCATGTTTCTATCACGTCACCATGTTATTGCGCGTCTTTCGCAAAAATAGCAGGAAAATTGTGGCACATTTCAGTTTAGGAACAATATTAACTTTAAATTTCTTATTTTCTTTCAAAATTTAAATATTACATTATATTAATTATTATATTATATTAATTAATTTTTTGGTATGTATTTTGTGAAGAGGAATGAGTTAGAGTTAGGACGACTCAGATATCATCAATTGTCATTAAAATCTATATAGATGAAGTTAAAGCGTATGTTTGTAATATTGAAATAAGAGCTTTTTCATTCATTTAGTTACTAAATATATATAGAATTATATAGTTATAAGGAAACGCATAGCTTTGCAATTTTTTTGTCTTCTTGTTTGTACCGGTTTATTTTGACTGGACCGATTTTGGCGAGACTTCCTTTGAAGATAGGTAATTTTAAAAGGAGTAATTTAGCTAGCTTGACTATTTTATTTTAAAAAAAATAAGAACTTAGGATTAAGAGATGCCCGATCAAGGTGAGTGTAAAGGAACGTTTTTTTTTTATTCTTAAGTGTAGCGAATTCAAACCCCTAAACTCGTTCTTGTGAGATCTTCATATTATGCATAATAATTATTTTTTAATGTACACTTGCATGTACAGTGGAGGACATCGATAATAATATAATCTACTTCTCACACAAAAACCATTCTTAAGAGTATATGAGTGATACTATAACTGACTTGTTATTATAACCATACGGTAAGTTTTCGAACTTTGACCATAGGAGGAAAACATATTATACGAATAGAATTGACATATCTTTTTAGATAATCGCTAACCGTTTCCAATATATTTCATTGATACCACTAATGCTCGTCAATAGATACATTAAGAGCTTATCACACTACTCAGTATCGAGACAGTCTTACTAAGTTTTAGCGTAGTGTAATAAGAATAAGCAAGTTAGTATGTTTGTGGGTCTTCCTATGACACCGCTACAGCCGACAACGTCACCGGCTACGTACAACTTGTAAATGACTTTGCATCCGGTATTTCGGGGTGGTGTGATAGCGTGGTTATCTTAGGACAGTAATAATGTTATAGGCTTTTTTAGAAACAATAGCCACCAAAGAAATAAAAGAAAATCGTTTGACTGAGACAGAAGAAAAAAAATAGAAGTAAAAATTATGAACTGCTGTATTTGCCTATTCATATAAAGATCAACAATAATACTTACATTTCTACCATCGGGGAACTTTAGGGCTGAGGCTTTTTAATTGAATCTATTTTTATCGCTTTCTTATCTATTGAGCCTAGTAATAAATTAAGCTCTATAGAACCCGCAATAAATACGCCCACGTCAGTTCGAACTTACTATTAAATAATTTACAACTTTGGGTGCAACATGTCCGATCACTGATGACGGTCAAACGATATCTTATACTTTAGGCATAACCTTATTCACATCAGTAATTTATAATATTCTTTGTAATAAATTAGGTAATTTAACGTTACACAAGTTATATATAGTGGATGAAACTTATCATAATGTATGCATTATTGACGACACGTTTGGCGCAGTTGGTAGTGACCCTACTTTATTACACCAGAGGTCGCGGGTTCGAGTCCCGCTAAGGGAATTCATTTGTTAAACTCGGATGTTTGTACTCCAGTCATGGGTGTTAATATTTATAATATTTATGTATTTAAACTTATATATGTAGTATATTTACTATCTGGTATCCGGGAACTAGATGGCGCTGTGTGTAATAATGTCCCAAAATATTTATTTATATTTATCTATTAAATAAAAATGAATTTTGGTAAGCGCATAACTCGAGAATGGCTCGACCAATTCGGCTAATATTTTTTGTATGTAACTTAAGGCCTATAAATTTTTTATATAATAAATAAAATAAAAAAATCTAAGTTTGAAAAACTTATACAACAGAGGGTACTTACATAATAAGATTACCTATAGTGTATTCAGCCCTTTTTAACATCTCATTACTAAGCATGGGCCTGCCTCCCGCTATTGCCATATTGAAGGGAATTAGGTAAATTTACCTTCATTGATTATAATTTTTAATTATTAATAGTATATTCAAGGTGTTAAAAGTTCAGTATTTAAAAATTAACCAAAAATATAAAAAAAATAAGGAAATGTTATATATGGCTAGTCGTTCCGGAATAAAATAAAGTAGCATACTGTCAAAGTGTATCCAAACTTAGTTCTTAAGTACTTAAGCTAGTACACAACGTTGAGACAACGAGTAAGAAAGCACTAAAATGAGACTGAAATAGACTAAATTCAACATTGTTGCATAAAATTTTTAAACTGGAACTTATTTCGCGCCGTGCAGCGAGATAGCACTCTGATCTTGCAATTATTTAATAGTTCACTACATTTAGTTGCCTCGAAATATTCATAGTTTAAAACAAAAATACGTATAACACGTATTTTTTCACTTTATGGAGAAAATTTATGCACTTAAATAAATATGGGAAACACAAACACAGCGCCATCTAGTTCCGTGGTAAGCTACGAAGGAAGCTTGTGTTACGGATACCAGATAATTGATATACTACATATATAAGTTTAAATACATACATATTATAAATATAAACACCCATAACTGGAGTACAAATATCCGAGTTTAACAAATGAATGCCTCCAGCGGAACTCGAACCAGCGACCGTTGGCACTAGAAAGTTACTACAAACTGCGCTTAGCGTGTCGTCAATTTAAATGTAGGTACAGGTCGGTACAGTGGTAGCCCAGCGATACCGCGCTCGCTTGGATAACCGAGTGATGCGGGTTCGAATCCGGGTCTCGCACCTCTGAGATTTTCATGTGCGAATCTATTCTATCATGATTACCACTTGTCTTACGGTGAAGGAAAACATCGTGAGGAAACCTGCATGTCTGAGAGAACCTAGCAAGTTTTCGAAAGACATGTGAAGTCCGCCAACTCGCACTAGGCCAGCGCGGTGGACTATGGCCTGATCCCCCTCGTAGTGAGGGAGGCCCGTGCCTAACAGTGGGACATTAAAAAAAGGGCTGATGATGATGATGATGATCTCGTATTATAGGAAACATTTTTTATATGTTTTTATGATATTTCAAATGGATTTCTTATAGTTTAGAGACCGTTAGTAAAGTACAAAATTGTAGTATACAAAACCTTTACAATATAAATATATAATATATTTTTTATTTTTTCATTCAAACTATCAAAACTGCCAACCCTTCAGCTTAGTAATATTAAATAGCATAGACTTATATATATTTCAAATTTATGCGTAGATAATTTAAATTATATTGTGAAAGCTCCCCAGATCTACGTCTGGGTCGACGAGATAAGGACTGTATACACGGGGTACTAGCCGCTGGCTTTCCACAGTTTTGTAGTCAGAACTTTGTTGGCATATTTTATCTTCTTCTTTACAAAAACCATTAAAATTAAGCTTCTATTAAAATTTATTCAATTACAAGAATCATGAATTAAATAAATATTTTTTGTTGTGAAATTATAGGACTCTATTAAAACGCAAAAGTTTGTGTATATTGTTGTCAAACTCTCTTTACCATTAAAATGGCTGGACGTATTGAAATATTTTTTATTTATTAAAAATTACACATTGACTATTCATTTCATTAAATTTAAGAAAACTAGTTTTATGTCTATCATCGTGCGACAAACAATCAAATCACAAATTTATTATATTATTATTATTTTCTTTATTTCTTATTTCGTTCATTTTACTAAAACTATATCAATCTCCTTTTTTACTCCAAAATTATTATTGGTACACAAATTCTATATATACGAGTATCATGATGTAACATTAAATATTTTATAGTGCTAATTTAACCATGTACTCTACATAACCTCAAGGGACCGTCCTGCATTTAGCAAAGAGGTCGAATAAATAAAACATTGATTCTTTTCATTTGAATCGAACACAATTTTAGCGATTCCCAATTAGTTCCTTATTGATTCGAAAATCTCTCGAGACTAGTGGTGGCTCTCAATTTTAATGAAACAGTTCTTTAGTTACATGAATACTATTAAGTTTTTCCCTTGAATTCAAATAAATATTTATAGTATGCTGTCCCCGTTGCTTTTCACCATCAGTTATGTAAGATCATTCAAATTTCCTACGTATTTCTTAATTATAAAGCTTAATTTCGTGTGAATAATATTCTGTTTTTGGTTTTCTAGACTTGTCGTTTACTGTAAGTGCACAGGCCGAGGTAGAAATTTATTTGTTTTCGTCCGCATAGTTTGTTTATTTACAAAGTCAACTTCGGAGCGATGACGTTGATTTATCGTCGGAAGAGAACCACTCTTTCTTAAAGTTTGTGAAAGTACGATTAATTTTATTATTTATTACTTAACCTGTTTATTGCAATACTAGATAATGAATTGCAAAAGTTAAATATTGCATGCAACAATACAATAAATATTATATTTTCATTAAAATTACCTTTTTTAATTTATATTCATAGATTATTTTAAGTAGAAAAGCTTGTTATAAGCTTTTACACTTTAACAAATTTTAAAAGAATTGTGTAGGTACGTGTGCTTATTTGTTTATAAGTGATTCATCTGAAAGTCAAAGAGGTTCAAATCCCAAGTCGCGCTAAATTTAATTATTGAGTAATTTTGTCAACTCCAAACATCACCGGAGTAGGGATATTGGCAATGCACCCCTGTGCCTCGTAGAGGCAGCTCTTAGTTTTGGTTTTGTCGAATAAAAGTCCCATTGGAATATGAGAAAGAAAGGAATTGACAGTGCACTTTTATCTGCACGTACTTACTTGCCCTTTATGCAATTGGCTCCCGCCGCTTAAACGATTTAAATATCACCTGAACATTATATCAAAATAGTTCCAGTTTTTGAGTTAATGGACACATCGACTTACATTTTGAGCCTAAGTTTGTAGTGCCAGCCAAAATTTGCCAGCGGTCACAGGTTCGAGTTCCCCTGGGGGCATTCGTTTGTGCGATGAGTACGAAGGCACGTTTTTCAGTCATGGATGTTTATATTAATAATATGTACCTATTTAAAGTTATATATTACGTATAATGTATTAATTATCGGGTATCCATAACTCAAGCCTCGTAGCTTACAATGGAACTAGATGGAGCTATGTTTTAATATCCCAACTTATAAAAAAGTATGTAGATAAAGATCGTATTTGTTATCTTACAAGTAGTAATGGAATGTGATAAATATCCTACATTGGACATAGTTATGCAGACCAGAACCAACCCACAGAATGACTGTTTTGAGAAATTACCGATTTTTATGAAAAACTGCATACAAAGTTCGAATAAACGTCTCCCAAAAATCCCTTTATAATATTATAGAATATGTTAGATGTTTTTAGCATATAGAAAACACGTAATTTTGGACTTATCTGTGTGCTTAACTCAATTTCACCACGACTGTGGGTTGGTTCTAGTCTGCATAACTATGTCCATTTGATATAAGTGCAATATCAAGCGCGTTTCGTAATAAATATTTTGAGGAATCACAGTGTGATTTATGTCGGCCATAAAGCGGCGTTGTACACCACTCCCATATTGCAACGTTGCTTAGAACAGCGATTTTCATTTCAAGTATATGAGGCTATATTTTAAATTTATATTAAAATATTACTTAGGTTACTATGTAGTTAGAGAAATATTTTAGATTTTTTTTGTAAATTAAAAATACATAAATAATTTTTTTCATTTATAGGTTTTATAATTAATTAATTAAAAGTATAATTAAGGAGAGGATTTTACCCAGCAGCAAATTATTGCATAATTTGGGCTAATTCTGTACTAGTACACTGGCGCCCAAATATTATAAAAAATACTTGCTTCCTAACTATACTTTACCTTCACCGAAAGATAAGTGATGATCATATTGTAAATTATTCGCTTATAAAAATATCAGAGGTGCAACACCCAGCATTTGAACTCGCTTCACCGGTTTTCCCGCGGGTTACCACTGGGCATCACTGGCTTACCCCTATATAAAGACTTGTACCAATTTTTCGAAGCAGTCTATTTTACTATTTTGTACTCAATTTACACAAAAATTAAATTAATCTGAAATAATATAATCTTTTTAACAAATATATTGTTTTCGAAATTCATTTAACAAATAGCTGACGATGACAAAACGAAGTTATCAACTGACCAAATCTGTTTCCTCGGTTAATTAAAATTCGAATGGGGATGTCAAAATTCTGTTACACAAAAAGCAATTCAGCTTGAAAACGACACGCCCAGTTTATTAGACACCCTTCCCCTATCCTATAATATTGATATAGGATACTGTTTGATATAATGCAAAGCTATAATATGTTAAAAAATCTCCTTTATAAGTTATCTTCACTTTGTTACTTTAAGCACATCATTTGAAATCTTTTCTTAAGTCAATTTATAATAACCTCCTTTTTTGAAGTCATTTGATGAAAATTACTTTTTATTTGTCTACCAAAAGAAGAAGCTTTCATATTTTTTGCTAAATAAAGCTCACCTACAAAATATTTTATTACTTAATTATATTAAAAGTTTCCATATAATACAGAGTATTAAGTTTTCTGTATATTAACAGTGATATAAGTATCTCTTAAAGAATACATAGCAGTCATCTCACGTTTTTTTATTTTTTTTAGAAAAAAAATTATAATTGATTTGATTTCACATTTTACTATTTTTTTTTGAATTCTAATAATTGTCTATGAAATAGACATACATTGTTATACTCTCATGTATCTATGTAGCATCTACTTCAGCTGTAGTGGCAGCTGTACACGGTCAATCAGCATAATTAGCCAGTACATCAATGGAATGGTAATTTATAATGTCATCAACATCTAGTCAGCTTGTGATTTGTGCGAAATAAGTAATCTATGTTACGGTTATCTAATAACTCCATTAGTAATTTCAAAAATACATCAGTTGTTGCTCGTTCTTTTCTATTGATGAATGGTTATTTTTATACAAAAAGAAAATATTTATATATTTTCGTAATATTTAGGAATGGATAAGACTTTAAAAATGTTTTGTTCTTAATTCAAAAGACATTATTACATATAGCTAGTATAACATATAGCCTCATGTGTTATTCTGATGTGTAAGCTATCGTTAAGTTTCATCAAAATACATTTGGTAGTTTTTGCGTGAAATTGTAACAAACATACATTCAAACGTCCATACATTCTTACACGCTTATATTATTATTATTAGTGGGATAAGTAAAACAATACATGGATAAAAAGCTAATAAAAATTTATAAAAACGAAGTTATAATAATCAGCACTTACTATAATATCTTTATCACTATCTTTCAAAAACTAAAATACAGTACTTTAGAGGTAAATTTGTTACAATAATATTCAAAATACGTAAACAATTAAAATATAGAATTAATGTAAAACCTGTTCTTTAATATTTCATTAAAATTTTATTCCATAGTCGAACCTTACCCTTAGTTTGTGTCACCTATAGTACATACTGTAGCGTAACACTTAGTATATCATATTTAATTAATATCCCTGTGTATGGCGCGATAATTGAAGATTGTCGCGAAATTTCATACCGAATGACGATGACTAAGTGTGAATATGAGATATGAGATAAGTGACGTTATGAAAATTGTGGGCTTAAACGAAATATATTTTAATCAGAAGCGGCATACATGAGCCTCGTTTATTTATAAGGTCACTTGAAATTTGAGAGTCAAATATTAAATTTTACAAAGTTACTATGAATATAATACTTTTTTAGGTTTACGCGAATATTTGACATTATAAATGAAACTATATTTTCGGATTTTGTCGCGGATTTATTTTGATTTTTGGTTGCCAACATTTCAAATGCTTTACAGCAATTATGATCTCTCCCGTGACTTCGAAAATATCCGAAAATAATATAGTTTCATTTAATATGAATATGTTTAAGGCTAGTTTTTATCAGGAATAAAGGTTTATAGACATTTATTCTCAAAAAAGACATATACATAAGTCGCTTACATGAGAATACACATAAGTAGTTTATAAAATAGGTATAACATATTCGTCGTTAACTAAACGGATGTACCCATTTAACGCATTGGCTTCAAATACATACACTTATTATTATTATATCCTACCTGTAATGACGTACGGAGCCAAAACGTGTACACTTAGGCTGGTTCACAAGTTCAAGGTAGCTCAGCGAGCAATGGAACGCGCGATGCTTGGGGTTTCTCTGGCACATAGAATTCGCAATGAAGTCATTCGCCAGAGAACTAAAGTAACCGATATCACGCGTAGAATTAGCTCGCTGAAGTGGAAGTGGGCCGGTCATGTCTTCAGACGTATTGATGGTCGTTGGAGCCAACACGTGTTAGAGTGGAGACCGCGTTTAGGCAAGCGTAGTGTAGGACGCCCTGCAGCACGATGGACCGATGATCTAAGGAAGGTGGCGGGCAGCGGATGGAACTGCCCAGGACCGGTATATTTGGCGCTCATTAGGGGAGGTCTTCGTTCAGCAGTGGACGGCAATAGGCTGATTGAATTGAAATACATAGGAATTGAAAATTATATAAGAAAGTACTTTAAAAAACATTTTATTATATTTTAATGTGATATATTTACTTCGTCAAAACGCCTACATATTTTTTTTTATTTCTTTGCATTATTATAGCTAGATATAATGTATGTATTTATCCATAACTTGAGAAATTATTCGTTAACAAAATTTTAACCTTTACTAAGCCCCTTTCAAGATTCCCTTTGACAACAAGATACATTCTATGTCGTTCTTCAGAGTCGCATCTCTCTTTATGCAATACTTCGCTATATAAAGACAGACTTAGTTACCTTAATAATACTAGTATGGAAGTAAATATGTGCACGATGTTACAATACTTTAGTATTTATTATAAGGGTATTTCTTTAATTTAAATTAAATTTATACAAATAAGATAAGACATTATTATTATTTTATTGTTTTTTTGTATATAATGCGAAGTTAGTAACTACGTATGTATTTTTACCGTTTAGTATTACTCTTTTTAACGTCGCATTGGTGGGTACGGGTCTCTCTTTAATAAGAGGAGGATCAGACCATTAGTCCACCTCACTGGTCTAGTATTAGTTGTTAGACTCCACATACTCGTATGTATGTTACGAAAACTTGTTAGTCTTCTTCACATAATAATAATAATATTCTCCGACCGATTCCGGCCATGGCGGTCAATCTCATTGAGACTGGCCAACTGCGCAGGAGATATTATAGTGCACAAGTGTACGCGCAGACACAAGTGCACTCTCTGTTCCTATCACTCTCATACTCCGGTGGGACGACTACTCGACACGACCAGTGAGAGCTAAGGCGCAGGACCGACGGCTTTACGTGCTCTTCGAGGCACGGGGGTGACTCACCGCCAACTTCCCAACTCCGGGCTATTACTGAGGCTTACTAAACAGAAAGACTCAATAATTAAACTTGTCCCGACCTGGCACTCGAACCCAGGACCTCTCGATGTATGACCGTACATACTAGCCACTACACCACCGAGGCAGGTGGTGGTGGCAGGTTCTTCACATATGCAAGTATAAAAGTGTAATAATCACTACATAGTATGAAACAAAGTCATCCCGCTGTATATCTGTATGTATGCTTAGATCTCTAAAACTACTCAATGGTTTTGGTGCGGTTTTATTAGTAGATAGAGACAGAGTGATTCAAGAGAAAGGTATATAACTTGTCAAGTTTTTGTGTAAAATTAGAGGAATTAGCGGCTTTGCTCGCGCTAAAGCGTATCAAGGGCGAGTTGCTAGTTAAGTATAAATTAAACCAATGTTTTTTGTCAAGTATAGTACCTATTTGAAGTGCAAAAAAAGACAAAAGTTGCAACACTTAAAATTCATTAAAACAATTAACAATTTAACAGTTTTGTTGAATTTTTTCGAATGAAAAATGTTGAGCACCAAACTAATTGAATTTTTATAGGATTGCCGGGAATGAGAAAAATTTTTATTTACGTTTTTCCAAACTCGCACAGGAGTCAGTATTTCCTATAAATAAATAAATGAATAACTAAATATGTTGGGACATTATAACACATAACACCATCTAGTTCCGTGGTAAGCTACGAAGTTTGTGTTATGGTTACCAGATAGTTGATATACTACACATATAACTTTAAATATATACATATTATAAATATAACACCCATGACTGGAGATCAAACATTCCTTATTCCTCCAAATGTTTAAGAAATGATGTCCCAGCGGGACTCGAACCCGCAACCGCTGGCATAACAACACAGGCACAGCACTACAAAGTGAGCCAAACGTCTCGTCACTATTAGTTACAATATAGTGAGAAAAATTTAGAATTAACTATTTAAATAGTATAATAATAATACCAATTTAAAAAAATCATTATTTTATATCGTATCGATTATATTTAGGACTTATACATTGATATTATAATACGTATTCGTACATTTATAAAAGCTATAATCGGTAGCTGGTTTGGTTTGTTTTTTTTATTTTCTATCCAATTTGCAAAACATTCATGTGTCACTTGATGTGATTAGGTATCATACACTCAAACGTAAAAACAATGAAATGTCCATTTAAACCGGTATCAAAAACAAACGACTATCATACTCATTCATTTCACTCAAATAGACTTACAAGAATTTTTAAGCAAATTTTTCATTTAGATTAAACGTCAATATTGTAAGTCCATGGAAGCTAACACCGCCTTGAAACGTAAAAAAGACGGGAAGAAAATCAACAGTTGCTCTTTTAAAAGTGATATTTTTGTGTACATTAATTTATTATAATTTTATACTTCCTTTATTTATACTATTACTCTTTCACTGTGGAGAAATAATCAGCAACAGCCCAGAGCTGGGAATTTAGCGGTATGTCATCACCGTGCCTTAGATAGCAAGTAAATTATTGTCAAATCGTCATCTCAATTTTTTTACGTAGTAGACGAAAAAGCAAAATTGGTCAGGTATTAGTAGTATTAATAATACTAAATAAATAAATATGTTGGGACATTATTACACACAGCGCCATCTAGTTCCGTGGTAAGCTACGAAGGAAGCTTGTGTTACGGATACCAGATAGTTGATATACTACATATATAAGCTTAAATACATACATATTACAAATAATACCACCCATGACTAGAGTACAAACATCCGAGTTTAACAAATGAATGCCCCCAGCGGGACTCGAACCCGCGACCGCTGGCGCAAGAAAGTAGGTTCACTACAAACTGCGCCAAACAAGTGATTAAAAAGTTAAATTTTCGTATCAGCATCTCAAGAATGTAAACCCTTTTATACGGGAACGTGTTAAGAATGGGTCTGACCTCACATTGTATTTTGGAACTATATTAAATATTTTGCTATCTATACTATGCACATAATAAAATTCTAACTTAGTCGAATTTATATGTTAAGTAATTTAAGGAAAATCTTATTATTATTAATACAGAGGCCGAGTGTATAGTTTTTACAACTTTTGTGTGTTCGTCTGTGACTGCAAGAATATCACTGGACTATTTTTGATGTAATTTTTGCACTGGGAAATATCTATTTCCAACAAATCTATAATAGTACCTAGATAAAGTACCTTTAAAAGTTTTGCCTGTCTGTCTTTTTGTTCCGGCTAATCTCTGAAACGGCTGGGCCGATTCAGACGGGACTTTCACTCGCAGATAGCTAATGTTATAAGGCGTAACTTAGGCTACTTTTAAAACGACTTCCAAAAAAGGAGGGGGTTATATTTAAAAAAAAATACCAGCGAAACCCGTGGCTTTGCTCACGCTAAACCTAGGAACGAACCCGAGTAAAGCAAGGGTGAGTCGCTAGTTTCAAATAAATTATTTTCTTACTACTTCGCTTAATCTGTATAAGGGCCAGTTTCACCAGTTTCTGATAAAGTTCCTGATAGCGTATCCGGAACTTATCTGACGGATGAACTACAAATTTCGGTTTCACAAGTCTTGAATAGTGGTATCTGGCAGTTAAAGTGGCCGGTAATTTATCAGCCGAATCAAGTGGCCGTTAAAGGTGGTATCTGGTAGATAACTAAAATGATTCGAATGGAGGGCGCGAATAAAAATATCTGTCATTTATTTTTGGTAACAAATAATATCATACTCTTTATAGTAGTCTGCAGCCACAAGATAGATTTGTTTGAATTTTTAGAAGACGAATTTGATGAATATTATGAACATATTTCGCGACCTCATAGAAATAGAGTAATCCGTCCTAGACCAAATTATTTTATATTGCTTGATGATGAAGATTTTAGAATTCGATTCCGTCTTACCAAAAGGTCTGTACAAAATATTCATACGTTAATAGAAAGTGATATAAAGACTACAACCGACGGGTAAGTAGATATGTAGTAGTAAATTAGCTCAGTTTCAATTTGAGCGAAATTCACACTTCTTTCACGCTTTTATTTATTCATTTTTAAATAACGATTTTCGTTTGCTTTGATTTTGTGTGAAACCAAATTCTAAGTTCTAATCAAGCGTCTATTAAATATAACATACAACAAAAAAGCGCGAATGTCGAAATAATTATGACATCCGTTGGTTCATTTTACGCTAATTACATTTGGAACGCAAACTTGTAATCATAATAACATTTACCATCGATTTAATTACTTTTCATCACATTATAACAAAATTATGTTCAAGAACATTGAAAAGTAAAATGTATCTTATTTAAAATAATAAAATAATTAAAATATTTTAGTTTTCAAACTAGATTTTAAATAGCGATCATATGCGTCTGTGTAATGAAATGCAAAAAAGCGACGTTGCCGTTCTGTAAAATAGCAAGTGGCTTGTAATATATCTGCCGGTTATTTATTTATCAGGTAGTTTAATGGTGAAACAGAAAAAATATATCAGCAACCGTTATCTCTTAGTTAGTGTTAAGTGGCAGATTACTAACTGAAACTTTATCAGAAACTTGTGAAACTGGCCCTAAATGTTATATTATAAAACAGAACATTTTTTTGTACCTTGAGATTAAACAAATATAATATTTACTATTAAAAATTAGTTAATAAATAATATTTTAAAAACTATACTATTTCCATTAAAACATAATGTGTTGATAATTTTATTTTAGAATTTTCTGTGTCATTATATTTAACACATTTTTGTAGCAATTATGTTTCTCTTTCATGCAAAGTGCCTTGTTTTTCCTTTGATTTCGAGGGCTACTCGGCGACCCTTCCCAAATTCTTAACTCGGTAAAGAATGAGGGCACGTGAGTCTCTTTACTTTATAAAATGCTTAAGTTATTTACAGTATATTACGCCTTTTATAAAACTTAAATAACATTTTTGCTATACCATTAAACAGTTTAATATTATACTAAAAGCTTAATTTTTTAGTGTGATTAAGCTTTGGTAATAATATAAAAGTTATATTTTTATTATTTTTTGTCTTTAACTACACATATAATTTACAAAGTTTTACAAACATTATATTAATACTAGGAAACCCGGCGACTCTGGCTTGTGCATTGAAATATTATATGAAAATCGTTAATTTTACAATAAAAATTCCCATATCTTTATTACATCGGGTACAGTAGTACCTACTATAAGACAAGTACAATTTTTTAAATATTTGTCTGTCAGTCTATAGGTCTGTCAGTTTGTTTCGGCTTATTTAGCTGATCTTAAAAGGAATAACTTAATGTACTATTATTTTGGAAAGGAGGGTACTGCTCAAAAAAATAGAACATACTTATAACCGAGGACGTCGCTATAATGCTATAGCGACTTAAACTTAACTTATAAAATATTTCATATTGTGTAACAAAACAAAAAAATATCCCACATTTATCCAACATAGCCCTTATATTTGTCCCCCTTATTATGAAAATAGTGAGTGTCAGAAGGCTATTTTTATCCGTAATTTGTGTTAACAAAGCCATATCGAATAACTTTAAGATAATTTTGCTCTAAGTGGTAATCGAAACTTCAATATTGTAGTTATTATGAGTTTTATTAAAGAGAAAGATTTAAATATTTCCATATTATAAAATAAAATATATATTTATTTTTATTTCTTCTTCATTTTTGTATAATATTATACAATTTTTTGTATATTTTATAATATTATTTAATGTCATAAATATACATTTTACTATACAATTGTATCAAAAATGCGCCTGAGCATAGCAAGAACAATTCTCTTAGTCCTTAAAGTAAATTACTGTCTTAGAATTACCTATATTGATTTAGTTCATTAAAAGTAATTCCAAAGAAATCCTTAAATCATTATTATAACGGAACTATATTTTCGGATTTTGACCAAATCCGAAAAGATAGTTTCATTTATAAATTACTAGCCGTTTCCCGCCCGCTTCGCTGGGCGAATTGACAAAGGAAATAAATTACATTTTATGTTTCATTTTTATATATTTTTTTCATATTTTTATTATTCTCCTTTTTTTTTATTTTCGTATGAACATAAATAGGCCCCGCGGATAGAACAGTAAGCATCGATATTGTTTAGACTTACACAAATTCCAAATTCCATCGATTTAGCCTGTATCTTTCATCCAGGTGATTTTTCTCACTAATATTCATTGTAACTTTCAATGTGCAATCATTATAACATTTCCGTGCCTTTCTTCCAAAAATTATTAATAATTGACATGAAGAAAAAAATTTGAAATGAGCATTGAAAGTTTAAGTTTAAGTTATTGCAAGTCTCATATGTGAAGTTGAAATCTGTCTAGGTTCAAGTGCGAAAATTTTCTCCGTGACATCAATTTTTTATAGAAAATTAGTTGTTCATGTTTTTTATGAATTCTATTGGAATAAGTAACTAAATTTCTTTTCCACATCTCAAGTGCTTGGAAAATGCATTCATTTTCCAAGCACTTGAGATGCGCGCGATCCCGCAATAAAAGAATTCGTCGGTTATGTAGTCTGCAAAAGTAAAATGAATATAAAATTCTTAGTCCGTTGATTGGATAGCTACATGTAAAGTTAAGTTTTGGAAACCTCTCAATGACTTTTTCTCCGCTGCCAAAAAGACGATTGTTGTAAGGAAATACACAAATATCCCTACATACACGAAGATCCCCACCAAATTTGGAGTCTGTAGAAGTTACAGGTTGGAAATTAAAATTTTAGATTTTAACACCCATCCCCGCAATTCCTGTCGGAAGTAGACTACATTGAAATCCATTTTGAGATGATCTTTATGTGAATAATAAAAGATTCCTACCATATTTAGAAGTTTTAGAAGCTATATTTCGAAATTGAAATTTTTTATTGTTAACACCCACCCCCGCGAACCTTATTGGAGGTGATTCATTGTAAAATCCGCTCTAAGATCATTTTTATATTACATATAGAACACTCTCACTAAATTTGGAGTCTATAGGAGCTATCGCTTCGAAATTAAAAATTTTCATTGTTAACGCCCCCGCAATCTTCTTTGGGGTGGGATATCGTAAAATTTGTCCATAAATCATTTTTACATCACTTATAGAAAAATCCTACAAAATTTGGAGCTTGTAGGAGCTTTAGCTGGAAAATTAAAAATATTAATTGTTAATACCCACCCCCGCAACCCCCTGCGGGGTGAGCTATCGTAAAATTCGTTCATAGCCTATTTCTACACCTCTTACAGAAGATTCCTACCAAATTTGAAGTCTATAGGAGCTATAGTTTAAAAACAGGAATTGTTCATTGTTAACGCCCCCGCAATCTCGTTTGGGGGATGGATCTCTTAAAATCTATTCATAGCTGACCTCTACATAGCAAAACCGTACCGTGAGTAGATTCTTAGCTGAATGTAAAAAACCATAATCCGTTTAATATACTCTGTTGAAATCCATGAAAACAAAAGAATCAAGAGAAAATGCTTATCTTTTGTTTTTATTAGCGGGATAAATGTTCATAAAAATAAAACAGCAATAAAAAAATGAAGGAATGTTGGAATTCAAAAAATAGATAGCCATAAACCATCTAGGAAAAATTTCGCATCGAATGGTGGTAGTTTCATGTCGATACGATCAGTGGTTTAGGCGTGATTGAGCCTCAAACGAAGACCATTTTCATTATATATATATAGATAATGTCAAATATTTGCGTAAATCTAAGAAGGTACTATCATTACAAAAAGCATAAAGTGTTTTTTTTTACCTTGAAGCAACAAAGACACGCCACAAAAGGTAGATATTAAATTAAATTAAGAAAAACGTTGAGATGGTTAGAAAATAGTTGGAAAGTAGTCGTACAGTTCGCAACTAGTGTGACACGTTAAAATATACACAGAAAATTCATCATTAAGTTCTTATTAATATAGGATAAAATTGTATGCATTTTTAGATAAGTGCGGACAGCATAATTGTACCATAGCTATAGTCAAGGCCTTTGATGTTTAAGTGGCACTTTGAGAATACGTCTGGCGGTAATGAAAGCTCCCACCTTACTTCAAACGTTCCGATTCGCTTTTACACCTTAGAGGAGGCAGTTACGCAGATCTAGACGATTTCCCAACAAAGTTAGATTTCTTTGAGGATTTTCCTAATTAAAAATATAAGGTGCATTTCATTAGTGCCTTTTGTTCGATCGCACAAAATGAGAAAGTTTTTTAAAGTCCGCGGTAAATTTTAATGGTGGCTTTAGAATTTCTTCAAGACTGTTGTTTTATTTATATCTGAAGTAAAGTTAAAGGAATACGGCTTAATTATTGAATTTTGTAAACAAGCTTTAACGAGTGACTTTCTGCATCCATTTCAGACTTTATCTTTTTAAAAATAAAAATAAATATGTTGGGACATTTACACACAGCACTATCTAAGTTCCACGGTAAGGTACGAGCCTTGTGTTATGGATACTAGATGGTTGATATACTACACATATATAAGTTTAAATACATACATATTATAAATATAAACACCCATGACTGGAGTACAAACATTCGTGCTCAACAAATGTCTGCCCCCAGCGGGACTCGAACCCGCGACCGCTAGCGCAGCAAGTAGGGTCACTACAAACTGCGCCACGCGTGTCGTCAAATCGTCAATCTTACAGTTTTAGTTACAGCATTACATTTTAAATTACGTCATATTCAATCTTATTCAGTATAAAATTATTAAACTTATTATAATATTGAACTGAATGAAATTTAAAATAACAATATCTTCACATATTTTTTCATTATCACACTCACTCATAAATTTTCGCATGTTTAATATCTTACAAAATTAAATAAGGAATTTAGCTCTAACACTAGATTTTGATTTTTCTTTTTAGATAATATGGTTTTGTTTTTTTCTGGAAAAAGCACTATTTTTTAATCTTTTCCGAAAAAACATGATTTTACAAAACGCCGAGCATAGCTTGATCGCACAGTTCCTTAGTATAATAATATGAGTAAGCAAAAAAATACTTCTTAATGTACACCTCTGAACTTTCCGCTAACTTTTTCGGAAGATTAACCGAAACTTAGATTAACGGATGAATAAATAATAGTGACATTGACATATTGTATATTCAGCTTTGTTGCAAATTCCTACATCACTTCACTGTCACTTTAATATCATAAAGGTGAAATATTTATATATTTCTAAGATAACGTTATTTTATTCCACTCAACATTGGCGAAGTAAGCTGTGCCCAACTGGCCCTCCTTAAAGCCATTAAAGGAAATAATTGAATTGAATTAATCATCTTTACATTATATTATTATCTTTATTAACATAAATACAAGAAGGATACAACACATATTTTTTTAAAGATATTTTATTATTACAATTTCTGTTTAAAATCAACAAATCAACTCTACTTTGTACGAATTACAGCTTAAACATCCACGCAAAGTTTAAAAATTATTTATTAGATAGGTAACTAAATATTTCCATATATCAACAATACTCATATTAAATAATTTAAATCTTAATATTATATTGATGTTTAGTAACAAAATTCTCCTTTAAAACGCTTAAGAAATTTTATTTCTTACAAAGTATCAATCTTTCTATACGATAAACGATTTTAAAATATCTTTTGTGATTTATATCGAAAATTGCGCTTAAAAATTCGTTGCCCTAAATTTGTATCATGAGGCGCTATTCAAGTGGCTGCTTTAACATCAAAGGCAGGGCTTTAAAAACGATGCATATCTATGAAACAGATTCAACTCCATGCACCTCTTACCTTCTGTGTTGAGAGTTCTCGCCTCGCTCAATTGAAACTTGCGTTAAAATTCCCTATTTTTAACAAGTCGCTTTTTAAAAAGCTCAAGAACTTTTATTCGAATCTCTTATTAGATGCTACTTGAGGTAAAAAGAATTTATAAGATACGATAGAAATTCTGTTGCGTATAAACTGCTTTGTGTATCGTTCGATTTAATTCCTTTTTTAATAATATAAAAAATATTTTTAGTTTTTATATTGTAATAGTAATGAGATTTATTGTCTAATACTATAAAAATTTACAACTATATAAACACGATTTAATCGAGTATAATAATAATATCTATATATTGAATATCCATCCATCCATCCTGAATATTAGACTCCATGGCCTATAGGTGAGATAGCCACGAACTATCAAGACAAAATTTATATGTAACGTCTCTCATGGTTGATTTCTATGGTGAAATACTGTATTATTTTATCTCATATTTGTCTTTCTCAAGCATCCATGGCCTATTTTTTCTTTAACGCTCCGCCCATGTGACATTTAATATATTCTATGTCAATAATGAAAACAGAACTCTCAAAAGTAATTACATTACGCCCAGCTACCAAATAAGTGCTTATGAAAATTCACGAGTATACAAAGATACGCAATTATATCTATTCATTGCCTTGTAAATGTCATCTTTCCATCTCATACAAAAGTGGGTCAGATTTGTTCCTGTATAAGTTGAACTACACCGTTCGATATTTTTATTAAGTCCCGATAAAATTGTGAATTGAAATACCAATATGAAAGTTAATTGAAGTCTTCGATTCAAAATTGAAAGATTATACCCATCGAGTATCAGATATTTGATATAAGGTTTACTTTGATGGAAAGCGACCAGCCGTGAATTTTGCGATTTGATTCGATTTGCAGTCCTTAGAATTTTGTTTGTTTTAAGATAGATTGAGGTGAGGATATCTCCTTTCTACTCGAATAATTTCATTTGAGCTCTAATATTTAATACTTGAGTAAATAGAATAGATCAGAAGCTGTTCTTGTGAAGACTTGTATTTGTTTTACATAACATAGAATTGACTATCTAGTTCATACTAACCGTCTAGCACTACTATTAAAAATAATGATTTCTGTCTGTTACATACATATTATATACTAAAAAATTAAAAGTCCTAGTACTAAATAGCACTTATAGTTTTAAGTTATAAATTTTAATATCTTAATAACCTTTTTAAGACGAATTAGTGCTACAAACAAATATACATTATAGTGACTAATTTGGAAAATAACTTCGCACAAGCATGAATGTAATTGTAGGGAACATCCATTATTGTAAAAGCCTGGTGTTAGAATACAGTGACTCCTAGTAACATTTCACCTCATTTTTCTTGGAAGCCAGAGATAAAGTTTTAATGGAATTGCAAATAAAGAAAACTTTTCTATCTCTGCAAGAATATTGTTCTCTTTAGTGCTTAAAAGGTTTCGATTAAACATTCATTACGTTGTTGGCATAACCAAACTATTTGAAGGAATATTTATATTCTCATAGATTGTTTCATAAATAATATTTCATTCGCATAAGTAACCAAGATATCTAATACGAAGTAATTTTTTTTGTTTGTTCGTATATTATGACGATATATTATATAAATAGAAAAAGACAATAGTAGTAGTAAAGATACTTCTTTCTCCATTGTCTGTCAAACGATTTGTGTTACTTGGTACAGAAAAGAAAAATTTTCCTCAAAAAATCTTAAAGTAAGAAAATTTCATTAACAACATTATACGTTATATTATGTAAGTATGTGTTTAAATATTTTTTTAAACATAATCGTAAATAAATGTAAATATAAACTATTATAATCACAAATATGTTCGTTAAAGGAACTCAAAAATCTATTTTGATGTCGTTTCGAAAATACCGTGTCATACTATATCCTTGTCTATGCAGTTGACTGCGACGTAACGACGCGAACGCCGATGAGTGATAACGCGATACATTTGCTTGTTAGAACAGGCACTGTGTAACGTTCATTTCACTTTGTTGTATGCATCGAATTTTGTTCTTTGAATATTTTCATATTCATTATTATATGACAACAAAAGTTGTAAAGAAAGTAGATGAAAAATGTGGATGAAAGGATCTATAACTGGTTTATTTTAGCTTACAAATAACTAATAAAGCTAGTAGTAGCTAAGTAATATTAGGAAGTTTTTAACTAAAGATAAGAGCTACCAAATATCAGTAAGTCCCTTAGTACGTAAAAATATTTTAATTTTACATTCTCGTATTACGACGTAACTGAAGTTGCAGGTACTAGCTATTATAAAAGGCTACCTAATGAAAAGCGATAAAGAATTTATGAAAATGTCTAATGCACTTTTCTATATATCAAAAAATAAAACCCGCTACCATTAAACCATTGGAGCCCTTAAAATAATTGATACCACTAATGAAAATTTCCATTTAAATCTACATAGCTTTCAATTTACTTGTTCTCAAAGTAGTCATCTGGGAACAGAGTATCGCTTTCTCATTTGAATGTTCTCTTAATCAGGTTGAAAGGTTTGATCTAATTAAAACCTATGTATCGAGTGTGGAACAAACGATTGAATGGCCTTTTAAGTATGTTTGCTTGGTTCCGTAATGGGATGAGATCTGGATATTAAACACTGCTTTTTATAAACCTTTAATGGATAAGTGTACGCTTCGAAAATAAAATTCACTTTTTATATGTACTTAATACAGTAGTAACCCAGTAGTAACACGCTCGCTTGGATAACCAAGTGAAGCAGGTTCTAATCCTGATCTCGCAACTCTGATATTTTCAAGTGTGATTAATTTCTAAAATGATTACCACTTGGTAAAGGATAACATCGTGAGGAAACTTGCAAGTCTGAGAGTACCTAGCAATTTTTGCGAAAGGCATGTCAAGTCTTAGCCAGCGTGGTGCTATTTAATGTAAGGAGGCGGTCTTATCGCTAAAAGCGATCTTTTCGTAACCTCGGGACGTGAGTATTTATATGAATGCTAGGTGATGTACTTGCTACCACGAAAACATATCGTAATTACATACATAGATATATGTATGAAACATTTTACAATAATTACAAATATTTAATAATAATACTGTTTAGTTTTCATCATAATAATGTGATGGTACGGTGTGATCGTCTAAGCTTGTTAATTTGTGATTAAATATATTTGAGGAAAATTCTTGAAAATAATATTTCAGGATAAAAGACACTTGGGTATCTGGCATGTTATCTATAACTACGCTGATTCCCAAGGTAAACGGAGACGCATCGCTCACCTGGTCAGTACAATACGTTGGGTGGACTATACAGGCTATCATCCCATTCTACCTGTCTACGCGAGGCTCATTGTATTGTATGAGCCCTACCTCAATAAAACTATGGAATAGCGTTACTTCAATACTCGGAAGTCCAAATAAGACTAATTAGAATTATAAGCTAACGGACAGGTTAGATTGCATGATTAGCTGGTGTATGTATTTGCCTTCTTTTGGGCCATCGTAACCGACCGATTTCCCTCTAGCACTTTGAACCCTACGCCCAGCACGAAGACGAAAAGAAAAAAAAATGAATTATAGACCATAGGCAGAACATCTCAATAATATTATTCAGTAGAGAGAGAGCATGTTCGCTTCAAAAACACACAGAAGCGGTTTAAACTGGGCTTCGTATATATAAGATTTTCATTTTAAAGAAAACAAAATATGGATAGGTCATCATATTCTAAAAAACTTTATTACTTTTCCAATGACACGTAGGGTCCGCCATCCGGCATTTGGCCAGAGTGTAGATTATAGCCTCGTCCCCCGTAGAGGAGTCCCAGCAGTGATTTATTATTATAAAGGGATAGTGGCTGTTTTCTACCGATTTCAAAGAGATTCAATATAACAGTAAGCTTTATTTGAAGTAATAGTTTAAGTGAAAATAAAAAATTTCAAACATATTTGTATTTATAAAAATAATTATTTATATATAAACTAGCCTTTCCTGCAGATCCGCTCCCGTTCTAAAGGATGAAAATCAAAAGTTTTTGGAACATTTTTCATTGATGCTTCGCTCCTATTGGTCGTAGCGTGATGTAATGTAGCCTATAGCCTTCCTCGATAAACGGACTATACAACACAAAAAGATTTTTTCAATTCGGACGAGTAGTTCCTGAGATAAGCGCGTTCAACCAAACAAACAAACTCTTCAGCTTTATAATATTAGTATAGATAAACATTATCAAAAAAACGTATTATTTTACATGTAATATTATACTTTTGTTGAATAACCTTGTAGTTATTTACTGATACCTGGATGAAACTGTAGGTTGTTAAATTACTTTTAGTAGCAAATGAATGTACGCTACTTTATTACGTCCATAACGTGAAGATATAGATAGATCACGCCCTACATACTTAGGGAGCTTTTACCGTAACGCCAGTACTTGAAAGAAGAACTTTATGCACTAACAGTTTGTTTGATTGACTTCAAAGGTGAGACGCCCTTAATTCGTCTTCATACAACTCGAAGTTAATTTTTTTACTAGAATTAAATAGATCTTTAATTACTCTACATACAACTTATTATGTTTTCCTAAAAGTAAGTAGGCAAAAGGTTTTTTTAGTAGAAGAGGCAAGAATATTCGTTTTACCTTTGAATAGTAACTACTTACGATTATCTTATATAGGAAACCGACTTTTCTTAAACAATGGTTTAGATTGAAATATATATTTTTTTCTTTTTTTCTTTATTAGAGAGCTTTGTCGTTAAAAAGACTGTGTCGCTCTGTTTGGAAAACATACACTTTTACAAATAATTAAATAATATTAACATTACCCTTAATTTTAAGAAGCTTAAATAGCTTCTTAACTACGGTCATGTGAAAAGGAGGTCACCAGACTATGTGGGGAACTTGGCACTACATCTCTCTATACCAGGTCGAAAGTTCAGAGGCAGACCCAAAACTAGATGGAGAGATGTAGTGTCAAAGGACATGAAGAAGTGCAGGCTTTCCGAAGACGATATCTCCGATAGAGCGAGGTGGAGGAGCAAAATAAGGAAGGCTTACCCCACCACCATGTTGGATATATAGCTAGGAAGAGAGAGAGAGAGCTCTTACAGAATCGGGTCTAGCAAGTACACTATTACATTCGCCAACATTGAGGTAAAAAAGGAATAATAATAAACTAATAATAAACTTACTAATTATAATATCATTATAAATTATATAAGATTCCTTTAGTGGGCGTGAAAAAGTACAAAGTCATCGAATAAACAGCAAAAAATAATAGTTTTATTCTTAGTTATTAACTTCTGGTTAGTAATTGATCCATTTTAATATTACATGTACAAATTGAACCTACAAAAATCGCTACAGATCCCAAGACATTACAGTACACCTTAACACAGTATATGACTTTCGCAATTAAATCACAATTATTAAAAACTAGCCTTTCCCGCGGCTGCGCACGCGTTCTAAAGGCTGAAAATGAAAATAATTATTTTTCTCCCGTTTTAGCAACATTTTTCATTGATGCTCTATTTGTCGAAGCGTGATGTTATATAACCTATAGCCTTCCTCGATAAACGAACTATCCATCTTAAAAAGAATTTTTCAATTCGGACAGGTAGTTCCTGAGATTAGCGCGTTTAACCAAACAAACAAACAAACTCTTCAGCTTTATAATATTATAGTATAGATTATTTTTTATCATTAACAAGAATTTTTAAAATACATTTTAACTATGTTTAACAAAGTAAATTCAAACATTAGTATATATTTCACTAAAAAACTCATATTGTATTCATAAAAAGGGGATAAAAAATTGAGATGGAAGCAACGCGTTACGTATATGGGTGATGAATACGTTCTCTCCATTGGAAAGGGACGTAATCTCCTAATAGATTTACCTGATCAATAACAAAACGGTATCGTTATAAAAGATTTCATTCTTCGAAAAGGTTCCGTTTAAGCTATATTTAAGTAACGTGAGTATTTTTTGTAGAAATTAAATAAAAAAAGCTTTAAGCTTTTACAAAATACGAGTATAGAGATATTCACATAATTGGGACTTTCTTTGTACATTGAATATTGGTTGGTGGAATATTATTGTAAAAATTTTGTAGCAAAGGTTGTTTATAACTAGGTCTAGTGTTTTTACTATGCATATTATAGTTTAACAACAAAATTGCTGTTGCTTGATAAAAAATAATATAAAACTAGTTGAAAATGTTTGAAGTAAAAAAAAAATTGTAAGAAAATTAAAGAAAAATTTAAACGGTCAAAATATGAACCCTACTTTCATGCGCCAGCGGTCGCGGGTTCGAGTCTCGCTGGGGGCATTCATTTGTTAAACTCGGATGTTTGTACTCCAGTCATGGGTGTTTATATCTATAATAATATTATATTACGTATGTATTTAAACTTATATATGTACAAAAGACTTTTGTGTCAGTACAACACCATCCCTATTGTAAAAAGTAAAAGAGCTTACTTAAATAGTTGCAAGAAGCGAATATTAGCGTAGAATAGCGGTTTCATAAGTAAAAAGTCAGGGAAATAAATTTTGCTAAAGTTTATAGAGCTTTAACATATGTAAAGCTTAAATTTTGAAAGCTTACGTTTTAAAAACTTAATATTTCTCTATATTCCCAAATGACGTAAAATGTTACGAACTGAAATATAAACTTAAAATTTTGAGGCTAGCAACTCGGTTAAGTATTTAAAATGTATAAATGATATGTATAAATAATATTATTTATTTTTTTATTTTTGGACAATAACACAGCACTATCTAGTTCCATGGTAAGCACGAAGATTGTGTTATAGATACCAGATAGTTGTTATAAAGCTTGTAATACTTACATATATAAATATAAACACCCATGACTGGAGTAAAGCATTCGTGCTCAGCAAACGAATGCCGCCAGCGGGACTCGAACCCGCGACCACTGGCTCAGTCAGTAGGGTCGCTACACACTGAGTCAAACGTGTGAATTGCATTAAATATTCTCTAAATCAATGATTTAGGATTGTTAAATTATTTTCGTATATTTTCTAAGACCACATTTATTTTCAAGTTACAGTAACACATCGTATCTAATTTAGTTTAATTCAAAGAGAATTGTTTCTTAAACATACAATGCTGTGGAACAAAAACATTCTAAGCGTGTGTACTGAGGACCTGGGTCTGAATAGACTTGGAAAATTAATTCTATTCATACGAAATATTTGACAAATGTTAATTATAAACTCATTCAACTTCTCTTAGTTATTCATTATTGTAGTTAATTCAAGAATACTATTTTTTAACTTCGAGGGGAGTATATTTAACTAGTGACTCACCTTTGCTTCTCTCGGGTTTGTCTCTAGATTTAGCGCGAGCGAAGCCGACCTTTTTTTTTTTTTACATGCTTGCAAAATGCATTTACGCACACCACCTGATCCCCCAGGTGGGTGTGGGACTCACCGGCCAGAAGGGCCGTAATACCCACTAAAAACCAAGCCCCCTCCCGGCACCTTCAGTGGGACGCCGCAGGATCGCTTACGCACACAACTGCGCGCCCCGGCGCAAAACTTCAGCCAGGGCCGATCCCGAGTCTACTCTGCATGGGCAGAGAGGTACTCGTAACGACCTCTGGTAACCTCCACAGGGTGGGTCCAGAGAAGGGACCCACCACAAACGTGAGTCCAGAAGGGACCCACCAACAAACGTCCCCAAGGGACCCTCCATAAAACGGCTGCAGAGGACAGAGATGCGACAACGCCGACACTCCCTCTCCTCTGCTGCCCCAACGACTACAGAAGGCGGGGAGTGCGGCTTATCACCAACACTTCCCACCCCCTGAGGCCCCACCGGCTCCAGAGGCCAGGAAGTGCGGAGCGAAGCCGACCTTACCTTACTCTTGAATCACTCTATATACTAAAAAACCGCATCATAGTCCGTTGCTTAGTTTTAAAGATCTAAGCATACATAAGGACAGACCGACAGCGGGAAGCGACTTTGTTTTATACCATGTAGTGATCATTATGTAAATTATCCATCCATAGCTAAGTACATTTTTAAATCAGCAAAAATAACACCTTACCTTTTTTAAACAAAAAACAAAAGTTGGTTTTATGGAGTTCTGAGTTAATGTGTAGCTCGATTTATTATTTACTGCAAGAGATCCGCCTTCATGTCACTCAGGCCTTGACGGTGTCTCTCCTAATAACCAAGTATACATATACAATATGCATGTATTTAATGTGTTTTAAAATGATGTAATACTTGTAAAATAATTGGTCGTAACAAAACAAAATATATTATACTAAAATATTCACATTAAACGCTAATTACGCATACAAAATTTCTTCACGTTGCAAAAACTATCATTTAGCACATACAAATTATGACCTAAAGGAACACATAAGCTACGGAAAGGTACCTACGAACGCAAGTGAGCAAATGCAGGGTAGATCAGTAGTTCAATAGGCATAAAGTAATAATTGTCTTTATTTTGCAGTTGTAAAAAAGCAGTGAAATAAAAACTCGTCAAACTTTAAACAATACTTACATACAAGTACATTGCCTTAGCTTTTATTAGGTTATACGATTACTTGTAGTGTTATACGATTACTTGTAGTGTTTTACAATAAGGTGTTTTTTTCTTCATTTTTAAAAATAAGGCTTTACTAATACACATAAAAATATCGATAAAATAATATTTAACGCTTTATAAAAGTAAATTATAGAGCCTACAACATATCTCATGAAATTAATACTTATATTATCAAAGCTCCTTTGATTAATTGATCGCTTATATAAATAGTCACTGAGACGACTTATAAGTTTGTTTATAAATCGTAAATGAAGACGTTAAACATTGTATACATTTCCTTATCCTACAAGGAATTTCAAGGGAAACAATTATTCGCTTGGTGTCCACGAAGCGGAATCTCAGAGTAATCCTAGAAACCGTTGCTTAACGGAGATTTGTTCTCTGAGAATAACATTGAGTTAGTGCTGATTGTAGTTCAACATTTACAGACCCTTCCTTTCAGGACATCGATCTCTTGAAAATAAAAGAAAGTTGTTGAAGTATTTATATAGGAAATACATTAAGTTTAAAGAGCTTTTAGCAATACACTGATATTGTATTCGAAACCACTTAGTTTATTGAGTAGTGAATACTTTTCAATAAATGTTTTTTTCCAATATTTGTTTAAAGCAATAAGTTAAAATAGATCATTTTTACATTATAAGGAGAGAAATTTCATAAGATGTATATTTGAGATCACCCATAAAGCATAGTATATTCATTAATTAATAAACATCATAAAAATCTTGTGAGATATAAAATGATTCACTTGAGTTATATAACTTTTTATAAAGTTGGTCAAAATAACAAAAAAATCCACTTTTAAGTAAGAGACCTTATGTGAAGAATAATTTATTGAGACTTTACCCCTCTATAGAATATACTGAGAGTATCTGTTAACGTAAGATAACCGAACTTCAAGGCGCAAATGTTTTGGAAATTATATCAAAATGGTAAATATAAAGTGTTGTATACAATCTTCTCTATTCTATGAGACATTGACAACGTAAATTGAACCCAAAATCTAAGACGCTATTGAATTCAGATTTGAATTGAACTCGTATCTATTCACTTAATAAAATTCTCAGTCTAATCTGTAGAGTAAATATTTTATATTTTTTTAATTTATTTTTTACGTGTTAGAGCGGAGACCACGTTTAGGCAAACGTAGTGTAGGACGCCCTGCGGCAAGATGGACCGATGATTTAAAAAAGGTGGCAGGTACGAGATGGATGCAGGCTGCCCAAGATCGGGATGGTTGGCGCTCTTTAGGCTTTTGTCCAGCAGTGGACGGCGATAAGCTGAAAAAAAATCTATATTATTGATACAAAGGCCGAATCTATAGTTTTTAGTTTTTTTTGTATGTCTGTGATCGGTGATTACGTCACTAGAATACTGGATTTTTTATAAAATTTGCTATGATGATAGCTAGTTATCTAAGTCAAAAAAGGACTTTTTACTATTCGACTTAATAGTCCATTATGCCACTAAGATTATTAGGCAAGTAATCAAAATTGGGCATACAAATGAAAAAATTACATACGTTGTTGCACAGTCGGGTAAATAATAACGAGAAACCATTGCTCCTTTTATGAAAATAGGACGAACCAATAAACACAATTTCGCAGTTGTAATATTAGTGGGGAATCCTTTTCGCCATTGGGTAAATGTTTCTTAGAATGCGGTATCTAATACCTTATGCTAAGCTTTGATTTGACCATTTATTACTACAAACACATACATCTATACATCGATACTAATATTATAAAGCAGAAGAGTTAGATAGTTTGGTTGATCGCACTTATCTCAGGAACTACTGGTTCGATTTGAAAAATTATTTGGATAGTCTGTTTATCAAGAAAGGTTAGAGGTGATATTACATCACGCTGCGACTAATAGGAGCCGAGCATCAATGAAAAATGTTGCGAAAACGGGAAGGGTGGGCGTTAGTTAGTAGGTGGGCATTAGGTAGTTAGCCGTAGGACTCAGTAAGAATTTGGTTTCCGGTCTTAAGAACGCGTGCGAAGCCGCGGGAAATGCTAGTAATAAAATTGAAGTGACCGTTTTTTAACTTTAAATTAACAGCTTTTCACTAAATGCATATGAAAGTACCTATATACGGTATTAACATCAAAAAATCAATTTTTAAAATGTTTGTCTGTCTGTCTGTTTGTTCCACCTAATCTCTGAAAAGGCTGGACTGATTTTGATGGGTTAAAATTGCTAGAAGCATTTAGAGTAGTTAGTAAATAGGTATTATCGCATTATTATTTATTACCTATTTATTTTTGAAATATTTATTTTAATAAGCTTATGTAATTTTTTAATAAGCTTATCTTTATTAATCTTTGCATACACTTCTCAAACTGGACGGTTTAAAAGTATTTGACTCTTATTATTTCGTACATTTTGACTGACAATTCTCTTAAAAACAGCCTTCTCTTATCTGCAAATTAACTCAATTATAGGCTTCTTTTACATTTCTAGGAATAAAAAGAGTTGGACTCATTCATACAAACAACGAATAAAGGGTAAGGAATCAGAATTTACGCATGAAATATAACAGTATTTTCAGAAAGAAATTAGTGCTTATACGAAATGGAATTCGAAAGATAAGATCACGTATTTAAGACTTGTCTTCTTTCACGCTATGTTTAACTAGTCCTTGAGATTTTTTTACAGACGATTTAATAAGATTTAAATTTAATTTTCAAAATTTTTATCGTATATATCAAGGCAAGGCCGTAATATCTTATTCCCTAGTTATTGATCAACCTTAAAGAATGTGTATATAAACAATGTATATTTCGTTTAGTTGTATGTTTGTCTGTAATATATATATTTTTTTATGGTAAAAAGGGGGCAAACGGGCAGGAGGGTCACCTGATGGGAAGTGATCACCTCCGCCCATGGACATCTGCAAGCCAGGCTTGCAGATGCGTTGCCGGCGTTTCAGGAAAGGGAGGGATGGAGGAGGGAGGGAAGTGGGGGGGAGAGGGGAACGAAGGCGGAGGATGAAGGGAAGAGGGAGGGGAGAAGGAGAGTGGGCCTCCCGGACTCTCACTCACCGGACGAAACGCGACAGCATAGCTGCCACTTCACGCCGATCTTCTGTGAGAGAGTGGTACTAATGAACTATACGGGGCGTGCCGGCCCATTCGGTTGCTACCCGAAGGTAACAAGCATGGCACTACCACTTATAAAATGTTAGTATGTTTGTCTGTAATATATATGCAAGTTATTCCTATAACGTTCCTATCCATTGCAAAGTTAGTTTAAGTTTGATTTAGAAGTTTATTTATTTATTTCTTTATTTGCATTACCAACAGAAATTACAATAATTTTAATGATAATAATTTACATAATAAATTATAAGTAATTGTCTTTCTTTTTACAGGTAATAATCACAGCATGCATTATTTAAAAGAAGAAAAAAGATTTAAAAATTGACTGCCTGTTTTAACAAAGATTCTAACTAGAATTAATATTCTAGTATTAGTTTTTATGAGTATTTATCCTTATTTTCGCTATAAAAAATTAAAGTTAAAAAAAAAATATCCATTATTATTTTGGTACGAACAGAATGCAAATTTTGAAAACGCAAATAAATTCATCGTTAACAAGTTCCATTGAAGCGATATGAAACTTAATTGTTTTTCAATTTATTGTAGATTGCGGAAATATTATGTTTAGTTGTTTTAGATTACCTTATTTGTGAAATTTTAAGTATAATATTGGGAGATAATAACAAAATATCTTTTCTTTAATGTTTCGTTCTATTAGTCCAATTCCCGAATCGGTAAATTAAAGTATCATCATCATCAGCCCTTATTAACGTCCCACTGCTGGGCACGGGCCTCCCTCAGTACGAGGAGGATCAGGCCATAGTCCACCGCGCTGGCCTAGTGCGAGTTGGCGGACTTCACATATCTTTCGAAAACTTGCTAGGTTTTCTCAGACATGCAGGTTTCCTCACGATGTTTTCCTTCACCGTAAGACAAGTGGTAATCATGATATAAATGATTCGCACATGAAAATATCAGAGAAGCGAGACCCGGATTTGAACCCGCATCACTCGGATATCCAAGTGACCGCGTTACCGCTGGGCTACCACTGTCTTTTAATAAAAATTTAATTAAAGTATACTGCACTGTAAATGAAGTTTTGTTGTTACTTAGTTTGTAATAGTCACTTATGCGTGCAGTTCGTACTCTATCTACTCTAACCTCTGTCTTTGAACTATACTTATGCACTTCTTCGAACTATATACAGATCTCCATTAAACACGTTACCATATACCATATATTAAGGAACATATATGCTATATATACTTATCGACGAGATGCAATTAAAAAATAATTTTAAAATTACCTACTAACTTATAAAGTTAACAAATAGCTTGTGTTTTATTTATTTTATTTATATATCAGCTCAACAAAGAGTATTTCAAATGCTTAAGCTTGAATTATAAAAAAATATGAAATAACGATCCAAGCGTTTTATTTACTTATAAATAAAACAGCAAACTTGAAATCTAAGTCAATTGTTTATGATTATTATTATAATAATATTATGATTGATCTAAAAGCTTTATTATTAAAGTACTTAAAATTCATCATATCTTGGAAGCCTTAGTCATAGCACTCTTGTTTGGTCTCGCTTTTCTAATATTACTATTCTGCAGTTGAATATCACCTTAACCATCACTTATCTAAGGACGAAAGAAATATCATAAGGAAAACAATATATCTATGTAAAAGAACCTAGTTTTTGAAATTTTGGCCACTTTGGTGATATATATGGCCAGATCATTTTCCCACTCTTAAATTCAAAGGAGACCTACCCAAGTTTGCGAAGCTAAAAAGGCTAAATAATCCCAGCTGAAACCGTCAACTCTAAAATTAGTACTGTAGTATCTTTCTGGGCTTTTGACTTAATCTTTAGACAAAATGTGGTGTAAATTGATATAGCGAATGTTCAAAATTGCAATATAAAAAGTCTAATAATGTCATGGATCATACTTTGTCATTTCTACTAACTCTACATAGATAAAGTCGAAGGCAACAGCTTGTTACAAAATAATGCATTCATGAGTCTATATGAGAAAAAAATGTTAAAGTGGAACTTGTTCCATATTTATAATATACCTTAGTAGCAAGTATAATTTAAAAGAGTACTTTACGCTTCCATTGCGAGCTTTGTTGATTATATGAAGAATAATTTAATGAAACAGTGGATATAGTTGAAAATTCACTGTAATTGGATTTTTTTATTATAGTTTTAACTTGTAAAATGTCAAAATTAATTGACTAAAGATGAACTTAAATGTTTAGATAAAAATAAAAAAATATTTTTTCATTTAATGTTAATTTAAATGAAACTCAGTTTTAATTATTGTATATTTCTTTGATTTTGTCTATAGTGAGTAACATATTTTATTAATACATTTTATACAAAATCTTTCCTCGAGAATTGCTCTATCTATTTATGAAAACAACATGAAAATCGGTGAAGTAGTTTTTGAGTTTATCGCAAACAAACAGTTTTGTTTTTAATAAAATATGTTGTAATTTTACTTATATAGTTATACTTTTCGGAAAGGCTCTTATCCACAATTAGCAGAAGTGGGTATTAATGTCAGTTACGAGCTTCATTTAGAGAAGTACTCATTAAAAAGCATTTAGAATTTAACTTTGCTGGAAATTATTTATGCAGTTCCAGGATGTCTCGTTTTCAATTGCATTTAAGATTTGTTATAAAGTAGCTTGTGAGTTAACTTATTATGCATGAAAACTTGCATTTGGAATACATTTTCAATTTCTCTTTGATTGTGAAAAGAACTATAAAGTGATGTATTTTAAATTAAGTTACAAGGTATATTTCCTTGGAAATGGAAGGATAGTTCGAGGTATTTAAAAAAAACTGTAATATACTTGAATAAAAGGGCACAAATAAACTTGTACTATATTCCTAAAACTATATTACTAACTATTTCCAAACTGTAGCTTGCTAGCTTATTTGCTTAGTAAATTTTTAAAATAATATGTCGTGTTTGACTTGTGTTGCCAAAAAAGCGAATAATTGAAGTATTTGGCATAACTGGTAGCGATTTGAAAAGAACAACTTGCCCTATTTATGAAATAATAATACTTTCCACTGTCAATAGATTACGTTACGGACACCAGATGTCGGTAACACAAGCCTCGTAGCTTACCACGGAACAAGATGGTACTATTGTAATATTGTACTAACATATTTATTTATAATCTCTGAAACTGAAATTAAACATTATTTGTAAAATAAACGAAACTTAACGTAAAAACTAGAAAAATTAAATTAAATTGGATTGCATTTCTTTATTTCAGTAGAAATTCAGTTGAAAAAACTAGTCTATTGTCAATTAATCATTGAAACGTACTCTCTTTAAAGTTCTCACAAAATACGAATACACAGAAAAAGCAACTGTAATGCAATCATAATCCCAACCAGACGCCTGTTTCACAAAGTTATCTGTAAAACAGTTTTGATTGGCGTGTATTCATTCCAAGCTAGTTCCTAGCAGTACATTGGTACTTTGTTTTTCTTTATAAGCAGTCCCACTAAAAGCTCCACACTATTTTTAACAATAGGGTTGCGTTGTGTTAAACTACACGTTTGGCTCAGTTGGTAGCGACCATACCTTCTGCGCCAGCGGTCGCGGGTTCGAGTCCCGCTGGGGGCATTCATTTCTTGATCACGAATGTTTGTTCTCCAGTCATGGGTGTTAATATTTATATTATGTATTTTATATATATTATATTTAAAAATTAAAATATTATGTAGTGTATCAAGTATCTGGTATCCGTAACACGAGCTTACAACGGAACTAGATGGTGCTGTTGTAAAAATGTCCCAACATATATATGATGACATGATATGATATTTCTGTCATAAAAAGCGTTTGTTTTTTGTTTATCCTTCTTTCGTTTTATGCATGTGTCATTAACGACATGTATGGCTCTGTTAGTAGTGACCCTATTTTTTGCAGCAGTGGTCGCGGGTTCGAGTCCCATTTTGGGTACGACAGTATGAGTTTTTATTATAATAATACTAGCCGTTTCCCGCCCGCTTCGCTGGGCGAATTGAAAAAGGAAATAAATTACATTTTATTTTTCATTTTTATTTTTTTTCCATATTTTTATTATTCTCCTTTTTTTTATTTTTGTATGAACATAAATAGGCCCCGCGGATAGAACTGTAAGCATCGATATTGTTTAGACTTACACAAATTCCAAATTCCATTGATTTTGCCTGTATCTTCCATCCAGGTGATTTTTCTCACTAATATTCATTGTAACTTTCAATGTGCAATCATTTAAGTTAAAGTTAAAGTCGTTAAAATCGTTTAAGTTAAAGTCATTGCAAGTCTCATATGTGAAGTTAAAATCTGTCTAGGTTCAAGTACGACGAATTTTCTGTTAACTAAAATTTTCTCCGTGACATCAATTTTTTATAGAAAATTAATTGTTCATGTTTTTTATGAATTCTATTGGAATAAGTAACTAAATTTCTTTTCCACATCTCAAGTGCTTAGAAAATGCATTCATTATAATCTGTTACATTTCCGCGATCCCGCAATAAAAGAATTCGTCGGATATGTAGTCTGCAAAAGTAAAATGAATGTAAAATTCTTAGTCCGTTGATTGGATAGCTACATGTAAAGTTAAGTTTTGGAAACCTCTCAATGACTTTTTCTCCGCTGCTAAAAAGACGATTGTTGTAAGGAAATACACAAATATCCCTACATACACGAAGATCCCCACCAAATTTGGAGTCTGTAGAAGTTACAGGTTGGAAATTAAAATTTTAGATTTTAACACCCACCCCCGCAATTCCTGTCGGAAGTAGACTATATTGAAATCCATTTTGAGATGATCTTTATGTGAATAATAAAAGATTCCTACCATATTTAGAATTTTTAGAAGCTATATTTCGAAATTGAAATTTTTTATTGTTAACACCCACCCCCGCGAACCTTATTGGAGGTGATTCATTGTAAAATCCGCTCTAAGATCATTTTTATATTACATATAGAACACTCTCACTAAATTTGGAGTCTATAGGAGCTATCGCTTCGAAAATAAAAATTTTCATTGTTAACGCCCCCGCAATCTTCTTTGGGGTGGGATATCGTAAAATTTGTTCATAAATCATTTTTACATCACTTATAGAAAATTCCTACAAAATTTGGAGCTTGTAGGAGCTTTAGCTGGAAAACTAAAAATATTAATTGTTAATACCCACCCCCGCAACCCCCTGCGGGGTGAGCTATCGTAAAATTCGTTCATAGCCTCTTTCTACACCTCTTACAGAAGATTCCTACCAAATTTGAAGTCTATAGGAGCTATAGTTTAAAAACGGGAATCGTTCATTGTTAACGCCCCCGCAACCCCCTTTGGGGGATGAATTTCTTAAAATCTATTCATAGCTGACCTCTACAAAGCAAAAGTAATATTCCTACCAAGTTTCACGTTTCTAAGTCTTATGGTTCCCGATATTTTGTGGTGAGTGACTATATAGATGGGAATTCTTCGATTATCATCGAAATTTTTAACTCTTTATCGGAATTTTTTAAAATTTTTTTACATACAAAAGTTTTTCCTGACAATTCTGAAGATAAAGAAAAAAAGCCCAATTGGTTCAGCCGTTCTCCACTACCGTGAGTAGATTCTTAGCTGAATGTAAAAAAACATAATCCGTTTAATATACTCTGAAATCCATGAAAACAAAAGAATCAAGAGTAAATGCTTATCTTTTGTTTTTATTAGCGGGATAAATGTTCATAAAAGTAAAACAGCAATAAAAAAATGAAGGAATGTTGGAATTCAAAAAATAGATAGCCATAAACCATCTAGGAAAAATTTCGCATCGAATGGTGGTAGTTTCATGTCGATACGATCAGTGGTTTAGGCGTGATTGAGCCTCAAACGAAGACCATTTTCATTATATATATATATATAAGATGTATGTATTTAAAGTTATTTATGTCTAGTGTATCAACAATTTGGTATACATAATTAAATCCTCGTAGCTTATGGAACTAGATGTGTTAATGTTCTAACATATTTAATATATATTATAATGTTTTTTTATTATTCTTTATTCATGCAGATTGTAGGTCACATAATGATTGGGACTAATTTTAATCCAAGTATAACCGACACATGGATTATGGGTATAATGCAAAAATTACTGAAAAATTAAATGCCTAGCTATACTCAGATAGAAGTCGAATAAATGCACGAGTACGTATATGTTGTATTTCATTAAAATAGTTCAACGGATCAAAAGTTTTAATTCGCAAATAAACAATGATCTAGAATAACAGTTATAGACTAATATCTAGGAAGCGAAATAACTAATAAAATTATTTAACTGGCGCCTTTAATAGACTTTATGGTAAATGATTGAAAGAAAAGTATCTTTGAATTATAATGGCGTTTAAAAATGCTTTCTGTTTTTGATCTTTGAACCAGTCATGATCCTATTACATTTAAAACTTTCAATAATACCGCTTTTATGAGAACCAACAGGTGAATATTCAGATATTATTTGTCTATTTATCTTTGTATTTATGAAACTTATCGTCTTCTTGAGACGAGACTGCCTTATTTCAATGCTTAAATTTAATAATAAATTTTGTAAATCTACGATATAAACTGGAGGCACACCCTCGATTCGCTTAGGACCGTCCGGTCCTTAGGTATCTCAATTTTTTATAAAAAACAGTATTTTTAAAAAATAAAAGGAGCCAAGCTACTTAATTTATTTTATTGATATTATCCGATTGACAAAAAACTATTGTTTTGAAATCATAATATCTCTACTCTATTATAGTAAAAGCGTCAACGTAAACATCATAAAGATAGCGGGCCCGAACTGGTTACAAACGGCCAAAGACAGAGACCTGTGGGATTCTTTGGAGGAGGCCTTCACCTGAGGAGGAGTTCTTGCAAATCGAATAAATTAATCAATAATTAAGAAACTTCTTAGCACTAAAATATTATTTAAGTTACAAGTACAGAATACATACTCATATAAACGCTACATATCACGAATTAACATATTATATATAATTAAAAAATACTAAAACATAGGTTAAGTTAGTTATATTAGAAAGTAATAGATACAGCTATTATAATTTATAATAAATAAAAGGCTTTTATATTTTTTATTTTATTTTATTTATTTATAGTAAAAGCGTTACAGTTCACTAATCCACGGATAAATCATTCGATTAACCCAACTAAAACATTTAAAACACACAAAAAGAATCCTTCACAGCAATACAAATCGCAACCCCAATATTGTGCAAATTTATTTCTATTTACTGCATTGCCCGATGTTTAATGTTTCGTAAGTTCTTCATAAATCACTCAGAACAAAGGGATGCGGGCGTACAGAAATAAAATGCAAAGAATAATTTATATTTTTTTTATTTGCGGATATTGTCTTCTACAGGAAGTCGAAGGTTTTATTTTACCCGCTTTCATTATTAACTGCGACCGTAATACATATAATAAAAAGCTAACTGAGTCACATCTTTACATTAAAATATATTTTTTTGGGAAATCTTATTGAAATTATTCTTATCGATATAACCCCCATATTGGTTCTAGATTTCTTTTCTGTCTGTATGTCTTGGACAACATCTCAAAAAAGTTCTGAGGAGATTTTGATAAAGTTTGAAGTGATTATAGCTGGTTGTCCCGGTATTGGATCGGATTTATAATCCTTTTAATTTTTACACGCTTTTTATTAGCTTCACCTGTATGTTTGTATGTTTGTTTGTAACCGACTTCTTTGGGCGCGATTTTGACCCACTTTAAACGGCCAGATTTCGTTCAAACTTTGTAGATTTATTGAGGACCGATGACAATACACTAATTTGATAAAATTATTCCATTTTTCAATTTGCAAAATATGATTTTTACTAGAAAAAGTAGAAAATAAATAATAGTTTAAAAAAACTAAAAAACACGCTTTTTATAGAAAACCGAACTAAAAAATAGAAAATAAAATTTTATTTAAAAAAAAGCGTGGGGTGCATGGTGTCATTATCATTTCGATAATATCTTAAAAAGCTTATTTTATAGTTCGGTTTTCTATAAAAAGCGTGTTTTTTAGTTTTTTTTTTATCATAAATTTAAGTTTTTTTTACTGAAAAATATATAAAGAGATTTATCGTCAGTAATACAAATACGTATGAGACTAAAATTAATATTTAGCCCATAATGTATTTGCCGCACGCAAGTAATTTATGTATACCTTCTGATCGACTATTTCGTGACTAAGTCAATATCAACCTAATTTTAGTACAATATTTTATATAAATTCATGTAATATTTGCTTTTAGTATTATATTTTCAATTTAAATATTAAGAAATGTTTAATTTTGGTCTAGACATGTCTTGCTAATTCCATTATTACATTTTAAATACATTGTTTCGTATTATCGTATATATTTCGTAAATACAAGTGGTCTTGAAAATTCTCCTTACCTTTTGGCCTAAGAGTTCTGTTCCCTATAAAATGTTTACCGAAAAATTAAGTCGTTTAAATTAAGTTTCTAGTATGACGATAAGTTCTTAATTTTTGTGAGACGCGAGGGTTAGTCGGTAGTTGCATATAAATGAAACTCTAAGCAGAGCTACTACTTTAAAAGCTACTATATAATTTAAACTTATAGTAAGTTATATACATACAAACATACGTATTCTTATAATACATAGTCTTCGCTTTCAGGATGTCTTGGTTACATTGTTAGCTTATGAAAAACGCTTTTATTCCTTCATTGTTCTTATACGGAAATAGGGAAAATGTAATAAAACTGTATTATCATAGCACGCATTGTGTTCGAGAAAAAATACATGCAAAAACATCTAATGGATCGTTTGGACGAAATATGGACTGGGGTGCATTAATTCAATAAATTTAAGTGGCACTTTATGTTTGTATCGTGCGAAAGAATTCATGATAATATGAATAGCTCTAAATATTTACTACATCTCCCAAGTATGTTAGTTTCCTCCATATATTTGGAGTACTTTCTTGCACCAGCGGTCGCGGGTTCGAGTCCCGATGAGGGCATTCATTAGTTAAACTTGAATGTTTGTACTCCAGTCATGGATGTTTATGATTATAATATATGCATGTATTTAAACTTATATATGTAGTATATCAACTGTCTGGTATCCGTAACACAAGCTTCCTTCGTAGCTTACCACGGAACTAGATGGCACTGTGTGTAATAATGTCCCAACATATTTATTTTATTTATTTATCTTATTTATATTCTCTATTATTTCACTTTTTAACCGACTTTCAATAAGAAATTGATACTCAGTTCGGTTATAATATTGTTTTCGCTATTTTAAATAGTCTGTGTATCTATCTATTTCATTATTTATGAATGAATATAAAGATAGCATAGCTTATTATTAAATAGTATTTAATAATAACAATTTACTTACACAGAAAAGCATTTTATATAATAATATCTCTTACTTTATAAGAACTTATATTTATAATTTACCTAATTTATGAAATATTACCACAGACATCCCTATAATTTTACCTACCATATACACAAATTACTCCGACTTATTTCTTTCCATAATTTATACCTACAAGTGGAAAATCGGAAACAAGGTCGGCCTTCACCTATCAGCTTTACAAAAGGAAAGTATTTTGTATTAATCTTAATAAACAAATAAATATGTCGCAGAAAGTTGCCTATAAAACTATCTACTACAGAAGTTATTTATTTTTATATACTTTCGTATGTAATATTGTATATACTTAATACTGTGATACAAAAAGACTAACGTGTCATTAACACATAAAGTTTAGCACCAAAATGAATAAAAAAAATATATTATTACAACAACGCCATCTAGTTCCGTGGTAAGCTACGAGGCTTGTGTTACGGATACCAGATAGTTGATATGCTACACAAATAAAAAAAATTTTTAGCATACATATTATAAATATAAACACCCATGACAGGGGTACATACATATGTACTCAACAAATGAATGCCAGCAGGACTCGAACCCGCAACCGCTGGTGCAAAAATCAGGGTCACTACCAACTGAGCCAAACTTGTCGTCAAATTGGATTCCTTTGTTTTACTTGTTATACAAAACATTGTATTTTAAAAAATCATTTTAAATTGTAAGCAGATAGATAAATAAAACCAATATTTCTTTGAATTTTAACTTCATTATAAATGTAGATCGAGTATCTAGTAAAATGTTCTATTGGGCCACACACGATTCTTTATTTATAACATCTTAAAAAACGAGATTAAAAAACGTGTGTGTGTAATCTTTACGCGGGATGAAGAAAACTTCTTTATTGGTATAACCGTTAGATTAAATTAAAATAAATAAGAAATATAAATATTATAATTTTCAGTAACTTAAATACAGTATTAACATATATTTTAATAAATATTAATGTAATAAAAATATGTATAAATTATGTTTTTTTTAAATTAATTTTTAATAAATTTTACATAATTCCACGTTACACACTTTTACCATTATAATACTTACCCTAAGCTACGTATTGATTTACTCCTCAATCATTTTTTACTTCAAAAATTATAATGTATGAGAATGATAGATGGAACTAAATTAACATCACAATATTTACTATTCAGTCATTATTAGCCCATTAAAAGGTCCTTGAAGCTCTCAGAACCACTTTTTCTTTCTGTTTTTTACATTATTGTTCCTACATCAGCTGACTCATTCGAATTTATTTTTCCTCGAATCTGAAGTGTATGCAGAATATTGCGAGTCACACCATGACTAATGACTTCATTAGAATGTTGATTAATACATTGAATTGCCTTTAGTATTGGACTTTTTACTAAGAATAAATATGCCATTTTGTAAGAATTGTTAAAACGACAGATTATGAAAACTACAGTTTACGTTTACTGCCTTTGGAACGCAGACTAATTCTATTTTTCAATAGTTTTAACTTGTATAGAGATTTTTTTCGTAAACAACATTTCGTAAATATAAAAAAAAGTATATATATAACATCCTATTACTATCAATTTAAATTCAGTATTTATTTATTCTCGGACTAGCTCTGAAGTAAGTCTGACTAATATTTTCATGAAAATTTCGTGAAATTCCTTAATATTTAATTTGACACAAAATTATAAGTTTAAAAATAAACAAACTATATAAAAAGGCTTTTTCTACCTCTCAATTTCAATTTGTGTTTGTCTAATTACAGCTGTAAAGGGACATGAGTATTGAGTATATTGTTGATTTGCTTTTTAAAAATGATAATAAACTTATAAGATCAAAAGCTTAAGATAAATAACTACAAAAAATGTCCTTAAAAATTTATTAAGTTGGGTTGCACTATTTTCAAATCCTATTTATTTACTGCATGACAAAAAAAACACATTATTCTGTTTAAAAAATATTCCAATTTATGTTAGGGCAATGGTTAGAGCTTCCGATTTTTATTCTTTAGTTTGAATGAACATTACATGTTTTCGCCACTTTATGAAAGATATTATGTATGAAGCGTGTACGTATGTTTTTTTATATAATAATAATAATTTATTAATATTAATATTTAATTTGAATCTGGACTCGAACCCGCTTTAATCGGTTACCCAAGCGAGTGTTATTTGCTTAGCAGTTACATTAAAAATGGTTGTATAAGAAATGGTTATGATACAATCTTATTCATAAGTTTTCATAGCAAGAACTGATCCTTGCTTATTAAATGTACTAGATATTAGTCATCAAAAAACATACCTCCAGAACCATTTATAACATTGAGTTAAAGAGAATCGGGAACCACAAAATTATTAGTACGAAATAAGGGCATTTCGGTAACTAATCCTGTGGAAAGTCTGCCCATTTGTTCGGTCCGCTGAGATTCTATGAATAGTAATTTGTATTATATAAAAGCTATTCTCTCTCTATTCTAATAGGTTAAGGACTATACGAATGAGAGGGCTTATTTTTAATCCTACATTTACTTCATATATTTCAGTCAATTTTCTATTTTCTCTATAAATAGTATTGTTTTTTATAAGCTATAATAGTAATTACTATTAGAATGAGATTAAAAAATGTTGTTATCATTGCTATTTAAACTCAAATGAAATACTTATTTCCGCTGAGTTTGTAGAGATGACAGCACCAAAAACTGTATTAAAATGAATTGTTAAAATTAAGCCACTACATAATATTATAGTTTAGTTAAATATGAGTCAGTGGTAGCCCAGCGGTAATGCGCTCGCTTGGATAACCAAATGATGCAGGTTCAAATCCGATATTTTCATGTGCGAATCATTTCTATCATGATTACCACTTTTCTTATAGTGAAATAATAACTATGAAAAATGGCATTATAATTTATTGCGTTCAAGATTGCTTTCTTATTTATTTTCTATCATAGACCAAATGATATACGTCCATGGCACGGGCCTGCAGGGACCGCATCGGACTCCATTCCATCATAAAACAAAATATAAGTTTCATGGAAAGAACTAAACTTATTTTTCATTGTGCTGACTCATATTTTTTGCTCACTTCTTTTGCTTTTCCCTATGTTTAGACAAGTGTATTATTTCAATAAACTCTGTGGCCATAATAAGTAATACAGTAACTTATAAACGGTAGAAATATAAATAAGTTTGTGACTCACCTCGCGTCGTTTCATTATTAGATACGTTTTAACGGTCGTTACAGATTTCTCAGAAATTAGATATTTTTCCGCAGTTAAATGTATTTTATATGATGATCCAAATAATCAGCTATCATTAAACCATATTTCATCAACATCTGTCCGCTAAATCTGATAAAAGTGAGTGTTAAAAGTGTATCACTAGAAAACTGATGGTATGGAATAATATTCAATGTAATTAATAAATTATAAGGATTTCATCTAAAAGTTGAATTTAGAAAAGATATTTTATGTATATTAGTTATAATTAATTTATTAAGTATTAATTAAAATATGTAATCGCTTATATGACTTTACTTAGTTTGTTATATAATATGTGTTGTTCTACTAAAGTAAAGTAATATACGAAATACTCTGTGTTACTTCACCATCTTAAGGAGTAATCAAATAAATTCCAACACAACTGCTCTAGCAAGCAGTAAATAGCGAGGTTTAAACGCTTTGTAAATTCTAAAGAACAAAACAGTAAGACGCAAATGAAAATGAATGTGTACTCAATATAAATAATACCGAGCCAGCCTCGGGTTATTATTAAAGAAAATGGCAAAACTCTTACACTGTCTCCGGTTTTTCTAAACAGATTTTTCAATTCTGCAAAAAAATTGTAAGAAAGTCGACCCTTAACATTTTACTGCGACATGACTCAGAAGTACTATCAAAATGCTATAGTCACATACCCTCAAACTTTTTACTTTGTCTGATTCATTTCTTTTGATATTAATCTTTGATTTTATTTGTATATACAATGATTTTTAACCGACTTCAAAAAAGGAGGAGGTTATATGTTCCGTTGTACGTATTTTTTTTTTATGTATGTTCACCGATTACTCCGCCGTCTGTGGGCCGATTTCAAAAATTTTTCTTTTGATTGGTAGGGTATAGTTCCGAGGTGGTCCCATTGTCACCAAGTCAGGATCTGATGATGGGATCCGAGGGAAATCGAAGGCAACTCTCAAAATTTACAGGCACCTATTATGTTTTTGATATATTTTCTAAACCCGATAAAGCTTTTACGTATGAAAATCATCATTTCATGTGGATGAACTGATGATGGAAGGTAAAATTCCTCAACAGTTGTTTTTTATGTGTTTTCACCGATTTCTCCGTGAATTGTGGGCCGATTTTAAAAATTTCTTTTTTGTTCGGTAGGGTATATATTCAAGATGTTCTCATTGTCACCAAGTCAGCATCTGATGATGAGATCCTAGAGAAATCGAGGGCAACCCTTAAATTTTATCGACACTGATTACCTTTTTCATATATTTTCTAAAGCTGTTCAAGAATTTGTGATGATGTAAGGTATATATCCTCAACGGTTAGGAGTTGAAAGAAAATTCTTTTAATATTATACGTACTTATGAACTGATAGTTGTATTCCTTCAGGATATTAGGTGGATTGATAATAGAAGGTAAATCTTATTAACGTCTACGAGTTACGTGGAAAAATAGACGTGGACAAATCTCGATTGACTATTGTCGTTCATTTCAAAACTTCGCTGACTTATTGGAGCAGTAGTTTAGTTAGCCTTCCAATATTTTATTTAAACATAATAATTTCCACAAAAAAAATTAAAATAAATTATTTTTTAACAAAAATGAAAACCGACTTCAAAACGCTACAAATCGAAACTAAAAAGAAAAAAAATAATTTAAATTACTTAGTTATTGTTGGAGTCGGTGCCAGCCAAAGCAAAATAATCTTAATACAATTTAATTAATGTATCAATTTGTAAATATAATCAAAATATCCGTTCGAAAGTTCATTGCAAAGGCAGGATAAAACTGTCCTTCTTGGCTGGCACCGACTCCAACAATAACTAAGTAATTAAAATTATTTTTTTTTCTTTTTAGTTCTTATTTCAAATTACTTTTTTGTAACATATTTGGTTTCAACTCATTAAGATTTTTTATGTCTAACTGCAATAAAATACAGCACATGCAGAGGTTAAGAGTAAAAGGAAAAGTTAGTAGTGTGTTAGTGCTTAAAAATTTTGTCGAAACGCAGTATATTTTTTTATTAAGTAATAATGATTGTTTACTTACAAAGTTTGAGAAACACTGTTCAAAAAGAAAGACCGTGAAGAGGTTTTTTTATAATAAGTTGAATTATGCATTCATATTCAAGTGTTTGGAGTCTTTTAAAACACATTAGGTGTAACCTGTGAGTGAGTTTAAAGTGTGTTCAGGAAAGTGGAAAACATTGTATGTGGCTGCTATATAAAAGAATACAAAATTTTTCTTAGCAACTTTTTTATTAATGGATATTTATTAGAGTTCCTTAGTTTTTTCCCTAATAAATAAGTAAATAATAATTATCCTCGTGCCTCTGTCTGATCGTATGTCGCTATAAATAAAAATGAAGTATCTGTTTTTAAATTCAAATTGATAACTTTTCACTAAATGCATATTGAAGTTTATACGGTACCGACATCAAAAAACAATTTTTAAAATTTTTGTTTGTCTATCTGGCTTCCGGCTAATCTCTGAAACTGATGGACCGAATTTGTCGGGACTTCCACTAGCAGGTAGCTAATGTTAATAGAAGTAACTTAGGCTATTTTTATTTTAGATATTTTATTTATTTTAACTAGCGAAACCCGCGGCATCGATCGCGCTAGAGATTAGGGACGAACCCAAGAGAAAAGAGGGTAAGTCTATAGAGAGAGAGCTAGTATTCAATATTTTCCTAATGTTCGAAACGGAATAAGCTATAAATAGATCTACTATACAATATACATGTTTTCTATGGGACGAAGTTGGTTAAAGTGCATGTAACGAGAAGAGGGCTGAAACGGAATGTACATAGATGGAGAAGAAAAGGAAGTCCTAAGAAGAGATAGGTTGTGTGAGACAAAACATAAGATAGACAAGTATAACGACGTACTGCGCCTACCTCAAGTAGGTAACCTAATTCAGGAAATAGGCAGGGGGATGATGGCATAGATGAGTTAGTAAAATAGTAACTTTAATATAATGAATTCTTATCATTGAATATAAAGAAATATTATAAGAAAATAGTAGTATCTCTCCATTTATTTTCAAAAAGACTAATCTAAACTTTCGAACATAACAGTCAATACGAGATCCAAATTTATTTATAAAGTAAGATAAGTTAAAACAGATTTGGGACCATAATATTATGTAACTTTGACTCATACCCATACTGAAGCTAGTTTCCATTCATTTTTCTATAATTACTAAAATTAAATCTACATCTTTACTGTACCAAATTATGGGTTATAAAGGTTGAATTCTAGTTTTTTTTTAAATAATAATACATAAAGTTCTAAAGTTAACGGTATGCCAGCCCAATGCCTCGGAGAAAACTTAGCTTTTGATCCTTCACTTTGATCTTCAGCTCTGGTTATGACAGTTATGAGCTATAATGTGTACCGCTTCGATGGTTACTGTCAGTGAAATTGGCTGCCTTATACGAAATTCGATGAGAATTTAAAGTCGAGACTATATTTATATTTTATCACTTTTTATCACTAACTAAAAAATAAACTGATTTTAAATGTTTGTAATATATCGAATAACATATTTATCTCTTCATTATTTTTCTAACACGAATAATATATGATATTCGATTTATTCTTACATTTCTTGATGTATAGTATATAATAAATATAAATAAATAAAAAATCCAGTTCCGTGGTAAGCTACGAGCCTTGAGTTACGGATACTAGAGTTGATGTACTACACATATAATTTTTTAAATATAAATATTATAAGTATAAACAGCTATGACTGGAGTACAAACATTCGTGCTAAACAAATGAATGCCCCCAGCGGGACTCGAACCCGCGACCGCTGGCGCAGAAGGTAACCTACCTTAACACTACCAATTGAGCCAAACGTGTCCATATAGATCCCAAAAACTTAATCGCAACTTTTATATTTACTTTGAGTCGAATCAGATCTTTAATCTTTAGTCCCGTGGGAGCTCTCTTACTTTTTCAGGAATGTACCAAATGTTATATGGCATACGATGAAAGTTTCGAAATGGTTTCTGCAAACAAAAAAACTATAAACTACCAAAAAATAATAAAACATTAATTTAATCGAGTTTATTAAATGAACTCATTTTTTTCTATTTTTCAAGATTTTTAAAAAAAAACTATACGCATAACAAAATTCTGACTGAAAATATGTGTACATTAACATTTATTCAAACATTAAAGGATTATTTTACTTTGTACATATTTATTCTCCTATATATTTACATAGAATATCCATGAAATAAACCTGCTAATCACTAAAATTGAAGCTGTATATCGAAGCCAAGATTGAAATTGATCTTAGACTGCTTTAGATATTATGATATAATGTCTTCCTATCGACCTCTTAATTATCTCAAATTGCCTATTTAAATGATAAACGACAATTGCAAGCTTTCCCAATTCGTTTTAATGCAAATCTTGAATGTGTTTATAAATATACTAAATAACTGGTAATGCTTATTTTGTTGCAAATATTATTTTATATAGAAAAAATGACATATCAATCTAATAAGAAATGCTGTTAGTTTAAGATCCGCATAGTATTTATAGTGTTTTCTAGGTATTGATCATTATTGTTTATTCTTTACGTTCAAATATTCAAATTAAATCGTTTAAATGAATTAAATAAGTATATAATACAATATGTACCTAAAAAGGTATCCAAGTGAAGCAAGTTAATAAGTAAGTCAATAGTACAATATAAAATTTCTCTATAATCAAGGCTTTGCAATCACCAAAACCATATACCACAAATTGTTCAAACATCATTTTCTCACGAAGAAATACATTCACTTTGCGAACGAATTTCTTTCAATTTCGCGTTTTCACTTTTCGCCCCGCGTTGCAAATGGAATGTGTTTGGTATGAAAATTTAAGAATGTCTCAGACTCCCTGCGGATATAGCCACGAACGTGACGAATATATATTTAGATCTTGCGCTACTTACTAACTGGATATGGCAATATTTTGTTCACTTTATTTGAATGTACATACTTAAAAAAATATGTTGGGACATTTTTACAACAGCGCCATCTAGTTTCGCGGTAAGCTGCGAGGCTTGTGTTACGAATACCAGATAGTTGATATACTACACAAATATAAATTTTTAAATGCATACATAATATTAACATTAATTGCCATGACTGGAGAACAAACATTTGTGCTCAACAAATGAATGCCCCCAGCGGGACTACCAACTGAGCCAAACGTGTCGTCATACTAAAATAATTAAGATTTAACGAAAATGTAATATTTTTTTTAGGAAGTAATTGGTTATGACTACGAAACTTCTGCGATTCAAATCGTGAGGGCCGTTTCAGATACATACAAAATACTTCATTATAACTCACCATTTTCTAATAGTCTTTGCAAATTTGACCCCTTTCTGACTCTATGACACCGTTTAGTTATTCAAACAAGAGATTCACTCAAGCTCTCATAATCTATATTAATCATTTACTAATCTTTATGTATTAGTTTATTCAAACTTTTCATAATTTACAAAAATCAAACTACATTATTTTTACAATTTTCTTCGATATATTGTAGTCTATTTATTATAAACCACTACTACCTACTATTTATTCTTTATAACGTATGCATAATAATGTAATTATTACAAGTTATTAATTTTCCGCAGAGAATTCTGCAAATAATAATAAAAACTATACAAAATCTAAAATTAAGTTGGTATTTCTAGACAAACTAACTCAAAAATATCTCCGATATATAATATATCGTAGTGGATACACTTGTGGTCGTATTTCATTTACTTCAGTGTTTATTTGTGATAACCACTCGTAAAATTCTATTTGTATATAAAAGAATAACTTTGCATGGAAAGATATGGGTGTACTCTTCCGTGAGACGAAATGGGGACAATTTTTCCTTAGAGTTTTGTTATTTTTTATGCCATCCTGTTGTTCAGTGAATCTTTAATTTGACTAGCTCTTGTTCAAACCTCTATTTTCTTATAAATAAAGATTTTATTATAAGTGTTTTTAACTTTTTTGTGATAAAATTACGTCAAAATTAATTATTATGTGTTACTATCGCACTCGGCTTCGCCCCTGTGGTTAGTTGGGGTGAGTCCATTAATATATATGCACTCTGGATGAATTTGTCCTTTCTAAATTTTATCTAGTGTTCATATTTTACGAGAAAGTGTAAAAGAGTAGTTGTACTGTAAAGAATTCTAAATTCTAAACTTAAACTCTAAATAGAATCTAATATTCTGTAAAGAACATAAAAAGTACACATAAAAATCACAGCGGAGAGCTTATGTAATTTCACAAAGTACATGGTTAAATAGTTTTATTGACAGAATCACCCTCGCCCTAACGGCGCTGTGCACGTTTTAATGTAAACACATGTCGCAACTTAACAACCATAATATATCGGTATAAAAATAAAAATACTCTTTTTTGTATAGCTTTTAAAAAATTAAACAAAAAATTACATAAATTCACTTCAAATGACTGAGAAACTCCAGGGCGGTGTATAGATTCATATTTATTAATGTATAATTGTAGATATATGCAATTATACATTAATAAATATGTACATAAAAATACACATGCATTACATACCATATCTTGTCATAGAATAATTTTATTTTTATTTTTAATTAAAAGTACAAATTTTTACTTTCTTGGGCTTAATATTCGCGTATTTGATGTATTATTTATTATAAATGAAACTATCTTTTCGGTCACGAGAGAGACCATGATTTCTGTAAAGCATTCGAAACGTCGGGAACCAAAAATCATAATAAAACCGCGACAAAATCCGAAAAGATAGTTTCATTTATACGAAAATTTTTACAATTGATTTTAAACCACTTAACATAGGAATGTCTGTAAGTACATATTATTTAAATATGATAACTAAGACGTCTAAGAATAAAAATTAACTATAAAGCAAAGTAAAAAGGACCCAATCGCTTTTCATATTTTTAGACCAAATTTTATATGGACGATCGACGGAAATACAATCAGTTTATTACATAAAAGTATATAAAGATATTCGAAAACGTCCAATACAAATGCAATGTTATTGTGGGATGTTATTTATTGCTCATATTATGTATTCAGTTCCTTTATTGAAGTAACATTAAGAATTCAAATTGCTTATTACATTAAACAAATATGTTTGTTTACGTACTAGGTATTTCATTTTTTTACTATTCGTATATTAGATTGTTATTATAAAATTAAATATGTAAATTTGAAAGCCCTGTAGTAATGAACTTGCATGAGAAATCAAGATAAACGGGTACAAATTTTGGATTTTGAACGTCTGAAAGTTGAATTTCCAACAGATTAACCAATTACTTACCTCTAAGAGAATCTAAAGAAAAAAATTAAAAGAAAAAAATTCAAGTCAGTCTCAGTCAAAGTTCAGTCAAAATTTTAGATAGAATTTTACACGTGAAGTTCGTTAAACAGCTCTTAGCCTGCGTTTTATCCCCCTTCGTAGGAAAGTAGGTACGTTCCCAGTAGTAGGACTTCAAAAACGGCTGTATACCTAAAATATATGGATAAAAAATATTTTTACTAACCTTCATAAAGACTGACTACACTTCTTACACTCTTTCGAAAGCACAATACCCTAATAGGGACTTGCAAGTAAAGTTTTATACATAAAGCTTCCTTTTTAATTTTGAAATAGAGCTTGCACTTATTTGATTTCTTTTCCAATTTATATAATTATTCATGTTAATAATATCAATTTAAATTTTGAATATTGGATAAGATTTACCCTATTTTCGTTTTACATTCTAATTTATGTTTGAAATTATTAAAGTGCTTCTGACTTCAGATCCGCTTTATCACAGCGGTAGTTTGCATAAAATATCTTATCGAGCTATCGATATTTGATTTATGGGATACAATTTACCTGTATACAGATAAACATAACGTTAAATATAATTTTGTAGATTTCAGTTATAATATGATGAAATAAATGTTTTATGAAGGGCATCCTATGGAACAACAAGCGATGATTTCTTGTGTATGAATTAACTTATTACAAGGTATTGGAAATCGTATATAAGATAGAATAAAATTATTTTTGTAAACGATGTCCATAATCCTACTTTGCGTCAGCAGTCGCGGGTTCGAGTCCCGCTGGAGGCATTCATTTGTTAAACTTGAATGTATGTACTTCATGGGTGTTATATTTATAATAAGTATGTATTTAAACTTATATATGTAGTATATCAACTATCTGGTATTCGTAACACAAGCTTCGTAGCTTACCACCGAACTAGATGGCGCTGTGTAATAAAGATATATAAATAAAAAAATAACTACTTAAATGGCTGTACACCAATTTTCACTGTGGACGATCTCCAAAAGAAATGAGTAACTGCTATGGTGTGTTGCCGACGTCGAGCCGCGATTTTATAGCCCTTAACTTTATCACCCCATAAAATCGATGGTGTTTCTGAAGCATTATTATATTATACAAAGTTTCAGCACTATGAGTTTTTTGAAAATAATAAACTATATTCATTAATGTATTTAATTATGTGTATGTTTAATGTATATATAAAAAAATATGGGAAAGTAAAAACAAAAATGTTATGGTTAAAGAAAACCATGCCATAAGCAGAAAAAAAGTCATCATCATACCCATTGAAATCTGTCCGGTTGTTTTCTCGTCGTGCGGTCACAGATAGATAAAAATTGTAAAAGCTTTGATTTGGCATCTTTTTCGACCATAATAACTATATTAATAAGAATTTCCAAAAAGATATTCGATGTACCGTTCGACTCAGCTAGAATTTTATTATATGTATAGATTACTAGTGGAACCCGCGGCTTCGCTTGCGCTAACCCGAGCGAAGTGAGCGTGAGTCGCTTGTTTAAGATAAATATTTCCATCATACATTTACATTTAGTAACTCTAGCGGTTTTGGTAGCGCACGCCAGAATAACTCGCAGATGGTAGATTTTTTACTACATACTCGTACTTGACACTTATCGTCATATTTTGGACAATTCACACAATGTCTTTATAAATTATAGCTTATGTGTTATTCTAATGTGTAAGCTATATTATTGTAAAGTTTCATTTAAATACATTCAGTAGTTTTTACGTGAAAGAGTAACAAACATTCATCCATCCATCCATACTTACAAACTTTCGCGTTTATAATATTAGTAGGAGAGTAGGATCTAAAAATAATATAAACTTTATGACAAAGAAAATCTATAATGGAATATTTATACCAAGCAAATATTATTACTATTATACGTTCTCATCGGAAGCTACGATAATCGACAGGACATCGCTAACAGAACAATTTTGTGATTAATATTCATGAAATTCAAATTGGATCCTACCGATGAGTGTTGGAGCTATTTTATAGAACTTCTTTGAAGTGACCTAATTTTAATCTGAGATTAGGACCCGCTTCAATGTTATAATCTATGTAACGTCGGATTTTCACAATCATTATTAACACTTTATAAAATTCTCATACATTTTACTTAACAATTCAGTTTGAAAGCTTACTTATTAAAGCTAACAAACATTTTGAGGTCATAATTCAAGGTGATTTTTAGAAGTTTCTGTTCGATTAGTTAATTCATCTTATGTTTTAATATATTAAAAAAAAACTGTTAGAATATTTTCTGACTTTCAGTAGTTTTTGTTAGAAAAAAGTGTCATTGAAGAGAGTGAAGAGATTGCTACTTAGGTACTACACTATTCGGTTTACTTCTATTTAATCTAGAGATAACAGATATTTTTCGACGTTGTAAGATGTAGGTATATATACCGGTACAGTGGTGAATATATTAGGATAACCTGGTAGAACTAAAACCCAACAAAGTACGTAAAATATAAAATTGTTATTGAATCAATTATTTTTTAACCCAAAATCCATGACTATTACTACCAATACTAGCAATCGTATATTTCAAACAAGTAAATATAAATTTACTTATAACATAACAAGTGATATAGTTGAAGTTGATGAATGAAACGGATGGAATCTCACAATATTTAATTAAAATACACACACAGTCGGAGTCAGAGGCAATAGCTAGTAAGATAGTAGATCTATCGAGAGATAGTGAGCAACGAACTTCAATTAACTTCGAATGATTTAACAATTTAACAATGGAGAAAGTTTTTAACAACTATATGCAGATTCAAAAGTCAAAGCAAATATCGTAGTTCATAGCATGACCACTTCAAACCGAATTTCATTTTGAATTGTATTTGTCGATTCTATTGAATCAGGGGAATAAGTATTGGATACATTTATTGGTTGCAGAAATATGAAAGTAGTTAAAGTAACTTTAATATTTATTTAAGTGACATTTGTCTTTGTTTATGGAAATAAATATCTTTAAACCGAACTTTAATATTTATTTGATAGCCTCTCGTGCTGGTGATATTGCTCTGAATTAAAGTCTAGCTTTAAGTGCAATAAGCTTTAGAGTAAGCTTTATTTCATCAATATTAGATATTTATAATGGTATTTATTAAGCTTTTGATACAACTTTTACAAGTCGTACTTAAGAAAAGAGCTTTCTTTATTGATATCAGAATATTGTAGATAGATTTCATTGAAAACCCGCTCTTTTAAATAAAAAATATAACTAGTCTAGCATGTAAATATCAATAGACGTAAAGTTAAACTGTATTTATTTTGTGAGAAACAATATTTTATAACTATTGTATTCATTTTTACAAGAAATTTATTTTAATTTTAATCTCAGTTCCGATTTAAAATTAATCTCGAAAGTTAAGATAAGAAAAAAATATTTTGTTTGCAACAGCAGAGTCTGTAGAAAAAAGATGACTTTATATACCTTTTAAAAATCCTTCGAGTTTTATAAAGACGTTAGAGGCTTTCAAGGCATTTCTTATTCTATTTACAGGTGCGGAAAGTGACCTGAATCTTAGCGGCTGAATCAAATTAGCGCTGCTTCTACCTGAATGCTACTCGTCTGCTTGTAATCTCCTTTTAATCTTAACTGGTTTCTGCTAAAATTATGAATGGAATATAATAACTTAAATGTATGTAGTATTAAATTTAAATGTATGTTTAATATTTAACAAATGTATTAATGAATGAATGAATAAAAAGAATATGTTCATTTTGTTACAATGACAAGAAGACTTTGTTTTTTTTACTTACTGGCCTCTTTTCACTCCTACTTCAAGTAGCCTATAAATCAATTAAAGTCATAATTTATGTATGCATAAAATTTTATTAACATTTTCTACAAGTGTGCAACACTTACATACAAACAAACTTTTATATTTATATGCCTAAGTGCCAGTTGACGAACTTTACATGTCATTCGAAAGCTTGCTATTGCCTTTCGGATATCCAAGTTATCTCATGATGTTTTCTTTCATTATAAAACAATTACTAATTTTGCAATGATTCGCACATGAAAATATAAGTGGTGCGAAACCCAGGGTTTGAATCTACTTCACTCGCTTCCACCACTGTACTAGTCTACTTATTTTACTATAGGTGAGGTTTTATTTAAAAATAAACTTAATTAGTCTCTTTTTCTTGTGTTTTCCTTACGCTTATTCTAAACAGATTTTGATTTATTTTAAACTTGTCGAGTCCCGAATCCGTAAATACATAAAAGTACATAATACATAATATACAACTACAATGAAGTATAATACACCTAAACACTACATATTTATCAGAAGCTCTTAAATACGTCACAATACCTTTCGAAAATTGACAACACAAAATTTGAAATCAATATCAAAAACAAAGCAGTTTGTCTTAGAAAAAAATTGTAAAAAAGTCTCAGATAAAGATAGGAATCTGTTTTTATATATAAGTAGCGACTCTTCCTCAGATTTAGCACGGACGAAGCCGCGCTATCTAACGCGCTATTACTAAAACCTTCCTCTTGATTCACTATATCTATGGTTATGGTTAAGACGGGCTGTTGTCCGCAACTCGACGACTAGCACCTATTTTGCGTGTGTGGGAATTGTCTACGTTATTCTTGCCATCCCAGGTCCTCCAGGAATCTTAGCAGGCTCTTCGCCTTACTGAAGACTTCCGGGAGTGTCCTAGGGGTGCCAAGATGTTGTGCCCGGTATTCCGCTACACCTGTACAGTGAAGAATGACATGTGCAGCCGTTTCCTCTGTTTCCATGCAGGCTCTGCAAATAGGACTGTCAGTAAAGCCTAAGTTGAATAGGTGTTTATTAAAAGGTCCGTGACCGGTGAGGGCCGCGGTTATTTTCCTAAGTTGTGGTCTGTCAAGGTTTAACAGGTGAATATCATCACTATATCTATTAAAAAACGCATCAAAATTCGTTGCATAGTTTTAAAGATCTAAGCATACATAGGTACAGAGAGCGGGAAGCGACTTTGTTTTATACTATGTAGTATGATACATAATTTATTCATGCACTTTCTGCACATTTTTGATTATTATTATAGTTAAATTTTGGCGACGACTAAAGGATGAACGCACACTATTTATTACATTATGTGATATACCTACATAAAATTAAAGTACATCTAGTATAATTAAAATCTTATAGTACATTATTCTCGTTATTACCTTTACTCTCGGTGAAAGCAACCTCATTATATTATAGTAAAAAGCCATTTTCTATGAAAGACTTTGATCAAAATATCAAAGGAAAATAGTTATTTAGTTTTTAATCATGCATCACGATAAGGCTTGTTGAAATTTTCATATTGTTTGTATATAAAACTTATAAAATTTTCCTTATTATTTATCGCGCGCATAAATAATATAAAAGTTGGTGGCTATGTTCATACCGTTGCGGATTTAAATGAAAAAATGTGCACAGCAGTTGGATAGTAATAGTGGATGTAGGCAGAGCTGTAAGTGTTAACTTATTACTAAAGAATATAACTAGTTGCCCGGTTTTTTCTAGATCTTGACCCATGATTTTTCATCTGTACATAAACACAAGGTGACATAATTACTCTAAACGAGTGTGTAGTATGATAAAATTGAAACGGTACAAATAATTGTTTATATAGTCTAGGAAGAAATTTTTTATATACATATTATTATATCTTATATACTTACAACGACTTATTGAATTTTGACGACAAGCTAGAGAAAAATGCTAGCACAATATTCAATAACGGCAATCACTAAGCCTTAGAAAATTTAATGCATAATTAAATTACATTAAAGTACGTACTTCAAAAAGTAATTAAAATATTGACCTACAGGAAAAAAGATGCTTTTTGACATATAAATTTTAAAGTGGAAAAAATTAAAGTGTCAAAAGTGTATGAAATAAGCTTAAACCAATGTAGGATTAGCTTACTATTTCGAGTAGGACATGGTCAAAGCTCACTTTTAATATTCATGAAATTTAAATTGGACAGCAATGAGTGGAGCATTTTAGAGGATTTTCAGTTTGGTATCACGATATAGGTGCCTTAATTAAGATTCAGGATTAGTTTGTGTCGTCAGATTATCAAATGAAATTAACATATCCTTTTATATACAAATTCTTATCGATTTTTCGTGATAAAATTTAAACGTTTAAGTTAACTATGAAAAAAAATAGTATAAATATCTACCAATTACAATAAATTACATGATAAATATTAAATTATTTAAGTTTTTTTTTGTATTATATCATGTAATCAGCCCAAAAATTAACTCGAGAAGATACAGGGATATAAGTTTTCGTAAAATCTCCTCAATTTTAAACTTAAAAGTATCATTGATGTAACCGCTATTAAAATTGTTGTTGGTAAATCCTATTATAATAGTGGTTAAAGTATGAAATTACCGTTTTATTGTAATAGGTACTTCGAATTGACATAGAAACTTCATGGTTAGAGATTTTTGAGTGAAAGTTTTTTTCACTTGGTACCTACTCGTACGTAATTCTTTTTTTAAAAAATGTGCAGCATTCGATTATCGACTTTAAGTCGTTTTTTTTATTCAGCTTAGGCAAGAAAGATGGATACTTCGAAAATTCGAGTGCTTTTCGAATACGAGTTCCGATGGTGAGTAATGCAGCATGTTTGAGAGAACTTATTGTGCGGTCCGTCTACACACATCTTTAATAAAATGCCAAATTAATTTAATCTTTATTTCATTAAAAATTATAATTGCGTTCTATTATTTCAAAGCGTCTTCATTACAGTTTTAAATAAACACATTGTTTGAAAATATGCCTGTTACAAGTCAGGGCTGCAAAGGATCTTAATTAAAAGGGACTTAAGCTAACCTCGCTAATATTATCTCGCTAGATATCCGTATGAACGCTGGCTCTATTCATCTGTGAAATAGCCAAGTGTTTACGTAACAAAATTAAGATGAGATGGAAACTCAGGGTTTGGGTTATGTCCATTTTACTTAGTATATTAATTCAGAATTAATTGATCTTTTCTATAGTTTAGACAGTTTTGTTTTAATTGAATTACTTTTTGATACAATACGGACTCGAACATGACTCGAGAACGAGCCTTCTTTCAATACGATGGGGATCAGGCCATAGTACACAACGCTGGGCGAGTGCGGGTTGGCGGACTGACACTTAGTTATAATAATAATAACTTTATTATTCAAAAATATTACACATTTGAAATGGCATAATTTGACAATTTATAGTTTCACACTTGGTTCTTTCAGAAATACAGGTTTTCTTACAATACTTTTCTTTACCGTAAGGCAAATGGTAATCATGTTGAAAATAAATCATTTCCAACATGATTAAAACTTGAAATATTAGATGTTCGAGACCCGATTTAAACTTACCACTCGGCTACTACTGCTTCTATAGAATTATATGAATACACTAGAAACTAGTTCAGGCCTTTTCCCTTCAGTTTATCAATCAGTCCATTCGATTCCCTTATACACTTAACCAAATTTTTTTGAATATTTATTTAAATACCTTATTTATTTAAAATCGTATTTTTACATACATAAAAATTAACACCATCAAAAAATCATAGTCAATAGCAAAATAAGGAAGAATATATTTCATTTCAAAATAAGTAAGACTACATTCATACAACATATGAATGAATAGATATAAATTTTCAATGTAACATATTCTCATATAGAAATATCCCAATCGCGTGATATATTTTGAGGTTTACGCAAATCCTTTTCCTTTGTGACAGTAATACGTCCTGTGGGTTACTTTTGTTTCGTCGTTCCGGGACTTGATTGAATGTTCACTCGTCTCTATAAGAATTGAATATTTGTCATAGAATTTTGCTTTTGGACAAACCAATTTTGTTTTAAAACAATCTATTTTGCTAAAAGATTTGCAACTTTATAATTTTTATATAATGTGCTTAGTTATTATGCGAAAAAACGGAAATTAGAAAATATAAAAAAAATATTTTAGATTTTATACGTTTCATATCTACGCTTGAATTTAGTAGGGTAAATAAATTTTAATGTTACTTCCTCTATATTTTATTTAGAAGGAACAAAATACGAAGAATGAGACATTATGAAGTTAACATTTTATATTTAACATAAATATGTACTATACTCTTACATGAGGTAAGAACAATGATTGCTACTCGTAAATGGACCTAGACGTCTAGCCTCTATAATAAACATTGTGACTAAAATTATAGAAGTCACAGTCAGAGGATGCAAATGAAATGTAACACTACTTATAAAATACTTTAATAAAACTAATTTTACAAACTAATTATCCTAAGGTGATTACACCGTCGAAGTTTGACGAATGGAATGAACAAAAAAGGTCTTTACCAGTTTTTTAAAAAGGAACTCAGATATTACAACACTGTCACTTCACAAAAGTTATGTCGAAATATGAAAGACTCGATGCAGGTGCGGGATGCGCCGTTGGTGGTCGCGCTAGGTGGTGCCCAGGCATTACGGTTGCGTTAAACACTAAACCAAATCTATTTATTTTTATTTTTGAAGAAGAAGAAACCTTTACAATAAATAAATTCTACACCAAAAATGCTTACAGTAGTATGAACCTACTATAAAATATTTTTTATGGTCAATGTTCTGAAATTTGTGGAGCAAATCATAGTTTTATACCTATTGTAGTAGAAAGAATTTCAATTAAAAACTTTATTAATTGAATTAATAATTATTCATTAGATGACTGAAAGCAAGTACCCTTACCCCTAAATTGTGTTGAAGCCCCATCCCAGTAGTGGGATGTTAATAAGGGATGACTACATAAAAAACTTATTTATTTCGATAAAGGTTCATTAGGAAGAAATATTGCCTACTATTAACAAAATTAAAAAAATATGCAGTTATTTGATTCCAGGTCATTAAGCAAGAGCTAGTAATTAAAAAGCCCTACAGCACAAGTACTAGTAAGTTACACGCGAGAAATTAAAACTTTGTGTCTCGTTTTACGTTTCATTATAATATCCTTTTGTATATAAAATAATTAAGCCGCGCCGTTACATTTTTAATGAAGTATTATTTCCCCGAGGAAAACTTAGCGGTGGGATGTTTAAAGTTCTTAATACAGGCCTGTTTGCATATGGGATTATATTACGTTAGCTAGATAGCTGTACGTAGCTTTCACTTTTTTCATACTTTCTTCAAAACTATAGCTACGTCATTTATTTTTGAAATCGGTTAAAATTTTCAATTTACTATGTCTAGGATTTTTTTTAATCTTTCAAATATATTTTAGCTTTGATTAATGTAGAAGCTTATTAGAAAACTAGGTAAAAGGTTTTTTTTGGAAATTTGGCTGCATTTATTGATATTCAGCATCTGAAAAAAATAGAGTCATGTCAAAAGCTCTATTTAAATTAATGAAACGATTTTTATGAACTAATGTAAAATAACATTAAAAACAATAAGTCTTAGGTTTTTCAAACCGAATATATTTTTTTCCTTTTCACTTGACTTATCAGTGTATTTTAGTTTCAGATCCTTTATATATCACAATTGCTTCATTTATATACCCATATATAAAGTAAGAAACAAACCAACCAATTATTATTATAAAGTACGAAGTCTCAGTTATAAATCGCTCTTAAAAATAATAATGTAGGTAAACACACATGAAAAACAATTTCAATAGCCATTTTATAGTCACGAAAACCGGTCACGGATCGCTGATGCAGACTTTTGAATAAGAATATTTCTTTAGCCGCCTCCGACACTCGGTTGCATTTTTGAGAGTATAAGCAATAAGCGAACGGCGATCTTATCAACTATGTTGGTATATTTTAATTTTACATAATTTATATCAAACCAAAATGGATCGAAGGTTCCTCACTAATTTACCAAATAAGTTGTCAGTCCTGAGTGTGAATATCTCTTTCTAAACCGAGCAATTCTCAAATTTCACCGTGTCTTTCCCATTCTATACGGCATTGACGAAGTAATTTGTGCCCAGATGGCACGTCTAGAAGCCACAGAATAAAGAAAATTAACATTATGTGAGCGGATGCATAAAATTTAAATATCATTTATATTGAAAGATACAACAATATAAACAATACAACATTAGAGACAGTCTACTTCAGTGTGCGATGTACCAAGCGGGGCTGATACATATTTGATAGAGTATGTAATGTCTCTTACTTATAGCATTTTGTTTCAGCAGGCCTGCGTGTCGTTGAACGATTACACATATAAATACCCCAAGCTGGACTTGAACCCGTATCACATATAACAACTAGGGTCACTACAAACTGAACCTAACGTTACGTTTAATTGTTTAACTGTTAATCATATCTGCGAACCCATAAAGCCTTTAGCTTATGCCTTGCATCTGCATATTGCCATAACGTGGCCAGGTGTGGGCGAATAACTGAGTCGTCGCAATGCGGTATAAGTGATATATTCATAATATTATTGCAAAGCTACCTGGACAACGGAAAAAGTCAAAATCTCTTTGTGTTACTTTCAAAATTGTAGCTTATAGCTAAACCTTGTACTTGTAAAGTTCGCATTCTCGCGTTCCTCCTTCCTTTGCTATTAACAAAATATTATACTTGTACTACTAATATTGATAAACTATTTATACTTCTCGTAAATATAGTTATAGCTAGTTAATTTAAACCAATATAATTATTACCAATATAATTTACCATTTATTACCCACAATACAGGGCCTCAAGTCTGCTATTGCAATGGTGTTACAATTGTCTATCAATGACATCGTAATTACTACTTTTTGCAATTTTAGTAGTCTACTAATTCAATGGTCTTCCGATGGTGTATCACTGACACTTCAATGACACTTTGCAAATAATTGGTAGTCCCGTACGTATGACAAGTCAATGATCAAATGTATTGTGTAGTCTGTGAATCTATCTTTTTGGTTTTGTATGATCATTTTACATAATGCTTAGTCTTTAAAACATATTTTGATAACATATATAATCGAACTTAGCCTAAATAAACGTTTTACGAACGCTTTTATAATTGACAAATTGTCAAAATGACAAGACCATTGATCGACCACTGTAAATTTAGTAGACTACGAAATTTTTGACTAATGGTAATTGAATTAAAATTGCATTGTTCTATAATGACAATTCATGTAAAATAGCAGACTTGAGGCCCTGGGCCTGGCCCAGTGCAGTTAGCTGTTGATCGTCTTATAATAAATAGAAATTGACATTTAAAAGGTCTTCAAGAGCGATTGTTAATTAGAGAAAAGTAATGAAAGAAATTTGAAAATTGCCTTAGAAGAAAATAAAATTGCGGTCTAAAAAAAATTATATACATTTTTAGCGACTGAAATAAACGATAGCGACTACTCAATATAATGCTTCATTTTTCCGTGAGATAAAGAACTAAATAATACTAAAATACTACGCACTAAACATTTTCACAATTTCAATAGGTAGTATAGGTAGTAGAGGAAGTAATAATGGTAATAAGTATAAATAGAGTGACGTAGGTTACAATTTTTCCTTACAAGGCATTACACACAGCTTTCTTCATAATATACTAATTAACTGTAGGTACACTGTAGAGGTTTCCCAGAATTTAAGTTCAATTTCTATCAACTATTTATATCTACTTTAATAAATATAATTTAATATAAGCTCTGATACATAAAAAAGCTTTATAATAACTAAAAATTATCTAATAAATAACAACGCCATTAGCTGTATTGAGATATTCATGTATAGTACGGGGGATTGGTTGCCTCATCATTTAGGTTAATGGAAACCAATTTATCTTTCGGAGTGCTGATATAAAGTTAATCTTAAGAGGAAAAGTTGGTTAAGTGCATATTATATTAGTTGGTAGATTAACTAATTATTGTAAGGGAAATAATGACAAGATATATAGAAGTTAAATCTAAGGGTCCAATATCACGTGTGTGGCTTTCAATAATTATTATAGAGCTACAAATACTGAAAGTATTTTTGTATTATTATTTTATTATTAACCACTAAAATATTCTCTTATTGGGTAATATTTGATTTTTTAATGAAATAATTATAATATTAAGACATAATATAATGACTAGAGATACAGTAGTGATGGATCTGGTGTTTGATTTTCAACGATGATAAGCTTTATACAGCTTTTTAGCTGAAAAACGTTTTTTTCATAATTTTATATCATTTTCGACCATTAAAATGTTGTATTATAAGATAGGTATTACATTGAATAATTTGTTCATCAAAGTTACCGCACTGATTTAACAAACATTGGTTTATCAAAATAAAAAATGTTAAAGAATAAAAAAATACTTTAAAAATATACATTTTTAAAAGCAATCTCTCAGGTAACCACTACTCACTAGCACTGGTAATAAAATATGATGTAGATACTGTGTAAACTGTTACTTCAACGTTTTGAATATTTATGACTTCAAGTGTCGGTCTTGCGCTTAAGATGCAGAGAAATTAACTAGATTAAGTCAAAACTGACAATTCTTGTTATATTACTAGTAATCTCTGACTTTTCTCGTTTGAAAAAAGTTTTTTGTGTTAAAAAAAAAAGTTTATTTATTTTCGATGTACTTCACGTTATTATATTTTTTTTTAAGTTATATCATTTTTATATATTTGTATTGTAAGCACTATATGGTGTAAACTTTGTAGTTGTCTATTTTCCTTATTTTTAATGGAAGTAAGAATAAAAAAAAGCAATCTTCTTGTTTTTATAATAGAATAAAATACTCAAGTTTCAAACCGGGAATCGAACACACAACCTTATTCATATCAATTATAGCTATCACTTTGACACAAAAACTAGCAAAAAGGGCAACTAGGACTTATTATAATACTAATTTACATAATGAAACCTAAATTCTATACACTATATCAAAGCCATGCAAAACAGTACTTAGAATAATTTATCCCTTGTAACATTAAGAAACCTAAGAGTGTCTTCTCTTGAAGGAGAATAGCGAAATAACCAGGCCACTTGAATATATATGAACGAAGACTAAAAACAAATTTATTTTCGTGTGTTACTATTATCATACATTTTATGTTTAATCCAAAAGTTTTAAGTTTCGCAGACTAATGGAAATAACATTTTGAAAAATAAAAATAAGTAGTTTGAAAATAATATGATGTATATAATGGTGCCTTAGAAATTTTGTTCTGAAAACTGTGTATTTCTGTCAAGATGATTGCTAGTTTCTATGATAGTTAATAGGTTATTTATGGATATTTAAGAAGTCGATTCCCTTTGGTTTTTAGAATAGTATATAACATTTAAGTATATATGTATAGATAAATTGTTTATTATGTATATATTAAAAAGAAACTATAATTTAAACTATTAGTTAGTAAGTAAGTTGTAAATTTTAAAATTCTCCTTCTCCTATACACAATATTCTGATCACGTTAAGTTATGCTTAAAATTACAAAATGTTTTATTAAGTTATTTAAATATAAACAAATAGAAAACGATTTTTTGCCTTAAAAAGTCAGTAATAATTATATTTCTATTAGCAAAGTACGCAAACCAACACAAGTATTTCTTAGCAAATTCATCACAATTGGGTAAGTTATCGCGCGTAAACAACGCAAATTAAACTTTATTTATTGGTTGTTGGCTTTTACCCAGTATACTTAGCACAAAACGCTCCAATATTTCAATACAAAAACTGTAGCTTTTGTAATCTTATCCTTCGGTACTTGAAGTCAACAAGACTTCTTGAGTCATAAATATCAAGAGCTTGCGTTCACCGTTAAAACTATTTTCAGTATCTTGCCAGAATAGTTTTAATTTTCGCCGAAAGTCCTAAAGGAAACGGTGCATTCTACATTTCAACAATACCATGGTCTATCGTCGTTCGTGCCAAAAAACTTTATGCTTTACTGAGTCCATTTTATTGGTTCGTTAGCTGAATGGAACTACTTAGGAAATTGAGTCAGATACCAGATAAATCTTTAAAGAGCATACTAAGTGCGAGTTTTGAGAACAAACTATTAGATTGTGTATTCAGTTAAAGAAATTGGTTACGATGATTGTAAAGCCAGCTCTAAAAATGCTTAGATCTTCTTATTAGTGGATTGCGATGTAATTTTTTCTTGAATAAGCTCTTTTTATTTAGAGTAGTTTAACTGTTTAATTTAATTAAATTTTACCACTACATACCTATTATCAGTTTTAAGGTTCTTATATATTTTTTTAACTTGGAATGATTCAAATCATTAATAACAAATACTGTTTATAATACTAAATTCGAGACAGTCGTTTTATATTTCTCATTAAATCTCAAAACTTACACTTGTAACCGTATAAGAGATGTAAACACGCTTTGAAAGCGACAAATATTCCCTAGGAATATAGAAAGATACTATATTACTACTTACTTACTTACTATATACTATATATACTATAGAATATATAAGATACGTAACAATATACTTCTACCAAAAATATAACTTGCTCTTTCCACCCTTAACCTTTTTACCACATTATGTATAATAGAATTGTCCCTTAAGTCGTAACGTAATGTAAGAAACGCATTAAAAGACAATATGGCATTGAACACATCCAGTCATTCTCAAAGTCAATATATCACGATTTAATGAACTGGAAGTGAATTATATAGATTCCCTCGCATTGTTCTTATAATTTATTTGTCGGTTGATTTGAACAAATCACCTCTTTTATTCTGCGGTTCTTTGTATGAAAGGTGCCTTTTTGTTTGAGTTTCCTAATTTTAATGGTTCAACGTTGCTTTATTTTATTATGATGTGTCATAATGTCTATTTTTTATGTGCTTTTAAAGACTCTTAGTTGTAGTTTGGGTAAATATTCTTGCCTTTGATAAAACAAATTGTTATAATACGATTGTACCAGTATTTACCCTATATGATAGTATATCCTATACCATAATATTATATAATTTTTTTCAGGTTTTGACGATTTAGTTACATAATATGTATAAATATGTCAGTTTTGCGTTCTATATTACAAACATGCTGATTTTCAGAACTCTATTAAAAGGACTTGAACTAACGAACTCAGCATTATTATTTCTGTACAGAATATGAAGTGTAAATTATAATAGTAGAGCCCTTCAGTACCCTTCTCTTACTTCCCCTTTACCTGAAACCTTAGTTTTACACGAGATATGCCCCAGGCATTTTAAGCACACATGTCACAAAGGCTTATTGTCACTTATTATGATCAGATAAAAAATTATTGTATTTATTATTATCAAAACACGAACGGAATAACAGTGTAATATTTATAATCTATATAATAAAATTGGAGTGTCTGTTTTTAATTTCAAATTATCAGCTTTTCACTAAATGCATATGAAAGTATATACGATATTAGCATCAAAATACCAATTTTAAAATGTTGTCTGTCTGTCAGATTGTTCCGGGTAAACTCTGAAACAGCTGGGCCGATTTTAACGGGTTTTTCACTTGCAGATAGCTAATGTTATAAGGCGTAACTAATTCCACTTTTTAGCCGACTTCAAAAAAGGAGGAGGTTATATTTTAGTCTTTTTTAACTAGTGGAGCCCGTGCCTTTACTCGCGCTAAACGAACCCAAGCAAAGCGAGGGTGACTCGCTAGTATACTATAAAATATATTTTTAACTAAAATTCGAATAAACATCGACTTAGAAATCATTATCGTACTGTTAGTGGTCGAAATTGATATTTATACAAATTTTATGTTAAAAAATATTCACTAAAATCATATGAAATAATGGCAAATTAAAAAAATCTATACTACGCCTTTACTGACTTCGGTTTAAATTGTAAAAATTAAAAGGAAAAGTGTATATACATATACTCGTAACTTGTAGCATGTTTTACTTCGTTTCATCTTAATTCTTTTACATAAACACTCGGCAATTTCGCCGATGAATAGAGCTAGCTCGTACGGATATTCAGTGTGGAGATAATAACGTGTGCTGAGGTCGTTAGCTCAGGTCCTTTAACAAAGTCCTTTAAAAATATTTAATGAAAAGGTACATTATGTTATGTGTTCTAAATTTTCTAAAGACGATATCTTGTTAAGGGAAAACTTATATAAAACGACGACTCGTTTGGCTCAGTTGGTAGTGACCCTGCTTTCTGCGCCAGCGGTCGCGGGTTCGAGTGCCGCTGGGGGCATTCATTTGTTAAGCACGAATGTTTTTTCTTCAGTCATGGGTGTTTATATTTATAATATGTATGTATTTAAAAGTTATATATGTAGTATATCAACTATCTGGTATCCGTAACACAAGCATAGTAGCTTACCACGGAACTGGATGGCGCTGTTGTAAGAATGTCCCAAAAAAAAAACGTATAACGAGTCAGTCAACTTTATTATTGTATCGTATCTAGCCCATTTATAACGTCCCACTGCTGGGTAGGCCTTTAATAAGAGGAGTTTAGGCTATATTCTACAACGCTGGCCTAGTGCGGCTTGGCGGACCACACATGTCTTTCGAAAACTTGGTTGGTACACTCAGATATGCAGGTTTACTCACCATGGTTTCCTTCACCGTAAAACAAGTGGCAATCTCACATATGAATCTCACATAAAAAATCAGAGGAGTGAGACGCGGGATTCGAACCCGATTCCTTGGTTTCCCAAGTAAGCGTGACTACAGGGCTACAACTGCCTTCTTTATTAACTTAATTTTAGTACCTATATTATGGGTATAAATAATGAAGTCATTACATATGGGGTGAATGAGTTACTTCTATTTTATAGTTATATTATGGTTATTTCATTTCATGGGATACAAATAATGGCTAAAATAAAATTGTTTTTTTGAAACTACTAGCATTACTACTACTACTTCACAATTTTTCTTGACAAACATTGTTTTACGGTAAGTTTCTTAGGAACACGTTTATATATCAATTTGAAATTAATGTAAAAAGCTTATATTTGCGATTCCTTGAAGCTGAAAAAAATCAAACTTCTAAGTCAACGCAATCAAAAGATATGGCCGTATATGCCACATATTTTAACACTCACGAGAGAATCAAAACCTACAGGGTTGACCGTTGACCTACAATCATAAAATTTGGTAAGAAACTATATCTTATAGCATAACTTATGGAGAAAATAGTGGCAATAGATGTTGAAAATTTAGTGGTAGTTGCATCACAAAAGTATACATATTTTATGCTATGGAACTTTCAGTGTTCGAATTAGAATTACTTTTGCAACGCACGTGCGTTATTAAAAATACTTTAAGTAGAGACTTACTAATAACCTCAATACTGCTTCTTTAAGTACTAGAACAATATTTTTAAATCTGGGAACGTAGGTCAAAACAGCGAAAACCGCATCAAAATGAGGATTATTTTTTCCAATAATGTTATGATAGTTCTGTAATGTATGTGTGTAATATGTTATGTAGCATAATATTCTTAGTAGTAGCATTTAGTCTATTCTAAAGACTTACTGGGCAAGGGTTTTGCCTTCAATATCATGGAGATTAGGCCATAGTCCACCACTCTGGACAACTGCGGTTGGTAGACTTCACCTGATAACCTTCTAAAACTAGCTAGGTTCTCTCAAATATGCTGATTTCCACAAGATGTTGCACTTCACCATATGAAAATAACACATTAAATGTTAGAAGAAGTGCAAACCCAAGATTTGAACCCGTTTGTCTCAGGAGTTTACTACCACTATGATACAGCGGCCTTATATCAACTATATCGTTTAAGACTCTTCGAATTAAAAACGTTGAATAAGCGAGACGAACTCACTTTTGCTGCGGCAGATGGCCTTATATAGTATTTTAATTTAATTTCACAATTTTCTTTTAAATATGGAGCTATTAAGGAGATTACAGGCAGACGCGAGGCGCATTCAGGCGAAAGCGGCGCTAATTCAATTTACCAGCTAAGATTAAGGTAAGTTGCCGGACTTGGGAGGATAATTTGAGAAATGTTATATTTTGCCATTTGGTTAAACACAAATGTACCTAATAATTATGAATCCTTTTGTGATAGGCATATATTATTAAATATGCCTTATATAAATGAAAATAAAACGACACATTAGATTAATTCTATTATTTTAAAAGATATAAAATTCCATTTTTATTACCGACATTATAAATCGAATGGTATACCGACATTATAAAATATAATCGAAAGTCATTATAATGTATATGCTTACGTTTATAAGTTAATTCATTTCTATACACTTCTATTCTAGCTTGATACACTGAAATTGTACTTCCGGAAAATTTAAATTGGCAGAGCACAAGCAGCTTTTATCAAAATCCTATGAGAAATTCCAGAAGTTATTGTGTGATAACAAATATAAATTTCTTAGGTAGTTCACTACAAAAACTATTTATGTTGCCATTAAAAATAAATTAAAATAGAGTTTTTTGAATTTATAACAAATAAAATAAATAAATAAATAAAGTTTTATAATGCAGCTTACTAAAACCAATAGCGTTGAGAATGTTAAATCGGCTGAAAAAAAAGTCAGGGCTAAAAATAAATTATATTAATTTTTAAATCGGATAAACAAACAAAATGCAGATATACAATATATAATAAGTTAACAGTAGGACTGCAATTCCATTTCTTATTAGAGATCGCATGATCGATTCCCATCGTATGTAAAATCGTTTATTGATCGATAAAAATATGCAAAACAATTATTAAAATCTTTTTTAGTTTTTTATTTTTGGCCATGACATGGTTCAAAAGTCTCATTCACTAGAAAACATTTTCGATATAATGTAGAACTATTATAATAATTCTATCTTTATTCAAGAAATTCATGACTTTTTCCCAATGTACAAAACTTAGCGAATTATTCATATAACTTCGTATAAAGTACGGGTAAGGATTGGTTTGCCTCATCATTCAGTCTAATGGGACCCGATTTATCTGAGCTGGGTCTCTCGTCTGACCTTAAAGGGTTTCTATTCCCATTGATTTTTACTTACGATAAATGTACGTGAAAAATTTGCTGCCAAAGGAGATTTACTGGGGCTATACAAAATATGCTACATTTATATTCAACTTTTATTGTGGAATCCTATGGGAATAAAAATTATATAATGTTTGTATCCCTTACAATGTGTATGTGATATTTTACTAACTTGCTTTATAGTGAGTCTAATCTTGTGGGATAATTGGTAATATTTTTAACAATTTAATTTTTTTTTTCTTTAATTTTCGTATTTACAATTTTAGTTAAATCTAGCGTGTTACCATCGCTTAGCTCGGATACGTTTTAATGGTATTCGAATTTTGTTCACAATTTCATGTATTGTCATCCGGGCGTACCTTCCTTAATTATTTTTCTAATTAAAAAAAATAATATGTATTAGAAATATAAACACCCATAGACTGGTTTATACACATTCATGCTGGTCACACAAACGAATGACTACCAGCGTGACTCGAACCCGCAACCACTGGGGCAGCAAGTAGGGTCTCTACTTACTAAGCCAAATCTATCATCAAAGTCTTATAAGTAATGTAAATAATTTTATAATTATTTGGTAAAAAGGTATTATTTTAAACAAACAAACACTTTAATTTTATTTATTGGCAAAGACTTTAGATTAATCCCAGTACTTAATATCCAATTAAGTGAATCCAGGAAGCAAGTTATTTAGGTCTCAGTAATCAGTATTTAATTTCATGCTTAAGCAGCCCCGTTTAGCGATTGAAAGTTTATCAGCCCTCGTGGGCATAGTTTGTCGAAGTTCCTCAAACTTCCAAGCGAACTCAACACCTTACTGCTTAACACTTTAGACATTTGTTATGAAAATTGTTCCTCCCTCAGTTATTTATAAAGTTAAAGTGCATGTGAGCTTAGTTCGTGGTAAGCTAACATTAAATAAAATACAATATAATTTTCACTGAAAGCTACATACTTTCCTATTTACTTTCACTATTTTAAGCTTTGAGCTTTTACAATTATAGAGTTGTTTGACATGGTCAGTAAAAGCTCCAACTTTTAGAAATAATCTAATAAACGTAAGTAAATAAAAATTGATCAATATTTATTCAATCGGTTATTTTTTAATTTTCAATGTTTTGAAGTCATTTTTTTATTACTTTTAAAGATTTTATCACAAATAAAGCTTAAAATTCATTTATAGTTCACTTAGATATCTAAGAATAAAATATAATATTTATTCAAAAAGTAAAGAACTTTTTTAGTAAATTAGGAACCATAAAGCTTGAAGTCAGCATTGATTAAAACTGTTGGTTTATGAAAGTGGAGGCTAAATACTACCCTAATTAAAGGAGACCGCAGCAAGCTGTGGTAAGATTCGTAATTACTGTACGTTATCTGTGTCTCTAACGCAAGTTGCTATTGTGATGTTACGTTAGTTTACTATTGTAGTTTAGTATCGCGGCGTGTAGTTTACTTATACATATATCGATGTCGATTTCGTCTTAATACTTAACATACTCGCTATCGAGTATCGAAAGCAATATATTTTGTTAAAATACAATATTTATTCCAAGCTGCAAGTCTTAGGCACGTTATCTTAGCTAAAACAAAACCAAAGCTTCTTATGAAACTACTTAGTAGTTATTTAAGAAATAAACATTAATGCAAATTAACTTAATTCAATTAAACTTATAAAAGCTTATTCGAATCATTAATTAATTTAATGATAGTCAGTTCATGAGGAAGCTACCAAAGACTAGACAGAATTGCTGAAAAGTGCCGGCGAGAAACTCAAAAGTATAGCATATTTTAAACAGATTATTAAATGTTTATTATTTTTAAGATTGTACAAAATTGACCTTTTATAGTTTTAATTTTGCAAAATCATACAAATGATACATATTTTTGACAAAAACACTTACTGTAAATGTATAAAAAAATTATCTGAATAAAATCACATTGAAAAACGTAATGAAAAGACTAGGTACTCGTATGTACAAAATAATATTATATATACAGTATATTATTATAAATTTGCATGGATAAGGTTTCTGTAACAATAATTAATATTTAGATAAGATTTTCCAAAATTATTTAATGCACATTTCTATACATTATAATATATTACTTATGACTTGTTCCCTCTTGAAAGCACTCTTCAACTTAACTCTCTGATGATTACTCATATTACCTTCGATTTAATCTACAAATTGCCATAATTGCTTCATCACCACACGATCAAGAAGACTACAGTTTCTCATTCGTATCCAAAAATCTCAAGGTCGAAATTCGCGTGACAACAGTCAGTAACTCCCAAGACAATAGACAATTATCCGAATACTAAACCCAATAAATGATTGGATGGAACTGTGGCCTTTAATAGCTACAGAGATATCGATAAAATTACTGCTTCGTGATGCTTAGAATAACGATATATCGAGTAATGTTTATACGCTGTACAAATATGTTTATTGGGGTTGCTTAAATTTAGATCATAATGTTAAGTTATTGATTTTTGGTCTACGCTTGTTAAGAGGGTACGATATGGGGAAAAAGCTATTTTGGCAGTGAAATATAGGTTGTTACTGTATTCCTTATTATCAGAATACTTTCTTAGAATGACGCAAATATTTGATATAAGTGAAAAATCTTTTTGATTTCTTTAAATTTAGATTTCAAATTCTTTTTTAAAATAAAAGGATAGTCCCTTTGTATAATGTTATTATATAAAAGCGTAAAATTTTGTTATTATTTTCATATAACGTTCATTTTAGGGGGCGTTCAAGTATTACGTAACGCAAATTTTGAAATTTTTTGACCCCTCTTCCCCCCTATGTAACGCGCCGTAACGTTTTCCTGTACACCTCCCCCCCCATAAAAGTTACGTAACACCCAACTGAAAATGTTTTTTTACCCAAATGTCACAATTATACTGCACAAACTACCGGAAAGTCGCTAAATTACTTTTGTTATTGTTTTAATCGCGTTTGCGGTAGTAATTAATAAATAAAACAATAGATTTCTAATTCGAAATACATTATTTATTCATATATTTATTTAATAAATAATCACACATAATTTAATTAGCATTTGCTTAAGATTTAAATATATTAATATTAATATTAAGACAGTGGTAGCCCAGCGGTAACGCGTCGCTTGGATAGCCGAGCGATGCGGGTTCAAATCCGGGTCTCGCACCTCTGATATTTTCATGTGCGAATCATTTCTATCATGATTACCACTTGTCTTACGGTGAAGGAAAATATCGTGAGGAAACCTGCATGTCTGAGAAAATCTAGCAAGTTTTCTCAGACATGTGAAGTCCGCAAACACGCACTAGGCCAGCGCGGTGGACTATGGCCTGACCCCCTCGTACTGAGGGAGGCTCGTGCCCAGCAGTGGGACGTTAAAAAGGGCTGATGATGATGATGATGATAAATATATTAAATGGGCTCAAAGTCCTAATAAACATTTTCTTAAGATTAGTACTTTTTTTTTTAAATAAAAAAACAATGTTACGTAACGCGTTGTTCGAAGCCCCCTCCCGCCCTTGTAACGCATCGTAACGTTTTACAAGACCCCCCCTCCCCCCAAACTGCGTTACGTAATACTTGAACGCCCCCTTAAGTAAAAACGAAAAATAATACTACGCAAGCTACTTCACTAACTACATATAGAAGTAAACTTTAAAAATATCAGATATAATAATGAAAAAAGTACATATAAGATATATTTTATTTTTATATAAAACTTGAATATTCAAAATAGTATAAAAGTATCTACATTTTCGAGATCGAGTATTTTTGGAGAGGAAGACTGAACAGTCGTTTCTGTTTCTCGTCAGACATGCAGGGATTTGGACAGCGTTTGCATTATTAAGTAGCCTCGCGTCCACTGTGACACCCACTTTTTATATTAAACAAGTCAAAGGGCGTAAGGAAACTAGACTTCTCCATAAATTATTCTAGGTTTAGACCAATATGGATGTTCTATGAAATATTAATTTTGTATTCATGTACCTATGTGATAAAGTTCGATGTAATATATACTAGCGACTTATCCTCGTTTTGCTTGAAAGCTTGTGAGGTACATATTACGTGTTTTACGTAAAAATAATATAAGGGTGAAACAATAGGTAAAGCTAGTATAAAATTTCGAATTATAATTATTCAATATGTATACACCATATCGGGAAATTACATTATTTCAAATTTTAGAAGCAAATTGAGTTTTATTTTCATAACCAAAGTAGAATAGGAATGGTTTAAAAAAGAAAGTAATACAAAGTTATAAAGAATCACTATTTTTATAAATTGTATTCTTTGTACATTCTCTATAAAAATACTATTTACAGAAGCAAAAGTGAACTTTGATGTAGATTGCTACTCATATATATTGTGATTTAGTAGTAGTTTAGTAGTCTAATAATTTTAGTTTATTATGAAGCTGAAGAGTTTGTTTGGTTGGTTGGTTGGTTGGTTGAACGTGCTAATCTCAGAAACTACTGGTCCGAATTAAAAAAATATTTTTGTGTTGGTTAGTACGTTTATCGAGGAAGGCTATAGGCTATATTACATTATGCTATGACCAATAGGAGCGGATGAAAAATGTTGCAAAATCGGGAAGAACGGAAGTTAGTTCTGCGAGGTACCATGCCACGTGACTCAGAAAAAATTTGGTTTCCGGTCTTCAGTACGCTTTCGAAGCCGCGGGTAGTGCTAGTATAGTATAAATAAAATACAGATAAAAATAAGAAAGCGTATCGAACACAAGTTCATAGACTCTTATATGACTTCAATCTAATAATAACTTTTTCTAATCAATTCTTCCCCTTGTCTCATACCCTTACTTACTGCGTGATTAATTTTATATGAAAAACTTTCCCATGACTGTAGTAAAACTTACATAAAAAGTTGTTTGCAACAGCCATGTTGAGACATAATTGATTCTTACACCATTATCTGAGAGACTTTATATTATTCGAAACGGTTAATCTAGCTTAATACCATTATTGAGTTATGCTTCATCATGCCTCTGTATTTTAAACACGACTTTGTCGGTGTTTATATGTTCTTACTTCGTTATGCCTACTGTCTATATTTATAAGATATTTAATATATAAGCTTTATTAATCTCAGTATTTAAAGCCTCTTGTACGTCATATCACAGTGTAAAACACATAGCTTAATTTAAATGGTTCTTGGGTATTTAATTTTGTTTTCGTATTTTGATTGACTTTTTTTATTTTATAAATATGTTGGGACATTATTACACACGCCATCTAGTTCCGAGGTAAGCTACGAAGAAAGCTTGTGTTACGGATAATAAATGAGAGAGAGAGAGAGAGATTGCGGTAAAGATAATAAATACATACATATTATAAATATAAACACCCATGACTGGAGTACAAACATCCGAATTTAACAAATGAATGCCCCCAGCGGGTCTCGAACCCGCGACTGCTGGAGCAAGAAACTAGGGTCACTACAAACTGCGCCAAACGACTTTTGTATAATAGTACTGTATGATTCATTTAACCCAGCAATGTTAAGCATTTTCATTGAAACTAATAACAGTGCACAAATGTTGCGGAGACACAATTGCACTATATAAATCTGTCACTCATATTCCTGCGGGAAGACCACTTGACACGACTAGCTAGTGAGCTAGTGAGAGGTAAGGCACAAGACCGATGGCTTTTCAAATCCTCTAGTTAAGAGTGAAACACCGCCAGCTGTCTAACTCCGAGCTTTCGCTAAGGATTTATTAACAATAATACTCAATATCATACTCAGTAACAAAACTTGACCAAATATGGGACTCGAACCCAGGACTTCGTATCTCATGATCGTGCAAGCTAGCTACAAGACCTCTGAGACGATATTAATTATAATATCCAATGATACAAAAATGGTTATGACTAACATAGAGGCTAAATTTACTGAACACTTTTAGTTCAAAGTGTGAATTTACAAAAGTGTAAAATAGGATTACAAACAAACCAGGTATAGCTCTTAAAAACAGACCGGCATAGAGATGAATCTACGAATTTTTAGGCTTTTTTCGATTCGATTGACAGTAGCAGGCATATGGAACAGTTGGACGAATGCATTGGGCATCGACGTATATAGAATGTATATGTGTAAACTGTGTTTGTGAATCCAGACAGTTATTTTAAAACCAAAAGGATTTTAAAATCCAACTTAGATTGAAATATCTACTTTTTTTAGAAAAAATCATAAAGTAGCCGATACTTGAGTTTGTTAAGTTTTATAATTAACTGAAGATATAACAATTTACTACTAAATATATTCTCCGCATTACATTCAGATATAGGGATGTAATTAACTTACGCTTCGCTTATAAATGATTATCATAAATGAAACTATCAGTTCGGATTATGTCGCGGAGAGACTTTCCCGTAACCATAACTGCTGTAAAGCATTCGAAACGTCGGGAACCAAAAATCCAAATAAATCCGCACTAAATCCGAAAAGATAGTTACGCTTCGAATAGTCGATTTTTAACAGGACAGTACAGAAAGTAAAAACTGATGGAAACCAAGAAGAAGTGGTTTTCGGAAGTCATAGATGTAACTTCTATTTTCATAGTAAAATTATTTAAAAAAATTAAACTAACCAAAGTTAAGATAAATTATAAGCGCTACTGAACACCGAACCACAGATCGAACTAAAAGTGCAGAGAAGCGCAAAATCGTGTCAGTTCGAATGGATAGACGTTTAAAGCATTTGAGGGTTAAGACAAGGTATCATTCTACAATCGCTGACGAATTGAAATTTATAAAGACACGACGACACGTTTGGCTCAGTTGGTAGTGACCCTACTTACTGCGCCAGCGGTCGCGGGTTCAAGTCCCGTTGAGGGCATTCATTAATTGAGCATGAATGTCTGTACTCCAGTCATAGGTGTTTATATTTATAATATGTATGTATTTAAAATTAACATATCTGGTATCCGTAACACAAGCTCCGTAGCTTACCCGGAACTAGATGACGCTGTTGTAATATTGTCCGCATATATTTATTAATTTATATGGCCCTAGATTTAAAATCCTGACAAGGGTTGATTTTTTATTTCAATACAATTGAAAAAGCTTATGCATGTAATAGTTATTGTCATCTGATTTTATGATATAAACCATAAAATATTTCGTTTTTTGATGTATTATATAATATATTATGTACATTACATTATACATAATTGGAAATAATACTAATACTTCCGCGCCGTTCTACCCACCTAGTTCAATTATGTATTATAGCTTTACAGACAGCCTACGTAGCTACTTTGATGTGAAAGCTATATTACTGTAAGGTTTCATTAAAATCCGGTCAATAGATTACCAAATTTCGCGAATTTCAATAGCATTTTAAGTCTTTTTTTAATTTAAAAGACTCCTAAAAGTATTTGCGTTTAAAAATCCGAAAAGGATATTCTAAAAATTGTAAATGAATTGATATTTCTTTCCTTAAGATTCAAATTATCAAGAAAGTATATTATAATTCTTTATATCAACTGTAATCTTCTATAGAAATAAACAAGAATTGTAAAATGTGACGATAAGCGCAAAACTCGAGAACTGCTCGACCGTCGTAGCTTAATTTATTTTTTTATAATTTCCGCCCAAAAGATTAAAGTGTACATTACGAATACAAGCGAAGCAAGAGTAATTCGCTAGTCTTAAATTAAAATTACAGCAATTACTACTGACTGGCTAATCGGTTATCACTTAGTAAATAAATCAGATAAATAATTTTCATAACAAAGTTAGGTAATCGTTTGTAGAATCGAATTCAAAGAAGTAATCATTCATTTTTAACACTTTTATTACTTTTTTCTTGTTTAATTTAAGTACTTATTAATTGTCAAAGCAAATTAAAAGAGTTTAGTATCACACTCGTACATACGAGTAAATACATTACCCTAAACTCAGTCCGTTCATCTTTTACCTAAAATATACTCATACAAAGTCATCATATCAGCTACATCTATACCAACTTTCAAATTTCAAAACAGCGAAATAAAATAGTCATCTCAAGTATTTTATAAATGCATGAAAATATAGAAGATTATGACAAAATTTACGTAATTCTTAGTAAATTTTCCTCGACTCCATTAGGGAGACACTCAACGGATCTCATCGTCTTGCCGTTACGAGAGCTTTATGTACATAGTAACCATATAACTATTAATATACTTAATACTATGCTGTATTAAGATTATTTGTTTCTTAAAATAGACGTTGGAATATTTAACTATGCTTTGTTTAAGTACTGCACCATAAAGGAAGGTTTAAGAAAATAATTCCTAAAAGATATTTTTCGTGTTTTTTTTAATTTGGTTCATAAATTTATGAATCGATTGTATTTTTTTTGTTGAAAGAGATGAGATGAGACTAAGAGAGAGAGAGAGAGAGAGTACTGATAAAATTAAAACACTAAAGAACTCTTACTATCTCCTATACTTCTTATAAAGTGAACTAGAGTCTAATTTAAAATTAATATTGTTATTTATTTACATTTCCTTAATAAAAACTAGTAAGTATATATTCAAATATTTTTATAACACACCTATTTAATATAAATAAATATATACATGTTTGGAAAAGTCAAGAATTTCAACTCAATTTATCTTTATTGCTTATAATATCAAGTTGAGTATAATTGAATTTGTCAATGTCGTATAGAATCCTTATAGTTGTCACTCTTCTAATACTAGAGATGACAGCGCCATTTCATAGGTATCTTGATTCCTTTGTTTTTTGTCGCCTTTAAATGGAGTTACAACAAACAATTTTGTCACTACTATTGTTATGATGTTATGATATTGTGGAAGCTTCATGAACGTTTAAAACTTATTCATGCAGAATTACATGTACTTTTAGTTATCAAGCTGCCTCGATAGTCTGTACTCTAGTGGCTAGAATGGATAGTGGTAGATGTATAGGTCATGTGTTCGAGTCCCGGGTTAGGCCTATATTTTTTTTATTTTCTTATTAAAAATTGTTAGAACATTGTCTGTTCATAGTATTGGCGATGTTACAACCTCATAAGTCGTACGTAACCGACGTATGGGCGAATTTGACAATTTTATATAGACTATAATTTAGAGCAATAAAAATACTACAAGTAATAACGCTTGTATTTAATCTCTTCCTATAGACATGAATATGTTAATGAATGCTTAATGCTTGTGCTTTATGCGTTTCTGATATATTCATCAGCATCAATGAAGAATGTTGCAAAAACGGGAAGGGCGGGCTTAAGTTCTTATACCGATCAATTATATATTAATTTTTTGAGTCATCAAAAAAAAATTGGTTTACGGTCTTAAGATCGTGTGCAAAGCCGAGGAAACGCTAGTAATATACTATAAAGTACTCCTTGATACATATATGTAACTAGTTTAGATTATAAGTATATACGTCTGTTGAAGCATACAGATTTGTCATTAACAATAAAATCCGGACGCAAACCAAACAATCTGAGCGAGTAAATTAATATAATGGGTATCACTCGCACTATTGCCAAGAATGGATGGGTAAAGCGATCCCTAACTCAGAGTCTCTTACGTAAATTGGATCTTTGAATAGATATCACTGATTGAATTAGCCGCTTCATCGGCGCGCTTCCAACGTTATCGGTTGGTAACTGTATTCAATACGTCCAGAATAATTTATGAGAGATGGCGGAAAAATTATATTTTACTAGCGAATCGTCCTCGCTTTTCTAAGGGTTTGACTTGTGGTAAGTTTTAATGGTTTATATTGAATAGGTAAACTATTAATATATCTCTCCATAATATTATAAAACAAAGTCCTTTGCCGCGTCTGTCTGCCTGTCTGTTCGCTATGAACTCAAAAACTACTGCACTAATTTTCTTGATATTATAACCAATGGATAGAGTGGTTCTCGAGAAAGGTTTTAGTATATAATTAGCGGATCCCGCGGCTTCGCTCGCGCTTAATTGAGGGACGAACCGATCATATGAACATAGTCGTAGACATGATCATTTATTTTGGTAGTATTATAAAATAATTTCCCATAAGAATAAGAAAATCTGGTGCATTAAACAGAAGTCTATTTAACTCTCCAACCTTCTAAGTATCTTCATACAAATAATCACACCAATCTGACATTCTCTTGATCATAAAGGAGGACTGCCACTGTCGTATTTATAATGGTAAGTTTAGTAATAATATAAGTTTAAGATATATAACTTTTTAATATAAATAAAACTAATGATTATATAATTTAACTGTCATCATTATGAACCAAGTATTTCTCGGTTTGTCATAGCTATGTAGTATGACGCGTTGGAGGCCGTCAGTTAGAATAACTGTCCAGACCGGCGTTGGGTTCTAATCTTGTAATATACAGCTAAATTGTTAAAAGTGAACTTTTATATTTAGTTTTAAAACGTTCTAGCTTTTTAGAATCATTTGTCGTAGATTAGGAATGTTTATACCCTATACTATATTATTTTTTTATGATTGAGGCTTAATATGTGTTATTAATTTGCAAATATCATCTACTAATAATATTAGAATGACAGCATTTGCTTAGATAATTTTCCAAATTTTATATTGTACCTAACCAAAATATTTATATACCAAATGAGGAGCTGGCGAACAAAACGGTATAATTATGCTTTTGGTCAAACTACCTTTTTTTTTAATCCGAATGTTTTAGTCCTGCTGAATACGATCTCAATCTGAATTTATCATATGTGAATAAAAGTCAAAACTTCATATGGGTAAATTAAAAACCACACCAAAAACGCACTTTAAGTATGTCATACAGTTTTTTAGCTCTCCTGTAAAATTTAATTTTATTTAATTATACCGTTTTGTTCGCCAGCACCTCAAATGATAATGAAGTAATATAAAAATATACATTTTTTGATATAGTACATACATTACTATAGTAAAATGAATCATATTTAGTAAGTTAAAAAAATACAAAGCATACTAACCAAAATCATGATTCAAAAACAATAATATTACACAGTTCTAAAGAATATAACACAAAAATTATTCCAAAATAATCCCGATCGCAGCTTCCGTGCGCACGATGTGTTAAGACACGTCACTCAAATTTTCCCACAATTTTATCAGAATCGTCAAGAGACAGGTAAATTTTCCGGTACATGAGCGACAGATTTAATGTAATTTATCTACACCTGTAGCACACTCATTTGGATCGTTTTACACCCTTGTTCCATTACCCACTGTTATGTGAAGGATTTATTTAAATTACTCTGTCTGGATTTATCGCGATATGGCAATTGTTTCACTGTTCTTATAACAATTAAATACATGTAATATAATATACTATACATAGATATATAACTTTAAATATTATTAATAACAATTTATATGTGTAGTATATCAACTATCTGGTATCCGTAATACAAGCCTTGCAGCTTACCACGGAACCAGATAGCGCTGATGTAAAAATGTCCCAACATAGGTATATATTTATCCTTACTAATATTTTATTAAAGTAGCTCTGTCTGTTTGTTGCACTTTTACGCCAAAACTACTGCACTGATTTTATTTAAATTTAATACACAGATAGTCTAGAGCCTGAGTAAGGACATAGGCTACTTTTTAATGCGAAAAAGCGGTGTTTGTTGTTGAAAGAAAGGGATGAAAAGTACAGAAGTACCTATCATCATTTTTAAAGTTAGAAGCTTAAAAATAAGTTTCACTTATTTTTCAGGCCGTTGATTCGATATAAATAAACTAGTTAAACCCACGTCTTCGCTCGCGTTAAAGCTAGGGACAAACCCGAGCAAAGCGAAAGTAAGTCCCTAGTAAGTATTATAAGTTATAAATATACACATCCTTAAAAATAAATATTTGTGATTATCACAAATGAGAGTCGTCAAATTAAGTAAAAATAAGGATTAGTACTATCAGTAAAACACAATCAATAATTGAATTCAATTTTTTTAGTAAGTATTATAGTCTAGCGTCAAATTAAATAATTTCTGGTAAAGGTAAAAATAAAACATTTATATACTTTACACTAATTTTATGGTTTGGAATAAAAATTTAAAACACTGATCTGCCTTATTGGTTTTCATGTAGCCATTGGAATGTTACAGTATCGACGATAATCAACTTGCGTAAGTCTTTAAAAATCTAAGTCAAAGTAATATTTCAAAATTTTCAATAAGCACTTATGAAATTTTGAATTTCACTTACAAGAAGACTTAGAAATGGCGTCTACAAGAACAAATAGGTACAAAAATTAACTTCGCTCAATACTTGTCATATTGCGGAATCAAAAAGTGATTTATCAGGACATCAAACGATTCATTGAAACAGCCCTCAAGACATCGTACGCGTGCAATTATAATTTACATTCGAGTCGTCGTAACGCAATAATTCATGCTCACGAATACAATTTGTATGTCAGAGCAAACGAATGAAGTGTGTCGAGTGAATAATTCGAAATGTTGACATTTTTGGGATATTAGTGGAAAAAGTCTTATTGGTTTCTTTTTATAAATGGATCTCGTGGCCCTTATTTATTGCTTCCACATATTTTATACTAACATTCACTTATTTGTGTACGCTAATAAATTGTTGATAAAAACTGTCAGGGAACCAATTTAAAGGGGCTTTTTACAGTTATATATTTTATTTGTAAAAAAATATTTTTGAAATATAATTTGATGTCTGCTTATACTTTAAGTTCTGGTTTCTAATGTCAAGCATGTTAGAACCTGAAACTAAGTGAAGCGGGTTCAAATCTCGGGTTTTGCATATATTATATTTTTACGTGTATTTATTGCAAGTCAAAGAAATCGCGTTTGGCCTGATATCCCCGAATTAAAGAAAGGTCCGTGTATAGTAGTGAGATGGTAATACATATGTACTATATTGTCTTAGTCTCTACATCTATCATCTAATAACAGCGTCTACCTCTTTACAGTTATATAGCTTATACATTTAGGTAGCACATAGTCGTAATGAAAACAAATATAAAAAGTAACCAGTTTTATATAATAATTTTATTTTTTTCTTAAAACTAAGTAATCTTATATACATATGTTCAACACTTTCATTTATGCGACACTTACGATTGCTAAGCTGAAAAGCGTGTAACTGAAAACATTTAAGATATCAAAAAATACTTATACAAATAATTTATATCAAATTCGTTTAAATTCTTATTTTTTTGTTCCAGAACCTTAATAACCTTTAAAATTTTTAGTCCTCTACTTAAAAATTACTTATTAATAAAAATATAAATAAAACTAAAATTTTTTTAAGGTTTTACTTAACAATTTACATATAAAACATTAATTTCGAAAGTTTATGAATATCATATTTTTGATACTACAGAAAAATTCATATTTAATTTCGTTGTATGTGGTGCAGATGTTCTTTTAAAATAGAGTAGCGTGGTCGTGACAAAAGCATGCAATATAAGCTCATGTACAGGGTGATGCAATATCGATACGTAGTGCAGATATTGCTTTGCATATTTATTTGATATACATAATGTATGTAGCGTTATTTACCTACTTTTCTTTAAATTTATATCTTTCAGAGCAAATGTTGGCTTAGAATACTGTTATCTTTTTACGTAAAGTTTAATATTATATACTATACTAGCATTTCCGCGGCTTCGCACGCGCTCTAATGACCGGAAATGAAATCTTTCTGAGTCTCGCGGTATTATACCTCGTACCTTCGCAATTCCCGTTTTTGCAACATTTTTCATCGATTCTCCGCTAGTATTGGGTGAAGCGTGATTTATTATAGACTTCCTTGATAAACGAACTATCCAACACAAAAAGAAATTTTCAAATCGAACCAGTAGTTTCTGAGATAAGCGCGTTCAACCAAACAAACAAACAAATTCTTCAGCTTTATAATATTAGTACAGATTACTAGTGATTTGATATATAGACCCCCGCTTCGCGTATCTTGAGAGGGTTTCTTTCTTTTCCTTTCGTAGAATTTGTAGTTATATTTTTTTTTAATATTTTATGTACTTATTTGAAATTGTTACTGTATTATATTATGTAATATTCAATATTTTAATGTTAGAGATATAGTTTAAGTTTTCAGTTAAAGTCCACGCTCATTGTAGTAGTCAGTAACGGTGGACCAAATAACTTATACTCATATACAAGTATAATGTTGTATATCTTATAGGTAAATTAAATATGATACTTCAAATGTATACAATTCATTCATATATATAATAATATTAATTGTACTATACTTTGTAATATTTATCAAACTATATAAACATTATTATTACATAAACTCAACGCTAAAAGAGGATTTCCAAGTACTGAAGCGACATACAATTTTCTATGAAATATATAACTCACTGGTGCTCTTATGCAACTTAAGAATTGCTTTGTCACGCATGATATACGACCGTCACGGTATCTTAAGCACTGTTCATTTGTTTCAGGAGTAGGTGACTGGCTACTAATGAAAGTAATATTTAACACAATGTATCTTATATACTTTATTTTGCTTTCGACTTTGCTTGCTAAAATGTCATACGTAAGAATTAGAAGTAATCCAAATTATAATATTTTTAGGTGTTGTAGAGTGAACCACACAACATTCTACACATTTTTAGTCCTTAAACTTATACTAAAACTAAATTGAGAGATCATTTAGATTCTTAGACAGCGCTAAATAAATGATGCTAATTTCTCAAAAGAGTAGTTAAAACTAGATTTAATTCAATCATTATACAGTTACGAGTAGCTATGTAGCAGGTACGAATACTACTCATATAATTAAGCAATTAATAATGTACATAAATGTAATATATATATATATATATATATATATATATCTATTACTCCTGCCTAGACCTATACCTACTATACATACCTACTACTAAAATACTATATTAAAAGGGCTTGTTTGATTTGGATGAAATTCACAGCCTATAGCAGGCTATTATGTCAGATCAGGATCTGACATAATATTATGTATAAAATGTCTGAGGGCACACCCAAGTGAAGCAAGGAAGACTATTTAGAGTAAAACATTTAAAAATAATAAAATAATTTTTCATTTCATGTATACAATAAATGAAACATTATACTTTATTGTCCTTAGCTTACCGCAATAAATAACATGATATATGTAGGTATGTTTATTACAAGATTAAGGTGTTCTACCAGTATTCGCATATCTATGAATATCAAATGGCTAAACCTATGTAATTTTGTATTGTAATCATCTTAATAGAGTTCAGTGTCTAACATTATTTTTAATGTTGACTGAGAAAGATGAAATTATGAAAATAGCTGTTAAGTTTTAAAGTAATTAAATATGTTGGGACATTATTACACACAGCGCCATCTAGTTCCGTGGTAAGCTACGAAGGAAGCTTGTGTTACGGATACCAGATAGTTGATATACTACATATATAAGTTTAAATACATACCTGTTATAAATATAAACACCCATGACTGGAGTTCAAACATTCGTGCTCAACAAATGAATGTCCCCAGCGGGACTCGAACCCGCGACCGCTGGCGCAGAAAGTAGGCTCACTACCAACTGAGCCAAACGTGTCGTCATTGTTCTTTGTATTCCTTATAATGTATAATTTCCTAGATTTACGAGAATATTTTGAATTTTAAATAATACTATCAAATAATTTTTGGTTACAGACATACATAAAATATATATACTTATTATATTTCATTTTTATTTAAAGAAAATATTGAATTATTTTTACCAACTGATCATAACATTTAGTATTCAGTTCTTTGTAACGTCCCACTGCTGGGCACGAGTCTCCATTCAATGCGAGGAAGCATCCACCTACAATCGACCTTTATATTGAACATACTTGAAAATAACGTTTGTAACCTTTGAAATCGAATGTTTCCCCAATAAATCCGATTTTCCCATACTGACCTATATCAATGCTCATAATGTATATCCACAACAGTATAAGTTAAAAATAAACAGCAAACTTTCATTTAAAAGCTATCCGGCTCACTGGATCATGAGTTTCCCTTTGATCTTAAGAAAAGCCGATGGCCCTTTCATCATTGCGAGATATGAAGATTTTCAATCACATCGAATGATTTATAAAATACTATACATAGCTTTACGGGATTTATCCCTTTTGCCTTAGGAAAAAGATACACTGTATTATAACACGGAAGTGTATGTACGTTTGTTGCTTATTTCTGCTGAAAATATGGCGCTAGGATTTTGATATTTAGTTGACAAACTGAGAACTAAAATAATTCTGTTATAAGGTATTACAAAATCCTTTTCTTCTATTTTATAAATATTTATGGCCCCATCACATTTACTAGTGCGTCCTATATTTTCTCAGCGCTAGGGTTTGTTCTTAAAAACGTACGTATGTAACGTTTTAGAAGATAGTATAAACTCTAAGACGTGATTTTCTCGTAGAAAAAAGTATCATATATGTAGACCCGGATCACCATCTTTTATCATACCAAATTTCAATCAGGCATCATCAAAAAAAATTTGTGGCGCTTTTTAGTGATGCGATCACTGACAGTCAAAAATTCTAAAAGCTATAAATTGAATTTGTTTATCGATATATTAAAATAATGTGACTATTTTTTCAAGATTTCCCAAAAACCATTTATTGTACAGTATTCATTATTTTACTTTAAAAGGCTTTTATGCTATTTTGGCTTCATGTTTATCGTTTACTTCTATGATAATATCTATTTATCTATATTCCTTAATCTGCGCTATCAAGATCCTAAAATCGCTAACAAAACTTAAATTACTAATATATCTTCTGCAAAACTTAAATCAATTAAATAATCAAGGTCAAAATTCGCTTTCCATACACTCTGATGTTGTTAAACAAATTATTCACATGTTAACGACTCTTCGGAATAGCTTCCTTTGTTAAAAGTAATTTCAAGTTATAATTGGTACCATTCTCATTTGAATGATACTTTCGAGTTGTGAGGGTAGTATCAAAGGATTCATACACATTATTTTATTGTATTGTATTATAAAGTGTACTTAATGTATGTTAGTTTTGAACTAATTCAGTGATAAGAACACGACTTGCTTAAGGGTAAACAGCGTAGGAATAATTGACAACCAGTGCCTAGAACGTTACTATTTAGGTTCTTGGAGAAGAAGAAAATAAGAAAATAGAATTCTGTGTTTAGTTCAGCTTATTTTCTTTAAGGGGTTTACCAAAAGGTCTCTAGATAAACTCTTTTACTGAACCTATATGGTCCGTCAGTATAATATAACATTCGTCATTTTTGAAATATTCTAATCTATATACTAATATTATAAAGCTGAAGAGTTTGTTTATTTGTTTGGTTGGTTGAACGCGCTAATCTCAGGAACTAATGGTCCGAATTGAAAAATTATTTTTGTGTTGAATAGTCCGTTTATCGAGGAAGGCTATAGGCTATATTTCATCACACTGTGACCAATAGGAGCGGAGCATCAATGAAAAATGTTACAAAAACGGGAAGGGCGTTAGTTCTGCGAGGTACCATAACGAGCGACTCAGAAAGAATTTTGTTTCCAGTCCTTAGAACGCAAGCGAAGCCGCGGGAAATGCTAGTATTATATAATATATATTAACTTTATTCACCATACATTTCTACCTTCAAAATCTCTTGAGCCGATTTATTTGCTCTACTTCGTATATTTTTATTCCTTTGGTTACATCAATTACGGTGATGAGAGACTTTTATTTTAATGAGGCCCGTTAAATATATTGCTCCCGCGGGTCTCAATGATCTATTGATTGATGGAACTTCATCTCATTACTCAGTAATGGCCTTATAATTGCTTCTCACTGCATTATTTTTCCATACTGGATAATTTTAACGTGTCATTAAAATGACGTGTTCTGTATTCAGTTTCTCGTTAAAGTAACATTTATACAATACTAGCTGTACCCGCGGCTTCGCTCGCGTTCATTTTTTTAATTGCTAATCAACCTCATTGGGTTGATCTGTAGGAAAAAGAATTGTCTAAAAAATAAAAAATAAAATTTAGGGGTGGACTACCCTTAACATTTAGGGGGATGAAAAATAGATGTTGGCCGATTCTCAGACCTACTCAATATGCTCACAAAATTTCATGAGAATCGGTCAAGCCGTTTCGGAGGAGTTCAAGTTCGAACCCCGTGACACGAGAATTTTATAGATTTAAGTGCCAACGGTTCATGTTTATAATGTTTTCGATATTGTTAGCGTAGAAATGTGAAGTAATGAATATATTTTGGATTATTTATTACTATAGAAATAATGATAAGCTTAATAATACTCATTATAATATAATAAAAAAAAAAAAAATAAGTTATTTGTTTTTAATATGATCACCACTTGTATTACGATGAAGAAAAACATTGTGAGGAAACCTACATTTCGTGGAGAACTTTGATTTTTTTTAAACAAATAGTCTATGTAACTTTTTAAACTTTCGCGTTTCATAACTATGGCATATATCGTACAACTGGACTTAACGCGTGTATTACTTAAAGATACCTTATTCCTTATACCGACGTTTCGTCCGGGTTGCACCAGCCGTGGTCACAGGGAGAGCACGTATCTACCTTTAACTAATACACAAGTCCCGTTGTACGATATATAAACTAGTCTATGGCCTAATCCCCCTCTTATTGAAGGAAGGCTCGTGGCTAGCGGTGAAACGTTAAAGTAGGATACTTATATTCTTTTAAGTTAACGGATTTTCTATAGTAGTGATAACTCGGCGAACGTAGTGTAGGATGTCCTCAAGCTAGATGGAGCAACGAGCAAAAGTAGCGGACAGAACTTGTGGCTTGCCATAAGAGAGTTTTATGTCCAACAGAAGTTGAAAGCAGGCTGAATATGGCGATGATGATGAATACTTTCTTTTCGAATCCAGAGCAAAAATCCAAAATCCAGGCAAAGAAATATTATATCGCATTTCTAACATTATAGTACTTATACTAGTACTATAGATGTTTAAAGATTTAAAGACTAAGTCCATGTATATTTGTAACTTTCATATTAACATTACTGTTTCATAGATAGCTTTATAATTGTATGCCATTTTGTAATTGGTTAGTAGCATTCATTTCGTTAGTACTGGGAATAAAACATCTGCTTTTGAATTGATTAATATTTTAAGATAATATCTCAAGCTTTGACCACATAATGGTATAAAGTATAAGTAGCACATATTAGTTTCTGATAATATTTGGTTATTTATAAAGTACTAGCTACGCCCCGCGGTTTCACCCACGTAATTGCCGTTCCCGTGGGATTACAGGGATAAAAAGTAGACTATGTCCTTTCTGAAGGTCTTCTCTATCTGTGTACCAATTTTCATCGAATTCGGTTCAGCGGTTTAGGCGTGAAAGCGTAACAGACAGACAGACAGACAGAGTTACTTTCGCATTTATAATATTAGTTAGGATTAGGATTAGAATTGTGTAAAGGAAACCTCGTATGTCTGGATCCAAACTTTACAGGAAACGAAAAAAATGGTTCATTTTGTCAACGTTTTTCAAACAAGAGGTTTTCGTTTTACTCCAAATTTGGCACTATTAGTCATGTATGTAGTAGTCATGTTTTCATTCTACAGTGACGATAAGAGGGAACTAATTTGTGTATCACATCAAAATGAAATATATCTTCATATATTTCTTCCGCCATGATTAAAATGCGACCGTAATCATTTAAAAATATCTCTAAATGTTATTGATTGAAACGAAAGCTTGTTAATAGCTACAGTCTCATCAGCCGCACTCCCCGCCTTTTGCAGTCGGTGATTGTTGGCCCACTTCGGTGGGCTGTGTTTGGTTGGGGCTGCTCTGGGCACTGCTCTGTTCAGCAGAGTGGTCTTGGGAGCAGCCTCGTCTCTTGGTTGGATGTCTTCCCATAATGGGGCTGTCCCTCTCGGGGCGGCCTCATGTTGGTGGCTTCGGCCAACCGTCGGGGCGTCACGGTTGTATGCGAAAGCGATCCCGTGGCGTCCCACATGGCGGCAGGGGTTGGGCAGTTGGGTTTTAGTGGGTATGCGGGTCTCATTAGCCGGAGAGTCCCACATAACCACCCCAGGGGAAGTCGGGTGGTATCCGTAACAGGATTTCCCAACGTTAAAAAAAAAGGTCATATTTGTATGTAGGTATGAACTTGACTTGTTTTTAGTTTGCGTTTTACGCAGTTATTTTTTAATTTTGATACACCCAGTGTCACTCTCAAAGTTGAGAAGAATCTAACGACAACTCTCAAACTTAAATCCATCAAGCTGTAAAACATAACCCATTTTGGCGCAGTCGGGTAAAAAGTATAAAATGGTACTTCATTGTTGTGTCTTTGCATATCTATATGTAAATATAACATTGTAACAATAATATTAGAAAACAATTTATGTCATTAGGGAAACAAAACTAAACTCGATGTTAACTGACATTTTAAGAGGCACGCTTGAATTGCTGTAACCCCTTTATAAAGGTCGCAACCTAAATAATAGCGCCTGTCACTATGTACTAATTTCTGTAGAAAATTACTGGGTGTATATGTAATGTAATTAATAATTAATTAATAAGTAATATGATAATAAATAATATGAAAATATTTAATTTAATAAGTTATGATTGCTTGAAACTTAATGTACTGTGGTACTGTTATACGTAGCCCTTTGTATGTACTTATGCTTAGCAAAGCTGCTGACTAAGCCCCCTTTGGATTTAGTATTGTATCTTTATGTTACATTAGTTCAACATTTGTCTCAAATACTACGTAATACTAATTTTATTTGAAGTTCTAGTTCTTGTTTAAGTAATACCATTTCTTCACTTGTTCTTATTCAATAAACTATTTTGTGTAAAGAAGTTTTTTTTTTAAAAGTGGTTCAAGTGTCCCCGTACAAAATAAACAGTAAGTAACACTCTTACGCGTTACATTTAAGTAACGCTGCTTCGCGACTTAAGGAAAAACGAATAACATTTCATTTCTAATGAATTATTAAAAATAATTAATCAACATTAACTTTTTTAATTAATTAACTCTTTTAAATCCGAGATTTTATTATCTTTTAAATGCTTTAAAATAAACTATTGTATGTCATTGCATATTAGTGGTGAATGAAATTGTTTCTTAAAGCATTTTACTTCGCTGAAACCTTTTCCTGTATACCTACTATGATTATTGTGGGTACCAAAACACCTCTATTAAACAGAAATGGTATGTATATTGTATAATATAAAGCAAGTTAGACCTCGACTCTACCATAAACATTTTTGTATGTATGCATTTCTGGATCTCTTTTTTTTTAAATTATTTTCCTGTTTCGTCCTTTTAAGGCCCCTTTTTACGTAGTCGGATTATAGTATTTTTTTTAAATAATCATCATATTGTAAAGTAACTTAAGACGGCGACATTAGAAAAATATTTATCAATAAAAAGCTTTTATGTCAAACCGGAGAGTTATAACTAAGTAAATAGTACATACCGTATAAAACAGACGAGTACATACTTACACTAGCAACCTGCTCATAGCGGAGTAATAATTTTATTTTCTATTTTTGTTATATAGCTAACCAAAATTTTATCAGTGGAAACTGGCTTTACTGTTTAGGGCTTACAAAATTCATTCGCTTTAAGTTTTCGCATCACGTCGTACTGTCAAAATTCTCATACGTTTTGATCGCGTTATTATGTGCGCCGTGCAAAACAAATGAGACGTCCAGACGAAGAATTTGTACTACTGGAAATGTATGGAATAAATGCGTACTAATTATGTCTCATCTTCAACATCATTTTCTCATCTTCAACTAGAATTAACATTAACTATTTTTTAACAGAAATTAACTACCAAGTAACTTAGTAATACACTGCCTCAGGATTCGACTTTCCTGTGTACGAATCCCGGATGGCCAAAGTTTAGTTATGGAGTTTTACGTTAAAAAATTATAAGCAAGCTACCTGTGCTTTGGAAATCATGACATCAGAGTTAAGGCGCATCAATAATCACTAATAGTCGTATCGAGTATGAGAGTGTCAGATGTAGATAGATTTAGAAGTTCCTATTAAAAATGGGAAAGAACTTTTATCTACATATATGAAAGACTATGATAGATAGACACATAGATAAAGCAGTTCTAGTACTACATTCTTTTGGCATAATTCCTAAACTTAAACAAATGGCCTTAAAACCTTTAAAATATTTCACTATAAGAGATAAACACCATTAGCCATACCCATAAGCAACAGGGAAGAGATTATATCCTATAATTTAAGTCTAGGCGAATTCCGATACAGTAAATAAATAAACTTGTTTGATTCATAATTTAAAAATAACTTTAAATAAAGCTTAATCGTTATATTGTAATTGGGCACATCTAAAAATTAAAATTTTATTCAATTTCGCGTGTTTGTATGAAAAGCAATAGTTATTATTTAGTAGTTAACCACTTTAGATAATATAAAATTAAAAAATATAAACATATTATAATACTATGTGTACATTTCTAGATCCTCTATATCCCTGGTATCAGGTGTGTGCGTAAGCTCCACTCACGTTTTACTAACCGCCTCGCGGAATCTTAAGTAGAGGCGTATCGCATTGTGACGCTTTTAGATTTCATTTGGAAATGCTAATTATAAAATATTATAATATTATGTAAATAAAAAAATCTAAAAGAAATTTTCAAAATGATAGGTCGAATACATAATATTATTTATACATATATACAAATTTGCAAAGAACACGTCGTTTTTCACTGTTGTTGTAGTTAATGTATTATAAATTGAAGTTAATGATAATGTTAAACTGTACACATATGAGTATTTACTTTCTTAAATTATATAGACGAATTAAGAATTGAATGTTAAACGTTATATCAGTTTTTTGCTTAAAATTCTTAGAAATACTACTTATTTTATGAACTAATAGTTTTAGTAGTATTACAATGAGATCTTTTCTCGATTTCATGTCCCTTTACAAAAAACTTATCAATAATTTAAGTAAATTATATAGTTAATAAGATATTTAAGATTTTCATAACATTGTAAAACAACAAGTTATTTTTTATATACAAATTGTTCTTCTTTATAATAAATAGCAATCATTTTACTCCGACAAAGCCCTTAAGTTAAAAGACTTTGTAACAGTTGTTTCTGAATACGTTCATAAAAATATTTAAAAACAATTACGCTTAATACCACTTATATAAATCGGAGAGTAAAAATCGTAGAGCTACGTAAACTTCAATTAATTTTACGACCGGTAAAATATTTAAGCTGAAATGAATTTTTTCATTCGGAACACGATTTTGTGTTTACAATACTGCTATAAAAGCCATTTGCCAATATAATGTCGAGTAAAAACAAAATAAAGATTAAAATTATCGTAAAGATAATACATAGAGTATGGGTTCAGTTCTTTATGAAAAAGTCTTAGCATATCATACTCATATGTAGGTTAGTTAATTGCTTCGATAGTATAGTGGATCGCATGTCTGGGGTTCGAGTCACGGGTCAGGCCAAGATTGATTATTCAGTTTTTATTTTTCAAGTAATCTTCAATAACACCTCGGAGTTAGGAAGTAGGCGGTGTGCCATTCCAGTGCCTCGGAGAGTACGAAAGTATGTCGGTCCTTCACTCTCACTGGTCTTGTCGAAGTTTCCTACCTTTAAAAGTGACATGAATAGAGTGCACTTGTTTACTTATACTTACTTATTATACTTGTTTGTATGCACTAATATCTCCTGCATATTCGTCCAAATGACATTGTCATTAATCAAAATTACCATCATATTCTTTTTCATCTAATATTTCTATAAACTGGTTAAATATAGATTTAAATTGAGAAAATGTATAGTTAAAACAAGTATTTTTTTGATATTTTGTAACCAAAAATTGTTCATTTTTAATTAATTAGTACATTAAAATAGATATCTTTTCTCATCTTCACAAGACCTACTGAAACAGCAAAAAGCATTCACATGCCTATCAATAAACCATAAGAAAAGGTAGTAAAATAGCAAACGTTATATTAACCGGTCAATCGTAGAACGTATTACGTCGAGTCAGAAAACAGTTTTCATTGCAACATTGCTCGTTTCGGCCCTCTGAATAATAGATGCGTGGGCTACCTCCCGCTCAAATTACCGAACTAAATTATTGAACACCTCTGACCAGTTACGTTACAAAATAAGGTGAACGTCTGTCTGTGGGTTTGGTTTTATCTCGGATATGTATTATTATATTATATTCAAGCTACTTCGTTGAAAAATAAATTATATTATGTGTAAGAGCGTGATATTGTGCCATATAAGGCTTGAAATGAAGAATCATATAATGAATTTTATAACTTGTATGTAAAATTATTTTTCCTAAAAAATACATCCATCCGTTGTTTCAAAACATGCATCATTGGTTTAAGCTTAGTAGTAGAATTACTACTGACCACGCGGTCAGTAGTAATTCCTGTTAACAAATTCTAAAGTAAAATCGAAGAATTGGGAAGTTGGTACGCCTGCCTCGGAGTGAAAATAATGTCACATCGCAGTTTAAGTTTGAATTTAAAACTTAATCTCACCACTCATCAAATTATCAAATCACTACTAACTAAACAATTTAATAGAAAAATGTAAACTGTATACAAAATTATTTATGGGCTTAGGCTCGTACCTTACCGTGAAACTAGATAGTGCTGTGTGTAAATGTCCCAACATATTAACATATTATTATTTATCCAAATTAAAACTATATTGAGTAAATTTTTATTGTTCTCAATTTGTAACGTTACACTTCTAGTAAAATCGCGCGTAAAATCCAATAGCATTGTACTCTCGTACAATGGGCTGTAATTTATTTTGTTAAAAAATAAAACGAATCTGAATTATTCACTTAAAGTATAAATTTCCTATGAATTCAGGCCTTTTTTGAACGTCCCACTGCTGGGCACGGGCCTCCCTTACACAAGAGGGGGATCAAGCCATGGTCCACCGCACTGGCCTAGTGCGAATTGGCGGACTTCACATGTCTTTCGAAAACTTGCTAGGTTTTCTTAGCTATTATGCAGGTTTCCTCACGATGTTTTCCTTCACCGTAAGACAAGTGGTAATCATAATAGAGAATATTCGCACTTGAAAATCCTAGAGGTGGGAGACTCGGATTCGAATTTGCATCACTCGTTTTACCAAGCTAGTGCGTTACCAATTAAATTTCTTAAAACAGCTTAATTTTCCTAAGCTAAAAAGTCCATCTTTCTTGGTAAACATTTTTTATATTATTTCGCAAGTATTATTAAAATTAATTTATCAATTTCTAACATTACTCTGCTTATACAAGATGTGAATAATAAAAAAGGTGTTAAAACATTCTCGCATATACGCAAAAGGAAATGATAATATATATGAAAATGTGTTCTCTTAAAAAAATTAGAAGTGTGAATAAAAGCTTCTAAAAAGAACCTGAGTTCTTGTATAAAAGTAAACTAAAAGCACAATATAGAAAACAGTCTTAAGAAAATAAAAGTGAGCTTTTTTGTATATATTTATACAATTTTGTTTATTTTCAATAAAATTTTGCATTTCTATAAAATATTTTATAAGGAAATCTCATTTTGGTAAATGATTTCATAATAGGTTTTTTAATTTACATTAATAGCTTATTAATGTTTATGTTATTATTTTCAAAACTTACAAAGAACAAACTTTCGTGCTCAACTTTTGAATGCCCCCAGCGGGTATTGAACCCGCGACCACTTGCGCAGAAAGAAGGGGCGCTAGGAACTGAGCTAATGTGTCTTTATTAGATTTAATTACGAGTATGGTGCTTATAATATTTATAATATGTATGTACTTAAAGTTCTACTACAAATACAACTATCTGGTAACACAAGACTCGTAGCTTACCATGGAACTAGATGGCGCTGTTTGTAATAATGTCCCAAAATATTTAAAACATTTATTTATTAATTACCCTTTCTAATGATAACCTGTATACTGTTAGCAGAATTATTTAGAAAATTTTTTTACGTCCGTATATCAATAGCGTATGAAAATCAACTCTATTCATTCGATTGCCTGTTAACCTTTTTAAATGCTAGTATATAGAGCATGGCTAATAGGCCTATGCAGTGACTCGTGAAAACCATTTCTCTCTGACTTCGTTGTCCACGTCCGCGTCAGGCGAAATTTGATTGGGTTTGAAGATACGAGTTACGAGAACTGAATTAACTGGCCTTACTAGAATAATATTAATAGAAATAATATTATGATGATTTAAATTTACCACAGAAATAAAATTAACAGATGCTTAATTGCATTCATCATTTTTGAAAGTTTCGAAGATTTGAGGATATTAACATTGAAATTCATTATTTTTTTTAATTTAATAGATTTAAAACTAACAATTTTGTATGTCATCATCAGCTCTTTTTTTTAACGTCCCACTGCTGGGCACGGGCCTCCCACAGTGCGAGGGGGCAGGCCATAATCCACCGCGCTGGCTTTTTCACTCACAACTTCACATGTCTTTCGAAAACTTTTAAGGTTTTTTCAGAAATGCAGGTTTCCTCACGATGTTTTCCTTCACCGTGTAACAAGTGGTAATCCTGATAGAAAAGATTCGCACATGAATATATCAGAGGTGCGAGACCCGGATTTGAACCCGCATCACTCGGTTATATAAGCGAGCGCGTTACCGCTGGGCTACCAATGTCTCTATATATTGTTTGTATTTTGTGAAAACCAGTAGCAAAGCCATCCTACAGGAATCGTTCATTTTTCGGAGATAAAAGTGGCATGTTATTCCACACTATAATCTAAATTTAATCGATATTCGTTCAGCCATTATAGTATAATAACAAATATTTATTCATCTAAACTGCATTCGCATAATATAAATAGTATTATGAGCGTGCAAGTAAAATAATAAGCAATTAAGCGAATGAACGAGTCGGATCTTTACATGTAATGGCTTCATGTATTAGAAGTACCTTGTGTAGTTTTGTGTACGCATAATATGAGATACGTGTTAGGTAAACCATTAGACTGGTAATAAATATGTACATAAAGAAATAACACAATTGTAAACATACTTTAATATAATAATAATAATGTTCTCCGACCGATTCCGGTCACGGCGGCCAATCTCATTGAGACTGGCCAACTGGGCAGGAGATATACACTCTCTATTCCTATCACTCTCATACTCCGGTGGGATGACTGTTTGAAACAAACAGTGAGAGCTAAGGCGCAGGACCGACGGTTTTACATGCTCGTCGAGGCACGGTGGTGACACACCGCCAACTTCAACTCCGGGGATTCCTGAGGCTTACTCAATAGAAAGATTCAATATCTAAACTTGATCCGACCTGGGACTCGAACCCAGGAGCTCTCGATGTATGACCGTACATGCTAGCCACTACACCACTGGGGCAATTTAATATAATATATAAGAATTAAATAGAGATAAGGTATGATTTATCCAACCTTTCTCAACTTTCGACTGCCTTACGTAGTGTGCGGATTAGAACTGTATAATATATATACATATACAGTGTATATCATAGGTATACATGTAAAGTCAAAATAGTTCAAGACTTTTTCCCTTGGTTCATCTATCAAGCTACCTATAGGCGAGATTTGAATAAAATTATATTTTTTTAATTTTTATACAATATGAAAGATAATATTTATTTTCCTCAAATTTTTAATTATGATAATGGTTGAATATGCTTCCTACCACATGATAAATTGAGGATGTGATAACCTTCCTTCTGTGTTTTATCTCAAACATTAAAATTCATGGCTATTTAAAAGATTTATGTATAAAAAGGTAACAATTATCTCCATTTGACTATGCGGATACTACTCGATAGATGACCCATACCAAAATCTATGGTCCAAATGAACGACCCATTCTTTTATGTTTATTTCTTTTATGTCTGATCGTCCACCTTTTATATCATATGTAACAAAGGAAAAATAGAGTGTGATTTTTCGTACGGATACAGTTAAATGGGTAGAGATTGATATAGGTAACTTAATTTCCGGTACATCAAAAACATCCTGTTGGATAGTGTAACGTTAGTAATAAAAATATTTATTTTATAGCCAATGTGAAGCCTAGATGGCTAGATTTTGATGAAATTTAGTGTTAGATATTTTTAATGTCAGGAAATGCATAAGCACATGCTACCTGCATACGATTACAAGTGGTTATGTTGGACTTACCAGCTACTTACCTATTAAAACCCCATAGACGTAGGTTTCCTCCCAGTGCATCTATAGATTATGACGTAGAGTACTTAAAGACGTACCTGAGAGAAGTCAAGGTATGACTTTCTATAATATCTAGAAATTATATGGACTACAGTGGACAGATGGATTGTCATTTCACTGTGGTCAGTATAATTTCTAATAGCTTCTATATAAATAATTTAATATTTGTAATGGCGTAAATTGTGTAATATTACTAGATTTCATACTTTACCAGGTATTTTGGAATGGGTTAAAATAAAAATACATTTACACAACGACCGTTTCATTTATTTTAAGAAACCTCACAAAAGTCTTGACTGGATCTTATCCATAAACGGCAATATGCACAGCGAACGTGGTACTTCTTAACAAACAAAATACACCTTACTCTAAGAGAATTTCGTACAAATATTTACAGTGGCCCTTATTCATGAACTGACATTTTTATAAAAATACGTCCAAACAGTTTTGAAGTAACGCATTGTAGTTATTTTCCTAGAAAACATAAAAGGTTATGTGGTAATTTTAAAAATTATAGTCTTGAAGACATTTAACTAGCAAATTAACAATTGGTTTACGAATAAGGGCGAAAATCTAAATTTAGTTTTACATAATATTGTCCATAAATTCATAATTAGAATTGTTAATTACTTTGAAAATGAATGAAAAACAAAACACGATACCCTGTTCTGAAGGGAGAATACCTTCGTCCAAAACAATTTTGTACAAATACATATATCGTACTTTCCAAATATTTCACTAACTTGGTAAAAAATTAATATAATAATTAACATTTATAATCAATTTAACCGACATTCAAGAGGGATAAGCGTTTTTATTTGAAGTCCGTCAAAAGAACCGGTATCGTCTAACTTACAAGAACAAGCTTCAGAATAGTGCATTATGCAATATTTGAAAGCACAATTATTATGCTTAGCATTTTTAATAATACACAAATTTTTTTGAAACTGTTTGACAATTGAATATTTTCTATCTCTCCAACGGATCTGTAGTTCGTTATCTCGAACTCGATATTTTTAGGCTATTTACTCGCATTGTTACTTTCATTAGGTGATAGGTCTAATAAAATTACATAATCGACAGTGTAATTCCTTTTCTTAGAGAAATTTTAAGCACTCGCTAGCGAATATCGAGCGATAAATTCATAGTAGAATCGTTTATTTTGTCCTTACGTATATACTATATATTATAGCTTTGGTGAAATTAGGTATAACTTATAAAAATTATCTAACATCATGGACGTTTTCTAAGTAGACGGCGTTGTGTTTGACACAAAGCTCATTAATTACATTTGACTTTTGACTTCAAATATTAACTCTCACAGTTTTGACATAATATAATGCGAAGTTTAACAGAGATTAGGCATTCCTTTCAAATTTCGTATTTCGTAATACTTTCTTAGGTTTAATTTTTTATGATAGTTTCATTTATAATGGCGTATTTGCCATTATAAAAAATTATTTTTTAACAAAAATGAAAACCGACTTCAAAACGCTACAAATCGAAACTAAAAAGAAAAAAAAAATAATTTTAATTACTTAGTTATTGTTGGAGTCGGTGCCAGCCAAGAAGGACAGTTTTATCCTGCCTTTGCAATGAACTTTCGAACGGATATTTTGATTATATTTACAAATTGATACATTAATTAAATTGTATTAAGATTATTTTGCTTTGGCTGGCACCGACTCCAACAATAACTAAGTAATTAAAATTATTTTTTTTTTCTTTTTAGTTTCGATTTGTAGCGTTTTGAAGTCGGTTTTCATTTTTGTTAAAAAATAATTTATTTTAAATTTTTTTGTGGAAATTATTATGTTTAAATAAAATATTGGAAGGCTAACTAAACTATTGCTCCAATAAGTCAACGAAGTTTTGAAATGAACGACAATAGTTAATCGAGATTTGTCCACGTCTATTTTTCCACGTAACTCGTAGACGTTAATAAGATTTACCTTCTATTATCAATCCACCTAATATCCTGAAGGAATACGACTATCAGTTCATAAGTACGTTTAATATTAAAAGAATTTTCTTTCAACTCCTAACCGTTGAGGATATATACCTTACATCATCACAAATTCTTGAACAGCTTTAGAAAATATATGAAAAAGGTAATCAGTGCCGATAAAATTTAAGGGTTGCCCTCGATTTCTCTAGGATCCCATCATCAGATGCTGACTTGGTGACAATGAGAGCATCTTGAATGTATACCCTACCGAACAAAAAAGAAATTTTTAAAATCGGCCCACAATTCACGGAGAAATCGGTGAAAACACATAAAAAACAACTGTTGAGGAATTTTACCTTCCATCATCAGCTCATCCACATGAGATGATGATTTTCATACGTAAAAGCTTTATCGGGTTTAGAAAATATATCAAAAACATAATAGGTGCCTGTAAATTTTGAGAGTTGCCTTCAATTTCCCTGGGATCCCATCATCAGATCCTGACTTGGTGACAATGGGACCACCTCGGAACTATACCCTACCAATCAAAGGAAAAATTTTTGAAATCGGCCCACAGACGGCGGAGTAATCGGTGAACATACATAAAAAAAAAAAAAAAAAATACATACAACGGAACATATAACCTCCTCCTTTTTTGAAGTCGGTTAATGAAACTATCATAAAAAATCCGCGACAAAATATGAAAAGATAGTTTCATTTGTATTTCGTAATAATTAAACGAACTATTTTATTGCAATATAATCATATAATATTGAAAAAAAGAGATAAAATTTTGGCTGTAATTTGTTTTACTTTTTATGGACGCTGGGTAATATTTTTCTTGTATTAAATTATAAGTTATAAACGTATAATATACTGGTCAATCTTCAATACGAGTTCATACACTTTAAAAGGAGTTATTTTTATAAACTCAAGTAGTCCGGATTACACCATTCAATATAATCTTTAATTCGATACACAGTCTGATTTTTTTTTGTTCTGGGAACGTATAAGGAGAAAACCATTACACAGATTATAATGAAATTTGGTATACCATAGCTGATTATTCGGGTCAACTTTAAAATACATCTAACTCAAGGAAAACAGCTCTTCTCTTAGAAATCATACTAAATGTTAAAACTAATAACAAAAATTAATAAATCAAAACAAACAAATAACCTTTTATGATAATAATCCGTGACGAGAATTATAGACAACAGCTGTGCAACATGAAGTTAATGTCCCAGAAACGTATGCAATTTAAATAGCCGGTGCATTCGCGTGGATAGAGCGTAATAAAGCTATCAATGGGTATAGAAGTGGTACGTTTACCTTTTATTATTTCATATTACTTTATTTTTTGTATGTAAGTAGGTATATATTTAATTTACGTACTGTCCTGGCTTTGTTCGGGGTATATATAGGCAAATTATATTTTTTCACGCGAAATTTAAATTTTAAATACAACAAAATATAATAATAATAATAATAAATAATAAATAATAAATATGTTGGGACATTTACACACAGCACTATCTAGTTCCACGATAAGGTACGAGCCTTGTGTTATGGATACTAGAAGGTTGATATACTACACATATATAAGTTTAAATACATACATATTATAAATATAAACATCCATGACTGGGGTACAAACATTCGTGCGCAACAAATGTATGCCCCCAGCGGGACTCGAACCCGCGACCGCTGGCGCAGAAAGCAGGGTCACTACCCACTGAGCCAAACGTGTCGTCAATAATAAAAATATTTTGGTAGTAAAATTAAAATAGGTTTACAACATTGCCAAACGCTAGATTAGTTAAGTACATGAATTAATTATCATATTATTTAAGCTATTTTAGAGAGGTATATAGACGAACACACGCACATCAATTTTCTTATGAATATATATTTTAACTAACATATTTTGTATAAAGAAAATTCTACACGTTTTCTTTGCTAGCATTTGAAATTACGAATTTCTAAACAAATTATCATCCTTTATTTATTCACTTGAAAAGCCAAAAATGCGAGAATATTAGCCTTCGTTTTATAAAGCATTACTAAACTGTGTAAAGAAAGAATTTAAGAATTACTCGTATATGAAGTAAATCCAGAGAAGATAATATTGAATATAAAGAACGTTAAAACGACGTAGCATAAATAATTTAAATTATGAGTTAGTGTTCTATTTCATTTGAACTCGCTTTGGTTTTTAAATTGTCTTTGGTTTTTATATACTTTGTAAGTTTAAATTAATTAACTAGTATAATGAAGAAAAATTATCAGTACAAGAAAAATATTAATTATAGAACTTTTAAATACTTATAAAGTAACTTAACTTACTTAACAAATAAAGTAAGCAAATATCTCTAAGATATCGAAATAACTCGTCTGCTTAAAAAACGTCCAACCTTAGGCCCATAGTAATCTATCTACACAAACATAGTTTTTACAATGTAATTTAAAAGGGACACTATTTACATATTTTATTAAGAAAAATATTTAAATATGGAAATTCACATAATAGAGCTGTACAATTCTTTATCTATATAAATTATACGCATTTTAGTATACAAGCTAATCGTTGAACACTGAATCGATTTTGGTGTAGCTTTGGACAGTGACTAGTCTAAAGATGCGTAATTACAATGATTGCGGGAATGCTGTATCGATTTTGATAAAATCGGTAGTTTTTTCATATCTGTAACAAAATAAGTAATTTAATTTTGATTTAAGATTCGTTAAAGTTTTATTTCAATATGTTATTATGCAAAGTGCCTAAACGCAAACTGTCAGGTACATTTGCCTAAAAAACTAAAAACAACGAGGGTGTGACAGGTCCGGATAGATAAAATCTATAAAGTATGTATTGTTGGGGTTTTTATTTTCATCGCCACTTACGAAAAGAAAATCTGGTTTCTAGTACACTTTTATAAGCTATTAGGCTGTTTTTTTTATAAAAAGCATTATATTACATAAAAAGTTCAAGTATTTAATACTTTTAGTAATAAAGAATAATTATTAACTAGGTTCATTTATTATTATTTACTTTTTTTTATGGTAAAAAGGGGGCAAACGGGCAGGAGGCTCACCTGATGGGAAGTGATCACCTCCGCCCATGGACATCTGCAAGCCTAGCTTGCAGTTGCGTTGCCGGCCTTTCAGGCAAGGGAGTGATGGAGGAGGGAGGGAGGAACGAAGGCGGAGGATGAAGGGAAGAGGGAGGGGGGAAGGATAGTGGGCCTCTTTATTATTTACTATACATATTATATACATTATATACAAAGGGCATATTTAATATTATTGATTTCGTAAAAAATATCAGTATTTTTAACTCACCAGGTTTATTCGTTTATGATACAATTAATTGAGCTAAAGCAGGTAGCAAAATCATAGTGACCGCTGTGTAAAAGTTAGTTCCTGAAAAAAAGAAAAAAATATTAATACTATAATTATTATAATAATAAATCATATTTATATTTTTATCAAGTATTAGAGTATCTGTTACTAAAAAATATACCTCAAAAGGAAATCGAATTTTCGAATCTTTATATAATCTCTAATCTATCGCTTATCTCAGCGAATCACAAAGCACTAAATTTAAAACTCTCTTTGAATGTAAATAAAATTTTAATCAAGCATCTAATCTCATTTAGCAGTCCTCCAGCTCCTTGCTTAGACAGTGAAATTTAATCAGTCTAGTTTAATTACTGGACTAATTGGTAAAATAAAATTGACACCGTCAGAGTTTGCAAATAGAGGGTAAGCGTGGTTCGAAGTCAATATTTGTCTAGAGTAGACTATAGAACCACTTATTGATCTTTGATTGAGAATTTTATAAGTTCCCTTGATTTGTTGATTTTTGATCTACTTTCTTGTATGTAGCAGAAACTTTCTCTTACAATAATTAATGATTTCACTACTATATATTAAGAAATTATCATAACATTTAGAATTTATATATTGTCAGTTTTTTATAACGTTAGGCTCATTTTATCCCCTAATTGCTACTACATAGTGTGCAAACGGTCACGGGTTCGAGTCTTGCTAGGGACATTCATTTGTGTGATAAGCACGAATGTTTCTACTCAAGTCATGTTTTTTTAACTGTGTAACTGAATTAACTACAGATGGTAAGAAAATTTGGACAAAGTAGAAAGTTTCAATGAGATTGGCTGTCGTGGAGGAAATCGTCAGGAATATGAATTAATACGTGGCCAAAATCGGGAGAATTATTAATAAGCTTAAAATAAGTTAATGTATTAACTAAATGATTTATGTATAACCTTATAACATGTATGTACTACATACCTTTAGAACCTACTGCAGCGGCTAGTTGCATATCAGCCGCAGTCGGCATCTCCGGTGTGGTACTGATCGGTCCTGTCAAATAATGTAGAGATAAGTATACATAATCGTAATACTGTCTTGGATTTATTATTAGTTAGTTCACATTTATAAATCTCAGTACCAGAATATCCACAATGACGGGCCTAAGCTAAGTAAATACTGAGGTACCTTTATAAGATTTAATTGTACACCAAGAGAAAATAGAATTAGAATTAGAATATTAAAAAATGTATAAACAATACATATTTTCGTCATCAATAATTAGCCAAATAATCTAAATATAATGTTAATAAAAGAAAAGGCATTTAAGATAATAGTACATATAAAAATATTCAAATTTGCAAATAAAATATCCAATTAAAACGCACAAGAGCTTATCACTCCAGTTAAATAGAACGATAGCATCGCACCATCACAACAGCTAAATATTCTCAATTTATATAACAGATTTTTTGAACAATGAAGTTAACGAAGCCTAAAATTATTCAAGAGGTCCATAGCGGCGAATGTTCCTCATCCCTCAGTTTAGATAGCTGTGCACACAAACTTTCCTCTGATAAAAACCTCAAATGGCCAACCCCCAAATTATACAGCGAAGTTGTTATTCTTTCCTACCTCAAATATATTTCCGTCCCCTTATTCTTTTTAGGCCTCCAGCCGCTTTAAACAGCCGTGGACTTATAAAACTGTTAAACAGTTTGTTTAAATTAAATAAACATTCGTGTTTACGTTGCGTTCTGGGCTTCCGGATTTAAATTACAGGGTTCAAAAAAAAGGAAATTATATTCGCTTGACAATTGCTTCATATTTAAAATTAATGTTGGTAGTTAATGTTTGCATTTTTTTTAAACATCTTGCCTTTATTAATACTAAAAATATATAGACGCCGTTTTGCTGAAAGGGTTGCTAATGTATGAATGAGGGTAGATGGTGAAAATTTTTAATTTAAAATTTCACGGGTTCTTAAGAGTTTTTTTTAAAATAACAATGTTTTTATTTTGTGATACATTTTAATAGTTTTTAATATACTTATTATGTATTTATTTATTAATTCATAAATAAAATACAAAATATAAGAAAAATAACATAAACATTGTGTTCAAAAGTTAAATTGTTTAAAAGATCTCTATCAGAAACCATTATAATAAGAATATGGTTAATTATTTTCCTATAAACGTAATAAATATAGCTTCAACCCTTAAATTGAAAATGGGCCCAGGGTACGTTGTCTTAAAGAAAAACACTAAGTGTATTGAATTTAAATAAAATAAAATAACTTTTGACATTTAAGAAAGAACGTAATGTATTTAAAGTAAGAAGAAAAATAATTTGGTATATACTTCGCAAATTCATTAATATTTAAAACCAAGTAAGACCAAAAACTACAAGTAGTACCAAAATTTTTCTTCTTGCCAATTTAAGGGTTAAGTAATCCTAACACATAACAATAAAAGCAAAACGTTCACATCAAAATTACTATAAAAGGGAGAACTTACATAATCATTAAAGTTTATTACAATAGATTACCTGGGTAATAAATAGCCTCTTTCCTTACAGCGTAGTTGGCGAGCGGTATCCGCAAAGTGCAAATAAACTCTGCGGGGGTCGGAAGATCGGCATCTACCAACGTGACAGATGCCACAGCTGAGTACCTTCCGTTCACTAACTTCAAACTATGTGATACTCCATCTAGTCGCCTAGAAAGAAATTTAAAGGTATATAAAATCGTCAAAAAACCATTATGTACAAAATAAAAGAAATCTAATATTGGCTTAATATATAGTATATAATGACAATATCTCAATTCCTTTCATCTTATATTACTTTACAGTTATTTGCACCTGACATTAATTAAAAACACTCTCTTGAAGAATACAAATATTACAGAAAGTTAATCAAGGGAGGGACTAAAATAGATTTAATATTTATGCCAGACAAAATTAGTTTCTTAAATTAAAAACTCATCTTTCATGCTTATATTTAATCAGCATAAAAGTAAGTAATAAATGTAATTAAATCGAATAAATAATAAATGATAATTAAAATTCAACAAATGTAATTTATCATAATATTTTATATCTTTACAAAACGACAAATCAAAGCAAAGCTTACATCACAAGTTGAAGTAAAATATTTAAAATTATTAGAGTTGTCCACATGCATCGTCTGTTTGAAGATATCTGATTAGGTATCTATAGTAAGTAAATTAAATCAACCAGATTATTTTATATTGGCGAGACTTTCACTGGCAGATAGATAATGTTATATCTACACTAATATTATAAAGAGGAAAGATGTGATTGTTTGTTTGTTTAAATTGAATAGGCTCTGAAACTACTGGACCAATTTAAATAATTCTTTTACCATTAGAATTCTACGTTATCCCTGATGAACATAGGCTATATAATACTAGCGGAACCCGCGGCGTCGCTCGCGCTAGATCTAGGCAAGAACCCGAGAGAAGTGAGGGTGAGTTGCTAGTAAGGAATAACTTAGGATTCTAGCCGGATGCGAAGCCAAGATTCCACTTCCGTTAGCGTTGTATCATGCAAGTTGCTCCTGGTACTTCTCTGAGAGCAGAGTGGACTGTGGAGCAACCCCGGGGCTATATGCTTTGGCAGATATGTTAGGCGGACGAGGCATTTGATTGCGCAAGCGATTCTGCGACGCCCTATTACGGGGGAGCTCTGTTGGGTTTTAGTTAGTAGTATTGACTTTTCTGGACAGTGAGTCCCACATGACTTGTGGTATACGTCAATGCATTTTCCAACAATAAAAAAAGGTTTATGTAAATTTAAGAAAAAGAATTACGGTTCCGGTCAAAAAAATACAACGTAACTAGAACCCGCACTAAAGCAACTTTGAGAAGCTAATATAAAAATATAATAGAATAAATACAATATCACAGAAAGTAGTCTTACTTTAAAAACTACGCGCGTTGCTACCAAGAATTGAATACAAGAGAAACTATTTACTAAAGAAATTGCTTCATAATGAGGTAGAAACTTTCAAAGTATAGTCTATGATCTAAATCTTTTTACTGCTTATTATTCTTTCAAGGAAATCTCAGAAGCTCGGAGCAAGCATAAATTTTATTTTACCAGGTAACATTAAAAAAGTTGTATTTAAAAAATAATAGCTTTATGTCAACATATTGTAAAGAATAAATTTTATTTTTGTTGGAAACACCAACAAAAAACATAATATGTAATAAATATGTAATAAGATTTATTTTAATTTTATTTTAAGATGGTAACATTTATTATTTTCCGTTCACTCTGTCTATCATGCTATTTCATTCATACATTGTTTCGCTCTCTCGGATTTTGGATCGCCGGCAAGGCCGTCTGCCTTAAAAATATATTTCTACAATTTTTACCATTTTACAGACTTTAAAATAAGGAAATTAATATTTTGAGCACGTGTCATATGGTGTACACTACCCGTTTTGTTTATTTATTTAAAACTGTTTAAGTTACGAGTATCTTGAATCATACAAGAAATATAATCATGACGTTCATCCGTCTTCTGATATCATATTGCTATTGCACCATACGGTTTATTTGCTTTACATAATAGTAATTACTTATTATAAATGTAGTTATAATAAAATTGCCATTTGCCACCTTATAATAAAAATTTCTTTGAAAATTATCAAAAAAAATTCTTTTGAGATTTAGGAGGAATGAACTTATTTTTGGAAATAGATAACTCACTTTATATTTATAACATATTCGAAAATATATGCTTTATATTGAAGTACGTCTTTCTCTTATACTATAACATAAAGTAGCTAAGCTCTCGTTTTATAGGTGTTAGTTTGCACGACTTCTTTTAAAGTGAAATCACTTGTTAAATACTGCAATAAAACTTGTATTAAATAATTAAACATGTTATTATAACTTTAATATTCTTAACTGCTTTTATATAATTATTATATACACATATTTATAACTTAAATCAAACAAATGAAATAACAGAAAAAGGCATGTATAAAACTTCTCTCGAAATCCAGCTAATAACTCACGCATTCATGACAGCTCTACAATTTGGTATGAATTTCAACTATGATTATGGAGATTTTTAACGATAACAAATAAAACCACTTGTAGTTCACGAAATACCATTTCGTTCATATACACCGAAATAATTCCCTGTCCTAATAAAAATCGAGGAAAAGCTGAAAATTTTAACCACGTTCAATATCAAACTATGCAGTTAACTGCAAAATATTACAGCCATACAAAAATATGGTGATCACTTCGCTTTATCAAAATTTAATCTCTACCATTTTTTTCAAATAGCGCGCTTCAGATATTTTATTAGAGATAGCTGAGTTCGAGATGATAGCGAGCAAACATATTTTAGGGGCAGCAAAGTTGGCAGGTAACACCAGGTCGTGAAAGCTACCGGATTTAATCTTTGCCTTCAACGTTGCCAAGTCTTTATAAATTTATTGCCCATTCAAATTTTTATTGCGACCATACTCGAAGTAATGTTTGCGTGATATTGTTAGGGTGACCAAATCTATATTTTTATAGTTAAATAATTATGCTACTTGTACTTAAGCCTAAGAAATTATTTATTTTAGAAAAAATGAATTGATTTAGAAGAAAGTTACCTTAATTATCAAAGTAATTAAGTTAGATAGCATTTTACCGATGACTAGTTATGGCTTACAGTTTTGGGATATTTTTGTAAAGTTGATAATAAATATTCTAAAAACCCATTTCAACTTGATAAGCCGTTGCGAAAGGAGTAAAAACACACAATCTCTCATAAATGTTCACTAGATTTGGTAGATGGCACATGTAGGTAAAAATATATTTTTTAATAGTTTATATTTAAAAGTTTTTAATTGAGATGATGCAGGAAAGAATAAAAATGATGAAAGATGTAAAGAATAAGAAGAACCGCCACCGCCAACTTCCCAACTCCGGGCTGTTACTGAGGCTTACTAAACAGAAAGACTCAATAACTAAACTTGGCCTGACCCGAGACTCGAACCCTGGACCTCTCGATGTACGACCGTAATGTTAGCCACTACACCATCGATGCAGTTTAAAATAAATGTTCTTCGGCCGATTCTAGCCATGGCGGCCTATCTCATTGAGATTGGCCAACTACTACTATAATACAATTAAATGAGAATGCAGCAGATTTAAATACGAATATATCTAACCTATAATTGTACCAGAATCAATTTTATAAAATTTGATTCAATATTATATTGTAACATAATAAATTGTAAAACTGATTAATGATTTGTAAATCGTTTGTGAGAATATGTCAAAAGGAATCTACTAAGCTTTTGACAATGTAAGGCATTGTGAGTGAAAATGTCAGCTGAGTTTGCCAAGTTTAACTTTTTGTCATATTTTATATGGTACAGAAAATGTTATAAAAGTGAATAGGCATCATCTACCAGTAATAAAGTAAGTTTTAGTTAGACATATAAAAATGTATATTGTTACTATGTACTTATTTATCAAATGAGCTTTTCGTGATAAAATCGAATCTAATGAGTTTTCTTCCTCGAAATGTTCACCAATTGCATGACTTTTTTGTCTAAATTGCTTCGCTTGGTTTTCTAAAACTTTCAATAATAAATATATATATATATATATATTATATTCGTATTATTTTATTAAATAACATCCTAATATTTTTAAAATTTTATTTAATAGCGATGAACGAATTCGTCTGACAGAATTTAAATAGTGTGTGTGCTTAAATTTAGTAAATAAAATTTAAAAAAAAATCCTTTATCCGATGCAGTTCACTGACCGTCTACACATAGTTAACTAATGTAAGCTATGCACAGTGCTGTATTAGTTAGTAATTATACACGCAATAATTGCCTAGAACATTGCTTGTTCATACTATCCAAGCCAAATGTTTACATCGCATGAGAGTCGAACCCGTAGCAAACTATTTTTAACCGACTTCAAAAAAGGAGGAGGTTATATGTTCCGTTGTATGTATTTTTTTTTTTATGTATGTTCACCGATTACTCCGCCGTCTGTGGGCCGATTTCAAAAATTTTTCTTTTGTTTGGTAGGGTATAGTTCCGAGGTGGTCCCATTGTCACCAAGTCAGGATCTGATGATGGGATCCCAGGGAAATCGAAGGCAACTCTCAAAATTTACAGGCACCTATTATGTTTTTGATATATTTTCTAAACCCGATAAAGCTTTTACGTATGAAAATCATCGTCTCATGTGGATGAGCTGATAATGGAAGGTAAAATTCCTCAACAGTTGTTTTTTATGTGTTTTCACCGATTTCTCCGTGAATTGTAAGCCGATTTTAAAAATTTCCTTTTTGTTCGGTAGGGTATACATTCAAGATGTTTTCATTGTCACCAAGTTAGCATCTGATGATGGGATCCTAGAGAAATCGAGGGCAACCCTTAAATTTTATCGGCACTGATTACCTTTTTCATATATTTTCTAAAGCTGTTCAAGAATTTGTGATGATGTAAGGTATATATCCTCAACGGTTAGGAGTTGAAAGAAAATTCTTTTAATATTATACGTACTTATGAACTGATAGTCGTATTCCTTCAGGATATTAGGTGGATTGATAATAGAAGGTAAATCTTATTAACGTCTACGAGTTACGTGGAAAAATAGACGTGGACAAATCTCGATTGACTATTGTCGTTCATTTCAAAACTTCGCTGACTTATTGGAGCAGTAGTTTAGTTAGCCTTCCAATATTTTATTTAAACATAATAATTTCCACAAAAAAAATTAAAATAAATTATTTTTTAACAAAAATGAAAACCGACTTCAAAACGCTACAAATCGAAACTAAAAAGAAAAAATAATAATTTTAATTACTTAGTTATTGTTGGAGTCGGTGCCAGCCAAAGCAAAATAATCTTAATACAATTTAATTAATGTATCAATTTGTAAATATAATCAAAATATCCGTTCGAAAGTTCATTGCAAAGGCAGGATAAAACTGTCCTTCTTGGCTGGCACCGACTCCAACAATAACTAAGTAATTAAAATTATTATTTTTTCTTTTTAGTTTCGATTTGTAGCGTTTTGAAGTCGGTTTTTAAATGGGAAAGTTTGAATGTTTGTAAATGTGTTACTCATATACGCTGAGATGAACGTCTTTGAATGAAACTTAGTACACAGAGATATGGGCTGAAACTAATATGGAACGACATTTTACTAATTTTTTGTTTGTTTTGATGGGTATGAAATTATTTTTCACCCTCCTACTTCCACTCCCCCATATTTCAATCAAGAATTTAATATATTTATATGGCAGAAAATGTTTGCTGGGTCAGCTAGTCAACATAATTAGGTAGTTCTTTTTATGTATTTTCATACATATCCACGTAAAGAGAGCTAAAATATATTAATTTCTTTAAATATAAAGAAATTACATTCTGTTAAAATAACAAATTTTATTCAACCAAGACACAGGTGCTCGTTTTCCGCTCAAATAAACACGAGCCAGCTAAGTGGACTGTCAAATTACATCATTTGTAATTCTTAAAGGCAGCTTTTGTTCCTTTACAATTGGTTATGAACGAAACCGCCGAACAGTTTTATAAGTGATTCAGTTCTGCAATGCAGTTGTCTGTAGAGGGCTTTCGCAGGCACATTTTACGACGCTATATTACTTACAAAGTTAGTTAGTATAATGCCAGAAAAATATTCCTTATTTTGTTTAGAAGTTGATTATTTGTTAGAAATACTTATCATTTATAAAGGTATCACTTCTTTCTGTCTGTTACGTTTTCACACCTAAACTACTGAACCAATTTTTATGATGTTTGGCCTAAAGATAGATGTGATCTAAAATTATTACGTAACTTTTATGACACAAAATAAAATTTGAAGGGCATGAAATAAGAGTATGAAAGCCTATATTTTCGCTGTTAAATACATAAAGATGTGTTATATATTTTATTATATTCAATTTATACATTTATTATGTATAAATAGCCTTATTTTATTTTACTAGAAAGTAACTCTGCTTGAGACCTTCTTACACTTAAACTGCTAAACAAATTTTGATATGATTGAGCCAAGACGTAGATTTCATTTTTTGTGGAGAATGCTGCCTTTAACCCTCGCACCATTTAATTTAAGGCGAAAACTAGTTTTATCTAGAAACTTTTGTTACTGCGAAGAGCTGTATACCACTTTAACTTTCGCAATCTACATAGTAGCTGTCTAAGGAAAGTCGATGAATTTAAAATAGCATTATTTTACTATCAACGCAACTGAATTTTAGTATGCGGTTACATTTTCTTTTATTATATTATAATCAGTAGACTTGGTTTCCTTTTTCACAGCTTCAAGGGATAATATAAATAATAAATAAATTTAAATATGGGACATTATTACACACAGCGCCATCTAGTTCCGTGGTAAGCTACGAAGCTTGTGTTACGGATACTAGATAGTGGATATACTACATATATAAGTTTAAATACATACATATTATAAATATATAATAGACCTGAGTAATTGATACGAATTTCAGCTTGGTACGGTAACCCTTCGTGCGCGAGTCCAAATCGCACTTAACGAGATTTTTTTTATTATATCAAGTTGTACATATATATTCATAAATAATAACATATGTAATGCATATATTTATCGATAGTGAACCTATTAAATTAAGGTGTTTTTTATATATTGCCTGACCTATAAAGCTTTCCACTCATTACGCACTATCTCATAAAATATTGATCGAATGAAATATTGTCAATGATTAAAATAGATGTTAATTTAATAAACGATATCTCTAAATTTAATTTTGAGAAAAAGAAACACACTAAAAATTTATTTTGAAATATTGTAATAAAAAATATATATGTGAAGATTTTTTGTGTATTCTGTACAAATTTTGATATTTCTTTTCTTCAATGATTTTCGAATGTCACCTTACCTAAACCCTTAAGGACATTCACGAAAGACAGATTTTCGAGGTCTTTGACTTGTACACGATTATATGAGACCCTTAAGCCAACTAATAAAATGTCAAAACGAAGGTATGTACGATATTACAGTTTATTAAGTTCTATTGCCCTTCGAATTTCTTTAATTTTATCAGTAATTAAATAAATATATAATAAAACAGAAATAATCTAAAATGTTTGCTTTAAACATTATAACGGCTCAAATATCAATTATAATAAAAACTAGCGACTCATTTTCGCTTCGCTCTAGTTCGCCCCTAATATATATATATACCTACGTGTTAACGATTAGTATCCTAGAAATTAGATATTTTCCCGCATATATTATACGCTACCAAATTTCATCAAAATCGGTGTGATTCAGTGATGCGTTTACAGATAGACAGACAAACAATATTTCTAAAAAACTATAGATATTCTTAACAAGATTTTCCAAAAACATTAATTCGACTAATTTAGTATTTTATTATATGTATAGATTTGTAGATCTCTATAATTTTAACGTAACTTGTCAGGACTAGTTCTGAAATTAAAGGAACGTCACGTGAACGTGAAACTTTAGTACTTGTGGTTACGTCGATCCTGCAGTTTGAGCTCATATTAATTACTAGATATTTCACGTCATTAAGTTAGGATAGACACTGTATAAGCTCCACTTCGAATATAGTTTCTGAATGTAGTTGCGTTTATTAATTATACTAATTTGTTGAAAACCAGTTATTAATATAATCAAAGTAATCAATAAAATTAAATAATACTTTCTTAGGTTTACGCGAATACTTGACATTATAAATGAAACTATCTTTTCGGATTTTATCGCGGATTTATTAAATCCGAAAATATATTTTCATTTATAATAAAATTAAATACATATATAATATATATCCTATAATATGTCTAATAATTTGCGTGTTAGATAAACTTTAGTAATTGTTAATTTCTCATATAAGTGAATTGTAATATTCTTCTTGAGAAATAAATGATCTTAAACCTGAATAATATATGGGTGAGTAGAAGTAGACGCTCTATTTCAATATAAATCTATACATATAAATAAAATTGGAGTGTCTGTTTTAAATTTCAGATTAACAGCTTTTCACTAAATGCATATGAAAGTTTAAAATGATTGTTTGTCTTTCTGTCTGTCTGTTTGTTCTCTGAAACGGACGGACCGATTTTGACGGGACTTTCACTCGCAGATAGCTAATGTTATAAGGCACAACTTAGGCTACTTTTTAACCGACTTCAAAAAAGGAAAATGTAGAAATTTTATTTATTTTAACTACCGGAACCCGTAGCGTTGCTGACGCTAACCCTAGGGACGAACCTGAGCTACGGTGAGTCTTTAGTAAATAATAAATATTTATAGAATCCATTTTTTTATAAACGTAAAAGTTTATCAAAATAAGTCCAGCTGTTAAAGAAACAACTGCGTTTTTTATAAAAATAAAAAAAACCCTTTTTATCTTTACACTTAAATTTTATTTATCTGTATAGATATCATATTTTCTTCAAGTCTTAATAATTTAGCATCTAACAATTTCGAGCTTTAGGGAAATCTAATTAATATGGTGCATAATTACTAGAACCGTTCCATACAAATTAGTGACTATATAGTCACTATTCTGTGCCATGTGGCACAGAATATAAAGTTCGATACAATGTATTTAAATTTATAATAGTGTTCATAAAAATTTATTTGCGGTACAATTTTCTATTAATATAAACAACTCTATGTTATAATATGAAAATTTAAATTCAACGATATTAACAGGCAATATTGTAGTAATAAATTGCCAATTGAAAACAAAATACAGAAATAATGAGTGCGATTTTCAAGCAAAACGAATTGAATGTCCAAAACTGGTGACAAGCTCGGTATAAAATGTAATAGGATTAAGCCTGTGATGGATTTTGTATATGCTCTGATAATTCAGAAACAAACATATTGTTGTGAATCCATGTTGTAATAAAATGTTATTATATTGCTACAAAAGAAAATATAGTGATAATAAATGAACGTTAATATGTATTTGATTGAAATCAAAATAGCTAGAATTACTCCTACTGTTTAAGATGATTAATGAATAATATTTTGTGTATTTTGAATGTGGAAAGAAAGACGTTAAGGTCTCTATGATTTATTTAATATAAATATTGGGAAAAATACGAGGGAATAGAGAGAAAATCGAGAATTTTTCGCCTTACAAAACAAAAATAAAATTATTTCGGTGAAGAGGATTTTAAGTTTAACAGCGACTTACTACTAATATTATGTATGTTTAAATAAAATAAAAAAATCGGATACGTAAGTAGTTTCAGAGTTCATCTCGGACTAAAACGGGAATTTCATATATATTTTCTATATAAGATGAAAGGCTTTTAGAAAAATGGTAAAAAAGTATCTAAAAATAAATACAAGAAACACGTGTGTAATATCCATTTGCAAAGTACAAGTACCTACTTGTAAAGTAACAAGTATATCAGCCAGCCATGTGGCGAGATGTTAGAAGCTTTATACCTTTTTCTTACACACAAGATATGTTTTATGTTTAAACAAAGTATTTTAGAATATTATGGAATATTTTCAACAAAAATATTTATATTTATAATTATATTCTTTATTGCAATATAAATAACACATAGAGTAATTTAAAAATAATTTATGTTAGCAAGGGTGGATATAATATATTTTTAGATCGTAAAAGTAATAAGTTTGCAATTTTTTTAAAGTTATATACATTTTATAATATACGCTAGAAGCGTACTCGTACGTTTATATAATAAAATTTGAATGTCTGTTTGTATAATAACAGATGTTACTGAATTTATATGTAATTATAATATAATATGGTACTTAAGAAAACTATATTTTAACATTTTTCTGAGTCTGGCAGTTTATTCCAGCGAATCTCAAAAACTGCTCAATAAATTTTGATGAAATATGGTGTATGATGATGATGTATAGCTGGTTTTCTAAGCCATCATATAAAATATTTTTACTGCAGGAAAATTTATCACCTCTGAGATAAAGATTTTAACACTAGTAGTAGTTTATTAAATGTATCAAGAGTATGTAAATCACTAGCTTCTAGGACTCATAATGAAAGTTTTGCGGCTTTACCTACGTGAATTTTAACTCTGAGTGGACAAGCTAAGTCCTTTTAAATTCAAGCTCATTTACCACATTTCACAAGAAGATTTAACCTCATTTCATGAATTATATGTAGGAAACAAAGGTTTAATATTATACGAGATTTTTTGTTAAAGATACAGTAGATTTGATTTACTGAAAAATAGGTAATAAGTTTTTATATTTTCCGACGAAAAATATATATATGAAAACCTGTTTTTAAAGTACTTTATAAAGACAGAAACTTTTTTTATGTTAGAAATAGGTATGTATATATTTTTAACCATCTTCCAAAAAAAGAAGGTTCTATTTTGTCTGTAATAATTTTTTTGTGTATATAATATCTCCTCTCACATTATTAAATAACATATCAAGCTTTTAAGAACTTATGTATACTTTTAAGCCATATTTTTATATAAGAATGGTTTAAGTCCCCTTTGTAATATTGGCATTCTAGTTAAGCAACCATGTTATTCTATATTACTATTCTTTTTTTGAAGTGAAACTTCTTTAGAATCGATGTGATTTCAAACTCGATGAAACGAAAAAATAAGTCCATAGTACCAGGCGCTCAGAGACGGGGAAGAGTTAGCCTTAGTTAGATCTCGCCCACCGCGAGTCAGTGACATTTCTAACTCTGTCTAACTCGTGGGTGTAACCTTCGCGCCATCTCCCTTTCAACGAGCTTAGACGGAGTTATTTAGTATAAATATAAACGAGATTCAAAAATTAGTTTGCCAAAGAAGTTTTACTTCTGACATGTGTACTTTGTACACACGCACTTTTTATTTTTGATGTTTACTTCCCGAAGTTCCGATAAATAGTATATACTTGATGTCGGGAACTATAAATCAAAAATAAATCTATTGAGAAATTCGTAGTTTTATTTAAACTAAGCTATTTGTGATTCGGTTCATTCTTACCTCTCCGGCGTAGCTAGAGTTAGGTTCGGAGCGGGAAAGGCCCCGTCCGCAGCACAAATGACGTTTACAGTGTCGTCATCAGTCTTGTTCTGGATCAGACGGAAGTTCGTCTCTGGTACTGCAAGAATACATTATGAATGAATTAAAATCTTTATAATTTCTTATCACTACATAGTATAAAACAAAGTCGCTTTCTCTGTTTATATCTATCTAATCTTTAAAACTACGCAACGGATTTTGATGCGGTTTTTTTTAAATAAATAGAGTGATTCCAGAGGAAGGTTTATATACATAACTAGCGGAACCTGCGGCTGTGCCTGTGCTAAATCTAGGAAAAAGCCCAAGCGAAGCGAGGGCGAGTCGCTAGTGATATTATATAAAGTATAATATAAAATGTTTGTGATATGATTATCTTTATTAAATTAACTTTTATAATATAAGTTTTTGTTTAATGATACATTAAGTTCAGTTTGTTTGACCTTACTTGCTGTGCAAGCGGTCGCAGGTTCGGGTTCTGCTGGGGGCATTTATTTGAGCGAAGAGCACAAACGTTTTAAATCTTGATGATTCTCTCAAATTTTTAGTATAAAATTTTATAAAATTATATAAAATTTTCAACTTAATCTATCATGTTGAGTTTAAATTACTTTATTGAGATAAGTCTTAAAACCAAACTATATTTTACAACAATACCCATTTTGCTGAAGCCCTAGTAACATTTACGGTCTGTCAAAGGGAGAAAAGGGAAGGATCGGAATAAGTTAGCCGAGTACATTAGATGTAATGAGGGAATTTGGTGAATGTGACTTCTAACTGTCCGCAGTGAATTATCATAATGATGAGTATTAGTACTCAGTGAAGCTAACTTATCATACTGTTTTTATTACGTTCTTTGACATTTACTTTGTATTTGTTACTGCCTCTGTGGTGTAGTGGCTAGCATGTACGGTCACCGGGACCGGGTCCTGGGTTCGAGTCCTGGGTCGGGCCAAGTTTAGTTATTTATTATTTGTTTTGTAAGCCTTGGTGGAGAGCCTGGAGTTGGGAAGTTGGTGGTGTTTCACCCCCGTGCCTCGGAGAGCACGTAAAGCCGTCGGTTCTGCGCCTTAACTCTCACTGGTCGTGTCGAGCAGTCATCCCACCGGAGTGTGTGAGTGATAGGAATAGAGAATACACTTGTCTGCGCATACACTTGTGCATTATAATACCTACCGCGCAGATGGCTAGTCTCGATGAGATTGGCTGCCATGGCCGTAATCGGTCGGGACATTATTTATAATATTTTAAAATGTATGTTATTTAACAGTTTTATAAGCACATTAGTTTGTGAATGTTTTCTCGATGGGTAAACGGCTGAACCGATTTTTTTAAACAAGTAGTTAGAATAATTAGTATAAGGATTCTTTAAAGGGAATAATTAAATTTAAATTATTTATAACTTATATAAATATATAAACAAGTTATACGTTTTTATTAAAAATAAATATAACATGCTATCGGCAGTTTGAAATATTGTATTAAAATACTCAAAAGAAAGCAATGTGAGTGATTAGTAAAGACGTGTCTATGGCACTGCTAAATTTCCCCTTACTAGACGGACGTCATGGAGAAAATTCGATTTCGTATGATAAGATGCGCATTTCATGTGCGTCGGGTCGCCTTTAACCCTTGTATTCAAACTGGATAGATGAGAATAATAGATGCCAATTCAGGATTGCCAATATAATAAAATATTATTGCGCGATAAAATTCTTGATTCAAGTAAAAAGGTTTAAATAAAACTTAATATGAATTTAATACTTTCAACATAATATTGTTACCGATATAAGAAAATATACATTATATAATATGACTAATCGACAATGAAAACGGATTAACGGACTAAGTAATCTTTTTTGTTTGTTCGCTGGAAAGGTGGTTCAAATCTCAAGTCGTGTGCAAATAATACTCAGAAGAAAAACATCGTAAAGAAACCTGCTTCACGCGAGACAGGTCCGTGCCCAGAAATGGGCATGGTGTAAAGAGCCAAATCATGCTGTTAATTAACAATAACGTTGTAACTAATCATATATTATATGGACATTTTGTGTGCATAATATTGTTAACTTCTATATATTTAATGTATTTGGTATTGACTATTTTTATTCTATTATCAATTTACTTTATTGGGAGTTTTATTGACTACCTGAGGGCGCTGTAAAATGGAAGGGATAATGTTTTATAAGTTCTGTTTAATCGGTGAGTGACACAATATTTCGATTCATTACTTCGGACAGTATAGATTTTATAATATAATTGATGTTGAAAGTATTGCTGGTAATATTTGCTATGGGAAATATAATTATAATAAGAAAATAGACGAATAAATATTATTTTATGTGTAATAACGTGTAATTGGAAGACCATCCTGCCGCAGAGTTTACAATATGCATCGCGCGCTACATCACCAAATTACATATCACAGTACATCACACGACATAAGATCATTAATCACGACTATCTATTCTAAAAAAATAAGCTTCTAGTTATAAATATAACTATAACGTTGTAAAAGTTCATCGTTACTAATTTATTAAGCTTACTTTGTACTAAACTTTAACACAGCTTTTTGTGATGAAAAAGTATTAAGTTAATTGAATATCACCAACGTTGTTGTAAAAAATAACATATGGTATTTTGGAAAAAATAAAAAGCAGGAGTCATAGACGCCATATTGTTAAGCAAACACAAGTGCAACTAATGAGCTGTTAAAATTCTTGCAACGTACAAAAATGGTGGGATAAACTCTAAACTGCTGTTGTTCTGTAAAATTGCAATTTCTTTGTGTTTTCTAAAACCATCTGGCTTACTTCTTTCCAGAGTTCATGGAACGAAATTTTATTTTAAGACTGTACTAATACTATTATTAACTTTAATGTTAATCGTTCTGCTTAAGCTTGATTTTTTCTTTTGTTTTTGTGGTCTTGTTTTAATTAAATAAGGTTTTATTAAAGTTTAAAAGTAATTTAGCAAACTTCTTATGAAACTAATTTTACCTTGAAATATGTTTTACTTTAGAAAGAAAATTGGTTTGAGAAACACAATAATAATATAAGTATAAATAATAAAATAATATAATTAAATTTTAACTTAGTTTAATCTGTATATTAAATGTTTTTTTTTATCTTATTGAAATAGTCATTATTATATAAAACCAGACTGAATTTATAGTTTTTAGAATTTCCGTCTGTCTATGACTGAAAAAATTAAACCACTGAACATATTAGACTAGTAATCGAAATTAAACGTAGTCATTATTGAAAATTGTTAGGGAAACCTCATATCATGAAATCTGTTCTTTTAAAAAATTACTATGTATTTAAATCTGTTCTCAAAAAAAATACCAATACAATATTTCCAAAAAATATTAATTTCTACTACTCGTTAAAAAAAGTTGGCTAACAAAGAAGTGTAAAAAGGAACTGAACTGTTTTGTCTTGGCCTATTTATATAAAGATTCTACTCATTAAGCCGCAATACGGGGTATAAAATATGACACCGCATTTTCAGTCGACAGATATATTATGAGGGTAATTTTGCATCCTTTACATAAATCTAATTTCATACCAGAGAAACCCTAATATTGTTCAAATTATGTTATTATGATTTCTTCGCGTTCTAAGATCCAAGTTTTGTCACAACGTCGTATACGAATAAGCCGGTAATAAATTACACATAAGTACTAGGGCTTACAGAAACTCCAAAGAGACTAAATTTGGAAGCGTATTATGTAACATTTACTCGAAACTAGGTTTGTCTATATTAATACAAGTAAGACAAAAAGGTGCCTTATGAGATGTTCTAATTTACTCTTAACTAAAGGCCTTGTGATAGAAACCTTTAGAGGCAAAAATACTTTTTTACTGTAAATTTTGGTGCACTTTGAATTTCTTGAAGTGAAATAGCATCTAGTTGAGATACATAACTTTCTTATAAATAGGTAGGGCTTTCTTATAATAACTTTTGAGCTATATTTTTTGTATCTGTTTGATTTTTATTTGCTAAGAGTTATTATACATTAGGATGGGCTTTCGTTTTAGATACCAGAAGTTTGATACACTACAATTATATAACTTTAAATATTTACTTATCGTAAGTAAAAATATTACACCCATGACTGGAGGACAAAGATCTGTGCTCATTATGCAAATGAATGCCTCCGACGAGAATTGAACTCACGACCGCTAACGCAGCAAGTAGGGACACTACAAACTGAGCCAAACGTTTGCATTACATAATTAGTAAACTTTTCCATAAAACATTGTGTGAGTAAAAGTCATAAATAAAACATAAATTTCAATAATGTTTGAATCAAATTATGCTTAAACATAATAATTTTGATAACAATATTCTTCATCGTACTACATGATTTGTTGCTTTCTCTACCTCTGATATTACCTTTCACGAAAATACTCACATAAATCTTGAAACTGTCTCAAAGTTTTGGCAAAAGTCATACGTACACAGTATTGTGATGCTCGCGAATTAAAAGTGGGGGAATATTTCTTCGCCTACATAACTTAAAAATAGTCAAATTCGTAATACCAAAGAGTTGTTCCTACTTTTTCTAGTTTTTAGGATCTAATGACAGTCTGAATAGTTTTAGTACTACATATCTTCTTTGTCTAACCCTCTTAGTTAAGCTGGGGCTGGGTCTCCTGCTACTCTACCTGAGCTAGTTCGAGTGCTTAGATGTTTATCTTAGGGCATCTCTTTCTTTCATAATTGACTACCAGGTGGCAAGTGGCCGTCATTTCCTCTGAAGACATAAGTATTATTAGTAGCATAATAAGTAGGTACTAATTACTATATTGTATTTTACGTGAATCGAAGTTCAATTTAATCGATTTTTAATGTATAAACAAATAATTCCAAACCTAAGTATGAAATAATTATAATAAGTGATTTTGAAATCGTCGGGTCGAACCTTTGTTGTTAAAAAGTAATAAGCTTTTGAATCTTCTGAGGCAATTATCATTTGGTACATCTTATATATAAAATTCTCGTGTCACAATTTTCGTTCCCATACTCCTCCGAAACGGCTTGACCGATTCTCATGAAATTTTGTGAGCATATTGAGTAGGTCTGAGAATCGGCCAACATCTATTTTTCATATCCCTAAATGTTAAGGGTAGTCCACCCCTAAATTTTTATTTTTTATTTTGTTTGACTATTTTTTTTACTACAGATCAACCCAATGAGGTTGATTAGCAATTAAAAAAATGAACGCGGGCGAAGCCGCGGGTACAGCTAGTATTATATAGAGTTATATAAATAGAATTATAATTTAGTAATTAGACTTAGGCCAAATATAATATTATGATTTATAGTTTAGTACCTACTCACTAATAACGTAATTAGTATTATAACTTAATTACAGTATATTCGACACTCCATTATATATTACTACAATTATTATTATCTTTTGAATAATAACATAATTTCTTATAACACAGCCCAAAAACGTTCATATTTTAATGTAAATTGTGTTTACATCATATATTATGTATGTACTTCGTCAACCCTTTTGCTTAATTTAGCCTTAAATGTATTGTTTTTAGTCCTTTTTAACCTCTCACTCCTGGGCACAGGTCACTACGGTTCACTACGAAGTGGATCAGGCTATAGTCCACAACGCCAGCAAAGTACGGGTTGGCGGAATTCAAATGTCCTTCGAAACCTTGCTAATGTCTCTCAAATATGCAGGACTCCTCACGGTGTTCTTTCTTTATAGTAATATGTAAGATAATAATGTTTAAATTGATTCGTGCATGGAGATATCAGAGGTGCAATACCCGGATTCGAACTCCCATCTCTTTTGTTTCTTAGCTAGCCTGAATTATTAAACGTTTTATATTCTACGTGTTTCTAACTTGTGAAAGCTTAGTGTGAGTATTTTGTTTAGTAATTGTATGTTCTGTAATACTATTCATTTTTCCAAAATAATCAAAGTAAAAAATTGCAAACTCTATCTATCTGTAGTCAAGAATTTTCAGAAACTATACGAGGCAATTATTTATATATTATTGGTAGTTTTTATCTTTAAGAAAAATATTCTTTATTATAACAGGCAATCAGATAAAATTTCATCTCAAATATCAATAAAAATTAATCAAATACATAATCGTAACTGTACTAGTGGTATACATAATATACATATAATACAATTTTAATATAGTCAAAAGAGCTTATTACACTACTCAGTATTGAGACAGACTTACTAAAATTTAGTTTAGTGTAATAAGAGTAAGCAAGTTAGTCTGTCCGTGTGATTTTCCGGTGCTTCCCATGACACCGTGACAGCCGACAACGTCACCGACTATGTACGCCTTGCAAATGAGTTTGCATGTGGTATTTCGAGCGGTGTAATAGTTAGCTTGTCTTATTACACTTTAGACAGTTCTAATAAGACTGTCTTTAATAGTGAATAGTGTAATAGGCTAATACTTTCTTAGGTTTACGTAAATATTTGACATTATACTATCTTTTCGGATTTTGTCGCGGATTTATTTGGATTTTTGGTTCACGACGTTTTGAATGTTTTACAACACGTGGTCACGGGAGAGGAGTCTCTAATTTAAGTTTCATTTATAAGTGTAATAGGTTCTTAAATATTTTTGATTAAACTCATTGAAATAGTCATTCTATTCATAACTAGCTGACCCGTACCCACTTCGTTGGGCATAATCTTAATAATCCTTTTTTAGTACAGAGTGTTTAAATAATTTAAATTAATTTATTAATATTAAAAAATTAAATTATCTATACTAATATTAAAAACTACTTTTTGTCACTTAAATATAAAAGTTAGACATATGCTGTCGTTGACTTTTTTGTAGGCATTTTTAAGCTCCACATCTTTTCTCTAGAACTCAAAAATATATCTTTCATAGTTAAGGCAGCGTTCGTAAGAAACGCTTTCATTCGACCGTTTTTTCTCCGATTCACTTTGCAAAACGGACTACCCCGTAAAAGCCTTTTTATTTTTCGGTTTTTTATATAACCTATGACACTCAGCAATTATGTGGCTTTCTATTGGTGAAAGAATTTTTAAAATCGGTTCAGTAGATCCCGAGATTACCCCTTACAATTTAACAAATAAACAAACTTTACTTCTTTATAATATTAGTATAGATTATCAACACAGACACCAAATAAATAAATAATAAATCTACATAATTTTTGTTTGTAGGTATATCTATCCGTCACGTCACGTAACCTATTTGACAGATTTTGATGAAATTTGTTACGATGATAGCTGGTTATTCGGTTATATAAATATCTCATCTTAAAAAAAAAGCACGCAGGGATGAATCCGAGCGGAGCGAGAGTAAGTTGCTAGTAATCATATATAATTTTAACTGTACAAATGTTTTTTTTTTTTGATAAATGTAACTTTATACTATAAAATTTGCAAGCGCACCCTTAACGTGCTTAACCGAACGTAAACAAATTCATTCAACCGTCAGTCACTGTATCCTCTGTTGTTTTATAATTGCTTAAGAAAAAATATAACACATTTTTCGATTGAAATTCGTCATTTACCGATTTTACATATAAATTTTATTATAAAATTTCAATTAATATAAAATAATTAGTTTAGTAATTAAAAATTTCAGAAATTAAGATTTAGTAATATTTTTTGGGTTAATCATTTACCACTTATTTAAGGGTTGATTCCTTTAATCCATTATATTATTTCTATTATTTATTCATATTATCTGTTAAAATTGTATGTATCTGTCTATGCTAATCTCTGTAACTACAAATTAGTGTAAGTTCAAAATGTCAGTTTAGACGTTTATTAAATTAATAAATAAAAAGATAAAATGTGTACAAAGTACACATGTCAGAAGTAAAACTTCTTTGGCAAACTAATTTTTAAATCTCGTTTATATTTATACTAAATAACCCCGTCTAAAATCGTTGAGAAAGGGAGATGGCGCGAAGGTCACGAGTTAGACAGAGTTAGAAATGTCACTGACTCGCGGTGAGCGAGATTTAACTAAGGCTAACTCTTTTCTGAGCGCCTGGTACTATGGACTTATTTTTTCGTTTCATCGAGTTTGAAATTACAACGATTCTAAAGAAGTTTCACTTCAAAAAAATAAACTTTTTAAGCTTTGTCTTAAGTTTCTCTCAAAATGCAAGCAGATGATATCATAGATATGAAGCTGACGATATGCCGTTAGTTCCGTTACTCTGAAACCATACATATAACACCGGTCGCGGTGCAAAAAGATATTTGCGCATAACAGATGTTGCTGTTCTTGCTTAGTTCCTTAAAAACAGGAAAGCTTTCCGCTTTATAATAAGATCAACAAAAACTATGAGATATTTTTAACACCACACGATAAAGGGCTGCATGAAAGCATTATTATTTATTTAGTGTTAATGCGAAATAGAAAATAAAACGATGTCTTTTTCAAAATGATGATTGATGAGGTTCGAGAAATTTATAATAGTAATATCTTATTTCCTTGTCAAATAGATATATTTGTCATTCACGACGAGTGAGACACAGGCAAAGAAAATGCCCTGAGTGGCACTTGAACCCGCAAAGGCTGGCACAACAAGTCACTACAAACTGAGCCAAATGACACAAACTGTTGTTCGACGGCAACAAAAATAATTTAATAATATAACATAAATTTTGTGACTTAAACCAAGCGCTTTCACTAACTGACGGTAGAACGTGTCATGTGCGACGTAAGCGTTTTATGAGGAACCGACCCCAAATATGAAATTCGGTATTACATACCCACGTTACATGTTGTTTCTATCGACTTTCTAGATGGCTTTTATGAAAGGCATAGGATGGCTCAATTTTCATAAAATTCTTAAATATAAAAACATAAGTTATATTTTACGAACTATCATGTGTATACATAAACTTCTATAATAATATACATTTGAAAAATAATTGTATTTTCAAATATATAAATATTAAAATACTGCTATATAAGAAATATTATTTGTTATGTTACATATATCATTTATCACTACATAGTATAAAACAAAGTCGCTTTCTCTGTCCCTATATCCCTTTGTATGCTTAAATCTTTAAAACTACGCAACGGATTTTGATGCGGTTTTTTTAATAGATAGGGTGATTCAAGAGGAAGGTTTATATGCATAACTAGCGGATCCCGCGGCTTTGCCTGCGCTTAATCTAGGGAAGAACCCGAGCGAAGCGAGAGCGAGTCGCTAGTTATAACATATTTAAGAAAACTACGTTTTGAATTGTCGTAGTAAAATTCAATAAATGAGAAGAAATAATGTAAGGCAATAAGATATGGGAATTATCTCAATCTACACTTAAATAGTTCTAAATCAATATAAATATGTGTGTAACACATACATTGTTAACAATTTTATTAGACATCTTTATGAGATATACTATAAAATAAGTTTATTGTATCTTTTTTAACTAATTAGTCAATAAAAAAGTTCTCAGTAATCAAACTAACTATGAAATCTTTAACCGACTATACAAAAAAGAGTACTCACCAAAAACAATCATCTGTTTCGTCCTCGAGTCTTCTTCCATGAAAGTAGATACAACACAGGTATAGTCACCCGAAATATCCGTATTTGGCTTCACTATACGCAACGCCCTATGCATTTTTAATGGGTCGTTTGACGCTCGATACGTCAAGTCGACTCGACCTCGTAATATACCCATATCCTGCGGCTTCTGTGAGGCAATCCATTGGTATACAGGTCGTGCTTTGTTCTTAAAGAACCATTTCACGACCAAGCCTGAAGTATTGTTTCCATATGTATAATCACAGTCTAATACCACAGCATCTTGAACACCGTACTGAATAATTTCTGGTACAACAACTTTCACTATCTTCACCGCGGTAAGTCCTGTAACAAAATGAAATTCGTTGGTTATTCTGAAGTTTGTTTGAATGTTGAGAAAGCATCTTAACTTCGTTTTTAGAAGATATAATTTTTATTGCAAAAATAAAGGCAGTGGTAGCCCAGTGGTTAACTATTCGCTTGGGAAACCTAGTGAAGTGGGTTCTAATCTCGGGACTCGTATCTCTGACATGTTTGAATAATTTTCAACAGAATCACTACTTATTCGTCAAGGAAAATACCGAATATTTTCGAAAGTCATAATATAATGTCTAGCAATCCGGACATAGCCAGCATGATGACCTACGACAATCTCGCCCCCATATTAACCTATATCTTACAATTTGACTAAAAAAGGGACTATAAGAAAATAAATAAAAAAAGAATAATACTATCTTACGTTTACGCGAATATTTGACATTATAAATGAAACTATCTTTTCGAATATTGTCGTGGATTTATTATGATTTTTTGTTCCCGACGTTTCGAATGCTTTACAGCAATCATGGTCACGGGAGAGACTAAGGTACTTGACGTCTCAAGGGTTTATATACTTGTTACAGACAGTGCCTACTCACAATTTACAAAAATGGCATCAAAGTACCTTAAAATTATAGGTTTTAATTCTAAACATTTAAAAGTTTAAATTTTGAATTGCATTATAAAACTAGGTTAGAAGGACATTTGAAAAACAACTGTTTTCAAATACTGTGTTCCGTGTAAACAAAAACACCTCCACGTGACTGACAGCGCGTTAATGGAAATGTCAATAATAATAGGAAAATCCAATATTGACGTCAACACGACATCGAGATTTGCCTATACAGATAATATACAGTTTAATAATAATCTAATTCAGTCACTTCATGATAGATGATTCATAATTATAGTCAGCGAATGAATCATATATGCCTAATTATTTGATTTTGATACGAAGAACAATAGAGTGAATATCTCGTTTTAAGTAAAGTGTAATGTAAATGTTGTTTAAAATACATATATATTGTTATGTGCAACATAAGTACAAGTTTATATCATTTTTTTAGTTATTTTAGAGATAGAGATGGATATTTATTATAAATTACGCGAGTGGAGCTAAATATTATAATAAAAATTAACTCCCAACAATATTAACTTTGTTAATTCCACCATTATTATAAATAATATAAACCAAATTGTTTACGACATTTATTCTAAATTACTACTTAGTACCATCTTTTATATACACTAATAGCGATTAACAGTACTATGCATATATTTGTAAAATTTTAATTACGACAATAAACATAATGCAAAATGGACTGAAAATCTCAAATAAAAAATATACATATGTGTTGGGACATTATTACACACAGCGCCATCTAGTTCCGCGGTTAGCTACGAAGGAAGCTTGAGTTACGGATATAAACACCCATGACTGGAGTATAAACATCCGAGTTTAACAAATTAATGCCCCCAGCGGGACTCGAACCCGCAACCGCTGGCGCAAGAAAGTAGTGTCACAAACTGCGCTAAACCATAATACAAAAAATAAGTAGGTAATATACGACTACACATAACATTTACACACCATTTCGTCGAATTATGTCCCCTCAAGACATGTTTTAGTCGTAATCCCAAAAGACGTACGCTCTGAATAAAGTTTTCTAGTTTACAGTCAAATCTAACGCTCATCTGATCCAGAACCATGAGTCTGCCATTAATATTTATACAATTCCCGACAGAATGTTTTGAAAGCTTATTTAAATTCGTTCTTGGCCCTACTTAAAAGCAAACGCGACCTAAAAATTTGGGCGTCACTTAAAATTTCATCAATGGACATCTGAAGTGACAAAGTGGAAATAGATTGAGTGTCCGATGATAAATTCATGAAAGTATATTTCTGAACGTTTGTCAACTACGTGATTGTACTGACAATTGATCAACGTCACGGTAACATATTTTTAGTGAGAAAAAATGTAATAAATCAAGAATTGGAAAGCACCAAAAGTAAATAATAAATAACTTACACGAATGATAAATTAAAATAACAGTAGCTATACTTGTTTAATACTAGTGGAATTTTCCAAATAAAACTTACTTATATTACTTAGTTCAAAATTTTATATTTATTTTTTGGCCGTATGATCAAAGTGTAAAAGCGTTTTCATGTTGCTAAGTATAATATATTGGTAGCCTATTAATTGTTGGTTGAAATGTATACTCCTCATACGATAATTAAATCTAGACTTATTAAAACCACATAAATAAAGCGCTTTAACTGTCAAAAAAATAAAAGCTCTGCTATAAAAAGCTTATAGTAAAATAAAAGCTTTATAAAGCACACAATTCCATAATAATAACAATGACACTATACATGCGAATATTACTCGAAAATCCTGAAGGATCCTAAGAGCTCTTACTCAGTATTCACTAACGAGATGAACCTCACATTTTGATAAATCTTTCGGTCAGCAGACGTGAATAGTCAGATCGTATGTGGTTTGTAAAAGCCATTGTTATAACATGATTGTGTAACCGTCTCGAGTGTAACGTGTCAAGTGCTTAGAATCCAACGGGAATACTTTTCTAGAATTGTTGAATTCTCCAACTTGAATCTTTCCTTAGCGAGGTCCGCCCGACTGTCCACTTCGGTCTTTTATTTGTGAAATAAAATGTTTTCATCAGTTTCCTCGAGCGAATCTAACTTTTCGAGTGATCTTTTTATAAAAAAGCTTAAGTGTTATTTTAGTACCATTCATAATGATCCTTTAAGTATATTAAATGTTCCACAGATACATTAAGTTTACTATTTTGTGTAAGCAAATATTTGTAAAATATTTATTTGTGAAGTATACATTTCAAAGTACTTCTAGTTCTTGAGCTTATATTGAAATTACAGTATGAAGCCAAAACACGAAGTAATATTCAGGTATATAATGCTCCTACTTCGTTTAATATAAAACAAGTTATGTCGGTAATATTTCCTTAACAGTATATTTCAGTATACATTGCCGATGTTACATTTTGTGTTTTACAACTTGGATTTAAAACAGGCAATGTGCGAGAAAATTTAACGATGGATATAGCGTAGGGAATTTCGTGGTAAGAGCTGGGGTTAAGATTACAACGCCCGTTGTCGGAGATAAGGCATGCATATGAACCCTTGAAACTACGAGTGTGAATCACTGTTAGAGATTGTGAGAACGCAGGCAGAACGAAGATGAATAATGGGGAACGTGGTACGAGAACATTCATTTGTAATAAAATTACGTTGAACAATAGAAAAGAGATTTTCAAAGCTTTAATAAATTATAAAGTAAAAGGTAGTTAGTAGATCTATAAACGATGCTATAGAAATGCGAGCTGGCTCTGATTTTCTTAACAACAGGATGTAAATAAATTATTAGATAAGTAAAAAGAAGAACGAGTTCCTCTTCTGATCTTTCTCTGAAGTCTCTTAAATTTAAGGCATAAATGTAAGATTTAGATTCAAAATATAATAATACTTCTATATTCTAAACCTAAAAAAACTAAACCCAATAAAATTAAATATAACAAAAATAATGCTTACAATGAATGTATTTTTGGTTAAAAGATCAGATTTCGTAAAAAATAATACAATTAGATTAAAATAATAAGTATGTATATTCCAATAAACTATTTAAGGTAATACTTATGTTTTCAACTTATAGTACTGGTAACTAGTACTGGTTGCAATGTAGTCATTTTTTACTTCGAAGTGTCAAGTATTAAAGTTCACGTACAATCGCGATACATGCAAGGAAAGGTTCTTTTCAGGTACCGAGCACTCTATTCCACGAGCCCTATCACTTCACTTGTACTTCTTCGTCCTTAAGCATAGGTTTTAAACGTGCTATTATGATGTAAAGACGTTCAACATTTGTATTCACGAATTAATATTACAGTATTAATACGTAGATATGAATGTTATATAAATTAAACCAGTACATATAATTTTTTTATAAAAATTTTTGCACTTTATTTTTATGTAGTGTCTCGTCTTTAATTTCATATTAACTGCTTTTCACTAAATTCATATGATTCTGTTCTAAACTATATGTGGTACTTACATAAAAAACATTTTTTTAATTTTTTGTTCGTCGGTCTATATCTCTACCTATCTGGCTGTCTGTTTGTTTCGACTAATCTCTGAAACAGCTGGACCGATTTTGATGGGACTTTCACTAGCAGATAGCTAATGTTATAAGTTGTAACTTATGCTAAAAGTATTTGACTTAGAAAATAATTAAAAACCATTTGGCTAACCATTACGCCCGTTTGCGGGTTTGCTAGTAGAAAATGAAAAAACTACACGAATACTCAATTGTATATATTTAAGTCAACGTCTCAAGTGAAAGTTACATAGTATAATAAATATTGAAAAACAAACTTTTAGGGGAAATAGAAAGTTAGGTAAGTGATTTTTGCGACATTCTTATATAATAAAAATAACTTGCTCCAAATACCAACATAGCTGTCTTGGAGTCATATTATTTTTTAATTTGATTCAGTAACCCTAGCAAACCCTCCGATGTTATTTATATTTCATTCCATCTACCGAGTAAAGGGCGGATAGTAAAGTTAACCATGATATAGAGTATCTGTAGGGCGTTTCTATGGTAAATTAAACTCAATAAGTCGAAATTACATTTACTTTCCATTATCAGGTATTCAATCTACTTTAAATGAAAATAAGCTACAATATATTTAATTTTATATGAAACTATTATAGTATATAATTATTGATTTTTATATATAACTACGCATTTTTTTCTTTATACATACTGGCATTATAATAGTAACAACATACGAGTAGTTAATAATATAAAGTAAGTTAGTTAGTTAGTATAAAAAAACAAAAATACCTATTTGTAACAAACAAATTTGATACTTCAAAATATGTTTATATGGACTATAATAATTACAATTTAAATGGAAAAGTGCACTGGAAAAGCTTTACTTACTGAAATGCGGAATTACTATTACATGTTTAACTTTTGGTTGAGTTCTTGATATATCCTGATTTTGTTTCATAAATAATAATAAATAAATATGTTGGGACATTATTACAACAGCATCATCTAGTTCCGTGGTAAGCTACGAGGCTTGTGTTACGGATACCAGATAGATGATATACTACACATATATATTTTTTTTAAATACATACATATTATTGATAAAAACACCTATGACTAGAGTACAAGCATTCGTGCTCAACAAATGAATGCCCCCAGCGGGACTCGAACCCGCGACCGCTGACGCAGAAAGTACCAACTGAGCCAAACGTCTCGTTTTACATCATTATGATATTATTAGTGGCCAATGACCATAATAATTTGCAAAAGAATCCAAATCAATTTAAAAACGTGTACATAAATTAATCTTAGCAGATCTAAACACAGGAATGGGCCAGTTTACAAATAAATGATCGTTTATCCATTTACAATAGAATTAACCGGATATTGAATTTGATTTGAGTATATTTCCTTAGGAACCACAGATCGATGCTAATCAAATTTGGTTTGTAAAGCAGTAAGTAGGTCAGAACGAATTAGGGAACTAGTTTCCTAAAAGCTCATGCCGTTACAAAACCCGATGGGCATGGAACTTCAATTGTGTTAGGAATTAGATATGCTAACTTTAGACCCTTGTTCTTTGTGGAGTATATTAAAATATTGATATTACTACTGCTACTTAGTTTTAGTATTTATTTTGTAATTTAAAGATCAAGCATACATAGGGACAGACAGACAGCGGAAGCGACTTTGTTTTATACTATGTAGTGACGTCGGTAGTGAGAGTAATATAATAAATCAGTCGTTATCCAGAATTCCTTTCAATTTGACTTCGTTAACCATTATATATTGAATAAAATAGAAATAATTGTGCTTTTTCTTATATAAACTTAAAGTTCAAAGCTTTTATTCGTATTTACATGAGTAAAAGCGTAATTTATTTAAAAATAATTATTGCTTTATAACAACACTGTAAATATACTACAATATACTTATAATTTAGTTTTAAGCCTTGCAAATCTATCTCCACTTTACTAAGAGCCCGCAGTATAAAGGTCGCGATATATTATTTCCCTGCGGAAGACCCGGTTTGCCCCTGAGCGATTAATAACCGGTTTTCTTTGCCAGGCTACATGCATCTGACAGTAACGATCGCAGTTTTACTCTGTCATTTATCCTGTCGGCCTTTATTATTTAAATTTCGACCCAATTTTTAGGTAAATTTAAATTTTTAACGTAGTTCCCTTTTCCACGCATCAATTAACTGAATCATGCAAATAAGCATTTTTAACTTACAACGCTGATTTTGTTTGATGATTTCTTTCCTTTGTATTGTTTTGAGGGTTATTAGTTCTTTGTTGAATCATGATCACATTTTATCATCATTATATGACTTCAAAATATGGATACTAGTAGAACCCGCGGCTACGCTCGCGTTAAATCTAGGGACAAGCCCGAGCAAAGGGTTCCGCTAGTTATACATATAAACCTTCCTCTTTAATCACTCTCTCTATTAAAATAAACCGTATCAAAATCCATTGCGTAGTCTTAAAGGGACAGACAGACAACGGAAAACTACTTTGTTTTATACTATGTAGTGATCATATTATGATAAGTCGCTGTAATTACTTGGTATATGACTTCATAAGATAATGGTAATGAGTTTATTCTTATAATCAAAAAATCCCTCGGGAACCGTATTTTTTTTCGGGATAAAAGTAATCTATGTATTATTCAAGACTATAATCTAACTCTACGCCACATTTAATACAGTTCAGCCGTTCTGACGTGGTTGAATAACAAATATCCATTAAAAATTTCCCATTATTAATATTTATGAAATAAATGAAAGAATTTTGAGTTAAAATAAATATATTGCTATACTGATTTTGCGAAATTTCTGTGTCACTTTCATTTTGACGACACGATTAGCGCAGTTTGTAGTGACCCTACTTTCTTGCGCCAGTGGTCGCGGGTTCGAGTCCCGCTGGGGGCATTCATTTGTTGAACTCGAATGTTTGTACTCCAGTCATGGGTGTTTATATTTATAATATGTATGTATTTAAACTTATATAATATGTAGTATATCAACTATCTGGTATCCGTAACACAAGCTTCGTAGCTTACCACGGAACTAGATGGCGCTGTGTAATAATGTCCCAATATATTTATTTGTTATTTATTTAATTGTTGACTTAGTATCCATGTAGAGTTTACAAGTTTAAGACGTCTTTAACGTCTCACCGTCTTTATTAAATTATTGCAGAGAAAAAAGAAAATTATTTTTTTAATTTTTCCTACAAGTTAAATTACAAATTACAATTATTATTGTACAATTCAAGTAACCTGGAGGCATTCACTTCATTAACAATCCCTCTTCTCTTTCTCTTTATCATGTTATTATACAATTAATTAAATAATAATACCCAATCAAAAAAACCTTTCGTTTTTGCTTTTAGAACACTCAACATTAACCTTATCCATGGAGAATAGATTCCCTTAGGCGAAGATATCGCGTTACTAAAAAAATACACCTATATTAAGAACACTTATTTTTGTTTGTTTTAAAGATAATACGTAATTAGTACATCATTTGCAGGAAACAAAATATCAGTTTCATTTTACTTAGTTACTACGTCTACGCCTTTCCCGCGGCTCCGCTCGCCTTCTAAAGGCTCAAAATCAAATGAAATATTTTTCTTCCGTTTTAGCAACATTTTTCATTGATGCTCCGCTCCTATTAGTCGTAGCGTGATGTAATATAGCCTATAGCCTTACTCGATAAACGGACTATACAACACATGAATAATTTTTCAATTCGGACCAGTAGTTCCTGAGATTAGCGCGTTCAACCAAACAAACAAACATCAGGTTTATAATATTTAGTATAGATTATGTAAAACCAAATACACATATAACTAAACAAATTTATACATTAAATAGTTTTTTTGACAATCTTATTGAAATAGTTATTATTAGCGATACAGAGGCGCAATCTATAGTTATTATAATTATTGTTGTCACGGTCACTGACGTTGAAACTACTATACATATTTTAATGGAATTTGCTATGACGATAGCTGGTTGTTCAGTTTAACGTGTAGAATACTTTTAACTGCGGTAAATATATTATTTCTAAGAAACTGCAGTCTACTGTGTAGATACACAGTTATGATTTTTATTTGTTCGGGCGGTTTTGTTTTTCTTTTCATTTTGTGCTGTTTTTTTATCTTTAATTTAGTTATTTGTTTTGTTTTACTCTACCTACCTACTACCAACTATCAACCGGTTCTCTACTATCAACTCTATCAGTGGGTGATAGAGTTGATAGTAGAGAACGCCTTTTTAAATTACATGTTGAGCTAGCTTGTAAGTGTGATGTACAGTGTAATACTTTTTAAATTTGTTTTATATTTTTAGTTTTATATCACATTGGATTGCGTTGGCTTGCCTAATAAATAAATTTATAAAAATATATACTAAAACTTAAATTGTACCTAAAGACGAACGCGAGTGAAGTAGGGGTGAAAGGTTAGTTATTATACCTATTAGTATATATGAATAAAAGAGCGTTTTATAATAATTATGACAAAATAGACGCTTTTTCTGTACACCGTAGATATTAAAGGGACGAAGCACACAAGTAATCTCCACTCCATAATGAATGTTGTTTCCTTATCGCTTTATTATCCCCTGCCTTATATCTCATTTGCGTCGCCGAAACAAAATTTGGAAGAACAATATTTAATATTCAGAAGAAAGATAATTATAATTATTCTTGTATGGAATATTTATTATTTACGTAATTACTTTTATATGAAACTAGGGACTTATCCTTGCTTTGCTCGATTTTGTTTACAATTTGTTGTTTTACTCGCAAATCTAATTATTTTACGTATATTAAAATAGCATAAGTTACTTCTTATAACATAAATATATATCTTATAATAGAATAGTACTGGTTATAAATAACCTGCCAGAGGAATTCCCGTGAAAATACGTCCAGTCGTTTAGGAGATTAAATATTTTTTAATGTGTTTTGTTACAAGTACAAACAATCGTGCTAAATAAATGAATTCTCCCAGCGGGTCTCGAACCAGCGACCGCTTTCACAGAAAGTAGTGTCATTACCAATTGAGCCAACGTGTCGTCCAGTAGATATAGTATAGATATTTCAAGCAGTGTAGATTGCGTGGTTAAGAAGTAAACGGAGAAACAGAAAGAAGTAAGTAGTGAATTTTTTTTAAACTATGTAAATATGTATGGACATTGGAAATCCCAGTTATTTATTACCTATTTGAAGAATTAAAAAAGACTTTATGAGTTCTTGGTACATTCCATGACATATATCATTTTCAATAGTGAAAATGTTATAATGAACAGTTTGATAAAACTTTATTATATTTATGTACACTTACAATTTTATTAATAATCGCGGAAGAAGAAAAGCATCCATATAATTTTAGCTCCATTAATTAAATTGTCGGAGCAACATATTTTGCGAACAATCATTGCAAGCAAGTTGCTGTACTAACAACTGATTTATTGGAGGAAAAACTGAAAAATTAATAAAATAACCAGGGTCAAGCGGCAAAAGATTTACGAGTAAACTTATAAAAGTTTAACTTCGGAGGCTGAATTTCTGTAAATCGAAGTACTTCAGTATAACAACGGTATCCAATAGCGAAACTGCTCTATTGGATTTATTAAATTTAAAACTATTTGTGGGATCTCGAATAGTTTGGTTTGTTGAAAAGTCCACGGACCAGTTTGAATTTATTTGATAATATACCGATTGAAAGTATTGCAATATCATTTACTTCGTAATTCATTGGAAATCTATCGGTATTTTTAATATAAAGCAATGAAATTGCGGTTATATTTCCTTCTTTTTTACACTGATATACCATAATATATAGTTTTTTTGCAACTAAGGACTTACTCTAGCTTCTCTTGGGTGCGACTTTAGATATGCTTTAACTTTATGAGCAATAAAAGTAGCCTGAGATACTTCACAAACTGTTATAATTATATAATCTTTCACTAATTATAGTGAAAGTACGGTTAAAATCAGCCGTGTTTAAGAGAGTCGGAACAAAAAGACAGACAATTTTTTCAAAAATAAATAAATCTTTTCATAATATGAAGTTAATTTCGTAAACTTATTATTTTGATATTACAAAGGAAACTTTGGATGGAAAAGGGATGAAGATGCTGTATTTAATGCTCAATCTGACGTACTCGTACCTCGTACATAAGAAGACAACTGATATTACAAGACATTAGACATGAACCAGAAGCATTTCTATGCCTATGATTTATAATTTTTCTACACTTTTAAGAGGTTTTATAATATTAACAAGTAATATATTCTTGAAACAGAAACTAAACATAAAATCTTGAATTGTTTAACAATACGGTTAAGTTATTGTAAAATAAAATGATTTCATTTTAATTAATTAAAGCGAGAGAAACAAAGTAGCGCTTTACTACACAAAAATATCGTTTTTTCTGCGATGAAAACGAGCGTCGAATGTAGGTCATCCCGTACTGAAGTAACTTACAAAGATGTTAGGATCTGGCCCAAGTTAGAAGATATTGTGTCCCAGATTTTACATTTATTATTATATATTTTAATTAAAATTATTGCCTAGAGTAAATTGCTTAGAAATAAGGCTAAAACTAATGAATACCTATTTCAATTTAAAACTGTTTAGTGTAAACAAAAGTTAAAACATTACTTTTAACGGTGTATCTAAATTAACTCTATATAAATTAAGAGAGGTATAGTAAAAAAAAATAGTTTATGTCAGTTAGAAGTAATGGGATTGGACTTCAGCAGAAGTCGATTCATAAAAATTCGAATAAAAGACTCTTTTATTAATATTTCTGTTACTTGAGAAGCAAGTTTACTATTACACTTAACTTCATGTAGGTACTCCATTTGTTTTTAATTTTCATAATGTATCGCATTATAATGTTTACTTCATTTTGAAATGGAACTGTTAACCAACAACAATTAATCAACAAGCTTTTTATTTTTTGGACTCTCTGTTTGACTTGTTTTTATCATATTTAAATCCCGATATTTCAATAATTTTCAGTAAACGTAGAAACCGAAGTGACTTAAAAACAAACAAGTAGGTAATATGATGATATGATAAAACATTCTCTTATAACTTAAATCTCAGAACAAAAACTACGCGCCATGTAATTTTCTTGTGATCTAGAAATGTTCGTTCCGTTTGCATTTGACTTTGTTATTATCTATTTGCACTTTTACCTAATTACGTTTACTTATATTTCGACTTCTAAAAATTAAAGAAAACCAAACAAACTGTTATATTGGAACAACTGCCCTATCTAACATTATTTCATTTACTATTATGAGTATTATGTATAAAATATTTAAACATTACAAAACAAGCAAGTAAAATCGCTCTCAAATAATAATAAACACCTTTGATTTTGCTACATCTATACATAAATAGAGTTAAAGTATCTTTTTTTAAATTCAAATAAACAGATTTTAATTAAACGCATATTATGAAGTATTTCATACGGTGATAGCATACAAAAAAAAATAGAAAATTTTTGTCTCACTGCCTGTCTGTCTGTTTGTTCCGGCTAATCTCTAAAACGGCTAGACCGATTATTACGGTATTTTCACTAAAAGTTATTCAATTTTATAAGGAGTAACGTTGGCAACTTTTATTTTAAAAAATATATTTATTTTTATTAGCGGAACCGGTGATTTCGCTCGCGCATGGGACGAACCCGAGCGAAACGAGGGTGAGTCGCTTGTTTTGAATAAAACATTTGTTGAGAACCATTGCTTACAAATTAGTAAAGCGTTATAAAAGTCAGTAGGTATAAAATAACACGAAACAATACTATTTTCTTAATATTAAACATTTTTGCAGCAAAATCATTGTAATTTGTATAAATACGAGTAGAATGTTTGTGTTTTTAACACATTAGAAAATTTAGAAATTTTTAATAATGTAAAAATGACGATTCAAAAGAGCTTGTAAAAGTCTATTTGAATAAAGAATATTTTGATTTGATTTGATTTGATCTTTCTCTGTGCCAATGTTGAACCTTAAACCTTCATTGCATCATTCACTTTTATAACCACTGCGCCATAACATATAAGTTGTCATCGCATCAAGCAATTGCCGAAAAGAAGAACTTTATTATTTTAAATAATTCAAGGCATTATCACTAAGCAATTTGTTTTGACCTATGAAAGGCTGACATTAGCACGCTACATTAGAGTAGGTGAATAATTCATTATTAAAATACTCTTTTGATTTTCACTAAAATATTATATCAGCGGGTGTTTTTCGACATTTTGTTTAAAAAAATATTTTTTTCCTTAAGAATATACAGGTTATTAAAACAGAAAAATTTTTATTTGTAAGATTTTACAAGTGATTCTTGGATTCCTTTGGTATCGTTTGTTAAAAATTAGCCTATTTTATTCCCTAACTTGTAATTTATTTGGAAGCAAAAAATCTCATCGGTCCATTACTTCCTTGCTCCTTGAAAGGAGGCTAAACCAACCAACGCAACTTCACGTTATATTTTCTTAGGTTTACGAATATTTGACATTGATATAAAATTATTTTTACACATTTTTTTTGCTTTTTATCATGTACTAGTAATTTTAATAAAAAAAGTATAAAAGAAATTCATACAAGCTTAAAACGAAACCGAGGGTCAAAACGAGTGAATAATTTAAAGACCTAATTTATAACCCTATAAATTGGTAGTGTATGTTTTTTGTATGTGCTAATCTCAGTAACAACAATTTTAATTTGAAAAATTCTTTTTCATTACATTACATGTTTATTGAGAAAGACTAGCTGTTGTCATCATTATAACTTAATGTATACTATGTGGTGGACTATAGCTTGATATCCCTTGTAATAAAATAATTGAATGCTATATTATAATCTACTAGCGACTCGCCTTCGCTTCGCTCGGGCTCTTCCCTAGATGTAGCACAGGCAAAACCGCGGGATCCGCTAGTTATGCATATAAATTTTCCTCTTGAATCACTCTATCTATTAAAAAAAAACCGCATCATAATCCGTTGCGTAGTTTTAAAGATTTAAGCATACATAGGGATATAGGGACAGAGAAAGCGACTTTGTTTTATAATATGTAGTGTTTCCATACTGACCGTTAACACTTATCCAGGGAAGAACTCAAGCGAAGTAAGAACAAATCGCTAGTTAAAGATAAGTATCTCTCGTACAAATCATGCCAATAGTCAATCCAATCTAAATCATTGCAAATTGCACTTTGAAAGTCTGCACTACATTTGAATTTGAAACAAAGATTCATCATTTGCATGATATTGCCTGCATTTACTTATGATGAACCAAATGGATATGTTACATGATAATGTGCATACAATATTATGCTCTATTCGATCTAATATGCATAGAAATTGAGTCGATAGTCGCTTTTATGGTTTAAACTTATGCATTTGTAGATTTCTTTATAGAAAGTTTGTTTAACAAACAAATTTATTTATTTAACTCTACCTTTACTGCTTTTATTGTTGTCTAATACAACAAAAGGAAAATGAGTTTCTGGATAGCATTGAAGGGTTATTTAAACGATACAAATAACGCTATATAGTTGTGAGAAGCTTACAAATGTTATAGAATGGACTCTTAAAATTGCTTTTCTGTTTTGCCTGCAGCAGATATCGTGTAAGTCATTTTATTTATAATACACTTTATTCGAACTAGCTGACACGTGCCCACTTCGTTGGGCATAATGTTAATAATCCTTTTTTAGTGCAGAGCGTTTAAATAATTTAATTTTTTTTATTAATATTAAAAATTAAAAATTAAGTTATCTATACTAATATTAAAAAAACTACTTTTTGTAACTTAAATATAAAAGTTATGCTGTGGTTGACTTTTTTGTAGGCATTTTCAAGCTCCACATCTTTTCTCTAGAACTCAAAAATATATCTTTCATAGTTAAGGCAGCGTTTGTAAGAAACGCTTTCATTCGACCGTTTTTTCTCCGATTCACTTTGCAAAACGGACTACCACGTAAAAGCCTTTTTATTTTTCGGTTTTTTATATAACCCATGACACTCAGCAATAATGTGGCTTTCTATTGGTGAAAGAATTTTTAAAATTGGTTCAGTAGATCCCGAGATTACCCCTTACAATTTAAAAAACACACAAACTTTACTTCTTTATAATATTAGTATAGACTAGTATAGAAGTATAGATAAGGTTAGCTTCAAGAAATAGATTCATTATCTATGCATATAATAACATTCTAAGTGTAAAATGTACGTTAAATAATTTTTGGAACATCTTACTTTATTGGTTAACTAGCGCCTCATCCTTGCTCGGGTTCGTCCATAAATAACTTCAATAACAATAACTTTTTGGAACTAAGTTTCAATTTGCATTGTATTGATTTTATGATTCCTTAGTTTTCGTGATATTTTCTATGAGCCATGGGTAGAAAGACAGTAAAAAGAACTTCATATCTAACAAGTTTCCACTACATGACTCATTTTTTGAAATTAATAGTCTACATACGAGTACATTATTTACTTTCACTAGTAGCATGGTCAGACCATTTTAAAGGTACTGACTATAGTTAATGACAATATTTTTACCATTTTAAATGGTATATTTATCATATTTTTTCTTAAATCTTAAAATCTTAAATTTTTAAGTACTTTTATGAGTAAAACAGTGCATATTTGAATATATAATGTACAACCATATATATATTATGTAGAAACCTATATGTAAATTCAAATTTTATATTCGTACATAGATCTGACCTTATTCCGATATCAAATGTCAGATTTACTAAGAAGTGGGTATGTGAACTGTAACATTTATAGGCTAGAAGGTGTGCTACGACGAAAGTTACGAGTCACCTGTCAATAAACTTAAAGTAGTAAAATAACAGAGCTTTTGAATAGTTTAGAGTTAATATAAATAAAAGCTTACATCTTTTATCATATTAAAATAATATAATAAGATTTATATTCACATAATATTACTTAGAAAATAACGAAATCATTATCAGGACTTTAGCTTTATTCAAAAAACCAGAGGGCTTATATGAGATTAGGTATCTGAAGTGATAATTTTATTTGATTTTCAACCGACTTCAAAAGAAGGCGGTTCTTAATTCGTCTATATTTTTTTTTTATTTTTATGTGAGTTTTGACTATCTCTATATAATTGTTATTTTATTAGTGATGTGTCAAACTATAATTAATTATTGACGTGACATGTACAGGTATGTCACATCAATAATTTTTGTATAGTCATACAGATAAATAATAAGTGAATATCTCTTTTTAAACCGAGCAATTCTCAATCTTCACTGTGTCTTTTCCATTCTACTCGACATTGGCGAAGTAATTTGTGCCCAAATGGCACGCCTAAAAGCCACAGAATAAAGAACATGAACATGATAAATAATAAACAAATAAATATGTCCGGAGTATAAAACACAGCGTCGTCTAGTTCCATGGTGTAAGCCACGACTTGATTACAAACATGAATACCCCCAAAGAGACTCAAATTCGCGACCGCCGTCGTAGCAATCGATATATAGTATAGAATCATATCTACAACTAAAAACTTTCTTATTATTAATAACAGTCTAATTACTATTAATGTTGTACGTGTAATTTAAAAACAAAGTAACATTATATTATTGTCAGATATTGGAATTTAGTGTAGTGATAAAAAGCGCAAATAAAGCCGCAATATTAGACAAAAGATTGAACGACCGGCCCGGGGCTTGTCGCTTCTCAAATATCGAAAAGGAGCTCGTTAAATTCATCGAGCGAATGTCCTCGACAACAAAGTTAGCGATTTTCCAACTGTTACACATCGGAACTCAGTAATAGTGATTGAAGAATCAAATTATTTTCACGATCATTTTTTATGGGAATTTGTATTTTATTTCCTTATTTACTACTCATTCTGTTTTACCTGGTAGTATGGATTTCTTAGAGAGAATATATTTTCGTCCAATGAAAAGTATCCTATAATCTATATGTTCAACCGAATAATCATGTTTCATGTTCTTTATTCTGTGGCTTCTAGCAAGCCATTTGGGCACAAATTACTTCGCCAATGTCTAGTACAATGAAAATACCAATGTCATCACTATCAGTCCAGTGATTTTCTCATAATGCGGTCACAGACAAAAAGTCAGACAAAAATATAACTTTATTTGGCCTTTGAATTGATAACAATGTCTGTTTCAATAAGATTGTCAAATAAATAATTTAATTTTAACACATTCGACTCAGAATTATACATGTGTAGATAGATAGACATTGTGTTTTAGGTAAGGATGTTGAAAACGAAAAATTTATTGTACTTTTCTTTCAGATATTGTTAGAAAACTATGATTTTTTATTTCACAAATAAAATATATATTATATACTAATACTAATATTTTGAATATTATTGAAGACAATATTTTTACAATAATTTATCTCTACACTAAAATTATACGTATGTAAGAACTATAAATAAGAAGTCTTTATGATTTTTTTACTCTTGAGCATTTTTCTTATCAAAGTAATCGAACGTTTTATTCATTTTGTCCACAATAGAACTAAATCTTCGAATTGGTTATTTTTGTGCTCTCAGCTTCGTCGGAAAGTATTTTATTATATGCAGATTGAATAGATATTAGATTACTTGAATCACTTTATATCAAATATTCATGAATAAAATTCAATAAATAAAATATAAGGTTTTTAAACTATACACCTTCAATTTCGATAGAAAACGTATTGAAATCTCATCTTGTTTTTCAATTTAGACGCGACTCAGTTTTCACCTTTTCTAGATTGGAAAAAGTATTTATTTATTTCATTCTATTTTATTGACGACTCGTTTGGCGCAGTTGGTAGTGACCCTGCTTTCTGCGCCAGCGGTTGCGGGTCGAGTCCCGCTGGGGGCATTCATTTGTTGAGCACGAATGTTTGTTCTCCAGTCGTGGGTGTTTACTGTTTATATTTATAATATGTATGTATTTAAAAGTTATATATGTAGTATATCAAATATCTGGTATCCGTAACACAAGCATCGTAGCTTACCACAGAACTGGATGGCGCTGTTATAAGAATGTCCCAATATATTTATTTATTAATTTTATTTTATATAATAAATAATGATATATAATAAATATGTTGGAACATATTTATTATATAATATACTTAAAGAAAATCCAATAAAATTTTAACAACTATCTATAAGCATACTACTAAGATAATAATAAAATTACGAAGCAAAAGAGTATGTAGAGATTGTACTTCTTGGAACTCTATTCTTACTAACCCCGTTAGAGCCATGGAGTCATTATGCTGAAATAGTAGCGCTATAACACATAAATTAAGACTTTTATACTTTTCATAGTGTTAAGAAAAGTTAAAAATATTTTTTTTTTCTCAAAATTAAGTATAAATAAAACTCTAAAAAAATGAGGCTATGGCAACGCAGTCGCTTATATAACCGAGTAAAGCGGGTTCGAATCCCAGGTCTGTCCCTCTCATATTTTCATGTGCAAACAACAATATGATTATTATTTATTTTACGATGAAGGAAATCATCGTAAAATAAATGATACAACCTGCATGTTTGAGAAACCCTTATAAGTTTTTGACAGATACGTGAAGTTTGCTAATCAACACTTAGGGAAGTGGACAACGGTCTGATTCCCTTTGTATTAATGGGAGGCTCGTACCCAGCAGTGAGATTAAAAAACGGCTAAACACATACACACATACATACATACATACATACATACATACATACATACATACATACATACATACATACATACATACATACATACATACATACATACATACATACATACATACATACATACATACATACATACATACATACATACATACATACATACATACATACATACATACATACATACAAAACTCTGAATTAAATCCTACTAATACTCCTATGTATACATTTTCATCTAATTTTCTACAACGGAATAAAAAACATTTTCATTTTTCACTATCAAGTAAGTTCATGTCATACACGAATAAAATCAAACCGGAATTACGTCTAAAGATAAAAATACACCACCATTTTAAAACGCACCGTTCCAAGTAACGTTTAAAAGCTTAGGCCTATTTAAATAAGTCTTAACGTCTACCTTGAATTCACAATTACTTCATACATTTGATATCGCGTGAGAACGTTTTATAAGATTAAATAGAATTAGTTACTTATGTAAGGACTTAACAGTTTAATGTTAGACTAGTTATTGCGTGTGGTTTTGCTTTTGTTTATTTTAATTTATTTTATAATCTACATAACTTGACTTCTACTTTCCATTTCTAACTGAAATTGTAAGTTAACCCTCGAAACATTCTGAAAATTCAATTTTATATGATATTCAAATATAAATACGCAGACGCTATAGATAGAACCAGGAATGTTATAGCTGAAAATTAAAGTAAATTATTAGCCCTTAATAATAATAATCTGGTCTTCTGTCTATCCTGATTGATCTGATCTATACAAACAAAATATATTATAATGTATTATATAAATGTATAATGCCGAAGCTAATGGCGTAATAAAATAAAAACTTTATTTTTTCATTCGACGACACGCGTGGCGCAGTTTGTAGTGACCCCACTTGCTGCGCAAGCGGTCGCGGGTTCGAGTCCCGCTGGGGGCACACATTTGTTGAGCACGAATGTTTGTACTCCAACCTTATATCAACCTTCTAGTATCCATAACACAAGGCTCGTACCTTACCGTGTAACTAGATAGTGTTGTGTGTAAATGTCTCAACATATTTATTTATTCACAATGCATTATTCTTCACTTCACAGTATTGCTATTATGAAGTAAAGTTTTGGGCATGCAACATATTTCAAAGCTCAGTGAAGCAATCTCGATTTGGTCATAGAGAGTTGGCGTACATATATAGGTACATTCGCTTTCACAAGAGTCTATTGGAATTTCTGAAATATTTTGGTATGAAACTGTTGATTGCAGTCTACTAATAAACTGAATGACTTCACTGAGTTCTTACTAATAAAGAATCTTTTAAAATGCAAAATATATTAAAATTTGAACTCATTCGTTGAATATTCGTAGAAATTATTTTAGTATCTTTTTTGTTAAAAATTCATTCATTTACAAATGAGTCACTATATAAGCTAAATAGTAGATGTGAAAGTTTATATAGTCGTTCATCATTATTAGTGCAGCAATATATAAATAATGTTAATGGTTAGTTACTGGTAAATCGCACCAGATCCTACTAATACTAAAAATGTAAAGAGCACGAAGACAGATTATAGACTGAAATAATACAAAGGTTACGTTTAAGGAACATTAGATAAGAGAGAAATAAGTACTGAACTGAAAAAATGATAAAGTCTTGTATTTGGCTATTTTTATACAGGCTACTGTATTAATACACACAAGCTTTCGTCGATCCTTAAACGATTAGGGAATTCAAACGTCTTATAATATATTATATAAGAGGTACAAAAACTAAAATACTTCGATTTTCTTCGTTACTCGTCGGCAAGTACATCAATCTACGTGACGATAGTCTCTGGGGGTTTTAAGCAAGTCATGTGCATTATAAGGTTAAGAGATCGGTGGGAAAAGTATTTTCATTTTTCATGTCTATATCTGAAAGTTTTAATGGGCTTCATGACGTAGCTTTTAAGGAACCTTTGTAACGAGGTTAACCAGAACTGTCAACTTTGAGGTTTCAATCTTATGATTCACTACATACAAAGTCCTCCGCCGCGTCTGTTTGTTTGTTCACGATGAACTCAAAAACTACTGCACAGATTTTCATGCTATTTTCGCCAATGGATAGTTTGGTTCTCGAGAAGGGTCTTAGTATATAATTTGTCGGACAGTGGTAGCCCAGCGGTAACGCGTCGCTTGGATAACCGAGTGACGCGGGTTCAAATCCGGGTCTCGCACCTCTGATATTTTTATGTGCGAATCATTTATATCATGATTACCACTTGTCTTTTGGTGAAGGAAAACATCGTGAGGAAACCCGCATGTCTGAGAAAACCTAACAAGTTTTCGAAAGGCATGTGAAGTCCGCCAACTCGCACTAGGCCAGCGCGGTGGACTATGGCCTGATTCCCCTCGTACTGAGGGAGGCCCGTGCCCAGCAGTGGGACGTTAAAAAGGACTGATGATGATGATATAATTTGTCAAGTTTTTGTACATATTTACTAGCGGAATCCGCGGCTTGTTATAAAATGTTAATCTTGTACAGTGAACTATTATTAGTTAGAAGTATGATTTTTCTATGTTTATGTATGTAAATAATGAATGTAGGTTAATGGTTCCTTTACTGAGTATGCATGATGAGTCAGTACTTGTACTTCTCTACTACTTATGACAAGTATTGGAATAAAATGTTATGGTAAGTCGTCGAATGTAGTACTTTTATTCAATATTTTTTTCATTTTATGAACATTTGAGAAACTATTTGCGATTATTGGTAAAGAGTAATAAATATTTACGATATTTTGCGATGTATATTGATAAGGCAAATTTCATAGAGTACCTACAAATCAAAAATACGGTTATTTGTAGTAGTCAAGACTTATTTTTTTATTTAGTTAGCTTAGTATAGGCCCCTTATGAAGTTGTGTATTAGTCCATTTTAGCATAATTAATGTTGAATATATTGGAGTTATATTGTATTTAAATATAATAAAGCCGTTACTGTGATTTAAAAATGGGTCCTTCATTTTAAGATAAAAAAATTAAACAATACAAATACAATGTAAACGTAGTTTATCTCTTTCTAAGTTTTGGTTGTAATATGCTTCGCATGAAAATTTATTCTTTTTAAGATTTTAACATAATCTATATATCTAATATTCATATATAAAAATCAATTGCTGTTCGTAAGTCTTGGTTAAACTCAAAAATGGCTGAACCAATATCATAATATATTTTTTGCTTTGACCCACATCAGTGTCAGTTTAAATATGAATAAGTAGGGAAAACGCATAAAATTCTATAAAATCGAAAAGTTCAGAGCTGTTCATTTTGTATGTACGACGTATATACCTAGGTCGAACGAATCCGAGCAAAGCAAGAGCAAATCGCTAGTATAATTAAAAATCCACTAAAAATATAAACGTTAAAGTAACAGAGGGTTCCTTTCACGTTTATATATTTAGTATTTCTACAGCACTAAAAGATATCGATGAAATTTGAATAGTACACCTATAACTTCGCACCGCTATGGTAGCGCGTCCATGAGCAAAGACTACTAAAACATAATACCTATGCAGCAATATTGATCTACTCTGTACTATGGATAAACTCATTTCTATATATACGAGTACGTTTTTAACTGAACACAATTAATCCAACCCAATTTCCCTAGTTTTTTACACAGCATCCAAAGCTTAAACCAATTTAGATGGCTCTTTGTCGCAAACAGATTACAGTTGTCAAACGTCCGTCTGTCAAACGTGATTATATTGTCCCGTAGGAGATTAATCTTAAAGCAATTTCATAAAAATATCCTTATGAAGTGTACGTGAATAGAACTTATTATAGCCGAAAATAGATTTTTTTACTATTTCGTTTTTGCTTAGAATTTATGGAAATTGTACAATATTTACATGAGAGCAAAGGTTCGCCTGATATTGTTATTACGCTGGAAATCTCCCGTAAGGCAAATACGGGACGTTAAATATTCTTGCATTATCGAATTATTCCCAGTTGAGGAACCAGAGTCAAAAAAGGATGCTTCGAAATCGAAATATGATTTATTGAAAATTCTGGTATTCAAATTTCATTTCAGTTCAAATATGTATATAATATATACTTTTAATGCTTTTTTTGGTTCTAAAGGAGTGTAGCTTTTGACGCCTAAAGTTTATTTTATTAATGGTGTCTACCCACAACAACTATGCAATAAATCTCAAATCAAATCAAAATATTTTTTATTCAAATAGACTTTTACAAGCTCTTTTGAATCGTCATTTTTACATTATTAAAATTAAATGTCAGTCTGTAAGTCATTTTTACATTATTAAAATTAAATGTCAGTCTGTAAGTCTGTGCACTCATCATGCATACTCAGTAAAGGAACCATTAACCTACATTCATTATTTACATATATAAACATAGAAAAATCATACTTCTAACTAATAATAGTTCACTGTACAAGATTAACATTTTATAACAAGACTAGCGTGAGTGAAGCCGCTAGTAAATATATACAAAAACTTGACAAATTATATACTTAAACCTTTCTCGAGAACCACTCTATCCATTGGTTAAACAGCATGAAAATCAGTGCAGTAGTTTTGAGTTAATCGCGAACAAACAGACGCGGTGGAGGACTTTATTTTGTAATGTGTAGTAATTCATAAGATTGCGACCTCAAAGTTGACAGTTCTGGTTAACCTCGTTACAAAGGTACTTTAAAAGCTACGTCATGAAGCCCATTAAAACTTTCAGATAAGCTACCACCGGTTCGGAAAGCTGTTCTGCTGAGAAGAACCGGCGAAAACTCAACAGTTGCTCTTTTCAAAAAAAAATATTTGATAACAATATTGCATTACAATATTTATCTATTTATCCTACGTGAGACACAACCAAACATTAATCCCACACATTTACATCTACTAAGTATTCCGTGATGGTGTAATAAGCCTTATTCAGTAGCGTATTTTTAATTTTAGATTTAAATTGCTTCAAAAGCAAGTTCAATATTGACTGTGGAATTTTATTATACATGCGTACACCTTGCCCCATAAATGACATATTTACTTTTTGTAGGCGAAAACTGCGAATCTAATTTTGTAAAAGTATTAATACCGTTATTTCTACGCATTCAAATAAATATAAATAATAAATATATTGAGATTGTATAGTGTATATTAATGGACACATTCTATTATCCATGGTAAGTTAGCCTTGTGTAACGGTTACCAGAAAGTCGGTATACTACACAATATATATAACTTTAAATACATACATAATATAATAAATTTTAATTCCTATGACTGGAGTAATAAATATTTGTTTCATCACACTAATAAATATTCCCTGGCATAGCAAGTAGTCACTTGTCCTCTAAATAAATTCTTATAAGCTTTACTATTCGAAAAAACACCTAAAAAATTTAATCCTAAAACATCCGAAGTACCTCGACCCCGAACTGTTTTATTATGGGTATAGTTTAAAAATAAAAACTCAAAAAGTTTTGTTTCACGCAAATAAAACCGTCGGAAATTTAACTTCGGTCAGACAACAAACCGGCTTGCTTGCATTTTTTATTCAAAAACCATTGGCAGAGAACTTCTTTGTTACTGTAAAAGGGAGGTCAACTGTCAACATGCCACTAAAAATTCCCTTTCGCGCGTAGATCGGCTGATAGTGGCAAAATGGTTGAGGTGATGTACAAAGAAAAAGCTAAGCTGTTAAATATTTTCAAACATTGTATTTTAACATAAACAGCTTCTAGGAGATGGGATAAGGATATCTGGATTTAAGAGACTTGACATTTAGGTTATCGTGGGTTCGATATTTGTACGATATAAATATTTATAAGGACAAGTTTGGTTCTTGATTAAATATAACGCATACAAAAGGTTATTTGATTAGGTGAAGATAGTAAACGAAGTCTGTGCTTACTATAAGAGGATTAACTTACATTCACTGTCCTCAATATAATTTTCAAAATATTTGTTTTCTAACCTACCCTAGGCTGTTAAAACAAGTTTCTTTCATCCAAAACGACGAACCAACACTGATTTACTACATCATATCAAAAATAAGTAAACTACGTTTAAAAAACCCGACTTTAAAAACTAAAAAGTTTAAAATAACTTAATAAAGATTTAATTTAATACACCTCTTATGCAAACCTAATATCTTTAATATTAATTAATTATTATTATTTGTATGTGCTACCTATTGATAGGTTTGAAGTCGGTGCGAAACCTTAAATAAAATAAAACTTGATTTTTGAAATCGGCTCACATTTGGCGAAGAAATCGGTGAACATATTATATGAAAATTGAGTAAGTTAAAAATAAAAAAAATGTTCATAAGATAAAAACTATTGTATCAAACTATGTTAAATTTTTATGGGACTAAATGACAGCTATTGCCCATCAAACAAAAGAAAAATAACGTAAATCGGATCATAAATCACAGAGTAATCGGTGTATACACATAAAAAATATATACCGATCGAATGGATAACCTCCTCCTCCTTGCGGAAGTCGGTTAAAAATACTCAAACGTTGTTGAAAGCGTCAACAAATTCACCCTTAATTAAATAAACAATTTGCACATATACCGTAGGTATATCTGCAACTTAAATTTCGATTCCCTACTCACGTTAGCGAAAATGACAGGGCATGACTTTGCGATCCGGTAAGTAATTACATACACGTCATATAACGTTGAACATACTTCAGCGGGGCGACAACGTTGACGTGACAAGCGAGACAAATAATTTTTATTTGCCACTCAAATATAAGCGTGGTATTTTTAATTTAAAAAATATATTGTTAAATACCTTATACTTATATAATTTTATCAATTAATTTATTTTTATTGATTTATATATATTAATTATAATATTCGAGACAGCCCAGTGGTAACGCGTTCGCTTGGATAACCGAGTGATGCGGGTTCAAATCTGGGTCTCGCACCTCTGATATTTTCATGTGCGAATCATTTCTATAATGATTACCACTTGTCTTACGGTGAAGGAAAACATCGTGAAGAAACCTGCATATCTGAGAAAACCTAGCAAGTTTTAGACAGACATGTTAAGTTCGCCAACACGCACTAGGCCAGCGCGATTGACTATGGCCTGATTCCCCTCGTACTGAGGAAGGGTGCAGCAGTGGGACGTTAAAAAGGGCTGATGATGATGAAGATATGCATTAATTAATAAATTTTCTATTTAATGACTACAGTAGATTTCGTGTTGGTTTGCTTCTTTATTACAAAAACGTCTACATAAAATATTTGTGTAATCAAACAAGTGCTTTTTTTTAATTTCCAAACCTTATTTCTTATTTTAAAATAATTTTAAAATTAAAACTAAAGTAATACACAATTTTATTTCAAAATAAGAACACAATTCTTACAATGGTCTACAGTGCGCTACGGCGTAGCAGTCTACTTCTGTTATTCGTTGATTTTTATCCGCGGATCTGTGTTGGTTTATTTTTAAAGCAGATAATAATGTACACTTTTTATTATTAATTAGATTTATTAAAATTTTGTAAAATTTTACATTAGTCCCGCTGAGTTTCTTTCGCCAGTTCTTTTCAGGTCAGAGATTTCTTCTTTCCGAACTGGTAGTAGACTCATGCCGTTTAGTAAGAAATTGTAACAATTTTTATGCTCAATAAAATATTTTGATTTGGTTTGATTTGATTTACTTTTATTACGGCCAAAACATATTAAACAATTAGAGATATGTCTCTAACTTAAAAATATCATCTTTTAAGCAAAACTAACTAAATTGTTACAAGAAACGGGTTACTAATACTCTTTTCTACATCCGCCGTATAAATGTAGAGAACTTACGCGAAATAGAGGTGACAAGGAATTCGTACACATATTTCGAAATACACTTGCTTGATGTTTTATGTATTATTTGATGTATTATGTAAAGTTATTATTGTAAATACAAATATCATTAACAAAGTTTTCAATACCATCATAAAACGAAATTACTTTGCATAGATCTATTTGTCTTAATCAATCAACCAAGTAACCAAAATTTTAGATTAACAGTATATTTATGTTCCAACATCTATAGATAGGTTATAACCTACCTTCTAACACAGGGCATCTTGGTCATTAAAAAAAACTAGTTTAGAATTGTTCCAAAACTAAGTAAGATATGGGGACTATACTTCGCATATTATTCAAAGAAGGAAGTAAACTTGAAAATATAAACGTTATTCTGGTAGACTGGAATAAATGTTGGGACATTATTACACACAGCGCTAAGCTACGAACAACTTAGTTCCGTGGTAAGCTACGAAGGAAGCTTGTGTTACGGATACCAGATAGTTGATATACTACATATATAAGTTTAAATACATACATATTATAAATATAAACAGCCATGAATGGGTCCAAACAAGGTTAACAAATGATTGCCCCTAGCGGAACTCCAACCCGCGACCGCTGGCGCAAGAATGTAGGGTCACTACAAACTGCGCCAAACTTGTCATCAAAAATAAGAGGTTTAATGTGTATAAAATTTTGTCCACCAACAATTTGTAAAATTGTGATTTACGAGGTTTTTAATTTCTATTAAAACTGTGATACAAATGGAGATGAATGAGCACAAAATATGCCAGTTGAATTCAAATGGGGTTGTTAAAATATAATGTCTTTGATACCTTAACATCCTTTTTGAACATCGCATTTACAATTTTGATTTTTTTCCTTTATGCTTATTATCTTTATAATTATTATTTAAAGCAAACCTTATAAGGTTTGACTACTTTCTGACTTAACTACTCTCATTATATAAAACTATTTTTGTCCGCGGCATTCCTTGCGTTATGAGTAGAGTGACGTTCAAACACGTCAACGTGTTAGTGTGATAGGTAGTTTACGAGTATGTCCGATCCAAGGATGCACTATATAAATATTTACTTTCACGTTTCTAATATTTGTATATAATATATCAGTCCTAGACTAGTTTTAATTAAACTTTGTATGAAGATAGTTGCGTATGCGTTTTAACATACAGGATATTTTTAACTACGAGAAAAGCAAAAAGCAAAAAGAAAGTTATAGCTTGGCTGTTAGATTTGACATATGATGAAACAGAAAACTTATTAAAATAAATACATAATAATTATAATATTATATGGCTGATACACACACATACACCACACACACATACATCACACACACATACACCACACATACACGCACACACACACACACACACATTATTTTAAGTTATATTAATATGTTTATGTTTTAAAACAAAAATGTATTTGGAAAAATGTATACATAATCCGGAAGTGGGCGTTAATGGCTACGACACAGTTTATAACTAATGTAGCCACTATCGTACATAATTTGCTTATTGTAACAAATGTTTCCAATAAAGATTTTATTATATTATTATATTCATCTCTAAGGAATCTGTACTAATCTTGTAACTTATTTAGGGCTAAACTCGAGCGGACCGTGGAGCGATAAGACGTTAGTAAAATACTATGTATAAAAATTACAAATTAAAAAAATAACAATTATTACATAAGTTGTATAACAATGGAATATATAAATGATCTTTCACCTTTAATAAGAATAGGAAAATATTTTTTGTGAGCTTTGTATGAAAATAATAACGATAATCGCGAACGTACTGTTGTAGGAAACCCTCTTAGCGCAAGGTAAACTCGCACTTGACCTGTTTACTATATACAAAAGTGGTTCTACATTCTATAGAAATTTAATTGTACTGCATAATGAGAATATATAGTATATGGGATTATTTTACATTTTCCGTTATATAAAGTTAAGGAAATATTATTTTAGTAATAAAATGTTTGTGAAAGAATTATTGATACTTCTATATTTGTAATTTAATTTTGAATTCAAGATATTTACGACCGATCGTGTTTATTTTTGATAGTCTGCGACCATTAAAATTTAAAAGCTTCTTAGGGAAAGCTTAGAGCAATCAATTCAAATGGAAAACGATTTAATAATTTTAAGAGATTTTTGATATTGGCACTCCGTATTAATTAAAAAGTGTCTCGTTTTGTACTTTTCTATAAACTCAATTATTTTATCGTGAAGAAATACGAAAGTTCTAATTAAATTAACACCTAGTCAAAAATGATTTATAAGTTTTCTATTTCTTAACTATCATTCATTACTAGTTTTAGTACACGACTCCACTCGTCTTCTCTTCACTCTAACATTTAAATCTTTAAATTTGTTACTACCAAAAGAGTAATAATTAAGTCTTTCTTGTATATAAATATTATATATTATATAAGAGTTTCCTGTAAAAGTTACTTAATTCTCATATTATAATCTCTCTCTTTTTTTTATTTTTCTATTTTTTTATTTTCTTTGCATTCTAGATTGATTTCTTGCGTCTTTATATTCTATTATTATTTTTCTTATATTTATATATACTTATTTTTTTCTCTTTATCTTCTCTTATCTTTTTTATATCTGGCTGTTCCGAGGCTAGCGTATATTCAAATAAACAAAAATACAAACTCTTCTTCATAATAATAATAAATTATACATCTATGATGTATCCGTTAACAATTATTGTATCGGCGCCGTTTAATCCAATTGAAGTAAAAAGATCAATTTAACAGTGAAATGTATGGATAATGGACAATCAATAGCAACAGTCATTCATCACTGACACTGCCAGCTACATTTTTGATACGTAAATGGTCACGTAGGGAACATTATTCGTCATTATATCTAATCTATATTTATAACTTTAGTAATGATCGTTTGTTCGCACGTCATTGAAATACTTGAAGTAAATTTTTAATAAATGTCAGGGATATTGTTTCAACTATGGTCATTAAATTCTGGTTATATTGCCTTCTATTACTCTACTCGTATATTCACTTATATACAAAAGAAATTAGCTTAAACAAAACATCTTTTTACATTCGACCTTAAAAGTATTAAATCTACATATATTTTAGATCTATAATATATAAATGAGACAAATTGATGACACGTTTGGTCAGTTTGTAGTCACTACTTGCTTGATAACGATCGCAGGTTCTAGTTCCGCTTGAGTATTTTTGTGTGAACTAATTATAATAATAATATGCTGTGTGTTTAAAAAAATAGACACAGACAAAATACCTTTAATAAAAAGTATGGTTCAATTTTGGGCCTTAAACTTTTAGGCAGTTTGATAGAAAATAAAAACGTAATGGTAAATATTATAACTATTGTAACTAATATAAGACGACCTAACCCAACAAAAATTCATGAGGTGGTCCACAAAAGAGAACATTATTATTGTTTTATATACAGTGTTTAATATTACCTAACATAATTTTAATTACATGGATAATGGATATACCCATGTATCTAATATTGCGCCTACTTCATTATATTATATTAAAATAGTATTGCTTAGTGCCTACAAAGGTTGATGTCATAGAATGAATTTTCATATTATAATTAAATAGGTGCTTGTAATAAAATGTAATATCGTCTTCTATGTAATAAATTACTCTTCAATTAGGCACCGTTGCTTTTCTGATAATAATAACGGTGTAACATGTCGTTATTAAGTTTTATATGTGTTATACTACTTTGCTACCTTGGATTTTAATAAAGTTGTTGTTGTTCTTAGGTTTACGCGAATATTTGACATTATAAATGAAACTATCTTTTCGGATTTTGTCGCGGATTAATTTGCATTTTAGGTTCCCGACGTTTCGAATGCTTTACCCGTGACCATGATTGCTGTAAAGCATTCGAAACGTCGGGAACCAAAAATCCAAATAAATCCGCGACAAAATCCGAAAAGGTAGTTTCATTTATAAAGATGTTACGGCTTAGATTCATATAGTATATACAGTTCAAAACGATATCGAAGAACAAGAACATAAATATTGTATAATGCCTATTTACTTATTCTCTAAAGTATACATAATATACGTACCTAATAAAATTCTAACTGGGCCGAATAACATTAAATATTTTTTTGGAAATTTTAGTCAAATATTCATTATTAAGAATACCGATACATTTACTTTACACGAAAAGAAAATTCACTGAAATAAGTATTCTATAAAAGAGATACTCGTATTAGAAACGACAGCTTAATGTGCTTTTAGATACGACGATGAAACACCTTCAATTGACTAAACTTGGTGAGCCAATTGGTTCAATTGGGTCTCAACCCAAGTTGAACCCAGGACCTTCGGATATACAGCCGTATATGCTACCCTATTGGTATAGTGATAAAGAAAACATATTTGTAATAAAAAACGTAGTAGGTATGTGCGAGATCGTCAACAACATAGTATTAAGAGTCGAGTAAAACAACATTCATAAAGGCAATTTGCTATATTTACTACAGCTTACTCCTCTGCGCATCAATTCAAAGCATTGCCAAACGATTTATATTGGGCTTACGCAAATATGAGTATATATCTGGATTTCGCTCTCGACTGGTGATTACACATTCGCTTTCGTTCCAATTTACATAGAATTCTTTTTTACATACTAGATATTTTGCATTTCTATTTAAATTTATTATAAGACGGCCATTAATAACCTATACGATAACCTAAATATTTTTCTATAGTGAAAAATACTTCACTACATAGTATAAAGCAAAGTCGCTTTCTCTGTCCCTATGTCCCTATGTATGCTTAAATCTTTAAAACTACGCAACGGATTTTGATGCGTTTTTTTAATAGATAGAGTGATTCAAGAGGAAGGTTTATATGTAAAACTAGCGGAACCTGCGGCTTTGCCTGTGCTAAATCTAGGGAAGAGCCCGAGCGAAGCGAGGGCGAGTCGCTAGTCAATATAAAAGGATAAAACGGTGATGCTTTGTAGTAGTATAAGTATACTGGCTTTTCTAGCCGGTGAGCCCCACATTAACTATCTGAATGTAAGCTAGTAGTATGAAGGCTTGCATATGGCATAATATTTAATAAAATAAAGCACTATAGTTTTACTACACTACAGATAGAGAACAATTTAATAAAGAAGTCATAGTAGTTTTTTCTTACAAGAGCAAAAGGATAAAAAGAAAATAAATGTTTTTTACTACTCTAGATAGTTTTCATGATTAAGAATACTGGGGAAAAGCTTTGGGTTAATCAGTTTTAACGAACCTTTGTATGAAGGAAACAAACTATATTTAAAATATAAAACTAGCGATATACAGATTTGTAAGCTAGCGCAAACAATCACAACCCCACAAACTGAAGCAGAAGTCATTTTTTATCACACATTTTTATCATCCCAATTTAGATTCACAAACAAAATAAAAGTAAAAACCATCGGCCCTATGTCCAAGCGTGCGTTAGACCGCACATATATTCACAAAGTAAAAGGCATTTACTCAACTCGCAAAAACAGTACAGTGGAAAATGTAAAACCGTTGGCCAAAAAGTCCGGAACAGTGGGGGTTGGGGGCATTCAGGCGTTAATACTCGAAAAACAAGCCGGACGTGTCCATTCGCAAGTGACATTAAGGCTACTTTCACACTATCGCAAAGAAGATGGGGTATGATAAGTTATCGCTACAATAACATAGTATATGTAACTATTAACTGAACGAAATATAACATACCTGTTTTTCCTATGTTTGTCAAAACATTTTCTATTTATATATTTAGAAGCTATTGCTGCTTGAGTTTTAATGCTTTTTATTATAATTTAATATTTAAGGGCTCAGCTCCCTTTGTATCTTTTAACATTAAAAATAAATTTGTCTAAATAAACTTGTCATAGAAAAGACATTTTCCTCAGCTATTTGCTTGGGGAAATGTAACATATTAGTCCGGATATCATAGAACTTAATTACGTCAAAATATGTATAGTAGTTTTCTCAAGATTAGTACCCAGAGAGTTGATAGACAGACTAAAATTCAAAAACTATTGATTAGACCTAGTTATCGAAATCAACTATTTTGATAAGATTTATTCAAACCTAAAAATTATTTAATTTACATATTTGACTTAGAATTCTTTAAATGTAAAGATAAGTATGTCAATCTAATTCACCTAATTTCACTATACTAATTTAATGCTACATACACGAACACTATAATAATTTAATGCTACAAGTGCATTACATTATGAGTAGTGTAAAAAATGTATTCAGTTTCATAATAAAGTCAAGTAGCTATGAAGTACATACTAAAAATAATACCGCATTAAGTAGCTATTTCTTCATACTTAAAATAAATTAAGCTTTTATAAATTGCTTTTGAAATATTTCTCATTATATTCATCCGACGTTTATACACCACTACTAATTAGTGATGTAAAACCGTGCAAATTAAAATTATGTAGATAAATAAAACAGTACGCTTACTTCAAAATCATATTAAATATAGTGATGTAATTAATTTTTATAAAAATGTTAAGTAAATTAGAGATGGGAATTGTATCGATATTGATATAGTTCACTCGTGGCATAAAACCTATTCAAAATACCTTAATTAAAATGGATATACACATAACCAACGATTTATTCTTTTATTAAAGTCGGTTAGACAATAAAAAAAAGGTACAGTACAAAAGAAATTAATATTTAATAATAACAATAACTTTTTAAATTCTAAAGCTGGTAAACTTTTCGTATCGCTGAGAGCATTACACGTACAATTAAGATACACCGTCCGGCTACGCAAGTGTAATAGGCGAATTAAAACGAGGCTAGCGTTATCTTCCCGGTTTTTCGGGAACGCGGAAACCCTTCTATATTAATGTTACCATCAAAATTCAACTTTACTGTGATTGCTTGGAAAGGTGCATCTGATTATATGATTCGAGTATTTAAAGCCTGTGTGGTTCAATTTATATTTAAAATTTAAATGTAATTAAGTATATATGGTCTTTATTTACTTTTTGTAAGTTTATTTTGTATAATTATAATATTACAATATTTATTTTAACATTGGCGAACCTATTAGGCAGACTTTTTTTGCCACAGATTGAATTTAGTCGGAGAATAAGAATAATATTTCTAAGCTATAAATATACCAGGCATCACAAGCGTCCTAATAGATAGAAACAAATCAGGTGAACCTACGTATACATTAAACAAACTTCATCGAAATCTGTTAAGCCGTAGAAGAAGAAAAAATACGCCTATAAGTTTTACTATAGAATCAATTAAATAATCCTAAACGTATTGTCACTGTACCGTAAATTTTTTTAAGTTATGTGAAAATCAAAGAAAAGTATTTTTAGTGTTCGTTTTAATAGGTAGATACTACAAGAAGTTGTTCAGTGAGTAGTATAGTAAGTAGTAACAGAGTACGTAGAAGTTAGCTACCCTCGTGCTTCGGAAAGCAACAGTAAATAGTTAGTCATAGTGAAATAGCCGTGACCGAATTTTGTAAGGAAAACTTGGAGATGTTAACTTGTAACGAATTTACTAACTTGTTTATACATAACATTTTATCAACTTAATATATCAAATAGACGGATAACGACTTACCCTCGCTTCACTCCGGTACGTCCCAGTAGGTACGTTATAGTTTTTTTTGGAGCGGAACCCTTCTTTTTTTCTAAAGTCGTTAACTTGTCAAAATCCCTTCATTTTTCAGACATTTTGAAGATTAACCATAACAAATAGAAATAAACATTGTGATTTCAATGATTTTAAACTTATGTTATGAAATTTCAATTATATTTAACTACACTCTATTAGCTCACTAGTATTGGTTCGGTTTCCAAATGAGGCAAATGTTTATATTATTATGTTGCTTATAATAACAACCCATCGGAACTTCACAATTAGTCTAAGGTATTACTAACAGTTGTAGAACTAATAAAATTTCATAGCTAAATAGAGATATAAGATATCACATCTCCTTAGAAAGAATTTAAACTCCCTATAAAATTAATTTCCTTCACTGCCAATCCAATAAAGTAAAGTGCACAAGTTAGAAAAGAAGTAAAAATATTAATCTTAGTATGAACGGTCCATTACATAATACGTCGAGCCATCTGGACAAACGCTTACGAAGTTTATTTTCAAACATTTCTTTTGTGAAGAAATCCGAATTTCCTGAAGCCAGTCCAGGTCAAACAAATTATTAAATTTTCGAAGCAAATAATATGTCCACAAGTAGTTTTCTTATGATATTTAGATCATAATAGCATATAAAGTTTATATTTTGTTCTAACTATCATATTGTGTCCAATATACTTTAAAGTGAATATAAGGCTTTAAATAATAATCACTTTCAATAAACAGGTTCATCGACTTTTTTTTTTATGGTAAAAAGGGGGCAAACGGGCAAGAGGCTCACCTGATGGGAAGTGATCACCTCCGCCCATGGACATCTGCAAGCCAGGTTTGCAGATGCGTTGCCGGCCTTTCAGGAAAGGGAGGGATGGAGGAGGGAGGGAAGTGGGAGGGAGGGGGACACGAAGGCCGAGGATGAAGGGAAGGGGAGGGGGAAGAGGGGGGGGGGGAGGAGAGTGGGCCTCCCGGACTCTCACTCACCGGACGACACGCGACAGCATAGCTGCCACTTCATGCCGGTCTTCTGTGAGAGAGTGGTACTAATGAACTATACGTGGCGTGCCGGCCCATTCGGTTGCTACCCGAAGATAACAATCATGGCATTAAATTATAACTTAATAAAAATAAATCTTATATTTATTTTTATTCGATCCATAGATAATAGGGAAGATATGAACTATTAAACTTACAAATAGTACAGACCGATACAGTATCACGTTTGAAGTCAGTCAAAAATAACGCAGTTTAATGTAGAAATGTGTAGAAGAGCATACACAATATGTTTTATTTCTATCCAAACATAAAACTTATTATAACTTATAATATATTAATGCATATAAACATTAGTACAAAATAGAAGAATTTTCCTAATACATAATTTAATAATAAAAAGCCCTTATATCTAAATAACAAATATCTATCTAAATAAACAAAAACGAAATGCATTTTTTAACTTTTACGCAAGCAAAGTCACATGCAACTTATATGCATAATAATATTTTATTAATATTAAACATCCTATGTGTATCTTGTTACATCTAATTTCTGAGACCTCGACCTTATGTATTTCGGCTTACGTAAACGGAATACTAAACTAAGTTAGCGAAACTTGCGCGCTATAAACGCTAAACTGGTGATAAGAAGTTATCTGTACGACACAGAACAAGACAGTATATTACGAGTTAAGCAAAAACGTTATATCTTTTAAACTTTTATTATAATTTTATGTTACTTCTTAAACTTGTTGGGTTTTAATCTTATTTAATACCATACGAGTTTACGCTGTTCATATTTATATACTTTGTTCTTTCACCAAAGTAGGTATTTGACGACACGTCTGGCTCAGTTTGTAGTGACCCTTCTTGCTGCGCTAGCGGTCGCTGGTTCGAGTCCTGCTGGGGGCATATATTTGCTGAGCATATACTCTAGTCATGGGTGTATATATTTATATTAAGTATTAATGTTGTATATGTAATATATCAACTATCTGGTAACCGTCCGTAACACAAGCCTCGTAGCTTAACACGGAACTAGATAGCGCTGTGTGTAATTAGATAGCGCTGTGTGTAATAATGTCCCAACATATTTATTATTTTCTTGAATAAACTCTTATGTTTTATTATTTTTACCCGAATATTTGATATTTGAAATAAAATAAATACATTCATTAATATCTTCAGATTTATCAGTGAATTTATTTTGGTTTTTGGATCTCGATGTTTCGAATGCTTTTTAGCAACCATGGTTAGAGAAGAGACTAAATATACTTAATTGCCCATTAGAGATAAGTTTAGCTTTACTCGCTATGAAAAAATATAATATAAACTTGCAATTTCGATGACACTCGTTTTGGAAAATAATACAGATGACTTGTTTGTTGTAGGATTTATTTTGATTCTTGATTCCCAACGTTTCGAATGCTTTACAGCAATCATGGTAAAGAGAGACCTAATCCAAAACGAAAAGATATTTCCATTTATACTTAACTTAAGAAAGTATTATGTTCACTAGTTCTTGACAATTCTTTATTTAACATGGTTCTAATACAAAGTCTACTATATACGATAGAACATTGACCGATGGTTAAACTTAGTTTTAGCGACAAGTTAAAAAAGAGTGTAACTAAACCGTCTACGTTCTGGTCTTAGTACATTTATCAGTGCTTCATCCATTATTCAGTAAGGTGTAACACTTACTAGGTGCGGTTGGCGTTCACCCAGCAAGATAATGTTATAGTTTATTGGCTAACTATAGCTGTGGGTATTTTTAAAGTTCCGGTTGCAGATGCACGTGTTCAAATTGTCGAAATTATTTCGAATACTCATATGAGAGTAACGTAGAGACTAAGATTTAAGTTACGAATATAAATAACACTTATACTTTTTCTTTAAAAGAGATTTTAAAGCAATGATTTTGTTTGCAATTATTACATTCCATTTTTCAAAATTCATATTATACCTCATTGAGTAATTCGCTCTTTTTAAAGTTGTCTTAACATAATAGTCGTAATATGGTTTTTACAATGTTCATGGTTCTATAAAATAAGGATTTTTTGATATTGATATGTTTTTTTTTAAATAATGTTTATTATTACTACTAAAAGTAGTTGTTGAAATTTTAATAATTTTTGTTTTATTGCTAAAGGTCGTCAATATCTACTAAATAACAACGTAATAGCAAGCTTAATTTTTCCACCATACTGTCTTGAACAAAATTTTTTCCAGTTTTCTCTTATTAAGGAGACTTCTTGACCAAAATCGCTGGAGTGTATATGTTACGGGTAATACTAGAAGATGTAGTAAACCTAGGTTTATACGGGCTTACTTAGTATTACCCAAACGTTTTGGGTAAAGTTCGAATAATAAGTAAAATAAATTTTAATGCGGAACTTACCCATACTCACCTAGGTCTACCCAACTCTGGCTGGATAATGTTAGGGCTCAAAGAGAAATCAATTTGTTCTTTAAATTTTCAGCTAGGTAGGTTAGGGTTATTTTTTTTATTTTTTGTATGGGTATATCCTGCACATAAAAATCGCTTATTTTATATTAGAAATAAATCTTAGGTTTTCATTTCAGTAATTAGTTTAACATTACCCAGTAAGCATTGGATACACCTAGGTCAGTTTGTAAATGAGTGCGTAAATCCCGAATTAAAACTTATTTTCATTATTATTTGAACATTACCCAAGAACCCTGCGTAATAATTCTAAACTAAACCCGGGTACATCTAAGTTTATTCCAACTTCCAACCTTACCCGTACCAAAATAATTGTCAACTTTAGTATAATTATTCATTTGTTCTGCCTATTTTTTTTTCTTTCGTTTATTAGTTTAACTTAGTTTATTTTTGTTTTCATTTTAATCTTTGTTTACTTAGTCACAATATAAAAATAAGCAAGCTGTAGTCTCCTATAATTGAAGGAGCACACATAATTATTGTGTTTAATAATAACTTTGGGTTTTTTTTAAAGTAACGTGTGTATTCTTTGTTGAAGATTCTTATTAAAATAAAATAGAAAAATAAAAATCAATCTGCAAAAATCTCTCTCTCTCTCCCGCTCTCTTTCGTTCTCTATCTATCTCGTTCTCTCTCTATTTCTAAAACGTTAATCAAGTTACCAACAACAAGTTATTAACGCACAACGCGCCAAGAAGTATATAAGCGCCAGATATTTGATGACCACTATATAATGCAAGAAATTGGCTAATTTTCATTTATTTTAAGAGATTAAGCAATACGTCTAACAATCCTTTCTGTAAATATTGAGATTCCCACTTGAGACCGATCGATATCATTACACAGACGATTAAGTACTGTGCACATAATGTTAGAGGCCAAGACCTTTTAAGCCACACAAAAGCCTTAGAAACAACTCGCCTATAGCATTGTCTTAGTGCTATCTAGGACTAATTTAATGTATTCTTATCTTTTATTATGAACGAACCTAACTTATACTTTTTATTTGACATAAAAGATACTGAAGTTTATTTCTTTTAAACTAACCATTACTTCTACAGATTTCGTGGTGAATTACTTTTAATAGTTATTTACATTAAAATTAGAGAAAGTCTTTGTTTTTATGCATAGAAATATAACGTCCTATAACTTTAGAAACAAATATAATAAAATAGTTTATAATTAGTGAACATATCAACCAACGAATCAAATACTTTCTTTTATGATTGATCAAAATATATTTATTATTATTCATAGTACTAATACTTTACTAATAAAAAATCTAAATTATTTCTATAGAAACGTCGCTACCTTGAAAGGATACAAACTTACATAATATTATAATAAATCAAATATATACATTTGTTTAGTAACTGTTTCAGACTATTATTCTAGATGTAGATCATTAAAAACCTAGACGTTAAACTAAGTGGATAGTCACATATTTAAAAAAAGTCCCGTATGCGTGACCGTACTTCAGCTGAGTGGGCATTGAAAGTAATTTTAATAATGTCTACTCAACCTTTCCTGTGCTTAATGATCATTGCTTTAGATCGCTCTCCAAACATTGATTTTCAATTTTATGCACTATGAAGTCATTTGTTGAAATCATGTTTTTCTCTCCCTTTATCTCCCTTCTTGATCTTGTCGTGGCAAGGGGGCTCATCAGCGACACGTTTGGTGCAGTTTGTAGTGACCCTACTATCTTGCGCCAGCGGTCGTGGGTTCGAGTCCTGCTGGGGGCATTCATTAAACTCGGATGTTTGTACTCCATTCATGGTTTATATTTATAATATGTATGTATTTAAACTTATATATGTAGTATATCTACGGGATCCGCCGCCTTGAGGGAAGCCAGTTGCCAAGCTGGTCTAAGTTGTGCTCCCATTCAGATGAAACTTAAGATGAAAATCTAAGTTTAAGTTGTGTCAATTCAATTCAATTCTCTTGTAGTATATCTACTATCTGGTATCCGTAACACAAGTTTCCTTCGTAGCTTACCGTGGAACTAGATGGTGCTGTGTGTAACGTCCCAACATATTTATTTATTTATTTTTAGGAAATAATTAAAATAGTTGAAAAAATACAAAATTGACATTATTATAAAGACTACATAATTTTAAAAAATAAGTAAAATTTTGTTATTTAAAAAATATACAAAATTACAATAATATATCAGTTTTGGAGAAGTAATATTTTATTAATGCTTTTATTTATTAACACTAAAACGGCTTAACAGATCTGGATAAGATTTAGTTATAGGCTATAATCCAGACTTCGACCGAAGCCAGGGTAAGTAAGCAGCTAATATATAGCTATTTATATATATTAATATTTGGTTTTCCACTAAAGGTCGTACTACTCGTATCACTATTTCGGGAAAAGATAATAAGCGAACAAATATTGAGTTGCACAGTGTTTTGGTAACGTAATATACATCTTATATTGGATTCCAACCGTCTGTTACAATAAGCTAACTATTATCAAAGCTGAAGTCAACTCGATGTTTAGTTAAACGTAAATGCTCCCAACGTTATTTACCAATTAGTTCACTAATGAGAAAATCTATTACAAGGTTAACCGCGGGGCAAATAAGCGAGAAATACACAAAGTAAAATCGTTTAATTATTGGTCGTTATGCTTTTTCTTGATTGCTCTACTGTAATCTTAGGGATATTATGCACGAATATGTATGTAAATGTGAAAGCTTTGTAGGATAGGTGTATGTTTGTTACTACTTTATGCCTGAACAACTGAACGGATCTTGAGATTTGGCACGGACTGGGATTATAGAACATAGGTTACTTTTTATGCTTTTTATTTAATACTAGCGACTCGCCCTCGCTTCGCTCGGGCTCTTCCCTAGATTAAGCACAGGCAAAGCCGCGGGATCCACTAGTTATGCATATAAACCTTTCTCTTGAATCACTCTATCTATTAAAAAAACGCATCAAAATCCGTTGCGTAGTTTTAAAGATTTAAGCATACATAGGGATATAGGGACAGAGAAAGCGACTTTGTTTTATACTATGTAGTGATTTTTCAATGTTGCACAGAACACGATACATTTATCATTGATGAGGTATCAACCGTTCCAATGTATTTTAAGCTTTACCTTATAACTTAAAAACAAACATAACCTTTACAAGATAATTATTTAGATTATAATGAAATAAAAATATATTTATTCAAATCTACAATTATAACAAGTTCGATTATTTAAAGCTTACATTAAATCACACTAATTATTTTTAAAAAGTTATTATAAAATATATGCATCATGTGCATTAACGTTTCATTCAAAAATTAATAAATATAAATCCTTTTGTTTCCATTCATTCTCGCAAATAAAACCATTCACAGCTCTATACATTGTATGGTATTATAGTATTTATATGAAAAGCCTTGAAGCACTGAAATTTGTTGCATTGCATGCCGGATGTTACAAACATCATTTCTGTATATTTCATATTTATTACACTATTATCACGAAACGCTTTTAAAGTACGTAAACTTTATAACATGTGAGGTATTCAGTACAACGAAATAGCCTTTGCATTTTTAAAATGATTTTAAAATTAAAATGTATTATAATTTGTTGCTAAAAGTTCGAGAACTTGTTAATATTTTAGAGTAGTTTAAAATCTACTCGTAATTCATTAATTATTTAATATATTATAAAAATCTCGTGTCACAGTGTTTGTTATCGAACTCTTCCGAAACGGCTTAACCGATTTTTTGTGTATATTTTATAGGTCGTAGGCAATTTTTTTTCTCCTAGGGGAGAAGAGTGGCCCTCTCCACATTTTTTATTTATAAACCAAATTGTTTTTTTATAATTCGACTTTAAAAATACTTAAAACCCTAAACTTTCATCCTTTTAACGCGGGCGGAGCCGCGGGAATTGCTAGTTTTACTATAATATATGATCTTAATTAAATCATTTTTCTATAATTGACATTTTTGGCTTTGGGCTATCTTTTTTAATTCTAATTCCAACTCAATCAATGCAAAGCAAATACTTATTTCAATAGCCAGATTTAGAATTAATGTTTGCTAGTACGAGAACTTAAACTATATTAATCTATAGTATTCATCAATGTAACTTTACAATAATATTAGTTATTATGATAAAACTAGAAGATAAAATATAGTTATTCGTAATTAATACTAAATTTAGATTTCGGTTTACTTAGAATAACATAAGTTCAATGATTAAACGCTTTAAATATTTTCATTTTCGCATTCAATATTTTTAGTTATCAGCTAACTGGTTCGGTTTTTTTAAAAAATACTAGATTACGGATAAAAAGTTAGATTTGAGTCATTTTTTTCGTAGCAACGCTCACATGGAGAAAGGATTCAGGGACTAAGAGCTAAGTATAATGCGGTTGTCTTTGCTAAATTTCATTGAAATTTTTGCGCTTTAAGTCACAAACAGGTAGATTTACTTTCATATTTAAAAATGGCCATAATTGTTTAAATAAACAACTACAAGAAATATCTGTTTACTTTTTTGAACGTCTATACTAGACGTAATATATTGAAAACCTATTATTGAATCTTCTAGGTCGAAGAATATAACGACACCAACAATTTATACTACGCTAACTCGAGTTTTAGGTAAATTCGTTTTTTTGTGCCAAATTGCTTAAAATGTGGTTTTTTATATGTAATAAAAAAATCGTGAAGAAATACACAAAAATAACGAAGTTACAAATTTGATACAACGCTAAGTAAAGGTACTTTTCGAAATTACTCATTTTAAATTACGCTAACTATTATTAGCGGAGTGTACACGGGAAAAAGACAAACCGCTTACTTTTTAAAACTTTTTCAGTAAATCATAATCGATAGCGTCATTCTTACAAGTTTATTTAAAATATTGTTAGTGTTATGTTAATATTATAAAATTTTCACGAAATTGATCTAAATATTAAGTGGAATTAGCCAAAAAGGAGAAATATTAATTGAGCGATTTTGATAAAAAGGGTGAGATGCCGCTTCATACTGTCGAGAGAGGTAAATTTAATGTATTATTAAACATTATAGTGTAGGTTAAAGTATATAATTACGTTTTATACTAATACACTACTTTTTTTAGAAAATTTGAGCCACATAGCTTAAAGTCCATGTAAAACTACGCTAACATTTAGTTAGCGTAGTTTAGAGCGTTTGTGTATACTTGTTCGTTTGTAAAATGCACTACTTAGCGACTTTACTATTGTAAATACTTATGTTATAAGGTATTTTAATTAATTTATTGATATGACCTTGACAATATTCTAAATGTAGATATTTTTTTATAAAAATAATTACATGATTTTAATATATTATACCTTTGGTTATAGAATCATTACCTGCAAACGTTGATAATCCTGAATTCGTGGCTTTGTATGACTCATTAAGTTCTGCATGCCGAGATATAGTCAATAACGAAAACGATGTAGGTACTATTATAATATATACGTTTGAATGACTTGAGGGCTCTCAATACTCCACTTAATATTTAATTCACCAAATGTATTGAATTAAATCCAAAAACCTTCTCCATTGACATTAACTCCACCAAGTGTCGAACTGCAACGTTCTATGATAGTGACTATTCTGCAGTATCGAAAAATAACAAACGTAGATCTAAAAAAGGACTGATGTGGGTCTCAAGTGTTTTAAACTTGAAGATGAGTGCATAGGTAGAAAAAGAAAACGTTTGTGTAACGAAGCATTAGAGTATACCACATCAAAATGAAAAACTAAAGCAGGAAGAATCAATAAAGTCAGTTGTAATACTTTCTTAGGTTTATGCGAATATTTAACATTATAAATGAAACTATCTTTTCGGGTTTTGCCGCAGATTTATTTGAATTTTTGGTTCCCGAGGTTTCAAATGCTAAACAGCAATCATGGTCACGGGAGAGGCTAAGGAATTTGACGTCTCAGGGCGTTATATACTTGTTACGCTTAAGTTATTGTGGGTAGGTCTGTACTACATCTAGCCCTACAGATGAATTAAAAGAAAAGTTCATTAAACATTGAACAGAAAAGGAAATTTTCCGTAAGTTAAATTTAGAATGCAAACGGCAAGTTGTCTCTAGTGACAAAGTAGCTTGTATTGTATTTAATTTTCAGAGAGTTTTAAGCTCATCACATGGTAATATGAGCGTGAACGATAAAATCATATGGAATAAAGTTAAAAAATCGAAGTTTCTCCTGATAATTTGTCGGGTATACAAGTATAGTTTAAGTGATAACTTAAGCAATCAAATATAGTGTTTTATAATAAATCTACTAGATTAACCCACTTGAAACCCTTTCCCGAAAAAATATACAAAACGTTGTTAAAATTTTTATTAATGTTGTAAAATTTAAGACTTAAAATATAATTGTGACAAAAATATGAACTTATTAACTACTAAACATGATAAGAAGAACTTAAGTGATGATGAGGTTTGAACGTTTATAAGTACCTTATGACTACAACCTAGGTATTAGGTACTGTTTAAATTATGTTATTTATATTTACCAATTAGAAGTTTGTGTTTTTATTAAGAATACAATATTATGTGTAATCTAGATTAAAATATAAAAATCAAAGGCGAATTGTGATTGATCTGACCTTTTATCGTTAATAGGTACTTTACCTACTACACGAGATTTTAATAAATAATAATCAATTGCTGTACTATTTTTGTTCAATGATATATTTATACTTACAAAAATAATATTATCCACAGAATTTTATAAAAAAAATATAAAAAATCAACATGTATTATAGTACAACGGAAAGTTAAATATACGCTAACTTATCGCACAGGTCGATGTATAGTCCGCTATGTATAATTTGACGCCTTTTAATCCGATATCCGCCAGTGGCGCATGTACCGTTTAAATAAAGCTAACTTTAATAACTTGTTATTCAGCATAAGAATTTATAATAATATATCTTGTGATTATATATAAAAGCCTAAGGTTATAATAAATGCATAATATATTTTAAAATTATCATTACAACACAAAGAAAATAATACTTTTTTAGCGCTATGATGTCCCGTAATAAACTACGCTAACATTAGTTAGACGTGTATAATATGTTAAATCTTAGTAAGGAATTACGTGCACACACGGCTAACTCGCGCTAAATCAAAAAATATAAATAATTTAGAAAAAGTTTATATGGGAAATTATAATGAATAAATTAACTATTATGGATACCAAATTTCAAAAAAGTATTTTAATTAATATAAAAGTTATCACGTTTTTCCCTTTCTAAGCCTCTACTGTAAAGTTCACTTTTATGAGTTAGCTTAGTATAAATTGCTGGTGTCGATAAGGTATGCAACTTGTACTGTACTTTCCCTTACAGGTGAGTGATTTGACTAAGAATAGGCGTCCATGCAGAATAGTGCAAGTGGCTAAAATTGCTTTTCCAATTGGCACCGATCACTACAAACGCTATCAAACGGTAGGAACCAATTTTGAAAGTATTTAAACCGTGAAGACTGAAGCTGTTCAGTTTTTTAAATTTTAGTTGAGAGACAACCTTTACTTAATATTTTAGTTTCACTATTTCCCGCTTTATTATAATTGGTATTAAATAATAAAAAAATAATGCAAATATTTTTGACTATACGTAACCTATTTAAAGAATAAACATTAAAGGTTTTCAGCTGTGTGGCTACGGCAAGAAGAATATGGCCACCCCATATCTTCCCGTGGGTGTCGTAAAAGGCGACTAAGGGAAAAACTACCGAACACCATGGTAGTCTCGGTGGTAGGCTCCAACATCAGCCGACGGCAGAGTTACCACCCATCAGCAGAAGTCGTGCCGCCAAGCGCCTAACAGCGCGTTCCGGCATGTGGGAGCTGATGAAGCCGTATGGGGAATGGGTCTGAATAGTTGTGTTGCACAGTAGCCGTGTTGGTGGTGGATCGTTGTTTGTTGTGTCGAGAGCTTAGTCGCGGAGGGTAGCGGGATCCGAAGCACGGCTTGCCGCTGGCCGACCGCAGACAGTTGGGGGCCCAACTAGTGGGCTAGCCACCCATGAAAGGCTGCCCCGCCATCTGTGAAAAATCCCAGGGTGGCTCCATCGTGCTGGTTGGCGACCAGAGGAGGGGGCCCGATGGCGATCCTTGGGGGGGTTCGGGCGTCCCCGCAGTCTCCAGACTAAGCCCTCAACGGCATGACAACACCAATATCACTGCCGGGCTCGTGCAACACCTCGTTCAACTGCCATTCTCCATCCTATTCACTCTTCCATTACATAAATTTCATGGTTAAAAACAAAAAGGGTAATGTTTTTAAGCGGCTGCACTCCCCCTCACTTAATGTGCACCTCACAAATATCCGAGGATTGCACACAAACCTCTCATCAGTCCACCTCCATCTCGAGACTGCGCAGCCACACATGCTCTTTTTGACGGAGACGCAGATTCAATGTCCATTAAGCGCTGCGTACCTGGACTATCCCGGTTACACGTTGGAGCATAACTTCAGCTCGCGGGCCGGAGTCTGTTTGTTCGTGCGAAATGACCTCTGTTTCCAGCGTCTCCGCCACCTTGAAGACCCCACATTCTCTACGATCTGGGTTATCGTAGATACAGGAATCGAAAAGATCCTGTATTCCTGTGTCTACCGATCGCACACAGGTGACCAGGAGACAACTCGATTATTTGGACATCTCAGTGAGGCCGCTGATGTGGCTATCCAACGGTACCCCACCGCGCAGCTAGTCTTTCTGGGGGACTTTAACGCCCATCATGAAGATTGGTTGTTCCCATACCAGAAGACGGACCATGCTGGGAGAGAAGCGTGGAAGTTTGCGGTGTCACTTGGACTCTCCCAATTGGTTGACCAAGCGACAAGGGTACCCGATGTGGACGGCCATACAGCTAATTGTCTGGACCTTCTGCTGACAACAGATCCGGACAGATATAACATCCAGGTTTCATCCCCATTGGGTAGCTCTGACCACTGTCTGGTAAAAACTGTATTACCTTACTCTCCACCTGGTAACGACTCTATTGGTGTTAGACGAGTATGGCAATACAAGTCAGCAGATTGGGATGAGATGCGACACTTTTTTGCATCCTTCCCTTGGCGGCAGGTCTGCTTCTCTTCTTCCGATCCGTCGAGCTGTGCGGATGCTATAACTGATGTGGTACATCAAGCGATGGAATATTTTATCCCATTCTCTGATGTACCCGTTGGTGGCAAAGCTCGCCCATGGTTTAATACCGAATGCATCTTGGCTGAAAAGCGTAAGCATTCGGCTTACCTTGCCTGGGTTGATGCTCGAGACCGCAAAGCTCCGGATGTAAGACCTAAGAAGAGAGCCTTTAACTTAGCCGCCAAGTCCTACAAAAAGACATTAAAGAAGGCTCGTCTTGACCGAATTACACATTTTGGTGCAAAGCTCTCTGCCCAACCATCTGGTAGCAGAGCTTTTTGGTCCCTTGCCAAAGCAGTTGAGACGAACTTCTGTCGGCCTTCACTGCCACCGCTAGTAAAATCTGACGGATCCCTGGCTCATACGGCAAAGGAGAAGGCGTCTTTACTTGCCTCGCTTTTTGCCCAAAATTCATATCTAGACTCTGGCAATGCTACTCCACCACATCTACCTCACTGCGGGATCTCAATGCCCGAAATCTCCATAACTAATAAGGAGGTAAAAAGAATATTGTGTCGTCTAGATGTGAATAAAGCCAGTGGTCCCGATGGTATACCAGCGATAGTGCTCAAAACATGTGCTCCCGAGTTGTCTCCGATACTGACACGTCTGTACCGCCTTTCTCTTAAGACTGGAATAGTGCCTAAATCCTGGAAGCTTGCTAATGTGCAACCTGTGCCCAAGAAAGGTAGCCGTGCTGACCCTGCCAATTATCGTCCAATTTCAATCACCTCCATACTCTGCAAGATTATGGAGCGTGTATTGAACACTCGTCTTATGGCATACCTAGAACAGAACGATCTCCTCAGTGATCGACAATATGGGTTTCGCCAGAATCGGTCGACTGGGGACCTTCTAGTGTATGCCAACCACACCATTGGCGAAGCTCTTGAGCGAAGTGGGGAGGCGATTGCAGTCTCCCTCGATGTCTCAAAGGCCTTTGACAGGGTTTGGCACGCTAGCCTTATAAGCAAGCTTTCAGCCTATGGCATATCTCCTGGCCTGATCGGCTGGATAAAAGACTTCCTGAGCGACCGATCACTCAGAGTTGTGGTTGAAGGCTGTTCATCAGAACCCTTAAAAACCAACTCTGGAGTTCCTCAGGGATCTGTTCTCTCTGCAACCTTGTTCCTGCTGCATATTAACGATCTGCTTATACCCGGTATCTATGGGTACGCAGACGACAGCACTGTTGTAGAGAGATACCTGCCAAATCCTCGAGCCAGTAGAGATCAAATTCAGTCCGAAAGAGAGGCCATGGTAGAGCGTTTGAATCTCACACTCAAGGCAGTCTCCACTTGGGGCGATGCCAATCTTGTGAGTTTCAACGCCACCAAAACACAGGCGTGTCTGTTCACCGCAAAAAGGAGTCCTTTTACCTTGACTCCTACTTTCCGAAATGTGCCTCTAGAATACACTGACCGTCTGCAGTTGTTGGGGATGGACATTAGTTCCAACATGAGCTACGGGCGGTTCATCGAGTCTAAGGCTAATGTAGCAGCGAGGAAAGTTGGCATCCTCGCAAAGGTCCGACAGTATTTCACACCGGGACAGCTTCTTGATTTATATAAAGCTCAAGTCCGGTCGTGTGTGGAATACTGTAGTCACATATGGGCTGGTGCTGCGAAATGCCATCTGTCTGCTTTGGACTCGATTGAGAGGCGTGCGCAGAGGATTATTGGTGACACTACGCTGGTAAATGCCAACCTACAAAGCCTCGATCACCGACGTAAAGTTGCCAGCCTCTGTGTATTCTATAGGTTACATTTTGGAGAGTGTGCGCAGGAATTACATGATTTAATTCCCCCATCCCCTTTCCATCATCGGACGACGCGACGAACAGCTGGTTTCCATCCTTATGTCGTGGACATTCCACCCGTCCGGACGAAGCGTTTCGCTTCGTCATTTATTATACGTGCGGCTAAGGATTGGAACAACCTGCCCACGTCAGTATTTCCGTCCGATTACAATATGGGTGTCTTCAAGGCAAGAGTGAATAGGTGGCTACTGAATTAGTGCGACTTACCATCTCCGGCTGCGTTACCACTTACCATCAGGTGGAACGCAGTCAAGCACTAATTCAGAATAAAATAAAAAAAAAAAAAAAAAAGTATATATTTATTGCATATGTCACTCACACACTTATTTTATTCGTTTTCATTTAACAGTCGTACGTCGCACGTCGTACAGTACGTCTGTATTTTGATGTGATGATTTATAAACTTGTTAAAGCTTGTACTATGACAGGGAACACGCTCTATGCAAATAGAAAAACTAGAAAATAAATGTGTTATATATTTTAAATCCACCGTGGATAAAATGCACAAGAGATAACCAACAAATGAAAACAATGAACGTCTAAAATAATAGGCTTACAGCCTTAGTATCTACTTCATCAGAGTGTCGATCATTCCAGTCTAGTCGTGTAGGTTTCGGACACGCTATGAGACGTACGCTCGAGTGCAAATTGCGGAGAAATCAAAGCACTCGACATGTTATGTTTTCATGAAAACCGTGCTGCATAATAATTGCTTCGACTGTTATAAAAATACTTATTTATAAATCCTTTATTACACCAAGAAATAGAATAAAGATACAGTACATGTACATCTTATAAAGAGAGAAGAGAGATCTGGTAAAAGGGCAGCCTTATCACTTAAAGTGATTTCTTCCAGGCAACCTAGTCGGTAAAAAAGCCTGTGAGGTTGCACGGACAGGGGTTAGTGTAGTGAGGAAGAAAAAGAAAAATACAATATACATACAATATGCTAAATATACATATATTATACATACTATACATATATTATATATACTATACATATATAATATAAATACACACATATATATTCTACAATATACTTACATAGAGATGAGATAAATATTATTACCTATACTTGCGTAATAAAACTATAAAACCTTTAAAATGGCTGACTTAACCTTATATATGTGTATGGCTTTATAAATAAAGACTAAAAAAAACCTTTAAAATGTATTTATAACGTCCCACTTCTGGGCATGGCCTCTCTTCAGTACAAAGGGCTGCTGGGCTAAGTTTCGAAAACTTTAGTTAGTTTTTCTTAGACATGCAAGTTCTCGATGTCCTGATGATCCTCACGATGTTTTTCTTCACCGTAAGACAAGTAGTAATCAAGTTGAAAATAATTTGTACGTGAATATCAGGGGTGCGAGACTCGGGATTTGAACTCGCTTCACTCGGTTTCCCAAGTAAGCTTTTTATATATCGAATATAGTTCAAGATAATACTTATATTATAATAAACTGACATACTAAGTTTCCGCAGTTATTTCCTTACATAAGTCTAAGTTAGTAAGGATATTTATGGTCTATACAGGACGGCGTATGGCATATATCAAGTGTCTGAGAATTCCGCATACATTTTGATCACAAGGAACCATCTATACCGTAGAAGTCTAAGTCTGAATGCACTTCTGCGTGACAGTTCTGACGCATATGCTGAAAGTTCTCGCAATCGACGAATATGGGAAACGGACGAAGCTCTACATTTATCAAAGAGATTTACTACCACTTCGTCGTCAATTTACTGTAGTCGCTAGCGTGTAAACTATACAACAACTCTATTTCTATGTTACAAATCTTCTAGAATACATAATAATGAAGTCAAGTGTATAAAAAAATCTTTAAGATTTATCTTTAAGAGTTATTTTCAGTGTGAAATTACAACTCACCAATTTTGAAAGGTGTCGAATACAAAAAGAAATAAAGCAAAATTGAAATAAGTAATATAAAAATAGATTGTAAATATTTTGTTATAATAAGACCTTTAGCTGCTCAAAATATCTTCTAAGTGTTACTATTTATGATTTTATTTTTCATAATAAAAGATTCATTGAAATACTGATAGGTATTTCTTGTAATATTACTAAAGAAAATGTACGATACGATTTAACCACTAAAATACGTTGTTAACAAATCTTCCCTTAACTTGCTTTTGAATCTCACGGGAGTCTCCGAAAATTTATCGTTACAAACCATTATTGTTACTAAGGTTTTCATGAAGCTAATAAATGGGAAACCTAATCTGTAACGTACTACTTTTTGTAACGTAGGTACTAGTATTTTAGGTTTAATATGAATATTGTACATATTGTATGACTTAAACTAACAAACTTTACATAGTAGAGTGCGTACATCGAAAAATTTTTAACTAGTTTTACGCAATTGAACAAAAATACGACAAAACGGATTGTAGTAAATTTATTTTAATTTTTTTTATTAGCAATCTTAAATTTATTATTTTATTAGATTAAAAAAATTCAAAGAAATTTTATACTCGTTTTTCAATGAACTTGTACCTACATAATGTATATATTGTTTATAGAAAAATTATCATCCTTCAAAGAAAACTAGCACTGACTTACTTAATTCCTGTTAAGAACTTTTAATATTTTCGTCTGTATGCCTGTACCTCTTAATCTCCGAAAGGGATGGACAGATTTTGACGGGGTTTTCACTATAAAATAGATATGTAAGATTATTACTATTATTTTAGAAAAATAATAAGGCATATTTTAGGATAGAATCTAATTACTGTTGATAAAATATTAAAATATAATATCTACAAGATGCGATTCGTATTGAGGCAAACGTCGGTCGGTCATTAGCAAGAAACAAAACCCCGCAAGCCGGACCTTTTGTTTGACCAACGAGCTCATTAAAACCCCCGCGTCACCCTTTGTCCTTTGTAAACAGATTGACGTTTTTGCAAAATAGCCTACAATTCCGAATTTCAAGTGAATAAAACGAAAATTAGGTATTTGGAAAACACCTGTAAAATGTAGGACCAATTCACTTTTATTGTAGCTTATTAGCTGTTTAGATTCTTCGATTGGTATTTCGAATATAAATAAACAATATAGAATTTTGTCTTTACTTTCGATTTTCCAGGGTAGAAAAATATTTTTTAGGAAAAGATTAGTATGTAACTAAAATGCTGTCAAAAAATAAATAAAAATGTACAGTTAAGTTAAATAACAAAAAATGATTGCTGTAAAGCATTCGAAACGCCCGGTTGCCTAAAATATAAATAAATTTGTAATTTCAAATATTCTCGTAAACCTAAGAAATTTAATACTTTCTTTCAAAACAAAGAAAATAAGCCACTAAAATCTAATATCTATGAATAAATGCAAATTCATATTACAGTTGGTAGAAATTGTAAAGATAAAATAAAGCATACGTATGAATAACTTCATAATAAAATCAGAGTGAGAGTCAAGTGTACACTGTACGAGCTCCCTAAAGACCAATGGCAGTTCGTCATTCCCTTTATGCCGCATACCTATTTTTGGTGGTAGCTTTCATTAAATTAAATCTAGAAAACTTAGAGTAAAACTTAAACGCTTCATTTCTTCAAGTATTATTGACGTCACGTTTGGCTCAGTTTTCAGTGACCCTACTTGCTGCGCAAGCGGTCGCGGGTTCGAGTCCCACTAGGGGCGCTGTTTTGCATAATAATCGCAAATGTTGGTTGCGGGTTCTAGTCCCGCTGGTGCACTGATTTGTGTGATGAGCGATGATGATAATATGAGAGTTGTATTTAAAGTTGTAGTATTTGAACTATCTGGTATCCATAACACAAGCCTCATAGTTTACAATGGAACTAGATGGCACTGTGTGTAATGTAATGTCTGTATTTATTTATTTAATATTTATTTATTGAATACCAGCTCAGTTTTTACAGCACAATTTAAAATTTTAAATAACTAAAACAAATCGCTGCTGAAAATCGTACAGGGTATAAAAAATACATAATTTGGGTTTAAATATTTAAGAATATTATAATCTGTATGTCCCATAAAAACCTCATAAATATTATATATAGGTATGCTATCATGTTACGAGAGGGGACTCGTATTTATCAGTATTTTTATTCTACGCCCCATTAACGTTTTCGCTCACCGTAAATTCGGAATAAACGATCCAAATAAAGTGTGAAACAAACATTGAAAAACAATAAAATTATATTTGAAATCGATATGCTTGGATTAAAATGTTTCATACAATTTCATTATTTTGATATAGTTAAAAAATTCATAATTATGCAATGGCTGTTACAGCTATAATCAGATCGAAATAATACTGTGTAGTTCAGTGGTAAAGCATTTGCTTCGGTAACTTAATGAAGTGGGCTAGAATTCCGAGTGATTTATTTTCAACATGATTACCACTTGCCACTTACTATGTTTTCTTAGACAAGCAAGTTTCAGGAAGTTTTGTTCCCCATAAGTAGTAATCGTATTGAAAATGATTAGCACATGAAAATATCATAGATGCCAGACCTGGGGCGTGAACCCACTTCACTCTGTTTCCCAAGCGGACCCGTTACCACTGGGCTTACATTGCCATTTCATGTTACTATAATTAAAGAATAGATCCATATAGTATTTTATGCTTAAAATAAACCATAAAGAAATAAAAGTTACATTATATAACAAGTGTGATAACAATAACACTCATATGTACAAGTATTGTGTGTACTTATAAAGAGTATAGCACTAGCCGTGTTAGAGATGACCTATTTTTAACCCACAAAGGGATAATACGGGCGAGCTGTTTCTGTATTGCTTCGTTTGTAAGAACTTTTTCATTTAAAATTAATGTTCATTGTACATTAATCTATAAATAAAAATAACAATAAATGTTACTTCACTTGTTATTTACGCAACATAAGTAATAGAATCAGCAAGATTTACCGACTTCAAGATCTTTGCTTTTAAACTCTATAACCAAACAGACAGACAAAAAATCAAAAAAACTTAAGATTAACCCAACCCTATATATTTTTTATTCCCTCTCTCTACCCAAAGGTTGCCTGGATGAGATCGCTTTATTAAATTGAAATTAAATAAAATTCTACTTATGTTAATTAATGAGTATTTAATGTAATTTTGGTGTACAATAAGAATATTTGATTTAATTTGATTCGATTAAGCTTCTCTATATTTAATAATGACTATTAAATAAATAATCTACAGTTTTGACTCTAATAAAATATTATTATGTGTATAATGTCATTCAAAAGTTAATATAGAAAGCTAATAGAAAAAGCATTAACTCAATTAAAATTTAAATAGAAAACAAAACCCTGATTGTTTGCATTAAGACTGGCTGAGAATAAAAATCCGAACAATGGAATGCTTTTTTACTCGATTGTGTTACAAAAATAGTATTTAGAGTTCGTTTAATTTGTAATATTCAAGATATCTTTTGTTTGATCATTTAATGTTTAAAAATATCGGTCTGTTAAGAAGCTAACTAAAAACAATGTTTGATGTTAAAATAAATAGTTCTAAATTGGAAGAATTATTGAACAAAATATATTTTTGTACAAACATTTGATGTTATTCGTTTTTTATGACTTGTTTTGATATAGATAGATAGCTGAGGTTTTATTTATAAGTATACTAGCAATTCACCCTAGCTCCGCTTGGGACTGTCCATCCTTATGTAAATTTTAACGGTTAGTTTAGAATAAAGTGTTTTATATGTTTATTATGATTTCATTGAAATGTGTCCAGTTATTTTCTCGAGATGCGTCAACATGAACTAACGCTACTTTAGGTAAATAAATATGTTGTGACATTATTACACACAGCGCCATCCTAGTTCCGTGGTAAGCTACGAAGCTTGTGTTACGGATACCAGATAGTTGATATACTATATAAGTTTAAATACATACATATTATAAATATAAGCACTTTTTGTATTTGTACTCCAGTCATGACTGGAGTACAAACATCCGACTTTTTAACAAATCAATGCCCCCAGCGGGACTGAAACCCGCGACCGCTGGCGCAAGAAAGTACGGTCACTAGTCACTACAAACTGCGCCAAACAAGTCGTCAAGTATTGACATGTATAAAACAAGTATTAAAAGCTCTTTCGATAAATTGGTCGTTCAGACAAATAAGTATTGAGATGACGAATTATATTGACTGAATGAAAAATATCCTTGCATATTAGTCACTTCTTGACGATCTTATGATTTTATATGGGGTTTGAGTGTAATTCAGAATTGACAGAAGCGTGTTTCTATTCTGGATTAACACTTAGTTATTTACTTTTTTAAATGTTTTTTTATATTATGGTTCCAAAGACTTACAATAACTGTTTAAGATTTTTAAATATATATTTAGTTTAAAGACGAATATAAAATTATATTAATAATGAAAACTATATTTAAACGTAAAGGATAGTGACCAAATTACCTTTTGGCTATCGAATAATTTACCCAAAAACAAACCCTTTAAAAAAAGTTTGAAATTTTTTTTTAACTCTAAATAATTTAAACCAAAGTGAAAATATAATACCGTATAGCTTATAAGTATATACAAAAGTGGAACGAAACGTGTAATATTTGATAAACTTGATTTATAAAGTGCTATCCACCGGACGTCAGCTCTTCTTCCGGACCGTCCCCAAACAAACATATCGAGTTCGGTTAATCGCTGGGTTGTAACCTCACCCTTACCGGAAGGCACCGCGATACCAGAGTAACGTAGCGTGACATAACGAAATAGGGACGTGAACGTTGAACATGTGTCACGTTATCTATAACTATACCAATATTATAAAGCTGAAGAGTTTGTTTGTTTGTTTGTTTGTTCGTTTGGTTGAACACAGAAACTACTGGTCGGAATTGAAAAAATATTTTTGTGTTGGATAGTCTGTTTATCGAGGAAGGCTATAGGCTATATTACATCACGCTGTGACTAATAAGAGCGTTGCATCAATAAAAATGTTACAGAACTGGGAAGGGCGGGTAGTAGTAGTTCTGCAAGGTACCATACCGTGAGACTCAGAAAGATTTTGGTTTCCGGTCTTTAGATCGCGTGCGAAGCCGCTGCGAATGCTAGTGTATAATAAAATTCTAAGTCGAATCCGATTATTTTTTCTTAGAAAATCTTATTGAATGTTATTATTATATTGTAGGTTTGATTTTGATTTTTTGTCTGTCGGTAAAAAGCACTGGATAGCTTTCGATGAAATTTGGAATGATAAAACGTGGTTAACCCGTTTAATATATAAGATACTTTTTTGTACTATAGTACCTCATATCTGAGAAATCTATCCTTACCTTTAAAACGTACTTAGTGTACGTGTATAGTTAAATATTTTCTTATATTATACTTATTTTAGACTTCGAGTTCAAATAATTTTAGTGAAGAAAATGCTTATAAAGAACGTATCTATTTTTATCTATCGATCATAAATCCAAGGGGTTATCGTTTTTACTCTGATAAGCATAAAGAACATTTTCCTTAATGAAGTCAACAAATCACAAGTAAAAGGGGAACTAGAGCCAAGCCAGTATGAAATATGACAGATGGCACGAGAGTCAAACGATAGTTTTAAAGCCTTAATAATAAAATTGTAATAAAAGTCTATAGTAGATTTATGAAATAAGATATTTAAATATAAATATCACAAAAATAATTAATTATACACGTGTCCAATAAATTAAGGCTCATATACTTTATATTATTTAATTTTATTAGTTAGGACCATAAAGCATATTAATTTAATAATGCTCAAACATAAATCATAATCAAAACATGTCTATTAAAATGAAGTATGTAATTACTTTTTACGGATATTTTTCATTACATTGATTATTTTAACAAAATTAGTCGACCAAAATGTCTTTCGATAATGTGACCCACCAATATATCGCTCTCGGTTAATGGAGTGAACGTTATAGCAGAGTTCAGCTTTCAGCTAGATTACTACAAGTCCGGTAAGTGCCGATGTCATTTGCTTCGGTGATATTAGTAACTTTGCTGACATGCTGCGTTTCAAAAAACGCTAAATCCACACTATTGGAAGGATTTTGTAAGGATTTGAATGGAAGAGTTTCAATATTTTTCGCTTTATGGCACGAATATTTAAATCGCTTCGAAGTTTGTCTGCGATTTTGCTATATCTAAAAGGTTCTATTTTATAAGTAAATATTCTAGCTTCTATGTAATGGATACAAAAGGAACGTACTATGTGAAACGTTGCAATCGTATGTTGTATTTAGAGTGCATTTTTCATTTTCTGATGGAATACCGTCCACTGAAGTCAGTCTGCTTGTATAAGAATAATCTTCTAAGCAAAAATATATTAGTAAAAGAAATTATAAAGGCATAAAATTTTACTATCAATGGCATATTCAACCTATTAACAATTAACATTTGACATTTTTAACTTTGTAAGTTATTTACGATAAAACGATTAAAACATAACACTGATAAACTTTAACCCGGCTGTTACTCTATTTAATATGATAAGCTACATTTAGGCAACTTATTACGCAACGATGCTTTACTTAGGATAACTTAATTTCCTTAGTTATACTAATACATATTATATACATTTGCATGCTTTTTGACTTAAAAATATATATACGATAAAAATGGTTCATATATGGTTCATGATATAAGTTCACTAAAGCAGATTGTACAAGACTTGGCCGTTGGCGGACTTCACATGTCTTTCGAAAACTTGCTAGGTTCACTTAGACATGCAGGTTTCCTCACGTTGTTTTCCTTCACCGTAAGACAAATGGTAATTATATTAGAAATCATTTGCACATGAAAATATCAGAAGTGCGAGATCCGGATTTGAACCCATATCACTCGGTTAAATAAGCGAGCATTTATTACCATTTTGCTACCACTGTCATGGAAAGATTACTTATCGTCAATCGCAGAACTATGACTGACATTAAAAGTACAGATCAAAGTATCCAAACAATAAAGTGAATAGAGCTGTTACTTCCACTCTGAAGTAAGTAGTTTTGTAAACCGCAGTCTTTAGTCCCGAAAACTGCCTCTAGGGAAATCTAATCACCAATAAATTAAGGCTTTACTCTGTTAAGTAATCTCGGAACTCAAAATGAACCATAATGGCCTTGAGTAACAAACACATAGAGGCGTAATTTTGATATGGATGCCTCGTTTGTTTAGTGACTAGCTAGCTCAAGAGATCCTAGGTTCGAGTATCGGCCAATAATGATCGCTGAGATTTTTTTTCACATTCTTAGGAACTATACACAAGAAATATTATTAAGTAGTGCTGTAATTGCTGTGCCAAAGTTAGCGAGTTCGAGTCCCGTTGGGGTATTATTATATTCATAAATAAACACATGTGTAGTACATCCATAACAAAAGCCTTGTAGCTAAATAAATAAATTCTACTGTGTGTTAATGTTCTAACACATTTATAGTTATAAGCAAAGCGGGGTGAATTACTAGTAAAATCAATGTTACATATATGCATACAAAGTCTGTTAACTTTCATGAAATTAGTTAAATCTTCTACGTAGGGCCAATATAAATATTGAATGTTACTCAAAAGGGCTATTTGTATAACAATGACTGAATTGATGCAATTAATCCATTTTGTCCGTCCAATGCGGGCAAGGAATTATTAAGGCGAGCCTCTTTAGTTGAACAGACTTGAAACGGCTGTTTGCTAGAAAATATATTACACTTTCCTATCGATACTATTTAAAATATCCAACTAAATAACTATTTAACCTAACTATTAATAACTATTTAACCTATAAAATTTGAAGTATTTTTATTATTTTCTTCTTTTTGTTTTCCTTAAGTTCCTTCCTGGCATGGACCATCTCTTACGAGAAAGATCTCATCTCAACTCTGTCCAAATGCGAGTTGACAGTTACATCTTATAGTTAGGTTATTCAGACAGATTCCTCACGATGTTACCTTTAACTGTATTAGCAAGTAGTAATCTAATGTGTGCGAAAGCCCAATGTGAATCTGGTTCACTTGGCTTTCCAAGCCAACCAACCAATCAATGTGCTACACAGCGTTAATAAAATGATACACGAATTTCCCAACTAAATTTGCTTTTAAAATAAAATATTCAAATATGTTAGTGCCTTCACCAGTTGGCACCGTCGTTAGATTTTTTGCAAAACCACATCGGCATTTTACGAGCAACTATAAAAACCGCTTTGACAATTTCTAAGTAAAATAACACAGAAAAAATAAAAATAAATGTTTGTAACCTTTCTGTACAAATGTCAACTCAATTTAACTACTTTATTTGACTTTGTAAGAATATCAAACGCTTATTTTTTTATTTTTTTTGAAAACAGATGAAAATATATAAGTATGAAGAAATACGTAAGAATATATATGAAAATGTAAAAAGTACACTAGATAGTAAAGAAATTTTAAACTACAACCTTTCTACTTTTTTCTCGCTAGTATTTTATTTGTAAAATATTAACAGATATTTTATCTAAATCTATAAGTATCTGAATACAAAACTTTTTTGTAAATAAAACATTATTTACCTTACACTTCTTTCAAAGAAAATCGAACCTGCTACCTACTTTTCAACAAACTATCAAGTAAACACATCCACTACACAAGCGGTCATCTTCATTAAAACTTTCCTACCATAAAAGCAAAAACGTTTCCCATGCGACGAAAAATGTTTGAAGACTTTTGGCTTTCCTCTATAGCTATTTACCACTCTTCAGAGTTCGAGCGTGAGTATACTCAATTATGCACTAACGCCGAGAGCCTCTTATGTCTAACACAAGTTTGTAAGTACTGCGTAAGCTTCTTGATGCTTTAGTGACGCTCCGAATATCGATATTCGTATCATATGTTACGAGTACATCGATTGTGGTATGTTGTGTCATGTTATACTTGTGAGATAAATCGATATGTCAATTCATGTGGTGTATTCGTACTACCATTGATCTTTCAATTTGTTACAATATTATGAACAAAACATTGAGTTAAAATATAATATCTATGGAATAAAATATCTTTAAGAATATTTTAACCTCGCTTCGTTCTGATTCCTCCCTACATTTAGCGCGGGTGAAGTTGCAGGTTCCGCTAGTTATATACTAAAACCTTCCTCGAGAATCATTCTATCCATTTCTGAAAACAGTCTGAAAATCGGTGCAGTAGTTTTTGAGTTTATCGCGAAAAGATAGACAGACGCGGCGGCGGACTTTTAAATTGTGGTTTTTATAAAATGACTACACATGTCAGTACTAAAATAAGGAAAAAGCTACTGTAATAATACAAAAATTATGTAATTTATGTATAGAAAAATAACTAGTTAAAAGTAGAATGTGAACAATATGCTAATGTGAGTTACTTCTAACTCCACTACAACGCAGGTGATGCGTAGTTTTGTTGTGGAAGCTCATGAAAATATTTAACTACGGCGCTGTTTTCATTTAACTTTATTAGTGTAAAGTTTGTTTATTATTCTTCAGTTACTTATAATCTCATTATTAATTAGCACTAATTAATATTATAATATATGAACTTATTACGTATACTTTATTATATCTAGTGGAAGCCGGTCTTATGTAATAGAAATAGGTATAACATAAAAAATATTGTCAGTTATATATTAAATTATGTCATATAAAGATTTTCTGACTAATGATTTATTAGGGTATTGGGTGTCGATAAACTTCAATAACTAAAATTTTACAAAAAAGTTTGAGCATTGAGTATAAAAGAAAATATGAACGTGAGTGACCGGTATCAATAAAAATTTTCCTTAAAAATATTAATTAAAATCACTAAATATATTTTTCATCTTGATAGTCAGCCCTTTCGACCTTCCCACTGCTGGGCACGGGCCTTTCTTCAATACAAGGGGGATCAGGCCATAGTCCACCGCGCTGACCGAGTATAGGTTGGCGGACTTCACATGTATTTCTTAAACTTGCTTACTTCTCTCAGATGCAGGTTTCGGCAGGACGTTTTCCTTCATCTTCAAGCAGTAAACGTGTTGAAACTGATTCGCACATGACAATATTGGAGTTGCGAGACTCGGATTTGAACCCGCATCACTCGGTTATCCAAGCGAGCGCGTTACCACTGAGTTATCACTGCTTTATATATTCCTTCCTTATATACGTATATTTCACCATATATATTTTGTTTTTAGATTTCCTTAACGATTTTAGAATTATAGCTTGTTTTAAACAAACAAGTAGTTAGTAGTTTAAATAAAAAAATGAAAAGTTGTGTATTTTTAAGCATTGAATCGTCACTAGATATTCAATTTTCTATATACATATTTGAATATCTAAATTTATTTCATGCAGAACTATTCCAAATTTAATACGAACCGTGTCAGTGACATATTTTATGGATATGAAAACTGAGTAATTTTGCATGTATTCCGATACAGATTAATTGCGAATTCGTCTCTAGGGGCGTGTTCATAAATTAACTACAGACACACGTCCCCTGGTACTCTCTATGTATTTACAGCTGCATTCAAAGCGCTACTAGGATTAATATGATATTTCGGGTATGGATTAAATTACTGGTTCATAAATTACTTGCTTTTAAATAAAAGTTTTGTAAACTTATAAATATAAACTTCAATAGACATGTATGATTTATGTTTCAATTACGTCTCTAGATAGCAATATCCGAATCCATCTAACCGCAAGGGATGATCTTTAAAAAGTAAGAAACAAAAACACACGCACAAACGCCAAAGTTGCATATTAGGTATGATAATAAAAGTAGAGACTAAAAAAATTCACGGGCCTTCAAATCACTCGAAATTAAATAAGTTCATAAAGGAAGATTTACTTCTAATATAACATATACCTACTATATTTAACAACCCACAACTGGGCACATATCTCCCTTCAATCAGGGGATCAGGCCATAGTTCGCCACACCGAACAACTGCGGATTGGTGAACTGTACAATGTTTATGTATATGACTTCCGAAAACGAATTAAAAATATTCTTATGTACAAAATACTAATATAGCTACTTATTCTTTTTAACACTTTTTATTTAAATGAAAAGAAAGAGCAACGAAATCATAAGTATCTTAACGAGTTTTTTTTTGTTAAAGACAAAAAAAAACTCGTAAAAAACTCTTAACGAGTTGTTTTAGTTGTTTTTATACCGAATATTATTAACAGATTATATGTAAAAATTCATCTCTAAGAATAAATATCTTGCTTAATAAGCTTTTTCACTGAATAAGCTTATTAAGCATAATAAAAAATGAAAAAAATAAAGCTTTTTCGTCAGACTACTTTATTATAACATTAAATATTTTCTATTTTTTCTTAGAATCTATTAAACCTATAATGTATACCTATTAAGCCTTTTCATAAAAACATTCCTATCTGGAGTTGTTTCTACATAATCTCAGATAATCCTAAGATTAATTTCAAATATTTTGCTTTTGAATAAAAGTAAAATATATTTCTATAAGCTTTTAGAAATCTTAAACGAAATTTGTTTCAAAATAAACCTACAGAAAATCAAACTTACTAAAACTAATTTACGCTCTTATTATTTAAAGTCAATAATATCAAAGGCTTTCGAGGAATTTAATTTATCACCGTATTTCAGAAGTAAGTAGTAATTATATGATAAACGAAATATTCGATTTAAGTTACAAATGAAAGGTAAACTTGATTATAATAATATAACCAAATTATTTATTCTATAAAATCACTACATAGTATAAAGCAAAGTCGCTTCCTGCTGTCTGTCTGTCCCAATGTATGCTTAGATCTTTAAAACTACTGAACGGATTTTAACGCGGTCGACGACGCGGATAATGCACTAGCGGAACCCGCGGCTCCGCTCGCGCTAAATATAGTTATAATATTCAATAACTCATATTCGCTACTCAGTTATAATATTCAACCCTCTTTTACTTCCTACTGCTGGGAACAGGTCCCCCTTTAAGGGGGTTCAAGCCATAGCCCACCGCACTGATTGGGCTACTTTTTAATAAATACTTTGTATATAAAAAACCTTTTTAAGATATATAATATCACTACATAGTATAACACAAAGTCGCTTTCTCTGTCTCCATATCCCTTTGTACGCTTAAATCTACGCAAAGGATTTTGATGCGTTTTTTTTAATAGATAGAGTGATTCAAGAGGAAGGTTCATATGCATAACTAGCGGATCCCGCGGCTTTGCCTGTGCTAAATCTAGGGAAGAGCCCGAGCGAAGCGAGGGCGAGTCGCTAGTTTTCTAATAAATTGATCAATAAGTGGGACTCATATTCTTAATAATATCATAATTTTCATACATTAAATTATATTAAATAGCAAGAATAAGTACAGTGTATTGAAAACTTCCTCGTCTTTGTCGTTCAATCATGTCAATTTAGATACCAGATTGTTAGCTACCTTATCATGTAACGCTCAAATGCTTAAACCAGGAAAGTTTTCGAATAAAGTAGGTAATGGTTGAAAAAATAAACAAAAAATATTTTTTTATTGCCTTTCCCGCGGCTCCGCTCGCGTTCTAGAGGATGAAAATCAAAAGAAATATTTTTCTTCCGTTTTTGCAACATCTTTCATTGATGCTCCGCTCCTAATGGTCGTAGTGTGTAGTCGTGATGTATAACCTATAGCCTTCTTCGATAAACGGACTATCCAACACAAAAAGATTTTTTAATTCGGATCAGTAGTTCCTGAGATTAGCGCGTTCAACCAAACAAACAAACTCTTCTGCTTTATAATATTAGTATAGATTTAAGGCAATGATAGCCAACAGGGTCAAGCGGGTTCAAATCCCGGGTTGCACCTCTGATATGTTCATATGTAAATTATTTCTAACACGAATACCACATTTCTTGTGCTGTGAATTAAAACGTTTGAGAAACCTAGATTCCGAAAGGCACAAGAAGCCTCTAGTCTGATCAACTTGTATTAAAGACAGGATCATGTCTATTACCCAGTAGTGAAACGTTATTAAGGGCTAATAAGTATTTTGTATTTTTTTTTACATTAAATATCCTATTATTATCGAGAAATCTTACCATAAACATGACTCACTTTAAAACTTTTATAATATTATAAGTATAAATATTAATTTCATACAAATCTACTCAGCGAAATAAGTTAACTCAATGATTAATCTCGTAATTTCATTAAATTGTTAACTTTCTATGTTTTCTTGGTAAGAACCTTTAATCAAAGCGTCAGACATGTCAAAATTTGAAGTCATGTTTTTTCCTTAAACTAACTTTACAAAACTTTGGATATCACAAAACTATAATGTACAGACTTCTACAAAAGTTGTATAGTTTGACATAAATAATTCTTTATACACGACATTTTGAAATGCTTTTACTAACTTTACTTGTAAGATATTAACTTAATTTTACGGATTAAGTTATCGATTTAAAGTTACTTGTATATGTGTAAAATCAAGACAAATTACAAAATGAAATATTGTTAAAATCTGACACACTCATTTTTAAAGTATTCAAACGAACCATTTTTTTATTTTGGTTGTTGTCATCAATTAATTACAATATTTATTGCATAAATTAATTAAATATTCTTATCCAATGTAGTTTATAAAAAAGAAAACGCTTAATTGCGTAAATTGAATTATTTACATATGAATAGGCTAAGAGCTAAGGCATTCGCTCCTCTGCTTTTCAACAAAATTACATAATTTATCAATAAATACATTCGAAAATATATTTTTATATCGAAAATGTTTTCCGCAAATTTTCAATAACATTATAGTAGCAATTAAAAAAAATTGTTAAAAAGTTATAATTACTTTAAAACAGAAACTTACGCTTTACTAAATACTAAATCATACATGAAGATTTATATAACCTACTAAACACATATCCCTATCTGATTTGGTACACCGTAACTTTGCAAGTTAGGATCTGTCGCTATAATAAGGGTTCTGTTATCTGTTGTTCAGAAGTTACTTCAAACTTGTGTTTTAGGTCTCGTGTAATATAAACATTTATCGGACGCTTAAACTGTAATGACTGTTTGAATTTCATATGAAATTTATTTTGCTTTTAAAATTTTAAACTAGTTTTTAGCTCTGGCTACACTCGTGTTATACAAGGGAATAAAATATCCCAAAAATATCCAAACTTTATCGAAACCTGTTAGTAGTAGTGTGAAAATGTAAATTAATATAGTTTTATTTACACGGATTAAATTAAAAACTGACTAACTGACTCATAACGCATAGTCAAGGTGCTGTCTAGCATCGTGTTTTACTCAACTATACTTTATATGATGAAAAGACAACATTTGGTCTCTATAAAAATTATTCTTCATCTTTTATGTTAAAAAGAGATGTAAATTGTTTTCATGTTATATTGCATATGAAATATCTCTATTATATCTCATAAGCCTCAAAGACAGATGCTTACAATTATTGTGATATTCTCGGTTTGATTCTCGAACTCGAATTTAATAGATTTGCTTTGTTATTATAACAAAACCGATATCTGGCAAATTATAACTTGATAGAATATACTCGTAAAATGAAAATAAATGTACTAATTTTTTCGTTACATTCTTTATATATGAAGATTTGTCTTTAAATCCTATCATATTGGCAATTAAATCTAAATATACTGATTTAACATTTCGAATCTTAGTTTAGGGATAAAAAAGCCGGATTGTATTCTATGTTATTCTATAACATTGGTTATTTTTAGATCATCTCTCAGTATTTTCTTCTTCTTGCATCGAAACATGATATTTTTGGTGTCCTTGTATGAGAAAGTATTGTAAGACGTTACCCATATATATAAAGCGTTGAATTTAGTTAAAGCTTCTTAAAATATTAATTTTTGAGAAGCTTTATTTTAAACTAAGTTTTTAACCGACTTCGAAAAAGGAGGTTCTCAATTCAGCATTTGTATGTAAATGAAAACTATTAATCATTTATTTTTTATGTTTTCATTAATATGCTGTGTGCAAAAAAGAACAATCACAAGTTATTTTATTAAAGATATTATTAACTTTATTCTCAAGTTTTGACGAAAGTTACAAAAGTTTCTTGAAATATTAAGTTAATAATGAAGTGTTATTTTAATGTTTTAATTATTCGGAATTTAGAAATAACAAACGTTTTTTATTTAATATGAATAAAATACATACTTATTACTTTGAAATTGCAACATTTTTTTCCTAACATTTGTATATTACTGGCAAGGCAAAGAATTTTATTCTTGTGGAAGAAAAAGTTGTATATAAATTATATTACGAAATACATTAATCATGTAATTAATTATGAAAGGTTTTCAAAATATTAAATTGAGAAATTTTATATCAAAGCTCTAAGATTTAGAATACTCTTCCATATTCTACTTTAACGCTTATCCTATTTGAAAGTACAAGTCTTTTATTTCATTGCAGAAATAATCCTCTTTGACAGAACTCAAGCAGAAATACGAGACAATTTGAATTTCTTCGAAATAAATCAAAACAATGGTAAAAATCGCGATTCACTTTTTTACGATGTCATAATCCTGTAGTATTGACGAGCTTTCGTTAAAGTTTATAGTAAAAGACGTTTGTCTGTAGCTTATAGTCTTTTTATTTGAATAATTCTAAGAATAATATTATAAATTTTAGCGTAAAAAAGCTCTAGTTAAACGGGAATCGTTTAAAAGTTTACATTCTGTCGTAATTTTTAATAGAGTTACTTTTAAACTTTTGATTTCTTATGCTTTTATGGATTATTATTTAAAATTCGCATATCTTATTATGGTAGCTATTATAACCTAATTATAATATTGTAAATGGTTTAAAAGAATAACATAGTTAAAAAAATATTATAACAAAGGTAATGAAAAGCTTAATATGGAATAATTATAATTTTTAATAATATATACATAACTGCCAAAATATCCATCGTAATTTTAAGACATGCGACATATTTTTTTTAAACTGAGCGAAAATGAGAAAAAAATTTTTGGAGCTTTCTTTAAAGTAAATAAAGTATTCATTAAAACATACAAATTATATGTAAGAATTGTATGAACGGTTTTTTCATGTTTATTTAATATTATTTTAAAAATTTATGACGATCTTATCACTCATCAAAATATGGTATTTTATTTCATAGATTTAATGTAAAAAATCTAATATGATTGAACGATACACATATTACTTCAATAGGCGTTAAAATATTGTTAAGAAAAAGAATTTACGTAACTAAAAAGCTTTTTTTTGGTTAAGCATAAAAAGTATAGTCTTATTAGAAATGAAAATTATATTCAAAATTACTCGAAGTAACCTAACAAAATATATCAGTCATCAATCATCTATGACTCTATCAAGAAGTGATTAACTAACACCTTAACTTGATGCTTTGTAAGAATGTTAGCGAGCTTAATTGATATTGATGGATTGCCAATATTTATTTATTGGTAATATTTGAAAAAGCTTCTTTCATTCGAAAACTTTAAGCTCAAAACACTTTAAAAAGCTCCATAATTACCATATTTACCTCATATAAATTATATGCATATTTTAAGCAAATTGAGTAGGAATTTTTAAATTAACGTATAATAACGACAATAACAGTCGAAAGACACAGGAAATACAACGGTTGGGATCACTGAAGCATAGAATCCTGTACGTACCGTTGAAACAGGTTAGCAGCCACACGAAAACAGTGCACAGTTGGCTAAGCCGTTTATCTTTACGTCGCACCATTGTAAGGAAATCATCGAACCACCACTAAACCTCACTATCTAACGTGACGTAACGTAAAGTCTCTATACTACTCCCGCATGTATAGACGTCCACTCGCGTTGACGGCTAGCGCTCGACTGACTAAAGGCTTCGCAGGGGGCAGGGTAGAGTGTTTTGCATCGCAGTCGGGACCACGTGTCGGCCCTAGTCGTTCAGGAACTTGACTTTTGTTTTTAACCGACTTCCGCAGGAGGAGGAGGTTATTCTTGCATTAATAAAATTTAGTTTACTACAAATATTTTAGCAACTTTATACGCTTTGCGCGTATGTACTTTAAATTTAATTCATGAGTAACACTTAGTTTTAGGAAAAGATAGTCTAATTCTATTTAATTTATTTTTGAAAATATAATTTTTTTTCACTGAAATCAATATTACTATGAGATAATTGGGTTATATTCATACAAGACTTTTCCCGTGCGTGTTTGGTTTTAATATTCAAGCCTACTATTAATAGTACTTAAATAATAAAAATAAATAGTCAATCTGATGTATAATTTGAGATGTAAAAATCCATCATAATTCGTTTAGTTGTGTTTGTTTGACAAGACTAATTTCATCTGTAACATTATATTTATATCATATTTATACATACATTACATACATACATATAATATAAAAATCAATGCCACTTTTCATTGTAATTTTATAACTCAAGAACGGGCTCACCTATCCAAACCGAATGTTTAGGCTTTGTTCGGACTATTTAGTAGATGGTTAATGTGAAGCTTGCACAAAATCGGTCGAGCTGTAACAAATGAATTCGTGGCTTAGCTCGCGCTAAATCGAGGGTGAGTCGCTAGTACATAATATATATTTGAAACGTATGTATTTTTGATTACACTAGACTAAAAAATGAAAATTCAACAAAACTACAAGAATGTCTGAATAAAAAATCTCAAAGGATTTAAAAAAACTTGCAACAATTTCATAACTTTAATGTTTAGTAAACTCGCATTAAGTCGTGGAAGTCACGCCTTGTCGTGATATCAGGAATTTGATGCCAAGTGTTCGCCAAAAACTTTGAGGTTCACTACGACTTGAAAACTTTATGAACAGCCACCGAGATTCCCTTCTGCGACTTAGTTTAGTACTTTCTTATAATATTCTTTATTATAATTATATAAGCTTTTGCTATAGATAATTTGAAAACTGAATTAAAATATGCCACTAAATATATAAGGTACTAAATGCGTTAATTTTTTTTGAGCGTGACCTTTGATTTTTTGGTTTTTATCTATACTTAATATTATAAGGCTGAAGAGTTTGTTTGTTTGGTTGAACGCGCTTATCTCAGGAACAACCGGTACGAATTGAAAAATTCTTTTTGTGTTGGATAGTCCGTTTATCGAGGAAGGCTATAGGCTATATTACATCACACTAAGACCAATAGGAGCGGAGCATCAATGAATAATGTTGCAAAAAAGTATTTGGTTTCCAGCTTTTAGAACGCGCGCGAAGCCGCGGTAATGGCTAGTCTAAAATAAAAGTAGCCTAAGTCCTTATAGCTGCTATCAGCAAGTGAAAGTCTCGACAAAATCTATCCAGCCGTTTTATAGATTAGCTCCGGCTAACAAACAGATAGACATAAATTTTAAAATTTGTGTGTTTCTTATAAATACCGTAAATAATTACATTTTAGTAGCAAAGCTTACGATTATCTTCCCGTTCAAAATGTTATTAATATTAATAACGTTTCATCATATATAATAGATTTTAAGATATAACCAACTTTTCGTAGAGCCGTATAGTTCTAGTAAGCAAGAGTCATGTTCAGATGGGATGGGTGGGAACTAAACACAAACATATGCCTGCGAAACTGCAATTACGTAATATAATCGTTTACTTAGTAACATCAATGTATCTTAGCTTCGTATCTTACGTAAGATAAACAATCACTTTTGAGTATATACTTAAAATATAAGTGATATGTGTGAAGGGGTGTAAGAGTAAATATGTACATCGTATCCTGTAGGCCGAATGTAGACCGTATCAGTCGTTTAGTGTTCCACTCCTGGGCATAGGCCTAAAGGGATCACCATCGTCTACCACATTAGCAAAAACTTTATTGTCTTTCGGAAACTTGCTAGATTCTCTCAGACATGCAAAGTGGTAAACATATTAGACATGATTTACACATTAAAATATCAGATGTACAGACCCGAAAACTGAACCCCCTTCACTCAGTTTCAAGCAAGCGCGTTACCATTAAGCTATCACTGCCTACCTATATAAATAGAATAAAAAATAGACGAAATCCTATGGAATATCTAGTAAAAACCACTCGTCTGACAAAATATTTTGTTCCATATTATATACAAATGATAAACAAATTTATGATATCAAACGATTTAGTTTGTTCATTAAGCTCACCTGTCACACGAGATATTAGTTAATCGAAATGATCGTGATCAAATTAACCATGTGAAATAATTTGAATATATCTATGAAAATATTAATAATTTATCAATTTTATATTGACATATTTGTATTTAATTGAATAAATAAATCTGTTGGGACTTTATTACACACCGCTTCATCTAGTTCCGTGGTAAGCTACGAGGCTTGTGTTACAGATACCAGATAGTTGATATACTACATATATATAATTTTAAATACATACATATTATAAATATAAACTGACAAAACCCATTACTGGAGGACAAACATTCGTGTTCAACAAAAGAATTCCCCCTGCGGGACTCGAACCCACGAGCACTACTGCAAAAGCCAAATGTATCGTCAATCACATAGCTTTCTATTTCATTAAGGTGCTATATTATTTCATATTTCTGGTAACAATCGCTTATTGCTGGAGCTTTTAGAGCCAACAAACAGTATAAATGTAGTGAATAGTATGTAGCATAATATCTAGTGCACCTACGACTTTTGCGTAGGAGAGCTTATTTTATCAACTTTATTGAAACTAAAAATGTATGAACGAAGTTACCGATCTACTAACATAATATTCTATATTTATTCGTCATATTTTTATACTGGGACACGGGATCCTTATTAGGGATGGTAGCTATTATTGCTTTTTACTTTTGCTTTTAATTGGGACTGAAATGTACCAATCTTTGCAATATCAGAAAGATTATTTTTTATTATTTATTTATTTATTATTATAAAAGTTTACATATTTTTTTATTGTTACGTACATAATTCATTAAATATTATATTACATTATTATTATAAAATGTATTAGATTGATGTTATATGCGAGTGTATTTGCTTAAGAAAACTAAATATAAGTTTCAAAACTCAATATTGCTTTCAAAAATAAGTTTTTATTGATTTCAATACATATATTAAATGACAATATTTTGTTTAACCTATCATGAATGTTAAATATAAGAAATAAGGTCAAGGTTATTTAAATGGCTCGTGTACAAATTTAATTTTTTGTCGCTGTCAGATCATGGCGACAAATTTGATAATTTAATTATATACTTTATTAGTATTGGACGTTTGGCTCTGCTGTTTGCTCTGTAGCAGGGGCAGCAGGTTCGAGTCTCGTAAGGGGCATTTATATGTTGCGGGTGTGATGTGTATAAATGTTTGTATTATAGTCATAGGTGTTTATTGTTATAGTAATATGTATGTCTTTAAAGTTTGTTATGTGTCGTATATTACAACTGGTGGCCGTAACACAAGCCTCGTAGCTTATCAAAGGATGAAAATGTGCGTCAATGACCTAACGTATTTATTATTATTTGTATAAAAATCGGTTTTAAATCAAATAATATTAACAGTGACCATGAAAGACTGAGGTTTCGTAAGAATTTATCAAAATATACAAGCTATCCTTCTCGTCCCATCGATAGACAATGAACGTTGTCATTCGTAATATTTAGACCTATACTACCCGTCCTTAAGAAACGCAGACCCGAACCAAGACAAATATGTTTGGTATTGGCCATTTGTGTTGACAAATATTTGATATTCTGTTTATTTAGGATCTTCTCTCCATAGTATAGTGAATGTTAGATCAATTTAGTTGGTCAGTCTGCGAATTCTATTAGTTTTGCCACTGAAAAATGAATTTGAAAATTTCAAATGTACGTTTTTGCAATTTTATAATCTACTCATGCTCTCAATCAATCCTGGATCACACCTTTTCAAGAATTTCCTTTCAATTCAGAAGTTTAAGAATTTGTTCGAGATTGAGGTCTTCAATCAAAACAATTTTAATTAGTAGTCAGAAATTAAAAGATAACAAAAATACACTCTTATTTTACATATTTATTATTATAAAGCCATGCACTTTAGTTTTGTTAAGGCGTTTCGACATACTTTTTAGTCTTTTTATCGATAAAAGCCCAATTTATAAGCGACATTGTCATTATGTCAATACTAAGTAAATGTTTACAAATCAATTTTTTGGCAAAGCTCGAATCAAGTATATTAGTACTTATGAGGTTGGCATCGAGCCACTTTTTGAGTTATTCATTTATATGAAAACCACATGTGTTTGAGAACATCTGGACTATGTACAGGATCTCTTAGAAGTGAACTAACTACAGTAAGCTCCTTGACGTTTAACTTCACAGTGCTAACTTACTCCGCCATATGGTGCTCGCATTTTGTTCGCTAAAACTTCACACTAAACACGAATATAGTGCTTCAGTTGAATAAAAAAATCAACAACACTATGCTTAAGCAATTTTTCTTAACTTTTTATTATTTATAAATTAATATTAATATGAAAATATCCTTTAGCCTACAATTTTTCAGTACTAAAATTGTTATTATTATCGAAAATTATATAATATTTCAAGCTATATTGACTCAAATTGTTGAAATTTATACTACATTTATTGCCAATTACCTACAAAGCAATAATACAATAGCATTAATTTTAAACATTTTATTTTATATATGAAAATAAGTAAGCTTTCTACTAATAAAGCCAATAATTAATTAGCAAATGAACCTTTACATCACAAAATTAATTTAAATATTTCATTGAGAGTTCCAAGAGAAACATAATAAAGCATTTTTTGGTATTTTCCCGTAATACATACAATTTCGCTAATATGTAGTAAAAATATAAATCAAAAAGCAGTTTGCGCGGCCCAGGAGACACTGTTTCCTTTTGGAAATCGCTCGTGATATTATCCGGAAACCTTTTATTGCCCTATAACTTAATGAGGGTCCAACAATAATTCAGTCGTACATATAAATGTCTCACATACCATTTAGCTGTGTCGAATAAATGAACAGTCTTTCAAGTTACAGTAATAAAATCTTGCTTATACTAAATTTTTATATTAATTTTATAGTATATGATTTTTTTACTGTTATGTGTTTTAATATTTGCTTTATATTGTTGCTAGTCAATCATCCTTTGCTATGGTTTGTGTATTTATATTACTGCCTCAGAGATGTAGTGGCTAGCCACAGGTCGCATACCGAGAGGTATTGAGTTCGAGTCCCGGGTATGGCCAAGTTTAGTTATTGAGTAATCTGTTTCGTAAGCCTCACTAATAGCCCGGAGTTGCGAAGTTGGTGGTGTTTCACCCTCGTGCCTCGGGGAGCACGTAAAGCCGTCGATCCTGCGCCTTAACTCATACTGGTCGTGTCGAGCAGTCATCCCACCGGAGTGTGTGAGTGATAGGAATAAAGAGTGCACTTGTGTCTGCGCTTACACTTGTGCACTATAATATCTCCCGCGCAGATGGCTAGTCTCAATGAGATTGGCCGCCGTGGCCGTAATCAGTCTGGAGGGCATCATTTATATTATTGACCCTAAATACTGTCTGTTGTAACCCTAACCACTAGAACTCTAGAGTATAGATCTAAACTGCAGTTATTTACTGTGTCAAGTTGTGAATCTTACTATCTAGGAACTAATCAAACACTCACAAAACTTATCAAAATCGATCCGTTTTTATAAAGATAAAGATATATAGATATAAGTAACGCTTTATTTTTCTAAAAAATATTCTGATTTAACGTTTCAGAGTTATAGAAAAAGATAATTTTATTGAATAGCGATAACTTTGTAATATTAGTGGTTTTAATATAATTTAAGATTTTATTACCTTTTTAAAGGTGAACAAAACTTTCAATCGTGAAAAGTGTACCAAATATGTTATTTAATACTTTACAGTGAATTTTGAGCTTAAATTTGAATAAAAAATGAATATAGTATATACTATGCATAATATGGTCGATTAATTACGTGTGATAAGTTCCCATAAACTTTTATAGTTATTTTATTTTAATTATTTTGACGACACGATTAGCTTAATTTTTTGTTACTTGTTGTGCCAGTAGTCCTGGTTCGAGGCCTGCTAGGGGTATTCATTTATGTGTAAAAGAAAAAAAAATGTAAAGCATGCGGCCTTTTCGCTAAAAGCTTTAAAATATGTTAATTATATATAAAAAACAAATAAAACTAGGCAATATATATGTATATATGCTTCCCCGAGGACTTCACTAAGACGTTAACAGCATAAGCATTCATCACACAGTTCTCTAAATCAGGGCTATGGAAACTACCGATATTGCCTTGCATTTTCCGAGTTAATATATCTTTTAAACGACTTTCTTCAGGCTACCGCGTAAGTATAAATCGTGTTCACTCTTCACAGACTGTTCTATGCCTTCACTAAATATTGTTGGTCTAGAAAAATGGAATTCTTTGAACAAATGTTTCCATATAACTTATTTAATAAAGATTATTTTTTTTAGAAAAAGACAGTGGTAGCGCAGCGGTAACGCGTCGCTTAGATAACCGAGTGATGCGAGTTCAAATCTGGGTCTCGCACCTCTGATATTTTCATGTGCGAATCATTTATATCACGATTACCACTTGTCTTACGGTGAAGGAAAACATCGTGAGGAAACCTGCATGTCTGAGAAAACCTAACAAGTTTTCGAAAGTCATGTGAAGTCCGCCAACTCGCACTAGGCCAGCGCGGTGGACTATGACCTGATCCCCTTCGTACTGAGGGAGGCCCGTGCCCAGCAGTGGGACGTTAAAAAGGGCTGATAATGATGATGATGATTTTTTTTCTAGCGATCCAACCTCGCTTCGCTCGGGTTCGTCCCTAGTTTAGCGCGAGCATAGCCGCGGGTTCCGCTAGTTTTACATAAAAATCTTCCTCTTGAAGCATCATATACATCTATTTAAAAACCGCATCAAAATCCGTTGCATAGTTTTAAAGGTCTAAGCAAAGGGACAGACAGACAGCGGGAAGCGACTTTGTTGTATACTATATAGCGATTTCCTTTTAATAAATTTTTAATGTGTTTGATTATTGAAAACCGTAACAATAACAGCTATAACGTAGTTTAGAAGAACTAAGTGAACAAACATTAAGATGGGTATCTATACAATAAATCTGTAAGGAGCGAGGATAAGTCACTAGTATATAAACAATTTTATGATAACATGTTTGATTTTTTTTTTAAATGACCTAAAACGCGAGCGAAGCCGCGGGAAAGGCTACTATAATATAAAATTGAAAAGTTTAAACGAGCTAATCTTTGGTTCCACTGTTACGATTAAAAAAAATTGCATTCTATACTGTTTTTGCTGAGGAAGCTTTAAGTCACAATATGACCAAAAAGTGCAAAATAAGTTAAAATTTTGTTTAAGTAAATGAAATATATTTTGTCTTTGACTTTATTTTGCAAAGTGGTAGTGCCATGCTCAAAGTGGTAGTGCCATGCTCAAAGTGGTAGTGCCATGCTTGTTACCTTCGGGTAGCAACCGAATGGGCCGGCACGCCCCGTATAGTTCATTAGTACCACTCTCTCACAGAAGACCGGCGTGAAGTGGCAGCTATGCTGTCGCGTTTCGACCGGTGAGTGAGAGTCCGGGAGGCCCACTCTCCTTCCCCCCTCCCTCTTCCCTTCATCCTCCGCCTTCGTTCCCCCCTCCCTCCCACTTCCCTCCCTCCTCCATCCCTCCCTTTCCTGAAAGGCCGGCAACGCATCTGCAAGCCTGGCTTGCAGATGTCCATGGGCGGAGGTGATCACTTCCCATCAGGTGAGCCTCCTGCCCGTTTGCCCCCTTTTTACCATAAAAAAATGCGTTGTCTCCTAACAGTTATATAATTATAATCATTATGTCACTGTTTATTATGTGATTATATAATTTGACTGGTTTTTATGTTAATATTGTGAAAAATATATATTTGCATGCTGTGATTATCTGTCATTAAAAGTACATTAATCATGTTTATATAATAATGTATTTCTTCATCTTTTGTGTGTAATATTATATTGTTACTTTTGTTGGTAATTGTAAATAAATAATTAACCGACGCGAGTAAAACCGTGATAAAACACTAGTGTAAAATATATTATCATTTAGTGGCCATTTAATAGTTAGCCTACAACAAAGCTAGTGGATAAAAGCAAACGTTTGACTACGATTATTATTCTTTATCTGATCAGTACAATTCAATTGTTCATTTGACACAATAATAAAAACGCGTAAAACTATTAAAAGCGATGCAATCAACGAACATTTTTCTATTAACGATGTTGGAAAAACTTTTATAAGGCTTTATTGACACGGTTAAGGCTGTTAACGTTCGAGCCATTAGCTTTATAAATGTTGTAATACCGTGCTCTCTGAGTTAGTATTGCAAATAGTGAGCTTAGTAAATTAGTGTTGTATTGAGTCCTTTTTAGCATCCCATTGTTGGTCAAAGCCTTAAAATTATTAGCCATAGTCCACCATGCTGGCCAAATGTGGGTTGCAAAGTGCACATATCTTTCGAAAACTTGCTAGGTTCTCTCAGACATGCAGGTTTCTTCACGATATTTTTTTTCCACCGTAATAGTCACATCTACAAATTTTCACGATTATCAAATTGCTTTTGTAAAGCTGCATTTTATATATGAAAGTTTTATTAAAAGAAATTAGGGCAAATATTTTATTTTACTATCTATTCAATATATAATATCGTAACCAGCAATTTATTCTAAGGTAACTCATAAAAGTGAAGTTTGCAGTAGAGGCTTAGAAAGGGAAAAACGTGATAACTTTAATATTAATTAAGATACATTTTTGAAATTTGGTATCCGTAATAGTTCATTTATTCATTATAATCTCCCATATACATTTTTTCTTAATTATTTTAAATATTTTTGATTTAGCGCAAGTTAGCCGTAATTCGTTACTAAGATTCCACTCACACGTCATATTATGACGACATATTATGATGTCTATATTTTTATGTATTTTTGTCTGTATTTCAACCTAAAGAAACCCTTAGATAGATATTGATAAAAATTGGTATGATAATAGCTGGTTATCTGGGTCAACATATTAAACACTTTTTAGTACAGTAAAACGTGATATATAAAAGTTAGTTAGTTAGTTTATGCGACCTTCGCCTACACGAATATATGAAACCAACGTCGTTTCACGTTATTAATTTAAGAAATTGATTTCAGGAAAGATATAAAACACTTAATCGATACTGCTTTAGCTGCTGATAACTGCTTTATGTATATAAAAGGCCTTTCAAAGTGGCCATACAAGCTAGACTTTATCGAAGTATGTGTGGTATTGAATTGTTCAGTTTCCTCTAACTATTCACTCCAGTTCGAAGCTATGTATGCAAGCCAAGAGGTCATATTGAGAGTAGTATTATACGCTTCAATAGGCTGTGAAGTCCTTACAATAATGACACCAAATATATTTTAACCACGAAAATCTGATTAATATTAGATATTATAAATGAAACTATCTTTACGGATTTTGCAAATAAATCCGCGACAAAATCCGAAAAGATAGTTTCATTTATAATGTCAAATATTCGCGTAAACCTAAGAAAGTATTAAGATTAGATAATTAGTCAAACACGTTATAATATATACAATTTAAATGCATATATTGTGTATGAACGGAAGACTCTACAATGCACTCGTGATCTTGGTGTATTCTATGAGACACAGTATTCTAATCTCTTCAAACCCCGATTTCAGTTTCTTCTAAGAATTTGTTTACTCAAAATTAACGTTTATCTAACGTAAAAATAACGTATATCGTATATAACGTATATATGCGTGTTGAAATACGCGCAATGTAGGGTTCCGTCACTAACTAGTAGCTTTACATGTAAAAGAAAGGTGTACTATCTAAAATAATTTTCTATGTAAGAATGAATGTTGAACATAGATTAAAACTCCATTATATAATAAAGTCAGCGAATATTTTGAACATAATCATTTATGTCGCTCATATATTTGATTATAATAACATATTTCAATTGTTTATGTCTGAAGTACGTATCTTTTACTGATAACCCTAATAATCTTTTGGCATCTGACACTGATATGCAAAGACATAAAATTGGCATTGCTACCTAGAAACTTATTTACCTAATATAGAACTAAAACTTAATCAAATACTGCGTAAAATAAAAACAGTGACATATGGATATTTTTAAATTTTTTATTTATATTATATTATTAAAAAATGCTTAAGAACTACAAACGAATTTGTACGTCACTAAGTGCCTGATATTAGCCGATGAAGTAACTCAAGAGTTTTTTCCGACTTCAAAGAGCAGGTATTGTGATTTCTGACAGTAAAAATATTGATAAAAAACCTGTTAGTCAGTGGTAATAGCTTTCAATTAGAAAAATAATTAGTAGGTATTGGAGTATCCGAGACTCAGACCCAGGATATACATCTGTACATGTCAGCTGTAACTGAGCCACCGAGAACGTATAGTCTGTATAATATTAATAATACAGAAAAAGTAATGTGTACAAGTTGGTAAATTATAATAGCTTGCATTACAATATTTTCTAATAATAATTAATTTCCGTGATATTTTTCTTGTAAAAAAATCATACTGTATCATATCTACTGTGAAACCCACTTCTTTATACGTGGCTATTAACTGGGATTTTATACAAAATTTTATACCGCATGTGAGGTCACGCCCGGACGATCCGATCCAGGAAATATATGCAAGGACTGAAGCGATATTTGACGGTAGAAGCATTCTTTATACTACTTTTGTCACATGGCTTTATTTGTCTAGACTAAAAGTAAAAGAGATGTTCTTCTAGAGTTTTAATGTAGAGTGATATTCAAAATCTACTACTAATATTGCGACGACACGTTTGGCTGTGCCAGTGCTTGCGGGTTCGAGCCCCGCTTGGGACTTTTATTTGGTAAGCGCGAATGTTTATATTCTAGTCATGGGTGTTTACATTTATAATATTATATATGTATTTAAAGTTATATAATATGTGTAGTGTATTAACTATCTGATATCCATAGCACAAGCCTCGTAACTTACCACGAAACAAGATGGTGTTTATAATATACTAGCTGATCCGTGCCCACTTCGTTGGGCATAATGTTAATAATCCTTTTTTAGTACAGAGTGTTTAAATAATTTAAATTATTTTATTTTATTAATATTTAAAATTAAATTATCTATACTAATATTAAAAAAACTACTTTTTGTAACTTAAATATAAAAGTTAGTCATGTGCTGTCGTTGACTTTTTTGTAGGCATTTTCAAGTTTCACATCTTTTCTCTAGAACTCAAAAATATATCTTTCATAGGTAAGGCAGGGTTCGTAAGAAACGCTTTCATTCGACCGTTTTTTCTCTGATTCACTTTGCACAACGGACTACCACGTAAAAGCCTTTTTATTTTTCGGTTTTTCATATAACCTATGACACTCAGCAATAATGTGGCTTTCTATTGGTTAAAGAATTTTTAAAATCGGTTCAGTAGATCCCGAGATTACCCCTTACAATTTAACAAACACACAAACTTTACTTCTTTATAATATTAGTATAGAAGTATAGAAAGAGAAAAATGTATATCTATTAATGTTTTTCCTAGAGCGTAACACCCTCAAAGATCATACGTATAGTTTTAATCAAATATTAAACTTCCTCATCCTTGCAGTCAATTAATATTGTTATCTAAACCACAAACATTTATAAACAATTGTATAAATCAATTAAACCATTTGCAAAATGGCCTCGAGTCATATGGAAAATGAATCCGGTCCACCATAGAATGTTTCTATTAATATTAATCACTTAAATTATTGTCAATGATGTATTGTGTATGTAAATATTCGCCTGAGGCTTAGGCTACTTTAGTTAACTTGTAAACGCGACTATACATATAAAATAAATATAATATATTTATTTTATATGTATAGTCAAGGTCACAGTTCGCATACGTCTATGTTTACTTGAACAGGATAAACTCAGAAACTGCTTAACGAATTTTGATGTAGTTTTAACCAATAATCTATTCGTGAGAAAGGAAAAAGGAAAAAGAAAGTTTAAGGTTTATAATCCTTTAAGGATTTCTATAAATTGGCTGTAATATGTAAATATTTTAAAAATGTCGAAAAAAATATGCCAACTTTTGAATGGAAACCGGTAGCTTTAATGGCGTACGTCGTGTAAGCCTTAGAGTTATATGAGATCAATGTATATCAGATTTACTCATATATAGTAATGCAACTGAACGAAGCGCGGAAGTCTATATTAAAAGTATATTTGAGGTTTTTTTTTTAATTTTTGGTATTAACATTCATAATATGCTTTGTACAGCAAATATGGTCACGAATGGTTCAGATGTTTTAAAAGTCAATGTGTCCTTAGTTGTTACAGAAAGTATTTACCCACATAATTATAAAAAAATAATAGTATATTAGTTAATAATATTTCCATATTTAAAATATTTTTTAATTTTTTTTAAATTTCAATTAAAATGTTTAGAATTAAAATTATATAAAGTACTTTTATGCCATTTTGGAATTTTTATAAATTGGGAGTAGACACTGTCTGAGCCTCTGAGATGTCAAATACCTTAGTCCACGAGAAAATAAAAAAAAATACTTTCATTTATAATATCTGTTCATTTTAACATTTTAGTAATGAAAATAATTAGCTATTATTTAGGTTGCTACGTTTCTTAAAATAATTAAAAGTATAATTGTGATACTAATTAGTGTTGCTATTTTCATATTTATTTTCATCTTTATCTTTTACAAAGTTTTTTATCATACAATATATAGCTTCATTCAGGAAATTATGCAAAATTGCATGCACCTTGAAAGCTTATTGTCTAGAGACTGTTTTGTGAACATATTATTTGTCGTTCTGTGATCAAAAAATATATATTTAGAGTGTTTTTGGTACAAAATTAAAAATAAATTACAAACTAAGTCAATCTCAGTACAGAAGCACACCGTAAGCTACAAAGTTATTAAAAGTGAATTATAATTAACATCGAAAAACTCCTTCTATTGCCTCGCAATTTTAACTTGGCATAATTCAAAAAGTTAAACGTTAAAAAGACAGGTTATTTTTAGTTTTAATTAATTTTCATATTAAAAGTGCCTTACTCGCAGTTATCGAGCTTCTAAAGTATCTTCTTTATTCTTTATATTTCGTTTAAGCTTTTTTAAGCTTTTTATGTTTCAGTTTTATGTAGAATTCTTAACATGTTATACCAATGTAACTTAAGATTATTTACGTACGAATCCTTATATAGAAATTAATAAAAAAGATTATTATTAGTATCTCTTAATAAACATTAATACTATTATCTATAAAAATGCTAAGAAAATCATATCTGTTGTATAGGAGCCCCCTTAAATATTTATTTTATTCTATTTTAAACCGACTTCAAAAAGGAGGAGGTTATATGTTCCGTTGTATATATATATATATATATTTTTATGCATGTTCACCGATTTCTCCGCCGTCTGTGGGCCGTTTTCAAAAAGTTTTCTTTTATTTGGTAGGGTATAGTTCCGAGGGGGTCCCATTATCACCAAGTCAGGATCTGATGCACCAACTCCAACAATAACTAAGTAATTAAATTTTTTTTTCTTCTTAGTTTCGATTTGTAACGTTTTGAAGTCGGTTTTCATTTTTGTTAAAAAATAATTTTTATTAACTTAATACCGCAAGGAGGAGGAGGTTATCAATTCGATCGGTATGTTTTAAAACCTATCAATAGGTAGTACATACAAGTAATAGTAATTTATTAATATTAAAGGCAGTAGGTTTGCATAAGAGGTGTATTAAATTAATTATTTAGTAGGTTATTATAAACTTTTTAGTTTTGGTCTTTGGTAGTCGGTTTTTTAGAACGTAGTTTACTTATTTAGTATTTGTTGTTAAAACGGCAACTATAAATACATCATCTGTGAAAATTTAACAGACGGACAGACAGACAGACGAATGGACGCAATAATAAGACTTTTGAAGAATCTTATAATGTATCACAGTATTTTTACAAGCGCAATATCGATTATTTTAGAATTTTAAATTAAATTCAAAAAATATTGTTATGTTTTATTGTAATATTTTACGTTTAAATCTCTCTGAATTTCCTTTTTCTAGCAATACCGTTTTGTCAAAAAGTAAATATGGGTCGCTGAACTTTCTCACTTGTTTGTCGCTTACAGTCTCCTTCCTTTTACTTATGTATGATGCTTATAAACTAATCCTTCAAAACTTTTGTATATCGTTATAAACAAAGTTGCTTTACTGTCGGATTGGTTTAGTAAGAACCGTTACAGAGGTCGTGAGATCCCAGGTTTGACTCTCGGTTCAGATAAGATTTTCTGTCACGAGTTATGTATTAGCAGCTATGAGTTGAAGAGTTGGTAAAGTTAATACAGTTGTCGCGATAGGAAAATATATTAAGAAGTTAACCCTTAGCCCAATTTCTCAACTAGCTATGAAAAGTTGTCCTTCCGATTTGTGTTGACCTTGTCGAAGGGAATGGGAGTATTTCATTAGCTTCCTCCTCATTAGCATTGGCAATCTAGCCGACATGACATATGTTGTGGACGATGAATAGGAGATGAAAGAGTGAAGCGTACTGCATAGTATAGTGGTATGGGCTTGTCAAACCCAATCACGCGTAGAACTTTGCGCGAAATTGCCAAGAAAAAATAAACGTATTAGGTATATTTTATTTACAAAAACATAATTTTTAATGTAAATGCCAACACGTTTGGCGCAGTTTGTAGTGACCCTACTTTCTTGCGCCAGCGGTCGCGGGTTCCAGTCCCGTTCGCTGGGGACATTCGTTTGTTAAACACGGATGTTTGTACTCCAGTCATGGGTGTTTATATTTATAATATGTATGTATTTAAACTTATATATTATGTAGTATATCAACCATCTGGTATCCGTAACACAAGCTTCCTTCTTAGCTTACCACGGAACTAGATGGCGCTGTGTCTAATAATATCCTTACATATAAAGAAAAAAATGTGATATATTCTTCTTCTGCTTGAAGTGCTTATTTGATACATTTACAAGGTTATTATATTGTCATATATGGTATAAATTTTTCTCAATAATATAAATTCTATATGTTTAGACAAAGTATGTATAAACTTCTCCCGCTGCATACAAATACGAGCGTTTCATTTTAAAACTAATTTAAACTAATGCATATATATGAATTTATTACTGCTCTAGCTTTTTGCCTTCCAGTGAGATATAATATGAGTATGGAAAGTTTGATATTGCATACTAAATGGCATTGCATGAAAATTCCACAAAATATTCATCGTTTCATACACTTTTAGTTTTTCTATAAACTTGAAACAAATCCTTTGCACAAATAATAACACTATATTAAATAGCCGCTGTATATAGAATAATATATTTTATATGTATAATAATATTATAAAGCTGAAGAGTTTGTTCGTTTGTTTGGTTGAACGCACTAATCTCAGGAACCGAATTAAAAAAAACTTTTTGTTTTGGATAGTTCGTTTATCGAGGAAGGCTATAGGCTAGAACGCGAGTGAAGCCGCGGGAAAGTCTAGTTTTATTATATTTTATATAAAACTCCTTCCAGCACCGAACGTATTTATATTTAAAAAAATATTTCTCATTACAACAGTATTTTGTTAGTATTGTAACAAGCAATCCAAAGCGTCCTTACTATTTATTCTTACGTTGTTTTCCTTTAACGTAAATATTCAATTGGTAATAATGTTAAAATTGATATTATTACATTATGTAAGATGTACGAAGTTCACGTACTAGATTTGATCCCACTTTATTTAGTTTTCCAAACGTCTGTGCTACCACTGAGCTATCGCTGCCTGCAATAGCGACTAGGCGAAAAGGAATGTATTTTTTGTTTTTGCTTATTTATATTGATAGTCTAATACGAATACGAGTCTTTTCTATCTTATTTAATAAATAACATTTTGAAGCATACAAGTTTTCACTACATACTCGTAGTATAATAAAGTAAAAGTAAAACAAAATCGCTTCTCGCTTTCTGTCCCTACGTGTATGCTTAGATCTTTAAAAGTACGCAACGGATGTCGATGCGGTTATTTTAATAGATAGAGTGAATCAAGAAGAAGGTTTATATGTAAATATAATTAACTAGCAGAACCAGCAACTTCGCTCGCGCTACATCTAGGAACGAACCCGAGCAAAGCGAGGGTGTTTCACTAGTAGAAAATAAAAACGTTATAATAACTGAGTTCTACTTAATCAACAGTCAACAAATAATTCAACTGGCTTTTCTTTCTGAAATCGGCGCAATTACTTCAAGTAGCTACACAGTGGATACATAAGTCAAGCACTAGTAAATTACAAAGTCAAACAAACAAACTCTCCCACTGTGTACTCTGAGTGAATTAGCTGGACTGGAAGGTTCTTCGTTTATGAGTAATAATGATGTCTTAATGTTTATGAAAATTGGTGATCAAATACCTTATTTTTCAATACGCTTTCAAATCGATCAATTATCTATGTTATAGAATGTTCAAAAAAAATGTTATAGAAATCATATTATTATATTTACGACACGTTTGACTCAGTTTGAAGTGACCCTTGCTCTGCCAGCGGTCGCGGGTTCGAGTCCCGCTGGGGGAATTTATTTGTTGCTCATGAATGTTTGTACTACAGTCATGGGTGTTTATATTTATAATATGTATGTATTTATAGTAATATATGTGTAGTGTATCAACTATCTGGTATCCATATTGTATCATAGAACTAGATAGTACTGTGTGTTAGAGTCCCAACATATTTATTCATCATCAGCCCATTTTAACGTCCCACTGCTGGGCACGGGCCTCTCTCAGCACGAGGGGGATCAGGCCATAGTCCACCGCGCTGGCCTAGTGCGTTTTGGCGGACTTCACATGCCTTTCGAAAACTTGATAGGTTTTCTCAGACACAACATATTTATTAATTTAACAAAATGTGACATTTAATTTATAAAAGCATATCAACAAATTTCAAATTACCCATCCAATTACAGAATAAGCAATAAAATCTGCCGGAATAGACTGCGTAACAGATGCGATAGCCTCGCGTCCCGGACCTTTCTGGATGCGAAATGAAAACCCGTATTTTCGTGTAATAGGCCTACGCAGAGTAAAGCGAATTAGAAGTGGTGTAAATATGTAAATAAACGTTAAACTAAATAGTCCATTTCTACATTTGGTCTGGCTTATAGAAAAATATATTATATGAGAATGACTTAGTTTAACTACTTGATACTATTAATTAAACATCATTTTACGTAAATGTGAATTATAAAATGGGCAGTAGTAATACTTTCATAGGTTTACGCGAATATTTGACATTATCAATGAAGGGTTATATGTATACTAACGGAACCCGCGACTTTCGACTTTGACGAGTTTCTTTCGCTAGTTCTTCTCAGGTCAGAGGTTTCTGCTTTCCGAACTGCTAATAGACTCATGACGTTCAGTAAGAAATTGTTACAATTTTTATGCTAAATAAAATATTTTGATTTTGATTTTTTTATTTTGATTTTCTAGGGATAAGCCCGAGCGAGGCGAGTTCGAGTCGCTAGTATACATATAAACCCGGTCAGAAGGGAACTTTAAAAAAATCATGTCCCGCAGATTTAACCTAAAAATATTAAAAAGTAATCACTCATACACTTTCCATTGACATTTCCGTTCTGAAAACATAAGGTATAGACGGAAACATTCGACTATTGTCAGGACTATTCGGGATTCAAATAATGAAGGGTAAAGAATGGATGCTGAATCGGTAATAGGTTATTGTACCGTTTAGAAAATTTGCTCAAGTTTCACTTGAAAATATTTATTGGTTAGGGCTTACAAAAGTTGTGAATTTGTTGAGTAATATGTGTTTATTTGGAAACATAACATCATGTTAGTAAGCCTTTTTATCCACTTTTCCAAGGTACAGGTGAATATTGAAAAAAGGAGAATGCCGTCTTCTTTATTAACATTTTTACATTTAGTACGCATTATACGTACTTTCTTTTAAAATTAAATAGAAATATTTTATTATTCACAATAAGTGCAAGTTAGATGTTAATTAAAAATACATCACAAATTGGTGTATAACATATTTTCTTGTTTTTATTAGTTTATTTTCATCGGGAAATATTTAAAAATAGACTCAAAGATTTCGAATATAGTACATAAAATATTTTATTAAGAGTTATTATTAAAAGTTTAAGATATTTCGCCGATAGTCCGATTATTCTTTTATACTACAATATATACTAACTGACACAAGATTTTTTTATATATGTACATTTTAAAAAGTAATAAATAAGCTTTACTCAAGTATAGTTAAATAAATACAGATTGCAATACACAAGTAAGAAGATACAAAGTTCGTGAAGTTATGAAACATCTTATCAATCTTAAACTTTAGTCCATAAATATACACTGCACGGCTCATTAAAACTTTAATTAAAGTTTGTCTCACTCGGGACTCGAATGTATAACCCTTGAGAGAGGATATTGCACTAAGATAGAACTATGTGCCAAATATAGATCTTTATTAACTTGTGACTGCTTTTACGTAGTTGAGAAAGCTCCCAATCCGAAATGAAAATGAATGTATACTTCTACTACAAATTTTTGATTAATGATTTAGCTTCATATCTGTAAATAAATTAAAATTCTGAGTCGTATTTTAATCTTACATAGTAACTATATGTAGAGTAGCATTATAGTTTGTCTGTGCGTCTTTCTGTCTGGCTAGGAAGGCATCAGAAGAAAACCATAACATGAAATATCTCTCTCGAAACACACCTAGGGACAAACCCGAGTGGAGCGAGGGTGAGTAATGTAGTGAGCTTTTTATATATAACAATTAAAGCTCAATATAAGCTTAAAATCAGTTTTAAGCTAGTTAAAACACTAAATAAAATTTCCATTGCACATACTTATTCAAAACGATTTCTTCAATAAAGATAACATTGGAATTCGGCTACAAATCTTAAATTTTCGTATATTTTCTTAAGATAAAGAGGGGAATCCTATTATCCGACAATTAAAATCTAAGCCTTGGGTCATTTGCGTAATTACTCACTGAAAAGGTCGCTTGAGGAGGTATTTTAGACCTATAATTACTGGCAAGTAATGTAGGCTGTATTACATAATTTGACATGCGGAAATTTCATACCTGACCTTTTACTGTACCTTTTGTGAAGTCGCAAGGGAGAAATAGAGCAACATTACATTTTATAAGTAGCTGGCCCTACATACGTCTCGTTCAATTTCAAATAAATTTGTTTGGCGTTGGTGAGGTCATATAAATTTCCTTTAGAAATGACTTTCAAATTGTCCCTCATTTTTCTATTATTCGCAATATTTCTTAAATGTTATTCTATTTGGAATTCTACAATTTTTTGTAATAACATTAAAAATAAATTCATGTACTATTTCACAAGTAACAAAATTCAAATTTGGTCACACTTATTTGTTAAATATTTTTTTGGCCATTTTAGTGAAATAGTTATTACAATCATTACAGAGGCTGAATTTATAGTTAAGAATAGCTGTCTGTCTATCTGCCACCGCATCACAAAAAAATAACTGGAGAAACTTGGATTAAAATTAATAATAATGATGATAGCTTGTTACCGGGGTACTTTTCCATAGCAAAGTATACTATATATACTTTTCACTCCAGGAAAATATCACGCTATTCCTGTTAAAATTGAACGGAACGAGGGGTCACTATTTAGTTTATATAAACACATCCATACATACCCATATTATTGTTAGAATATCTGTCTTATATAAACACTTTGACGACACGTTTGGCGCAGTTTGCAGTGACCCTACTTTCTTGCGCCAGCAGTCGCGGGTTCGAGTCCCGCTGGGGACATTCGTTTGTTAAACTCAGTGGTGGTCACAGAATTAGAAACACCAAAATACACTCCCAATATACTAAACACTTAACTTGTTAACTATTTTTTTACTAATAAAAGAAGGTTTTAAAGTATTTATATAGAAGCATTAGTTATTCTATAGTATAAAAATATAAGTTTAGTAACAACGAACAATTGTAATTTTTATAAAAGATCAACATTTATTAAAAGAGAATTAAAATACAACGTACTTCGCCGGACAACTAATTAGAAACATACGAAGTAAATACTTAAAACTTTAACAAAATATAATACTTTGAATCAAACATAAAATATAGACTATGAATAACATATTCATGGCTAGTATTAATACTTTAGTACTTGGTAGGATAACCTCTATTGTCGATTACAGCTTTACAACGACGCGGCATGGATTCTATCAATTTCTGACACGTTTCCATTGCAATACCCTCCCAAACTTCAACAAATGCGTCGTAAAGTTGGTTCATGTTAGTGATATACTTATTTGATAGTGTTTTCTTCACGGTGTTCCACAAATTCTCAATCGGATTTAAGTCCGGACTGTACGAAGGCAACTTTAACGTTGTCACCGATTGCTCTTTAAGAAACACTTTCACGCTGTTTGCTGTATGTTTGGGGTCATTATCGTGTTGGAAAATCCAAGGTACTGGTAAATTTCCGCCGGCATAAGGAATCATTGTTTCTTCTAAGATGTCTTTGTATTGATATTGATCCATTTGCCCGTGAATCTTTCTCACCGGACCAACCCCGTATCCAGAGAAACATCCCCACACTTTAACATTTCCTCCGCCATGCTTTACTGTCTTTTTTGTGTACTTGTTATTCAAAGCCTCGTTAATTGGACGTCGAACATATCGTTTTCCATCAGAATTCACCAAATTTATTTTAGTTTCGTCCGAAAATAAGACGTTTTTCCATTGTTGAACAGTCCAACTGCTATACTTTCTAGCGAAGGCTAGACGATTTTCTCTGTGTTGTCTAGTTAGAAGTGGTACTTTCCTAGCAAGTCTTCCGAACAGTTTGTCTTCAACTAACCGTCTACGCACAAGTCTTGAGGACACGTTGCGAGGGTCGTCATGGGAAAAGATTTCTTTTCTAATAATATTTGAACTTTTAAAGGGGTCCATCTTAGCTAAACGAATCATAGTCCTGTCTTCTCGAACAGTGGTCTTCCTTTGTCGCGCTTTTCTAGGTACGTTATCAAATGTTCCAAACTGTTTATAATGTGCAATGGCATTAAATACCATCTTTACAGAACACTCTAAGTGAACGGCTATTTTTCTGTAAGACCATTTTCGTTTGAAATGAAAATTCACTATAATTTTTCTTGTAGCTGAATCACAGCTCTTATTTTTACCCATTTTTTAAAAATCAACGTCAAAATGTAACCTAAGGAAATGTATAATAAAAGGCGGGAAACTGCCTGAAGTGATGGGTATAAAAAAGATAAATTCTAATTTCAAAAACCAAATTTAGAAGAAAAGTCAAACTTTGTTTCTAATTATTTGTCCAATTGCCAGTACAAAAGTAACTAAACATTTTTTTCAAACGTACATTTGTTGATTTTTTTTATTACTTGACTAAATGTTAATAATAATTTTTAAATCAGAGTTATTATCAAATTATTTTAATGTGGTAAATCAATTAACAAAATCAAAATTATTTGCAATAGCAACATAAACAGCAATTTACACCCGTAAGGACTCCGTGTTTCTAATTATCTGTCCACCACTGTATGTTTGTACTCCAGTCATGGGTGTTTATATTTATAATATTTATGTATTTAAACTTATGTATGTAGTATATTAACAATCTGGTATCCGTAACACAAGCTTACCACGGAACTAGATGGCGCTGTTGTAATAATGTTAACTTAACTTTTACCGTAGAATTTAATCATTCGTTATACGTTACAGTTGTTAAAATTAAATTATGGACTTTTGAAGTACTATGTGAAATCTGTTTTCAGTTCAGTTAAAAAATATTATTTCCTAGAATGAAATATCATGAAAACTTATCGCGATTTCATATATATTTGATTGTTTGCTCCTTGAAGTTGTGGCGGGCTGCCAGTGGAACGATTGGCAACAGTTTAGTTCTTTAATTACGAGAGCGTTTCACCTTGCAATCATAAAGTTGGCAATTTTGAGTTAAGTGTAATATTCAGTAAGTTAGTTTTTGTAGTTTTGCATTTTTTTCTAACAAAGTTAAGTAATCGCGATTTAATATTATTAATTATTGAAAATTATTCATTCGTACATTATGATTAATGTATTTGCTCCGATATTGCTTAGGAACAGTGCGTAAAGCTAAAATTATTGAAAGTTAACTTTCTTGTTTATTTTTTCAAAACGACTTAAGATTGTACAATTATTGCAATAAAATTTTCAGCATCTTGTGCTTGTCTTGGCCAATCTAGATATCATTTTGATCCACAACATTCATTGTAGATATGTAAAGTTTTAAAATTTTGTCGATGTAATGAGTACTGAGTGTAACATAATGTTGAAAAAACATAACTTTGCAATTAGGTTAGTTTAGTAATTTTCTTATACTAGACGTTGTCTTAATACTATTTGTTTTTACGATCTATCATTTTTTTACTTGTAAAAACTTTATTCCCGCTCTTTTAAAAACAAATCTCTATTTTTAAGATATATATGTACCTACCTAAAATTTATACTTTATACCAACACAAATAAACATTTTACAGTGCAGAAATTTTAAATTAATACTTGTTTTGTAAAAAAATTATTGGTATTAAGAGGTATAATTTTCTAAATCGTTATAAATGAAACTATATTTTCGGATTTTGTCGCGGATTTATTATGATTTTTGGTTCCCGACGTTTCGAATGCTTTACAGCAATCATGGTCACGGGAGAGACTAAGGTATTAGACGTCTCAGGGGGTTATATACTTGTTACAGACAGTGCCTACCCACAATTTTTTACAAATATTCAAAATGATAGACTATAAAATTATACATTTCAATTCTATACTTTTAAGATTTTAAAATTTTAAAATTATATTATAAATATGGCAATATTATTAACTTATTTTTAGCTACTATAATTATAATTATTATAATTTTCTAATATTTGTTAAAATAATGTTAAGTAGTGTTGCTATTATTAAAATATGTATAATGTGTTATATTAAAATATAAATTATTAAAGCAATATTAAACTTTCATATATTATAAATTAAAGATTAATAGTTAAAAACAACTTGAGTTTTGATAATTATTTTAAGTTAAATATTAAGCAACACCACTGCAAACTAAATCATTTTTAAATTTGATAATATAATATTAAACAAATCTAACTATGCTCAATACACATAGACCTCTTTAAGTTCTTTTGAATTATAACTTTTAAACTATAAAATGAGTTAATGTCATTTAGTATGTCAGTTGGTATGTCCGTCTGAAGTTATTATAGGGATTTGAGACTATATTAAAGAGTTAAATTGTTGTCAGTCTGAAGCTACTACCGGTTCGGAATGCAACTGATACTGAGAAGAACCGGCAAGAAACTCAGCTCTTGCTTTTTTCAAAATAATATGTTTACAATTTCAATATTATCAATATCAAAAATATATAAGTTTACTTAAGTTTACAATATTGCAATACAATAATTAATATATATAATTAATCCTCACTACTATCATTAAGATCTACACAGTATGAGCTAACTACATCTGGCTGTCTATTATGACTAATTTTATTAGATGATTTTATTATATTAATGACAGGATCCCAAGATGATGGTAGTACCCAGCCGTCCTCTCTATTAAAGTTAGGATGTTTTTTAATTTCAATTGCTTCGCGAATCATTCTTGGTCTATAACGAGTTTCTTTCGCGAGTATTTGAGGATTATCAAAGCGAATATAGTGGTTGGGGCGATCCTGACTATGTTTACAGACAGCAGATGCTGCATTGCGACGGTGTTTCACATCAGCTATGTGTTCTTTGATCCTGGTTCTAATGGATCTCTTTGTTTGGCCGATATAAGAGAGCCCACAGTCACAATCAAGCTTGTATACTCCTGCATCTTGGAGGGGTATATGGCACTTGACTGATGGTAAGAATTGACTAATTTTCTTGGGCGGCTTGAAGTATGTTTTGATAGAAGCACGCTTTAGGATGTAGCCAATCTTGTCAGTGACACCTCTCATGTAAGGCAGAACTGCAGGTACGCGCTCGACTGTGGCTGGTTTCACTCGTTCACTGTGACGCAGGCGTGGCACTTGCAGCTTGTTGTCTCGCAGAACCTGCTTGACATGTTGCAGTTCTCCCGCTAGGTGTTGCTCGTCACAGATCCCTTGTGCCCTCTGAAACAAAGATTTTCCCACGGTAGCTAACTGTGAAGGGTGGTGGTGAGATTCACCATTCAGGTACCTATCAGTATGGGTCTTCTTTCTATACACAGTATGACTCAAGGTGTTATCTAGTTTACGTTTAATTAAAACATCTAAGAAAGCTAATGTATTGTTCGATTCTAATTCCATTGTAAATTGTATTTTAGGATTTATAGAATTAAGGTGTTCTAAGAATACAGTTATTTTGTCAGTTGGTAATATTGTGAAAGTGTCATCTACATACCGCTTGTAGAACCGAGGGGTCACAGGTGATGTGCTCCAGACAGTCTCCTCGAAGTCCTCCATGAAGATGTCGGCTACAACGGGGGAGACTGGCGAACCCATGGCCACTCCATCCACTTGCTTGTAGAATTCATCATTCCACAGTAGATAGCCAGTTGTTAGGCCTTTTTTTGCCTTTTTGATATTGATAATATTGAAATTGTAAACATATTATTTTGAAAAAAGCAAGAGCTGAGTTTCTTGCCGGTTCTTCTCAGTATCAGTTGCATTCCGAACCGGTAGTAGCTTCAGACTGACAACAATTTAACTCTTTAATATAGTCTCAAATCCCTATAATAACTTCAGACGGACATACCAACTGACATACTAAATGACATTAACTCATTTTATAGTTTAAAAGTTATAATTCAAAAGAACTTAAAGAGGTCTATGTGTATTGAGCATAGTTAGATTTGTTTAATATTATATTATCAAATTTAAAAATGATTTAGTTTGCAGTGGTGTTGCTTAATATTTAACTTAAAATAATTATCAAAACTCAAGTTGTTTTTAACTATTAATCTTTAATTTATAATATATGAAAGTTTAATATTGCTTTAATAATTTATATTTTAATATAACACATTATACATATTTTAATAATAGCAACACTACTTAACATTATTTTAACAAATATTAGAAAATTATAATAATTATAATTATAGTAGCTAAAAATAAGTTAATAATATTGCCATATTTATAATATAATTTTAAAATTTTAAAATCTTAAAAGTATAGAATTGAAATGTATAATTTTATAGTCTATCATTTTGAATATTTGTAAAAAATTGTGGGTAGGCACTGTCTGTAACAAGTATATAACCCCCTGAGACGTCTAATACCTTAGTCTCTCCCGTGACCATGATTGCTGTAAAGCATTCGAAACGTCGGGAACCAAAAATCATAATAAATCCGCGACAAAATCCGAAAATATAGTTTCATTTATAATGTCAAACATTCGCGTAAACCTAAGAAAGTATTATTTCTAAATCGTCATTTTTACACGACTGTTACGCCAAAAGCTACAGTTTTAGACAGATGTTGTGTGTTATTAGTATATTAATAGTGAATAACAGCCAATTTTTATTGGATATAGCTCTATTTAATACCCCGAGCTTTAATATAATTAAATCAAATAAAAATATTTTATTCAGCATAAAAATTATTACAATTTCTTACTGAACGTCATGAGTCTACCACCAGTTCGGAAAGAAAAAGCCTCTGACCTGAGAAGAACTTACGAATTATAATATAATAATGTAAAATAAAATTGAAAACACTATTAAAATTAGAAAATATTCTGAATTACTTCATCTATCTGAAAACTTACACTTCTATATTCACTCGTAGGATAAATTTTGTAGCTAAGCCATTTAACCCAGAAATAGGTATAATCTAAGAGCCATATATTCTACGTTAGTAGCAATTAATTTCTTGCCGTAGACAGAACGAGCGAAACATGCCTTTTAAATATCGACAGTAGGAAAGCTTTGAAAAACAGAGTCGGCCTAGATATCGTATGTGAATGGTAAACTTGTTTTTTAAATGTTACATTCTACATTGAAGATATATGTTATGCATACAGATAAATAAAAAAAATATACTTTACTTATAAAAAATACGATATTAAGATACTGTTTGTTACGGATAATCTCCGAAATGGTCCATTTTGACTCTCAGAAAAAATGACTTTTATATTATTAGTACCTTGAAGGGAATAAAAAGCTGATGTTCAAAGATTTATCACTCAAGTGGTAAGAAAGAAGGAGGAAAATATTATTAGAGAACAGAAGATGCATTAATTCCGAGTTATATAAATTAATGAATATGTACAATACATAATTACTACTAATCTAAAAAATAAGTATAAACCTAAATGATATAGACAAGACTATCTGAACTAGGCATAGATCCAATTAATACGGACAGCGCTCTATAATGTCTTCATGAATTTAATGTTGTAATAATTATAATATACTCAAAATAAAACTTGTTTGGGTATTAGTAACGCCATCTATGTACTTATATGTATATTCAAACTGTGTTGTAAACATAAATAAAACTCACTCACCTTCTTCCGCTCTGTGAAAATAAGCACGTTGTTTTATTTGTCCTCAATTAAAACATAAAATAATAACATTTAATTCTCGTCTTAAGAAATTATTAATGGTTTTAACCACAATGACCTAAACTAGTTAGAGTATTTCTATTTTTTTTACAAGACATCTATACTAATATTATAAAGAAGTAAAGTTTGTTTATTTGTTAAATTGTAAGGGGTAATCTCGGGATCTACTGAACCGATTTTAAAAATTCTTTCACCAATAGAAAGCCACATTATTGCTGAGTGTCAAAGGCTATATAAAACACCAAAAAATAAAAAGGCTTTTACGTCCGTTTTGCAAAGTGAATCGGAGAAAAAACGGTCGAATGAAAGCGTTTCTACGAACGCTGCCTTAACTATGAAAAATATATTTTTGAGTTCTAGAGAAAAGATGTGGAGCTTGAAAATGCCTACAAAAAAGTCAACGACAGCATATGTCATTGACTTTTTACACAGTTACAGTTACAAAAAGTAGTTTTTTTAATATTAGTATAGATTATGCCCAATGAAGTGGGCACGGGTCAGCTAGTACGGAAATAAATCTAAACATCAGTTATCTGAAGATAATATTAATATTAGAATCATTAACTTTGGTAACTCTTTTTCCGTTTAATTTTTTTTTCCTACAAATAATAATCTTTATAAATTGAATTCATATAGTTCACTATTTAAATTAATAAAAAATAGGTTATATGCCTGTAAAATAGCTTTTTAAAGCAATTTCAGGCTAATCGTTTATTTTTACACCGTGTTAAGATTTCAAAATCAGATTTCCGATTATTTCTTTGAAGGCGTCTGTATTTTTCTAAGCTGATTATCTAATAAGCCGATTAAGTCGGTAATACAATGGATATTTCCAATATATCTTGCTAAAGAATTACTCGTACAAGGTATTTGAGTTCTTACCTGCATAGAAATAAGATTTACTTTTCAATAGTTCAGATGTTACCTCATAAATAGAGTCTATTTGTGTACTTTCAATCAAAATTTTACATATAGTTACAGCTATTAGGTTATTTTATTGTTATTTTTAAATAACATGTATTATTTCAGTAATTAAAGTGTATGTACACATGTATACATACAATTATTATGTATGTATTCGTGTATACGTGTAATATAAATATTTAAATGAATACAACAGTGGTAGCTTAGTAGTAGAGCACTCGCTTGGAACACCAAGTGAAGCGGGTTCTAATCCCGGGTCACACACCTCTGATATTTTCAAGGGACAAATCATTTTGAACATTATTACCACTTGTCTTAGGGTTAAGGAAAACATGATTTAAAAATCTGCGTTTATAAGAGTTCTAGCAAGAGCTAGATCTAGCAAGTTTTCGAATTACATATAAAGTCTCACTCGCTCTTAACCATCGTGGTGGACTATGGCCTGATACCCCATTTGTTACGTGCTAATCTATCACGGTAAATCACCATATTATACCATGATAGATTTTTCATTTTTTTAAAGACGAACCCAACCGAAGCAAGGATATCTTGCTAGTGTTATGTAAATTTAACTGTTTCCATTAAAGTTAAAGCATTAATAAACCTATTATTTGAAAACTAATTGAAGATAATCAAATAAAAATTATTTTATAACTCATTAAATATGCTGTATAATATAGCCTTATCACAACATATTATTACTAATATAGTATTTATTATATCCACATAAGGATCAATATTGTAAAAACAATAAACCTCATGCTAGTAGGCACTGAAAGCAAGTGTAGTATAAATGATTAATGTTCTTTCCGCGTTTTAACTTCACAATAATGTATGTGACATTACGGATATTACGTCTATCATATATACAATTTATACTTAATGAAATGACACGGTCATTGTTTGTATTGCACTTGGAATTCGGTATTGAAATACGCTTTGCAATTTAATCGTATACGGTAAAGTGTATTGTAATTTAGATGGACTAGTAGGTGTGTCACGCTAACGTATCTTATAATTACTTTAGCTAAGTTCAGAAAAGGAAGGTTTTCAAATCAAAATACGTTTCTATTTTAAAGTCTTTACGTTATAAACAATTTATTTCTTATTCACTAGCTAGCTACTTACCCTCGTTCCGTTCATATTTATGTATGTTCATATTCGAGTATATAGCGCTAAGTATGTTTTTTCAGAAATTCGATTTTTGTTTAACGCCTTATCTATCATTGGTAGTGTCGAAGTACTGTCTATCGAGCTTCGTGTCAAAAAGGATATATAATATATGTTGTGACATTATTGCACACATCGCCATCTAGTTCCGTGGTAAGCTACGAAAGGAGCTTGTGTTACGGATACCAGATAGTTGATGTACTACATATATAAGTTTAAATACATACATATTATAAATATAAACAGTCTGGAGTACAAACATCCGAGTTTAACAAATGAATGCCCCCAGCGGGACTCGAACCCGCGACCTCTGGCGCAAAAAAGTAGGGCCACTACCAACTGCACCAATGTGTCGTCAAGGTCATGTATTAGTAAGATTGGTAGTGAAAGGATCGTAGTAGTAACTCTTACATAGATACGAAAATGCTGATATTTTGTTGGTAGCAGGGAAAACCCCATAATATAAAACTTACTTAACTAACTACTATTCTTAATATTCTCACTTTATTGAAGTGTATGTTCTATTTACAATATGTTCTTTAGCATATAAAAAGTAATATTTTAAAATCGCGACTCAATTACCGAAGTGGCTTTACGTACCCTTAATTGGGTCAGGCGTGCCCTATATTTATCACTATCAGCTGGTACAAATGTTCCAGTATTATGCCCCGGCACGCTCCGGTTGAACTCTATAATGAATGCCTACGCAGAACCGTGCGTTTGCAAAAATGTGACTTTTAGATTGTGTTTTATTATTATATGTCATATAGTGTAAGTATTAATCCCATGAAAAGTAAATTTCTCTATCTAGACGTATTTAAAATAAAATTGAAGTGTCTGTTTTTAATTTCAAATTAATAGCTTTTCACTAAATGCATAATATGAAAGTAAATAAGGTACTTACATCAAAAAATCAATTTTTAAAATATTTGCCTGTCTGTTGGTTCGGGCTGATCTCTGAAACGGCTGGACCGATGTTGATGGGACTTTCAATCGCTGACAGCTAATATAATAAGGAACAATATATTATTACTTTAGAAATTTTATTTATTTTTATTACGGGACGTTTTTTGTGCTATAAACTTTTAATTTGAATCACGAGAAAATCACTGGATAGATTTTGATGAATTTTTGTAACTGCTTATCAAGTATATACCTAATATATATATCAACAAATAGGATACGTTTAGTTGTGGGAAAATAATCGTTAAACATATCTAGGGACAAATATGAGTCATTATTTAATTAATAAAAATAATATTTGTTTGTATCACTTAAATGTGCAATAACTTAAGAGTAGTAACCCTAAGAGTGAATTAATTACGCTCAATATAATTTTGTTACTTTTTTATTACTAGCAAAAACCTTAGTGATAAGCCACTCAATGGCTATCTGTCTACTGCAAAAGGGAAAGTGATTGAAAATCGAAAGTAAAGATAAGCATAGAGATTAGAAGTTGATTGCGAAACAGATTTATGTGGAAAAGAATTATTAACACCTAGAATAACATCGTAAACAGAAGTTTCTTATATTTACGAGAATATTACATAATAACCTACTTGCTGTGCCAGCGGTCGGGGGCTCGAGTACTGCTGGAGACATTCTTTTGTGTACAGAGCACAAACATCAGCTGTACTCTAGTCTTATTTATATTTATAATACCTATGTATATATTTAAAGTTACATATTATTTGTAGAACTTCAACTATCTGGTATCCATAATACAAGCCTCGTAGCTTACTATAGGACTAATTAATATAGGTAGTTCTGTGTTTATGTAAATAGAATATCGAAAAATAATAAATTTAGTTTTTATTATCGCGATAATAATGAATACATACGAAAAGATAGTTTCATTTATTATGTCGAATATTCGCGTAAACCTAAGAAAGTATCATACACAAAATACAATATTTACTATAAAGAAAATTTTCATAAAAAAATAATGTCTAAAATTGAAAAGTCCATAGGAGCGCAAAAAAGCAAATTGACAGTCCCCATACTCTAAATGGCAATTTTTATTATAACTGGAACACCGTTTAATTTTCCTCGGCCACAGTGTTTCAACGGTTTATTTTCCGAGTTCTTTTTGGTAACATCGGCCAGAGTAAGCTTTTATTGGCCACTATGGAATATTTGTAGGAACATAAATGTAAATGAGGTGTTTTTTAATATTACAAAAGCCTAATGATTCTACATATTGTATTGGTTTCCAAATTATATTTTTGCCTTCGACTTCGGTCGTTTTATTGGGACATAGTAATAGTATATTAGAAACTTATTAAGTTAGTCACAGAAATAAGATGTACTCATTTGAATTGATGTAATATGTTTAGTAGAAAATATTAACATACGCTATTTTCTCACAAACATACTCACTCTCTAACTGAATCGATTTTATACTTTTATTTTATTTGTTTTATTATTTTTTTATATTTTACTTACTAAATACTACAAAATATTTACCCTTGCTTTACTCGAATACGTACACCAAAGCCTAACAATAGCCGACTAAATAACTTACCGATTATTTTTCCCGCTGTAATTTAAGTAATGCTTCCAACCAGTAAATATTTTTCTATTGTAATAAAATATGGCATAATAATGCAACTTGTTATTAGTGAATAAAATTCAAAATTGGACAATTAGTTTCAGATGACCTGAATAAAGTCAAGTTACCATTTCGTCGAACACAAATTTTTAGTTATAAAGAGTTCATTCATAAATTTTAATTATGGCAGAATATATATCATGACACGTATTTGAAGAAAATAATTTGGCAGAGAGAACAACCTAAAAGTTAACTAAAGTTATTTGCACTCCACTTCTACTTTGTCCGAAAAAAATTCGACAAACTATTGGCAAATAGACTAAGTCCGTTTCTCGTTGAAAATTAAAAAGATCCAGAAGACGTCCGGTATTAATTTCAAGTGTTCTTTTTAATATTTGATAGAAATCGTTGAATTCCTTCCAAGTGCTAAAAGAAATTGGAATAACTTCGGATTTTACAGCTGAAATGTAAATTTTCATTTTTTACTTCTACGATAAAAGTTTGGTTTAATTTTAAACTACTATTGGCTTTAAATATTTGACTTTACTTTGAATGGTAAATTAGAAGCATTATGCTATTTAAAATAAAATTTAAATTTTTCATTGACTTTCAAACACATTATCGAGTTTTAAAAGTCCACATTATTTCTTACGAGTAGCTATAATGCAAAAAATCAAACTATTATATACTAGCATTTCCCGCGGCTCCGCCCGCGTACTATAGAAACCAAATGATTTCACATACCGTGTGATGTTTTATTGCCGGTTTGTAACGATTAGTTGAGATTTCTTAGAAATTAGATATTTTCGTGCATTAAAAAGTATCCTATATCTTGACCAGGATTATTTTTACTATTATTATCTTATTATTATTACTAGCAGGTTCTGCCATCATCATACCAAATTCCATCAAAATCAGTCTAATGGTTTTTGCGTGATGCAGTCAGACATACAGGTAAACAAAAATTTCAAAAAAAAAACTATAGATTCGGCCTCTATATATTATGTTTATTTCATTAACGTTTTCCAAAAAATATTCAATATACAGATTTGACTAAGCTAGAATTTTATTATATATAAAAAAATTAAGGAAGTCATTAAAGTAGTTTTTAATAGTATTTTCCATAACAGTAGATTATGAAACCCATTAAATCTAAATGATACTTACACTATACGATCGATGGTATTGAAAATTGATACCGAAGCCGTCCCACGAATTGACGGGATAATCCCACGTAACGACACCTCTACGACCTCAGTTCACACGGTATATATAGCTATTTGGGAAGATTAGGCTAATTCGCGACACGATTCTGGTGGCAGATGGTTCTAAAGTCTACATGGTTTCATTTACATAAGTGGTTTGGATGAGGACTGTTTAATATGGCTTAAAAGTCAGATTTCTTTATTTACTACATTGTGTATTAGTGCTTTAATACACAAAAAGAATACTCGTATTCCGTACTATGAAAAAAAAACAAATTGTTATTTAGTATCAAACGTTACATACATACTTTTTTGATAAATAAATATTTTGGTTTATTTATCTATTATATTAAGAAACACAGCGCCATCCAGTTACGGATACTAGATAGTTGATACCCTAACAAATGAGTTTAACAAATGAATGCCCCTAGCGGGACTCGAACCCGCGACCGCTGGCACAGCTTGTTAAACAGATAAACGTGACGTCAAGGAAAATAAATGAGTTTTATTCGACTCCTCATCAAAAAGATTTATTTTTATACAGTTTAATATAAGCTAGCATTCACTAAATCGCCGGTCTGTAATATTGTCGGAAAGCGGGGAACGGTTTCTTTATTTACCATAAAAGTGCGTGACAGTTGAAAAGGGCTATAAATATAAACATGGTTATTGATCGTTTTTCAGATAAATAATATTAGCTTTGGCTATTTTTCATAGACTCTAATACAGTTGTAACATGCTAATGTTCTTTTAAATAGCCTCAAACGTCGATATATGATTTACTTAGGTCTTAGAGTGATAATGAATCATTGATTAGGAATCACCGGTTAATTCTGATTTTTCATGAAACAACATTGTTTGTCCGTAAGTTAATGCATTATTCCAAATATGTTTTTTTTTCTTTCACACAATACATTTATATACCTCATTAGTAACTTTCTTAAATAAATTAATGTTTTTCTCTTGATTTTATGACTTTCGTGACTCCTTTTTTTATTGCAAGCTTCTCCACCATGATATTTTCAAACTTCTTCTTATATTCATTATTGTAACCTTCTTCAAATACTGCGGCGTGAAGAAAAAGAGAAATGTACTATGTTTTATTTTACTTATAAAATACAATATTATCCAAAATTACTAAAACAGTTATTTATTATATAAACAACTTTTGCCTTAGCTAATTAAAATTAGTAGTATCTAAGTAATATAATTTCTGTTTTGCTTAGAACTGGCACAAAATTTATTAAATTCGTTAGATCTAGTAACTTAGACGTAATTTTTTCTTCAAATTAGTTAATAAATTAATTTGGATTTACAAATAACTTTGAACTCGAAATGTTTTTAGAGCTATCATAAATCAAGACTATTCAGTTTGTATTTAGAAAATCTGAACCGTGATATCAGAAGTGAAATTATTTATATTGTACGTAAATCATTTATTATTTAAATAGTTTCATTATTTAAAAGGGTTATTTAAAAGGGTTTCATTATTTAAAACTCAATTACATTTTAGGGTGAATAGTTAATGTCGTCAACAATTGTTACAAACAAAAAGAAGCAAAAAAATATTAATTAAATTGAAAAATTTGTTCCAAATCTATTTTACTTAGAGATAAAATTCTTAGATTGGTAATAGAGAAGAATTCCCAGAGAATATTCTTAGAAAAACACTATATTCAACAAGCAATACAATACTATGCCATGGTTAAAAAATAAAACCGTTTAAAAACAGGTATGCGACTCATTCCTCGGTCTATTATTATGCAACAGATTGTAACATTTTATAAGAATTAATAGTATTTATGAAAAAATTAAATCCTTATTAATTTAGCACGTGCGTTCGATGAATGTGATCAGCCATAGTCCACCACTGGCTAAGCGCAGGTTGGCGGTCTTCACATGTCGACGTGAAAGACATGCAGATTTCTTCAGGATGTTTTCCCTCACCTGCAAGTGATAACTACGTTAGTTAACAATAATAAAAAAATCTTATCACGTCGAACAATCTCCATTCTACGTGACATTGCCAGAGTAGTCCATGCTCCACTGGCACGTTTTAAAGACAAAACATAACAAAAAAAAATTGAATTTAAAATTTTAAATCAATTGAAAATTGAAGAACAACAATATACAACCACTCTTTAAGCGTCCTTAAAATGATTTTTTACTAAAATCATACAATAAAGCAATGAAACTGATATCAATCTGAAAGTAAGGAAGTAATACTAGCAAATTGGATTGGTGAATACAAAATATAAGGTTATTTCTATGATATGTTATGATTATTTATGATTTATTTTATGATGAAGGCATTTGCACGATATAACCTTGTCGTGACAGGGGAGCTCAGTAGCGTTTGGCAATCCGACCGGTCGCGAAGCCAAGAAACGCGCATGGAGGTCCCGCTTCGGTGGACGTTGTGTAATGCGGGTTGCTCCTGGTATACCTCTGATGCAGATTGGATTAAATATGTTGGGACATTATTACACACAGCGCTATCTAGGTCCGTTGTAAGCTACGAAGCTTGTGTTACGGATACCAGATATTTGATATACTATATATATAAGGTTAAATACATATTATAAATATAAACAGCCATGACTGGAGTACAAACATCCGAGTTTAACAAATGAATGCCCCCAGCGGGACTCGAACCCGCGATCGCTGGCGCAAGAAATTTGGATCACTACAAACCGCGCCAAACGTGTCGTCTATATTGTGGAGCAGCCCCGTAGCTTAGTAGTCTGCTTCAGCAAACCTGCTGTCGGGTCGTCGTAGTTGAATGCATAAGCGATCCTGCAACGCCCTAATAAGACTGAAGATGGGTGCTTAGGTTTTACTGGGTAGTACTGGCTTGCCGGTGAGTCCCATATAACCATCTAGTTTCCACAGGTAGTATGCGTTAATGCATTTTCCAAGGGTAAAAAAGAAGTAATTGTTCTGATGAACCTTAATTTGATGTTTTATAGAAATCTTTCAGCTAATAAAAAACGATTTAAGCATAAGCTATAAAAGTTTTGACCGAATTACAACAATAAATACTTCACAATATGAATACTTACTTTACTCAACTGTAAGAGTGCTCGAGTGTCTGTTACACGAGAACTGTGCCAATAATTATGGGTAGAATTTCAGGAGTCACTTTTTAACGAATGTATGTATGACTCAGTAGGTTACATGTAAATAAACATAAAAAGAATAAAATAAATTGGATGATTGATGCGAATGCGTGTAAGTGATTTTGAAGTCACTTTTTTATAAAAATGATTCAATATATTAAAAAATCTCCAATTTATGAAAATATTGTATTACAAAAGTTACTTGATAGAAGGAAAATTAATTTAATATAGAAATAATAGGTATTTCATATTGTAATATTAGTTAAATAATAATAAAATAATATTGATGTTACAATATTTTTTGTTTTATTATACATGTAAAAATAATACAATGATAAACTCGTAGTAACTTTCACAGTTAAAATGAATAAACTAGCTTACGACATTGCAGCAATCAAGCCAATGACCCAACACATTTAACTTAAAAATCCACATCACGTACAATAATTAGTTAATAAGAGTGTAGTTTATCGGGAAATTCAGAGCCAATCTACGGGTTTGGTCACGAGTAGTGCGGGTTGACTCAAGTTATAAGATCTATACATAAAAAAGAAAGTTGTATTAGTTACGCTATTTATAACTCAAGAACGGCTGAACCGATTTGGCTGAAAATTGGTGGGGAGGTAGTATAGAACCAGGAGACAGACAAAGTATACTTTTATCCGGTTCGACCGCGTTCCCGTGTGATGTGACATAAAACTTCAAAAAACATACAAGTCACTATAAAACGTGGTATAACAAAAACGCATCTGACATGGAATAACAAAACGCAAATGACAACTAAATGTAATTTTGTCTATGGTTAAGTATGGTTGAAAATTTTATAATTATTTAATTTTATCAGAAATCAATAATCAGTAATAATCAGTAATTTGTATTCTGGTGGAACAGAGGTCGCCGGGTCAACTAGTCTATATATATATAATGAAAATGGTGTTCGTTTGAGGCACAATCACGCCTAAACCACTGATCGTATCGACATGAAACTACCACCATTCGATGCGAAATTTTTCCTAGATGGTTTATGGCTATTTATTTTTCGAATTCTAACGTTCCTTCATTTTTTTATTGCTGTTTTACTTTTATGAACATTTATCCCGCTAATAAAAACAAAAGACAAGCGTTTTCTCTTGATTCTTTTGTTTTCATGGATTTCAACAGAGTATATTAAACGGATTATGGTTTTTTACATTCAGCTAAGAATCTACTCACGGTAGTGGAGAACGGCTGGACCAATTAGGCTGTTTTTTTATAGTCAGAATTGTCAGGGGAAAGTTTTGTATGTAAGAAAATTTTAAAAAAGTCAGATAAAAAGTTAAAAATTTCGATGATAATCGAAGAATTCCCATCTATATAGTCACTCACTACGAAATCTCGGGAACCATAAGACTTAAAAACGTGAAACTTGGTAGGAATATTACTTTTGCTATGTAGAGGTCAGCTATGAATAGATTTTAAGAAATCCATCCCCCAAAGGGGATTGTGGGGGCGTTAACAATGAACAATTCCTGTTTTTAAACTATAGCTCCTATAGACTTCAAATTTGGTAGGAATCTTCTGTAAGAGGTGTAGAAATAGGCTATGAACGAATTTTACGATAGCTCACCCCGCAGGGGGTTGCGGGGGTGGGTATTAACAATTAATATTTTTAATTTTCCAGCTAAAGCTCCTACAAGCTCCAAATTTTGTAGGAATTTTCTATAAGCGAAATATAGCTTCTAAAAATTCTAAATATGGTAGGAATCTTTTATCATTCACATAAAGATCATCTCAAAATGGATTTCAATATAGTCTACTTCCGACAGGAATTGCGGGGGTGGGTGTTAAAATCTAAAATTTTAATTTCCAACCTGTAACTTCTACAGACTCCAAATTTGGTGGGGATCTTCGTGTATGTAGGGATATTTGTGTATTTCCTTACAACAATCGTCTTTTTGGCAGCGGAGAAAAAGTCATTGAGAGGTTTCCAAAACTTAACTTTACATGTAGCCAATCAACGGACTAAGAATTTTACATTCATTTTACTTTTGCAGACTACATATCCGACGAATTCTTTTATTGCGTGATCGCGGAAATGTACCAGATTATAATGAATGCATTTTCTAAGCACTTGAGATGTGGAAAAGAAATTTAGTTACTTATTCCAATAGAATTCATAAAAAACATGAACAATTAATTTTCTATAAAAAATTGATGTCACGGAGAAAATTTTAGTTAACAGAAAATTCGTCGCACTTGAACCTAGACAAATTTCAACTTCACATATGAGACTTGCAATGACTTTAACTTAAACGATTTTAACGACTTTAACTTTAACTTAAATGATTGCACATTGAAAGTTACAATGAATATTAGTGAGAAAAATCACCTGGATGGAAGATACAGGCTAAATCGATGGAATTTGGAATTTGTGTAAGTCTAAACAATATCGATGCTTATAGTTCTATCCGCGGGGCCTATTTATGTTAATACAAAAATAAAAAAAGGAGAATAATAAAAATATGGAAAAAAAAATGAAACATAAAATGTAATTTATTTCCTTTATCAATTCGCCCAGCGAAGTGGGCGGGAAACGGCTAGTATTGTATAAATAAAAATAATCTTTGAATGAAATGGTTGTAAAATATGGTTATGTTTTGATCTCTTGAAGTTCTCAGCAATTTGATTTTGTTTTGATTCTATTATATTCATAATATGGCATTGTTTTACCATCTCACATGTATTTAATATATCGTACATAGCATAAACTATATAAAAAAATATTTTGAGAGTAAAATAATTTATATTTAATTGTACTGATTTTATTACTACTTTCTTTTACACTTGGTGAAGTCTAATAACATATTAAAATTAATATTATTACAAAATTTTACCTATGTGAATCGCTATATCTTATAAATCACACTGTTTAAAGGTCGGTCACGCAACTCTTCGCTTTTTCAGACGCGATTATTTAATAAATTATTCGTACATTTACATATCAAGAATTACTTTCTGTTGAGTACAATATAAATCGTGTTTCGTTACCTTCTCACTTCTCACTAATTAAGTAGCAAAGTTATGGATGTGAGTTAGTTGAAATGCCACAATAAATATATAATTTTGTACGTATTTTGTTATATTTAAGTTCTTTGTTTACAAGTAAGCCTTTAAATAGCCTTTAGCACCATAGTTTCATGGCACGGCCATGGCATAGATCTATTTACCTTTGCTTCGCTCGTCTTTTTTCGTTCTTAGGTGCTCTTATAGCCACTGTGTTCCATGCGCTCCAAGTTTCACTACAAAAAACGTTTTCCATAACGGTTTAAATTTATTTGAAGAGAAACACAAATACACATAATACAATTAATTAACACATAATATATTAACAAACGTCACAATTAATTAACTCAATTATAATAGAAAACATTATGTTTACGTAATTCATATTTTATCTAACCGAGCCCTTCTTTAAAATTTTAATAACAATAAACAAAACGAAAAATATTTTCTCAATCATAATATTATTAAGAACAGTTCAATAATGTCTAATTCACCGTGAAAATAGAACCTAGGATCTACCCAGTCGAGTATGCAGTTAATATCTAAGTCAAGATACACATATTACCAAAGCGTGCTTTGCTTTTGGGGATTAAGACGTCTACAACGTTGCAGTCGATTCAGCTGCCATTTTCAATAACGGCGCTAACATATTGCGTTTATTGCTTCAGAAGCTTCGTATAGTTTCCAGGTATAGACTACTTATAGCTTTTATATATACTTTTTAGACGATTAACTTTAAATGAAGACGTAAAATACTTTAAATAGCCTAAAAAAATTAAGAAATTGTCTGTCTCTATATATTTCGTGTAATGAATTAGATCATAATATATTTATTACCAACATTTTTTATTAGACATATAAACTAGGACATGGAATAATATCCAATTAATTAAATTATTATAAATTTTTAACAGAAGGAAAAGGTAAGCCGAAATCTAAGTTTTTGAATCGTGGTAAAAATTTTCATTTTTACAATTTTTTTATGTTACAATCAAAATGTGAAATAATAAGAACTAGCGACTCGCCCTCGCTTCGCTCAGGCTCTTCCCTAGATTTAGCACAGGTAAAGCCGCGGGATCTGCTAGTTATGCATATAAACCTTCCTCTTGAATCACTCTATCTATTAAAAAAACCGCATCAAAATCCGTTGCGTAGTTTTAAAGATTTAAGCGCACATAGGGATATAGGGATATAGGGACAGAAAAGGCGACTTTGTTTTATACTATGTAGTGATATATAACTTTGCATTACTCATAAAATGAATTATTGGTGGTGTCAATAGTATGTGTAAAATTATATAACCTCTAATATAAATCGTGGATTGCGGCCACCAAAAGCCCGATCAAAGGGGTAGTTTTGGAAATAGTTGGCGTCGGTTGGAACCGGATGAAAGGAATTTTGTTAGAGGTTGTAAGTGATAAGTGAATGATTCATCAAAATAATGACAGAAACAAATCAAATCAAAATATTTTATTCAGCATAAACATTGTTACAATTTCTTACTGAACGTCATGAGTCTACCACCAGTTCGGAAAGAAGAAATCTCTGACCTGTGAAGAACTGGCGAAAGAAACTCAGCGGGAATAATATAATTATTTTTATCTTAATCTCACTCTTTTTGAAATTAAATTGCAAATAAACAATAATTCTATATGTTGAAATAGTCTGGCGGTGATCACATCTTTCCCAAGGCGTACTGTCTTCTAAAAAATCGTTAATCAAATAATAGCCTTATTACACAAAGATGTTACTTTTTTTTATTTTGCAAAAAAATCTTTTTGAACGTTTTCTGGGATCCTGTTGTATAGGCGTATACAGAATTATTTTTTAAAAGATTTTTTTTGTAAAATTAAGCAAAAACAAAACTGTTCGGTGACTTTTTCTCCATCGATTATAAATTGTTATTATTTCTTTAGTATCTAACAACGAAACCAATGGACCAAACATTTAATATTGTATTACTTTATGTAGTATTCGTAAATATGAGTATAAACATATCATTTCATATTAATAATATAAATCTATTTATCAAGTTTCCAGATGGTTCTTACTTTGCAATTTTTTATTAAAATATATGAAGTATGGTTTATTCAAATTATATTAGCAACTTTACATTTCTGGCTCATCGCCTATAACTTAGTGCAGTTATGCTACTGTCCCAACTTTATCCCGGAATTCGGTGCAGTGGTTAAGTGCTGTTTGATTTATAATACAGTTGCTTTCGATATTTATTGTTGGAACTGATTATTATTCATAACTAAAATAGTTTTTCTGTAAGTATGGCTTACTCGTCTTCATGATTACTTTCAGAAAAGAATTAAATAGATTATTGAAAAATAAATTACCTTATAAATGAAACTATCTTTTCGGATTTTGTCGCGGATTTATTATGATTTTTGGTTCCCGACGTTTCGAATGCTTTACAGTCAAAAATCATAATAAATCCGCGACAAAATCCGATAAGATAGTTTCATTTATAATGTCAAATATTCGCGTAAACCTAAGAAAGTATTAAATAAATTACCTATTTGTTATTTTTTTTAATTCTGTTAAAATTTCAGTTTATAAAAATACTATGACTTACGCGAAAAAATTTTTAGGGTCTAAGTTGTGACACTACACTATCTAAGGTCTTACAATGCACCATTTTTACTCTAAAGCTTTATTCTGTCTAACTATATTAAATATAAATATCTCTATCTCAAACACATATCTAAAACTCCTCCTATTAAACCCCATCAAATAATATGTCCTGTAATTTACTTAATATTTACTGATTGTTGAAAACTCAACACATTTAAGAATTAATAACGTAAATTACACTCTATTTTCACAGTAAATATTGTATGTACATAGCATCAACCAAACAACACTGCCCTGTCATGACATTCGTCGACCTAAAAAGAATTTTTAACTATGAAAAAAAAATAACAACTCTTATTCTTTTGCACATAAAGTCGAAATTGTTAAAAATATTTTCATGTAACTCCATCAGTAATAGCTACTATTACTGTTGGCGTGTCAGCTTTTACATTTGATATACGTTAAAAGAATAGAATTAGTGAAAGTGAATTGCATCGGTTGTTTTAGTTTAAAAATTATTTAACTACACCTTCCTCTATTAATACAATATCTATCTATATGTATAGCTTAGTTAAATCTATACATTGAATATGATATATCATCATCATCATCATCATCATCATCATCAGCCCTTTTTAATGACCCACTGCTGGGCACGGGCCTTCCTCAGTACGAGGGATCAGGCCATAGTCCACTGCGCTGGCCTAGTGCGTGTTGGCCTTGGTGGACTTCACCTGTCTTACGAGAACTTGCTAGGTTTTCTCAGACATGCAGGTTTCCTCACTATGTTTTACTTCACCGTAAGACAAGTAGTAATTATGATAGAAACGATTCGCACATAAATATCAGAGGTGCGAGACTCGGATTTGAACCCGCATCACTCGGTTATCCAAGCGAACGCGTTACCGCTGGCTTATTGAAATGGTCATTACCGATACAGATACTATATATATGTATATACCTAATATTTTTAACTTTTGTCAGTCTGTCTGTGACCGCTTTATGAGAAAACCACTGGACATATTGTAATGAAATTTGGTATAATGATAGCTTATTACTCGGGTCAATATATAGCATACTTTTTAAGGCAGGAATGTAACATAATATATCTGAGAATCTATATTGTTATAATATACCTACATAGGGAGCAAACGAGAGTAGAGCGAGGGAGAGTCACTAGTAGATTATGTTGTAACACATTTAATACGAAGAAATTATTCGTTTCAATTAAAACCATGACTTGTAATACTGTTTTTTTAGTATTTGAATAAGTAATTTAAATGGCTTTCTTAACTCCTTTTAATATGAACCAATATAGGTATTTCTTAGTTCCATTCTGGTTGAAATAGTCTGGTATTGACTTATCATCAATTGCATTTATATAAAGGTAGAGTGATAAAAAATATGAAAATAAAAAAACGACTGCTTAGCAACTAACTTAAAATGGAAACAAGTTGACAAAGAATCATAGTATTATGTAGTCGGTGACATACTTATCTCGAGTCTTATAATAACTATCTAGCGTATATTACATTCGAGTTCATTAGTTACACAGTAAAGTTCATTCATCTCATTCTATTCGCAATATGAACTTTGAAATAGATGTAAATAATAGTATTTTTTTAATATTAAGCTCTTATGATATAATTAAAAACAATTTTAAGCCTCACCTAAGCAGTAATTCAACTTTTTGACTGGAACTTCTCCTAAACGAGATAAACAAGCAAGGATTGAAGCTCGTTCCATGAATATTAACCGTATAATTAGGAAATGCGGATGGGCCACGTAACGTGACATATAAAACGTGCGGCTATTTAATTTTACCCACTTATACGTATTTAATAGTGTAATGGGTTTATGTGGCGTGTCATAGCTTTTGAGCTTTTATAAGAATTTTATTTATTTTATTCAACCTTTCGTGTATAATGAATAGATGTTAGAATAGAAATATAATGCTTTTTTATAATATGGATAGATATAGAAATATGCTTTTAAAATAATATTATATATTTAGCTAACATTTTCTCTTTCTTGCCACAGCGGATGTATGGATTTAGATGAAATTTGGTACTGATGATACCTGATGGTACCTGAAGCAGCACATAGATATTAATAATAATACAGTAAATATGTTGGGACATTATTACACACAGCGCCATCTAATTCAGTGGTAAGCTACGAAGCTTGTGTTATGGATACTACATAAATAAGTTTAAATACATACATATTATAAATATTTACATTTGTTGTATTTTTGTATTGTATTGTATTAGTGTTGTATTGTATTTATTTTCACACAATGGTATTCTAACAGCTTTTATGAGTCACTCATTGTTTTTAAGAGGGCTTTCTTTTTCAATAAACTAACCAAATGAACTAAAACCTTCAGCGTTATCTCACAAGTGTTCTAATTAATCCTATTTATTTCATAATTTAAAGCAAAGTATCCTCGAATCGTCTAAGCGTCTAAAAGATTCGGAAAGTTCGCGGGTTGGGTCGCATTTTAATTAGTTTTATTAACGAAATGAACTTGTGAAAATTATAAATCGCAGTGGTCTAACAATTTAATTTAATGATTTATTCTTCTTAGGGAGCTGTGATTATTATTCTATAAAACTTCGCTTTTAATTTTCTGTAAAGGGGTTATACATAGTGATTTTCATTTATAGTATAATCTTATAGCTTTAAACGTGTAATATGCTTTGTGTGTTTACAGTATTAGCATATTATTTTTATGCATTTGAAAAGTTTGTACACAAATGAATGTCCCCAGCGGGACTCGAACCCACGAACGCTGCCCCAGCAGATAGGGTTGCTACTAACTGAACCAAACGTGAAAATAATTAATTTAAATTATAATTAAATCAATAAACTTGAAAAATAAAACATATTATACGAGTATGCTATGAAAAAATATCTCATATCACAGTAATTAAAAGTATACGCGACGGACACAAGTCCCGGACGAGATAAACAAACGCGGGAAGGTTCACTTCATGCATATAAACAACGGAATTAAGAGATACATGAATTTAATTCAGCTCGCTTAGCTATCTAGATTTTTTTGCTTTGTTTAGTAAAGTCTAATAGTAATATTAGCCGTGCTGAGTTTTTTGAAGTTCTTTCAAACTGGTAGAAGGCTTATGACGTTTAGTAAGACATTGTAATAATGATGAATAAAGTTTGAATTTCAAGTCTATTGGGGTTTTTATTCGTTTTAAATGAAATATCATTATTCGTTGATGGTGGAACATTAATGAAAGCGTAACTACTAAATTATTGGACTTAATATTTATTTATTTAGCACCTAAAAGTTTGACATAATAAATATTATGTGAAGTTAACTCTCTAATTAATTATGAATGACTAGTTAAATAGAATGAGTTAAAACTGTAAATATAGATTTCTCTGAAATAAGATATTTTATGTTGACCCGGATAATCAAACATTATACCAAATTTCATAAAAATCTTTTCTATTATTTTCTCGTGATATCGCCACAGACACATAAAAAATCTTAAAACTATTGGTTCGGCCTCTGTTAATAATAAGGTCTTTTTAATAAGATTTTCAAAAAAATATGTACAGATTACGACTCAGGTGGAATTTTTGATAAATATTCTGTACGTGTGTCCAAAAAGCCGATTGCAACAGCATTTACCATATCCAGTGAATTTAATTTATCCAGAGACGCACTTAAACTCAAATCGAATTAAAATCGTTTCAGTCGCTTAGGAGTTTAGTTATATATTCTTCGTACAAGAACAATTACACCTATATTTATATAGCTATACAACATTACATTTAATTACGAAATTTATTATAACCTGGGACTTTTCCACCAGGTAATAAGTCAATTCTGTTTTATTACGACTAAGTCGTCCAGCTAAATTAAGTTATGGTATGGTACCGCTCCAGTTGCGCTACAGTCTCTGCTATTAAGTGTCGCAAGGGAATCGATGAATGTCCTTACGAGATCCTATTATTAGTCATTGGTTTGATTTTAAGAACGCTTTGATTAAAATTGTCTAGTAAAATATAATATGTACAATGTACATACATACATGGTAAAGGCAGTGGTAGCCAAGTGGTAATGCGCTGGCTTGGATAACCAAATGATTCGGGTTCGAGTCTGGGTCTCGCACCTCTGATACTTTCATATGCGAATCGTTTCTATCATGATTACCACTTGTCTTACAGTGAAAGAAAACATCGTGAGGAAACCTGCATGTCTGAAAGAACATAACAAGTTTTTAAAAGACATGTGAAATCCGCCAACACACACTAGGCCAGCGCGGTGGACTATAGCCTGATCTTCCTTGTATTAAAAGGAGGCATGTGCCCAGCAGTGGGACAATTGTTTGTAAGACTTAGATAAAATTTAATATACGTATTATAGATTATAACTGGAGTAATATAATATAGACTACTGTTACATATATAAAAGAGAATATTCGGGTATCAAATAAAAGAAATCTCGTATATTAATTGATTACATATTACGTTTCAAGTGTAGTAACATATTTAGTATTAGTATATTTTAAAATTTGAAATCATAGAAAAAATAACGTGGTAGTCTTATGGATCAGAGAATTAAATAACTAAATTTTAAATTTAAATTGATTACGTTGCGTGATTCACGTGATCAAATACCCTTTGGTAAACTTAAACTTAAACTTAAATAAACTTAAGATTTGCCAATTTTCCCCACAATGTTATCTTCAATCGCTTGCATTCATTATCAAAATGTTTAATTATTCGTATTGACTTCGAACTCGCTTAGCAAGAGACAGGAATAAGTAGATATCTATAGAGCAGGCCTTTGTTGACAGACAAGCTGTTATAGACAAACATCCAGTTGCCGATAAAAATTTAAGTGATTTACCTTAATTACAAAAAAATAGATTTTTCTTTTTTCAGTTAGCATTTAATATAGTTTGAGTAGACATTCATTAATTCACTAAAAAAGATAAAGGCTATTTTTATTGACTTCGATAATACCAGATATTTCTTACCTTATAGGTCCGTTGCTACTTTTTTTAGTAATAATCTTATAATTATTTCCACGCTATCTTTTGTAAAAACAAGACGTGTAGATTGTCCTACTATTTTAGTAGGCACGCTGAGTTTAGTCGCTACTATTAAACGCCGACAAGGGACCGACGTGAGACCAAGACTTCTTGTCTGTTTCTGCCTACTTTTATAATTACCTCCTTTAAAATAAATAAATAAATATAAATATGTTCTGATATTTTTACAACAGCACCATCTAGTTCCGTGGTAAGCTACGCAACTTGTGTTACGGATACCAGATAATCGAAACACTTCTAATATAAATTTTAAATACATACATAATATAAATATCAACACCCATAACTAGAGAGCAAACATTCGTGCTTAACAAATGAATGCCCCCAGCGGGACTCGAACCCGCGACCGCTGGTGCAGAAAGTAGGGTCACTACCAACTTAGCTAAATGTGTCGTCATAGTCGTTTAAGAAACTTATGAAACGAAATGAACTTGATTTTGAAGTACTGCATATTATTATGAGATTACCAAAAAATGATTTTATTAATTATTACTAATTACTATATAAAAACATCGATAAAGGGCAAAACTGTAGGAAAATCATAGTATGATTACTTTATAATAAAAGCTAGTAGGATAATTTTTTGGACATTAGTGTGACTTTTGTTAGAAATGTGTTCTAGGTAATGTTTAAAAACAATTTACGTAAGCTTTACTAAGAATATATAATTCGTATGTAATTTCTTTGAAACGTAATTTTATTTAACTGTAATCAAAACTAGCAATTGTTCGCAGTTCCACTCGTATTTAAATATTAGTATTTGGTTAAAAAAATTGGTACAAGGAATATTAATATTGATAATTCCACATATGAAATAATTTTTACTGAGGGAAAAAATCTAATATCTGAAAATGTATACAAACATTCGCACCAACGAGAGCGGACCGAGGGAGAGTCACTAGTGTTATTAATAGCGGACCAAAGGTCAGATGCTAGTGCTATTATAAAATCTAAAAAAGGGTTCTCTTTTATCTTTTTTTAGTCAATACAACATAATTTACATTATAATAAGCTTAAAGCTATACACTTCAACTTGATAGTACAAAAAAATAATAAAGTAGTAATCGCACAACTCCTTTATATTCCTTACTATTTAATTTGATCACATTAAAAAAGCCAATGTCGCAATTTGTTTCACAAATGAAATCTAAGCGTGAGACAAAGAAGATGGATTAACGCGAAAACGTCCAAGTAATTGTGAAAAATGTGAACCTTTCCGCTCGAAAAATAAAGATTTCAACCCGATTTCAGGGAAAGCGAGTAAATTCGAGTAAATAAAAATTTTAACTTTAGTACGAAGATATTAAATTCTAAATCAATTGAAGATAATATTCTTATGGACTGAAAATGATAGTAGGCTTACCTTTTCGTAGTAAAGATATCAGAGCCCATTATAATGATACATAATGCATAATAATAATAATATTTAGAAAATTTCGAAGAATTTTTCAATATTTACAATCTAGACGTATTATAGCATTAGTCTTTTGTTTTAGAGATTGATGAGTAAACACGTGATAGACAGACAAAAATGTTAAATATTATGTTTTTATTATAAGTACCGTATATAATGACATATACTTAGAAATGCATTTAGCAAAAAACTATAATTTTGATCCTGAATTTTGTTTATCCGTTTAATTTAATACATTACCTCAAGAGCAACGACCTCAAATTATTCGATGTATAAGTAAAATAGAAAAATATTTAGTTTAAAACATTGCTATGGTAGATATCAATTGTATATATACATAATATGTATATGTTAAGTAAATAAATACAAGAATATTTGTATATGAGGTAAAAAAGGGATACACTATTATGAAATGTAAATACGAAGTTTTTCATACGAATAACAAAACCATTATTCTATATTTTGTCAAACAAACACTTTCATTGTTAACGCAACAACTTCCATTGTGTTATAAAAACAAATTAAATGATGACATAAGCAAATAAAAGCACATAATAACACTACAATACATTGTTGTTATACAAATATTATATAATTTTCATATAAGGATCACGACACTTGAGTCCGTCTGGCACTAGCCTTGGAGACCAGTGAGATTTAAGCTACAAGCTTACAAAGTTACTGAACTATCTCCTATACGAATTTGAACTTTATTGTTAAACAAATAATGTTGTGTTTATAGGTAAATATATGTTGGTTTTAGCTGCACATTTGGCAATCGCCCAGTCGAGATTCGCAACGTTTCAGAGACAAATCGGTAGAAAACAGATTCACGCTGCCATAGCACGGCGATGCCAGAGTTATGCAGGATATATCGTTGTTTGCTCCTCGATATGTAATTTACATTTCTGAATAGAAAACAAGTTGGGATACGTAGTATGTTTTACATGTACTTGAGTTAGAGTATTGATTTGCATAAAGCTTTATACTCGTATATAATACTAGCATTTCTCGCGGCTTCGCACGTGTTCAAAAGACCGGAAACCAAATTCTTTCTGAGTCGCCCGTACCTCGCAGAACTAACGCTCGCTCTTCCCGTTTTTGCAACATTTTTCATTCTTGCTCCGCTCCTATTGGTCGTAGCGTAATGTAGTATAGCATATAGCGGAATATCCAATACAAAAAGAATTTTTCAATTCGCACCAGTAGTTCCTGATATTAACCAAACAAACAAACAAACTCTTCAGCTTTATAATATAAGTATAGATTACAACAGCACCACCTAGTACCGTGCTAAGCTACGAGGCTTGTGTTACGGATACTAGATAGTTGATATACTACATATATATAAATTTTAAATATATACATTATAAATATAAACATCCACGACTGGAGTACAAACATTCGTGCTCAACAAATGAATGCCCCCGCGGTACTCGAATCCGCGAGCGCTGGCGCAGAAAGTAGGGTCACTACCAACTGAGTCAAATATTCAAATTTATATATCTTATACAAGCTGTATACCCTTGCTTGGCTCGGGTGACTTAGGTGCTTTTGTGTTGTAGCCTTTATGTTCCTCTTGGATTTAGCCTATCTATGTATTAAATTTCATCTAAACCTGTCCAGCTACTTGAAGGAGTAGTAATCAATATTTATACAAAAAATAATATTGTTCTGCAATTATCAAAGTAACAAGATTTTTGACTTTGGAAGCTCTTTATTTTAATTGCATTGAAATAACAAGTATGCGATTCACGCATGTAACATAAAAGTGAACTTCATATGACATTTATTATAGTTATTAGGAAAATTGAGAAGATTTTTTTACCGAGATAGTTTGTGCTACGCTAGTGAAGCTACCATACGAACTTGTTATTTAAAAGCCATCATAAATTATCTAAAAATTGGTCCCATATTACAAGTCTGGCTTTAGTTTGTATTTTATAGGCTAAAGCCCAAAAATGCGTAGCAAGCATGACGCGATATAAAAGCTATCAAAGCTAATTGTGTGCCAAGGAAAAGAGAATTTCGATGGAAAGGAACAGATTGGCCTCGATAAGAGTCTATTATCGTAAACTTAGTGTATTTCACCTCAAACTTTGTACACACGGCTCTATATTTAACAAGTTCTAACGAGTTCGCTTTTATTTTATTTTTGCGTGCTTTACTGCCCAATATACTGTGGGCCGATGGGTTTTTTTAATCGCTACGCAATTTGTATACGTCTAATTACATGTATGGCTCAATTGTTTTCTATGAAATATAAAAAGTATTCATGTATTCATTAGTGCGGCTTTTTCTGCGTAATTTGCTTTAAATACTCGTTGTAAGCTACGAAATTAAAATTTAAAACGCAATATTTTTTCTACGTAACTATTACTAGAATGTTAGTTTTAAAATCATGAATATTTATTTTGAGCCCTTACTTCGCTCGATCAACTTCAAAATATATAGAGGATATCAAATCGACACGAAGGTATGTATTAAATATTATTGAACTAACAAAATATTCACACATAATTATATATCAGGACATCCAAAACTCACATTATTCTATTTATGTATTTTTATGAAACTTAGATACAAAATATTCTACAAAAACTCTGGATTTAAAAACCATACAATAAGTGTCTTTATTCCAATGTACATTCACAATTAATAAATTATCTATTTAACTGTTTGCAATGTGTACCCAGAGACGACAAAAAACAACCGAGTGAAGTAAGAGTAAATCGCTAGTCATCAGGAAAAATATAGAAAACTGAAACATATGAGTCGCGTCGCTCGTACGTACACCTACGTACATAAAATATATTTTCTTAGATATATTTTCCATCAGTAGTACACCAAAAGTATCCTAAATATTGGGTAATCAGCTATCATCATACCAACTTTTATCAAAAATAGACAGATTAAAATCTAAAAACTATAGATTCGGCACCTGTAACAGTAATATTTCAAATTAAAAATTTCTTAAATTCGACTGAGAAATTTCTTATACTCGTAAATACAGACAGCCAAAATTCTTTACATTATTTTAGATATGTATCTCTATAAAACCCGAATGAATAAATTACGAAATAAAATTAAAATTTACACAAACGTATTTTTTTACATTTAACTCTATATAAGTTTAATTTACGATTGTTTTATTGTTTGGAAGTTGGTAGCATTGTTGTGGCAATAAAAGCAGACGTGACTAAAGACGGGGCGCGTGGCGCTGCCTCTGACGGACTAGATGACTTTATTTACAACTTTGTACTGTTCCACGTTTTAGCTCGTACTGACTGTAAGCTGTAATATTCGGATTTAAACCTACTTTTAGAGTTTAAACTCCGTATATAATACAAATGTTAAACGTTGGTTTCTACGAGATATGAGATTCAAGAGAGAAGTTTGTTTAATATTTAGTTGTATGTCTGGGTGTAGTGGTTAGCTTGTACAAGTCCTGAGTGAGAGAAATCATGTCCCGATTCAGGTCAAATAGTAGTTATTGCATTTTTTGTTTTGATAATCTATAATGTGGGAGGGTATATCGCCTTTGAACTTTAGAGAGCACGGTCGGTTTTTCTTCTTTTCTCACTGGTCATGACGAAATGTAGTCCCGTATATTATATAAAATAGAACAATAAAATATTATATTATCTAATCAGATAAATTAAAAAAAGACAAATAAATTGAATTATTTTAGAAAAAAATAGCATCGTAGCAATATAAGTCTGTAACCCTGTTACACAGTCGAACTATATTTAAAACCGGTACATTTATATATACAGAGTAGATAAAAAAATGTATTTGTCTCAATCAATCATCAAACCGACACCACTACATACCATACTTACTTCGAATCCATCTCTCATCTAGGAAAAGTTTAGAATCATTTGAAATTATATTTAGAATCATCCATCTAACTTTCAATAGCTTACAAGTGATTGCATCGTAGCTGCAAAGCGCTACGGGCTGTCAAAAGCTTAGTGTGTATTGTATTATTTCCATTTTAAAATAAAATGGAATGCTGTTTTTAGTTTCATGTAAAAATATAAAGATATTAATAAAGGGATTTATAGTAATAAAATAACTTCATTATAAAATAATCACTGTTTTTATATAATATTATGTACATTGTACATAATATTATGTATAACGTTTACCATGTATTACGTTTATTATGTATTACGTTTAAAAAAAAACTTACCTATTAAGCCCTTAATCTAGATATTTTCATATTTAGACTATAGGTATATAGTACTTATATACAACATATATTCTAAATTCAAATCTATGACATCGTTAGATAAATAATAATAGTAGAAACATTACTGCACTACGAAATTGTATTTTCATACCTAATTTTACATCTATAAGTTATACAAACTTATTAACAAATTTACTAAAATGGGTTCAGCAGTTTATTTAAAAATAGGTAGTATCACAGATAGTATATAGATTTCAATAACCTAAAAGCATAGAGTATTATTATTTTTTTAATTTAAAGCTAAAACATTTAATAAATATGTAACCCTCATTGATACTGATCAAAGCACGCTACCCTTTGCAGCCCTTTGAACATGTGTCGTTGCAACATTAAATTTTATTTAAAACGATAAATAACCAGTAAAATATATTGGTAGTACTAAATATTTATTTATTTAATCAATTCTTTGATAGGCTTAACCTTATTAACATTTTCTACTAAGACCTTCGTAATTACTACATCAAAATATCAAATTTACTTTTTTTAATAAGTACGACATACTTTACGATATGTTAAGCTCAGTTTGTAATGACTCTAAATGCTCTGTCTGAGGTTGCGGGTTCGAGTCCCGCTGGGGGACTGGGTTAATTTGTTGAGCACCAATGTCTATTCTCCAGTTATGGGTAAATATGTTTATAATACGAGTATGTATGTATTTAAAATATGTGTAGTGTATCAACTATATATGTACCTATATTATGAGATGTATTAGTTATAGTGTACTTCTATTAATCGCAAACAAAAAAACGGATATTTGCTACATTTCATTAACAAAACTATCCATAACTGCATGACTTATATGCCATATACTATGGCAATATATTATAGCAATTCGATATACTAAATCTATTTCATTTTTCGACTACTGTTTCCAACACTCCTATCTGCTTAATAAAAGAAAATTTACGACATAAATATACACTGTAACAAGTGATTAAAATTCCCCTAACCCTGACACCATAAATTTCGACATGTTTACAAAAAAGCTATAAAATCACCATAAACGGTAACTAGTTAAAATTTCGACCCCATTTCACCTTTCGCGTGAGAGACTGACATTACACCCTACGGTTTTAATTTTCACGTATCACACATGTTTTATACTAAATGTATAGAAAAAAAGAGCGTATTTTACTACAATAGAGTTTAAAATTCGCGATTTGTTTAGATACTTTCAGTTACATGTTGAACGTAAGTTAGGTTTTTCTCACGGGGATTAAAACGACGTCAGTATTTTTATAACTCTGTTAGCTTTCTATTTGAGTTTAATGCATTTGAAATGGCTTGTATTAGCTTTTTATGTTTCGATACACAAGCAGCAATTATTCGAAATAAGCAATTTATATGGCTTATTTGTTCAAGTTCATTTACTTTACTATTATTTTATAGCAAACAAATATAAAGTTTATACTTAGAAAAGCATAAGATTATTTCAAACTAAATATTATTAACACTAAATAGATACAAGAAGAATTTATGATATCCTAGTGACTTGTCCTTGCTTCGTTTCGTGATTTTCCGTAGTGGTAATACAAAAACAAATCCCACCAGAACTGCATTTTTTTCCTCTATAAAAAGTAACCTATGTGCTATTCAATATATATACCTATATCTGTGCCAAATCTAGATCCGTTTAGTCGTTCTACGGATGAGAATAACAAACACCCATATATCTATACATACAGTGTCCCATACTTTTATTTATAATATTAGTAGGGTTTTTCTAAATACAAATCACAGAAAGTATCTACAGCATTAGTTAAGTTTTGGTTATATTATCTACTAGTTGAACCCACGGCTTTGCTCGCGCTAAATCTAGGGATGAACCCGAGCGAAACGAGGGTGAATCGCTTGTATAAGATAAACATTTCCATCATACATTACATATGTGTAACTCTAGCGGTTTTGGCAGCGCATGCCAGAACAGCTCGCAGATGGTAGATTTTTTACTACTTACTTGACACTTATCGTCATATTTAGGACAATTCACACAATATCTTTATAAATTGTAGCCCGTGTGTTATTCTGATGTATAAACTATATTATAGTAAAGTTTCATTGAAATCCATTCAGTAGTTTTTACGCGAAAGAGTAACAAACATCCATCCATCCATCCATACTTACAAACTTTCGCGTTTATAATATTAGTATAGATAAAATCAGAATTTACGTGTGATTATATTATACTATAGGGACAATGCTGTTGTAATTACGTTTGATGACTTAACGCAATGGTAGTATAAAATTAATATTGTCGCTGATGAAATTACTTTTTTTATCACTTCAGTACATTAATTTCTTTCAGGTAAATCATACTTATAAAATAAATGCGAAAGTCTGTATGTTGTTCGCTAAAACGGCTGAACAAATTTGAATAAAATATAGACTATTTATCAAGTAAAATATAGATTATCGCAAAGCGAGGATAAAGTACAAGTTTTTTTATATAAAAATGCGAACCCATTAATTCGTACTTCTTTTTATACTTATTAAGATATACATAAGAGTGTTTATGTCAAAGCACATATTATTTAGGTAATGGACTATTACTTAGCAAGTAAGCTCGAGAAATGTGTACGACAAACTCGGACACTAAGTTTGAATTAATTTCATTCAATCCGTGTTTCTGTAGATTTGAGGTAAAAGTAAGATGGATACTACATAAGTTTGATAAAGTAGAGTTAATAGTTATATATTCGTGAAGTAATAAGTTATTTTTAAAGTGAAAACTTCTTTAGCATCGTTGTAATTTGAAATTCGATGAACAAAAAAGCAATAGGAAAAAGAGATAGTCACATAAATTCATAAGATTTAACGTGGGAGAAAATGAGAAAGGAAGATCATTACTAAAACCTACATTATTATCCTCTTCCCGAAATTTCACATCGTCTTAAGACAAATTTTTGAAGGTTTTACTTCTACCACGTGTCAATTGCACACATACTTTTTTTCATTAGGTACCTACTACTATTAAATCTTGAAGTGAAGAATAAACATACTCGTAGAAAGAGGTCGCTTATAATTTTGCCACAAAATATAGATTACCTACTTGTTTACTTTCTTAATTATTACTTTTATAAGGTTTTTATATTATAGATAATAATCAATTGTTTCCTGCATGCATGCGTAAATGCATTTTCTAAAAAAATGACTAAGAAAGAAAAAGGTAAACACAACAAGACGTACAGATAAGTACAATAAAAACTTCTTGTCTAGAATTTGTAGAACAAAAAACTACGAGTACATGCTTTTCTTACTTCTATCTTTCCACTTACTACATTTTTTATGCAGTAAAGTCTATTATACCACATACTTACTTCATACGAAAACACCATAACGTCTCACGAAATGGAATAATACAATTTATATTATAAGAGTTGTTTTGACGGCAAAAATGTACTGCTTGTTTGTTCCTTTGTGTTTTCTCCGCTATGGTTGGGCCATGAGATACTTTTCTATATGTTATTCTTTTAGACGAATAAGTAACTAATTTAAAATATAATGATGGAATATGATGATGCATTTAAAGGAAAAAAGGTTGACAAAAAATTAAAGATTTTAATAATATCTAACTCATCCTCGTTCTGCTCGGGTTCATCCCTACTTCTTTTTAAGTTTAGATTGATAGTTCACATCGAATTTCATCAAAATCATAAACTTATTAAATTAATATCACCGTTTATATTGATTTGATAGCCGGTGTTCGTAGTTTATGGAGAATGGCTACCATGTAGTATGAAGTAATAAAATCTTATAAAGCATCTAAGTATGTACATAATTAACACCGACATTATAGTTCACTCCTTTTAGATACATAATAGGTACCTACTTTTTGGCGAATATTTAACATTTTTATTAAAACTATCTTTTTAGATTTTGTCGCAGATTTATTTTGATACATGTTGTTTTATTTTTTATAAATGCTAACTTAACCTATTAATATTTGTCATTATAATAAATTAAATTTTTTATGTTCAATTTTCTGAATAAAATCGCTTATTTTATAGCCACAATTCAAGAGAATAATGTACTAGCAACGGCCCCATTTAACGTGAGTTCTTATATTTTATCTTTTGCTTTCTTTATTTATTTTATTATTATTTATTTAATTTACATTTTTTAACGTCAAATGGCTTTACTTTTGAATACGTTTGCGTTTATTTCATTGAATAAAATAACAATACAGTGATAAATCTTACAAATATTTATTTACGTTATGAAACAAAGGTCGTTCCAAATACTTTATTTATTTAAATTATATTTTGTTGATTTTAATGGAACGGGTCCTTTTTCTGAACTTCAGTTTGTTTGTTTACGGACTATTTACTTCGGTTTTAGCCAATTTTTTAATATATTTTTTTATTATATTCAGCCAGAATATCTAATTTTCCTTAGCTTAAATTTCCTAAGATAAGGTATATTCTACTACTGACTTACTGCCAGTTTCAATAACTCTATCTACCGATGACTGGTAGTTACTTTCATACTATTTTGACACATTAAAAGTTACAACCTGTCAAAATCGTATGAAAGTATCTACCGGTCTGGCAGTTAGTAACTAAGTTGTATTAATCGCTATTGTTCAAAACTTAAGACGTCATTTCCACGACACTGCTAAAGTTGCGTCACGTCGATAATCCTGAAACTAACGTACTATCTTTACTTCGAATTTCACTCCGATTTGCTAAGCAAATGCAGTGCTAAGAAGTTACAATCGAACATACAATCAAATTAATATTATTAAAAATGATAAATGAAAATGAGAAAGGACGAATTGTTAACAAATAAAAGTTTCCTTATACTGACTGAATATACTAAGTGCTGTGGGAAAGCACTAATTACAAGATATCACTTATGAAAATTACTTATTCAAATCATGATTTAAGTTTAATGAATCAATAATTAATTTATGCTACGTACCTATCTTGCTTTTTATTGTTATATAAAGTAATGTAATATTATCAGAAATCTTGTGAAACTTCAAAGTTTTTGTATCTCCCCTACACGTACTTGTGTCAGTAATGTATACATACACAGCATTCAAGTTTGTCAAGTTTGAGTTCAAGAATGAATAATATTTTACTAATAACCAAAAAATAACACAGACATGTTAGCTAGTAACTTTTAAATTTCATTTACAAAAATAGGGCTAAGCTATATTAAAAAGAGTAAAGCCAACTCTCATTTAAAGAAAAAAATCTGTTCCGCTCAAAACTAAGGCAGAAATACAGGGAAATACGCATTTAGCCCTAAATCATGGGTAGACAAGGTTAATGGGCTTGAAAACCCACCCTGCGGCCAGTCACGTAGCTTAGACGAAATTTAATAAATTTCGTTGTATTACAATTCTTCACACAAGGTGGTCTGTTTACTTTTAATATTCGAATCCTTAATGAATCTTTAACACTGAAACTTAAATTTATAGTGCTATAAATTGTAAGCACAATGGTTTAAGCCTTGCAAATCAGTGGGGGTTCGTATAGAGGAAGGAATGTGTAGAAGTTACATACATATTGAAGGTAAATTAAATATTTAATTTAGTTATAACATCCTTATGGTTAAACTTTCTTTAGGTCATATTGTTTATGTATACGACAAAAAACTGTATCGACGCAGCTCGTTGATCCTCATAGAGTAACACGAAGGATGCAAAATATAATCACTAACGACACACCTTTCTATCGAAAACTTACCCTCGCATCGCACTGGTTCGTCCCTAAATATAGATCCGATAGTAAATGTATACGAAACCTCAACAAATTATGTACTAAAACAATAATGTCCTTGAGAACCACTCTACCTATTGGTGAAAACAGCATGAAATCGGTGTAGTAGTTTTTGAATTTATCGTGAACAGACAGACAAACAGACGCGGCGGTGGACTTTGCTTTATAATATGTAGTGATATTTATGGAATTTCTATTCTGAATTAATTAATATATATTAGAAAAGTACTTTTAAAGGGAACAAAACCGTATATACACATGAGTATTTCATATTTTTATATACATATTTTGATTATAGTCATGTGTAATCATACCATTTGTATAGTTTACTTTATTCTTAGGATCGTAATGAAGGCTAGAAGCCAACACGCTAGACCTAATAAAGATAGAGGTAAGATAAGTACCTAATTCAAAGCATACAAGTAGCTTGGTTTTGTGAAAACCACATAAGTTACATTAATGTCGTCATTTGTTTTTTATTTTTATGTAAAATGAAATTATAATGTCGTAAACTTCTTTATGACTTTCAGAGAAAGTGTAAATGAAGTGTGTATTTTATGTACGGTACACTGAAATTTTTATATGGATAAGGGTATTTTTATGGTAGAATACAAAACGTCAATAACTAAGCTTAGTATAAGTAATAATTTTGTAACTTTAAGAATGAAGCAAGAAACCTTTGCACAATATCCTATTTTAATATAAACCTGAAGAGAAGGTGTACAAATAGCCATCACTATTATAGGAAAACATATTTTTTTAATAGTAGATTAAATATATCTCATTAATATAATAATATTTGTTAATAATAACACAAACTATTAACAAACTATTAATTATTTGAATAGCATTAAATTGATTGCATTTAGTCATTTTTAACATCCCCCTGGGTAGGGGCCTCCCGTCTATACGAGAGGGATCGACCCATAGTCCACCACGTACACTAAGTGACCCACCCTGGTAGGCAGGTTGCAATTATCATTAAAAAAATTAAAAGTGCATGTATACAAAGTACACATGTCAGAAGTAAAACTTCTTTGGCAATCTAAATTTTAAATCTTATACTAAATAACCCCGTCTAAGCTTGTTGAGAGATGTCACTGACTCGCGGTGGGCGAGATCTAACTAAGGCTAACTCTTCCCCGTCTCTGAGTGCCTGGTACTATGGACTTATTTTTTCGTTTCATCGAGTTTGAAATCACAACGATTCTAAGGAAGTTTCACTTCAAAAACTTGCTTGTTTCTCTCAGACATGACGATTTTCTTCACCGTAAATCGATTAAAGTGATATACCTGTCAAATTATAACTGCATAAGCCAAGAAGTTTTTAAATTCCGTGATTAGTTAATGTCGTAAAAACGTGTTTGTAGTTTTATTTCATACTTAACAATGGGTACGTAGACACGTATACAGTTTACTAATTTTTATATTTTTGTCTTGCAATGTTAAGTAGACTATATTAAAAAAAGTTTCTAAAGTATTATGTTAGGTATACCTTCAATTATTATTAGTATGAGTATATTTTCAATAAAGACTTTTTTACAATAAAGACCTATATTATAGGAAAAATGCCACTTAAAATCGAAAATTTTATGAAAAGAAGGATTAACCTACATCGCGGTTATTACGGTTCAATATAAGCTTCCCTTGTCATTAACTACCGTAATCGGCACTCCTTTATTCTTAAGTAATGGGTTCGAGAGGAAAAATGGTTTCGCCGCGGGCAGAGCATTGAGATGTCTTTGAACGATAATGACAGCCTCTAAGAGTTAACGGTGAATTTATTTGAGAAGTCGATGAGAAATTAATTAGGTAATCGACTAAATTACTGACTCGTTATTAAAAAGCAATTAAAGGTTGTAATTGTGTTTAAGGATGACGAAAGGCGAACTTTGGTCTAAAAGACGGCATAAAACCGCTAAAGAAACAGTTTTATTTAAAACTTGCCTACAAACGAATTAGGTACGTTATAACGGGTAGCTATCATCTTCAAATATATCCAATTTTCATCAAAATCTATCCTATAGCTTTTTTGACTGACAACAATTCTAAGAACTATAGATTCTATGGATATTAACAGCTATTTCAATAAGATTTACAAAAAAGTATAAATGTATAGATTTGATTCAGAATTTATATGAATATGTAGATGTCGATTATTCGCGTCTAGGAAAATATTATAAAGAATAAGTAAGATCATCAAACCTTTTTTAATGGTAGATTTTTACAAAAGTTATTCTTTTTATAAATTTAAGGAAATTAGTATAAGTTACAAGATTTCGACGACATCATTAAATAGTAATTTTTAAGTTAGTCAATCTTGCGCAATTTTTTACTGGATTGTATAGCCAGTACTTTGAACTTCGTCATAAAACTGACATATGGTATGGTATTGAAGGGCTGTTTTCCGCAACTCGATGACACTGACGACTAAAACTGACATAATATCGAATAGTGTTCTTATGAAAACATTTTGGATACTCTAATTGTGTATCTTTAATATTTTATACACATATTATATTTCAATGCTTAAAACAGAAGCATTGAAATGTAATACAGTAAAAAACAATATTAATTAATAACAATGTTGTAGCGTATAGGCTTGATATTCATTTAACAAAGGATCAAAGCCTGAAACTAAGCTTTAGGCTAGATTCGAGACAGCCTGTCAATAAAGCTAACGATTTATAAAATCCATCGGCCATCGGTTAAGTACTATCCTAGAATGACAAACTATTTGGCAGAGGGCTTCATAGGGTAAGCCACATTTTGTTATAATACCTTTTTCGGTTTTAGAGGATACTATAAAGACCCTTTGATATTTGAACGCTTATATTTAACAGAAGTGCTGAATATTTTTATTACATTTTTTACTTTGTATTCGAACGTTTGAGGCTACTAGATAAGTTTATTGACATGAGATACTCTTCATGTTCTAAAAATTTTTGTTATCTATATTTTGTATATGAAAACTATTATATTATTATATAAATTTATTATATATATTATATAAATTTAAAATACTTATCATAGAGAGAAATGAAGTAGATCAAGTATAAGAGCCTACATATGTCATGGGTCTTATCGCTGTTGGACGAGGGTTCGTTCAAAGGTATCCATTGTCTTTACTAGTATTATATACTAGTTACTACGTAAAATAAATAACAATAATATCAATATATCTTCATCAATGTGGTTATACTTCATGTAAAATGGAATCGAAATTATTATAAAGTAGACTCAACGGTTTGTGTCTTTGGATAAAAGTGTATAATTGTTAAAAAACGTAACAACAGTACTAGTAGTAGTACTTTGCCTAGTTATAGAGATACAATATATTATGTACCTACATTCAAATATTTTGAACTCTATTAACCATTTGTGTTAAAATATAGGCAGTGAAAGCCCAGTGGTAGCGCGCTCACTTGAAATATTTATCTAAATAAAATGAATTCAAATTAAGGATCTCGCACTTCTGATATCCTCTTTGTTAGTAAGTTAAAAATGATTCCGCACGGGAAAAGAAAACATGACTGAGATAACATTTTTAATACATTGAAAGTCATAAACCAGTAAGTCAATAAAGTACAATGACAGTCATACCACAAATGTACAAATATGTATGAACGTTTGCAAAATCTGGTAAACATATTAAATCTCATTACCCTCCTTTGCGTTGGGCAGTCACGTATATATACACGTTATCGAATACATATACCTATTAAGATTATAGCATACTTTTAAAAGTTTCCACTCTACTGTCTTCTAAAAGAAGGACATACTAACAAAATTAAAAATACTCTTTAGGTTTATTATCATCTAGCATTTTCCACAGCTTCGCACGGGTTCTAAAGACCGGGAACAAAATTCTTTTTGAGTCGTGCGGTATGATACCTCGCAGAAAAAACGCCCGCCCTTCCCGTAGATATTGATAATATGTTCTTTAATATTGTGGAATATTTTTTTGTTCTGTCATCAATTATAGTTTTCGCAGCGCATGCGATGAAAGATATTTTATAGGCATTTTTTTACACCTTGGGTATGTTGTATTGTAGTTTTAGTAGGGATCCTATTTTTCTTAAAATTAAAATAGCCTATATTATAAATGAAACTATCTTTTCGGATTTTGTCGCGGATTTATTATGATTTTTGGTTTCTGACGTTTCGAATGCTTTACAGCAATCATGATAACGTAGCATTCATATGGTGAAAGAATTTTTAAAATTGGTCCAGTACTTTTTGAGCCAATTCCTTACATACTTACATACAAACCTTTCCTCTTTATAATATTAGTATAGATGTACAGTATACACTATACATACAAAACTTGTATATGAGTTCGTAACATTTTACCACTTCCATGCTAATATTTAAGTCCGTTAAACAGTTTATGTACAGGTCAGAATATTGCTCGATCACGTTAATATCGATTCGCAGTCACGTGCCACGTAACAGCGAAGTAACACGCTTACCGTCTTCACATGTCGTAGTGGGATCATAAATAGAGACCTGGCCAGTAAACTTTTCCTATGAAGCAAGATATGTGTTTTTACTTTAGAGCTGTTGAACAAAGTCAAATTCAAATTATACTATAATTTATCTTCATATATTAAAATCTTCTGTGCGTGTGTATGTCATGGACGGCTGGACCCATTTTGATGAAAAGTTTTGAGTATGTTTGAATGGATTGGAGAATGGTTTAGATTCACCATTCTGTCGACTGCAAAATGTGTTTTTTGAATTAATAAAGCATTCAAAATATCGTCAATCAAAATAAATATGCGAAAGAAATTGAAAATGTAGTTTTAATTTAAAATGTCAACAGTAACGAGCTAGACGAGTTGGACGCTGATTCCAAATTAGTAGACCTTCCAGACCACGAGGATCTCGCAAGGCTACCACAAAGCTCTAACTTATTACATTAAAATTCAGCTCAAACTTATTAAATTAAAAAAAATATGTATTTGCTACAGTCTGTAGCATATACATATTTTTTTTAATAGGACAGTGACACACTTCAACGTTGTATGAACCTGTATTGTAGGCTACTAATATTATACCGTGGGAGCTTATTATCTATCACCATGAAAAAAACACCATGTAATATCATTCACAACAACTTACCATGCATATTTCTATATCCATGGTATTAAAACATATCTAGGGGCGAACCCAAGCGAAGCGAAGGTGAGTCGCTTGTTAGTCGCTTGAGTATACCATATTCGATCTAGCATCGTACGAATAGGCACTCCAATGCATTATTAGGAAAGTTAAGAACACTGTGAACCTCGAAACGGAAGCAAACAACAAAATAAAATCTACTTTTGCTCGGGCACGTTCGCAAGAAACTGGCGACCTCTTGCAAAATATTTATATTATGCTACTTATATTTGTTGCTCAAATATATATATATGATATTCTTAAAATAAATTCTTCAATTTTAAAATTTTTAGTTTTTTTTCTAAAAAAATCAATGGATGTACCAAAATTGACTGTACTATAGGAATTCATAAATTCCCTTTGAAATTTTATACCATATGTAAAACTTAATAGTCCATATACACGCCCTTTTACATCACTAATCTACTTTAGACGGCACATGTCACATTTAGGACAAAATATGAATTGGACCTTAATTCATATTTTGTCTCTCTCTAGCGCTTGTTACTTTATGTTCCTATCTCTTTTTTTTATGGGACACTTTTACAGTTAAGGCACGTGTCGCGCTCAGACCTGCTATTACAAGGTATATTATAATAAAGAGTTCTAAATTATTTTTAACAGGATTCTCAGATAAGCTCAGTTTCTTCTATTACTAAGGAAAGGACCTTCCTTTTCTTTAATGTCCTATATTGAGTAATAATATATTTGATATTAAAAAGAATAAAAGTTATGTAAATCAATTTTGAATATATTTACATCAAATCAAAGTAATTTAAAAAAATATATTTTTTAATATCCCATGCGATCGAAGATTGATGGATTACTTTAAAAACTATTAATAATTAATTAATAGGGATATAATTAATTAATAGGGATTAGACTGTGCTTTTGCGAATTAATGATTGTTGTTGACGGACTACATGCAACAAAAGATAAAGAAATGCTTATACCTAGGTTGCGTTTTATTTCACACTAGTGATTCACCCTCGTTTCGCTTGGGTTTGTCTCTAGGTTAGTATAAGATTTTTTCAAATTTTGATTATGTTTTATTATAAAAACCTTCCGTGGGCCTTAAGGAACATACAAAAAAAATAGAGGGATTGTTCGAGCCATTCATTCATTAATTTTCGTTTATATAGATATTAACGTATAGAACAACTTAGGCAAAAAGAAAATTGTATGAAAATTATCACATTATGCGAGAACTATTTGTGTCAATTCATGCGATCAGCCCTACCTTCGTCGCTTCCATCACAAGCTTTTCTTCACTACGAGGGGTGATTTCAATATGTTTTTATTATAACTAACAGAATGCTCTCTTTATTAATTCAAGTGATAACTATCTTATTTATGCATGTACAGCAAATAAAAGTACGTATATCATAACTCACAATCATACCTCGGGTTAGTTCCATACATTTTGACGATTAGTGTACATTTCCCAGATATGAGTTATTTTCACAAATACCAAACTAGTATCAAATTTCATTTAATTTGTCCAGTGGTCTTCTTGTGACACAGACGGTTGGTTAAAGTATTAGAAGAACTAAACTATAAATTCGGCTTCTGTAATCTATACTAATACTAATATTATAAAGCTGAAGAGTTTGTTTGATTGTTTGTTTGTTTGGTAAAACGCGCTAATCTTAGAAACTACTGGTTCGATTTGAAAAATATTTTTGTGTTGGATAGTCTGTTTATCGAGGAAGGCTATAGGCTATATTATATCACGCTACGACCAATAGGAGCGGAGCATCAATGGAAAATGTTGCAAAAACGGGAAGGGCAGACGTTAGTTCTGCGAAGTATCATACCGCGCGACTCAGAAAGAATGTGGTTTAGAATGCATGCGAAGCCACGAAAAATGCTATTAATTAATATTTTTATAAGAATTTTATTATATGTATAGATATTAAAATTGACTAATTTATTTACATTCTATTCAATACCTGTAATTCGTTTTAATTGTATCGAAGCTATTGTCCAAAATTCATTATTTCGCTTTACCCACTCTAAACAGCAATTAGAAAACAATTAAGAACATCGCGTGCGAACAAGCTTGTCGGAACATTGCAATTTAGTTTTGGCACAGCTCGTTAAATTTCGAAATATCGTACAGATATGACAAAGGTATCTAGTGTACGTAAAGCACATAATAAAAGTTAAATATTCTAAAAAACCTAAAATATAAACTTTAGTCCAAAATTAAAAAATCTAAGATTCTTATTTTTTATCAAATTACACTAACTCAATAGTGAAAATAGTTGTATGGTAAAATATATATATTTATGGTAAAAAGGGGGCAAACGGGCAGGAGGCTCACCTGATGGGAAGTGATCACCTCCGCCCATGGACATCTGCAAGCCTGACTTGCAGATGCGTTGCCGGCCTTTCAGGAAAGGGAGGGATGGAGGAGGGAGGGATGGAGGAGGGAGGGAAGTGGGAGGGAGGGGGGGACGAAGGCGGAGGATGAAGGGAAGAGGGAGGGGGGAAGGAGAGTGGGCCTCCCGGACTCTCATTCACCGGACGAAACGCGACTGCATAGCTGCCACTTCACGGCGGTCTTCTGTGAGAGAGTGGTACTAATGAACTATACGGGGCGTGCCGGCCCATTCGGTTGCTACCCAAAGGTAACAAGCAAGGCAATTGTATTGCCCTGACGTCATGTCTGCCGAAGCAGATCACAACATCCCTGCTCCGAAAATCGACTCGCTAACAAAGGATTTGGATTAATCCAAAGGAAATTTTACCCCCACCCACCCCTTAATAGCACAAATCTAAGATAATATTTAGATGGACTGATGTAATTGATTGAAGGCCATTACGTGTGCCGTGTTGATTCAAACTACTACTACTAGTGTATTTTACATAATACCTGAAATCAGAGGTAGAATTAGTTGCCGTTAGGTATTCCAATTGACTAAATCCTAACTGCAATTGAGTATTATTATCTATACAAAAAATCCAGTAACAATTTAGGGACCCTGGGATTCAAACCCAGGATCTCCGGATCTACAGCTGTACCTAAACAACTAAACCAACTCGGTACTAACACACATATAAATACATTAGCAGTATGATAATTAAAGGCGTTAAATTATAACACCCCTCGTTTTTCATCAGGGTGTTGGAGGTTAAAAATTAACATCAATATTTAATATTAATCGAAATTTAGCGTTAAATCTTTACCAACCCATAAACTTTTATTACTAAGGGTAAGTCAACACCGTTACGGAACATAATGAGCTTAAAACGGTAGTTAAAAGGTTTAAGCTATCATTATTTTTGCAAACAGCTTTCAAGTTCAATATAATAGACACTTTCTGTTTATATTTTGTTAAAAGCTTTTGGATATTAGGAAGGAAAATCTAAGTTATATAAATAATTATACAGAAGGTAGGTACATTGTTTTCTTATTACAGACTAGCGGTTTAGCTTCAGCGAAGCCACGGGTTTCGCCAGTTAAAATAAATAAAATTTCTACCTCCTCCTTTTTTGAAGTCGATTAAAAAGCCTAAGTTACGCCTTAAAACATATCTATCTATCTGCTAGTGAAATTCCCGTCAAAATTGATCCAGCTGTTTCAGAGATTAGCCGAAACAAACAGACAGACAGACAAAAACTTTGAAAAATTGTTTTTTTGTTGCTAGTATCGTGTATACTTTCATATGCATTTAGTGAAAAGCTGTTAATTTGAAATTAAAAACAGACACTTTAATTTTATTTATATGTATAGATTATTTGTTTTTCAAACACCTACCTACTTTATCTTTGTGTATCATAGTCTATCTAGTACGAAGTAACTGTTAAGACGTATCTGAAGACGAACCAAAGTGTAGTAGAAGGTGAGTCGCAAGAAAATACATATATAATATATAAATGACTAATTTGTGCTTTCTCCACTATGCAGGATTTAGCTCTTTCAATCAAGATTGATGTAGTCGATTCGACCACGAGTCGGGACTTGTAATAAATGGTTCACTCGCTCTCCATTCCATTACAAGTTAATCACCGTGGTAATATGAAACTTGACGCTTGGTTTGCTTTAACTTATCCTTTGTAGATTTAAGAGGAGTAATTAAAAGTATCGTTCTGAGATAACGTTGACGAAATAATACTTACTTATTTTATAGCTTATACTGCGTTAGGAAGTTCTTGATTCGGGTTATGGTTCGGGACAATAGAATAACTTACTAACTTCTAGAAAATAATCTTTATTTGGTAGGTTTGAGAATAGGTAGTAGTGTATTTTTACTACCCTAGGTAATAAGGGTGGCCCAGATTATTTATTTACGTACAATTTTTTTGGCATCAAAAATAACTATAAACCTAAATTTTAAACTTTCAACCACCAATCCCTATTTTTAATAGTGATTAGAAGCAGGCGGAGCCGCGAGGATTGATAGTTACCTAAGTTATACAAACAAGCCTAAGCTTCAAAATAAAAAATAATAATAAATAAATATGTTGGGACATTATTACACACAGCGCCATCTAGTTCCGTGGTAAGCTGCGAGGCTTGTGTTACGGATACCAGATAGTTGATATACTACATATATAAGTATACTAATATAAATACCTATTACATTTAACATTTACATGACAAAAACCCTAGCTAGGCAATTAAAATATACGTCTACGAGCATATAGTTTTGAAATTAACAGTTTTATGATTCATAAATAATATTCGTAATTATGTTGTTTGGTAATTTAATATTTATCTATCACAAATGATATATTGCTTTGACAGCCTAAAATAACTGGTTAATGGTTTTGTAAATTTATTTAATTCTCCTTTAAATAATAATTAGGTATTATTTTTAGTTAGCTGGTTAATACTATCCTACTCTAGTTTGTACCTTATAAAATACTTCTGTATTCTATACTAAGATAAAAACATATCAAGTTATCGACAACAGATATCTTAAGGTTAAAATTTCATTAAAGTCGATCAAGTCGTTATAAATATATACTTTTTTAATTTACAATTTATTACAATCTATGTAATTACTTAATTATTATAAATTAATATATTATAAGAATGTATATTTTATAATGGCTAATATTCTTCTTAGTACCTTATAAAATTAACGCTAAAGAATAATTATAAAACAATTAGGAACATCGCGTGCAACTTAACAAGTTGAAATAAAGAGTTTATTACGGTCTTAAATACATTCGTAGCCTTTGACTTTGCTTGTTAAAATGAAAATTTGGCAAAAATATATGTCTTCTCTTCTGTCTCCCTCTTAAATAACACTACCCAAACTTTGTCCGGGTTTCTATTTAACGGTTAGTTATTTGGAAACAAATTTTATTACTATTTCAAATCATCTTGAGATCGATAAACCATAGCAATAACTAGATTTTATTCGACTTCAAATAAAAGTAAGTAGGTTACTAAAAGTTAGTAAGTTTTCTAGCTATAAACGTTTATTTTTATAGAAGTATAAAAAGTAGTAGTAATATTACTAAGAGACTTTTCAGATTCTTAACAGTACATTTAGAGATTACCGGTTATAATATATCAAATAAGCTTACAAACTCTATCTATGATGTCCTCCCGACTAATTCCGGTGGCCAATCTCATTATAGACTAGCCATCTGCGCGGGAGATATTTATAGTGCACAAGTGTATGCGCAGACACAAGTGTACTCTCTATTCCTTATCACTCTCACACTACGGTGAGACGACTACTCGACACGACCAGTGAGAGCTAAGGCACAGGACCGACGACTTTACGTGCTCTCTGAAGCACGGGGGTGGACTACTACTATTACTGGTAGATAGCTGATATTATGTGGAATAATTGAGGCTACTAATAATTGAGGCTGATGTGTTATTACTTATATTTTTTAATAAATTTAATACTAAAAATATTTATATAGGTACCCACTGACAATCGATCGACAATTTATTGGATTCTATTTCCACAAAATCAATTCGGAAACAGTTAGTTTTCTTCTTTTAAAAATAAGAAAATAAGTTAAATTTTTGTCGCCGCCAGCTTGTAGAACGGAAGCGGAACTATTACTACATAACGTACATTCCCCGTATATAACATCAAAGCTGTTTTATGAGTTTTATCAGCAGATCTACAGTAAATACTTATTCTTGTACATAGTAGGTACTTACCTGAAAAATCAAATAAAGTAACTGCTTGTTAAATCTCAAATAAAATAAAGTCAAAATAAAGTCTTTCACTAAACTCATGCGGTAATTATAACAAAAACTCAATTTTTAAAATTTTGTCTTTTTGTCAGTCCGTCTATCTGCTTGTTCGTGCTAATCTTCGAAATAGCTCAACTAATTTTGATGGAAATTACATTATCATAGAGCTGATGTTATAAAGAGTTAACTTAACTTCTTTCATTTTAGAAAACGAACCAAAGTTCTGTTAAATAAAAATTAATGAATGTAAGTTACGTAGGAGTAAACATGAACAAAGCAAGCGTGAATTACTAATGTTAATATCCACAACATTTTTTCACATATTTTATAATAAGCTATATGTATTTTCATTTAATCAAATCTTATAAAATATACCCACTGATATTATGTGAGAAAATGACTGCCATTAAGCCGTTTTTATTACTTAGGGTAAGTCAACACCAAGGCGGCACGTAATGTTCGTTGAACGGCAGTTAATAGGTGTTAAACTATCAATAATTCTTACAAACAAAGCACATAATGTTATGGTATAGGAAAACAATTTTTCTTTCTTTATTATATAGTATAGGTTTTTAAGGACTTATGTATGACTACTGATTATTAGTCATTGACTAATGAATAACCCTGGCTTCGCTCGTAATTATTCAATAGGTTTATTTTAACTATAATTTGAGAATAATGTACTAGATAAAAAAAATCAATTTATTTTTATTTTACAAAGTTAAGAAAAATGAATTTAGTAGGTACATATGAAAAACAAAAACTCATTCGATGGAGCAATCATGATCATTCTCATACTGGCTCTTATCAAGACTGTATTAGGTACTCTGTTATCATCCTGTTGGATAAAATATACATATTTGGTGTAATTTACAAATATACATTAGATACCTTTACTTATCGATTTCAAAGTAATCTTTTTCTAAGGGTTATAATATAAACAAACGTATGGTAAATAGAAAACAAGGAAAGGCCAAATTTCATCTCAGTATATGATCTACGTTCTGCTTTTTCTAAAAAATCTGAAACAGAAATCTTGAAAAACTTATTTAAGTTGGCCCGACATCATCGGACTCAAACCCAAGACCTTTCGCGCTGCAGCCATAAATGCTAGCCATTGCGTCACCGAGGCAGTTATAATCGTTATATAAAACTATCATGAATTAAGATTGTTTTAATAAAGCGAACAGTTGTCAGTCGTTTTGATAAGAGAACAAGCATAACGTACAGTGTACACGCCTCTCGTGTATCTCACAGCTGACTGATTTGGTTGGGGTTGCCTTGCTCATGGGAACGCAGCTCGGAAGGGGAGGAAACGGAACTAAACTATTACTATTATAACGTGTTAATATTTCATTTTTATTACGGTTCTGTAGTTTAGCTTTTAAAGTACGGTGATAAAAATTCTGAAAAAGTATAGACAAAGATGTCCAAAATATGGTATTTAACCTTATTAGCGTCTCACTACTGAATGAAGGAATAAGCAAAGTTCGCTCTCTTAATATGCAGATTTCTTTAATGTCTCTTTACCGTAAGACAATTAGAAATTATGATAAAAATGATTCACACATGAAAATATTGTCAGATCTATTATTTTACATCACAACACTGTTTTTCTAAGTTCTTATGAGTAATACTAATACTTTTAAAAAATAATAATTGAAATTGTATTACTAATAAATGTATATCAACAATAAAGTTTTAGGCATGCCTGACTAAAATTTACTACTGGGTTTGATGCGACATTAGGTTTTTCTGTCAAAAAAATCTCAAGAAGAACCTTGGATTCCCAAATGTAGTTTGTATTGGAAATTGGAAATGCTAGTAATAAAATAAATCTTTAAATTGTTTATCTATAACAAAAAATGTACAATGTACATGTAAACGTTTGATTTGAAACTGTCACGACGTTCATGACAAGTAGTCGTAATATTAATATTCTAAAGGTTTATGACTCGTAAAACAAGTCAATAAACAATGAATGAAACATGATCCTCTAAATATCAGAACTAATTTTATTTGTACATGTAATCTTAGGGTGCGGTGTACTTGGTAGAGAGCGAACGAGGGTATTTGAACTTCTACGCTTTCGGTCGATTGATTTTTATTCATGGGGAGAAAGTAAACATGTTAATAATGGAATATCTAATCTTTGCTAACAAAGTAGACGCCTTTCCTGAAAACGATGGATTTTCAGCAATGGATCGTAACTTTTTCCTGATATATTTTGTCATCGTTCATCATTAGGCAGAAATCAGAAGGTGATTTAGAAAATAATAATTTAATCCTGATTCTATCCTAAACTATATCAATTAATAATCAAGTATTTTATATTATTCTTACTAGGTATAATATAAGTTTTCTTTTTATTGTTGCGCAAATGTCAAAAGAAAAAGAAGTTAAAATTAAAAAAAGATAACTTGTGGTTTAAGTATATTTGTGCTATCACACAGTATTTCAAAACCTCGTATAGGTAGTATTATTTGATCATAGTCTTCAGCCCTTTTTTAACGTCCCACTGCTGGGCACGGGCCTCCCTCAGTACGAGAGGGATCAGGCCATAGTCCACCGCACCGCTATTTGATCTATCCCAAAAGTAATCGACTACAGTCTTACAGAACAAGTAATCTTCACTATATAGTACTCTGTTTGCATCAAAAATGTTGTAATATCTTTACAAATTCTCTTTCTCAAAATATATAAAAAAGCTTTAAGCTTTTCCCCGTAATATAAATATATATTTCAACAAATCTCGTATTCGGTTAACATCAAATATTAAAAATTAGGTGAAAACTTGCGTTCGTAAAATATTCCAAACGATTAAGCACTTGACCCTCCACTCGCGTATAATAGCCTGTTATATCCTGATAAAGGTTAGAAATGTACCATTAGATTTATAATCTGACGTTTTCCCTATAAATTCTACAGATTACTAGAAAATGCACTTATCGACTTTGTAGTGGGAAAGTAAAAAATAATTCATCCTACTAATATATTGGAAAAAAATTAGTTGAAGACATTATATGATAGGTTACGGTGAAACTTTCGTATCATAGAGTCATTACTATAGGAGTAGAGATTGCTATATAATTATGTATTAAACCATCATTTCCCGCGGATTTATGTACTTTTTTCAGTGGCAACTGAATTAAAGGAAAAATAGGCGTATTTTTTTCAAATTCAAAGTACATTTTTTCTCTTAGAATTACCTATATTTGCTCTTACCTGCTTTCTTTTAATAAACAATAATTTTCCTCCACTTCTAATATAATAGTAGGTATTTATATTTTAAATATGGTTAGAAAGTGTAAATTTTGTCTTGATATATTCGGTTTTGTCTTTTCTTTAAAGTTGTTAACACGATGGGATTGCGTGACGCTAACTACAATCAAGGTGGATCAGCGCACGTGAATGATTGGTCTAAGTTGTATAATTAGAATACTCAGCTACTTAGTAATTAGAGCACATGGCATAGTGTTAAGCAAATACTAAGAAATAAAGTAGGTCATCATGACTTAATATTTCGTTAAATAATTTTCGTTGACTAATTTTACAGATTTTTAATACTTAAGTTAACGTTATAAGTATAACTATTCTTACATAGTTACATTCTATGTCTATCAAATTGTCGATATAAATAAAATTATGAAGAAGTACTCTAAAAATAATAATAATATTAAATAACTTTTCGCCATTGATTAATTTGTCGATAACCAATTGCGCAAAAGATACTATGGTGCATATGTGTGTATGGGAACCTAAACAAGGATATCTTGACACGACTGAGAAGATATCAGACATGGCCTGACTTTCGTGTACGTGCGTGCTTTCCAAGGAATGAGAAGGTGGAACTGTGAACTCCAAATGTTAAGGTATTTTATTAGAATATTCCAATAATTACAATAAGTACACTCCGGAAAATTGAACCACATCGACAGTGGTACAAGCTAGCCAATAAACAAACGAAACATTTATGAGTACCCTGTGTAAAACTCCTAGAATCCCAAGAAAAACCGCCATGTCCTACAATTTAGGCCGCAAACACACAGGTGTATGCAAAACAACTAGCTAATTGTACCTGCTGTAGTTCTGAGAAGGCCTTTTAAACGAGTCCCGATTTTACTGCCTCGTAAAATATTAGAATTCAAGGCAAGAGATTTACGTTCCGATCGGATTTTTTCCAACTTGCTATTTTTATTGCTTTGCTTTTAGGCACGTTTTTGCCATGACTTCATTCTTTTATTTGACTTCATTGATTTTGTTTTCAGATCTATTGAAGAATTGAAAAGAAATACTGACTTTTCATAACCAGTATTACACTTGAGTGCGTATTTGAATATTGCTAGATCTGATATAATAAAATTTCCTTTACGTTTAAAAAAGATTATTGATAGCATTTGGGTCGAGTATTATAAAGAGAGAACAATATACTAACACAAATAATTATTTTCCCTCTCGTCGGAAGGTATGATTTAAAAATATATAAAAGTCATTGTAGGTGTACTTTAAAAGAAAGGCTAATTAATTAATTTAAATTTAAGTAAAGGCCTTAATAAGACCTACAATTTATAGAACATTGTTTTGATGTATCTCTTAAGGTTTAGCCAGCGTTAAACGTATAAATTTCAACTGGATTAGGATCAGGTATTGTGTTTTCTCTTGGGAATGAAAGATTTTCCCGTTGTGAAACCTAAGGGAAAATTTAAAATAGTTTTTTCTCTTTTTCCTCTTTTCCTTTAAAAATAAAGCTTTATATCTAAGATATATTCAGACATACATTAGACTTCACATTGAAAAGTCAATATTTCTGTACTTACAACTTTGGTAAATTGGTAGTTTAAACAAATACTGGGGCCATCGATTTGCTAAATGACCACAAAGAAGTTTCCTTCAAATGAACATTTACAAAATGTATATAAAAAGTTGGACGTCTGTCTGTTCTGTAGATTCGGACTATGACGGATGGATTCCTACCGATTTGGACGAGGCTATTTTTATTTGAAAGCTTGTCTGATCGAAAAAGTTTTAAGCTATGCTTTGATGGAAATTTAGTTCAGCTGTTCAAAAATTGGTAAAACAACTGACAAAAAGAATATTATAAATATTCATTACATCACTTTGTCTGTTTTTCTGTTTGTTAAAAATCCAAAAATAGTATTGATATCGAAATACTTAGAATACTCTCCTTTTTGCGTCATAGGGGTTGACACCAACTTTATTTGAATTATTACCACCCAACAACATTCAAAAAAAACTTAAAAAAGTTTAATATTAATCGGTGTTTTATAGATATTAACTGCTTAACTTAGATCTTTTTACAAGCAAACAACTCGATCAAAAAAACAACAATATTAAAACCTCAAAACGAACATAATCGAGTCAAAAGAGGAAAACGGCCAACCAAATTCAATTTAACGCTTGAACCAGCATCTATACTATTAAGGGGTAAGTGAAGAAAAACGTCTTAAACAGATGTTAATTAATCCTATAAATCTATGGGAACCATGGCTCGGTAACAATGGAATACCGAACCAATTAAATCAATCGACGACTAATTTTCTGAATATCGTACCCGAGGGTCGCTGGAAGCCTTTTAATAAGCATTGCTGTCTGTCCTTACAATGTCCGCTAAACAGATGAATCTGTGTCTAAGTGGACATAATATGTTTAGATAAGTAAATTTTCAGGGAATTTATTACTAGTTTTATCTCGTGACTCCGCTTGCCTTTCTATTTACGTGTTACAAATTAACGGTTATTTAAAGTCATTCATATATTTTTTATATTATTTCAAGCTGTATTGCGACTAGTAATATTATACTAATAATAATAATAATGTTTTCCGTCCGATTCCGGCCATGGCAGTCAATCTCATTGAGACTGGCCAACTGCGCAGGAGATATTATAGTGCACAAGTGTACGCGCAGACACAAGTGCACTCTCTATTCCTGTCACTCTCATACTCCGGTGGGACGACTGTTCGACACGACCAGTGAGAGCTAAGGCGCAGGACCGACGGCTCTCCGAGGCACGGGGGTGACTCACCGCCAACATCCCAACTCCGGGCTATTACTGAGGCTTTACTAAACAGAAAGACTCAATAATTAAACTTGATCCGACCTGGGACTCGAACCCAGGACCTCTCGATGTATGACCGTACATGCTAGCCACTACACCAACGAGGCAGTATATATTATACTAATAAACTGTTTGTAACTTTATTACGATGAAACGGCTGACGGACACGGAATATAAGTAAGTACAGATACATTCAAGTAATAAAAATACTTTTTTATATTAGATAGTTAAATGTACATTATTAAATTTCTAATAATTATTATGGATGACTTTTGCCCTTTCGGCTCACACAAATAGCATAGTATTTTGAGTACTTGACTAATAGGATGTCGGTTATTTGATCAGTTTGAGCTAATAATGTTATAATAAATTAAATTATTCAATATATTAATTATACTAATTGATAGGAAATGTTCAAATTTTGTTTGCATCAAATACTTTAACAGTTTACGCCTATAAATAAATTGTATCAATCATGATTAGTAAATTAGGTTCGGATTAACTTAAGCTTTAATAAGCTCACTTTGATTACGAAATTATGTTGTACATTTTTTTTAGATTAATATTAAAAAAATTAGAAACACGCTTTTATATGATTTAAATTGTGTAGTGTAAGATATAAAAGTTCAAAAAAACATACCTAAAGTTTTTAAATTTGCTCGTCAATAATTAATAAACATTAAAGAAGATTTTTCTTAATGTTTATTCAGTTGACAATCAGAAACAAATGGTACTGATGGTTTTTGCTCACATGTATTTACGCAAGGTTCTATCATTCTAATAGTAAATTCATTTTCAGTTTTATATTTGTAAATAATTATAATTTTCTCATTAAAATAAAAGGAAAGTGAAATAATTACTTTTAAGTGTTTTCAAATGAGTGTGGTCTCAATTTAAATATTATTCGTACAAGATGTATAAAATAATTTTTAATTCAACCAAGAATCAACACTGTGACCAAAAAATATCATAACTTCATCGCGCAACACTACTATACTATATGGTAACAGCAAGAAATCTCTTTAACTTGATTACACAAAAAATATTCACCCAAAATTTACAATTTTTAATTGATTAATAACATTTTATATCTAATATGCTAATGGTTTCATCCGCAAAAACATATAATTAATTAAAGCGATGACTGTCGTCGAAGCACTTGGACGGATTTCCATTTTTTCCACGCATATTAATAACGCAGTTAACATCCGGCGGCACATTAGCTTAATTCGATGGGACAGCGCATCGATTTTATTAATTTTTCCAATCACATCTAAAGACTTAAGAGTTCTAGATGTACTTGTTACATTAAAAAAATATTATTTTCCATTCGATTCCAAAGAAACTTTTCTTTGAGTATATTTTTGAAGTGAAATTTCTTTAGAATCGTAGTGATTTCAAACTCGATGAAACGAAAAAATAAGTCCATAGTACCAGGCGCTCAGAGACGGGGAAGAGATTAGCCTTAATTTAAATTCAAGTTTTACTTCTGACATGTGTACTTTGTACACACGTACTTTTTTTTCATATGTGTTACTTTTTATACATTAACAAGCGACTCACACTCGCTTCGCTCAGGAGTATAGCGCGAGCGTAGCCGCGGGTTTCGCTAGTTATACATATAAATATTACTCTTAAATCACTCTATCTATTAAAAAAAACTAATCAAAATCCGTTGCGTAATTAAAAATCTAAGCATACATAGGGACAGACAGACAGCGGGAAGCGACTTTGTTTTATACAATGTAGATAGCTAATACATAAGCTATGTAACTTTAAGCGTTACCATGTTGTTGATACCATCCCATTTAGAGGATTTTGTTATTTAAAGTAATTGCCTCGAAGATTTTAGTTTAAAAGTTATCTATAATAAATATAATTAATTATTAATATTATAATAAGTACTAAAAAACTTATAACCGAATGGAACCGCGTCAAAAACTAGTATCAAATAAATGTTTTCCACGTGCCAACTACGATGAAGGTCGCTCAACATCGTTTGTTGCAGGAAATTCTGTAGTTAGTTTATAGATTCAGTAAATCCCGTTCTGATCTATACAACTTCTGCTCTAAGTAAGAAATAGTTGAACTAAGCAATAATAAAATGGAGTAGTAAATAAACTATGAAAAACCGTTTAAGTAATTTAAAATAGAGTGAATTATATCAAAATGAAACTTTCATTAAGCAAATAGTATTATTTGCTATAAGTGTTTAATTTAATATTAAAAGAGACGATTCAAAAGTAATAGTGATTTTCTATAGCTATATAAAGTTATTTTAAACTCATACAATAAGTTTATCGGTTTTATACATTCAATATTGAAAATATTTGCTTCATCTAGTTACTAAAAGGCTTCACAAGGTCGCTTGGGATCGAAACATTATAGATACCCGTGCGACACGTATCACCATATGTCACCTACCGCGTGCTTTTTATAGATCTCACAGCTATATATAGTACAATACTCATGTAAAACACCTGCTGTGCTGCTGCTAAATGGGGTAAAATGTAATAGGTTATTTTAAATGTAATATAAGTTAGTGAATTAGTATTTCGCGCTTTTTAAAAGGAAAATCAAATAAGGTATTGAAATTGTGATAAAATTAGTTAATTTCACTTTTCAACTTTCCATCTTCAAAAAAAATCACATTAATACTTTGCTTTGTTTCAGCAGAACGACTGACGGATAAACAAACATATTTTCTGTATATAATTATTATTAATATAGCATAATATTTTATTAGTAACAAAAGTAAAAATTAGAAATCCATTCTGATTTTTATTTATATTATCATTTCTTATCTTGTGGTGACGGAAAACTCAGTAAGGATACCTCGGAGTCTCAGAGAATCTGACTAGTTTCATTAATGCCCAATGCCCAGTAGTGGGACGGACGTGTAAATGGAATATATAAGCCCAAAGTTTTAATAAAATCGATTTTATGCAGTCTATGTAAACCTAATCTAATCGCATCTGACTGCCTTTGAAATTTAATTGTGGCGCCACGACTCAGATTGCTCTCGTAATGGGATGCAGAAGTCTTTTACACGAAAGACGAGAATTTACAATATAGTTGTATTGACTGATCTATTTTCAGATTTACCGATGCCTAAATGTTTCTGATCTACTTCAAAGAGGAAAAGTTGATCAAATTGAATATATTTTTGTATGAAACATTTCAATGGTATCAAAATATATATATTTTATTGATGATCTATACTCATATTATGAAGCTGAAGAGTTTGTTTGTTTGGCTAAGCGCGCTAATCACAGGAACTACTGATCCGAATTGAAAAAATCTTTTTGTATTAGATAGTCCATTTATCGAGGAAGGCTATAGGCTACATTACATCACGCTACGGCCAATTGGAGTGGGGCATCAATGAAAAATGGTGCAAAAACGGGAGAAAAATATTTCTTTTGATTTTCCGCCTTTAGAACGCGAGGGGTGCCGCGGAAAAGGCTAGGTATTATATAATACCTAGCTTCATTTCAGCAAAGCAAGCTATGCGAAAATATAATAGTTTCATGTAAAATTTTGAAGTCCTTTTTGAACAGTATTTGTGAAGAAACAACAACCCGGACTCGGGAACCTCGTCGATACACTGTCTTGTTTGTGATAACACGTAAAGCTGTCAGATGTCGGCCCTGCGTGTGATTTCTCACCGATCTAGAGAGCGCACTTGTACTAGCCTGTATACTACTCTTAGTTACGTTGCCTGCACTGTCTGCCTAAACTTGTAGAAAGACGATATATGTAATAATATATATGTTGGGACATTATAACACAGTTGATAAACTACATATATAAGTTTAAATACATACATATTATAAATATAAACTCTCATGACTGGAGTACAGATATTCGATTTTAACAAATAAATGCCCCTAGCGGGACTCGAACCCGCGACCGCTGGCGCAAGAAAGTAGGGTCACTACAAATTGCGCCAAACGGGTCGTCAGTATCATACCTATATAGATATCAGTAATAATATTACATAATTTTCTTAAAAACACATAATTATATATTTTATTATTAAGTGAAAATATTCATAAGCATTAAAAATTAAGAATTTCTCATATATGACCTTTTTTACGTTGAGAATGGCATTAAGGCATACAACATATATGTATACAGATCAAACACAACGCCTCAACTGTTATTTATAATCTATGTAGATATAAAAATAATGTTTTTTTGATAATGTTGCCATATTATGTAGTTATATATTTAAAACGTGTCTATGATTAATTTCTGTATTGTCTATGGTGTTCATTATAAAAGCCAGGTTCACCTATGATTAAATCTATTTGTACGTTACCGTACAACACGTGTTTTATTATCAACAACGCGACCACAACGCGCCTTGACGGCAGGTATGGCAGGTTATCAGGGTACCAGGAGCAATTCACATGGTACACAGCCCATCGAAACTGACCACCACCGTATACATATACGTTTCTTGGCTTTGCAGTCGGCTAGATTGCGGAAATAATAACAAAGTCCATCAAGTTCTTAATAATAAGCTTTTAAAAATCATTTATTTAACAGTCAAACAATATTTTCTGTTCTAAAAACCATCCTATTTAAACATTACGTGGAGCAAGAAAGTTTCTTTTGAAGTAATTATTTATGTACAACTGTAATAACTTGCATGTTTGAATTGCAATTGTGAACATTTTGCATATTTATGAACAAAAAGGTAAAAGATTTATTTATTAACTATTAAGTTGACTTTACTATATTTTTTTAGAAATCACGTCTATTTTGTGGAAGCAGGAATTTTATATTCTTTATGATAACTATAGTTGGATGATTGAAAATATTTTCACATGAAAAAATATATTATTAGGCGACGTATAAAATCATTATATGAAAAGAAAATAAAAAAAATGTTATATAAATAAATTTCGACATATAAACATAGACAATACAGCAAATTGTTATATATTTTGTAGGCATTCAATGATTTACCCAGCTGTATTACTAAAGGTTACATGGGAGTTTTGTACAAAAATCTTACGATAGCACACCATATCCAAGTAGGACCACCAAGCTTTACATACACCATAAAATATAAAAATAATGCCCTCACTCATATATTACTCTCCTACTCTTTTAATAACCTTAACTCTTAATAAAATGTGAAAATATATCATAATACGTTTAAAAAACCAGCTTAGTTACAAAATGGCGTTCCCATACACGAAAGGATAGGCAGTTTGGGTATTCGACCAGTGCATAATAAATAAGTAAACCTCTTGAGAGCATAGATTATAAAACTATACACTATAGCGGAATACCTAGTAGATGTAAATGTGTGGGATTAGTGACTGGTTGTGTCTCACGTAAGATAAATAGATAAATTGTAATACAATATTTTTACCAAATATTTTTTTGAAAAGAGCAAGTGTTGAGTTTCTCGCCGGATCTTCTCAGCAGAACAGCTTTCCGAGCCGGTGGTAGTTTACTCACAGACTTACAGACTGACGTTTAATTTTGATAATGTAAAAATGACGATTCAAAAGAGCTTGTAAAAGTCTATTTGAATAAAGAATAATTTGATTTTATTTGAAAACTTATACTCCTTTAACTGCGTGGTTAAATACAACAAACAGTTAGAGAACATATCTAAATGAACGAGATCTAACATTGACTTCTATCACACCCTAAAAACTCCCATAACATTCCTTAATGTTCAAAGTACTATAATGTTGACTGCATTAAAACTTTAAGCTATATATTTTTATACAAAATAATGCTACCTGTTTCGTGTCAGTTAATTTTAATATAATCAAAATTACACATTTCCCTCTACTTGCCTCAAATGAAGTGATTTTGCATGTTATGATAGCGAGGGCGAATGACTTATGATATTGCAACAGACATTGGAAAAACGACATTATTTCTTCAATCTTAAAGTTATTTTTACAATACTAAGAGCAATGTTAGAATATGAAATAGCAAATTTTTCAAGTAAGCGGCCAAAAAAGAAATACGTTTGTTTTATGCATAACGCTAATGTTGAAAACAAAGGCTTTAGAGTGGTAGTTAATTGGAGCATGACGAAAGGGACTTGTAATACTAGGCTGTTTTATTTCCTAGGAAATATGTGAAATAATCTAGATTTTGTTTCTCGCGTAACAACTAAGTAATCCTTATTGATTAGAAGTAACAATAGTTCACTAATTATTATTAAGTAATTGAGTATAGATTACATATCTTAGTGATATCTTTTATTCTTAAAATTTATCATGTTTTAGGCTTGAGGTTTTGAATCAATATGGCGAGATTACACTTCGCTAGTTCTAATAGTTTGGTAACCAATTATTATTATTCTTTTTTTAATACAAAATATGTTGCGACATACGAATACACCTATGAATGAAATACAAATATTCTTGCTTATCACAATAATAAATTTCTCCGACGAGACATAAACCCGCGACCACTGACATGGCAAGTAAGGTTCACTACAAACTGAGCTAAACGTGGAGTCAAGTTCCATACTTAGATCTTCAATGGGTAAAGTTATTTTAAATAAAATGACAAAAGTTTAAGATCGAAAAGAACATTTGATCGTACTCTTATATACTGTAGAGCTTAAATAAAATAACAAAAAATTAATAAATGAATCTAAATTATATCATTATATTGTCCTCACAGCTTAAAAAACGTTTGTTTTGGTAACAAATTAATATAATTTTAAGTTCTTAGACATCCATAAATTTTGACTATTACGAGATTCGATTCTCAAATTGCACATGAATTGTACAAATTCATAGAACCATAAGTGTTCCATGCACTAAGCCCTATAAGTCAATATGAAGTACTCGCCACGTACATAACACTACATTTATATGGTCTTGCTTACCTAATAGTCGGTTGGCTTAAGCAATTTGCAATGCTGACGTACTGACAATATTGATTGACTGCTACATATAAACAAACATCAATTTATGGCAGTGGTAGCACAGTTATAACGTGTTTGCTCGGTAATCAAGTGACTCGGATTCAAATCCCTTTTGATATTTACATGACAAGTCATTCCAATATGATTACCACTTGTCTTATGGTGAAGGAAAACATGATAAGTAAATTTGCCTGTAGTAAAGGTAGGTCCGTGCCGTACGTGAGTAGAGGGACGTTCACAAAGATTTACTGATTACAATTTTTATTCCTATTACTCTTATACTCCGGTGGGAGACGACTGTTCGATACGACCAGTGAGAGTTAAGGCGCAGGACCGATGGCTTTACGTGCACTCCGAGGCACGGGGGTGACTCACCGCCAACTTCCCAACCCCGGGCTGTTACTGAGGCTTACTAAACAGAAAGACTCAATAATTAAACTTGGTCCGACCCGGGACTCAAACCCAGAACCTCTCGATATGACCTTACATGCTAGCCACTACACCATCGAGGCAGTACGCATTACAGAAAGCGAGTGAGCTTATATCATGGTAAAATTTACATACATACAAAAATAAATGCATGTTAATCTTAAATCTTTAAATCTTACGCACCTCTATTTTGCATCAAAGATTGGCTATAACCAGAAAAGATAAATTAAATCTTTTTCTGTAAACCAAAATTGAACCCAAACGCCTCTCTTGCACCAGATCTTCATCTAAAATTCAGGAAAGATAGATAAAAACTAAACTTCCAGGTGAAATAAGGAATATAACATGAAACATTTTACGATACCTTAAAGTAATTCACTTTGTACATGTAGAGAGTATCACGAAATATAATTAAGTCCCGTATATCCTAGATTGTACTTCCTTTATACAGGTAGCTTATTTAATAGTTTCTTAATTACAGCTAATCCTGGCACATCCTGTTATTTTCCCCATTTAAACCTCTGACGGTCTCAACTGCGATTCTTGCTAAATTAGAACTGAAAGCGAGCGAATTTCACTACAAACACTTAAAACCCCTACAAGTTAAGGGTGAAATTTAAATGCGATGAAGTGCATTCTATCTAATTGGAGTGAAATGTTTTATTTATTTTACAGTTCCTTTACTGATCAAAGACGGATCTTTTAGGTTTTTAGAGCTGCAATTTGTATATTAGGAATTCTTTTTACGTCTACGATTTTTGTATCATCAAAGAAATGTAAATTAGTCTAATGCAAAGATTTTTGTTTGAATTGATAATGTTAGAGTTTATGTTTAAAAGATTGTTAAGACAATTTGAAATGACTTTTTTAACTCTTGCTTCGCTATTTTTTTATTTCGAGAATGCGTCCAACTTATATGGTGTACAAAACCGTCCGCCAAAAAGATGTTAATTGTAAAAAAAGTAGCGTAATTTGGCTGTTAACGCCGCTATTAAGTATTGATTTTGTTAAGCCAATTTTTTATTTTATTTCCAGAGTAAAATTTAATTGTAAAAAAATACTGTATTTTTTTGTATTTTTAAACATTAGTTATCTTTCAAAGAATTCTAAATAAGTTCTTGCTTAAGAAAAGTAACGGGCGACCACACTTGTGTTATTTATTTGTTAATTAATAATAGAATAACCAAACTAAACCATTATTGGGCATACTCCCCTTTGTAGTCAGGCTTCACCTAGCTTTAGCACGTCCTACACTCAAACGTATCTCTTACCAAAAGGATTATCGGATCCCGTGACGTGCGTGTCGCATTGACACTTCAAATTGCTGATCTACTAGGCTGTATTGAGTGGTATTGATTAGTATAGTCTTCTGTAGAGTATTTAGTACATTATTAGGAGCACTAGCAACCACCCTCGCTTCGTTCGGGTTTGTCCCTAGTTTTAGCGCGACCGAAGCCGTGCATTCCGCTAGTTAAAAAGAAAAAGTCTCGTCAAAATCGGTCCAGCCTTTTCAGAGATTAGGCGGAACAAATAAACAGACAGACAGAAATACAGACAGACAGAAAAAAATTTAAAAAATTGAGTTTTTGATGTTAGTACCGTATATACTTATGTGAATTTAATCATCGAACTTTTAGTACTAGTATGTATAAAATCATCGCATAATATGTATACAACATACGTATATATTTCACATGTAGCATATTCTTATTTACGAGTATATTAAAATCAATAACCATAGATGTAGAAATATACTACTTAAAATGTTTAAAATCTTTTTATATTTATACATAATATAAAACAAATATTTTGCCACCATCTGTACGCTTAGATCTTTAAAACTACGCGACAGATATTAATGCGGTTTTCATCAATAGACAGAGTGATTTAACAGGAAGGTTTATATGTTCAATGCTTGCATGTTACAGTAGAAAAAAGCTAAAGAAATATCTTATTCATGAGAAATTTATACTAAACTTACTCAAAAGGAGCAAGGGAGATTTGTAATAACTGTTCACATAAGACATCAATCACCAAACAAAATTATAGTTGAAATTATTTTATTGAAACTGATATTTTCTTTATATTATTAACTTTTTAAAGCTGTGAATTTTACAATTGTTTCAAGGTCTTAATACTATAATGTAGATAACGTAAACGTCACAAACATTAATTACGTTTTAAGCATTCTGCTAGGCACTGGTGCCTTAGTATGTTGTCAGACATTTCTTGGAACGCCCCTTCATTAACACGACATAATGCTATAATGTAATTTAAAATAAGTTTAATATGCAAATCGAGTGTAATTAGAGTGAAATATCATAATTATCATATGTTAAATGATATTGGAAGGTGAAAATGGATTACGAGGCTTTGTGTTGCATTATTAATAATGTTGACTTACTAATCTATTTAAATATAAATGAAGTTGCTAAGAGCAAAACTCGAGAATGGCTCGACCAATTTGGCTAACTTTTTTTGTATGTTCTTTAAGGCACACGGAAGGTTTCAGTAGTAAAAAGTTAGTCAAAAACTTATACTAAAGTAGTGTACCTAGGGTCGAACTCGAGCGAAGCGAGGGTGACTCGCTAGTGTTAAATATAAAAGATATTTAGATACGTACAATATTAATATAAGAAATATACGTTTATTTTAACTACTAAAGTATTTTAATCGATTACCGACATACCCCCGCATCGCTCGCGTCTATTGTGTGCATTTGTGACCAGAACATAGAAACATTGCAAGATTAATAAAAGATTTTATGAGCTTAAGTCGAATAGTACCATTAACAGCTAATTTACTCTACCCTGGTAGCCCAGTGGTAGCCTAGTGGTAACACGCTATCTTGGATAACCGAGTGATGCGGGTTCAACTCCGGGTCTCGCTCCTCTTATATATACATGTACGAATCATTTCTAACATAATTACAATAACAACATAATCCGATAAAATCGTGAGGAAACCTACATGTCTTAGATAACCTAGCAAGTTTTGGAATGACATGTTAAGTCAACCTGCATCACACCAGCGGCGTGGTGGAGTATAGCATGATCCACCTCGTATTGAAGGAAGACCCGTGCCCAGCAGTGGGACGTTAAAAATAGCTGAATACTTTCCTCTAAATTTTTTGACTAATACTTTTTTGCGGACGTCATTAAAATTCTATACTCTAAGGAAATAAAGCTTCAATATATAATTCTGTTAATAAACAGAATAAACCACACTTATATGGCGCTTTGTATCTGATTTGATAATTGTACAAGCCAGTGAGTAGATACCAACTGTAAACAAATATTATGTTATTACGACTATTCCATCTGATTTACCGCAAATGCTTAAAATTAACTTAGTATGTGTTGAAAAATCAGTACGTTAGTAAATATTATAAATAAAATTGAAGTGTCTGTTTTTAATTTCAAATAAACAGCTTTTTACTAAATGAAAATAAAAGTACTAACATCGAAATAACATGTTTTAAAATTTTTGATATAACATTTATTTACAATAAAAGGAAATGACAAGTAAACTTAACTATATATTTTTGCCTGTCTGTATATCTGTATGTTCGTTAACCGGAACAAGGCTAACCTTTGAAACGGCTGAATAGAATTTGATGGGACCTTTTCTCGCAGATAGCTTATGGTAAAAGGAGTAACTTAGGCTCTTTTACTTTATTAAAAAAATAAAAACCAGTAAAAGTGTATTTACTCGAATTGAGACGGAATCTTCATGGCTTTTTTAGAAATAAATCACCTTGATTTTACCTAAATAGTTTTAATATGTGAATGAAATGGGTACGGTACTAATAAATCTCGAACTAGCCTATAAAATTCGATTGCCGTTCAAGCTCATTAATGATTCTACGTCCGGAACCTTCGCGGCCTTCCATATACCAACTTATCAATATCTCAATATTGTATGAATAATTTAGAAATACAAACTTTATATTTAGACATACAAATACATTTTACTTTGCTTTTTTGACTAATTAGTTATGTAGCCGAATCTTTTAATACAATTGTATCTAATTATTATCAATGTCAGATTTTAAACTTTCCATATAAAAATGGAATTAATATTTAAATTACTAGATAGGTAACACTTTTAATTAAAAATAAAGCCAAGTTCTCATTCAGTCCAAAAGGAATTTTAACTTTAATTCTCGATTATAAGGCTTGTCCGACATATTTAATTCATGATATGACTTTATATCATTACAACAAGCGATTTACGCTCGCTCTGTTGGGGTTCCTCCCTAGGTAAGATTTGATTGTTTATTATTTGCATACAAAATATACAGTTTTGAAATTTTCGATTTCCATTTTTTATTATTTTTATAGTTTTTTTTATACATAAACACCCAACACCACAAAAAGCTATGAAAATCTGTTTTAGCGTTCCCGAGTTTTAGTCAGACTAACGAACAGCAATAAATAGACTATACCAAAAGAATAATATTTTTCCTTTCGTTAATACAAATACATATTATTAACATGAATTTTCTTTTCATTGAATTATAAATAAAGCTAACTAAATTAAGTTTCTAAGTAAATAACAAAGCCAATACTCAGTTGTTTGTGTTTATGTTTAGTAATAATTAAAACTTTTAGGTTCAATTAAAAATGTCCTATTAAAATATTTAAACAATACAAATATTTAAAGCTATAAATGTTTACTTCTAATTAAACAATGGACCGCAAGAATTCATACAACAACAGGAAAATCGGTGAGGCGTTTTCAGAATAATCCTTTTCAACGATTTAGAAATTTAAATGAGGGGATGGAACCGTAATTTTAATATTTCACAGTGGCGTGTGTGAATTAATTATGTAAATTAGTTTGGACATTGAAAATTAGCGAGTATTACACGGGCAATAACGCGATAGAGTTAGTTGAGCAGATGCATCTCGCAAGCAGTGTTGCAACACAGTATAATATTACGACAGACGTGTTTCTATTTAGTCTAATTTCTATTCAATGATCCAGTTTAAAAGCTTTTTAGTTAAACTTTTAAGCTTTTGAAAATTTTTAAAAGAAATTTTATTAATATTAGTATTAATAGCAACCTTATTGTAATTGTTGTCTGTTATACTACTTTCTGTCTGTGACTCTGCATACGTTTAAAAATTATTTAGTTTTTTCACATAAATAACATTAAAGTGTCTGTTTTAACATTAAGAGATTTTTATTAAATGATAATGATGTGATTACTGCAATGCATGTCTGTTTGTTTCTACTAATATCTGGACATACTTTAACTTTCAATGAAATGTAGCTAATACTTTGAGGAAAACCTAGAGGGTTCCGCTCAAAACGACTAGTCGCTAATCTATGCTTATATTATAAAGCTGAAGAGTTTGTTTGTTTGTTTAGTAGAACGCGCTAATCTCAGGAACGACCAGACGGAATTGAAAAATTCTCTTTGTTTTGGATAGTCCGTTTATCGAGGAAGGCTATAGGTTATATTACATCAAGCTACGACCAATAGGATCTGAGCATCAATGAAAAATGTTAAAGCCGCGAAGCCGCGGGAAAGGCTAGTAATAAATAATTTGGCTTTAAATGAAATGACCGAAATCTATCTGAAGGATATATAGGTTAAGCCCACCCACATAAATATTTATACTTAATATTTATACTTAATACTTATATTAATTGCAAAAGCTCTTTAAATCATGAAATACTTAATCAATTTCAGTTTAAAATAAATGGCTTAAGCTATATTTCTAAATGATCGATGTAAATATGACCTACGTCATGCATACAAGTACACGCTACGCTTTCGGTGGCTATCTTTATCATCTGACGTTAATCGCTACTCAACGAAGTTGATTAATCTTTCCAAACTACATCACTGGTTCATTAAAATTGCACAGTGACTTACTATTAATGGTTTCTTACACCTTACTTTAGTGAACATTTTATTCATTCGATCATTAATCGAACCAGTCATAATGTAAAAAAACATAAAGCATACTTCATCATCGTCATCATCATCAGCCCTTTTTTTAACGTCTCACTGCTTAGCACGGACCTTCCCCACTGCGTGAGGAATCAGGCCAGAGTCCACCGCCTATTGCTTGTTGGCGGACTTCACATGTCTTTTGAAAACTTGCTAGGATTTTCTAAAATATGTAGGTTTCCTCACGATGTTTTCCTTCACCGTAAGAGAAGTGGTAATCATGATAGAAAATAATTTGCACATGAAAATCAGAGGTGCAAGACCAAGATTTGAACCCGCAACACTCGGTTATTCAAGCAAGCGGTAGGACACTTTGCATTGTTATAAAGCTAAAGTTCTTTATTGCCGTTTGTCTATCAAAAGCTTACCAAAAGATTACATGTTATGGATAAGTCTACAGTTCGTATAGAAGAATTATTAATAGTGGAGGCAGAAGAAGAATCACTTTGATAATAATAATTAGGTACAATCTTTTGACGATCTTTCACTATCCTACATACCTAGTACCTACACATTACTACGAAATTTCTTCTGTGTTAGTTGTTAACTGCAACGTTTTGTGCGTAAATGGAGAGTTGTAGCGTTATTACCTGTTTTTATTACATGTGCGAACATTTGAGCTTTGCGTAAAAAACCATAGTATGCATTTGAAAGCCATCAATAGTAATATTTTTTTTATTATTTTACTAAAATTTTAACTGTTCAAGCAGTATTTCATATTTTGAATACTTAAGTAACTGAGAATACCAATTTAATACCTACTATTTTTAGAAATAAAATTCAACAATTTTTAGAAATAAGATACTTAATTATTATAATATGAATGAACATTACTATTCTTAATTTAAATTTTTATTATTTCTTATAAATGATAATTATTTTATTTTTTAATGACTAAGTATTTCTTTGTAAAATAACATTATTTAGGTTAATTAAATTTATTATTTGATTTTTTGTTTTTTTAATTATTGAATATGGAATTGCTATATACGCTTGTTACTGACATGCATATAAGATATATTATTATTGTTATAAATAATTAGAAAATTATGTATTGGTATGTTATAAGTGTGCTTCTACATATAAAGAAATTAATTAATCAATTTTCTTCATAAACTTCGCTTAACGATAGTAATATACGATATAACGTTAACAAAATAAGATTAACGAGACAAGACCACTAAATTGTAATCTACAAATCTTGACTCGCAAGCTAATTACGTATAAACTTAACATATCCACCTTAATTCCATCATATTCACTTTAAAGGAATATAACATGAGACTACATAATTCCATTGAAACTAAAGTTACACTGCATTATGCACTTGAATAACCCAAAGCGAAGTTTCATAAGCTATGCGCTATCCAAGCACGTTCCTAAGTTTGAATTCTACAAACGGTCCACGATAAATATTCCTTTGGGCGGAGTCGATGTACTCTTGACAACTACAGCAGTAATGTTGGTGACTGAGCAAATTAGTGTAATAAAGACAATTGTAGAATGTTCACTTGTGAAATTATATGTTAGAGTTAAATATATTCGTGTCTAAAATAATACAATAATGTATCCTCTTGTCATCGCTTCATTCTCTTATTCTCTTATCAAATAACATTCTCTTATCAAATAATAGTTTTGTAGATCAACATTACATGGTCTAAATACAAAACTGTACATAGTCATTTTGTTTTAATAAAATCCAAAACATGAAACGTTTATATGAAAAAAAATTAGCTCCAGCAAATCTATCATTTTCTTAAGGAAACTCTTAAATTACTTAAGTAATGAAAGGTCTTAAAACATGATATGAAAAACTGATATTATACATCTCAGTTTTTCGTTTCATTCTTAGACCTTACGTTCAATATTACTTTGGTCAATATAAATTAATACTATACAAATCTAGAAATCTTTACAACCATTATATCACTACATCACTACATAGTATAAAACCATATAAAACAAAGTCGCTTTCTCTGTCCCTATATCCCTATGTATGCGGATTTTGATGCGGTTTTTTTTTAATAGATAGAGTGATTCGAAAGAAAGGTTTATATGCATAACTAGCGGATCCCGCGGCTTTGCCTGTGCTAAATCTAGGGAAGAGCCCGAGCAAAGCGAGGGCGAGTCGCTAGTTAATAATAAGTTAAGAATTAAAATATAATGTCTTGCACTTCAGTGATCCAAGTTGGAATTCTACAAATGGCTCGCAATAAATATTCCTTTGGATACATTCGATTTGCATGTGTATTACTGACAAGAGTTGCTCCACTGCTAGTGACGCGGAAATAGCACGCTAGAGTGATCTGACAAATTGACTGAGGACTGTCAAGTTTGTGATCGTTGTGAGGAATCCCAAATATTTTTGATTTATAGTACATTGATTTAATCTGTTTCTGGCTTATTTCAATTACTTTTGCTGTGCAACGATATTTTATTTACACGTTTGGTGAGCCAAACTTTGTAGTGCAAGTAGTACCTACCTACCTACTTGCTGTACCAGCGTTTGCGGGTTCGAGTCTCGCTGGGGGCATTTACTTGTTGATTTAGAATATTTGTACTCCAGTGTAGTAGTAGGTGTGTTTAAAAGTTATATATGTGTAGCTTACCATGGAACTAGATGGCACTGAATGTGATATTGTTTCAACATATTTATTATACAAAATACTATATGAAAACATAGATAGGTACGCCTTTAGTTATATTGATATAATTGTTACATCTCAGATAAATAATAAGTTACAAGAATATTGACGTTGCGTAATATTAATAGCCTATTATATATTTATGTATAATTCCTTAACATTTTTCCTGTTTCGAAAAGACGAAGTGTTATCAGTAAAATGTAGAAACACATGCTGTTTTAACGCCAGCCATTATCAATGTTTTCGTCAGCATATATACGTATATCTTCCCATATATGACCCCATGTTATGTATGTACGAACAAAAGCTTCTTTTAATTTTTTGGATACATTTGACCCAAAATTAACTAAAAAACTAAAATTATTTATTTAGTTTTCATTACACATGAAAATAGATTCCATATAGATTTATATAGATTTCTAAAAACAAACACCTTCGAACAACACTTAGTGTCAACATTTGGCGCAGTAAAACGCTAACGAGATATCCGTAACAATTAGAGGGACTCTCGTCAAAAAGTTTTAATGACTGTTCCATTTTGTTAAAAAGGGAAAAAAGCGATTGAAAACAACTCGTAGAAAGCTCGTACCTGCCCTTGCCACTGTTTTACACTGAAATTGCCTTCTTTTACGAGAACGGCTTTCGAACCAAAAACTTGGTAGGTTTTTGTAATTATTATACGTAAAGTTTTTCTGGGTCACGTTAATTCGGTTCGAGCTCATGGAATTTATTCCACCAAATTACTTTTATAAATAAATAATTTGATTATTCCTGGTAGTCGAAATATAATTTTTATTCATGTCTGTGTAATAAATTGTAAAAAACTTAATCAAAATCATCAACCAACTAAGTCAAATCAAGTTAAACTTTTTTTGACTTACAATTAACTAAAATTTTAAAACAAACATCCTAGATTATTTTTAATTTTTAAGCTTTGAGTTATCAAACCTACATTTTTCAACCTACAAAAAGTCTTTTTATTTATTAATATTACTCGCTTTTTCCGCAGTTCCACCTGTGTTATTTATTAATGTATTTACAATGGTCCCACTACCCCAGTTCACGCCCTTTAGAAGTTGAATTTATAAAACCTTTTTTTAGTGCTTGCCTACAATACAAGAGGCAAATAGTGCGAAAACTTCACTACACTGATGTTAGTCAGTCATTTCCTCCCGTCTTCTTGTCGTACTTGTGCGTATATGTTAATTTTTATTACCTAGATTATATGAAATTTTTATATTTTATGTTATAATTTCGTAAAGTACATATTTTTGTTATGTGGTTTAAGTTGTATCATAATATTTTGAGAGGACTATTTCAAATAAAATGAAAATATAAAGTTAATAACTGCTAACGATGTGAATAATCACTTAAATCTGCTTAAAAGCCAAACATAGTATTCTATTTTTGCCTCCTCAAAACTTGCACGATAACTCAAGGAACGTGAAGTGTTTCATTTATCTGATACGCGTCAATCGCTTGGTGAGTGAAAAGTTTTCTCGCGATAAATTGTAATGTTATGTGAGAATCGTAGATGAAGAATATTGGAGGAGGTAAAATCAGTAACATATATGAATGAGTATTACTAATATGTAAGCACTATTTTTTATTCAATACTAGTTTTTCTTTATTAATCTTATTTTTGTCGAAAGTTACCTGTGTGAATACAACTTAATGATTATAATTATCGTTTTAATTTAAACAAAATTAACATATAATGTGTAGTATCGAGAAGTTAAAATACAATAAACTAAATCACAGAGGAAGGAATTAATATAAGCTTATAATATCTGTATTGATGAACAGAAAGCTTTTTAATGTTTTCCGTCCACTCTTGCCCCTAGTGGACAAATGAATGCCTATGGCGACACTTGAACCTACGATCATCATTTTCAGCCTGCTTTCGTCCACTGCTGGACATAGGCCTCTCCTATGGCACGCCACTGAGCTCGATCTTCAGCTCTACGCATCCAACCGCTACCAGCCACTTTACGAATGTCGTCGCTCCACCTAGCTGGAGGACGTCCTACGCTACGTTTGCCGAGTCGTGGTCTCCACTCTAGAACCCTTTTACTCCACCGGTTATCGGTTCTGCGACAAACGTGACCAGCCCACTGCCACTTCAGCTTGCTAATTCTTTGGGCTATGTCGATGACTTTGGTTCTCTGTCGGATCACTTCATTCTGGATCCGATCCTTCAGAGAAACTCCGAGCATAGCCCTCTCCATAGCACGCTGAGCGACTTTAAGCTGGTGGACTAATCGCACCGTCAGTGTCCACGTCTCGGCTCCGTATGTCATAACAGGTAGGACGCACTCATTAAAGACTTTCGTCTTTAGGCTTTGTGGTATTGGCGACGAAAAGACTCGACGAAGTTTATTGAATGCTGCCCAGCCCAGCTGTATTCTTCTTTGAGCTTCTTTCTCGAAGTAGTTCTTACCGACATGCAGTAATTGTCCAAGATAGATGTAATTTTGTACTACTTCGAGAGTTGTTCCATTAAGCGTGATCGGTCCCGGTATTACATTTGAATTAAACATGATCTTGGTTTTATCAAGATTCATCCGGAGACCGATGTGTTCCGAAGAACTAGCTAGGCTTTGCAGCATGTATTGCAGGTCTTGCACGGTTTCAGCCATGATGACGATGTCGTCTGCGAATCTCAAGTGCGAAATGTACTCACCGTTTATATTTATTCCACGTCCTCTCCAGTCCAGAGTCTTGAACACATCCTCCAATGCAGTTGTGAACAATTTGGGGGAAATTACGTCCCCTTGTCTCACTCCCCGATGCAGTAAGATAGGTTCAGACTGCCGGTGCTGAACTTGGACGGTCATTGTTGCGGTGTCATACAGACATTTCAACACTTGGATATATCGCCAATGGACTTGGCACCGTTGTAAAGACTCTAAAACAGACCAGGTTTCAATAGTGTCAAACGCTTTCTCATAGTCCACAAATGCTAGACACAAGGGCTGATTATACTCTTCTTGCTTCTGTATAATCTGCCGCACTGTGTGAATGTGATCTATGGTGCCATATCCACTTCGAAAACCGGCCTGTTCTGGTGGTTGGTAATCGTCGAGTCTGCGTGTGAGACGATTTGTGATGACTCTAGAAAACAACTTGTAGATATGGCTTAAGAGGGAGATAGGTCGATAGTTTTTCAGCCGGGTTTTGTCACCCTTTTTGAAAAACAAGATCACCAAACTCGTGCTCCATGCCTTAGGAGTTCTCCCCGAAAAAAAGACGGAATTAAATAAACGCTGGAGTTGTTTTAGCGTAGGAGTTCCTCCTGCTTTTAGAAGCTCCGTTGTAATTCCATCCTCTCCGGGGGCTTTTCCATTTTTTAGTTGTTTTAGAGCCATCACGATTTCGTCTAGGCTGACTTCTGGCAGGTCTTCTGTGTAGTGACGGGTAAGTGTGGCTCTGGAATCCTTGTTATTGGACATGGGACAGGTCGCTCGTGATGTATATAGGCGACCATAGAAATCCTGAACTTCATTTAGAATCTCCGGCTTAGAAACGACGACTTTTCCGCTAGTTGTGGTCAGCTTAGTAAGATGGCTTCGTCCCAGCTTCTGAATAAAGACTTTAGACCCCCGATTTTGCTCAATGGCTTCCTTAATGGAGCACGTACTGGAGTTTCGGAGGTCACATCTTACCAGCTTTGATATTCTTTTGTTCAAAGCCCGCTGGTTTGATGGAGTGACTGCGGTATTTTCACGTCGTTTATTTATTAGCTGCAGAGATTCCTCAGAGAGTTTAGACTTCCTACCGATATGTTGCATTTTACATATTTTTGTCCCTTCTTCTCGGAGAATACCCACCACTTGGTCGAGTTCTTGGTCAATGTCAACGTCCATTGTGGTTTCCAGGGTAGCGAATCGGTTCTCCAGTTTTAGCTGGAACGTTTCAGACCTAGCTGGAATTTGGAGCATATTGGGCCGGAGCGTAGATTTTATCAGACGGTCCCGCTCAAGCTTATAATCGATATCTAGAGTGCCTCAGACTAGACGGTGATCGCTTCCGGTGTTGAACCTAGCGATCACGGACACATCTCTAAATATACGCTTTTTATCCGTCATAATAAAATCTATCTCATTTTTTATCACTATATCAGGGCTGCGCCATGTCCACTTTCGTTGGGTCTGTTTCTTAAAGAAGGAATTCATCAAGAAAAGCCCCTCTTTCTCTAGAAAATTGACGAGCATTTGCCCCCTGTGATTTCTGCTTCCAAATCCATGTGGTCCTACTACCGATTCACCGCTTGTTTGTACTCCCACTTTCGCGTTGAGATCACCCATGACAACGTTAAAGTGGGCCTTATAGGTGGTATGTAAGGCTTTTGAGATATCTTCGTACATCTCTTCCACTTCGTCATCCGAGTGTGTCGAGGTCGGTGCGTACACTTGGATAACCTTGAGGCTATACCTCTCGGTTAACTTAATCACAAGATACGCAACTCTTGCTGACACACTGGAGAGCTCTATAACGTTGCCAGATAGACCCTTGTGAATTAAGAACCCGACACCGCCTTGTGACGTTTGGTTTCCCTCTCTGAAATACAAAAGATGGCCTGATTCCAAAGTTACGGTATCCTCTCCCTTTCTTCGGACTTCACATAACCCCAGAACGTGCCACCTTATGTTCTTGAGCTCTTCCTCTAATTGTGCCAGATGTTCGTCGAGCCTTAGCGTGCGTCCGTTAAACGTAGCCAGCGTCAGTCGTTGTTGGCGGCCTACCGTAGCCCGGGGATTCTTAGCACCCCCTACCCCGCCGTTACCATGGCCGCCGCCTTGACCAGGAATAGCGGGGCGACCGGGAACTGGGGGCCGTTTTATTTGTGCGCTTGCCATAGATGGTAATGCCCATAATCGCCACGCTGGGCATGCGGGTTGGCGATCGCAGGGCGTAGCTTCTTATGCCGGTAACGCTGCTGCCCGTCACCGGTCCGTGACATTTAGCTACGCTGTTTTAGAGAGGTTATACCGCCATCTATCGGTCGTCAGAGCCTCGTTCGTTATTCAGCAGGATGTACCGCGTGCAGGTGAGGTTGACTGAGAGTACTAAGGTGGTATTTGTACTCCCTTACATCCTACGATCGTACAACAAGTAGTATCACTATAAACTAAGCTAAGCTGGTCTATAAAATTATATTATGATGTTCTATTAATGTACGGCTTACTTTAAAATGTATCTCGCATTTAAAAACAATTTTATATATTTTTTGATAGCTGGCAAATTTATACGAGCAAAAGGAATATAATAAGTAGCTTGAAAGACACTTTGCTTATTAGGATATAATGTAAATAGGCATTTTAAAGCAATAATAATTTTTGTCGACACGTTTAGCTCAGTTGTTAGTGACCCTACTTTCTGCGCCAGCGGTCGCGGGTTCGAGTCCCGCTGGGGGCATACATTTGTTGAGCACGAATGTTTGTACTCCAGTCATGGGTGTTTATATTTATTTAAAATATGTATGTATTTAAAATTCATGTATGTGTAGTTTATCAACTGTCTGTTATCCGTACCACAAGCCTCGTAGCTTACCACGAAACTAGATGGTGGTGTTGTAATAATGTCCCAAAACAAAATTTAATGAGTAATATCCATTTTTCTTATGTCATATCCAAAACTTCATTTCTCCAATGATAGCCTATCACTTCGCAGCGTACTGAATTTTTAAAGAACTTAGCTCGATGCTTTCAACAAGTTTGGCTCACGGAACCCCCAACTTACCTGATTTACATAACACGCGTAATACGAAGTAACTTTGGTTTTCCCGTCTGACTTCACGATATCTCTGGAGGAATTTCAAATTTATTCCTTTGAATTTAAATTTTTTGTTCTTAAGTTTCTAGGTTATGTTTTAGTTCCATTGTTTTAACGTCTTACAAATGAAATTATTTTAATTTTCCTTATATTTTATGTAAGGTTTCTTATAATATTATTTATATGTTAGTAGTTTCTCCGCATCTATATTATCCTTAACTCTTACCTACAATCCATAAACTTACAAATTATTGTTTATTTTAAAACGTTTGTATCTAAAGGGAAGTCAATCAACATGTCATTAACTTTATGTTAATTCTTAATGATCAAAACGGAAATTATTTCATAATTCGAAAAAAATATATTAGGACCACTAGAAATTCTGAATATGTTTTCACAAACTTGTTGACAAAATGACAAAACCTGTGTATACGACACAATTCCATATATACTAATATTATGAAGCTGAAGAGTTTGTTTTTTGAACGCGCTAATCTCAGGAACTACTGGCCCGAATTGAAAAATTCTTTTTGTGTTGGATAGTCCGTTTATCGAAGAAGGCTATATTACATCACGCTGTGACCAATAGGAGCGGAGTATCAATGAAAAATGTTACAAAAATGGAAGAAAAATACTTTTTTTTATTTTCAGCCTTTAGAATGCGGGCGGAGCCGCAGGAAAGGCTGCGAGAGTGCTAAGATCTGACCAGCCAAAGCTTCGTAGCTTTCTCTCACTCTACAATATAATAATTTATTAAAACTGGCTTTATATTTGCCATGTCTCTTAGAATATCAGAGATGTTATTCACTGGTTTGTTACAAATGCGAGCGGTCAAGCGTACGCTGCACCCAGCACAAGTCCGGCGATAAAACGACAGGTCTATTCTCTCTTCTTCCCACTCTTAAATCATTAATTCTAATTAATATTATGTCTTTAATTTTAAAAGTAAAGAATATTTCAATTGATATTTTTTCTATCAGCATTTTAAGAAAATTGACCCTCTTTAAAATTTTGCTTTTTTTGATTTGGGCTTATTTATATTCTAAATAAAGAGTTTTTAATATACTGTTCTGTTTCACGAGAACTTTTATATGTTTAACTAACTATCCAGATCAAAATTATGAGGCATAATTACTAGGCAATTACGACAATTATTTCAGTATAATTAAAAGTTTTCATTTTGCCGATTAATCTAGGTTTCAATAACCTTTTTAAGCAATAATCGACTAGCACATCATAAACTATCTAGTTCATCTTGGCAAGTTTGTTAGTTACTCCACAGAAGATTGAAGATACGATATCTGCCTAAGATATTTAGTTTATAAAAGGAGGCTTAGATTAAGCCTCCTTACAAAGAAAAACAATTTCTATACAAAATTTCAATGAAAATAGCATTTCAATATACAAGCGATCTGATATTTAGAGTTGATTCCAAATGAACTCAATCGGATAGCATTCAGAGATACACTTGCATCTGATATTAATATGAATAGTGAATGGAAATCGCTTTTGGTCTAAGACCGATACGAATCGAGCTGTTATAGATGTAAATACTTGTTGAGACATACTGGATAAAATCTTTAATTTTTTTATATATTTTAAGTTAAGGAATAATATTTTAAACTATGCTATATTATTCACTGTACAAAATAAATAAATATTTATTTATTTATTACATACAAAAATTTTATTTTAGCCTAAGCGCAAAATGGAACGCTCAATTGAAAGACGACACGTGTGTGTATCAGGAACTCTTTAACTCTCTAAAATCTATAGATCTTTAGAATCTAAGACACTTTTTTATATTTACTAAATGCCTGCCGTAAGCTTGGCCTTAAAGTAACATTTTAATGCTACGGAACTCTCACTATACAAATCAAACTCGCATTAGCCTGTTTTCATATTTATTAATTTATTATTTTTTAACTATTATTATAATGATTATGAATAAAATAACGAAAACTGAACGGAAGTTAAATATTTCAGTAACGGAGAAGAAATGATGCGAAGTTTTTATAGGTGTTTACATTAGTATTTTTTTGGTTCAAATTAAATGGAATATTATACAAGTTTAACGATATTAAACACTTAACGATTTCTTCAAGTTTAGATAATTGTATTAATAATTATGAATAACCGATTCAAGCCGTAGATGCCAGTCTAACAAAGACTAGCCACGTGTGTTAGAAATATTATAGAGCACAATGAACTTAAATTCTGTTTTCCAAACTCTGGGTTCTAATAGACAATTACTTCAGAAAAAAATTATAACACTATTTTTGGCCCGACTCAGGACTCGAACCCAGGATTCTCGGATCCAATATTTACATACTTGCCACTAGACTAACGGGGCATACAAATGTCTAGTTAATATTAATGTTAACAAACTTTAATTGACTAGTATGTGGGAAGTCAAACATCTGCTGCTGTAATACTGAAAGTTCCCTTGCATGTCAATGTAGGACGTAATTTCTAGTTTAATTTTAACGATATGAATATTAAATTCATAGTAACTCGTAATATAGTTCACCCTTTCGTAATAATTTATATATAATAAAGAACAAAATTTAAAACAAAAATAATATTTTATACCGTTATGTTGTAAAATATTTTTACTACTATATTTTCATCTCACATTAATATTATTATATCATGAATAATTTTGCTTACTCTAGCGACTCATTCGCTTCGCTCGGATTTGTCTCTATTTCTTGGAGAGCAGATATTTTTCTACAGTAAAAAGTATCCTACTGGGATATGTTGGAGTAAAAAAATCTAAGATTAATCTGTTCATAAATATTTCTTGGAAAAAAGAAATATCAATAAATCAGAAGCTGAAATTATAGTTTTTAGATTGTTTTACTTCTGTCGGTCTGTCTGTAATCGCATCACAGGCAAAATCTATCGTATATTGAATTTCAAATTCTAATATATGTTGCTACATTATTACAACAGCACAATCTAGTTCCGTGGAAAGCTACGAGGCTTGTGTTACGGATACCAGATAGTTGATATCACTTTTAAACACATATTAATTTTAAATACATACAAATTATAAATATAAACACCCATGACTGGAGTACAAACATTCGTGCTCAACAAATGAATGCCCCCAGCTGGACACGAACCCGCGACCGCTGGCGCATAAAACAGGGTCACTACCAACTGAGCCAAACATGTCGTTAAACGACACGTCAAAGAGTGAAGAAAATTTACCGCATACTGCTTTTAAGTTATGTTTAGAGTGAAATTTAGTACTACACAATAAACATTGATAAGTCCACTCCCACAGCTATATTAGATTTACTAGAATCAGAAATGTACCTGTACTTAATTGATAGGTTTTGGTGTGTTGGAGCTAATACTGAAGACCGTCAGACATTGTTTAGATCTAGGTAATAGCTATAAATGATGATAAAGTGCTCTCGAACTGGTTGGGTTTAGAGTTTAGACCTAACTCTATTAATGTAAGCCATCGATATCAATCCGGTTTGAGTTTGTGTTGCTTTGTTTGTACATCTTGAATTAATAAATAATTATTATGGACTTTTATTAATTCAATACTATTAGTCATTTCACTTATAATCTTTATATTAAATATATTATAAAATTAGTTGAATATTGCTTGAAAATTGAAAAACACAACAGAAGCAGTGGAATTAAGCCTACAATTTTGGAAATCAGTCTATAATTATGATAGCTTGGCTAATAATTATAAAAAATATTATTTTTGTATTAAAACTTCCCTTTACTTAAACTACATTCTAAATAACTATTAGAGCACATCAATTTCCCACGAGAACTATTTAATGTAATGCGATATTTTACCCAAAAAAATAACAAGAATATAATAGTGTAATAATAATAATGTCTCTCAGAAGAGAAAAAAAGTGAAAGATTTTTCTCTCTCTCTCTCTCTCTCTTTCTGGCTATGTGTCCCACATGGTGGTGGGGTCAGCCTTTCTTGTCTTACGCCTCCACTTCGCTCTATCCTCGACTTCGTTTTCGGAGACTTCGCACTCTCTCATGTCCTTTACCACTACATCTTTCCATCGTGTTTTGGGTCTGCCCCTGGATCTTCGACCTGGGATAGAAAGTTGTAGTGCCAAGTTCCCTACGTAGTCAGGTGGCCTTCTCTTCACGTGCCCATACCATCGCAGCCTACTTTCCTGCATCTTGTCAGCGATGTCGCGCACTCCCAAGCTTCCTCGCACGTACTCGTTGCGGATTTTGTCGAGCCTGGTAACGCCGCACATCCACCTCAGCATCTTCATCTCGGCAACTTGCATGGTATGCACATTCTTTTAAGCTACGGCCCATGTTTCACTGCCATACATTAGGACTGGTCTGATGATAGTGAAGTGAAAGATTTTTATATAATTTAATTTAAATTTATATGTTTGTGCGACTTAGCAAGAAGGCCGTGTCTAGAAGTGGAATATTAAAAAAGGCTAAATACTAGCAACTTACATCCAAAACAAATAAACTTTATCTTTTACCAATATCACTGTAGATCATAATATAATTTAGATTTTAAATGAAAATTATATTGTCAAATTTTGGTAACTGGTATCGACTATAGTTGAAAAACCACCCGTTCGATACTTCTCCTAAAATTTGCGCGTAGAGAGCCCTACAATTCACGTCGATTCGAGTGACCTATTCCAAATGAAGTAGTTTTGTAATTAGAAAGGACTGGGCTTGCTAACTGCATGCGACAGACACAAAAAAATAGTCTTGATAAAGACGTACGTTTGCGTAGGATTTAATTTTAACTTAGATGTAAAAAGAGAGGTGTTGTATTTTGAAATACTTTTTTATAAAACAATATTAAATGCACATTTTCTATTTATATATTTGACATTCATCCACAGTAGAGTGTATTTTTTTCTTTTCTTAAAATTTATATGTTACGTAATCTATTCAAAAAAACTTAAAAGAGCTTTTAAAGTATTCAAATACATCAAACATACCTCTAAACTTAACTTCGATTGAAAGCTAACTTTACGACTTTTCTCTTAGACTTGTTGTATAAAGTAGTAAACTAAATGGAAATAAGTACGCGAAAAGTAGCCGCAGATGTCAACTTGTACAACATAAAGCAAATAAGTGATAAAACCCCATTAAAAGCTCTCAAAATTAACAGCTAACCCCTTCATAATTTGTAAAACATGTAAAACTGCACTCAGTTGAGTAAATTATAAATTCTATACAAATTACACTGAAGCTTAAACAAAGATTATCTCACAAAAGCATTAATAAAATTGCGCTTGTGAAAATCCTATTTTGCAATTGTTCAGTTAATGGGACCTTTTCGAATGTCGAAACGCACTCTTCCTCTGTAAATGCCGTATGTAAATTACAACGAATGTTTCATGGAATTAACTGATTTGTTGTGGATTTATTCGCACCACATTTTGGCACGAAATGCCTTTTTTAACTTTCAGTAGTAGGTACGTGCAGATTCTGAATTGGTTATACATTTATTTTGTGTTATTGCTATTTTTAAAGATTGATTTCTTGTTTAAAGCTGAATACGATAGTTAATTCAAATTAAATTATCATGTTAGCATTCGGTTGTATTGACATTGTAACTTTTGCCTGATGTGCTGCATCTTCACCTGGACTCTACAAGATACTCAACTCCTTACTTAAAATATATTGGTTAATTTGAAAGTAAAATAAGACAACCTCTGAATAGTATCTTAGATGTTACAAGCATATTAACTTACCTTCCGTTTCGCTCTTTAATTCAATTTTATATAGTATACTGGTAATTAGGAGAATGTGTTGTATTATAATGCTTCTAACGGTATTTTTTAATATTTTAAAGCTTTATTATCACTCTTGCCGTATTAATAAGTAAGAATTCCCTAAGCTCCATCTAAGCTATCACAAAACAACACTGATTGTCATACCTTTTTTGTGCACTTTTAATGATATCCCTGATAAGAAAATAGGTATCACATTAAAGAAAACAAGAACATATCGTACTTACATAATATATAAAATTTTTTGCAAAAGCTTCTATAAACATGTAGCATCCGGCATTCACAAGTTTTGCTTTCAAATTTGAAATGGGTCGAATTTCCAGTTGGTTTCGTGTTTAAAACATTAAAATGGGTTCGATCGCAAAGTTTTCTATAGCTTTGAGAGTATGTGCATACTGTAAAGATAGACAGTTGTTCTTTGTATGTTGAATTATAAAAAATAAATATGTTTTGAACTTTTCTATTACGAGCATTGCACACAGCGCCAGTTCTAGTTTTGTGGTAAGCTACAAAGCTTGTGTTACGGATACCAGATGGTTGATACACTACACATATCTATTTTTAAATACATGTATTATATAAATATAAATACTCATGACTATAGGTCAGACGTTCGTGATCAACAAATGAATGCCCCCAGCGGGACTCGAACCTGCAACCGTTGCCACAGAAAGTAAACCCTTATTTCTGTGCCAATGGTTGCAGTTGCAACAAACTGAGCCTAATGTGTCGACATCTATAATGAAAAAAGCTTATACTTTGTGCCTCGCTTCTTAAAGTATAGGCACGTAAGACAACAGAGGAACAGTTAATCATAAATTAAATCATGACAGAAAGGAATTGATATTACTAGACAAGGTTCTAAATATTGGATAGGCTAGAATATAAAGACTAATTGAAATTAAGAAAAAGTACGAAAAATTTTGACAAACTGAAGCAAAGTTATAGTCAAAATGTAACTAGTGGTGGAAAATAGTGTTCAGAGACTCAAAGCTAACTTCGTGCAAGTACTTCATGTATTCGTGAAACACCAAGTAACTCTGGAACATCAAAAAGCAATAAAACACATATAAAGCAAACGACGTACTTTAGTTTCCAATCCCAGAACTCATATATTGTAACAATATTGTAAAAATTAAATTCTCAACACATTCTTACGTAAATCCAGACTTATTAATGACAAGTTTTTATTTAAATAGACTTACTTATTTGCTTTTGAGTGAACTGAACCTGCTACCTCTAGCCTAGCAGGTAATGCCAGCACGACGTTTCACCTCAAAATTCAATATATATTCAAAATTGTTTGTAAGGGCCCATTCAAAGTATTCGTATAAAAGGTATTTGGCAATTCGTTAAACAAAAAGTGCCACTGTATGTGGAATTAATGTTTCACTGCGACGATTGCTGTTTTATTTTCGAAGTTTTACTTGTACTACATTCTGTGAAAGCAATTATGGAAGGCCATAAAAATGCCATCGTAGGCCGCAGTAAATTCACTAAATTCTTCTTTATATTGAGTAATTAAAATGGATTTCTATTTAGTTTGACCACAAATGTGGTTTTTTCTCGTTTTTTTTAATTTCGTAACAAAACTAAAACAAACGCTTCAATTAATGCAAAATTGTAAGTATAATTAAAGTTACTTTTCCATGCTGAAAAGGCTACACATAATTGTCATGCTTAACTATGTAAATACTCTAATCTACTAAAGAAAGCTTATTTATGACCAACCTTCTGTGTCTTACGATATATCGATAATATCTTCACCGATTTTGATTTGAAATATTTTGAAAAATTTTCTGTATATATGGGGTTACTTTTTTATATTCAGTTGGGCCAAATAGGTAGTAGCTACTATCGATATCATCCATAATAGGTAAAATCAATGGTTTATTCACGTACATACGTACACAAAAGTTTTTGTCGTAAAGTACTTCAAAAAACATTAAAATATTATATCTCTCAATTTCAATAAATTATCTATCATTTTAAACTTCAAACTGTTCATTCGTAGTGGATTCACATCAAAGCGAGCTAATTCTCTGAAAATACTGCAAACAAGCACTATTAAGGGTTGAGAAATATGATTTCCGTATCCCCGGACTCGCATAAAGAAACATTAAGGCGCTATTAGACGCTACGTTATGCGCCCGGTTGTGAGATTCTCCTTTCCGGGAACACTTTACACAAACTTTAGAATAAGTTGACACATAATAATATTATTTATATCTAGTTAGAAGCATCTGTTAGGTAAAGATGGTTCTAACTAGATAAGTACTTTATTGAAAATATTTGCTTTGTATATAAGCTACTTAATAATTCGTAATACAGAGCCAATTAACGTGACCCCAGGATTGAACCCTGACCACTCCGCAATCTCTTTTTACTTCTGCGATTTTTGAGGCCAAAAGCCAAAGGTCCATTTTGATGAGAGAAATCTTTATAAATAACACTTTTCGTACTTTTCTGGCACGGTTTCCTTTAAAGAAAAACAAATCATACAGTTTTAGAAACAAAAAGTAACCTATGTGCTCTTTCAGACTATAATCTATATCGGTGCCAAATTTCATCAAATCCGTTTATCCGTTATAAGGTCATTGGGTAACAAACATCCATCTATTTAAACTTATGTATTTATAATGCATATTAATAAGATAAATTTGAATATTGTAATGTTTTGAAAAACGCAATATAACATAATAAAAAATCTACACTGTTAATTAATTTCTGAACACAATATTCATTATGTTATATTAAATTTCACTTTATTATTAAATCCATTATTATTTTGTTTCCATTGTGCAATACTCAGTCACGACAAAATTTAAACAGGTTTTCGAAATGTTTTATTACTACTAGCCATTTGTTAAACTTTATAATTTAATCAGTGTAATACTTTTACATATTTTTGTAATTAGTAATAAATATAATATATGTGAAAATCTAGTCCCGTGGTAAGCTACGAAGGAAGCTTGTGCTACGGATACCAGATAGTTGATATACTACACATATAAGTTTAAATACATACATATTATGAATATAACCACCTATGACTGGAGTACAAACATCCGAGTTTAATAAATGAATGCCTCCAGCGGGACTCGAACCCGTGACCGCTGAAATATAAGAAGCAAGAAAGTAGGGTCACTACAAACTGCGCCAAACGTATCGTCAAATTCTAATAAAACCATATAAATAAATGAATATATTCTATAAAGTTTATTAAAATAAACACAACAACAACTTTTTGACAAGAAAAAGAACTTAAGTAAATATAATAAATTTTACATCAAAACAATATTGTTTCCTTTAAAAGATATAGAAAGTATTGAAGGTATTTTCTTAGTCTCGTAAAGAAAGTTAAAGTCGCTATTACACTGCGTTATGCGCGCGTCCAGCGGCGAGATTCCGATTTATATAGACGTTTAAAGCGAGCCATTTAATCGCTGCTTTACTCTTACTTAGCAAATTTGCTTGCACTTAATTTTATATTTTGTAGTATTATACAGTAAAACGAATTTAATATTTTAACTTATTTAAGTTAAAAAGACTAAAAGAGAATTTGAGAACTTCACTTAGTTTTTTTTAATTCCCACGGCACGACAAAAAACTCTCCTTTCGTTTTTATACAAAAAACGAAAATTAAAAAAAATATAAATAATATAATTTACATTTAATGTAACCTAACTTCGAGAATAAATATTTAAATCAATAATTACTGGGCCAAGAAAATATCCCTTACAAGTGTATTTGAAAGCAGCTTTGATTATACGTTGTTGTACCTACTTAGACATAAATTGATACTTGGTTTGTCTATACTCGTATAAAAATAAAGACTTGCCTACGTATAAAAACTACCCTTCCTTATAATAATAATCTTATTTACTGACATACTTTCATATTTATAATACAATAATAATAAATATAAACCAGACGAAATAATTCTATATAATACCATATATTTTTTGTAAAGTCCCACTGCTGTACAAGTGTTGTTCTTTCTTCAATAAGAGAGAGGCCAGACCATAGACCTCCTAAATTCTCTCAGACATGCAGATTTCTCCACTGTATTTTATTTTAATGTAACACAAGAGGTAATCATGTTAGAAATAATATCATAATTGCGAAACCCAGGAATAGAACCTGCTTCACTTCGCTGCCACTGTGCTATGTCATACAAAAATCTAATTCGTATAACTTCATATTACATCTAAACATTCAACCCGCGTCAAACTCCTTCCTCATGAAGTTACTTAGTTTATTTTAATTAAGGAAACGAACTGCTTTAAATATGAATAAGTCATGACCTAAGTCGACGCCGTATAATTACTGCTTCAAAAAACTCTGTTAATGAATTAGGCGTTAATAAATTAACGAGAAGATTTGATCCATCACGAAAGTGACCAATGAAAAAGCAAAGAAGAATATTTAATAGCTACGCTAGTTAATGGGCGTTTTTGATATTCCATTTTTTATTATTCTAATTAAATTTATAAGGAAAAATAAAAATGCTAGTGAACGGGCTTATATTTCAATTAAATGGTGGGTTTCTTGAGATTGAATTTACATTACCTTGAATATTTAAAGGTATATTTTAGCTGATAAGATCATGCACTAAATGAAAAATTATATTAATCTATACTAGCAATATTCCCTCGCTTCGCGCTGGTACGTACGCATAGATACGTTTTGTAAACACAATCGCAAACATTGTGTCTGTTGATTTATACGCTAAGTTTCTACGAAATTAGTATAAACAGTAAAGATGAATGATGATGATACACTACTTTGACGACACGTTTGGATCAGTTCGTAGTCGTACTTGCTGCGCCAGCTGTCGCGGGTTCGAGTCCCGCTGGCGACATTAATTTGCTAAACACGAATATTTGTATTCCAGTTATGAGTGTTAATATTTATAATATGTATGTATTTAAAAGTTATATATGTAGTATGTATAATATATCAACTATCTGGTTTCCGTGACACAAGCCTTGTAGTTTACCACGGAACTAGATGGTGCTGAGTGTAATAATGTCCCAACATAATATTTATTTATTATTATTTATTAATAAATTAAGTTTTAATATATGACATTTACCATTTACCACTTTTCAGTTAAGTAGGGTAGGTTATGTAAAGTAAAATCAGTTAATTAAGCTCTTATTTGCTCATTTTACTGTATTTTATGTTTCTGGTAACATTAAAAACTGTTTACTTTACCGTTTTTGATGCTTTTCGATGTGATTAAACAAAGCAAACGACGTAAGCACTCTGAATTGCTTAAAAAGGCAATAAATAACTTCAGAGTATAAAGGATATAAGGCATTTTCTATGGGCGTGGCTTGACTCTGTTGGGGACAATTTTAATGCGATATTACTTAGCATATAAATCATTTAGTTCAAATTGCAAGCTGAAGCGAAAGTTATTATTATTTATTATAGTGCATATTATATATGAAAATGACATTTTAGCAACATCTACGTATAAAGTCCCTATTTAACTTCTAGGTGTACGTCTTTTTTATTATGAACCAGATAAAGTCATAGGTCACTAAACCGGCCAAGTTGGTGAACTTCATATACCTTAAAACAAAGTTAAGTTTCCTCAGATATGCAGGTTGCCTCACATTTTTTCTTTAATTTTATAGTTAGACGTAATCACGTCTAAAATTATTCATTTATAAAAAAAACATATTTTATTTTTTTACCCGTTTTTCTTAGCCAGAAAATTGAATATAAAAAAGTTTCATTGTTTTATAAATCAACTGAAAATCGTTAAATATTAAGAACTCAGTTTCCATTTTGCTAGATTGCATCAATTCAGTCTGTTCTCATAAAAAATAAATCTTCACTACGTTTTAAAGTGTATATATTTTTAATTATATTCGCATTTTAATCGCCTTCGTAAATTAAAACAATGTGATGAGAACAAAATATTGATTTACACCTGAACTTTTTTAGATATTAAAATGAGTATATTTTGCTAAAGTCGCTTCATCTTGTAACTGGGGCACTGTAGCTGGTTTGAACGTCGCGTGCTCCTACCGTCATTTTAGTCCTTAATATGCGCACGAATGAAGAGATTTTCAATTTTAAGCACTCAATTAAAACTGTAATTTAACTCTTGCATTAAATTGCATTCAATTACCTATTCGCTTTCGTAAGCACGATAATTATGCTTTTAACCGCGCTTGTACAATCTATGACCATATATGAAAAAGGTGGAAAATTCTTCAAAAGCTTCAATCATTTGATTTTTTTCTAAACATTCATGACTATTATTTGCTTATCGCTTTGCACGCTACTTTTTAATATCTGTATATAACTTTCCCTATATAATATTTTATCTTATCCTGTTGAAGGAAAATTTAACACTATGAATCTTCTAAAAAGAAAAATTAATCAATTAAATTAATCTTCTAAGAAGTATTACCAAATTTATTAATTGTCAACTTTAGTGTAATTATTCATTTGTTCTGCCTATTTTTTTTCTTTCGTTTATTAGTTTAACTTAGTTTATTTTTGTTTTTATTTTAATCTTTGTTTACTTAGTCACAATATAAAAAATAAGCAAGCTGTAGTCTCCTATAATTGAAGGAGCACACATAATTATTGTGTTTTATAATAACTTTGTGTTTTTTTAAAGTAACGTGTGTATTCTTTGTTGGAGATTCTTATTAAAAAATAAAAATAAAAATAAATAAAATAAAATAAAAATAAAACTTTCAAAAAGGTATACAAATAAATCCGCGACAAAATCCGAAAAGATCCGTTTCATTTATAATGTCAAATATTTGTGTAAACCTAAGAAATAATTATTTCAAAAAGAATTTACATTCATAATAGTACACAACAACTTTTGTGTAAGCTAAATTAAATTTTGTTGAAAAAATAATTAATAATACGAAATATGGCTATCAAATTGAATAGAATTTATGTATACATACATATTAAATAAATAGATTTTTTTAATATTTAAATAGATTCTACTAGTTACGATTAAGGTAACGAAACCCTATTCTATTTTTAAATCAATTAACGCTAGATAGTTTTACAATCGAAACTAAATTTCTTCAATTACAGTTTCTATATCCAAAGTTTTCTTACTTTTCTTTTAACTTTTCAAGCAATTTAGATGCCAAACGTTTATAAAAAATCCTAATGTGGCCACTCCGCAAACTTTAAGTGGCCATTAGCGAAGTTGTTTACAGCTGCCCCCAGGCGTGCTACTTCCCGCCTTCTAGGGCAATATTTTATTTTCAGACAATAAAATGGATACAATATTGACGGGGGTATATAGAAGCTAAATTTTTACGACTACATGTCGATAAAAAATTCTATAAAACCTATAAAGGCTGAGATAGGTGAGGTAACTATAGTGAAACCTGAAGTTGCGAAGATAAACTTAAAAATGACATGACCAAAGCCATATTTTTCGATATAAGTGACAAAATCTGAGTAATCAGATATGAAAATTGAACCATGTATCGAATATTGAACAAAATAAACGATACAATTTTTATTCTAACGCAAATGACCGACGTGGCTTAAGCCATATAAAAAGTAACATTTATTTACTGTTACTTATTAGATTATAATAGCTATGCAAATGAAGACATAAAAAGTGTCTCTGTCAGATTTCCAGGTGTACACAATAAATTTTAAAACTTCAACTTATAATAACAGTCTCAAGAACCCACAAATTACAAATAATGAGATAATTATTATCCTTATTATAGTTTATTATTCTGGAAAAAATCCGAAAGGACAGCTTTACTTTAAAATACTACTGTCATTCTAATACGGACAAACATAAAAAGCAATACTAATTACTAGTCATTAAAAAAATCGTTATTTTGTCAGTTCATATTAATGATCGAAATAAGATTTTTTTCTGATTAATATTATTCTACTTAAATTCAAAGATTCTGAGAGTTCATTCTCTGGGAAAGTAAAACAGGCGATTATATATAGTTGAAAATTTCATTATTTTAAAAGTAAGAAACATGAAAATTAATAGTGATACTTAATATGTATATACTTAATATATATAAAATAAAGTTAGAAATAAACTTTGTCAAAAGACTATATATAACACTATATAAAAAGGCATCTAGAGACATCCATAAAAGCCATATTTTGATTATATGGAGGAGTAATACTATCATTAACCCATGTGTATTTATGGGAATGTATCTTAGTTATATTGCCCGCTATGTCGGAAGTTCGATTTCCGCGTAGAGCGTAGACCTATCTTTGTCACGGTCTGGTTAAGACAAATCTCGATATGGGCTAACACCACGCGATAAATGTTTTCATATTGGCACGAAACGACGACTAACGAATTAGAAGAGATTCTTGCTGTCTTCGTCATAAAACTAAGTTGGTAAAAGTAAAACAGAAAATATCACTGGTAAAAAGCCTATGAATTATTAACATTTCCTTACAAACTTTGTTTAATAAAAAATATAATTAATTGTAAGGAAAATATAAATAATTTTAATTCGTTAAATAGATTCTATAATTCGATATTTTAGTTCAAAAAAGGGAAAGTTCTGAAGGAACCATAGGAAAGTTTAAAATTTATATGAGAAAATTCTATAAAAGAGATGTATCTATTAGAAAATACTTTTTATTAATGCTAGTTAGCAACTAATTAATATACACGTGTTTCGGCTTAACCTAAACAATTCAGGAGGTTAAAAGGCAAATAGTCTAAGAGATAAAAGCAGCGTTGGACTAAAGCCTGTAATATTAATATAGTCATAATCTATTTATGCATTAAATTGCATAAAAATCCGTCTAGCTATTTCCGAATGAAGAAGAAACATGAAAACACGTACAAACTATCGAAATTATAATATGATACTGTAATTTCTAAGTAAACAACTATACACTAGTCCCATTCACCATGTTAAATCGCACCTCGAGTGATGGGTAATAATGTAACGTGTCATTTCGATTAGGCTTAGCTGAAGCTTGATTACTTAAGTCCAACTCTAATGGTCTTAGCAGTTACGGTTATAATACAGATCATTGTATTTATAAACAAATATATTGATTATTATTAAATATGCGAAACGTTTGCGTAATGGTATCATAATATTCTATACTAGTCTTTCTCGCGGTTTCGCTAGTGTTCTAAAGGTTGAATATCAAAAGACATATTTTCTCCCGTTTATGTAAAATTTTTCAATGATGCTCCTATTCGCTAGGTCTGCTAGGTCATAGCATGAGGGAACATAGCCTATAGCCTTCCTCAATAAACGGACTATCTAACACAAAAAAAAACAATTTAGACCAGTAGTTCCTGAGATTAGCGCGTTCAACCAAACGAACAAACAAACAAACAAACAAACAAAGAAACTCTTCAGCTTTATAATATTATTATAGATTGTTATACTGCAACAGTTTAATGACTTCAGAGCTTAGTGTCAAGACTCTCCGCGAAATTTACACAAATTTCATCGTAAAATCTCGATGACGTAAAGCAGAGAATAAACTAAAGTGCATCTTAAATCTTAATGGAATCGGAAAAGTTATTATTAACTTAGCTCCTTTAAATAAGAGTTCCTATGATTACTTTCGGATAAATTATTAGACCATCTTAACACTATACTAAAAAAACCTATTAGTTTCTATATATTTTAAATATACGCACCCAAGACTGGAGTACAAACATTCACACATTCATTCATAGGCATCAGACAAATGAATGCCAGTGGGAATCGAACTCGTAACCACTAACGGTAGGGTCACTTCAAACCGTGGCTCAGTTATGTCTCTAGTTAGTTATAAATACGCATAGGCTTTACTAAGCATTACAATTACGCATTACTGATGACGAATTTTACTCAATAAATGTAAATAAAACAATATGGAAGTAAAAGCTGAAAGAGAAAGAAAACTTAAGCTTATATATACAGTAAATGAATATATGGGCTTAAAATAGAGCATTATACTTTAGTAATGTACGTCACAATTGTTGACACGACAAGGTGAAAGGCCGGCACTTCGCTAAAATGTATGGGGGTTGACGTGCTTAAATAGCAGCTTTGACCAGCGAAATTTAGTTTGAGAACAACGTTAAACTTTCAAGTGTTTAGACTGTATTGGAAACTATCGAACTACCAGTCTACGTTTATATTGGAGATGTTATGGAGTTTAAGATGACATGCATATTTGTTTGTGGTCCATTTTATGAACCGGTTTTTCTGTTTTGTTAATAAATTGCATGTTCAATAAATCGTGAACGTTAAGTCTTACAAGAAAGTTTAAAGGAAATAAAAGATGCGAAATTTTATTCTCTACAATAATAGTTTCAAGGCTTATAAATGAAACTATCGTTCTCTCTCTTTCGAATTCGAAACGTCGGGAACCAAAAATCATAATAAATCCGCGACAAAATCCGAAAAGATAGTTTCATTTATAAAGCCAGATATTCGCGTAAACCTAAGAAAGTTTTAGTTTCAAGGCTTTTCGACGGCTATTTTTACTGCAGTACTGCTCTAACAAGAAATAGATTTTTTTCAAGTCAGAATAATCTATCTAAAATCGAATATTTTAAATAGAATATTCTGAGAGTCTTCGATAAGAAAAAGCGTTTGAACTGCTTGAATCACAATATCGTAATACACAAGTGTTTTCTCAAACAGTTCCACATATCATTTAAAACGACGTACATGTTCAATATCTGCTCTTGTCATGGATATTATAAATAGAATTTAAGATATTAATCTTATTGTGTAAGCGTTAAAGTTTAAATTTGAACATCTCTTCTATTATATATTTTTATAGAACAGCAACTTTTGTAGAAATATTATCATCTTTGTTTGAAAAATACAAAAAAACTTGTATATTTAGAAATTAAAACCATATGACAATAACGCCTTAATTTATATGTACATTAATTAGAAAGTATTGCTTTTATGTTTTTAACTATATATAGATTTTTGTTACTCTAATATTATTATTTACTTGCGTACCCCTAAAACACAATACCGCGTTAAAAATGCTATTCAATATTACCCATGAATTTGCGTCACTTAGGATTGGCCTGTGTATTAAAATCTGTTATAATTGAAGATATAAGCAATATCCACTCTATATCCTAATCTATCTCCTTATTATAGCATAAAAAGTTACGAATACAGTATGTAAAATAAAGTTAATATTGTTTAATTTATTAGAACACATCACAACATAGTATAAAACAAAGTCGCTTTCTCTGTCCCTATATCCCTTTGTATGCTTAAATCTTTAAAACTATGCAACGGATTTTGATGCGTTTTTTTAATAGATATTGTGATTCAAGAGGAAGGTTTATATGTATAACTAGCGGAACCCGCGGCTTTGCCTGTGCTAAAACTAGGGAAGAGCCTGAGCGAAGCGAGAGCGAGTCGCTAGTTTAATATACAGTACAAGACATTTTCACTAAATTGTTTTGTTCTATACATGTCTTACTCAACGTAAGGGTAGGGCTTCGAAGTAATCGGTGTCGATTATAAGAACATATCGGAAATCTGTCACAGGAGCGTCATTTCCGCGACATGTGTTTAAAATCGCAATATATTGTTAGGGAGTGTTTACATTGGATAAACTGATATTATACAGCTGTTTTATATACTTTTTATTGAATACTAAAAAAAATATATTACAAGCAGTCTCGTTTCGTAAGCCTGAAAATTTCTGTAAATTTTGTGCAAAAGATACCGATTTGGGCAATTTACGGCCAAATTAGAAGGTATGTCATTGAGAAATGGTATTAGGAAAAGGCTTAAATAACACGGTTTTTAAATTTAAATTTTAATTTCATTAAACTATTGTATAGATAAGAAAATAACTATATTTATTGTCTAATAGCAACTCACTCTCGCGTCCCTAGATTTAATGCGAGCGAATCCGCGGGTCTCGCTAGTATATCTTTATAAATATATAGCCTATGTGATATACGTATAAGCTATATTATTGCGAAGTTTCATCGAAATCCATTTAGTAGAAGTTTGCATGAAAGAGTAACAGACATACATCCATACATTCTTACAAACTCTCGCGTTTTAATTAATAGTAAAATATAATTATATTTTTACCACTTAGAGTGACCTAATATACCTAGATTATGATGACTCCTAATAAGTTAAGCATCGGTATTAGAGCCAGCCAAACAATTGGGTCCCACTCATCGATCAATAGTATATGCTTAGCCGCTGACAATCTAGACTCTTTAGAAATTAATCAGTTACCTGTTCTATTTCATCGTATTATAGACCCAATTTACCTAGTATTAATTTTTTATCTAAAAATAAATAAATGACTGAATTTGGATTTTTTATGACAAGTTGGTAGTGGTATACACTTTCAGGCGAATATTTATATTGTATTCACTAGAACTGCTAAAATATGGCTGCAATATGGGCGAAATCAGGCTATAATCCGTCACACTGATCTCGTTCAGGTTGGCGAATTTACCATGATTTTCAAAAGCTTACTTCTCTCATCAGGTGTCCTCGCGATGTTTTCCTTTTTCGTCAGACACATGGTAATCTGGTTGAAAATATTTCGCATTCATAAAAATATCTTATTTAGATCAGGGATTTCAACAATAAACACGCTTCACGCGATTTGCTAAACGAGCTCGTTACTACTGAACTACCCTCTGTGTGCCTCAATGTGTGTATGACTTTATGTATTTCTTTCATTTCTTTTAATAACAGCGTCAATTTTCTTAACATACGAAAACAAAACTGTAACAGAAGTCCACTCTCTACACCTCATTTCGAAATAGGTAGTAAATTCTTAAAATATTATCGTATTAACTCAATAAAAATAACTGAACTCCAATAAAAACTGGCGCCATTTCTCCTCTGATAGCTATAAAAACTTTTGTATTGCGACTTAAGTAAATATTCTTTTATGGGCGAATTGTTTCATAATTCATAAGATGACTAATAAAATAGTAAAATAAAATCTAATCATTGTGAATTGATATATGTATGTCATGTCAGATATGGACATGAGGTTCTAATTGATTATTACTATGATTTTTAATATGCTTATGTTGTGAAAAATGATAATTTTTTATAAGACCAAGAAAATCAGTTGACAATTGATTTTCTTTTTTTAATTGCTATTCACAATCTAGCAAATTAAAAGAAAAAAATATGATCATGCTATTTGTATAATAAGTAGTTATTTTCAGCTAACCTTAATTGGAATAATGTAAAAAATTACGCTGTTTTATTATTTTTATTTATTTTTATATAATTTCTAAGGCCCTGACTCATAGTGTGATGTTAATTAGTCTATAAAAATCCCCGATAAATATAATAAAAATACTATAATTTTAGAGGCTAGCACAGCATTCAGGCAAATATACATTAAATTAAGCTCTCTTCCAAACACGATAAAAAGATTACTATAAAAAGAAACACATGGTGTTAAATCTATAAGAAGGCCCTACCTTAATATTTTAATCATCATAATTTTATTTATTATAACACATACTTTAATTTAATACGAACTTATTTTAATAAGAAATGCAACAAAATGTGAAGTTATATGTAAGCACCCTTACAGGCACGCGCCATATTCCTGATTAAATTTGAAACCGTAAAAAATCATAGGTTAAGCGTCACTTGATATTCCGCCCTTATTAAACTGCGTATGAACTCTGTAACCGTAATGAAATCTTTTATGTACTGACATACATAGTAGGTATACAAGGGTTCGTCCAGTGATCTAATTTTAACCATAAAAATTGACATTATAAATGAAACTATCTTTTTGGATTTTGTCGCGGATTTATTTTGATTTTTACGCGGCGTTTCGAATGCTTTACAGCAATCATGGTCACGGGAGAGACTGCTGTAAAGCATTCGAAACGTCGGGAAGCTGGAGATTGTCTCATTCCAAGGGTAAAACACGTTATATTACAATTTGTAACAACTTATTATACGTAAGACAAACTAATATACGAATAAAATTTATTTGATAAGACCTGTGCTGAGCAAATTTTTGTCTAATAAGTCTAGTGGAGAGCTGAAATGTCTTTACTCGTATATAATAATAGTGTACTTAAAATTAACAATTAATTATAATTAAATTGTTCAAGTACCTTTGCCACTTTACCTTAAAGTTATTATTTTTCCTGAAAAAACACTTATTACTCTAAATAAAAATATAAATTAAGTGTTTATTTGCTAAGAGTCCATAAGTAAGATTACATTATGTAATTACGTGTAAATACACACTTGTGGATTGCTACTTAAGTTTTACTATCATTCATTTTTCCAGGGAAATACCTCCATATTGCAATTATTATAATTTATATTATATAAATATTATCTATACTAATATCATAAAGCTGAAGAGTTTGTTTGTTTGGTTGAACGCGCAAATCTCAGGAACTACTGGTCCGAATTGAAAAAATCTTTTTGTGTTGGATAGTCCGTTTATCGAGGATTGCTATAGGCTATACTACATCACGCTCTGACCAATAGGAGCGGAGCATCAATGAAAAATGTTATAAAAACGGGAAGGACGGGCGTTAGTTCTGCGAGGTACCAATCCGTGCGACTCAGAAAGAATTTGGTTTCCGGTCCTTAGAACGCGTGCGAAGCCGCGGAAAATGCTAGTTATATCATATAAATAAAATTGAAACACCTAAACGAAACGAAACGAAAACCTATTATACACAAAACAGTTTACACGCGTGGAATCAACTTCCCGGCTGGAAATAATTTATCGTGCACTCTCGACACCAACGTCGCGTTATTGCTTCGCGCTCCACGAACCTGTTCAACCTAAATTTTGATACCCTTACCTTTCAGTGGTTTAAGGCAAATGGTATTTCAAGATTGCAGTGTAATTTTAATAGTAAGGGCCATTATTAGGGTATACCCGGACAGACGAATTCTTTACGCTTATTATTTATATATTTATTTTGTAGAAATAAAAACAAGCAGTTTATACAAACTTATACTATGCATCAGAATCCTAACTAATAAATACTAAATATTTCACTTTTTTGAATGTATGTCACATAGCGTTTTCTCGTGATACGTTCAAAGACAAAAAGACAAAAATTCAAAACTGGTATAAGCTATGGAGTCGACTTGTGTTTCGCTAAAAATATTTTTAACTATTATATATTTGTGAATATAAATTTATTTACATCGCGATAATCATTTTCCATAGTTTCTTTTTAACTTTCAACTTTGTATAAGTCGTCGTATAACAGTGTATTGATAATATCAACTTTCATAAATAACTGACAAATACATCGTTATCGTTTTATAAATGATAACTATTACACTCTATAAATGTAGTTCCACATAATCTCTAGAAACTACAGTAGCTTCACTATAATATATTCCCTTTGCTTGTCTGAAACGTACCTAATGCTGTTTTTACTTTGAGATTATACAATGAGACATAACCTTAAATTATGAATGCCCATGAGTATTATACGTCATGCCATGCTCTTTGTGAGGCTTGATAGTGTTTTGGACGAAGATACAAAGCCAAATCCGATCAAATATTTACCCAGCGAGATCAATCGACTGAAACTAAGCGAGGGAATTTAGTTTGACTGAACGGTGAAATTAGAGCAGCCAACTGGGTTTTCGTTAATTATAAAACTAGGTGATAAATTAATTATGTAAGTATACAATAATATTATTGTAAATATGTGGAGTTGGTTATCCTGTTTGATTGTTTGCTTGTTTATTTGTTTGTGTGTTTGAACGCGCTAATGTCTCTTTTTTTGCATTAGATAGTCCGTTTAATAAGAAAGGCTATATATCACGCTAGTATCAATAGAAGCGCAGCTATAATTATAAAGTCAAAGAAAAATATATTAAAGTCTAGTCTATACTAACAGTTATTATGCAACAGAATAATGAAACCAGTGACAAGGCCGAGCGAAGCAAGGGTGAGCCACTAGTTTATGTATCTAAAATTATTAATAAATTCGGCTTTTTTAACGACCCTTAACTGGACGGTCTCTCTTTCCAAAAAAGAGCTACTTAGCGATCCTTTACAAGTAATAGAATCTCTCTTAAATAAAAGTATACGCAGCTCGTAACGAGATACGATAAAAGCTCACGTTTTCTTAAATTACTTTCATTTCGTACGTAGTGATTTTAGTCACCTAATAGGCAGTGTTTTCGTATTCAGTTATTCCGGGTACTTCCAATATTGAAATTCATGAATTTTACCTCTTCTTTAATATATAAGTGCATTATTAGTAACAAAAGTAAAAAAATAATTAGTTTCAGTTAAGTATTTTTAAAAACTACAAAAATATGTCTATGAGGATGTTCCTGAATTAAAAAAAAGCTCTTGAAGGTTGCAATAAATATATTATTTTTTTTTTATGTACATACTTTATCTACAATTCTGCATATAAACTATATAATGAAAACGTTAAATAATAATGAAAAAGTCATAATCTCTATATGTTAGGCAAATATGAAACGTTTAAAAGAAAAGTTTAGTACTTTTTTCCTCTGCCTTGTTACGTTTTTTATTAAGAAGTTTGAGATTTATTAATGAAAACTAATCGAACTCTAAATGATCGGAAGAATTATTTTACATACATACTACAAATAAAAATACTAGTTAATATATTTTAGTATACTAAAGTAAAGCTTCAGATTAAGCCCACATAAACAGATCGAAATCCAGACAGAAATCCATGATGCGTTAATTTGGTATACCAAAACAAATTGGTCCCGACGCAAGGTTAATGACATAATGAGATTTATTACTCCTAATAGCTGTCAACCTAAATGAACTGAAACGTACTTAGGACAGTGTTTACGTGATCAGCCGTTAATTGTAATGCAATTCTATTTGATAAATAAACTTAGAGCTTTATCAAAAACTTATAAACTTTAGATTACTTTACAAAGCTTTTTATTGCCTAAGTTAAAATTACAAGTTTCAGCCTCCATTATTCCGTTATGGTTAAGGAAAGCCGAATTTTTTTTCCTAGAGTCATAGAAATAAAAGAAAAATTTAATTTTTAAGGATATCATCCTCCCTAGCCATGAGATGTAAGAGTCTTCTTTCTAACTAAATGTAAAACCGCAGTACAAAGGGGTGCAAGAGAAAGATAAACTTGAGCTACAAAGCTGCTATTAAAAGTTTAATTTTCCAAAAATTTGCTTTACGACGTATAAAATATACATAATTTTTTTTTTAATATTAAAAATGCAAAATTACATACAGAAATACTTTAAGGAAGCGATGGTATTTTACCCTTAGTATATAATAAAGGAAAAATAATAAGTTCTCGTCATACATTACCCAAATCATAACTCACTACTCTATTGTAAAAACCATAATATTATAATTTAAAAAAAAACATTTTAATTGCTTAACTTTGAGTCAGACGTTCTTGACAGTGAAAGCATAAGATAAAAGCGACGGCGTAAAATAAGACAGCGTTGGAAATGGAAATTCGTTAAAATAGTTTCTCCAGTAAAGCTAAGAATATCATCAGTGGAAATAAAAGACTATTTACAAATAGCAATTAGTGTCGAGTGTCCTTTGAGATGAACCCAGGACCTAAGCAAATGGCATTACGAATGCAGCTGACATCTGCAACACGATTAGGTTCACTTCATACTTGAAGTTAAAGTTTTAATTTAGTTTTTTTCTAAGAGAAAACTAAAACGAAAAAAAGTCATGGCAAATGTATGGAGGAAAAGAAAACAGCACCTAAATGTGTTACTACGAATATCTTCCTCTTAAACACATTCTATTTTTTAACTTATATAATGTCTACTCGATGGTTTGCAATATATATACGTACATAACTATGCACACTTATATTATAAAAAATAAAAAAATATATTCTATTCTTCAAATCAATTTTCTAAGTAAATGTATCATATTTAATATTCATTTACAATTTTATAATACTATTAAAATAATCTACTATCAAAATTAAAAAAGAAATATCTTTGGTATGCCTAATACTTTTTATATTGTGATGATTTAATGCATTTCATTTTTATAGATTCTTTTTGAGATTTCTAATGTGTTGGGACATAATATAAATATATTATGTTCATTAGGATAAAGCTTACAATTAGAAAAAAATCACTTAAATGTATCGTTTATTTATTACTTGAGCTTAGTTTGAAATTAACCTTAAATTACTTTGTAGATGCTATGAACTAAAGGATATAAATTCATTACTTTTTGAAACATGATATTTACTCTTTTAACAGAAAATCATGTAAATTCTTACATCTATTATTTATTTATATATTTCTGGGTGCTTACATGTATTATAACATTACGTTATAATATATAGAATAATATATGTCCGCTTCACTAATAACTAACTGACTTATAAAAAATTGGGTGTCACTTTTTTATAAGCATATAATTAAATTAAGCATATTATTCCGCCTTTTCCTAAATATGATTATATCTGTATCCTTACACTATCTCAATATCTGTATGATTACACTATCTAAGGCTGTACAGTGTATATATGTATAATGTATATATAGGTTCTTTATTGTACTTAATAACAAAAATACTCTGCTTGCTCTATTATTATAGTTAAACAGGTAATATACTATATATGAAACTCCCTCTTATAGGATTTTGTCGTGGATTTATTTTGATTTTTGGTTCCCGACGTTTCGAATGCTTTACAACAATCATTGTCATACACGCCAAGATTGTCAACACTCTCCAAAAATAAAAACAAATACGCGACAAAATCAGAAAATATAGTTTCATTTATAATGTCAAAATATTCGCGTAAACCTAAGAAAGTATTTAGATAATGTACTACTATTTATATACCGATATAATTAATAATTTACAACGAATTCCCTCAAATTCAATAATCTCACAAATAGTACACGAAAGATATTTAATAACAAATTGTTTAATCTTGTTTTACATTTCAGATACCTTCTCATAATTCACTTAAGTTTCAGTAGGAACGACTGCTTACTAAACATAGGGCTCAGTCTCCTTTCAATTTGTAAGGATTGCCTTTGATACGCTACACTCTATTGTAATTTGCAAATCAGTGCCACAGTCCTGGACGAGCGTTTCATTTTGAATAACACTTAACTCAGGCATAAGTATTATGCTAAGTGTTGCTATTTAAAGTCTTTGTTTCTTTAATAAATTGGTAATTTGTATTGTATTTTCTCTATACGTATAAATTTCTGAGTAAAATCTTAGGTACAGATTTATTAGTTTTTGGTAAAATCGTAAATAAAACTGTCTTTTCGGATTTATTTTGATTTTTGGTTCCCCGCGTATCAGACGTTCTATCCAAGAAAAGAAAGTTTTATTTAAAACTAGCATTTCCCGCGGCATCGCACGCGTTCGAAAGACCGGAACCAATCCCTTTTTGAGTCGCGCGGCATAATACCTCGCAGAACTAACGCCCGCCCTTCCCGTTTTTGCAACATTTTTCATTGATGATCCGCTTCTATTGGTCGTAGCGTAATGTAATATAGCCTATAGCCTTCCTCGATAAACTAACTATCCAATACAAAAAGAATTTTTCAAATCGGACCAGTAGTTCCTGAGATTAGCGCGCTTAACCAAACAAACAAACTCTTCTGCTTTATAATATTAGTATAGATGTCAAATATTCGGGCAAACGTAAGGAAATATTATAGTAAAATCTTATTGAAATCGTATCTATATTTTTTGGATTTTTTCTCTGTCTGTCTAGAAACACATCACAAGTAAACCGTTGGACAGATTTTTAAAGAATTTATTTTGATTATAGTTCGACAAACCCGAGCACAGTTTCGTGAGTCGCTAGTCGTAAATGAAAGAAGAATATTCGTTTTTAAGTTACGTAATAAACTGTCCGAATCATTTTGAATTCTTATAAAGTAAACAGTCTATTAAGTTTTAAGGTATTATTTATTCAACTTGTGTCATTAAAAAATAAAATCTAAGAAATAGAAGACTTAGATATTGCTTGATAATGCAACCAGTTGATAATTCTCTTATTTTTTGAGATAAAGTATTATATTTTTATCTTAAAAATAAGATGCCTTTAGGGGCGAAGCAGATATCTTTAATTTAACGCTAACAAAGTTCTGCGTTCTTTCTAGTTACAACTTCTAAATTATTTTCATAATTTACTACTTTAACAAATCTTAAAACTTTGAAGCGTTCTTGACTCGTCAATCTCTAAAATCCAGTCTACCGACAATGTTTCTTATTTAAAGAATTTCTATTGTAATACTAGAGCTCTTCAAATATTACAAACGATACTTAAAACTTGTTAAGGCAATCAGAGCAAATAGTCAAAGAAATCTCGCAATAAGGAAAAGAATAATGTTATTCATTCAATGGGAACTTAAGAAAATAATATTTTTGTCTTCTAGTCCATCTTATTCAAAATTGATCAGTTTTCGCCGTCCATATCATTTTTTAGTCATACAACATAAGAAATGAATTTATGACAAAATTATTATAAGTATAAAATACCAATATATTACTTTAAAGAGTCTTAAATATTTCAACCCCTTTACGAAAAGAAAACTGTATAAATATATTAAATAATAATAAATAAATAAAATATGTTGGGACATTATTACACACAGCGCCATCTAGTCCCGAAGTAAGCTACGAGTCTTGTGTTACAGATACCAAATAGCGGATACACTACACATATTATATAGCTTTAAATACATACATAATATTATCAATAAAAACACCTCTAACATTCGTGCATAACAAATGAATGCCCCAGCAGGACTCGAACCCACGACCACTGACACAGCAAGTAGGGTCACTACAAACTGACCAAACGTGTCGTTTTAGTCTACTTCAAAATAAAAGCTTAAGTAAATCTATAAACAAATTAAAGCTCACACAAATAAATACTCACTTGCTATGTAAGCTCATTACGTACTACCCCACAACAATTTACTACTAAACAAATCAGCAAACATTTATGAGGCCTAAACGAAGTAAAACAAATATCAATGGGTTACAAAAATATTGAAAAAAAAACATTTAAAAACCTCCCAATAAAGGAACGGGGTCACTTCACTCCATTAGCCAGACGATAAAATCAATATGTAGGCAGTAAGCAAGCGTGCCTTAATAGACTTAATACGGCATTACTGTTTAAAGTGATACTCGACGTTTAATTCTGCTGATGGTCAGTTACTTTGTTTTGCGTTTAAATTCAGCTTCACTAATAAGTTTTAATTTGATTTATTCTCGTATTTAAATGGGAAATTGGAAATATTATAATAATAATAACAACATAACAATTTTAGTATTGTTTACAACTAGCGACTCACCCTTGCTTCGTTTGGATTCGTCCCTAGGTTAAGCGTAAGCGAAGCCACGAATTCTGCTAGTTAAAATAAATAAAATTTCTACCTGATCCTTTTTTGAAGTAGGTTAAAAAATTGCCTAGGTTACGCCTTATAATATTAGCTATCTTCGATTGAAAGTCCCATCAAAATCGGTCTAGCCGTTTCAGAGAATAGCCGGAACAAACAGACAGACAGACAAAAAATTTAAAAATATTTTTTTTGTTGCTAGTACCGTATATACTTTCATATGCATTTAGTGAAAAGCTGTATATTTGAAATTCAAAACAGACTCTTCTTTTTTATGTATATGTATAGATGTATAAATATGGTTTATTGAATCATTGTTCAAATAACTGTATGGAATTCTCGGTTAGATTCCTGACTTTGTTAATACCTAAATCTAGTATGGATGAGGATGTTGAGAAATGAAATCTATGACAAGTTCGTAGCATATCCATAGTTCTTGGTAGAGCGTTTAACCTTTCTAAGCCAGATCTTATATAATTTGTCAAGATATGTCGTGCTTTTTCTATTGGGATAATCTCAATAAATTGATTATGATTGTTCGAAATTATTGAAAGTGTATTATTTACATAAAATATTGATGTTACTATAAAGATACTAATTCATTTCTTGTTATAATATGTTTTTTTTATATTGAAACCTTAAATACACTAAGTCTAAAAATAGCAGTTAAGATATTCCAGAAACTGGCTGCTAAATAGCTTGAAAGATCAAGCTGACCAGGACTTCGTAAAATATCGAAACTTCGCGTTCAATAATTAAAATAACTCCAGTGTAAAGAACTTTTATTTAATAAGCCCCAGCATCCAAGCTTAAACTTTGAACCCAGAAACTATCGTTTTTCTTATAAATTCTTAAAAGAAAGTAGAAACTAGACACTTAATTTTATATATTGTGAAAGCATATATAACACTATAAAATTTACACAGTAAGGTTTATCATAAAATGATATGTGTTAATCTAAATAATCTTTTTGACAGATATTTTTGTCATGAACTATCTATGTAGGTATAAGCAAGAATTAGTTAAAAACAAAAAATGCTATGCTGTGTTTTTCTACATAATATAATATCTTAAAGGACCCTTTAAAGGAACCCGAGCAAAGCAAGGGTGTGTTGCTAGTTGCTGTATGTATAATATATATTATTAGATATAAGTTATTAGATATTTATAATATAAAATTTGTTACTTTTCGTCACAGTGTCGGTATAAAGAAAACTGTTTTCACATGTTCATAGTTCGCGTGTTTCTCCGCGTTATCGGTGTTCTGACATGGTTCGCGATTGCATACGCCTTGCAACCGCTAATTTTGTAGATCTAAATGATTGTAGGTAATTCTTGATTATTCCAGTAGATTCAGTAGAAATATATTGAGTGATATTTAAATTACAGATCCCTTATTTCTTAATGGTCTTAGTTTTTTTGCGAATGTCACCTTTATGTCATCGAATCAGTACATTTCATATTATTGGGAAAAACTTACAGAAGTTAGTTAGTAGTTAGTATCGGTATCGATACAGTTGTGAAATATTTTCTAAAAATATATTAATAAGTATCTCAGTAAATTTCTCCTTTCTCTTTTTTTTCATACATAAAAAAGCACCTGAAATGGCTCTACCTAGTAATTTTTAGAAATTAGTATGGCTCACGATGCCTGAACCTTAAGAGATACATCAAAACATGGTAGAAAATTTTAGGTCTTTAAAATGCGTATATAAATTTCAGTAGCATATTTGTATTTCAAAGCCGCGTAGTAACTATTTTGTATATTACTAGCTGTACCCGCGGCTTCGCCCGCGTTCATTTTTTTAATTGCTAATCAACCTCATTGGGTTGATCTGTAGGAAAAAAATTGTCTAAAAAATAAAAATAAAATTTAGGGGTGGTCTACCCTTAACATTTAGGGGGATGAAAAATAGATGTTGGCCGATTCTCAGACCTACTCAATATGCTCACAAAATTTCATGAGAATCGGTCTAGCCGTTTCGGAGGAATATGGGAACGAAAATTGTGACACGAGAATTTTATATATAAGATTATTTAAACCTTTAATAAAACTGTACTATCGCTTACGAATATAACCGTATTTTGTCTTTTCTCCTTTTTAAATTCGCAACACTGTGAAACTCAAAGCCGACGTACAGTAATTAGGTCTCCTAATTAGTAATCAAACACTAGTTAAAGTGACATCAGAGCTTTGCTTCGTTGATGAATTTTTGATTACAAAAAGATAAATCATTATTACGTATCTTTTGAAATCCTTTACCTATTTAAAATGAAGCTCGCTGGAAAAATAATGACGTGTTCTTGTATAGATTGTTTCTGCTACCGGCGAATTTCATTGAAAGCTGTAATAGAAGGTAAAGTTCCAATGGAAGCTTTGAAAAAGCTTAAACATTGTACGTATGAATGGCAAAAATGGAGCTTTTGCAGCGTATATGTTAGTATTTTTATTGCAATATAAAGTAAGTAGTGCAGATATCGAAAGTAGTTATAACATATATTTTAATATCTTTAAAGACTATCTTATTCTTATTCAAAAGATACTAAATGACAAAACTTAAATATGTTGTGCATATATTTTAGTTTTTTAATCAAATATATACAGTTTATCAAAAATATTTTGTAATCCTTCTATATTCTTGTAGCATTCAAAGAACGATCTCACAAATACCAATAAAAGTTTAACATATCTCATACAAGTGCTATAAAATGTTAAATATACCTTACAATTTAAAATTAATAGTAACTTTAAATAGTACACTGTCGTTATCAGTCCCTTTTCCTTTTTCCTTTGGAAAAATTCTGTACCGGTGTCATTGTTTGCGAGTGCGATACGGGCCTTATCGAAATTGAATTCCGTTCGTTAAAAATGTATGCCGCGTCCCAATTTCTTTTCAATACGCTTCCAGTAAATAACAGTCTTGAAAAGGCATGCGTAATCATAAAACGCATACAATAATAAAGCTAGCTTAAAAACAAAACAGCAGCTTGATTTCACAAATTATTTCTTCTGTATAAGCTTTCAGCCTACTGTAATAAAATTAATTTGTAAGTGAAAATGGCTACACGTATTTTGATGAATTTTAACGTTTTGATAGACAAGATAAGTCATAGTATAGTAACATATTACTTAAAAACGCATCCAACCAAAGCGAGTGGGTAAGTTGTTGGTACCCTTCCTATTATATCTATATTTTGTCTTTTCTTTTATTAATAACTAGCCTTTCCCGCAGCTTCGCGCGCGCTAAAGGCTGGAAACCAAATACCCCTCGTTTTTGCAACATTATTCATTGATACTCCTTTTCTATTGGTCGTAGCGTGATAAAATATAGCCTATAGCCTTCCTCAATAAACGGACTATCCAACACAAAAATGTTATTGTCCAAAAACATTTTTTTGGACAATAACACAGAGCTTATCTAATTCCATGGCTTCGAGGTTTACGTTATGGATAACATGTAGTTGATATACACACATATATTATAACTTTAAGTATTCAGTTGACATCACCCCTGCTTTCTTGCCAGCGGTCGCGGGTTCGAGTCCCGCTGGGGGCATTCATTTGTTGAGCACTAATGTTTGTTCTCCAGTCATGGATGTTAATATTTATATTATGTATGAATTTAAAATTAATATGTGTAGTATATCAACTATCTGGTATCCGTAACACAAGCCTCTTACCACGGAACTAGATGGCACTGTTGTAAAAATGTCCCAACATATTTATTTATTTATTAATAACAAACATTTAAAATTTAAAAGTAGTTACTAGTAATCGTTGTATTCAGCCCTTTTCATAATCCTTACTGTTAGACATGTACTTTCGTTAATATAAGGATCAAGCTATATTCCACTACACTGGCAAAATGCAGGTTGACAGAATTTACAAAGCTTGTGAAAACATACTGGAATAAGATAAATAAAAATCGTAATATCACATTTATAGAAGGTAATGTTTACCAAAACAATCGCGAGTAGAGTTAAAACAGTATAAAGAATAGCCGCAATGGCGTCGCACTACAAAAAATCTGAATCAGGGCATAAAACTTAGTCACGGTGTCTAGCATAAGCCTTGTGTACAGCGATAGGCATTACACTTACGGCCATATTAAATAATAAGTTTCAAATAATTTTTTTATTCAATTTATTTGTTTTCTGTAGTCATTTAAAGTCAAAATAAAAAAAATGTATGAAAATGAATATACTTTCACTTGACTATGCTTTCTTCGCTATTACACTGATATTTTCTTTAACTTTCTTTAAAAAAATATGCCCAAATAATTTTTTAATTCTGAAATAGAAGAAGCCTAAGATACTTTTTATAGCATCGGCTGTCTTTTTAAAATCTGTCTGTTTCGGAGATTAACCAGAAAAAACAGTTATTTTGAAATTAAAGACACTTCAATTTTATTTATTTGTATAGATTTCCATGTGTTGTGTATGTACAGTAAATTGTGTTGTATATGATGTTTAATGTTTATCACCATACCAAATTTTATCAAAATCTGTTTTCTAAAAATATAGATTTGGCTACTGTATCGGTAATAATGACTATTCGATAAGATTATCTAAAAAATTATTTAATGAACAGATTTAATTTAGAATTTTATTATATGTACACTTTGTATTGATAGTCGAAAATAGAATAAAAAGAGTAAGAAGACATTGCTACATATTTAAACTTGGCCAACATTGTATTTGTGAATATATGACTAGTACCATGCCATGTATGGCAAGAAAGCGTAACAGAGCGGGTTTATGGAACTAAACAATCAAGTTTTATGTCGTATACTTGTTTTACACATTAGATTCTTCAAATCGAATGCCCTTTTCAATGAAACCAGTTAACTTACAACTATAATTATACTTTGTGCAATTATACTTCAATATATATAAAGAATAAATTGCCGTTCGTTTGTTAGTATTTTTTTATGGTAAAAAGGGGGCAAACGGGCAGGAGGCTTACCTGATGGGAAGTGATCACCTCCGTCCATGGACATCAGCAAGCCAGGCTTGCAGATGCGTTGCCGGCCTTTCAGGATAGGGAGGGAGGGCGGAGGGAGGGAAGGGGGAGGTAAGAGGGAGGGGGAACGAAGACGGAGGATGAAGTGAAGAGGGAGGAAGGGAGAGGGAGGAGGGAAGGAGAGTGGGCCTCCCGGACTCTCACTCACGGGACGAAACGCGACAGCATAGCTGCCACTTCACGCCGGTCTTCTGTGAGAGAGTGGTACTATACGGGGCGTGCCGGCCCATTCGGTTGCTACCCGAAGGTAACAAGCATGGCACTTCCACTTCATTTTAGTATTTTTTTATTTTGTTGGGGGATATGTTAGGGTGGTTTTAATATAAAAATATCTTTATTTTTTTCTCTATTCTATACTAACCGTTTAAGTATAAATAGATATAAACTTGAGTAAAGCGAAGGTGAGTCGCTAGTATTTTACAGTATCTCATTCAGTATATTATTCATACATGAATTCATTTTTATACAAATACATAATATATATTTATATGTTTCCGAATGACTTTAATTTATATCTAAGATAAAAAATTTGGATCGATTTAGATACAATTTATTACACGAATTGTCTATAAACTGGACAAAATAGGTAATTCGCTAGTGGTATACACAATTTATCGTATTTTCCATACAAAGTCTCGAAATAAAGTCCTTTGTTATTTAATCGATGTCAAAGCGTAAATGGAAAAAAAGTTGTGTCTGTGGTTACCGGCTTACCACAGAATGACGGAACATTTCGTAGTAGATTTTAGGACTTTTTATCAAAGTAGTATGTTAACGTTTCGGCAAAAAGCAGAAAGCTTTAAAGTGGAACTCTTTTTCAAAATCAACACTATATACCTATTTATATTTAAAAAAAACTATTTTCTTTTCATTTTTTAGAACCAATAAGAGATTTATTATACGAATAAGTTACACTTTTGCTAGTTGAATCGAATCGAATTAGTTATATTTTTGTTGATTCAAGCTGGTCCAGTTTTTGTCTGGAAAAGACAGAGATTTTTAACATAAACAAGTTTGATTAAAAATGGTAGCTACTCAATTAATGCTATTTAGTATATTTATTACTTACTCTGCTTTAGCAGCGTACACTAGCGTACCTAAAAACAATCTAATAGCTTTCAAATGGTTAAATGTTTTTAAATTGCATATAATAGATACAAAAAATAGTAGAAATAAATACATATTTTATCTAAGAACATTATCGCCACATAAAAATAATTAAAACAATTAATTAACGAAAAGAATTTTCAATATTTAATTAAATTTAATATTTCCTTCAGATAGAACAAATAAAGTTTCCTTCAACCGTAACCAAAGTTTAGGAATGCTTGGCATACGGAAGTGACGGACGTCCGGTGACGTATCGCTTTCGTTACGGCTCAGTGATGCCCCTAGCGCAGGCGACCTTTGGAGGGTTGAGCTTTTAAAGCTCAACCAACTAGTAGTATCTAAAGTAAGTTTTTTTCAGATTTCTAAGTAATTGCTTTTAAATTTAATTTTGGTACATGATTAATTAAATTTAAATATATTAAAAGTTATTATAATACATATTATATCACAATATATTAATTTTACCTATGGTAATACTATTGAAATTTAAATAATAGTAGTTAGCCTCCCAGTAGAGTAATAAAGCATCTTTTTAAATTAGATATTATCTCCATTTTAGATGACACGTTTGAACGTAGTGACCATACTTGTAGTGCAAGCAGTCGCGAGTTTGATTCTCGCTGGGGTCATTCAATAGTGAAGGGCGTGAATTTTTGTACTCCAGTTACGTTTATATGTATGCATTGCGGCGCTACTATTACATTTTTTTTATTTAAGCTAACAAGATATCTTATCAAACACATCGACGTTCATATGTGTTGAAAATCTATACATAATTAGTTTAAAACAATCAGTACTTATTTCCTTTTGACACCTGATTTTTTCGAAAAATTTGCTGGGTTTTTCTAAGAACGCAGGTTTCCTCACGATGTTTTCCTTCACTGTAAGACAAGTGGTAATCACTCATCAATAGAAAATGATTCGCACATGGCAATCAAATAGAAACAGATATTTTTTATTTTGGTTGATATGATTGGTGGAAAATAAGTTATATTGCGTTAACTAAATTCAATGACAGTGTTAAAGGAATGTTTTGCATACGGAACTGGCGGATTTCCGGCGACGTATCGCTCTCGTCACGCCTCACTGATGTCCCTTAATCAGTTAGCAGCTTACTAGGGACTTTTTGAATAATAAATCTATTTTGTACTACTGATTAGTTCCGTGTATATTATATATTATATTTAGGGTTCCTTATTCTTAGTGTAAAAAGGGAATGGTGGATGGCCAATTGTCAATTTTTAGAAAATAACAGAAGTACTTGTACGAATGATGATTATAATTAAGTCGTTTGTTTTATTGGCTGCTTTATAAAAACAGCCTTTTATTTCAATTAAATCATTTACAGGTATGAATTTAGTTGATATTAATAAATTAATGAAGTAATCTTATATATAAAAGTAATATAAGGATAATTAATGATTGATTTATGTGAACAAGTGATTAATTTATTTAATTATTTACTAGTCATTTTTAATTATAAGTTAAAATTAATTGGTTTTCGAGAGAGCTAATGTGGGGATTCAGTAAGAAAACCTATGTTTTGGGATTGAGTATCTTTTTATTTATTCATATTTCATTGCATTAAACATTAATGCAATGAAATATGAATGAATAAAATGTTTAAAACCCCATGAGCAGTTACAGCTTAAACAGTAAAGCGGGGTTCCACGAACATTTTTTTACGATTTTGCATATATTTTATAATATGGGTTATTACGTAAAAACAAAACGCGTACCATCTAAAATGGGTGACCGTAATTTAACTAGGTCTCGCAAAAACCTTTACCAGCTATGTCACAACTGTCTAATTTATTATCTAAACTCTGTTTTGCTTAATTTCCTGCTTTATTCAATTACAAAAAATGTAAACCAAAAACACGTATGTAATATATTTCAATATTATGTTATTAGGCCACATAGTTCGTGAGTCACGCGAAAGAGTTTTCCAATTATTCAAATATTAGGACAACATTAATACGAATAATAACATTAATAAGTCATACAAAACACTTCTATTTACCAAACAGCAAATAAACTATTTTGTATGTCGAATTAAAAAACTATGAAACAACTACTTTACGGTAAGAGTTAGAATCCAATGCAGACGCGACACTGGCTCTAAGAAGCATGGGGCTTAAATACCGCAAACTTACTGACTACGGGATGTTGCTAAGATTTTTGACAGAAATACTTACTAATTGAATGATTCGGGATTCGAACCCACCACCTGCGGATCTCCGGCCGTATTTACTAGACCATCGAGATTCATTAGAACTCGTAAATCTAATGTGTCTCCAATAATTCTTCATACTATAGCTAATAACCCCTAGTAGGTTAATCCAAGTCATGACAAATACTTATATTTGCCTTGACACAGAATCGAACCAGTGATTACATACACATTTATCAACCACTACGTAATTGTCTTCATCATATACAATAAATTAGATTTTAGTTTATCTCTAAACCCATTATATCATAAATCAATGACTTTATCACAAATATTGTCATAGAAATTTAATTACAGTCGAAGCTTTTCGAGTGGCGCTACAAATTGACTAAACAGGGTTTGGCTATTAAGTTTTAGCTTTCGATTAATTCGAATATTGTTGTATCCCAATTTTGGCAATTCGTGTAACGTATTTTAAGAGACAAAATATTTCCTTTGTCCCTAAAAGCTAAGAGTCTATTGCCTAGGCGTGATAAGTTCATTTTTTACTAAATGAGTAGTAATACTGATTATTGACTGATTATTGACTGATTATAAGCTTATTATTATTTAGCGAACCCTCGCTGTAACACAAAAATCGGTCCTGTAATTAAATTAAATAAAACTTCTTAAACAGAAGTAGCCAAAGTTACTCCTGGCTATCTGGGAGTGAAAATACCGTCAAAATCGGTCTAGCCGTTTCAGCTGAAATAAACAGACATAAAAATTTGTTAAAATTGATTTTTTTATGTAAACACCGTATTATGCATGTAGTGAAAAATTGTTAACTTAAAATTCCAAACAGACACTTTAATTTTTTTCAATTTAAATTTAAATTGCTTAACAGATTTCGATAAAACTTAGAAAGGGCATAGATTGTATTCTGGAGATCGACTATAAGCTTCTTGATCACCGCGTCGCTTATCACCACGTCATCGAGCACGTGGCCAAAACCTATTTTCTTTATGAACATAACTTACACACCCTTATTTAAGACACATACACACACACACACAATTTTTGAATTAATAATAATTTAAATCTATATATTCTTAACTACTTAATGATTCTCTCAATTGTCGCTTAGGCCGTTATTGCATTCGGACTTTAAGAATATAGCTCTATTAGACAGGGCATCGCGCCGGACGCTCTTCCAATAAATATTAATTAAATGACAGATTCTTAGTGACATTGACTGACATCCGCTGTTTTGTTTTGTTTATAATAGGTTACTGAGTACGGTAAAGACTAGTTGCGAAAAAGTATTAAAATATATATGGAGTTAGGTCCAACTAGTTTTTATGAATTAAATTCCTCGCAAGTTTATTAACTTCACTTTTAATTTGTAATGCGAATTGTAAATAATTACAATAGTACATATAAATGCTTGTATAATGTATATATTATATACATTTGACGACACGTTTGGCTCAAGTTGTAGTGTACTTGCTGTGCCAGCGGTCACGGGTTCGAGTTCCGATGGCATTCATTTGTAGAATAAATTATTTTGGCAACTATAATGGATAATTTGACTATCTTTTATATAGTAAAACCAAAAAAATGGCCGTATTTTGTTATTTAGTTTCCAAAAATTGTCCCTCCCGTGATTTAAATGTCAAATATTCGCCAAAATCTAAAAAATTACTAAAACGTTGCATAAAAAAGTGTGTTTACAAATTTTTATTAAATAATGCACATTTGCATCGAAATACATCCCCCTATTCTGACCATATTAAAAAACAACTTCCGCTACGCATCGCCGCCACCGGACGAGCGCCGGTTAGTTACTCGCACGGGTTCGAACCCCACACACGTTTCTTTGTTTAGTTTTTATAGTTATTTGTGTAATGTGGTGGATAGTGAAGTTTACGATACTTTTGCACTGTAAGTAATAAAATATTTTGTTTTTTTTAACTTAATATTTAATTATCATACAATATTTATATTAATTATTATATGATATTATACTGGTTTATTATAAATAATACAGCATTTTACTTGCTTTAGTTTTTTAAAAAAAAAAGAGATTATTTTCCACTCCTGCGCAATATAAAATTGGTTAGTTAGTCAAAATCTTTAAAAATAATCTTGTTGTAACTATGTTCCTATATAATTTCTAGGTGTTTACAGTGCGAATTTACCCTTATAGTTTTATTACCAATTTTCAGGGATATGATGACTAGTTTACAGTTATTTTGAAATTTATAAATATTTTTAAGTAAAAAATTTTAGTAAGAAATAGCGTGTTGTCAGTATGTCATATTATGTAAATTTAAATGGCGCCTTTGGTTATAATATCATTTTGTGTAATTGTAAAATTTTATACTGCTAACTATAATCATTGATTATTATAATTTTAAATTTCTAAGGAATTTTAAGAATTAAAATTTTAAATGAAATATTTACGCAATTATGATATGCATATTATGTAATAATTATATATGCGTATCATAATTGCGTAATTATACTATTCAACTAAAAACAACTATTCTCGAAATTTAAATTACTAGACATTTATGCTACAGCTACTAAACATAACTCTCATTTTATATAAAAATTCGCAGAAATAAGAGCTCAGCTTGATTTAGATATATACATAGCAATAGAATTAACTTACCAAGGTAACTCTGGAAAAAAAAGTACATTGAAACCCATCTAACCATACAATTCATAAAGTAAATCGCGACTTAATTCACAGAGACAAAAACTAATTTTTAATTACCAAAAAGGTGACTGAGGCTGATTCCAAACATCCTTAAAACACTATTTTTCAAAAATATTTTTAATAATTTCTATCTTTTATTCTATACATGAAACTATACTTTTCGCATTTTCAATATAAAAATTATTCGTATCGTTTAGTTTAACCACTTAAGTAGTGGCGTTGACATTATAATGTGCTTCTGTCAAAATGACTTGACAGTTAAATGATGGCTAGACCTTATATCACTGTGTTCATTCGATTTTGTAATAAAAGGACCAACGACCGATAATAGATCGATTGACGTTACAATTAGATTTAGCTTATATTTAGCTTTAGCTTATAATTAGATTTAGAAGCTATCACTTATTACATTTTTGCACTATAATCAAAATTTAACTTTAGAAATATTCGCGTAAACCTAAAAAAATATTATGAGAATTTATTGAATTAATGTGATACTTAAATATATCCCTAATTTATTAGTTTAATATGATGAATATTAAGTACTAACGACTCAACCTGGCGCCGCTCGTGCCTAGATTCATTAGTATTATTTTCTCAGTGTTAAGATGTTTTCCTGTAATAAAATTCTAGAAATATAGGAAATTTTAAATATTTAATGTAAATAATTATTTGTTTAATTTATTAATTATACATTTCAAGACATATTACCGTCTCTCGCAAGTAGAGACAAGTTAAAGCTATTAAGCTACTTTATCGCACTTATAATTAAAAAAACTGTAAAATTCATCCATCAAAAATAAATCAATTTTAATTATGTATTAATCAACTAATCTAGATCGTTGATCACTGCGTCTGTGAGTATGATTACAAAATTCATTCTGCTATTGGGTTATAACCCATATAATATCACCCATTCCTTATACGATCTACTGCACGGGCGAAGTCACGGAAAATTACTAGTTTTATAATAGTTTATCGATTGAAATAAAGTACAAACCAGTAAAACTTTTAATCAATTCATTCTACGGGCCTTAAATATTGTACAGCCATACGTAGTCTATGATTGTTACTATGGAATTGATAACAATTTTAGTACAAACATTCAAACATTAACATCTATTTTGCAATTACTTACTGAAAATTAACCTTCAACTAAATTACAATTTGTCTAAATATGTATTATAAATAGTTTTACATTACTTGTAAAATTATACTTTTGATATTCTAAGAATAATCATCGAGTTCTTTTATATTATACAGTATTTCTTCCCCAATAAAATGGACCTTAATTATTTAATCACTAACTTCAAATAATTCATAACTCTCTCTTAGGTGTATATTATTATATTTATCTATATAATATATAATCTTTTTTAAATATTGTTTATAGATAATCTTATGCAAATAGGTATTATGAATACAGCGACCGAATCTACATTTTTTAGAATTTTTGTCTGTCTATCTAGGAACGTATCACAATAAACCAATAGGAAAGACATTGACAAAATAGATAAGTATGATTGTACAACTCAACATAAGAATTCATCTTATCTCTGAACATACTAATAGAGTTTTACTTGCAAATTTAAAGGGACTAATGTGGAAGTATCTAAACACGTATAACATTCAACGAAAAAAATAGAATTGTGAACCTCCTTTATAAAGTCTGTTGATAAAATCGAAATTTTTTAATGTTCAATTCAATTCAATTCTCTTGTTAATGGCTTCAAAGCGTGCCAGTTGAGCACAAATTATTTCGCCAGTATCACGTAGAATGGAGAAGACACAAAGGAGATTGGTCGGTAACATAGAGTCAATAAGTTTATTTAAATGATGATAGTATAAGGGAAGTAAATCCTTATTAAACCTACAACAAAAGAATTATTTAATGTTACAAATAAGCAAAAACATTTATAGATCTGTGCGACTGATCAAAATTCATCCACTATAGCTAATTTATATGCACAATACGAGATTCCCGGCTAACGGTTAAGATTATTCCCGATAGACAGACGGAAGGAATGAATACATAAATACATTTATTTATTATGTAATCGATCGCTATTTGTCAGAAACTACCGTCGATTAATTATATTATTATAGACGATATTATTTGATAGATTGATTGTTATTGTACTATTACTTTGACTGACTTCGAAAAGGCGAGTACCAAGTCAGTTTTTTTTGTATTACTGTGCAATATTTTAATGGTTATTATTAATATCTTATACCAGAAAGTGTTTTTAAGAAAATTTTCACCCATTAAAAATTTTAAAATACCTTTAATTTCATTTGTGAATCATTTTTAACATAATGACAACTTTTCTTACGGTGAACGTAAATATCGTGAGGAAAGCTGTATGTCTGAGAGAACGTTACATATTTTCGAATGACCTGAAGTTTACCAAACCGCGCTAGGCCAGCGTGATGGAGTATAGCCTGATCACCATGAAATCAAATGTTAAAAGATATTTCTAAGGATATTTTTTATTCAATCTATATTTATATCTCGTCACTTAAGCCTTAACTATTTTTTTTTTGTAAATAATATGATGTACAGAATCACTCCCTATGGAGAGCTATCGGAAAATGGAATTTATAAAATGGCGAAATATAACGCTGTTAAAAATGATAAGTATAACCTCTGACTGAAGAATAAAATAGAGTATCATAGAAGTATAGAAGTCAAGCAATTTTTTATATAGTACTTGTAAGGAAAGAAAATTTATTTTAATTTTTTTAAGTATTATGCATATATTCAACTATTACAAGTACCTATAAATATTTATTTATTTAATATATTATGCTAAAAAATATAAAAACACATCAAAGCTTCATTATTACTGAGTAACGAGTCTTATCGATAGAACAAGCGATGCTGTAGTTAATGCCTCTTAAGTAAAAGACTTAAGTATCTTGCTTTTATATTTTAATAAGAAGAATACGGATTTTGCTACAAAGCATATTCTGAATATGAAAACAAGTAAATAAAAATATATTAATTTAGTATACATATAGCTTAAAATATTATAAAGTCTAACGGTAAAGGAACTTCTTCAACCTAATAACTTTTTGAGAGGTAGAGGTGAAATTTGGTAACCTTTGGTTTTGTGAATATTTGAAAACAATGTTAAATTGAAATTTAAACGGAATTTTAATACATCGCCATATATTTTAGATATTATATATAGAACCATATTCTAAGATATTCTTTGAAGGCGATTGTATATTACAATAGTAATAAAAACGTTTTCAAATTCAAAAACTTATATTTTATCTTAAATCTTTATCTAAAAGAAATTAGCAGTAACATTTATAATGAATAAAAGCGGATATCAGTCGGGATATTGGGAAGCCATACAAGATGAGTTGAATGCAACAACCTGTATCGCTTACTCGAATCGTTCCCTTAGAATTACTATTATAAATACGAAAATATATTATGTTTACTATTGAATCTTATCGTATTTTAGGTTATGTATTAGTGTGGAAGCGGTTGGACAGATTTGGATATTTAGCTTTCACAAATTTCTGATAGGCTTCATTGTTGGTGCCCGAGGGAAGCTTCTAAGTTGCTTGAACTTAAAAAATATATTCAATTAACAAGCAATAACAATAAAGCAATAGCAATGGCCTATGAAACTGCTACCTTTATATTTACACAGTTGCCTAAACTCGAACAGTCTCTGTGTATGTTACAGCTAATTTTCAGGTAGATAGCTGATAAAGAGTGACTTAGAATACCAAAACCTTAAAGAAATTAGCTGTGTTCAATGAAAATAAAACTTACCTTTATATATTCCCTTCGTTAGAGTACCCTTTTGTAATTGAATAATATGTAACACATACATCATATCTTCTATATATATATAATGAAAATGGTCTTCGTTTGAGGCTCAATCACGCCTAAACCACTGATCGTATCGACATGAAACTACCACCATTCGATGCGAAATTTTTCCTAGATGGTTTATGGCTATCTATTTTTTGAATTCCAACATTCCTTCATTTTTTTATTGCTGTTTTACTTTTATGAACATTTATTCCGCTAATAAAAACAAAAGATAAGCATTTTCTCTTGATTCTTTTGTTTTCATGGATTTCAGAGTACCTATATTAAACGGATTATGGTTTTTTACATTCAGCTAAGAATCTACTCACGGTAGTGGAGAACGGCTGGACCAATTGGGCTTTTTTTCTTTATCTTCAGAATTGCCAGGAAAAAGTTTTGTATGTAAAAAAATTTTAAAAAATTCCGATAAAAAGTTAAAAATTTCGATGATAATCGAAGAATTCCCATCTATATAGTCACTCACCACGAAATATCGGGAACCATAAGACTTAGAAACGTGAAACTTGGTAGGAATATTACTTTTGCTATGTAGAGGTCAGCTATGAATAGATTTTAAGAAATTCATCCCCCAAAGGGGGTTGCGGGGGCGTTAACAATGAACGATTCCCGTTTTTAAACTATAGCTCCTATAGACTTCAAATTTGGTAGGAATCTTCTGTAAGAGGTGTAGAAAGAGGCTATGAACGAATTTTACGATAGCTCACCCCGCAGGGGGTTGCGGGGGTGGGTATTAACAATTAATATTTTTAATTTTCCAGCTAAAGCTCCAAATTTTGTAGGAATTTTCTATAAGTGATGTAAAAATGATTTATGAACAAATTTTACGATATCCCACCCCAAAGAACTTTACATGTAGCTATCCAATCAACGGACTAAGAATTTTACATTCATTTTACTTTTGCAGACTACATATCCGACGAATTCTTTTATTGCGGGATCGCGGAAATGTAACAGATTAAAATGAATGCATTTTCCAAGCACTTGAGATGTGGAAAAGAAATTTAGTTACTTATTCCAATAGAATTCATAAAAAACATGAACAATTAATTTTCTATAAAAAATTGATGTCACGGAGATAATTTTAGTTAACAGAAAATTCGTCGCATTGAACCTAGACAGATTTCAACTTCACATATGAGACTTGCAATGACTTAAACTTAAACTTTCAATGCTCATTTCAAATTTTTTTCTTCATGTCAATTATTAATAATTTTTGGAAGAAAGGCACGGAAATGTTATAATGATTGCACATTGAAAGTTACAATGAATATTAGTGAGAAAAATCACCTGGATGAAAGATACAGGCTAAATCGATGGAATTCGGAATTTGTGTAAGTCTAAACAATATCAATGCTTACAGTTCTATCCGCGGGGCCTATTTATGTTCATACGAAAATAAAAAAAAAAGAGAATAATAGAAATATTAAAAAAACAATAAAAATGAAACATAAAATGTAATTTATTTCCATTGTCAATTCGCCCAGCGAAGCGGGCGGGAAACGGCTAGTTTATATATATATAAATAATATAAAATGTAGTTTTTATGTACAATTTGTAAGCACTTTTATTGTCAACTTTAACACTCTCTTACATTTGAATTTAGTCCGCGAGGAAGTTAGCAACTGCACAGGAGACAGTTCTATTAAGAAGAGCAATGCAAGAAGCAGTCGGAAATTTTAATGATTTCCCTCTTAAAAGTATTTATCAACAATTTTGTATCAAAAAATACGATATGATACGATCAATACGAATGATTACGTTATACGAGTATGTGCAAATAATTAGTTATCTATCTATATAATCGTATCTATATATCGTAGGATAAATAGATAAATTGTAATACAATATTGTTACCAAATATTTTTTTGATAAGAGCAACTGTTGAGTTTCTCGCCGGTTCTTCTCAGCAGAACAGCTTTCCGAGCCGGTGGTAGTTTACTCACAGACTTACAGACTGACTTTTAATTTTGAGAATGTAAAAATGACGATTCAAAAGAGCTTGTAAAAGTCTATTTGAATAAAGAATATTTTGATTTGATTTGATTTGATATGCTAATATTATAAAGCTGTACAGTTTGTATGTTTGTTTGTTTGGTTGAACACGCTAATCTCAGGAACTACTGGTCCTAATTGAAAAAACCTTTTTGTGTTGGATAGTCCGCTTATCGAGGATTGCTATAGACTTTACATCACTCTACGGCCAATTGGAGCGGAGCATCGATGGAAAATGTTGCAAAAACGGGAGAAAAATATTTCTTTTGATTTTCAGCCTTTAGAACGCGAGCGGAGCCGCGGAAAAGGCTAGTATAGTATATTCTTGATAAAATTTAATGCTTTATAAGAAGTTTATAAAATCTGACCCCGATATTGTGATTATTAACGAGTTTTTATTTCACTGAAAAAAAAACAAAACGACAAAAAACGACCAAAATATCTAACAATACTTTCGGCAATGGTAACAATGCCAAAAGTCCTAGATTGAATTGCCAAGAATTAAGTAACATTTTATTTATTGTTTTTCTAGTGCCTATGGCGCACAAGCTTAATTAATTCTTTAACTGAAAAGTTAAAACAATTACTGAATTACCCTTAAAATATAAATAAAAATATAATTCTACGTTTCAATTTTTTCTAGAATTCGTTTATAATTCATCATTCATAACCGTATTGAATACCGACTCCTTTTTCGTTAGTCTATTATTATTTATATTTTGGGATTGGTGCCGGCGCGGCCCTTGCTACGTCGACCAGTGTTGGTCCATTGTAGCTCCCTTAAAATGAGTTTAGAGTTCTCCGCTTAGTCCAGTTGCTTCCAGGAACTTCCAGATTTTCTGAGCGGAGAGCTTCTGTATCTCTTCCGGTTGCATGATATGCTGCCCTAGAAAGATACTTCTGCGGTGCATGAGTGGTCCGCACGAGCAGAGGATGTGCATAGCAGTTTCCTCTGACTCATGGCATAGTCTGCACATTGCGGACTGACTGAGGCCGAGGGTAAACATATGTTTATTGAGTTTGCAGTGGCGAGTAAGTATTCTGCTTACCGCACTAGTTTTATACTTGTTGAGTTGGAGCAACTCTTTTGTAAAGGTTTTGCGATATCCCTTAATTAGCGCTTTGGAGTGAGTTTGTCCAGAGGCGGATTGCCACTCTTTAAGTGCTTTGAGATTGCAGTCATGTTTAAGAATTGAATGGGCATGTTGTTTGGCAATGCCACAAAATGGCTCGGGGCCATATTGTGGGGTTTCAGCGCCCATTTTTGCCAATACGTCTGCCTTTTCATTCCCATCTATACCTGAGTGACCCTGTTGGATGTACCCAGGACGTTCAGGTTGTCTATACAGCTCTTAACCAACTTGGAGTTGGTCTCAAGAGAATTTATAGCCAATAGTGCTGCTTGGCTATCTGAGTTGATATAGATGTTTTGGTTTCTAAGCTTTCTCTCCAGAATGACTTCAGCACATTTATTGATGGCGAAGACACTCATGTTAAATCTAGGCTTAAGGCCATAGATTGCACCCTACATCAGATCCTTTCTTGGATCCGTCCGTAAACCATACATGACTTCCCTTTTTGTGAGATTCCTGACCGTTCAGCCACATGTCCCGGTTGGGAAGATCTATTATGTATTGTTTTGTAAAGTTAAACTCTGTGTTCATGCCATCTGCTGGCATTTTTAGAGTATTGTGTTCGAATGTCGACTCTATGAGTTTGTTCATATATTGCGATTGCAACTTTACATTCGATTGTGTACAGAGCCTGTAGAGGCAAGATTTTGCTTCTTTTTGCACGTGCAGGTATAGCGGAGCTATGTTCAACAATGCATTTAGAGCGTCTCCTGGTGCCGAATGGAAGGCTCCTGTAATGATTAGACATGCCATCCGTTGTACACTGTCTAGTTTACTCATTGTTGTCTTTTGTTTGGTTTTGTAACACCATACTACTGAGGCGTATGTTATTATCGGCCTTACCACAGCGGTGTACATCCAGAGAGTTCGTTAGTCTAAATCTTCAAACCTATTAGCTCTGCTAGTGTTTCAAAAAATGTAGTAAAATGTTAAATATGACCAGAAAGTCTTAAGAGTTATTAATAGATGTATGTATGAAGTATGTAATTATATAAATTTTATGTTAATATAAATTTTCATTAAAATCTTCAGATTTCCTTTCTACAAAAATTAGTTTTAAGTAAATAACAAAATAGGCTTTGAAATACTCATACTAACATACTCGTATTTGTACCATCAATTTTTATTAAATTATAATATTGCAAACAAATTACATTTATAAGTAGACTAAACGAAAAAAATAGTTTTCCATTACCCAGAGATGAAGAAACGACGTGAAAAATAATTGAATTTCTCAATCACTACCATTAGTTATTTTTACTATCGTTTTCTTGATAACATTAAAAGTGAAAGTAAAACATGACTTACTTCTATTATATATTCGTTTTTCCTGACTCTAGTATGTAAGGTATACGTTGTTTTACCATTTAAAGACAATTTTGTACTATGCTTTTCGACAGCGAGTATCGATATTGAAAATAATAGTAGAAGTTATATCTCAGACACGTCTTACCGCGATGTCGTTCAACTGAACGTAATTCATCCATAAATGATAAATCATTGTCACCGAAATCTATGTATCCAAGAAGTTTGTCATTTTATCCTAACGTAATATTGAATAGAAAAAATATTACACTTAAAATGGCATTAGTTCCTATAATTTTTTTACCAAGAATAATTTGTTTAATCGAAAATTCATAAAAGCTCTACCACTAAGAAGCTAAAAAATACGTCGTAAAATAAAGCTCTTATTACTAAGAGCTTTTTGGTATCTGTATACACTATGAGTAATTCTCATTAACTAAATACAAAGAAGCTCCCTTGGTAGGTTTAATTTTGTAATTATAATGTAATTAATTAAAATATTATAATTTCACACCGCAAAAAGTAATACCAAATTTTGTGCAGACACGATGTCAAGATAAGACAGCTAAACGAATCTAAGAACTTTCGCAGACATATTCTTACTTAAGTTTTCTGTACTAACTTCTGAGTTAATTTGAATAAAACTCTGTATAAGGACAATTGTATGACAGTTGGTAGAATCGTAAAGCGAAATACACTTTTAGTTTCTCATCAGATGTCCAATCCTTATTTTATTATTTATAACTGGTTTTCGACCCTGACTTCGCTCGTGTCCGTCAGTTCCTTTTCAAAATATAGAGACATTATCTATACTATACTCTGTGATAAGTCTAAAGAGTTTGTATGTTTTTGTTTAAGCTCATGAATGACCGTGTCCATTTAAAAAAATCATGAGACTTTTTATTTATTTTTAATTATTTTATTCAATTGTTGTGCAAGGTCTCATCACAACAATCATAACTTTTTGGCCCGATCAGATTCACAAGAAAATCTTATTTCTAGTAAAGATTTTGAGATAGGCCTGTCCTTGTTTAAGCATGCTGTAACAATTCCTATTAATAATACATAAATGAAAGTGTTTTCTTTAAAAGCTTTGCTTTCTCCATATGTTTTAGTTTAACAAGTCGACGTTACTTTGACAAATTTAAAAAGGAATTTAAGCTTTGATTTTTTGCGAGATCACTTATCTTGTTTTTTAATCACCTCTAAGTAAGAATAATTTTAAAGATATCATATATCGTACAACGGGACTTAACGCGTGTATTAGTGAGGGGCCATTCATTTATTACGTAAGACTATTTTCGCCAGTTTTGACCCCCTTCCCCCCTATTATAAGAAAAAATAAGAATAGGCCGACCCCCTCCCCCCTGCTTAATATTTATTACGTAAGAGTCTAAAAGTAAAAATGAATACACGTTTGATTTATTTTAATGTTTATTTTTCAAAGTTACAATTTTTTGAAATGTTTATTTGTAATTTTAAAGGTACAGTACCTTTCGCCCGGCTGCCCGCGCTTTTTCAAAATATAATTTTGACTTTGGCATTTTTTTGATTTCGCATTTTCTCTTGACTTTCGCATTTTTTGATCTTACGTAAGAACTATCGGGACTCCCTCCCACCCCCTTGTAAGAAAACATAAGACATGGTCGACCCCACTCCCCCCCTAAATTGTCTTACGTAATAAATGAATGGCCCCTTAAAGGTAAATATATACCTTATTTCCGACGTTTCGGTCCTGTCCCTGTGACCACGGCTGGTGCAACCCGGCCGAAACGTCGGGAATAAAGTATTTACCTTTAACTAAAGTAATAAATAAAGTAATTTAAATAGAGATTATAGAACGTAGCTTACTATTAATCCGGGACGTGAAAGGATTTGTTTGGGATATTAGCTTATTACAAAAATTTACATAGAGTTTGTACTAAATATAATTAAGCATTAATATCCGTGTCCATTTTCTTCATCAATGGAAAGTATTATAATGCATTTACACTGCAGTAAACAGACTTTAAGCGAGGCCTATTTAATCCGTAATATAAAATAATATTCGTAATAACTAATAAGCATCGGTCGGACGCACTAATTAGTCGTTAGTGAAATTTTGTGTGCACTACATGGATTATGACAGATGATATAATTTGGTGGTAATATTTAACATTATATGTTAAGTTACTTATCCTACTTTATAAGAGAAGGAGTGCTCAAATCAGTTTTTTTTTGTGTTTATTAAGAAATTATTTCATATTTGCCATTTTTATTATAATTATATTATAAAGGTTATTTTTTTAAAGTTTCCATATACGGCACCCAATCTCATTGAGACTAATCAACTACGCAAGAGATACCTGCGCAGTTTATTAGTCCTAGATATACCTGTAGTGTGCAAGAATCTATGTACCTACTTATAAAAAGATGCAGATGCACTTAGAATTTTATTCGAACCGTATCTCAAACTCAGAGTATAAAAACGCATCTTAGCATTCCTTTGTTTACAAAAGTGCAATTTCTGTTCCTGTCACTCTCATACTCCGGCGGGACGTCTGCTTGGCACGATTAGTGAGAGATAAGGTCAGGGCCGACGGCTTTACGTCTCTGAGGCACGAGGGTAAAACGTCCAACTTCCCAACTCAAGGTTATTACTGAGGTTAACTACACAGTAAGACTATACCTTAACTTGGTCCGATCTGGGACTCGAACGCATGACCTCCGGATGTGCAGTCTTACTTTCTAGCCACTACACCACTGAAGCTTTTGACACACATATGTATACACATATTATTTATCCATAATTAGTGCTAGACCAAAATAATTATGAACTAGACTTGCCGTTTTTAGATTCACATCGATTTAATATTTATGTTGCCTATATAAATCTTTCTCACAGTCCGAGTGTATGTCCGTATACGCTGTACATATTGCATGATGCTCTCCTTTAAAGTAATATAGTGGGGCTATTCAGTTTCTAGACACACTACAGACCTAAAGTAAAATATACCAAACCACTTTTAGACAACATAAACTGGTTGATTCGTCTCCAAAGTCGTATGAAAGTATTTAAAATGACATAAATATTTAAAAAGATCTTGTCCGCCCCAAGAAAAGTTTTTCGACGCAGTCGCTTCAAAAATTGAGTAGCAAAGTGACGTCGGAGCTATGACTTATTAACACCTAGTGACTTTCATCGCTCATTTCTGAGACAGGCATCTGAAAATTTTATCAGAAAACTCTTGGATGGATCATTGTCTTGGGAGTAATTTGTAATAATGCATGAGCAGTACTCGAAATTGTGATATTTTTGTTAAAAAATACAAAGAAAACGTACATATTTCTGTTGACTTGCAAACTGGCCTAATACTTCCGTATGAGTATATAATGAATTCTTATAAAAATATTAAAATTCGTAGAAGGATCTAGAGATCTAGTGATCTAGAGATTATCGATCAAGAAAGATGTAACTACACCATATTTCAAAATATATTTTGTGCTTAATATACAAAGACCTATTTAGTATTATACCAAGATAAATAACATAAAAATAACACTGTTTTAAGCTTCATTATGAGACTAAATTACTCATTAAAAATAGCTCCTAGCTCCAATTCTCTACAGACTACAAACAGTAAGTTCAAACATTAATAATGTGACCTAAATTAAAAACTTCATTAAACTCATAACATTTATTATTTAAGAGTAATTGGAGCGCCCTATAATTAGGGATTATTATAATATCTGGGATAATGTGAATTCGTGTAGTTATTTTATATTGTCTTCGCTCAAAATCATAATTTGGATATATTGTATATATTAGAAGTTAGGGTTCATATAGAATTTTCAAAAAGAATTTATATTCGCGCAGTAAAAAGTAATATTTAGACCCGAATAACCAATCCAAATGAGACCTACTGTAGTTTGAACTTTGAAGTCAGTCAAAAATACCATGATTAGTCGGATACGCTCTGTAAAGTAAGGCGTAAATATAAGACGGAACCGTGCTCTGTAAACTAAAGTGTAGATATACCACGGAACCATATACTTATATAAAGGTGCAGATGCACTTAGAATTTTATTTGAGCCGTATCTCAAACACAGAGTATAAAAACGCATCTTAGCATCCCTTTGTTTCACACCTGAGACGCTCACGGTCTGCTGCTTCCAACCTTAACGAACAGGAAGCATGCGCCGTTTTTACATGTTCTTTGAATCGTGTGCCATATTTCTCATGTACGAGTAATATAATCGTATTATGTAATTTACTTGAGAATAAAAGTATTCTTATTCTCGAAAAATTCATACTAAAATAATGATCGTAATTTCTACCCGACTGCGGCGAAGTCAAAAGAGGGTTATGTGCTGGACCTGTATGTACAAATATGTATGTGCGATAACATTTTCCCGTAAATAAACTACACAGCTAAACCATTTTTAATGATTCGTACGTCGTTAGATTCGTCTTGATAACGTAAGTATATAAACTGTATTTACAGATATAATAAAATATCCGAATGGTAGATTTAGACTCACTCACCATGTATCTTAAAAAAATCTGTTGCTAAAATTTTCGAACAGGTTGCTTCAATATGAGTTTGGTAGCAAGAACAACGTTTTTGTGAAGCAATTATTATTTATTATTTTCTGACAATTTTTATATGTTCTTAAGTTGATCTTAGTATTACTGTTTCTTTATAAATATTGCTATTGATGTTATAACTATCTTTATTATATAAGAAGGGAAATAAACGAATCATTTAAAATCCCTTGATATTCAAAAAGTAACTAATTTATGAAAATAAAGTAAATAGAAAGTATAACAACAGCTGCAACACAGTGTAACGTCTTAACATATTGCACACAACGGTTCGTCAGCGATGCGGAACGTTGCGCACGCGTCCATAATATAGTCGATACGCTCTACGATCACATATTCTTTGTCTCGTTTTCGCATCTAAAGTTAACTATGAACACTTGTTGACCTCAGATGGCCAAGCAAAGTTGTTTTGTAGTCTCTATATAAAGATAATTTTTCTAAGTTTGGTCTAATTTATAAATAACTCCAAATTTTCACTGTGTACTAGAAATATAAATATTTACAAAATTAAAAATTAATGAAATAATTAAAAAAATACAAGAAAACAGTATAAAAATCGTTAGTTTTTGTCTCCTTCTATCGTAACAAAATTATATGTGTAGCGCTCATTGATCGACCATCCGATAATTTTTTTTAGTTTTAAGGTTTTTTTCTTGACACGTGCGAGGCATAAGGACGCAATAACTTCACGGTTGCTTATTTTATTATAATTATGCTGCTTAAAAGGCGTTGACTCGTGTTGGAAGTCAGGCTTATCGATATTATATAAAGTAATCTATTTATTGTATAAAAATAATGTGTGTTTACTGAATTATTTTTTAAAGATATACCTAGACTTAATTACAAATATTTAGTATTTAGCTTTCTATCTCATCTCATCTTCAGGCCTTTTTAACGTCCCACTGCTGGGCACGGGCCTCCCTCAGTACGAGGGGATTAGACCATAGTCCACCGCGCTGGCCTAGTGCGTGTTGGTGGACTTCACACGTCTTTCGAAAAACTTGCTAGGTTTTTCTCAGTCATGCAGGTTTCCTCACTATGTTTTTATTCACCGTAAGACATAATCATAATAGAAAATGATTCGCACATGAAAATATCAGAGGTGCGTGACCCGGATTTGAACCCGCATCTCTTGGTTATCCAAGCGAGCCGTTACCGCTGCCTTTTTTTATATTTAGTTTTCTATATTTCTGAATAATGTTTAGTTTTCCCACATTATCTAAAAAAATGTATTTTTTTTAAATATTAAGTAACGCAATTATAAATGCTGAAAATGATATTATTGACTTAATAAGATACTCAAGTACACTGTCTCACTCATTAACAAAGTTATGTAGAACTAAAACAAAATAGCTAAATAACTCCTGCTCTCATAATACTCAAGTTTTAAGGAATTGAATAAAGAATGAAAATGAAATTAAAAAAGTTCATATGAATATCTTTTTTCTTTTTCTATCTTTCAACCTTTATATTACCGATAGGAAATCGAATCTTCTATTGCACCTAGTGCTAGAAATAGTGTTATAAATGCTTTATAGAATATTTATTTTATTGCACCGATAAAAATAATTAGAGTAATGCCATCGTGCTTATAACCTGTAACGGAGGGTGGCCACTGGAGCGGTTTGCAAGCGGTGCAATATCTAAAGAACATGGTTTGGAAAACAATAGATACGTGCGGTGCCTTACGCCGTTGCATGCCCTGCATAATTTAACGAAAAAAGTCTTAATACTAGGTTTAAAAGAAAATTCACTATTTCTACTGCAAATCTTTATTAATATTATTATATAAATACGGAGTATGTTAGTTTACGTTTCATTAGACTAATGATGTAATTTTTGAAATATAAAAAAATATAGAAAAGGGCTGGTTTTTATCACGATATGTATTCTTCACTGATAAGAGTTATAGCAGCTCAGAAGACATTAGTACATTTTTATACATCATACTTTGTTCTTATCACTTAAACTCCAGTGTTACAATATTTCAATACGTTAGAGTACAGGTGAGAGGTTTAACGTACGTTTTAAGTCACGGCGGTGAAACACCACCAATTATTCAGTTTCAAATACGTAATTGCGAGTGTATACCGCTACATTGGTCCCAAAATCTTCTCATATTATACTAACATGCTAAGCACTAAAACACTAAAGCAACGAAGCTGTTATTACTATAGATTAACAGTTATCGTGAAATACGTAGGTATGCTTTATAAGAGTGAAGAAGAACGAAGAAGAAACTACTCCTTAAGATATACTGTAAATATTACTATATTATTGAAAAGTAAGACCTACCTTTTTATTATTCTTATTTTTTACGAGATGATAACTGAGAATAAAAATTATAATGCTTAAATAGAATTTAAGGAAATCGCAAGCTTACTTTAAGTGCGTAGCTATTAAGAAAAGATGACATAAATCCATTATTGAAACTGTCTAATAGAAAAATTATCACATTGAAATTTCTAAAATGTTGTATTACAAAGTACGACAGTCTAGAAGCAGATCTTTATTCGTTCAATATGTAATATTACGAGTTATTTTAAATAATGTATTTTTGGCCATTGGAATCTTATAGAATATATTTAAAAATCGTTTGCTTTTGCGCATTTGTAATTAAAATGAGTTGTTTCAAGAAAAAAAATGGTAGAAAAATTTGAATCCATTTTCACCATTATTATGGATTTAAGTCGTCTTATGAATATTTTAGATCAAGTAATATACTCTTAGCTTGGGATTTGCTTAATCTAGGAGATGCAATTTAATATACATAGGTAGATGAGGAGAAAATGAGGTAACGAAAAACAAACAAAATATTATTTTTGTGCAAAAATGTATATGGGAAATGAAAGCACATGCAAAGTCGTTTTGAAATCAAAAGCGTAACTAAACGCGTGGAATCGACTGTAGAAGCTGTCTCACAGACATTAGTATTATCCAAGTTATAAAGCATGACTGCCAATTGTGAAGTAATAAAGGAAATTAATTATTATATTTAAAAGCTTTCTAATATTTAATTAAAAGGCGAAATTTTTGGTTTCTCTGGTACTTTTTGATTGTTATAAAATGTTAGATAACTTAGTTTTTTTTTCAAGTATTCACTTTCGCGGCATTCCACTGATGATATAAATCAATAAGTTGAACTATTATTGATTATCAAAAGATTAGATTTCTAAAAGCATTTTGCAGAGTACATGATTGTATTTCATTTGTGAAATTATTTCTCAGTAAATACTCAGTACAAAAACGAATTAATAAAAACAAGAACTACTTACATAATATCAAAATTGTTTAATATTTTACAAATAAATTATATTTTTATTTTATATTGCTAAGAATCTCTAACAAAAAATACACGTTTTTCATTTATAAACACAGATTATAATTAAAAATTATAGTACCTTTTATTAAAGGAAACCGTACAGCTTACTCATTTTATGTATATTATTATAACTAAGTTAAATAATTTTATATCTAACATTTTTAATTATCACTATTAACTATAAACGAAACTATCTTTTCGGATTTTGTCGCGGTCACGGGAGAGACCATGATTGCTATAAAGCATCGGTCAAAATAAATCCGCGACAAAATCCGAATAGATAGATTCATTTATAATGTCAAATATTCGCGTAAACCTAAGAAAGTATTATGTATTAACTAGTCAAAAAATATAATACTAGGATTAAATTCAAAGAAACGTTCCTTATCGCTACATTGGCAAGGTCAGACCAACAATTCGAATGAGAGGGCGCCTAATGTTCCCCTACAGTACCTTCACTTCCCTGTCAGATTATTAGAAGAAAAATAGGAGGTTTAACAAGCAATTTAAATGGACAGGTGTGAATGATTGAAAGAGCAAGAATTTGTTACTTCATTTCCATTGTTACCGCTATTTTGCTTTAATATTCAAAAACGTATTTTGAGTGGCTTAGACGATTTTTGATATACTCGAATTTACCTTTTATAAAGTATTCATGTTTGTCGGTATGTTTGTTACACAATCAATCCAGAACGGCTGAATGGATATAGGTGAAGTTTGCCACAGATATAGGTTATTGTTTTGAATAGAGCATAGACAATTTTTATCCTGGAAAAATGAACGATTTTTGTGGGATACATTTGTTTGTTTTTACTAGAGACGAAGCGAAGCGAAAAAAGCTAATTATGTACAAAAAATAATATAAATATATAAAAGAGACACGACAGCGTCAAATGCGAAAGAATGAAAAGAAAGTTATACATCATCTAGAAAGCAAAACTCCTAACAAGTACAGAACATCACCCTCCTTTCTGGTATCGTCGCAGTTAAGTAAATATTTACAAAATAGTTTTTAAAGACTACATTAATACTAATTACAGTGACTTTGATAAAAGAAAAAAATATAAACAAGCAAAATAAGAACTCAATTTTTTGAAGTCAGTTCGTAACTACTCTAATTATTCGTTGGAAAATTGTTGGAATGAAGCGGTGGTGGACCGACGTTTTGCAAGTTTGAATACTTTTTAACGATTATGACACTTACTCTATTTTACTTGCGTACCAGAAATTATAGACTCGATTCGAGTATAGCTTAAAAATTTATAGTAGCTATCGATATAGATTTCCTTTTCGATATATTATGTTTCACATTTATCATTGTCATACATAGCGTTTTGTAGTAGGGGGCGTTTAGTTTGCGTTGTTAAATTACACTCTTGCCTTAGTTTCACAAAATATTTTATTTTGACTAAAGGCACGATTATAACATAATTAAAAATAAATGTAATTAGGTACATTCATTTACATACGTATGTATATTGTTTAGGTATTTCCCGAATTTGTATCTAAAACCACTTGAAACCTCGGGAACAATAAATCCGATATCTTAAAACTGCAGTACAAAAAACTAGTCAATTTAACAAACAGCAGAGAGCAAGCGCTACACCTTACGATAACGAAAAACGCTTAATATTACTTATATTAACTTTTCAGGAACATTTTATTTCAGCCTGACATAAGCTTAAGTGACATAACAAAGGCTATTTACAATATAATTTATTTGGAGTATACAAAAACATTGAAAACCATTTCTATGTTTAACGTTAAATAGGTCCTTCAGAGCAATGAGTTCCGTACCCCCAAGCGATTTCAAAATGTACCATGGAAAAACTTTGAAGCTTATTAAAATCAACCTTTAAGACTAAGCAAATACCCACAGGACGAATAATCTATTTCGTTGTTGATCTGTCGTATTATTAATCATTTTTCTTTTTCTTTCTCTCGACTCAATTTTGATTCCCAAGCGTCTTCTAAGTAATTTTACATAAATTCAAATAATGAAAGAATTATTCTTCAAGTTTGTATATCAAAAGTATTTGCCAAATTGAATTGATGTTATATTTTAATTGTATTTTATAGTTATTAATTAACTTTAAGAAAAATATATTTTTTTTACACTGAGTTTTTCTTTAGAACTACGCTCTGCTACCATGTAGTAGTAGTGTACAATGAAATAAACTATTAACTTTTATATTCATTTTATTTTTCCTTAAACAAAGACACAAGTCTTTGGTATTGCAACGCAATACCAAAGACCATAGAGAATCATAGACATAGAGTAAAAGCATATATTATAAAATTTAGTTAATTACAACAGTTTTATGTTTAATTTTTTTATGATTAAGAAATGATGTAAGCCTTTCTGTTAGATAAAAAACTAGTTTTAATGTTCACTGCTGGGCACAGGTCTCACTTGAATACGAGGAGGAGAAGGCAATTGTCGACAACTTGTGGCTAAGTGCGGAATGGTGGACTTCTCATGTCTATCGAAAACTTGCTAGGTTCTCTTAGATGCAGGTCTCCTCTCGTCAATGGTTTCTTTTACCATAAGACAAGTGGTAATCATGACGTTGGAAACTTCGCAAATGAAATTTTTGGGTCTTTTATAAATATGTTTTGGTATTTATGTACATTTCCATTTATTTATAAAATATTTTTCTAGGTGTCCACTCAGTCCGCATAGTCAACGTCCGAGTGCCTGAAGTCCTGCAATACGGTACAAAGGATGCTATCACACTTGACTGTGATTACACCACCAATAATGTAACTGGACTGGTAGTGAAGTGGTTCTACATGGACCGATCGCACCCAGTATATCAGTGGATACCTCCACAAAAACCTCAAGCTTTGGGACTCTTGAAGAATAGGGTAAGAGATTATTTGAGATTTTATTTATTTGTAATAAAGTATTTATATATATGTGTATAGATTTTTTTACAATATTCTCTTAAGGAATGCATTTCCTTATTACAAAAAGTAATATTATTACTAAACTTTATAATAAAATCGGTTAAATATAACGAATGCTGAAAATAATGTATTACATACATAAAAAGTATGCAATGTACTCTAATATTATAAAGAGTCATTTTGTTTGTTTGTATGTTTAGATTAGATATATCATCATGCAACTATTCATGGAGTGGAGCAATAATTGGACATAGTTAAGCAAACTAGAACCAACCCACAGAATTAAAAAAGTAATTCTATGATCTGATATGATTGATTTTCATAAACACTGTATACAAAGTTTGTATAAACCTATTTCCCAAAAATACCTTTATAATATTATAGAATATGTAGATAGCTTTGATCTTTTTAGCAATTTTGGACCTATCTGTGTACTTAACTCAATTTTGACCACCATTGTGGGTTAGTTCTGGTTTGCATAACTATGTCCAATTATGAATGTCAATAAAATAATCATGTCCATTCTAAAGTAACCAGATCAATGCAGGCGATACTATACATTATAAAATAACATCCTTGTACACAAAATATTTAATAAAATAATATATAAATATTTTAATCTATATACAATAATATGTCTCACTAAAGTATTTAAATTTCCAGCTAGATCTCTCCTACAAAGTATCACAAAACCCATACACGCAGCATCGTGCGTTACGCATCCTGTCTCCGGGGACAGAGCTAACCGGAAACTACACTTGCGTGGTATCTACATTCCTCTCTGAGGACGAGAGAACACGTCCTATGACTATATTTGGTAAGTACTTGTAATAGTTTAGAATACTTGCAATATGGCTACCATATTATGTATTTTTGAAATGATTTAGCTAAGTTTTTTAGTTACAAGCTTACCTAATAAATAAATATTTTCATTTACATTATATCTTGGAACACACCACTGTCTAGTTACATAATATATAACTTTAGTTACCCACGTACTTACATATTAAAAATATAAACTTCAATGACTGCAGTACAGGTATGTGTGCAGTGCCATCACACAAATAGTACTGCAAGTAGGGTTCAAAATTATCAAATCAAATCAAATCGCTTAATGTGCTATGCAATTAAAAGTAAAAATAATAAAAAAGTAAAAATGTAAAATACAGATATGAAAAAAAATATTTGCAATTCATATAATATTTATGAAATTGACTATAATCTACATAGCAATATAATATGTAAAATGCTTCGGGAACTGGCCCTTGAGTCAGAACCATACATAATAATAATGTTCTCCGACCGATTCCGGCCATGGCTGCCAATCTCATTGAGACTGGCCAACTGCGCAGGAGATATTATAGTGCAGCGCGTGTACGCGCAGACACAAGTGCACTCTCTATTCCTATCACTCTCATACTCCGGTGGGACGACTGCTCGACACGACCAGTGAGAGTTAAGGCGCAGGACCGACGGCTTTACTTGCTCTACGAGGCACGGGGAACCGTACATAAAATCATATAAAAATATATTTCCATTCTAGCTGATACCTGCGACTTCGTCCGCGTTGCTTGATATATTAACAAAGTTTTCCGCATGCGCGCTACGCCGCGAGAAGGAAACATACATCACTGAATACGCAGTGCATATACAAATCGTTGTTTCTTGAAACTTTAATAACTTTTTATTAAATGAAGATATCGCAATCATTTTTTTTGATAAGGACCAAGTGTTTAAGAAATAAAACTTAGAAAGTTGCATTGAAATCTATCCAGTAGTTTTATTAGCGCACAACTGCAGACCTCTATCATTTTATTTACCTATATAGATAAACAATCACCGTAAGAACTAAATGAACTATCAATCAAAACTTCTCCAATCGAAATTACTAGCCTCAAACCAATAACATCCAATCAAATGTTCGAACTGAAATCTCAATAAATAATGAACATTGTTACAACTTCACGTGTTGTTAAATACTCGTGTACTGAACGCGGCAACAATATGCTTTGTGAGCTGAGACGAAACGGAAATTACTTCGTGCAACTTTGCCCATACTGCAAACAGAATTTGACTAGGTCGTTAACGAGAACAGTGCGCTGGAATTAAAAAGATTTAGTGTAGATGTTTGATTATTCTATTTTTTGAATTAAATATACGTATGTCTTTAGTAGTTTTTAAATCCCACTGACAACACGTTTGGCGCAGTATGTGGTGACCCTACTTACTTGCTCCAGTGGTCGCGGCTTCGAGTCTCGCTGGGGGTATTCGTTTGTTAAACTCGGATGCTTGTACTCCAGTCATGGGTGTTTATATTTATAATATGTATGTATTTAAACATATATATGTAGTATATGAACTATCTGGTATCGGTAACACAAGCTTCGTAGCTTACCACGGAACTGGATAGCGCTGTGTGTAATAATGTCCCAACTACTGGGCGTGGGAGTATGCCATGTGTTTGCTAAGCGCGAGCTAGCGACATATATCCTGTAAAATACACTAAACTAAACGTATCTTTTGAAAATTTGTTGTGTTCTCTGAGATATGCGTTTCTTTATAATTATTTAAGACAGTTCATTGCAAGGTCACCGGAAGTGGTAATTTCATGATGATTACCATGTGCCTTATGGTGAACCCAGTTCAATTTGTTTCATAAGCAGGTGTGTCACCACTATGCTATATTCATACGAATTATAATATATTTAGAAAACATTAAAATAACAATGGAAATAAGAATTGATCTTAAAACAAACCCAAATTTTGCCTTAAATTAGTTTACACCGCTTAAATATCAATAGTTAGTAAAACACTTCAATGTGTGAAAGCTAAACGTCAATAAAACCGCATGTCAAATAGCCAAATGCCACATTAAATTCTAGCAGCGTTATCCTCATTGCATTAAACTAAAACTAAGTCTCCTCTACCTATTTAAGTAATTTTGAATGAATAATAATTTTACATTTGTCTGTTTGTGTACGCAAGTATAAATGTACTTAATAATAAATAATTATTATATTTACCTTTACTATACGTCCATTGGCTGATTTATTTATTTATTTACTTATGTTATTTATGTACCACACAAAAAAAACATACTAAAAAAAGAAGGCGGAGACATTGTGTACAAAGGATAACTTATCTCACACACACACGTACATACACATAGAAACAATTACATAAGAGTTTTAAAAAAAAAATAAATAAATAAGAGTATATACATATAAACATACATACTGTATACGTCCATGAATACGTATATAATACATATATACAAAATTTATTTACGTCTATTAATTTTATTTTATTGTACATATACATACAAAAATGTGAGAAATAATGAAATATGTGAAGCGAAAGGAAATAGAGTAGAAGAATTAACAAAGTATTAAATAATTTATTTTAATCACACAGTTCTTTTTACACAATCATCTGCCATTATCATAGCATTAATTCTACCAATATCACTTATTAAAGGCATATAATTAAATATAAAAAAACCCTAAAAATCGCTAAAAAGCCAAATATATATAGACATTAATTATCAAACAAAGTATATAACACCTATACTACACATAACATTACATATAAATCACTTATATACTATTACTTAGAAATAATATCACACAATTTATAAAAGCTTTAAGCACAGAAAAATTAAATTGCACAAAAGCTTGTAAAATAAAGGAAAAGAGATTGCTGTACTTGTAATTAAATAACGAAACCGCCGTCGTTGTAGAAGATAAAAGAACGAAGCATCAAACTAAAACAAGGAAACGATAGCTAATGGAATACAAATGACCGTTTTGCTTATACTATGAAATCCATCAATATTTGAAGCGATCAGTTGTGACACATGAAAAATTTTCCTGGAAGTGATTTACTTAAATGTTATATAATTACATGCTTTTGGTAGATTTTTATCACAGCAACATCTTCGACTAGCCATGTGCTAAGGTACAAGTATACGAGCTCTGTTTAAAAAACAGGCGTTTAACCGTAAATTTTCGATCATCTCAAAACTACTTGGTCCATTGGACACTCGAGCTTAACCTCAGCCACTGACTCTACAGCCATTTCAACAATGAGCCTGTAAATATTTTAAATAAATAGCTTGTAAAGCATTCGAAACCTCGTCAACAAGGACTTGATTCAGAATCAAAATAAATACGCAAAAAATTCTGAAAACAATTTTATTTAAAATATCAATACTGGTTGTAAATATTAAAAATTACCATTTATTGTACATTATTGAGTGCTTAGTACTTTGTAGATACATTTACATACATATAGCAATATGTCATTCGTAAGGATGTAACAGATAAATAAAGGCATTTTAGGTAAAACCATACACGACTTTACTCGTAAAAACATTAGTTTGTCAACTAACAAATTATATTATTAAAACTATAAGAATATATTTTTATTTCACTGTTAACATATAAAACATACTAAAAGAACATAATAAGATTACGTTTGGTTCAGTTTTAAGTGACTTGCTGTTCCAGCGGTTGTGGATTCGAGTTCCTCTGGACACATCCCATAATTTTGTGTGATAAATCTGTAGTGTAGTAACTATCAAGTATCCATAACACAAGCCTCGTAACTTATCATGGAACTAGGTGGTGCTGTGTTGTCCCAATATATGAATTGTTATTACTAGAACAGAAAATTAGCTAAAATCAAGTGAATCCAGCAAATCTATAGCCACGTTTCACCTGCGGGTATCCATTACTGTTTGCGTGTTCCCCAACCGTTGGATGTTGTTCCCGAAACATACCTCGTTCCAATACTGCAATTTGACGACATCTACATTAAACGCTTACATTATATTGGCTTCGTTGTTGACATTCGCCATATAATGATTGATGGCATAAAATTTTATTACTAACTATTACTAAATCGATCTTTTGTTAACTGTCTATAAATGCTTTTAGTTTTTATTTTGTGAACAAAATTAGAATATTTAGTGTATAACCAATAATAACTAAACTAACTAACTAAAATATTACAATATGAAAAACAGTCTTAAATTTAATTTCAATAGATTTAAAAGGGATATAAGACAAATATATATATGTAAAAGTTAGAAAAAAATACGTTTAATGAAACAAAAGCAAATTTGAAAAATTTGCATTTAGACAAAAAAACTAAAACAATCATCTTCACGAAAAAATTGTTAACAATAACACTAATTGGGCCTGAACTTAAAAGAAATTTATTATCCTTTATTTATCTCCGTTTTTATTCAAAACATACGAACTGTTAGTTAAAGAGTAAATTATATATTTTTTGATGTTTTTGCGATATTAATGGAGTAGACAAAATTTTCCTGACAATAATAGTAGTCTGAAAATAACCAATACCTTCATCACGGTGATCAGTCATACCTTATTATCATTACAAGCCCAGACTGATGTTTGATAAATATTCGTCGGATTTCACCTGTTTATTTGCGAGGTAAATAAAATTTTCCTGTTTTCGGTTAGCTTCGTGATTACTTAACAGTGCATGAATAATTAATCGGCTCATTGATTACCATATAATTTTATCCTAGTGTTTTAACATTAACATAATGTAACGTTCTTGTAAATTGTAACACTGTTTATAAGAGGAGTTCTATCGTTAACGAAATTTTGAACTTCATTTTATTGAACTAAGTTGCCTTGAATAATAGAGAATAAAGAACGAACTGATCCATATTTACAGATTCTCTCGAAGATTTGTGTGAATTTTGGGTTCTCTATGTTTTGTATGCTTTACAGCAATCACGGTTCAGGAAGAGATTGTCAGTTTCTAAATCTGACAGAATTCGAAAATTATTAAAAATCTACACTAATATTATAACTTGAACAGAAAAATCCTAAAAGATGGTACCAGAAATTAAAACAAAAGAAATACAATATGCACATATTATGTTTGATTTTAATTTTCTTGCTCGTGAATACACAGTACAAAAAAGGAAAATTCTAAGTAGCAATTATTCAATTTTTTTTATCCCTGACTTTATATCTAGACAACAACCTCTGTGTAATACATATTTTGTTATTTCTATAAGACACTAACCTCTTTTTTAACGGTGTTGGTGAAACTGATCATGAAAAACCGTGGAACCTATCATCACAGTACCCTGCTGGGTGACTACGGCAGGGTACTATCAGACTCCTACTCAATAATACAGGAACCCCTTGATCAAACAGTCGTCTTAAATATTTAAATTAAGAGCTACTGTTGAATATTATTATTTTAGATTTACTAAGTAAACGTTTGTTTAATTTCAGTTCCGGAAACCAGGTTCGATATGATTCAAGATCGTCTTAGAGATGGCTATTTGGATATCATCTGTTCAGTCGAAGGTGTCTTTCCGAGACCAGAAGTTGTTATATTAGTTGGAAATAGGTAAGAATGTTAAATATTATACATATTATGAAGTATATATATAAAATATGTTTAAGCCTTATTCACTTTTTACACCTCCTAGAAATTATGATATTTGGTTTTAATTTTTCAAATTAATATATAATAACCATTATATACAAAAAAAATTAAGAAAAACCGAAGAAAATGCTCATTTTTTTAATTGTTAATAACAGCATTCAATTATTTTTAGACACCTTATCTGGGATGAAATTTAAATCGCTTCAGGCAAGTATTTAAACACCTGATTGTTATCTAATTTCATAAGCTTCATTATAACAGATCATTAGAGTACAAACAGACCATTAACGAAGTTCCTCATTAAAAATACATCAAACGTGATCGTCAGTAAACATCGAAAAATTAATAAACCGCAAGTAAATTTAATCAATTGTTACGCGCTGTAATTAAAACTCACCCACACTTACTCCGTAATTAACATACGATATATAATATCAGAATTCGCGTTGAGATATAATAATGAGTTAAGCTTCATTTATAGGATTACCATGATGTCGTAAAATGTAGAAATTTTCTATTTTAGACATATTTCTTGATATATCAAAGAAAATAGTACTACATTCTGTATATTATTTTATTTATTCCCTTTAATAAATATAGCCCTTAGCCCTTTGGCCCTATAGCCCCTTTATCCCTTTGTAACGACCCACAGCTGGGCACGGGTCGCCTTTCAATACGAGGAGGATCAGGCCATAGTCCACCTCGCTGGCTAATTGTGGGTTGGCGGACTCCACACGTCTTTTGAAAACTTATTAGGTTCTCTTAGACATGCAGGTTTTCTCAAAAATTTTTACATTCACCGTAAAACAAGTGGCGTTGAAAATTTAAACGTTGAAAATAATTACCGCACTACTGGACGTACACAGTGTAACACTTAACTATCACTACCTATATTATTTTAAGTTGAGCGAAAAAATCTATAAAGCCACTTTAAATCATTATCAAATTCATAACAGTAATCATTTTATAATATGTTTTTATTCGTGTAAAACGATCTTTCAGGTAAATAAAAAAAATGATTCAAATAAGTCCCAAATTCACTAAAGACTTCTTTGATTTGATTTAACATTCTGTTTGTAATATGAAATTAAAAAATTGAAAATATATACTGTACATAAATATTTTTTAAATGTTTGTCTGTCTGTTTGTTCCGGTTAATCTCGAAATGGCTGAATAGAATTTAAGGGATTTTGACTGGTAAATAGATGATGTTCTAAGAAATAACCTTAAATTGAGGACTCGTGTTCTCGAGAATCTAAGGACACTTAATCGAGCGAAGCTAGTTGCATGTATTCAATTAACATAATTTTAATAATTAAATTAAGTAAGTTTAGTTTTCATTGTCACCCTAATCTCTGAGGTCATTTCGTGCGGAATGAACAACATGTCACTTTGCTTGTTGTTTAACAGATTTCCAATTACCTGAGGCCCAAATTTTAAGCATTTGCAGAACACTGTTATAATTAATTGCTAAAAATATTATACATTTTCAATATTTAAGGGTTTTAAAATAAAGTGAATACTTAAAAATATAAAATCGTTACAAAGTTACCTTTATTCAGCGGATTTATCTTCACAATGTATTGTATTTTTTTCAAGTCTTAAACCAATATTATTCTTGAGTCATAGACCACTTTGAATAGCTTTTAAAAAAATGAAGATTTATATGATTTGTAATAATAAAAAAAATATGAACGAAACTATACAGCACTATAAAACGCTCGACAATGATTGTGAATAATTACTACTTATCTAGCAGATTTTCGAAAATCACGTGAAGTCCGCCAATTTGCATGCTGTGTTTGCATCTAGAAAAATGCAATCTAGTGTATTAGTTTTATAAGCAATAACTAATTTGTACATGTATTTAGATTGTCATTTATTTTGTAGACCTATAAACAATAAAAGTGATGGATGAAACGTGATGGGCTGTCGCTTGAACCCTTCCTATTGAAGGGAGAACCGTTTTTTTTATAAATGCACACATCCACAGGCGTTAAGCGCCTGTGCCTTTAAATATATTTTAGATGGTAGGTTAGTTTATATTATAATATGTTATATATGCTTATACTATGCTTTCTATTATAATTTTTTTAGGAGGGAGAACCGTTTTCCTTAACTATTATATCTAAAATGCTTCCATTTTACATCAACTTTTAATTAAAACCTAATTAAACATATTAATATTACACGTATGTACCAGGTAACGGAAATTAAAGTACGTCGTTACATAAAAATTGTATTATTAATGTACGAATTAAAGATAATAAATCAACAATAATTTTACCCCAGACACCAATATTGAAGCTATGACGTTTGCCCTGGAGAACCAAACGTCCAATATATTTCCGTTCACTGAAAAACAAATTTGCTTATTACATATTTTCATACATTACATATATAATATTAAACGTAATTGTACTTTGTAGAGCCATTCGACCTAATGCTGCGACACAAATTCAATTATATAAAAGTGCGTATGTTCTGCGCATTCGATGCCGTACAATGGGTTTGATTTCCTGTCAAGCTAATTTATAGTTTATTTGCTTTCTACAAAAAACATTAAAAAGGGATTACTGCATCATGGCTAACTTACACAAAATATTAAAAATAGTAGAAGACAATAGACTTTGCCTTTTTCATATAAACTATTTGTTTCAAAAATAATATTATATAATATGATTACCCTAACGTGTTTATACAAACCCCTAATATGACTTTCAGTCCATTTTATCTCGTTTTATATTCATCTATTCTAACAATCTGCTAGTAGACTTTGGAAAACTTCGCAAGCGTCCCAAATCGGTCCTCGAATAATACTGAGCGCTCACTTGAATGTTCCTTTAAGTGGAAAAATACGCAATTAAATTTTGTACTGAAACGTTGCGTTAACTACCCACCGTTTTAATTTTATAATGAAAGCAATGTTTAAATATGTGATATTGTAATTTTTAAATTTTAAACTATGAATAAATTTAAAGTCCTAGATTTCATCCTGGAGACTTTAGACTTTAACTACTTCTTTATATAATTCCTTCTTGACAACTGTGTAACAAATTGTATATGTGATTTATAATTTATAATTATTACAAAATCTCTCAATCCAAAAATCGTCTCTTCAGTCCAAAACACTTCATGACCTGAATTAAAAAACAAATGTAAAGAACATAAATATTAATACATGGGAAGGTACGTCCTACGAGTATATATCGATTCGTACATTTCCAATACCTTAGAGTTTCGAACTAAATAATTCGGATGTTTCTCGGGAGTTTGCTAACAACCCAGCCATCTGCACACGAATGCATTCGTATTACCAGATTTAGTTTGTCCCATAGGTATTAAAATACTATTGTTGATAGATAAAGGAAGGAAATAATTACTTTTTATTAATTACCTAATTAAAAACTGCTATACTTTGTTAAAAATATCTACTAGTAGTACTTAAAGTTAGTTAACTGTTGAAAGACATTTTTTCTTAAACTTCATATAAGATATCTCATAACGTTCAGACTTTATGTCTATCGAAAACTAGCTAGGTTCTCTAAGACAGTATGCATGTTTCCGCACTACGACTTTTTTCACAAATGAAAATATCAGAGGTGCGAGACCCGGAATTCGAACCCGCATCGTGAAATTTTAATAAATACCCCTGTCAAATACATTTTGTTATTTTAGTAAGCCCACTTTATAACTTAGTTTTTTAAGTCTTAATTTTAATTATGTACTAGTTGAAAGATACAAAATCTTTTATTTTGCTAATAATGCATTCTTTGTTTCAGGCCAGTCAACGCGAAGTCCTCAATAAAGATCATAGACGGTCGTTACACGGCTCTTACTAGTGCGTTGGTGAAGATAGACTCTCTCCCTCCAACCGTCGAAATATTATGCGACATGCAAGTCCCACTTGCTAACTACTTCAGTAGAAAACGGGATATTTTCTATCGAGGTAATTATTAATTTACGAAATATTCTGTGAATTTATTCAATTAGACATTGGTAGGGTAATAACTTAAAAATCCAAGGTTAAAATCCTGAGTTACTCGCAATTTTGTCACGATTAGTATTTATCTTACCAAATACTTAGGTTTACGGATTTTGTCGCGGATTTATTTGGATTTTTGGTTCCCAACGTCTCGAATGCTTAACAGCAATCATAGTCAAGGGAGAGATTGATCTCTAAAATCCGAAAAGAGTTTCATTTATAATTATCTTACTGAATTAAAAATCTAAAAAAAAACATATTTTTAATCTGTATTTTAATCAGTTTTAAAATACAAACTTTAAACTTTTCGATAAAACGACAAAAATTACTTTAATCTAACAAAAGCGACGTGTCACCGTTTAACTAATGCATGTTTAATTCGTGCACTACGAGGTGGAATACTGTAATCTCTAGCGTATGCGTAAATTATTCATATAACAAACCTATTGACACCACGTTTGTTCGATAGTACACCTAGTGGAATGAAACTATAATAGTTCACTATAGTGCATACACGACGACAAATTTGGCTCAGTTCGTAGTGACCCTACTTTCTGCGCCAGCGGTCGCGGGTTCGAGTCCCGCTGGGGGCATACATTTGTTAAGCACGAATGTTTGTACTCCAATCATAGGTGTGTTTATATTTATATTATGTATTTATTTTAAGTTATATATGTAGTATATCAACTACTTGGTATTCGTAACACAAGCCCATAGCTTACTACGGAAATAGATAGTGTTGTGTGTAATAATGTCTCATTATTTATTATTATTATACATTTACGAACTTTATTTCCATTTAAAATGAAAGCTTAATATTAAAATTTATTCGCAGATCCGCCGTCCACTACGGGCGATCCTTTAAATGCAGCGCGTGATGATGGTAATTTGATTTTTTTTTGTTTTTATAGAAATGTTCTGCCAATCTGTTCGTTTTTTATATATTCAGGTTGATTTATGTAATTTTATCTCAATACGATATTGTCCTGTAATGAAAGCTAGAAAGCTCAATATTTAAATTGCCCAAGAATAGCTTAAAAATGACGACTTAAACCATGCTAAACAATTTTAAAACATATTTTTCTTAATAAAACTGATTAAAAGAGCTACTAGAACAGTCTTTTAAAACACGAATATTTTTAGTATCAAAAGTAAATTTTTTTTTGTTACAGGACATTTCAAGAAGACTACTCCACTGCTACTACTTGCAGCTATAATAATAATCTTCAGTTTACAAATCACGTAACATTTACATAGTTAATTAGAGTAATATAAATATTAAAATAAATTGTAAATATAAATTATAATTATCAACCAATGAGTCCGGCCAAACGTATTTAAGTATATAGACATATTTTGTATATAATATATAGTAATCTTACATAATCTAATAATTTAATTTTGTTGTTCTTAATAAGATTATAATCTACTTGTATTATAAATACGAAAAATTTTGATAGATGGATCTGGATGAAATTGGCACAAATGTAGATTATAATAATAATAATAATAATAAATATGGGACATTTACACACATCACTATCTATTAGTTCCACGGTAAGGTGGAGCCTTGTGTTATGGATACTAGATGGTTGATATACTACACATATATAAGTTTAAATACATACATATTATAAATATAAACATCCATGGCTGGAGTACAAACATTCGTTCTCAACAAATGAATGCCCCCAGCGGGACTCGAACCCGCGACCGCTGGCGCAGAAAGCAGGGTCACTACCCACTGAGCCAAACGTGTCGTCATTATTGTCTGGAATAGCAAATAGGTTACCTTTATCCCGGCAAAATGTAAGGTTCCCGTGGGATCGATTTATTTTTATTTTTCACAGAGCAATGAATCGTCTATTTATTTCGTAATAACTGTTAGTATATAGATATATAAGGATGAAACTTTAAATAATCATCATCAGCCCTTTTCAACGTCCCACTGCTGGACACGGGCCTCCCTCAGTACGAGGGGGATCAGGCCATAGTCCACCATATAATATTTAAATACATAAATATTATAAATTCAAACACCCATGACTGGAGTGCAAACGTTTGTGCTCATTTCAAAAATGAATCAACGGGACTCGAACCCGCGACCGCTAGCACAGCCACCAAACAGCAACTACAAACTAAAGCTAAACGACGTCAATAATTGTAAAAAATGTTAAAACCAATATTGTAATTGCATATTATAATAGGATTGTTTTAAACAGCTCTTCCCGGCCAAAGAATCACTACTAGTCGTGATTAAAAATAAATTGTATGAAAATTTCTTATGCTTTTATTTACTCTCCTTCAAAGCGATCCTTCGGAAATTTATTTATTTATTTATTTATTTATTTATTTATTTATTTATTTATTTCACAACCATAATCTACAGTGTATTTATTAAAAGATACAGAGTATTATTATGGACCCCGCTGGGGCACGAAATAATTGGGTAGAAAAGAGGAAGCGCTTTTTAGTAAAATATGTATTGTTATATAGACTATCTGTTTTGTTGTTTTTATTTTAGTAATGTATCTATATATTTTTATCGACATATATATTAAGTCTTATAGTTTATCATCAAAGTATTCCTTTATGTTATAATAACTTTTACTAACTAGTAATTTCTTTAATTTATTTATAAATAGGTTATTATTCTCTTCTCCTATCCAATCTTTAGGTAGTTTATTATAAATTTTTATAGATTGGTTAAATGTACTTACATTGTTTATTTCCAACCTGGTAATTGGTTGTATTAATTTATTTTTGTTTCGTAATAAGTATTTATTCTGTATTTCTTCACGCTTTGTATAAAAGTGTTTATATTTACGAACAAATTTGCATATTTCTAAAATGTATAGGCCAGTTAAAGTGAGTATTCTGTATTTTTGGAAATAAGGGCGGCAGCTATCAGTTTGTTTTAAATTGGCAATAATTCTGATGAGTTTCTTTTGAAGGGTAAATAAAGTGGGAGCATCGGTGCTATTTCCCCATAAGATAATGCCATAGTTCAGCCAAGAGTGTGCATATGCATAATATGTGGATATAGCTGAGTCTACACTAGTGGTCTTTTTTATTTCTCGTAGTGCGTATGAAAAACTGGCTAACTTTGTTTTTATTTTTTGTATGTGCGCCTTCCAATTAATATGACTGTCTATAATAATACCGAGCAAAGTGAATTGATTTACACATTCTAATTTTATGTTATTATATATAATTAAATGATAATTGAACTTTATTACTGAAGAAAAAGTTATTTCTTCTTTTAATTTGTACTGCAGCAACTCTACTTTAATAGAATGAGATCTCAGAAAATATAAATAATTGTAATTTAAAAAGTATCAATTAATAATTAAATTAATTAATGTTGGACATTATTATACACAGCGCCATCTACTTCCGTGGTAAGCTGCGAAGGAACCTTGTGTTACGGATACCAGATAGTTGATATACTACATATATAAGTTTAAATACATACATATTATAATGATGACTTCGAACGGCGATAAGGAGAATATATAAGGATAAATAAAAAATAGAGAATATACATTACATTCTATGTTTTTCACCTTATTTTCTACACCTAAATAATATTTAGCACCTTTTAATCAATTTGCATACAACACAAGTGATTTTAACGAAATAAGTTTAGTTACTGATTTATTTTTGGCATGATGAAAAATTTAATATTAGAATTTATTACATCTTACTACACTTGTAAAAAACTTAAATATAACAGTTTTACTATATATACCGCTATTTACTTACACCATTTATATATAATATGAAATCATGAAAATCTGAAGTAAATAGCTTATCACAAAGTTCCAGTCACTTCAATTGAAACAGCTGATAAAAAATCAAACGCAATCCTTCTACAAACTAACATAACAACAAAAATATTCTTCAGTACTAATATAAATAAACTAAGTATAGTAAGTGCGTTTTGTTATTTAACTTTGATCAAAAAAAATGTGCAGTCGCAAAAAATAATAAAAATAAGTTTAATGTTTGAAAACAAAACGTCTATTGAATGCTATCGATAGTTTTTCATTTGATATACAAATTCAGAAACCGAAACAGTAACGCCTGATTAAAACAAATATTTGGTTAAATTTTAACGTGTTCTATTCAAAACTGGTGAAATATAATTTCAATAGTTTGTAGAAGGCAAAAATCATACGCGCATTTTACAAAGTAACGATCCCGTTTATTGATTCTATTACTTTGAATAGGCTATATGTATGTATGTGTCTAAATAGGCATAAACTACAATTATTTGTTTTAAATCTGTACCTATTAGTCAGGATTCAAAATACTATACAATATTATTATGAAGTATGTAAAACAACTCAATACATGTTATTATGTAATAGATATATTATAGTTAGAAGAATCTGTAAGAAGGAATAATAATTAAAAAGTTCCATTTAAAGTCTAAATTTATAAAAAGCTCAAAAAGCTTTAGCCACAGCTTAGCGATATATATTCTTATTGCACTTAAAATGTTACAAAAAAATTTAATATTAAAAGGTATAGGCAAAGGTGGACTTATCCCTACAAGAGATGTCTTCCAGTCTACCCATGGATGTAAAAGATATCATTCAGTAGCGGGTTCATAAGTGCAGGTTTTTTTTTTTTACATACATACATACATACACACATAATTACATACATATAAGTATATATGTTCCAAATAAATATACTTATAAATTTCATAACAACAAAGTTAAATTTGCTAAAGACCAGGCTTAATTTGCAAATGTATAGTTAAAAAACAGAGGATGTAAAAATGTCCACAGCAATTACAATGAACAGTATTTTTTCATACATGCAATCCAATCTCGAGGCATCACAGTCGTGTGAATTGGGAACTAGAGTGCACCTGCGCTAAGACCTGATGGCTGCAGTTCAATTCTGAAAACGCATATTGAGGATTTTTGCAAAGTAATCAAATCAAACAGTGTGTTTTATGTATTGCTATTTGGTGATGGCCGTTATATTTGATGAAAAAAGTTTGTTCATGTCTAGTGGAGAGCTTTTATAGATGAATTTTGGTTTTTATTAGAAACATGCAGTAAAGGTAAGAGGTTAAAATAGTGCACTACAATTTTTTTATATATGCTGATTGAATATGTAACATTATATTAGGATTATTATACAACAATATTAATATACGGATAATTAATTACTTTGAATTGATTCAAATTCAATTATCTAGCAAAAAGTAATTACACAAAAATCAATAAAATGACAGAAAACTTTCCGAAAACAAGTCTCAATAACATAAAAATTAGCAATTTCAATAAGACACGGCATTTACATATTCCAATATACATAAAGCCATCTAAAACATGGCTTAGTTGTATACAAATAGCTCATCCAATATAAAAGGAGGATAATTGCAAAACGTCTCATCTCATCTGGGCTTAGAAAAATATATTTTCATACTAATTCCATGGTAGGAATGGGACATCGAAGGCACATTATAGAGGCTTAGGATCGTCTACCGCGAATAAATTTCCCTTGAGAGACGTATTTTACATCGTCTCGACAGTGAAGATGCCATGTGATCTGAAATATTATGGTTTACCACATTTTGTAAGAAACTAGCCTTTCCCGCGGTTCCGCTCGCGTTCTAAAGGGTGAAAAGGTTTTTGCAAATTTTTTATTGATGCTCCGCTCCTATTGGTCGCAGCGTGATGTAATATAGCCTATAGCCCGCCTCAAAAAACGGACTATGAATCACAAAAATAATTTTTAAACTCGGACTAGTAGTTCCTGAGATGAGCGCGTTCAACCAAACAAACAAATTAATAAACTCTTCAGCTTTATAATATTAGTATAGATGACGTAAATATAATATTAACTTTTTTGGAGAAAAGTGAAGTTTTAGGAAGTTCCATAAGTATCTCTCTATTTTAAAAGCTTTCCTACTAAAGGATGATGCCCGTGAATCTAAGTGAAATTAATCATCATATCATAGGTTTTATATAGAAGGCTACGAGCTTGCGCTTGTTCCCAAGCGAGTGTACTTCGAGTGAAGTGGATCTAAATCCGGTCTCGCACCTCTAATATATTTTTTTTTATTTGTGAATCATTTCTAATGTGAATACTACTTGTCTTATGTTTAAGGTTATTATGAGGAAATCTGCACTTTTGAGACAGCTTGACAAGTTTTAAAAGACATATTAAATACGCCAAACCGCACTTACCCATGGACACTTACCTATGGCCTGATTGAAAGGCTGAATGCGAATACTTATTCGTGTTATGGCTAACCAGAATTACTTATAAGTTTTTTTTAATTTTAATTTTGCTACCCTACATATTTTATTTCATTCACTCTAAATTGGTACATTAGTAATTAATCTTTACAATATTAACTTTAAATTAAAAACAAAACAAAACACATAAATTCCATTAAAGAATGTTTTTACTTTAACCCATTTCCAAAATAGTCAGTTATAGTTTGAAATAGTGCGAATTGAAATTAATTATGTAGCAAGGTCGACTAATGGCTGAACCCAAATTAATGTTGATACAGTAATAATTCGCAACAAAGTTTTAATGTATTTTGTTTGACCATATTTCACTTTATACTAACCATTTGTTATTAAAATGGGAAACCAGAGTCTAATGTTAACGAGTATGTAATATTTACATACATTAACTTAATTTATCTGTCGTCTGACTTTGTTAATTTAGAATGCAAAAAGTTATTCTTCTTTACCTTTATTATACTCATTTTTTTCAAAATATGCACATAGATAATAAATTCTAACAATAAAGGAGATTACAAGTAAACTTAACTATATGTACAAAGCAAATATACACTTAATTAGTACTGTACAAGTCGTGTCCGCGCGGAATAGTGGCAAGAATGCTGGCCGCATTCCCCCGCTGAATGGCAATGCCGATTCTTTGGGCGAAAAATGAGCCAGCTCTCCTGTCACCAGTAGAGGCGATAAGAAGAGGTGTTATGTCTTTTAAAAAATGCTTAGCACTTTGACTCCATGGCCCAAGGGTTTCTACAGCAAAAGGTATAAAAATATAATTTTGACTAAGAGAGGCATATTTACGCAACTTGAGATGCTCAGCCTTCTTCGCCGTGGCCCCTACTTTAGACGCCGTCTCCCTGACATGAGATGGGGCCAATGTGTCAACGCATGTAGCGTCCCACAATAACGCCCGTCCCCTTTCCCAGGGAACCAGCGACAGATCATCAGGTCTCTTGCCATCATCTCGACATATTCCAGAAGGCTCAATGAGAGCAGGAATGTCAATGGTGACAAGAGCCCTTTTGATAGTATCATTTAGGGAACCGTGACGAAAAAGTCTACCTGAACTTCTACGGCAAGAAAGTCCATGGAGTTCATTACAGTCGACCTCCTTTCCACACGGACACCTGTGCTGTGTGCACAGCGGTGTTCCCAGCCGGAGACCTAGAGCGATACGAAAACTATCGTTATCCAAAAGTGTACCGAGATTGGTTGAGGGTAGGGCGTGCAGCCAGTGCCCCGAATCTTTGGACGTTGACGCTAAAAGTCTTGCACGGTGAACGTCACTTGTAAGATTTTGAGCCAAATTTTGGAATGTAGAATGAACCAATAGTGCATCCCAAAGTTTTTGAATGGAAACTTCCTTTGGGATGTCAACACCGGGACATTTAACACTTGGACTTCTAACAATACTAATATGAATTAACTGGAATTTCGAAAATCAGAAATTAAAAAAATATATAAAAAATAATTATTACAAATAGGGATTTTGGAAGGGAATTTTGGTTCCTCGAAATGGCTTCGAAATGGAATATGTGTTTCTAGATGGCGCTATGTGTAATAATGTCCCAAAATATTTATCAGGAGGAACCAAGCCACCTCCATGTATGTCTCTTGGCTTCGCGTCCGGCCAGATTGCCAGACGCTACTGAGCCCCCACCGCGACAAGATGGACACACGTGGGTAAATGAAAATAACCCTATTCCATATTTTAACAAGATAAATGCCTAAAATAACTTAAACTTTATATTTTAAGTTGAATCACAAACCAACAATAAAGAAGATGTTATAATATCAAATAACACGCCTCAATAAATTCTAAGAGCGGTGTGCTAAATTAATGTCGCTCTAATTGGATCTTACTGAGACAAATATATGGCAGTGGGCAATGGCTAGAAACTAGTAGAGTTGACTGTACAAAGGCATAATATCAATTCAATTCTACTATCATAACTGAAGTGAACGACCAACTATGTGGTCAGCTAACAACTTACTTTGAAATATTCTGTTAATTACGAGAACGTTCAATAAATTAATATAATTACTTGCTAGATTTTGCCCGCAACTCTACTTACATGAAAATCGAAGCGGTGTTAAACACATTTTGTAATCTATCTTTAAGTCGAATTTCATCGAAATCTGAACAGCTGTTCAAGTTTAAAAAAGACTCAATAAAAACACCTTATTTCATTTTTACTTACAAAGGCAAATAAAAAACTACTAGATTTATTTTATTATAGCCAAGTATAATATTGACCTGATCCTCACTGAGACTAGTCATCGCAAGAGATATTATATACTTGTAGTATACAAGAGTGTATGCAGACACAAAGGCTCTCTCTATTTTTTTTATTCTGAAACCCAAACAATAAGCAACAGCCGGTCCTACTCAGACCAATCACTTTACGTGGTCTCTAAGGCATGGGCTGCAATACTTCTCTATTCCGAGCTATTCCTGAGAATTAATGAAAGAAATAAACGAATAACTAAACTTGGTCCAACCGTAAACCGAACCTAAGACCGGTGGATCTGCTACATTCTAACCACGAGACTTATAATTTTACAATTGATTTGTCTATGTATAAAAGAAGAAACAAATTTAGCTTAGATCGATTTATTGAACCCAATTTATTTCAAAGTTATTATTATCGTATAAATTATTTAGAAGCTCGAGTTATCGTGAAGTTTCCGTATCGTAATGAACTAAGTTTAAAGTCTATTACTTGTGTCTAATTTTATCTTTCATTTTAATAGATTTCAAAGAGGAATAAATGTACAGTAAAATATATCAAAATATTTACATAATTTATATATAAATTGGCAAAGACAAAATAGTTTAGGCTCCTCTCTTTTACAACTTTATTTTATACTAGCCTTTCCGCGGCGTCGCGCGCGTTCTATAGGCTGGAAACCAAATACCTCCTGTTTTTGCAACATTTTTCATTGATGCTCTGCTCCTATTGGTCGTAGCGTGATGTCATATAGCCCATAGCCCTCCTCGATAAACGGACTATCCACCAAGAAAAAATTTTTTATGTTTAGACCCGTCGATCCTGAGATTCTCGTGTTCAACCAAACAAACAAAAAAAACTCTTTAGCTTTATAATATTAAGTATACTCGTAGATTGCTTAGTAGCTCGTCCATAAACGAGCATCAGAGCTATTAAATCATATATAAGTTTTTAATATGTGATAGGTTAATTCTATTAAAATAAGTTTTGACTGAATATTTATAAGTGGTTAAGCTACTATTCGTCAAACACTAGCTTATATGAGAAAGGTATACACCAGTTACACCAGTACTTCGTTCGAATTCTAACTTAAAAGTTTTTAAATCGACTTGCTTATTCCTTTTCAAATCCCTATTGCGTATATTTACTGAGATTTTGACTTTTTCATAAAATTGATACGCAAACAATTCCATATAAATATACTTTACGATTAAGAACGTTTTATATAAAAAAATAGTTCATAATTGTTCAGAATGAACCGACTTAATTAATATCATAGCTATTTAATTAAGAAGTTTTTCAAATTCCTTTCATGTAAATGAATAAAGTCATCGTTAATACCTTAATATTCTTCTATCACATTCCAGTCAATTCATATCATTACAATATTGCATGTTTAATTCATATACATTTAAATGTCCCTCAGGCATAAGATCAACGAATAGATAATCCTCGAACAAGCTTCGTCTCAAGCTTTTCTTCGTGCACATTTTCAAAGCTCAACTGAAGCTCAAGAGTGAACAATAAAAACGATATAGTCCTGTCAGCAGCATACATTTCTTTATGGAATGACAATATGATAAAATTTGTGTTTTGAAATAAAATGGCTGATATTTTGGATTAATATAGGACAAAAATCAAGCGAAATCACAATTGGAATTTCTTTTATAATTTTTTCTAATTATTAAACTGACTCTACTTGCTGCGCAAGCGGTCGCTGTGAGATGGTCCGCATATGGACTATAATTCATTTTTTTTTCTTTTCGCTTTCGATGAACACTTAAATAAATTCCAAGCATAATGTAACTTTTAAAACTAAAGAAATTCGTAAAATAAACATTGGAACGCATAAATTTGCCCAACTAGACAAGAAAACGGATCCACTGCAGATGTGAAACCATTAAGTCGAAGTAAAACAAAGAACACAAAAAAACCCGGCAATACTTTAAAAGTAATAAACTATAGAATTCATGCTAAATACAAGTGGACAAGGTCCGATAAGAGGTTAGCTTAGGAAACGCGTCATAAATTGAGTTTTTGTGGCATTCGCGAACGTGGGAAGCGAACGGACCCGATGCCAGATGTTTGACAAGATGCAGCAAAAGGAGAAATTTAACCAATGTGAATGATTGTACAGTTGATTTTGCGTAAAACTATTTTTACAGATTGGAAGGGGAAGACTATGGAAGGGGTAGCGTGTAGATCCCGGCGATCGGACAGCGAGGCGGGATCAACCAGGGGGAGAGCAGTTCGGGAGTCCGAGGTTGTTGTGCGGGAAGCTAACGAGTGTAGTCTTAGAATTATAAAGTTTAATTAAAATAAATTGAGAGTAGAAATAAATAAATTAATTAAGAAAAGTAATCGTAATAAAGTGCGACGGACGAGGTGACGCAGTATTTTGGTAATGTACTCCAATCCATTTGTAATTTAACAGATTGTTATAGATTCACAGATATATTGCAATTTATATAATTAAATTGAGAGGCTTAACCTTTAGAGACTAACAAACATGAATCCAGAGACCGGACTGGAGATATTGAGCGAGCTTATGAGGAGAGACGGGAGTCGAGTATTGCCTATCTGAGATTGGGGAATTATGTCCTTATTTGTGGTTTATATCGCGTATTTACTTTTAATATCATGTAGACTAGTTTGGCGAGGCTAGAATGAAGTAAGGGATAAAGTAAATCGCCAATAGTCGAGTCCAACGGCAGATTGCCCCGATCAAGGTCTGAAGTTAATCACTTTAAAGAATGAAATAGATAAATTAACCATCTGTGAATCTAGCACAACACTATGTTAATATATGTAATCAAATTTATCGTAACATTAAGATGTGTGTGTCTTCTCCTTCGACAGCAATGTTAACTTGTATATAATTACCTAAACATTAATATTTAGTGAAGCATGTGTGTATTTTAAATGTTAAGATGTACTTAGATTTAAATAGCCCAAGGGTTTTTTCGTTTGAATATGCCGTTTTTCCCTTGCTTAGTATGGCTTTAGGAACGTGAAATATTCGTTCGTGCTTTGAGATATAATCTAATATTTTAAAGTACGATCTAAATAATCCAACAGTTTCTTTTGATATCACTCAAGTTGTTTTGAGTAAAGAACAGATAGTAATTTTGAGAATAAACAGATTTTTGAACCATAATCTTTATTTTATTAATATAATTTTAGTACTCTTCAGGGTGTTTAATAATGGAGGATTCACTCGAGATTCGAACCTTTTCGATTCAATAATAAATTCCCTCATATTACCTAGATAGAATCACGATTCGCATTCCAGAAAGTTAGGTTTAGATGGCTGTAGATATACATATATAATATATACCTGTTATGTGGGTTCGAATCCTACTGGCTACGAGATGTTGATTTGTGTTTAATAAGTTTATTCCGAAACCACGACAATTACTCTTCATTCATCTCATCACCTTTTATAATAAATTAAATTAGTTACGTTCGATAGAACTATGAGACTACGTCATATTTTGTTATGTGGGTTCGAATCCCGCTGGCTACGAGATGTTGATTGTGTTTAATAAGTTTATTCCGAAACTTTGGCAGTTACCTTTTATTACACTGATCTAAGCCGATCAATCACTTATCATAATATAAATTAAATTAGCTAAGTCCAATAGAACTATGAGTCTACTTCAGAGCTGAATTTAAGAGCATAAAAGGACTTAATACTGTACAATCTATGATGACTTGATTTTATTTAGCTTTGCATAATAGACCGATTGCATTTAGTTATTAAGTGAAGTACTAAGGTCTGAGAACATTAGCTACGCTAATGTAAATATCTAGTAAATTAGCAGAGACTCCGAGAGCCTACGAGTGCAACGAGAGAGACGACAGACAGGTAGGAACCCGAGCCTTTTGTCTTGTTTTTTGTTAGGAATTTATATAATGCTAGGGTGACCATGATAGTTGTGTGGAAAAGGAGGCTAGGCAGGGCAAAAGTAGGGTGACAATGATATTGCGGAATGAAGGACACTAAGGTTGATTGGGCTTTTAAAATATATTGACTGAAATAGTCAAGAACAGTACACGGTTCCAGCGTGGCGTTCCGGCGGCGATATCCCGGCACACCAATACACGCCATGTCTTACAGATCAACTCCCGACCTCGGTTTGGCCAAATCATATAACTAATAATAAATATACATAATCATAAACCATGGTTATGGGGCGAGCTACGGCTCACAAATAGCCTGTCTTTCGAGACAAGGCAATAATGCGCTTCTCAGCGATAAAAGGGAGTTGACTGTGCCCCAATAACAATGATTAAAGGCCCCTGTGCTGGGCGTAGGGTTCCCCGTGCTAGAGGGAAATCGGTCGGTTACGATGGCCCTAAAGAAGGCAAATACATACACCAGCTAATCATGCATTCTAACTTGTCCGTTAGCTTATAATTTTAATTAGTCCCATTCGGACTTCCGAGTGTTGAAGTAACGCTATTCCATAGTTTTATTGAGGTAGGGCTCATACAATACAATGAGCCTCGCGTAGACAGGTAGAATGGGATGATAGCCTGTATAGTCCACCCAACGTATTGTACTGCCCAGGTGAGCGATGCGTCTCCGTTTACCTTGGGAATTCGCGTAATTATAGATAACATGCCAGATACCCAAGTGTCTTTTATCCTGAAGTATTATTTTCAAAAATTTTCCTCAAATATATTTAATCACAAATTAACAAGCTTAGACGATCACACCGTACCATCACAGAATTTTGGTGCCGTGACCAGGATCTATGTACGTATTCGAAATAACGGTATGACTAGATCTATAATAGCATAAAAATAGAACACAACGTAGGAATCGTGATTAGGTATGTGAGGAGGAAATAAAAAAAAATAAAAAAATTAAAATAAAAGAAAAAGGAGCTAAGGCACACACTGTGCATGATATTATTGTGTTTAACATTTATTCCATGTTTAGGGGAAGCAGAAATAACACTGTGCATATTATTATTATGTTGTACATTTATTTTGTGTATAGGGGGAGCAGAAATAAGCAGTATGTCTTATAAATGTACAATTTACAGGATTTCAAGGAGGAGATTGCAGTATTGGAGATAATATTCTTGCTTATTTCTTAGATTTATTTATCTTTTATTTCTAAAAAATCATTTCAGACCTAGAGAATTCACGTAAATCGGGACACATCCCGAGTGTTGTCAAACATCTGGTATCGGTATTGTGCTATTATCTAAGATTTTGTTCGACGATTCGTGAAAGCGGCACGGCAATAAGTAAATACTTTAACATCTGGCGAAGTTAGACGGTAAAAGTAAAAGGGTTTAAGGCGACTAGAAATATGTCGACAGGTAGAAAAGGACGTAAGTCAAAGCAGGTAGCAACGGACCTATCCAATGTTAGTGCGGTAACGGAGAGCGAGCGAATGGAAACCGTAGGTAATTCGACTTTAGAGTTGATTTTGAAAAGCATTATTGAGTTCGAAGGGAAATCACAGTAAATTAATTCGAAACTGAATCCAGTACCAAATGAAAATGCGAGTGTTACGTCACACGCGTCGGTTGGGGTGGCGAGTAGCGAAAGTGATAGGGATGTTAGACAAGGAATTAGTTATGAGTCCGCGAGTCACAGCGTAGCGTCTTCTGAAATTCGAAACTTATATGTAGTACAACCGTCGGTTAGCAAACCAAATTTCGATGGAAAACCATTCACGAACCCCATTGCATTTTTAAAAGAAATCGAACGAGCCAGACCGGCTATCGCTTTGTGAGAGAGGGCAAAGGCTCTACTTCATCGGAAAATGTGGGGGAGGGAACGTCAAAACACTAGGTTTCCCCACACAAGCGAGGTCTGATAAATTAAATTTGTGTAAATCGGGGAGTATAGAGATCTCTGAATACGAACGGGCAGGTGTAGCTTATAATATCTTAATTAGGAACGGATGGAAACCAGAACAGGGCATAGGAGTCGGCGGAAAGGGTCTAAAACGAGCACTGAAAGGCAGCGTAAATGACGTCGATTACAGTTGTCAGTCGGAAATAAGGGGTATAGGAATCTTATTGGAAAACCAATTTAGTAACGTAATAGAATGTAGCGAGAGGGGCATTACATGTAATTATTGCGCTAGGAGAGGGGCGAGCTTAAATACGATGTTCCACGAACTCGATGAGTCAATTGACGAAGAGGTTGATTATTCTTTACCTAAGTTACCTGAAGTATGTGTGTCGTTGTATGGGAGAAGTATGAATGCACTTATCGATACGGGAAGTCAGATTAGCGGAATAACTAGAGAATTGCACGACTCTATTCTCAGTGAAAGCGGGTCTTTACCTGAGATCGCTATTCCGGCAATTCGGATACAGGGGGCATTTGGATCGCGAAGCGAGAGCGCGAATCGATTGGTGTTAATAGAGTTCCAATTAGATTTTAGTTGAAGCACCTGTGTTAATCATGCGGCGCTTACCTAGGTCACTGATACTAGGATATGATTGGTTAGAACGGGTGAAGGGAGTAGTGAACTGCGGTAGTGAACGAACATTGACGATTGAACACCTGGGAGTTAAGTGTTGCGTTAAACTAAACTCAGATTGTAAGGTTGAAAGGTTAGGGGGAGAGTCGAATGCAGCCACGATTAATTTTATATTGAACCAAAGTACTAGACCGGCAGGGCATTGCTTGCAAATTAAAGAAGCGGACGTTAAAACCAATAGGGAATACCATTTGGACAATTCAGGCTTAAATAAAGTACAAAGGGAGCTGTTATTACCTATACTAGACAAGCATTGTAAGGTATTTACGGACAAATTAGGGTTGACTAGTAGGTACGAGCACGTTATCGAGTTAGTCGATGAAGTCCCTTTTGTGAAGCACAGTTATCCGGTACCTTTAGCATATAGGGAACAGGTTAAAGAGGAATTAGAAAAATTGGAGAGATTAGGCGTGATCAAACAGGAGGCAACTCCGTACAGTAGCCCTCTCACATTCACTAAGAAACGAGATGGGTCTATAAGACTCTTATTAGACGCACGCGAATTAATAAGAAAATGGTGGGGGATGCGGGATCACCACCACTCACATCTGGGAATTTACAATCCTTTCATGGAGTGAATTATATTAGTTTGATTCATTTCAATAATGCATATTTTGAAATACCTTTGCACCGGAATTCTATGAAGTATACAGGTATCTCTTTTATGGGGAGAACCTATACCTATTGTGTCTTGCCTCAGGGATTAAAAACAATTGTGGCAGGATTTTCTAGAACAATGGATTCTATATTAAAAGAAAATTGAATTCTATATTAAAACAATTACGAGGGTTTTTAGGATTAATAAACTATTTCAGGAGGTTTTTCGCGAAGTATAATGAGGAAGTTAGGCCACTTTGCGAGTTGTTAAAACAAAACACCAGATGGTCTTGGACACTGGTAGCAAACGATTGTTTCGAAAGGGTTAAGAAACTATTTTTAGACACAATACTTCTTGTACACCCTAACCCGAAGGAAACTTATTACCTGCAAACCGATAGTAGTAATTTGGGGGTTTCCGGATATGTTTATCAGGTAGACGATGTAGGCGTTCCTCGCCGGATAATAGGATTTTGTAGTAAGGCATAAACGGAAATGGACAGTCACAGAACAAGAACTGTGGGCGATCATCTTTAGTCTATCAAAGTTTGAAACGTATTTAAGGGGAGCACGATTAGTGATTAGGACTGATCATAAGAGCTTGATATTTCTACAAACATGTAAGTTATTAAGCGCACGGATGATACGATGGGTACATTACATAGGACGGTTCGATTATACAGTTGAGCACGTGAAAGGTAAACTAAAAACGGTAGCGGATGTATTATCCCGCCATATAAAGGGGACCACGGACGTAATAACTAATAAAGCTACGGGGTCGGAGATGTATCTATTTAGAACGTCATTAGGACGGGTATTACAGGCGAAATGGAAAGAAATAGGTAGTTATCAAGAACGTGACAAGGTCGCTATTGAGATAATTAGACGTATGAAAGTAGCGGGCACGTCTGAATCTAGATATTATACGTTCAAGGAGTGTGTTCTTTACAGGATCGACGGGAAGACGGATACCTTGAGGTTATATATTCCCGAGGACTTACAGAGAGATTTGGTTGTTAGTATACATGAAGAAATAGGTCATTTCGGACGGTATAAAGTTTATGCTCTGATGAAGCACCGTTATTATTTCTCGAATATGTCTCGTATAATAGGACGGATTGTGAGAGCTTGTGCACACACAGGGCCGATTAAGACTGTGATAGCGAAAGAGATAGGAGAACGCGTCTTTTGCGATATTTATGGACCTTTGCCTGCGGGTCGTTTCGGATACAAATACATATTCGTAATGCAGGACGTTTATAGCAAACTAATCAGGCTATACCCACTACGTGCGGCAAGTGGAAAAGCTACTTTAACATGTGTGAAAAAGTTCCATAAACAAGTTGAAATTAGGACATTATATTCAGATAGAGGCGCGAATTTCACCTCAAAGATTTTCGAGACGGGCGTTCGCCAGTTAGGTGCGAAACTAACGCACACATCTGTCAGGAACCCGCGACCAAACTCGACGGAGAGAGTTAATAAAGAATTAGGAAGGTTGTTTAGAACATATTGCGAGAAGGCTCATCAATTTTGGTTAGATTTATTACCTAGTATAGAGGATTGTTACAATCAGGTAGTGCACACTACACCAAACGAGGTGGTATGGGGAAAACGGACTCTATTATCGACTGATTTTGACAAGTGCGTAGTGAAGGAAAACGAATTACGGCGGGAAATGCTAGAAAAAATTAGGCAGCATGTGCGGCAAAACATAGTTAAAGCGGCAGAAAGTAGAGAGTCCTACTATAATAAAACGCATAAACTAGTGCATTTCGAAATAGGAGACTTAGTGAAACTTAAGGTCTTTGCGAAGTCAGATGCCGACAAAAAGTTAACAAAGAAATTCATGCGTCTATATGAGGGGCCCTACATAATAGGAGCAGTCCCATATAATAACGTATACACCTTGATTGACGTTCGTACTAATAAGACAAAAGGAAATTATAATGCCATCCATCTGTTTCGTTATTATAAAAGCACGTAATAAATAGGTTTCTACTAGGGACTAGTGAGCGAATACAGGGGAGAAATAGATTTTCAAACGACTAGTGCAAATGCTGAGACATTAGGAAGACTAGGTGTATTAAAAATCTATTTGGGGGAGTGTGAGATGGTCCGCATATGGACTATAATTCATTTTTTTTTCTTTTCGCTTTCGATGAACACTTAAATAAATTCCAAGCATAATGTAACTTTTAAAACTAAAGAAATTCGTAAAATAAACATTGGAACGCATAAATTTGCCCAACTAGACAAGAAAACGGATCCACTGCAGATGTGAAACCATTAAGTCGAAGTAAAACAAAGAACACAAAAAAACCCGGCAATACTTTAAAAGTAATAAACTATAGAATTCATGCTAAATACAAGTGGACAAGGTCCGATAAGAGGTTAGCTTAGGAAACGCGTCATAAATTGAGTTTTTGTGGCATTCGCGAACGTGGGAAGCGAACGGACCCGATGCCAGATGTTTGACAAGATGCAGCAAAAGGAGAAATTTAACCAATGTGAATGATTGTACAGTTGATTTTGCGTAAAACTATTTTTACAGATTGGAAGGGGAAGACTATGGAAGGGGTAGCGTGTAGATCCCGGCGATCGGACAGCGAGGCGGGATCAACCAGGGGGAGAGCAGTTCGGGAGTCCGAGGTTGTTGTGCGGGAAGCTAACGAGTGTAGTCTTAGAATTATAAAGTTTAATTAAAATAAATTGAGAGTAGAAATAAATAAATTAATTAAGAAAAGTAATCGTAATAAAGTGCGACGGACGAGGTGACGCAGTATTTTGGTAATGTACTCCAATCCATTTGTAATTTAACAGATTGTTATAGATTCACAGATATATTGCAATTTATATAATTAAATTGAGAGGCTTAACCTTTAGAGACTAACAAACATGAATCCAGAGACCGGACTGGAGATATTGAGCGAGCTTATGAGGAGAGACGGGAGTCGAGTATTGCCTATCTGAGATTGGGGAATTATGTCCTTATTTGTGGTTTATATCGCGTATTTACTTTTAATATCATGTAGACTAGTTTGGCGAGGCTAGAATGAAGTAAGGGATAAAGTAAATCGCCAATAGTCGAGTCCAACGGCAGATTGCCCCGATCAAGGTCTGAAGTTAATCACTTTAAAGAATGAAATAGATAAATTAACCATCTGTGAATCTAGCACAACACTATGTTAATATATGTAATCAAATTTATCGTAACATTAAGATGTGTGTGTCTTCTCCTTCGACAGCAATGTTAACTTGTATATAATTACCTAAACATTAATATTTAGTGAAGCATGTGTGTATTTTAAATGTTAAGATGTACTTAGATTTAAATAGCCCAAGGGTTTTTTCGTTTGAATATGCCGTTTTTCCCTTGCTTAGTATGGCTTTAGGAACGTGAAATATTCGTTCGTGCTTTGAGATATAATCTAATATTTTAAAGTACGATCTAAATAATCCAACAGTTTCTTTTGATATCACTCAAGTTGTTTTGAGTAAAGAACAGATAGTAATTTTGAGAATAAACAGATTTTTGAACCATAATCTTTATTTTATTAATATAATTTTAGTACTCTTCAGGGTGTTTAATAATGGAGGATTCACTCGAGATTCGAACCTTTTCGATTCAATAATAAATTCCCTCATATTACCTAGATAGAATCACGATTCGCATTCCAGAAAGTTAGGTTTAGATGGCTGTAGATATACATATATAATATATACCTGTTATGTGGGTTCGAATCCTACTGGCTACGAGATGTTGATTTGTGTTTAATAAGTTTATTCCGAAACCACGACAATTACTCTTCATTCATCTCATCACCTTTTATAATAAATTAAATTAGTTACGTTCGATAGAACTATGAGACTACGTCATATTTTGTTATGTGGGTTCGAATCCCGCTGGCTACGAGATGTTGATTGTGTTTAATAAGTTTATTCCGAAACTTTGGCAGTTACCTTTTATTACACTGATCTAAGCCGATCAATCACTTATCATAATATAAATTAAATTAGCTAAGTCCAATAGAACTATGAGTCTACTTCAGAGCTGAATTTAAGAGCATAAAAGGACTTAATACTGTACAATCTATGATGACTTGATTTTATTTAGCTTTGCATAATAGACCGATTGCATTTAGTTATTAAGTGAAGTACTAAGGTCTGAGAACATTAGCTACGCTAATGTAAATATCTAGTAAATTAGCAGAGACTCCGAGAGCCTACGAGTGCAACGAGAGAGACGACAGACAGGTAGGAACCCGAGCCTTTTGTCTTGTTTTTTGTTAGGAATTTATATAATGCTAGGGTGACCATGATAGTTGTGTGGAAAAGGAGGCTAGGCAGGGCAAAAGTAGGGTGACAATGATATTGCGGAATGAAGGACACTAAGGTTGATTGGGCTTTTAAAATATATTGACTGAAATAGTCAAGAACAGTACACGGTTCCAGCGTGGCGTTCCGGCGGCGATATCCCGGCACACCAATACACGCCATGTCTTACAGATCAACTCCCGACCTCGGTTTGGCCAAATCATATAACTAATAATAAATATACATAATCATAAACCATGGTTATGGGGCGAGCTACGGCTCACAAATAGCCTGTCTTTCGAGACAAGGCAATAATGCGCTTCTCAGCGATAAAAGGGAGTTGACTGTGCCCCAATAACAATGATTAAAGGCCCCTGTGCTGGGCGTAGGGTTCCCCGTGCTAGAGGGAAATCGGTCGGTTACGATGGCCCTAAAGAAGGCAAATACATACACCAGCTAATCATGCATTCTAACTTGTCCGTTAGCTTATAATTTTAATTAGTCCCATTCGGACTTCCGAGTGTTGAAGTAACGCTATTCCATAGTTTTATTGAGGTAGGGCTCATACAATACAATGAGCCTCGCGTAGACAGGTAGAATGGGATGATAGCCTGTATAGTCCACCCAACGTATTGTACTGCCCAGGTGAGCGATGCGTCTCCGTTTACCTTGGGAATTCGCGTAATTATAGATAACATGCCAGATACCCAAGTGTCTTTTATCCTGAAGTATTATTTTCAAAAATTTTCCTCAAATATATTTAATCACAAATTAACAAGCTTAGACGATCACACCGTACCATCACAGCAGGTTTGAGTCCCGCTGGGGACATACATTTGTTGAGCACGAATATTTGTACTTTAGTCATGGGTGTTAATTTGTATTATGTATTTATTTAAAGTTATAGTAGTATATCAACTAACTGGTATCTGTAATACAAGCCTCGTAGCTTACCACGGAACTAGATAGCGCTGTGTGTAATAATGTCCCAACATGTCCCAACATATTTATTAACGTGCTAACTAACTTTACTTATCTCAGTATTTTTAATAACAAATTGTTATTTTATTATTTTTGGTAGAGGAATGTACTTTAAATTGTAGTATAACATTGTATTCCTACTGATTTTTGAGTGCTTTTTATATATCGGTAAAAGAAGGTAATTGTAATATTATTTACAAATAAAAGCTGCACTAAGTTAACCATGTTTTTATTTCTACATCCGCTTGTTACATACAAGGCAACTTTGATATTTTCATGTGCGAATCTTTTCTAACATGATTGGTGAACGGTCAAAGAAAACATCGTGAAGAAATCTGCATGTCTGAGAATGTTCGAAAGACGTGTGAAGTCCGTCAACATGCACTAGGCCAGCGCGGTGGACTATGGCCTGATCTCCCTCGTATTGAAGGTAGGCCCGTGCCCAGCAGTGATCATGTCCAAAAATGGCATAACTGACATTGAAGGAACTTTTTGACAGAAGATTTCGTAAACATTGACTGATTTACAGCATCTAATCTCATCGTTGATGGGCCATCTTCGATAGCCATCTAGCGATATTATAGAGCATAAGTGTATCTACACTACAAACACGGTGGCGATTGTTAATTTCACGACCATGAGATAAAACTTATATAAAGCAAACGAAATTATGAAAAGCTAAATGAGCATTTTTTGTAGTTATACTTGTACATATGTGTGTAAACTTTTTACATCTCAAAAACAGTTCTATGGAAACGGATTTGATTGCATCAATATTTAGATTTAGGTGACAACTATGGGTTAAGTAACTAAGTTATTCACAATTTTTTGTAAACTAATTAATAGGCATAGATTTCCATTTAAAACGCTACCCTATATACAGCAGCTATTACCGTGTGCATATTTCTTCGTTAATCCTCTTTCAAGCTGCACCGGTGGAATATTGTATCCAATAAAAATGTTAAGCTTCCATTCGTTTCAATTTGTATTGAGTATCATGGCCTCGGGCATTTACATGCATATAGAGAGATGGTAGCTGCTTTATCCCATACTGATGCATCTTTTGAGGTAACATAGCATACTACCTTTTCTTCTTTTTTGGGATTCACTGTTCTTATAAAACAAAGCTTTTATCCTCATACCTTGCTGTAGGATAGGTGTCATGTAGTATGAAGCGTGTCTATACTGATGTTTCTTTGGTAAAGCGATTCTGAAATAATATTTGGCATTGACTAAGGAATTGAAAATTTTGCATATCTTATTTCGTTAGAATAAAGAATGGAGAATTGGAGAATATTTTTACTGACATACCTTGTTATTGGACATTGAATTTTTTTTTTAATTTTAGCCAGCTTATACAATATTTAAATTTATCAATGTTTATTATATAATAAGGTTATAATTATACTTAAAGTAAATATAGTACCATGTGACATGGGATAGTCCGAATCCTGAAGATGCAAACGTTTGAATTATTAATAATGTTCAAAGCTGAGTTTATCTGGACATACTGAAAATAACTAAGAGCTAGCTTCAATTTAGATTTCTAGACCACAGATGCATTTGTGGTCACTGTAATAAATTAACATCACACATCTATTTTGAAAAATTTTAGAGTGACAAAAGAAAGGTATTCTAGGCTGTATTTAGGTAGTATTTTAAGAGTTTTTAGATTTAACATAGTAATTTTAACTAATTAGGTAGGTACTTATTAAAAAATGAATGTATCTTACTAAAAATAATTTAATTTATTTTTGTTACTTTTTTGTAAAATTTTGGTCTTATATAAAGATACATATTATTATAAATTTTTTAAATATTTTATCAAAATGGAATAGGTACATCATTTTAATTTTTTATTGAAATTCTCGTTTTCAAAAAAAAATAATCTTGTTCATAGCATAAACTCCTGTAAACTATTTATACTCTGAATGGCTTCATGATAGGTATTTTAAATTAATAGTATAATCAGTACTTATTTTCTCCATAATTCTCCAAATCTCTCGCAAATAGAGAAACACTGTTAATTCTGTAGAAAATTACTCTAGGAACTTATTTTATGGTATCAAAATTATGATATCCGGCATAGAGTCTGAAATCTCCCAAATTCTGGATACTCATAATAACAAGTTTATTGAATTGCAACCAACATTTACCCACTACATTTTAGTAAAACAAAATCTATCTTCAACTTAATACAAATAACAAAACACTCTATTCCTTATATATAAAGTTCAAATTTAAATATACTTGACACCGGTATAAAATCACCTGGTGCGTAACATAGGCTCCCGACGTCGTATTTGAATACACCTAATATTACCATTGGTTGTGTTCTCTAAATCCCCTAATTCGCAATGTGCCATTTACGCGACAATTCTCGCATGGAATTTTGAAGAAAATTTTCGGTTGGAATGCTTGGGATTATTTGTATAGTTGCGATTTATCTGCGAACTGATTCGATTATGTAATTACTTTTAATGTTAAAATAGGTTTGGATATTATTACACACAGCGCCATCTATTTTAGTGATAATAAATGGATACTAGGATGATTCACTACACATATATAACCTTAAATACATTTTTTTTATGTTGGGACATTTTTTACAACAGCGCCATCTAGTTCCGTGGTAAGCTACGAAGGAAGCTTGTGTTATGGATAACAGATAGTTGGTATACTACACTTATAAGTTTAAATACATACATATTATAAATATAGACATCCATGACTGATGTATAAACACCCGAGTTTAACAAATGAATGCTCCCAGCGGGATTCGAACCCACGACCGCTGGCGCAAGAATGTAGGGTCTCTACAAACTGCGCCAAACGTGTCGTCATTATATAACCTTAAATAATATATATATATATATATATATATATATATATATTATAAATATGAAAAACACCCATGTCGCACTAACATTTATGGTTATCACGCAAAAATGAATGCACCTAAACGACGCCACCTTGCGACCGCTGGTATGACAAGTAGGGTTATGACATACTGAGCCAAACGTAAAGTGTACTAGTGCGCTTTCTTTTTCTTCATCCGCATAGTCCTGAGCATCGCCATTCTAATACGAGCGGAAGTAGTTTCTCCGAAGGATATAAATGTGCTTTTAGATTTCTTAACAAAAAGCTCAAGTTTTGTTCTAACCTAACTTAATCTAATTAGATCTTGAACAGTCACAATTGCCAAATGCATAGCACCAACATAAAATGTAATAAAATGTCTTCAGACCTTTTTTTAACGTTCCACTGCTGGGCATGGGCCTCCCTTAGTACAAAGGGATTCTAATAAATAATATCTACAATTCATTTTTCATTCGTTTTGATAAAAGTGATCCAACAATCGTGAAGTCTTATCCTAGGCCTAGAAAAACCTTTGCCAACCATAACAGTACCTCACGATCGTCTCTAAATTATTCTATAGAATTAAAAATATTTAAAAGGGAGGGCTCGTTAAATATTTATAATATGTAAAGAGGCACTCTATATTAGAAGTATAGATAATGCATACCGGAGCCATAGCAAACATCCCTTACCAATAAACCTAGAACCCTGAGGCGACCCGCCTAAACTATTCTATGCATTTGAGATTGATTCCATCATCGACCGTGTGTGCTTTCGTCAATTGCCAATTAGATTTGGGGATGAGTGGTCTTTTAGGGGTTGTGGACAAATAATAAAATAAACCTTTTCACCATTTTAGTATTCATAATAAACTAATGGTGGTTTTCAAAGGGAAGTTACGTTTTTTTTTATTAACTCATTTTGTAATATATTATTGTACACAAAATTGAAAATATGATTAATATTTTTATTTATGTAATGAAAATATATAGTGAATTTTATCAGGTCATTAGATGGTTTTGGTCCATTGCTTGACTTAAATCCCTTACAGCACGCCACTGAGTTGTTACTGACCGTCATAGTCACTTTCCGCATGTTTAATACTATTACTCCACTTAGCTGGAAGTTGCATAAACTGCGTTTCCCGAGTTATAGCCTCACTCTAGACCACTCATCTACATTTATCACCGGTATTATGACATAGCTAAATACAAGCTGTTTTTACTTAGTACATTCCACTGCTACGCATATGGGTATCTTTACAATACGAGGGGGATTAGGCCATAGTTCACGATAGCTTAGTTATTCAGGTTCGAACTTTACATGTCTTTCGAAAATTTGCTAGACTCTCTCAGACAAGTAGATTTCTTCGCGATGTTTTTCTTCGCCATAAGACAAGTGTTAATCGTGTTAGAAATGATTCGCATTATTAGAGGTTCGAGACCCATGGCTTGAGCCCATTGCAAACGGTTTCCCAAGTAAACGCGTTTATATTATAATCTAGCCGCTCTCAAGTCTACGAGTATGTTGACAAATTCATTTCTCCCTCCGATACCATTATAACCTATGCATAAGTTAGAGATTTCAAAAAAAATATGAATATTAAACAGACTGTAATATTTTGTAACTAATGCTTATAATATTTATTTATTGTTAAAAATTGTATATATTCACAATTTATTTGAATTATTACTACACGTGTAATTGAAACGTAAGATTTTTATCGTGTACGCTTCATACGAACAATGCTAAGATATTTGTTATAACCTAAAAGTAGCTAATTTTCGGAGACCCTTTCAGTGGTATTGAATTCAGAACAATAAAAAATGGAGTATCGATAAAGGCCTGTCATCGACATTTTCCTTACAAAGTCATAATAGAATGGCGAAATTGTCAGTATCCACAAATTACTTTTATATTTACTATTGACCGGCCTTACTTCGCTCAAGCTTAACTGTGATGTGTTTAGTTTAAACATATATATAAAGTCCTGAGTTCGATTTCCGAATGTAAAGGTTATTTTGTTGCTGTTAAGATTTTTTCATTAAAAAAAATCAATACGACTTGTAAAATTAACATAGGTCTATCAAAAGTAAAATATGCGTATACACTGTTATAATATCAAACGTAGAAATGGTTGATTTCGCTCCATTCGCAGTATCTTAATAGATTTTTTTTAAATTTGACCGTTCACAGGTTAAGAACTCTCTGTATAATGATTTTTTTTAACATTTACCTTATATTAGTAGAAAATTGCAACTGGTTTTTCTATTCTTGCCAACCTACTTTATTGTTTTTTTCTATAGATATTGCACAAACTTTAGTATTTACCATAAAAATATATATTATAATCTTAAGTTTGCACTTAATGTATACTTTATTAATCTGGTATCACACCATCAAGCACGAGATTAAAGGTCGAACTAATAACTTAGTATATGTAATTACCAAGCTTGAAAATGAAATTTAGTATGCTAATTGACTAAATACAATTAAGGGAGCTGAGCTAAGATTGCGAGCACCTCATGCGCTCTTTCATGTAGATTTAATGGAAGCGACTCCACTTAAGCACTTTATAGCACTACTAGCGACTCGCCCTCGCTTCGCTTGGGCTTTTTCCTAGATTTAGCACAGGCAAAGCCGCAGGATCCGCTAGTTATGTATATAAACCTTCCTCTTGAATCACTCTATCTATTAAAAAAGTGCATCAAAATCCGTTGCGTAGTTTTAAAGATTTAAGCGTACAAAGGGTTATAGGGACAGAGAAATTGAGATAGTTTATATCCACCGTTACTGTGTTGTTTTTATACTTTATTCATAGTGACAAGACCTTCATTAAAACCACCTTCTTTTTAATATTTTACTGGTTCCAGATAAATTCAATAATGTATTATTTACTATAAATTTCTTCACTTAAGATTTAAAAAATAAAAAAAACTCAAAGTTCAATGCTATATACAGGTTCATTTAATTTTTTTTTTAATTTACATTACATTTGTTTACAAAATACAAACAGTGCAACAAAACTAACTAAAATTTGCTCCTACATTGCGGCAGTTTCTTTAACATACATGTTATGTATCCATTTTATCAGTTAAAGTATATAAAACACATACCTATGTATGTAAGTATGTATGTATGTATGTATGTATGTATGTATTTATACCGATTAAAAACCTAGTATTTTATTTAATTTTAATTATTTTAGTATTTCTTGTCAATTTATTCAAACGCATTAGTAAAATTGTTGTTTTGAATGTAAGCTCATTTAGAAACATTTCCAGTATATTAAATAGTCCACGTTAATTAAATACCAAGTTAGATCGGCCCAGGTGGCGAGGAGGCGCGATAACGTTCTCTACTATATTTCAGGTTGACTTTGAGGCAAAGCTTATTCATGTGACTGGGCCTTACTTTATTATGATACGTTTATTGTAGACTAGGTAACTAACTAGTATTATTAACAGTGATTCATTTTGTATGCCGACAAAGTACTACATCAATTCAATTTCTAATATCGTTGTTAAATTTAATTAATTATTACTGTGTGAATACTTTAATGGCAAACGAAGACTAGCAATCGCTAAATTAAACTTTTGTTTATTTCTTTTTCTTTGCTCTTACGTAAAAACCTTGTGCATATGAAGTTTGTCATATACTTAACTGCGTATCATAAATTAAGAATTTGAATACTATAAACCTTACCTATAGTTTATACCTTTAAACTAATAAATAAACATCAAAATCTATACTTAAATTAAAATTTTGAGTTGAATCTTCATATTAACAATTTCTGTCTGTCTTTTTAGATTTTTTATTTGGCTGTCTGTCAGTGAGTCAGTCTGTGTCATGGAAGACAAGAAAATTATTCGACAGATTTTAATCAAAATTTCTTTAAAAAAACCTTTTAAAATTTAATGAAGGCTATTTTTAAGGTAGGGAAATATCACAACTATGCTAACTATTAAAACGTATCCAGAAAACTCAAGAGACGAGAGAGAGAGAGAAACGAACTCAAGAGGAGCAAGTGTGAGTCGCTAATACAATGAAAAACAGTGAATGTAACTATATATATAATATAATAAAAACAGAGTATATTACACTTTTAAGCCTAACTTGTTCATATAAGCACTAAGTAAAAAATTATCAAATAAAGTGCTTGCATGTAGAATGCCTACGATACTCGTAGCTTGAGCTTGCTGCATTTCAGCTCGGTTTTGAGGTAAACCTTATTCATGTGACCGGGCGTCATTTTATTTCAACCGCAATTTATTGTGGATTAACCGCGTTTGTACACTTAGTTCCGTGTCATAAGCGATATTTAGCAGAGCAATATGCTTCAGCGGTTTTAAAGTTACTGGTTCGTAGTTTGTATTTTAGAGAGAAAAATGTTTATATTAAAAATTTACTCCTTTTAAGATAATGATGTGTTTAGTGAGAGCTTACTTTTTAATTTTACAATCAGTTTGAAATATTTATTATTTGCTAATCTATACTAATATTATAAAGCTAACACTACCATTTTAATTTCCGTAATCCAATATACCTACAATATAAAAATCATTTACTTACAATGTTTGTAGCTGTTATGTTTGTGTGAATCGTCTATAAGAACTATTACTGGTATATTCTCATTTATAAAATATCATCACTTCTTTTTATCTTACAGAGTAGAATTTTTCCATGTTAGTTCAATCCCAATGACAGTAAATATTTATTTTAAATAAAAAATCAAGTTTTAATTTTAAACTTAACACAAAATACACTTTAATAAAAGTAATAAAAGTACAAAAGAATTTCCCACAAACATGCTGCAAAACTGTAACAACTTTTACACTGAGAAAGGCTTAGTAGTTCGCAATAAACTCGGTGGCATCAGTTTTATATTTATACGATTATTATAAAGCTCAGTCTCGGGCCTTTATTACTTTTGTAATGTTACACGAGCGCTGTTGCGCAATTATATTGTGTTTTACAGACTCATTGCAGTTATATGATAGCAGATGATGTACTCCTGGGTTCGAGTCCTGCGTCGAGCTTTTTGTTTTTCTTCCAAGTACTCATAATGAGATAATGAGAAAGGACCAGCTTTTCATTTAAGCTTAAAAGGCTTTAGTACTACAAATACTAAAATAATCTTAAAGCTTTAACTTATTTTTTATCTAACGAGGATATACTTAATAGTTTTTTATACTGCTCGTGCAAATTGCATAATGAAATATTTAATGACATAAATTTATTTTCACTTTCATTGTATAAGTTCAAAATTTTAACTAGAAGTTTTACGTAGTGTTTCTATTTCGTCCTCTTATACTTTTTATGTACTTTAATATTATTATGTACTTTAATAAGCTAACACACATTAGACCTATCTTAAGAAATTGTAAATTGTGAAGACTTAAGTAGTCTATCAAAAGATTTTTTTTCGCTTTATAATATCTGACTAAATACTGTTTGTCTTCCGAATAAATAAATAAATAAATAAAATAATATTCAAAATGTATACAAGTCAAAAATAAAATCTCAAACTCGTATAGGATATTGAAAACTAAGAATCAATATACATTACATAATTGTATTAAGGTCAACAAAAAGGTCGAGATCGAATAGCTTTCGATCAGTACTAATCTTAAATAAATCTTGTAAAAGTTAAGTTGTAAATTGAACACGTGACTTGATCGCTAATATGGTGCTGTTTCGAGCTTTATACCAATTTAGGAGTTCTCAAAGCTTAATGTTACACATGTATATAAAGTTCACGTTTAAGAATGAATTCGTTACAAGCAAAGTACTCAAAAAGCAACATTTATTGATTAATTTTGTCAGTCTATGATAATTAATTTACTACAATTATTTTCTTTATTTCTAATCACAGTTTTATGTAAAATATAATAATATAATAATAATAAAATACTTACTTTGTGAATAGATTTTAACTGAAATATTTCCAATTACACATTCTATGTAAACGATTAAAGTATTACCCGTAGCTTTTCATTGCCAGAACAGCTTGCATTTATCAAACCAAATCGATAATTCTAAAGAACCTATGATAGTTAAAAATGTGTTATCTTCGTTTTAATCATTAAATATTGTTAGAACAATAATAAGGATTTCACAAAATCTTCATGGATTCTAAAATCTAAAACTAAAATTTATAAAACATGGTCCTTCAAGGCCGGCAAAACACTTGAAATAAGCTCTACAAAAAAGTTACATATTATCATCATTGCACTTTTTTAGAAATGACATCTTAGAAATGTTCCTGAAAGAAAGAATTACCATCCAAGTCACGTGCAGAGCGTTTGCCAGCCTTGATGACTTCATGCCCGTGCCTTGATTACGTAACTTGAACCTATGAGAAATTTTATCTTTCTTCAATATCAAATACGTCCATTGCTTGGTTATAAACGTTATACAGTTAGTTGCTAGATACAAACCGTGCAATGGAAACCAGTTTGGTAATAATTTTCATATTTTTCGATTATCATGTCTTCTAGTACTTTCAGTCACTAATGACAATATTGCCTAAACTATATTATAATGGAGCTTCCAAAAAGACATGCGAGTAAATAAATGGTTCCAAGGTAAATAAAAACACACCTTTACGTTGTCTCTATTATAAGGGGCTCGGGAATAGCATTCTACTCTTTATTAATATAATATCGTATATAAAGTACGTAATTACTACGTAATAAATAACTATGCTTATTTTTTATGACCTTTTTAGCGTTTTCTGAATATTTTCCAAAAGGTATTTTAATGTTCATTCCTAATTGTTCATTAAGTCAAATATGGTAATGATTTTATTTTAAAGACAAAAATATTACAAGGCTAAGTACTTTTTGCCGAACTAGGGTAGCGTGGTGCAATATGGCTTGATCCCGCTTGTACTGAAGGAAGGCCTGTGCCCAGCGGTGGAACGTTAAGTGCGTTTTAATGGTTACTAACACTAATTAGCTTATATATTAATATACGCCTAGTGAGTTTAATATAATATTTTCATTTCACAACATATTTGTTATAAATTAAAAACGGGATTAAAATTATTGTATATCCTCTGGGACTCAAAATATCTTCATATCAAATATCTTTTTATATAATATTAATATAAAAAAAAAGAGATAGATTAAAACTACATTGTACATTTAAAATAGGTGTAAAGTAGAAAAATAAGGAATTAATAGATTGGCGTAATCATAAAAATTTTAAAACAAATATTTTATACTTACCCCTTCACTGAAAACTTATCCCATTCTGTACTTTTATAGCAATCATAACCCTGTACGTAGCGGCTCGTAAACCTGTTCGAGAAACCCGAACAAGGGCTTTAGCTTTCGAAAAATATTAGCCATTATTTTATGATGTAACAAACAGTGGGGAATTGTAGCTCCTTTTAACTCACTTTATCTTATTAAGAATTCTAAGTATTTATTAACCAAAACCATACAATTTTAACACGAGTTTATAAGATACTAGCTGACCCGTGCCCACTTCGTTGGGCATAATGTTAATAATTCTTTTTTAGTACAGAGTGTTTAAATAATTTAAATTATTTTATTAATATTAAAAATTAAAAATTAAATTATCTATACTAATATTAAAAAAACTACTTTTTGTAACTTAAGTTAGACGTATGCGGGTGAATATTTCATTTGGTGCATATTACAGTTCTGGCCATAAAGAATGTATAAAACGTTAAAATATTTTAAAGATGATAATATTTATTTTTAATAAGCTACGGGTTCTAATGGACGCAACTCGTTAAATATGTATATTTTTATTAGGTATGTGTAAAAAAAATTAACAAAGTCGTAAAATCTAATTACCATTTGTGTCCTTTTTCCAGATTTGACCTAATCAAAATATTTTACTAAAAAACTGTCCTTAAAGAATAAGTTATCATATATATTTATGATAAAAGACTAAATAATCTATGTTTTATTATTTTATTATTCATGAAAGAACAGTTTTAAACAACTTTTTACTACTTTAAAAAATGTCCTTACACTTCTTCATAATTACCATTCAGCGACATGTTTGTGTCGATATTTTAATACTTTCGCATCACTATGTACCTTCATTCTCACAAAACGTTCGGCATCAGTCGACACTCTGCAATAGAGCAGGATACACGCATGAAAGACTGTTACCGGCAAAGTGAAATAAGTTTCTCCGGTTAAAATTTGGTGTGGTTTGGAATATTTCTACATACCGTTTCGATTATAAAAGGTAATATATTGGTTATTTTTTATTTAATTTTAGCTAGATGTAACCAACAATAGGATATCTTTTAAACAATAGACTGCAGAAATCCATGACTCTTTTAAAAAAACTGTATTTAACCGCATATATGATGAATCTAATTACCAAACTTCTAATTACCATTATTTACCATTCGTTTATAGTCGAATGGTGATTAGAAGAAAGTAACGGTAATGAGTTTAATGTTAAGATTTGATGAAACCTTAACCATATAAATTAACAATTATACTTACAATTAATGTTAAGTGACGCATTTTCGGAAATTAGATTAGTAAGCTTTTATTTTGGTTCTATTTGTCTGTTTGACCCCCACATACTTTAATTGTTTTTAAAAAAACCAAAAAAAAAACCAGATTAAGGGCTAAAGTAACACACAGAAAAAGATATTAAACTGAACCCAGTCTTACATGCTCTAGAAAAAAAAAGGAGGCCAAAAATATATGTATAAGATGAAAGGCGTTCCTTTCTGTCAATTGGTGATATGACTCCAAGAAGCAAAAGACAGCAAAGAAAAAGTGGTGAGAGAGCATTTTTTTTAACAGTAAGGGGAAAACGAGTTAACAATCCGCCTTAGCTGGTGATGGTAAGTTTGTTGCCCCTAGACACCTGCAACATAACAGGAGTTGAGAGTGCCCCACATAAAAGCGCTCAGAGAAAACCCCAGGAGAAAGATCATTGCACATTTTGCATGTGCGGGCAGAAAGGAGCGAGATGCATGTTCATTTTTGGGATGCCAGGCATGTAATATATAAGGATGACATCAACCCGACGGGGAAGAGAGCGGTGACAGAAACGCGACGGTGGCATCACATCAAAAAGTTCGTCAGAACATTCCATTATACAGACGAAAGAATACACATAGAGAGCAACATCTATCCGAAAGCTTAAGGGTTCTAAGTCGTATGTTAGTATGGGATCATCGACAATATGAACGGCTTGTCACATGGAAGAAGTTGGTATTGAGAAGTGCCAGCCCAGAGATCATAACAGTATTCCATGAGAGGGTGAACCTGTGATTTATAAAGAACAGGAACTGAAATACTATTTCGCTCCGTTAAGCACTACAATTGTTTTGGAAGCCAATTTGGCTTTCTGTAAACTGGACATGGCATTAAATCTCCGAGGATCACAACTTCCACGCAGGGATTTAGCTGGAATAGGAAATCTGACCCTTCTTGGATGTCCGATGGTCGGTCTATTTCGGCGTTTCCACTATGAGATACACGTCTATATTGGAGTATGTCCCCCATATTTTATACGTGACCATAAAATTGACAGGTCAGGACGGGGTGGCGACAACAGAGTGATATTTTCCCTGACGAACGTACAAATCCCAACTTTTGGCAGAAAGACATGTTCCAAGCTGTAACTAGGATATTTTAAGCAAGATGTATCGGCAGGACAATATCTGTCTCCATTAAAAAAAGTAAGACCGGCTTATCTGTTTCAAGATAGTGATGGACAGCATTGAGGTTGGAAGGGAGTGCCTTTTTGTTGCAAAAGTCCACATTAAACGCGGAAGGGGTGGCCGCTGTGCAAATTTTTCTTACGTTTGTTGCAACCATAGTGTGTCAAAAAGGGGAAAATAGGAATTCTGAGATTTCGGCGGACTCGGGTTAAATAAAAATATTCAGTATGTGTATATCTGCACTATTCAAACTGTGTATTTTGCAGGCATGGGGGATAGATCTGGGTACAAACAAACGAGCGGCCAGCGGTAGAGCGTTTCATCAGGTCTCCATGGACTCCATGCCAACACGACACACTTAAACAGAAGCGATGGACTTCACTTAAATACCGATCCCGAGGTCGCCGAGATCATCGGAATTTAGGAAAGGGGCTGGCTTTGAACAGATCTGCGACTGGGACATTTAGCGATCAAGTTCAATATGAAACTGGTCGCGAGCCAGTAGAGAGCAATACTGGCAAGTTTTAGTGGTAGAGGGCATTGGTGAGTTACTCACATTTTAAGAGCAGCTTTCACAGTGGTAGGGGAGAAATGTATTCTAAACATGTCACAGGAACAGTAATGAATATTACCAAAGAAAACTTTTGCTCTGTCTTGACGTAACGGTGAGTAAAAGTGCTAACACACCAAGTTGCAGTGGTACATGAAAATTATACATCGATTAGTGTTTATTGTTACAAATAAAAATTGACAATTTCTAATATTTACTTTGAGTTGACTCCTTAAATTCCTTTTTTATGATTGTTTATATTATACGCGTTTGATTATTTATACTAATTATGTTTCCTCTTTGTTACTTATTACAAATCATATTTGATTGTTAACGAATAAAATGCTGATTAAAGTACTCTGATGTTATACTTTTTAATATATTTCTAATCACCATTTGAATAAATCTCATTACCATCCAATTACCGTTCATGCTAATCTCATTACCGTTTATTAAAAAACACAAAGGCCTATATCTTCAATACTAAACGTCACATTACTGTACCTCCTTCATATTTAGTTTATTTTCATTATATATTGTACAAAAAAATAATAAACAACACCATCAGGCTTAATATTTGATTCGTCAAAAAAAAATGTAAAATATGCATGAAATGAAATATTCACCCATGCTGTCGTTGACTTTTTTGTAGGCATTTTCAAGCTCCACATCTTTTCTCTAGAACTCAAAAATATATCTTTCATAGTTAAGGCAGCGTTCGTAAGAAACGCTTTCATTCGACCGTTTTTTCTCCGATTCACTTTGCAAAACGGACTACCACGTAAAAGCCTTTTTATTTTTCGGTTTTTTATATAGCCTATGACACTCAGCAATAATGTGGCTTTCTATTGGTGAAAGAATTTTTAAAATCGGTTCAGTAGATCCCGAGATTACCCCTTACAATTTAACAAACAAACAAACTTTACCTCTATATAATATTAGTATAGACTAAGAGTTACAAGCTATTCCCCTGGCCTCGCTCAGGTGCGTTACTAGGTAAGTTTTGTATCGATAAAAATGTTTTTATGAACGTACCGTAACAGATAGATATCGATAATTTTGTAAATACTAACATTGTTTTCATATATCTCGAAGGTTAAGCCAACGTTAGCCATGTAATCGTACGAAATTCGTGTTTTGACAAAACGTCTAGGCAATTATATTCTTTTAAATCCATTTTTTGCTATTACGATATACTAAGTGGGGAAACAAACAGACGCAGATAGCGACTTTGTTTATACCATGCACGATTAGTTAATAATGTTATATTGTATGATGAGAACATGTGGGTACTATCACACGCATAATGATTTTATTTAAAACGTTCTAGGCCAAGCGAAGTAAGAGTACATCGCTAGCTATTTTAACATACGAAAACAAGTATCTTAATAATAACAGTCCCAATTCTATTTTATAAAAATAAACGTATTATTTTTAGAAGCATCGCACGAAGTAATATCTGTTACATAAAAATCAATCTATGTTTTTTCAGTACAATTGTGAATAGCAGTCAATTCCTCTTTTTCCTTCAATGAAGCGCGTTGTATCATTTTATATTTTGCCCGTGATTTTGAAAATGAACCGCAGAGTTCGGCGGATTAATCAACTTTTTCATCTCCTGAATGCTTATAACGTAATGGAAACATCGAAAATTTTAAATTGCAACTTTCCTTTGTAGCTCAGCTGCTCAGGAAAATTAGATTCATCATTTCACCAAACTAATCCTCTTCTATCACGTTTTATTTTGTGAAATTATTATTTTTATAACACTGCTTAGTAAAAAAATGCGAAATTTGACATTTTTTCTGTATAATATCATTTCTAAATGATTTAGTAAGAAATGGAAACTAATTAATCTACAAGTATTAAAATAAAAACTTAATAAAACTTTATTCTTCTTTCACTATCTTTGTATATAAATTACTTTTTATAAAAAAATAGTACTTCTTTAAAAATTACTAAAAACTATGTTTTTTCGCCCTTCCAATGTTTTCTTTTAAAAATACAACCTACCCTTTTTATAACTACCCTTGTGGATTTATATTTATTAAAAAAATATGAAAATTAATTATCTTCTAAATGGTTTGTAGCTCCACTGGCTTGCAGATACCAACTTAGCTATTCTAGCTCTGAACAATGTACGCTGAAAACATAACAGGATAAATGTTTAATCTTGAAATACCTTGTGTTACGACTCATTATATGATTACACAGAAATATGGTAGTGGCAAGCACCTATAATAAATATAAATACTACATACAATCATTATCGTCACACAAATGAATGTCCTTAACGGGACTCAAACCTACGACCTTACACTACAAACTGAGCCAAAAAAATAAATATTGCAAACTGAATTAACATTGCTTCTGATAACAGAAGAAAATGTGCCAAGGTGAAGTGAAATTCGAAATATGCTAAACTTTTGAATGGAAGTAGCTTGGTTCAATGCATCTCAATTGTTGCACTAAGAATACATTTACTATTAAGTGGTGTTATCGATTCCGAGATACGATTGTTCGAGTAGCGCACTGGAGCTAATCGACTCCAAACCATTGTTACCGGCTCATTCGGTTTAACAGTTGAAAGGTTGAAACTTAATGACTCAATCGATAAGGCCCTATTGAGAACAAAAACCTTTATTGAAGTCGGTTTTGTTTTATAGATTAATATTAGATATCTTATTATGGATGACATTTATGTTTGTAAAATGAAAGTTTAAACTTTTGATATATGCTTTTAGTTTTAAATCAACTAAAAGCTTTGAACGAGAGTAATGATAAATAAAGTAGAAGCTAAAGCTATCTAATAATCTATTCATACTAAGGCTTCTTTACTCTTGGACATAGATACATACGTAGTTGATATCATTGCAGTCTCTGTGACTTTTAAATTTAAAAATAGTTGAGGTTTTAGGCGAAGAAAAGTTGGTTTTTTGTAAACTATAATTTAGGATTTAACCAGATATTAGATTTTAACGTTTAGTTTCTATATCCCACGGAACCCGTAAATTTTCCGGGACAAAATAAATAATAAATAAATATATTGAGACATTCTTACAAAACGCTATCCAGTTCCGTGGTAAGCTACGATGCCTTTTGATCTAATCCTTTCAGCTTTTCTGATGTAATTATGTAACAAACATCCATCCAAACTTGAATAAATAAATTTCTGTTCGTTAGTCTCGCTTACCCTCAAAAGCGGTTGGACCGATTAGAATCTTTTTTTGTTTTGTTGGGAATATGTCGGGGGAGGTATACATTCATAAAAAGGGGAAAACCCAAAAATATGACTGAAAAATTGAAAAGTACCTAATAATATTTTTATACATGTTACTTTGTAGGTATGTTTTAAATTAGTCTGAACACAAAAGGAACAGTTGGTTACGCTTGGTTATTTTATTAATCTAGAAGTTTCTGAAATAAAAAATGAATCATGAATTATTAAGGCATTCCTACGAATTGGGGACCTTTCGAAAAAGTCGAATTCAGAGCCTAGTACTAATATACATTTAGTTGTAAAATGAATCAGTTTAGATCGGATTACCATTTAATGCTTTTAAAATAAAATAAAAATCTCACAGGAAAGTACGAAGAAACTTAATCCGTTTATTGATTCAAAACGCTTTTTCTTCAGTTCGATATCTTTTTATGGTCTCCTTCGAGCTTCTCGCAAACACGGCTATAAAACGAGTACTGCCTTCACTCCTTTTTATTACATACTTTTACTGTAATAAAGTAATGAGCTGAACTTATTTATAAGAATTGTGAATTGGCTACAAACGGTTTTATATTCCTTTTTAGCTTGTAAATGTAACGCTGTGTTTTATCGAACTTATTGGACGTGAGAAATCTGTATGTATAGAATAAAATTGTGATTTAAAATTAATAATAATAATAATTAATAAATATGTTGGGACATTTACACACAGCACTATCTAGTTCCACGGTAAGGTACGAGCCTTGTGTTATGGATACTAGACGGTTGATATACTACTCATATATAAGTTTAAATACATACATATTATAAATATAAACACCCATGACTGGAGTACAAACATTCGTGCTCAACAAATGTATGCCCCCAGCGGGACTCGAACCTGCGACAGCTGCCGCAGCAAGTAGGGTCACTACAAACTGCGCCACGCGAGTCTCTAGTAAGTAATATATTAATAAAGCTATTGTTAATAACATGACTTTCCTTTATATCTTAAAAACTTATGGAGGACCTATCATGAACTATAAAAAATTAAAGCCTTATCACTTCTACTAGATCTTTTCTTAACAAACTTATTGCACTGGTATCACTTTCACTTTACCGTATTAATTCATTAAACTTAAAGCTCATACAACACAAAGTCTCTCCTAAGCCCAGAAACTCACACACACAGAATAGTATAAACTTCTTAAAATTCACTTTAAGTTTAGTTCAGTAGCTTCTGTGCATTAACTAACATACCTATTATATGATAAGTACAAACTTTCTTTATTTCTTATATTCGTATAGACTTGATTTATTTTCAGATTCATTTCAGATTCGTCTAAGTTAGAAATTTCTTATATGTACTCTTATAGAAGTAAATCTCTTTATTAAGTACATGTTACATAAAAAGCTGAGTGAAACAACATTGGGTACTTTAGAAAAAGTATCCAACTTTTAGACACTAATGTGAAGTAGTTCCAACACCGGTGTATTTGTTTGTGGAACTCTCGCTTAAGTTAACGTGAAGCGTCCATTTAGGTGGAGAAACATAGACTCAAGTTACTTTCACGTCTTGTATACCCTGTAAAAGTTTAAAAGATTTTTTTATTTCTCTTATATAACTTTATCAGGGCAGGAATGCATATTAAAATTGCTCAGAAAATTCTATTTTAATAGAAATAAATAAAATAAATTAATAGTAATAAATTATTCTTCAGCCCTTTTTAACGTCCCACTTCTGTACGCGGGACTCCCTCAATACGAGGGGTATCAGGCCATAGTCCACCGTGCTGTCCTAGTGCGTGTTGGCAGACTTCACAAGTCTTTCGAAAACATGCAGGTTTCCACACGATGTTTTCCTTCACCGTAAGACAAGTGGAAATCATGATAGAAATGATTCGCACATGAAAATATCAGAGGTGCTACCCACAACACTCGATTATACAAGCGAGCGCGTTTACCGCTGAGCGACCACTGCTACTATAAGTAAATATATTAAGAAATAATAATTTCGTTATTTTATTTATGTATTGTATTATGTACTGTATTTTCAAAAACTTCAACTTTTACGCTCAACCAATAATTAGTAAAGATCCAATAGAGCTTCATGCTTCTTATTGCTTTTTGTATTCAAAAATTTAAGTCGCCTTGTGTTCCACTAAAAACAAAGATTATAATAATATAGTAAAACGTGAAAATCAGCATGTTTCAAAATTCACGTTGAATCCGTCATCCGAATGTGAATGGGGTCTGATTGTAAGTTACAATTTGCAAGGAATTTGGACGCTCGAGTCACTGCTTAGTAGAACGAGTTGAGAATATTTCATAATGTAATATATAGGTAAGAGGTATATTTATTACGTTATTATAGATTTAAAAGTCATTAAAAATCCGTCTTCTTATCTATAATATTTCTCTTATCACTTTCAATATGATTAAACACTTGTCTTACGGTGAAGGTCAGCATATCGAGTGACCCAGGAAATATTTCAGAAAATTCCCTATAATTTTTATATTTATTTATTTTCTAATCTTACTCGTTTACTAGTCTTCCCTCGTATTAAAGACAGGCTTGTGCTCAGCAGTGGGACTACCAAAAGAACTTAGTACACTGGAGGGAATGAGATAAAAAAATTAATAGGTGTTTTCTCTCTCACACACACCATTATAAATTAAATGTTCGACCGTAACTTCAACTGCATTATTCGAAACTAATGGCGTCATATCATCATCATATCAGGGAAAAGTTTTGAATTCTGAATACGTCAAGTGATTTTCAAATTTTTTTATTTAAAAAAAAGATAAAAATAATGCTAAAAAAATTACAACAACTTTTATCATAAATATTTCGCGGTATGGACGTAGCCTTTTGATGGAGTCACGTATGCAAACGGGACGTGGTTTTAAAATTTTCACCCAAAGAAGATACTGCATACAGCTAAAAATTCAATGTTAAGGACAAACTAAAATTGTACTTAAGTATATAACAGTAAAAATCATAACTCAACGCCGTACAAAGGGAGTAAATATTTTGCAACATGGAGTTATACAACTGTTTCTAAACAAATTTTATACATAATTTTGAACCTTATCTTCTTAGTAATAAGGAAAAGTAGCAAACGATTAAAAGTAGCAGTTTCAACAACTGTTTTCTGAATAAGATGTATTTTAAAAGCTGTGAATATTTGTTTTTTATTAAAAAAAACAGCTTCGTTTATGTTTTGGATTTTTTTATTATTAATATAATTACGGCTTTTGACAAAAGTTGTCTTAAAGTGTAGAATGGCTTATGATGTAGTATACACACGGCTCTACTGTAGAGTTTTGTGGTAACTGATTTTCACATGATTGATGAAAATCACTTTAAATTAAAAAAACGAGTATAGCAATATTATCCGAAATATTAACAGTAGTAATACCGATAATCCCCAATTAATATTTTTTATTTCGACATTGAGAATTTTTGCGTCATTTTATGAAAGTTCATAAGCTCTTAAAACCCGGCACGAAGTAATAAAAGTCTTTGTTTTTACAACTGAAATATTGTTCTGCTGCCGAAATGAAAATGTAAGGCTTTTTTATATTCTGATGAACTATGTACTCAAAATGATGGAGGAAAGCTATGAAGAGTAAAGTGGATTTAACAAAAATGTATTAAAACAAAGAGAAAATTTTAACTATCATGCAATAATTAAACCAACTTAAATTTTTCAAATATTTACATAAGTATCTCACAAAGTATATAAGTACATATATATGCATTATACATATGCTCGGATTATCCTTAATCATATGAGAGAAACTCTCTATGTACGAGTAGGTGCGGGCTTATCATAATAAAACTCGTCAGCTAGTAGAAAAAAGAAAGCAATTCGTTTGATAAACAGAGGAGGAAAAGGTGGTTAATTAACTGTTAAGTCTTTGTTTATCTATATTTAAACTAGCCACCCATCCTCACTCCTCTTCGTCTTCGGTTTTGTCACTAGATACGTTTCAGTCCTTAGTAAGGATCTCTCAAACATGAGATATATTCTCGTCGTAAAAAGTATTCTATATATTGGCCCAGTTAACAATTTCATTAAAATCTGTATAGTTTTCTCGTCATAACTTCCAGATAGATATATTTCTAAAAACTATAGATCCGGCTTCTATATAATATCGATAATAATAACTATTTTTAAAAGATAAGTATTTTATGTATAAAACGAACTCAGAATTTTATTATTTGTATAAATAAATATAAATATATAAATATGTTCAGACATTATTACAACAGTGCACCATCATTTAGTTCCGTGGTAAGCTACGATGCTTGTGTTACGGATACCATAGTTAATACACTACACATATATACATTTTAAATACATACATATTATAAATATAAACACCCATGACTGGAGTACAAACATTCGTGCTCAACAAATGTATGGCTCCAGCGGGACTCAAACCAGCTACCTAGTACAGAAAGTAGAGTCACTACCAACTTAGCAAACGTGTCGTCAAACACGTATAAATTTTATAATTGTAAATTCTATACAAATAATGAAGCGTATTGATTTTTTGACCAGGCAAAAGTTTACTTACAAATTGCTATTAGTAAAATATTTTTATTTTAATATAATTAAATTCTCGGCTTAAATTTAAATCTTTACTAAAGTTTTTAAACAAAATAAAGCTTTTCATCCTTCGTAATTAAAAAATAAAGAGGTGGTATCAGATGTCAGCAAAAATTTCCCTTTAACGTGATATTAACGATGTTGTGTATTGATTTTCTTTGCAGGTGCTGTATTTTCTTTCTTTAAGCTTTTTGCTTAAAGTTGCCTTTTAGCTTAATTCTTAGGTATATAATAATACAAGTGACTCACTTTTGCTCCGCTCGGATTCATTCCTTGATACATTATAACGTTTAGAATAGATCTTAGAAAGGTGATATTATCTTTCAGTTGACCCAAATATCCGGCTATCAAATATCAATATACGAAATTCCATCAAAATCTGGTCACAGAATTTCTCGTGAATCGTTCACAGACACAGAAACTTAAATGAAAATTGAATCTATATTAATTCTTGGGCCGTCAGCAACTAGAATACTCTACAAGATGCAAATAAATAATATGCAAAAATATCGTTCTTTGTATTAATACAAAGTTTTTTTCTTAACATTCTATATTAATTATTATTTAAAAATCAAAACGTTTTTAATTTTTGTCATAAATTATGTTTGTTTGCCCATTCTACACGACTTTATATAGAATATAAAGTCGTGTAGAATATAACAGAAGCTACTGAACTGAACTTAAAGTGAATTTTAAGAAGTTTATACTATTCTGTGTGTGTGAGTTTCTGGGCTTAATAGAGACTTCGTGTTGTATGAGCTTTAAGTTTAATGGATTAATACGGTAAAGTGAAAGTGCAGTAAGTTTGTTAAGAAAAGATCTAGTAGAAGTGATGAGGCTTTAATTTTTTATAGGTCCTCTATAAGTTTTTCAGATATAAAGGAAAGTCATGTTATTAACAATAGCTTTATTAATATATTACTTACTAGAGACTCGCGTGGCGCAGTTTGTAGTGACCCTACTTGCTGCGGCAGCTGTCGCGGGTTCGAGTCCCGCTGGGGGCATACATTTGTTGAGCACGGATGTTTGTACTCCAGTCATGGATGTTTGCCCATTCTACACGACTTTATAAACAAATTATTATAGGAAAGCTTATAAAAAGTTCAATAAAAGGTGAAGTGGAGGAAAAAACTAAGAAATAATTCAATCAGCGCTCTTTCTAGAAGCACTAACTAGAACATAATTAAGCAAAGGATTTTAGTTAGAATTGCTTGGAGTCTACTTTATACGCCAGTCTTAAACTTAAGCGAATTTTAATGTTGTAATGCAAATAAGCTTTGCATTTAACATAAAGACCAGTCTGCAGTAAACGAATTTAAAAAGGGACTACTTTGCAGTCCTATTACGATATATTAAAAATTGTCACAAGCAATGAGGTTATAAAAGACTAGAGGAGCAACTACCAATAAAAACATTGCAAAAAAACGTACCCACTTACGCGTTTTAAAGTCGTAGCTTTGAAACTGATAGATAAATATGTCAATCCGTCCAAATAATTCATGTTTGTCTCATTTTTTCTATCGCAAACTAATTACCATAGAGAAGGATGTATGTATAAGGCTAATTACTTTGAAAAGAGACAAGACATTGTCATCGACGAAACGGTTAGGTGCTGCCATTGATCAACTTTAATTAATTAATTTCCCCAGAATTACAAAAAAAACAAAGTTTGAATTATTTATTTATTTATGAAATATTTTTTATTCGACGGATCTTTTAGAGAAATTGATAAAGACTAGGTAGATTATGATGAAAAAAAGCGTTAGTGTATATTATATGTATTTAAAAACTATAAAATCAAGATGAAATAAGTAATAATTATAGTTTCTAATTGCTAGATTAACACAGTTAGAAACTAGAAACTAAATACTATTTTACATCAGGTAGGTAGTCAATACAACACCCAATAAAGTAAATTGATAATAGAATATAAATAGTTAATACCAGTCCATATTAATTATCCATTAAATATATAAAATAAAATAAATAAATAAATAAAGCTTTTATTTGATTCCTTAGATTGCATGCGTTACATTTTATATTATCTATTTAATTACGTTTTTATTATATTATCTATCCATTAATTTATAACAATTATTTTTTCTAAATTTATATACTATTAATTATCTATCCAATAAACTGTGTTTTTTTGTTATAATTTAAAGAATATTAATTTGTATTATTACGTTATTTAATTATTATATTATTTTTCGCCATCTATATAAGGACCGCCTATCGTGGTAAAAGCCTCCTCCATGCTTCTTTTCGGTCTTTAGCTAGTCTACTCCACGTTTTTCCGACTATTTTTTTCATTAAATATATAGAAGTTAACAAATGTTTTATTGAGGTAAAATAAACGTGAATGTGCTATTTCTTCAATCAGTGAGTGAGTTCTATCTCGCAGTGTGTCTAACAAAGCAGACTTTATTAATCAATTTAAACTTATACTAACATAATGTATGTTTTCAAACGTTTTCATTTACTAAACTCCCAACAGTCTAGGAAATTCTAAATCGTATATACTGGTAACATTTATGACAAATACGATGTTGGATAAATTTATTTCGTCTTATAATGTTTTTATGGATAATCTGGAAAAAAATTAAACAAATTTACTTGTGAAAAGTAACACCACTTGCTTTATTAATCTTTTCAGGCCGTGATTGGCTTACTTTAACTACACATTTCACCATTTTGATTATTTTTGTTGCCAAGCAATCGCTCTGTTGACATCCAGCTGACAACTGAGATCTAATATGCCTGTGGACATATTCAATGTAGTCACGCATCGATGCCGTACATTGCTTATCTAGTCCTATATAATATCATTGGTCACAAGTAAAAGTATGTAACGTCTCATTCAAAATAATAATTCAAAATAGCACATGACGCGAAGCATAATTTACCTGCATGTGCCCTTACTACAAAATAAACGTATGACAATTACCGACAAGAACAGTAAATTGTAAATTGCCGTGTCTAAGAGGAAGAAAGGGATAGTTATTACTGGAAAATATTAGAATTAGTACAACAACATCAAAGCGAAGAAAAGTGGTGTGAAGTGTTAGTACAAGTGCAAAAAGTGGTGAAAAAATGTGCTCAGAAAGACCATAAGTGACTCTTGTGCATTGATCTAGCAAATGTTTGTTACTACAGTGTAAAAGACGTAATAGGTACTTTAACTTTATGACGTCATAATAATATGTATTTTTTATATTAAAATGAAAATAGAATAAGAATATAGTTTTTATATAAGCATCTGTGAAATATATTTTGAAATAAACTTATTCATCGTAAAAAATGTTGAGAATTTTAGATACTATCACTTTTTTTATGAAATCAGTTAAAAAAATCCTCTCTCGCGATCCTGTGAATGAGCCATAATTCAAAAGTAGTTGAAGATAAGCGTGATCTTTACGTTTTCATAAGCGAATGGAACTTTTCTCATTCCAACTTATTCTTTTTTATCGTGTTGATCTTGGAATTTTCACCAGTTGATGATCCTACGTTTAGGGCGGAGGTAGCAGACATAAATTGTTACGTCACCTAACTTTACTGCTTGGTAATTATAATTTAGATAAACTAATAAAATAAAATTTTTAACTCTGTGAAGTATAGTATTCTAAGAGATATAATTAATTTTCAATTAAATTCCAGTGGATGAATATTCGAAGTTATAATTTATGAAAATATAAACTGTCTCCAGGCACTAAAACTTCTAATACTAAATTAATTTACTATGTACCTAATGAAATATTTTCTATGTCAATTTTGGATATTTTGGGGTACGAATATATAAAAAGAAAATATGTCATTTATTATCTAAATGTATAAATAACTATAAATGAAACTGTCATTTCGGATTTATTTTGATTTTTGGTTCCCGACGTTTCGAATGCTTTACAGCAATCATGGTCACGGGAGAGACGAAAAGATACTTTCATTTATAATGTCAAGTATTCGCGTTAACCCAAGAAAGTATTATATAAATAACTAATTAATTTAACATTTTGCAGTGGACCGAATAGTGAATCTTAACCATTCTCGAATTCACTCGAACACACACACAAAACATTTCATGAGAATCGGTACAGCAGTAGAAGGAGTTTAATTTAACACACGCACAGAAGATTAATTTTAGTATGAACTTTAATTTTAGTTAAAAATTAATATACATTTTACATCAATTATGTCTTTATACATACATACCGAAATAAAGTTTCAATTTGTTTCCTCTGTATGCAATTACTATTCACAGTCAAGAATCTATAGATTTTCTAAACAGAAAATATATTTAAAGTTATTTCTACGTAAAGTAGAAACTTAGAAGCAATTTCACTCTTCCCTACTATTCTGCAACTTGAAGTTCAGTTATATTACTTACTATAATTTTTATTATTCATGCTACTACAACATAAATTGATCCTTAACACATTAGTTATATGTTTTATAATCGTATGAAAGTCATGTATATGCATAATTGAGTCATCCATCACACAGCATATTGTAGCAATAGATTGATACGTGACAGACGAACGAGTTAGGGCGCGGGCCCACCGAGGCGCATGCTGTAGACGGACACGCGGCGCATTTTAGTTGCGTGTATTAATTTGTTTGACAACGTTGGTCAATGTTTTCACTAGACTACACGAAAACCCACGAACAATGTATAGCGTGGCGTGGCATGGCGCACGGAGGCTACGCAGTACGCACCTGCCACTGCATTTCAAGGATAAAATCGAGCTGTACATAGTCGTGGGTCATATTCGTGTACTCCCAGTGGAAACGTAGACTCACGTTGATAGCGTTGAGCTATGTAACCGCCTATCCGAGCAAGGCTCGCATGTATCAATGACGTCAATTCATGCGTAGCCTTTTCGTGGGTTGCAACTTGCAGTGGACACTACCACATACAATTTCTTACAAAGAAAAGCTTAATACACGTGCGCAGCCTCACAGTGCGCCGCGGTGGGCCCGCGCCCTAAGGCGTGTCAATCACATGGGATTGATGGACTGATGTGCGTGTATACTAAATTCATACGAAATCTTCCTTCCTATAATGTATTTATCATGGCTGATGTTGAAATGCATTTACGCGAGTTTCCAATAACCATTATTTCTAAAATTTTGCGCACTCTTTCACAAAGCGGGGTTGTTTCGATAGAACAAAAACTAGAATTATATTAAAAAAAGGAATTATTTAAGTATGTATTTCTTTAGTAACAGTATTAAATAAATACTTTATTATGGGTTTGTTAGGTTGGCCAGGTCTAGTTTGCAAGTGAAAACTTTTTTATAATACAAAAATACGAAACGTGGCAGAATATTTCTATTTATCCTATTACTTGTATCACTTAATATAACACTTTTGGACAGGATTGATTAAAACTTTGAAATAATAGAACTTAAATATATCATATAATTTTTAAATATATCATATTCAGGTTTTTATTTTAAGTCCCTATGTTAAAAGGGTGCACTATGGCCTCCCTTTTAACACAAGATATCATGTCATAGTCCTCACGTAAAACTATATATGCAAATGCACAGAAAAAGCTAGTGTAGAATTAAATCGTAAATAGGACTTATAATATAAATTACATATATATATTAAAAATCTTCCAAGCCATTAAAACTAGTTTTAAGAGCACTTCTTATTGCGTTTTTCTGCTGTAACAATATACTAAAAAATGCTTTTGCATAACATTACATTCTGAATTGTGTTCCCCTAATATGTTACACACGAGATGAAAGGGCGTGAAGTTTGATTCCGGGAAATCAATTGGAGCATTAGCGAGGATCTCAAGCATTTCCTTTGAGGGTAAGCTAATGTGAGAGATGCTGACCCTTCTAATATATTGTTTGTCTTTACTATAGGATTGGGGACATGACAACTTACTATCATAGGTAAAGTATTTATTGTTTTTACGAAATTAAATTTTTCAATATTATAATGAATTTTGTACTGGTAATATAATATACTCGGAGGTGTCGATGGACTGCATTAATCATAGTATTTTTGTAGTGTAATTTTAAAATTAAAGTAGTTTCTATGTACAATGTATATACATTATACATATTTTGAGGCTTGCTACAAATTTAAACAAACATGGATCGGTTATTCTTTTAAATCTATTTAATCTTTTTTTATTATAGACTAGCTTCTCAACCTCACCCCACTCGGGTTCATGTCCATCTTCTTTATTCTGTGGCTTCTAGGCGTGCCATTTGGGCACAAATTACTCCACTCGGGTTCTTCCCTACGTACGATAGTATACATAATCTCCTAACAATATATATCGTTAATGTTATCTCCTTAACAGATAACATTAACTATATATATTTAAGGTCTAAATATTTGTAGATTCATAATACGAAAACCGAATATATATACTTTTTTATTTGTCTGTCGCGCTGGAACTCGCATTACAAGAAAATTACTGGAAAGATTTTAATGAAATGTAATATAATGATTTCTGGTTATTCGAGTTAACATAAAGGATACTTCTTACAAAATATCTCATATCTGCGAAATCTATATTTATTATTGATAAAACGTATTTAGGAAACCTGAAAACGAAAATGTTAATCCTTATACGTTCGAAAAGTACCTACTTCTTTATAAAAAAATGATATTTATTTATTTATTTTTTTTTTTTTAAAGCACACTTACAACAAACTTATACAGCATTTTCTAATTATTAATAACCTTAATATGTCTTATATGCATGTCAATAAAAAGTGTACATAGCATTTCAACATTCGACAATCAAAAGTACAAAAAATCTAAAAAAATGAATCTAAATGATCTAAATAATGTAATTTTACTAAGAAATAGTTATTTATCAAAGAAAAATTACAATAAGATATTATTAATTTAAAATATAATAAGATATTATAATAAGACTAAACAAATATGTCTAGACAATACGTCTGTGGAATACTTAAATTGTCTAAGTTAATACGTGCTTCTTAATACTTAAATTGGTCTTCATATTACTGCGATACTGAAAATGTTTAAGCTATTTTTTTATTACATTTTTTAATAGATTGATAGAAATTTTTGTCTCTTTTCCATTCTCTCCTATATTAAAGTTTTTTTTTATGATAAAAAGGGGGCAAACGGGCAGGAGGCTCTCCTGATGGGAAGTGATCACCTCTGCCCATGGACATCTGCAAGCCTGACATCTGCAAGCATGTTGCAGATGCGTTGCCGGCCTTTCAGGAAAGGGAGGGAGGCAGGAGGGAGGGAAATTGGAGGGAGTAAAGAGGGAAGGGGAAGGGAAGAGGGAGGGGTAAACTATGACGGAGGATGAAGGGAAGAGAGAGGGAGGGAGGAGGGAGGGGGGGAGAGGGAGGAGGGAAGGAGAGTGGGCCTCCTGGACTCTCACTCACCGGACGAAACGCGACAGCATAGCTGCCACTTCACGCCGGTCTTCTGTGAGAGAGTGGTACTATACGGGGCGTGCCGGCCCATTCGGCTGCTACCCGAAGGTAACAAGCAAGCAAGCAACTTATTATTTACTATATTAAGTTATTGTCTGCATTTTAACGTAATGTGGGTGCATTGAATCTAGTACCTTTGATATTCTCATAATATGTAAATCATTTTCAACATGAGCACCATTTGCCTTACGGTATCAGAAAGTATCGTGAGGCTCCTGCAAGTCTGAGAGAACCGCTTTCGAATGATTCACGACACTCTGCGTCTAACTACTTAAAGAGATAAGCAAAAATCTGTGAATTGTACTTTTCAAAATATTTGACTAGGTGTTCCTGTATATCATTTTTTTTAAGTTATTACTGACTTTATCTATAAAAAACAAGGGTTAGGTTAGGTTATTATTCATCAATAAATTCATATTTTATATGATTAACTAACTTTACGTAATGAGATATTTTAGGGCAAAAACAAAACAAACTGCTAGAAGAGATCTAAGCGTCCTCGTGGGTCGAGGTTAACGTGGGTCGGGGCTCGCAAGATTGACCCTTGCAACGATCCCGGCTCTGAACCGAGATTAGGGTCAAATCGTGTCGTTTAAAGCCTAAGCTTTTACTATCTGTTGGTCCAAACGATGATTGGAACGTGTAACAGACAAACAATTTTGGTATTTTTTCTAAATTTTCAATGACTTTATGGAAATTGGCGGGAGAAAGGCATAATAAAACTTTATCGTCTTTACTTTCAATGATACTAAGATTAGTTCGATTCTCACACAATAATATCTTCTTACCGTGGAAAATTAAAATACGGTTAAATTATCTAAAATAATTTATGAGTAGGCAACAATAATTTTACCGATGACATAAAATAATTTATTAAATTCAAAGTATAACTATTCCCTGAAGGTTCGAAACTACGAAGGTTTCATTTATAGTACTCAAATCTAGACTTTTTTGATTTTTTAAAACAATTACAATATAAAAGATATACCTTTGTCAGATCTATCTTTTCTAGTTCAGTGGTATTTTGTAATATAAGTACTAATTTAATAAATTTTCATTTCATAAAAATATACTTAGCTCTATTCGCTAGGCCCGCTATTGTTTTCTTTGTATTTATGAACTCATCCAAATCAGTCCAGCGGAAATACAGCGTGAAGAAGAATTTATGACAGCTAAAATTCGTTTCAGTGTAAAACAATTTAATATTTTATTGGGCCAACTGTACATTTTAAACTGCTGCATAAATAGCCTTTACTTAAGATACGTATTTAATTTTAAAGAAAAATGCTACGAATCAAATACAAGTATGCACTCAGTTTGCGAGCTCTCGAGAGATCTTTTGAAATTTCTCAGAGCTTTGAGATCAACATTTTTAAAGGTTTTGATAAATCAAAAAAGTGTTAAAACACTGATTTTGGAATAATTCGCTATATTTAATAAATTATTATGTATCTATGATACAATAATGTAAAATAAGGAAACTTCTGTTGTGGAAAGCTTAACAAGCTGACACTATTTGACGACACGTTTGGCGCAGTTTGTAGTGACCTTACTTTCTTGCGCCAGCGGTCGCGGGATTAAGGATAAGTATTAGAATAAAATCACTATTACACATTATTAGTAAATAAATAACACAATAATGTAATCTTAGTAACATGTATAGGATCAAATGAATGCAATAATCGTATATTTTTCTCTTGTCACGTCATTTATTTGTATCTTTGCTTCGCTTTTCTCACTTCTTCGCTTCACTCACACGTATTCCTCAGCGGAAGCCTATCGCGATAGTATAAAAGCCAATCGTCATACGATTTTTTATAGAATTATTATTTTTTATATGTATTACAATAAATTGTTTTAATATTTACATTAAACTGTAACTGTAAACATTGATTTATTAATTTAAAAATAGTATAACGTAAAACAATTTACAACTATAACTATCTCTTCGTCTCTAAGCATTTTGAAATAGATAAAAATACAATATACAACACACAAATCAGACATTTATAATATTACGATTAGTCGTTTAAAGAAAATAATTATAATTATTTCACACTAATACGATTATTTTTGTAGAAGCAATAGAGCTTGGTTGTTAGAACGAGTCAGCAACTGTTCTGCGGCCACTTTGATGAACACTGTGGAGTAACTCGCTCTAATTAACTCACAGGTGACTCAGCTATGATTAATTCACCGCAGGTCGCTAAACCACTTTGCTGAGATCGTCTAATTGCATTAAGCTACTAACTAAAAAGTGTAGGTTTCTTTCTAATATTAGTTAGCAAATTAAATATTGTAAATTAAACTATGTTGATATTTTATTAAAAGCTTTATCCTTTTTAATAATAATAACTTTATAAATGAAATTATCTTTTCGGATTTTTGGTCTCTCTCGTGACCATGATTGCTGTAAAGTGTAAAGCATTCGAAATGTCGGGAACCAAAAATCAAAATAAATCCGCGACAAAATCCGAAAAGATAGTTTCATTTATAATGTCAAATATTAGCGTAAACCTGAGAAAGAAACTTTATTTCACCATCCATATTTATGAAATTGTGGATCGATTTCATAAAGGAAATATATTTATTATGCTGCTGAATGCTATTATTGTAAACTCATATTCTTAATTCTTTTTTACTCCATGACCGCGAAGACCAAAGGAGGTTCTGTCTTTGACCTGTTTTGTATGTACATATGTACATACATATATGTATTGATGTATGTAAATAGTGTGATAATGTATAGGTATGTTTGTCTTCAACTGCATAATACTATATTTCTTCCTCAACTTGCACATATTTTAATTCCTTTTGTACGTTTTTGCACATTTCTTTATTTTATTTTCATGCTTTACAGAATAATATTAAGACAGTAATAAAATTTAACACAAATCAAAATCAAATCAAATTAAAATACTCTTTATTCAAATAGACTTTTACAAGCTCTTTTGAATCGTCATTTTTACATTATCAAAATTAAAAGTCAGTCTGTAAGTCTGTGAGTAAACTACCACCGGCTCGGAAAGCTGTTCTGCTGAGGAGAACCAGCGAGAAACTCAACAGTTGCTCTTTTCAAAAAAATATTTGGTAACAATATTGTATTACAATTATTTATCTATTTATCCTACGTGAGACACAACCAGTCACTAATCCCACACATTTACATCTACTAGGTATTCCGCTATAGTGTAATAAGCTTTATTTAATAACGTATTTTTAATTTTTGATTTAAATTGCCTCAAAGGCAAGTTCAATATGGACTGTGGAATTTTATTATACATGCGTACACCTTGCCCCATAAACGATCTATTTACCTTTTGTAGGCGAAAACTGGGTGTTAAGTTTATCCTTATTTCTTGTATTTATACCGTGTTTGTCGCTGTACTTTGAATAGCAATTAATATTACATTTTTGAAGTTGCTCGCTCTTATATTTTTAACACCTTTCATACATTTTTTAGGTTTATAAACGGAAATTCGGCTCAAAAATAAGAAAGCTCTTACAGTATAATCAAAATACAAAACTTCACAACGTATCTAACTGTTTTAACTTATATAATCAAGTTATGAAATCTTGTTTATAATTAATTCCCTATACCAAAACAGTAGAAGTACACAAAACTCAGCCACCGCATATTTGATAGAAACTTTATAACGTGTAAATATTTTGCAACAATATCTTATTCAGCTTATTAAGCTTTTAAGTTATAAGAGTAACTTGAAATAAAAGCTTATTCTAGCGTTATTTCTTAGTATTATAAGTACCCACTTAAAATTTATCGCTTGTTAATATCAAAATATTACTACATAATATAAAACAAAGTACTGCGCCGCGTCTGTCTGGCTCTCTGTCTGTTCCCGATAAACTCAAAAACGACTGCACCGATATTCATGCTGTTTTACTAATGGATAGAGTGGTTTTCGAGAAATGTTTATGTATATAATTTGTCAAGTTTTTGTATACATTTACAAAAATTTTTTTCTTTGGATGGGACGAACCAAAGCGAAGCGAAGATGAGTCGTAGTATAGTAATAAAATTCTTCGATAGATTAAATAGTATCGAGAATAAAATAAAATAAGTTTTTAAAAATTTATGAACTTAAATATTTTCATATTGAAATGCTTACGCTATCAAGTAATTAAAAAAAAAGTTATTCTTTTATTCACACAATTTCGAGGATATCATATTATAACTATGAGATGTTAATATGTTTTAAAATTCTTCTTTTTTATTTCTTATTGGCCCTTTTAATGTCCCACTGCTGGGTATTGGCCTCCCTTTCATACGAGGGGGATCGGGCTATAGTCCACCGCGCTGGCCTAGTGCGTGTTGGTGGACTTCACATGTCTTTCGAAAACTTGCTAGGTTCTCTCAAATATGCAGGTTTCCTAACAATGTTTTCCTTCGCCGTAAGACAAGTGGTAATCATGTTAGTAAAGATTCGCACGTGAAAATATCAGAGGTGCGAGTCCCGGATTTGAACCCGCATCACTCGGATATCCAAGCGAGCGCGTTGTCACTGGGTCCTATAGCAAAAGTATTTTGGTATCATTTTTAATTAGGTGTATGCAGTTAAATTGCATGCATAATATGTTAAAAAATAACATATTTGCGATATGGTTGTTAAAATGCAGTACATTAATACATTATATGTAAAGTTGGTAGAAACAAATTATGATATATGTAACTGTAACTTTCAATCTTGCAATGTAAGTAACCGTAGTATGTCGGGTAGTAACGCTATTTGATTCAGTGATTTCATTCTCTCTATCTTCGTCATAGTTTTTTAATCCTCACAAATATATCTCCATAATACCCATATAATTATAAAAAACTATTATTTGTAGTAAACTTGTATATATTCTTATTTATAACAATTATTATTATTTTTAAATACTTTTTAAAATATTTAATAAATAATTGATTAATATCCACGATACTCATTTTTCCGACCTATTGAAATACTTCTCAGTCATGTCTACAAGAGTATTTTTACCAAAAAATATAAAACATTTCACATAAGAATATGACCAAGAAACAATCTTTGCTAAGAAATACATGGAAGCAAGTAGTTTCAAAAGATGAAGAACTTCTGTGATTTAATCAAAATGTAGTTTGCAATGACAATCGCCTTAACTTTCATGGATAAAATGAAGCTAATTTTGTGCTTCACTACGGCTCTGAAATAAGTTTTATTCTCAATTTCGTAATGAAATAGCGTAGTTTATTTATTCTATACCACATAATCTAAAATCTACTGCCTTTATAATATAGTAGTAGGAAATAGTAAGTGTTAATTGTTGGTTGTCCGTTTGTATGCGCGTAGTTCTTAACATCCCACTGCTGGGCACCAGCTTCCTTTCAGTACGAGTTGGATCAGGCTGTAGTTGTCGGATGAATTTTGTTAATTTTGTAAATAGTAGTAAATATAAAATATATTTGACATTATCTTCTCCCAGTATTAATCCCAATCGTCCTTCATTACCAATTCTTGAAAGTAAACTATTTCTATTCATATATTCATCATATTCATACATATCAGGTTTATATAGTAAAGAACTGTTTGAATGTTAAAAAAAGAAATATTTTTTAAAATATGATTTCTTTCGGTTTCTTTAGGACTTTTGCTTTAAGAAGCAGATAAGAAAAGACGGTAAGGTCATTAGATATTCTTCAATAAGGTTAGTTTGAAAATTGTAACTAACTAACTAACTAACCTTCGAAGTTTGAGACTTACTTTACACTTTAAGAACCATTATATAGTTTAGTTAACATTCATTGGAAGTTAAAACATACGAATTCACAAAATCTAGTAAGTACCAGAATAAAATACGTTGGAATATGTTATTCTTAAAAAAGGCTAATGAAAGGCCGCAAAATGCATATTAACCCGGTCCAAATTGCACATACGTAAATGTAGAACAAAGATGACCTAGTAATTAGAGCTTGTGGATTCTCTGAAAGTATAACTTTTGTATTTAAAATCGCGACTTAAGCTTTACCCTAAAAGAAAAGGCCTTTGCTTAACAATGAAACTTTAATAAGCCGTATCTTTAAATATGGAGAAACTATACGTTCTAAAAACGATATATACGATGACCCAAAAGAAATTGTTCTGTTCCTTTTCATAATGTAAAATTTCTTAATAATTCAACCACAAACCTCTAAATTATGTAACAATGTTTGAGTATGTAGCCCTTTCTAGCTATGTTAGGCATGAGCCCTTCTTCCATACTAGCCAATATTCTTACTTGTACATAGTCCACTACGATGTCAAAGTGCGGACTGGCAAACTATACATGTCCTTCGAAAACTAGTTAGGTTCTTTAGACATGCAGGTTTCCTCACGATGTTTTCCTTCCACGGTAAGACAAGTGGAAACCATGCTGGAAATGATCGAATTTTGAACCCGTTTCACTCGGTTTTCTAAGCGAACGTGTTACCACTGGCCTTCTACTGACTTTTACGATTACTAAAAAGCCAATATTATGTGTTATGTGAATATAATTACTTATGGTGTCTACAGTCTAAATATTAATTTAATATAATATAACTAAAACAAATTTCAACTGAAACTCAGACTAATGACAAGTGTTTTAGTTTTTCAATTTTGCATTGCCAACTTTAATATAAGCACATAAACATTCCTCGCAGGAGACAACATTCAGCGCTTTTAAACTAATATTCATATTTAGTAAAACTTTATACAGAGTCGATATCTCACGTTTAAAAGTGATTTTTGAACCGTAAAGTCAGATATCTTCACTATTTTAACTATTTCTGTATTTTTATTAACGTTTTCATTCTGACTTACTTTCATACTTGGACTAATCTATCAAGGTAAGAGACTAATATTAGCTTCAAGCAGGAATCATACTTTAAACTTTTGTGCCAGTGCCAGTCAGATACACATAACTTTACCGACAGCCATTTAATATTAGAGTCTACTTCAGTAACTAATATACATTGTAATTATATGACACCTGGAAAAAAATCCCAAGCAGTTCATACCGCATCAACAGAAACACGAAACGTCCATTACGTATTGCGAAATATTCGTATTATCTGCGTTATCTGCTTAAGAGTTTCAATTATCCTATTTTTAAGTCGCCGCTAAAGTAAAAAGCTTTCAGAAATGTATAAATCAAAAGGTCTAATAACTTAGATTAATTATTATTCTACTGTTTTATAGTGATGCAAATATTTTTATTAAACTTACTGAAATAATGCTGTTTCTTTTGGAAATTTGGGAACTTCTATGTTATATATATTTCGACGTATCTACATTTTCTTCAATTTGTGTAGTAATTAAGTAAGATGTTATCTTACTATACGTTTTTTTTTTTGTACAACTTTGGTAATATAGTTTTTCTCAATATATGATAAAGTAAAAAGCTTATGAGGATAAAATGTCGTTTCTATAAATAAAGATCAAAGATTAGGCTTAATATAAGTAGTCATCACATTTCAATTTGTGAGAAAATCTATCTACTTTGAAACTAAGTCTTCGCTGGCCGATAAATCAGATAAGAAACGTCGAAAAAGTACCACGAGGGGAATATTGAAAGGTAACTCAGCCGGGGAATTACAAGAATTTCTTGCGTTATCCAAAATCTCACCTTGTATAAAAATATTACGCAATGAATAATTTAAAGGTAAAATGTAATAAAGTATTTTAAGTACAAGTTTAACGTTATTTGAATAGCAATATTTAGATCTTACAAGAGTATAAAAATGAATGTATAAATAAATTTAATTATAGCATTTTATTATTATTTTTCTAGTTTATAATAAAATTATTAGTGTTACAAAATATTTATTATTTATTCTAACTGACTGACTGACGGACTGACTGCCTGACTGATTGACTCATTGATTGATTGACTGACTGATTGACTGACTGATTGACTGACTGGCTGGCTGGTTGGCTGGCTGGCCGGCTGGCTGACTGACAGATTGACTGGCTGGCTGGCTGGCTGACTGACTGACGGACTGACTGACTGACTGACTCACTGACTGATTGACTTCATTTAATGCAACTCGCATTAAATCACAAAGAACTATATTAGTTCAAATATACTATGGATCAACTGAGCATATTTTAATTAGCCAGTTAATAACAGTAAGTTATAGCATCTATAAGGCGGTTGTTTTAAAATCTTTTTTTCAGACAATCAGTCAAAATTCTATCGAATATTAAAATACAAACCGTCAAACTTAAGAGTAAACCTCTCGTAAAAAGCACTTCATAAGTAAATTACCCAGATAAAGGCATGGACAAAACATCGGTAGTGTCTAGTATAATCAAAAGAAGAAAATATCTATATTAAAAATAAATTTACTTAAAATGTATATACAACGATTTTCATATACATCACCAAACAACAGACAAACTGACAAAATATTTGAAAGCTATTGTTTTGGTTTTTGTTCTATCTAAATCCCCACAACGTAAATTTCAAAGCAACATTCAATGTACAAAATATAGTCCTACGAGTACGAGTAGTTAGCGAGCTTTTATATAAATGTACCTTTTGTAAACTCATGATCAAAGTTGTAATTAAAAATTTTGGAATGAACTTTATTTTGGCTATTTTTAACTGTCTGTTTAACCGAACGTGACATTAAAACGGCTAAACGAGTTTTGATGTTGTTATATTGGTAACACTGATCAAAATTCACTGTCTCAATAGATTTTGTAAATCGGTGCTATTTACAACTTTGCATTTTAAAAGTATTTAACAATTAGCTGCTCATGTTATCTCAGACTGATTGTTTTAAACTATCATGTGGAATACGAGTGTTGAAGAAAAAAAAATTGACCAGTGTACCCGAAATTAGGCCATTGCAGCATTTTTTGGTTAAAAAGTTAAAAGCTTTTAAAAACCATAGGTATATTAATGAAGTATAAGGTAAGAATAAGGTATATTTTTTTAGGAAAGGAATAAGGGTATATTTATAATATTCAATAATACGAGTAGTGAACATTTTAACTGAAAATCACCTCGACCCAACAATATTATTATAATTTCAGTTCATTGTAAATACAGTTTCCATCCCAGATTCATACCTTGTGGATAATATGAATAAACTATTCATCTACGTCTACGCCTAACGAGGCTTTCCTAAATAAATGCTAATAACCGACGCAATCATGCTAATACAATATGACTATTGTACTATGGTACAAAATGCAAGAGCATAGCGATTTAATAATAAAAAGTAAATAAAAAGTTTGATTAGAGAAATATCATATACAATATTATGATCAATATAAATTTATGTAATGGTAATATGACTAAAATATTATAATGTAATAATAAGAATAAAGCAATGTAATACAGTGGTATTATGTGATATGGCCTAGTGGTAACGCGCCCAATTGGATAAACGAGTGATGCGGGTTAAAATCCGGGTCTCACATCTCTGATATTTTCACGTGCAAATAATTACTAATATGATACCAATTGTCTTACGGTAAAGGAAAACCTCGTAAAGAAACCTGCATGTCTGAAAAAACCTAGCAAGTTTTCGAAAGACATGTGAAGTCCGCCAACTTGAGCAGCGTGGTAGACTATGATCCCCTTTCGCAGTGAAGGGAAGCCGTTGCCTAGCAGTGAGACGTTAAAAAAGGTTTTTTAATATAATGGATATATAGTAGTAGAGAGATTTCTTTCTCTTTGAAAGCTAAATTATTTAAAAATCTGTTCTAGTATTTCATTTATTCTATAAATAGATAGATTTATAGATATTTAAAAAAAATTGGGATGGTCTACACCTTCCACAACAAATTCCACAGAAAAATGCAAATACAAACTTAATTTTCACTAGTAATTACTACAAAAAAGTGTTTATTTTGCTAATAATAATTTTAGACAAAAATATAAACTTATTAGTCTTCACATAACATAGTTTCTATCGATATAATTTAAAAATAACTATTATTTTCTGCATTTCCACCAAAACACCTACAATACAAAACTGACAACGTGAAATAATAAACCACATAATAAAATGATCAATTTTAAGTCGTACATAAATATTAATGTGCGAACATTTTACACTTTTCGGTTACTGTGGTGAGACGCAAAGTGCGTGGCCCGGAATAATTAGGTAGCGTTAAAATAAAATCGTTTAACAGGTTACATTTTCTATATATCTATATACATGTACATATAAATAAAATTGAAGTGTTTGTTTTAATTTAAAATTAAGGGCTTTAATTTAAATTTACTAAATGCATATGAAAGTATACTATGCGATATGAGCAACAAAAAAACAATTTTTAGAATTTTTGTCTGTCTGTCTGTTTGTTCCGGCTAATCTCTAAAACGGCAGGACCAACTTTGATGGTACTTTCACTCGCAGATAGCTAATGTTATAAGGCGTAACTTAAGCTAATTTTTAACCAACTTCAAGAAAAGAGGCGGTAGAAATTTCATTTATTTTAACTAGCTATTTTAACTCGTGACTTCGCTGACGCTAAACCTATGGACGAACCCAAGCGAAGCGAGCATGAGTCGCTAGTATTAGAAATAACTACTTACATCGTACAAGATTATTTTGTAATATGTCTAACCGTTTTGAATGGTGAACGATTTTTCCACCGATAACTTTATAAAGCAGTTTATAATGTAAAATCTATTTACTACCCTTGTTTAATACGTCAACAATTAGTGTTTTCCATATTAGAGCTATATCGAACTTATATCGTATAAGTATCTCAAAAAAGGTTATAATGATTTGAATCAAATTTTGTATTTAGATAAGAAAGGGAAGACAGGTGTGGTCGTATGCATAAGATCCTGCAACGCCCCATTTAAGAAGAAGTTCTATGGGTCTCAGTGGGTAGAATTGACTTCTTTGCCAGTTAATCCCACATCTCGCTCCCCACCACTCAATGGAATTGTAAATGTATTTCCCTACGTTAAAAAAAGAAATGATATGTTTTTTCTGGTAAAAGGCTATTTTCATATATTTTTTACAATTAATTAAATATCGTAGCAATATGAAACAATACATGGACGATTAATCATCATCGCTAATATAGACACTTAGGAGAGATAAGTAAATTAATATTTATAAGATTTTATTTGGACCACACGAAAATCTAATAGAGTACACGTGTGGTACCCTGCTTAGTTATTAGTATTCAACGTCGGAGGACTTCATAACTCCACTGCAGTATAAATACAATGTAATGATTATCAAATTTATTTTCCTTAACAAATATACGAGGTACGCTCAAAGACACATGATTTTGTATTTAATTTATAAAAAAATCTATTAATGTTTATAGAATAATACTGATTGAATGAGCACGGATGTTTGTACTCGAGTCGTGAGTGTTTATATTTATAATGTGTACGTATTTAAAAGTTATAAATGTGTAGTTTATCAACTATCTGGTATCCGTAACATAAGCCTCGTAGATTACTCGTTAATAATATAATACTTTGAATAAATAGTCCTTAAACTGAAGTTGTGGATTGGTAAAAACTATAATTTTTCACATAAACTTTATCAAGAATAAATTTAAATACCTTCCAGAATCAAGAAATCTTACATAAAATGTAATTTATAAATAAATTTATATAAAGAAATGATTAAAGGAAATAAAAATTCTACCCTATTAGTTTAGATTTTTGAAAACTCCATCAGAAAGTTGTTTCACAATGAAATGTGTTTACTTTACGTCGCTAGCTTCTACTTAAAACTTTTGATTCTACAGTTGCAGTTGTTAACTCGCAAACCTAGATTAAACTCGACTGAGCACACTTTGTCTATGTTTCATTAGTTTTACTTTATACTTATATTCTTGTGATAAGTATTTTATAAGTAAATTGAAAGAAGAAAAAAGTTTTATTTCAATATGGATAGAATATTAGTTGACACCTAGTTTTCGTAAGGTATTAGTGGTCTTATCCAAAGGATTCATTTGGAACCTTATTACTTTTAATTCTCGTACGAAGAAATTAGTTTTTCTCGTGGAATAAAGTAATTGAAATAAGGCGGTTGTAGACTTGTGGTTACACACTCGTTTAGGATTGTAAGTAAAGTGAACCAGCATTTCAAACCCGGTATGGGTCTCGCGCTACTAATATTCTCATGCGAGAATCATTTTCAATATGATTAATGTTGTTTTTACGAGGAAGGTAAACACGTAAGGAACCTGTACATCGTGGTGAACCTAATAAATTTTCGGAATACATATATGACATTGAAGTCCTACAAACTGCAGTATGCAAAAAAATCTCCCAAAGGATAACATAAAGAGGACCGTACTCATCAATGGGACTTCTCTTTTATCCGTCATTTTTTGTTCGGGATCAGCCCATAGTCCATCATGCTTGCGAGATTAGAGTTTGTGTAATTCAATTATTAATTAAATATATTTAATTACAAACACTAAAGTGGTCGTAATATCAATAGTCCAAATCTAATTATACCTTGATATCTTCTTAAAGAATGAATAGATACTATTTTTCATTTTAATGAGATACAACGTTACAACAAGTCTTTTTCAAAATTTAAAACTGTTTTTACATGAAACTTCTAATATAATAATATATGTCGTTATTATATAACATATTTTAATAAACTTCAAGTTATACATAGTATATTATGAATGCACTTTTTAAAAATGTGTTTAGTAATAATAGTTTTTTTAATGTGAATCTTAAAATTTTAAATTATATAATAATAAAAAAGATAAATAAGTAAGAAAATACACAATAAATTTAAAAGCTTCCTATCCAAAAGTACTTTTGAATTATTAATTCAAGAAAAAGCAGTAAAAACAGCTTTTGTTACTGCCAAGTAAAATGTCTAGCCGTAACGTATAATATACAGCAGTGCTAATTAGCACTAAGGCACTTTTAACTTCATCCGCGATACAAAACGAAACGAAAACAACTAATTAAATACAAAGTATTCGTAAGAAGCTTATACAGTTTAAGAATAAACACTGTATAATGACATAAGGCAATGTTATTTAACTTCAAGTCGAAGTTACAGGAGAACCGCATGTTTAAACTATAACGTATATCTCTGAGCGAATTTCATGCATAAAATTATCGACGCCTGTGTGTGACATGCGACAACCTGTCGACTTACCGTGCCTTAATTTATAAGCTACTGCCGAAAAGTCTTTTTAGCCCATTAGAAAAAATATAGTCTAAGTACACGTATAAGCTACTGCCGAATAGTGCTTATAGTCCATTAGAAAAATTATAGGCACAATCTAAGTATGAGTCGTGACACATTGAGTTTTCCTATTAAAAGTGTTACATGGAATTGATGTAGAAGGGTTTTAAATGATGCTTTTGCCCATTTATGGCGCACAAGCCGCATATTTTTATGGACCTAAAGAAATCCAATTTTAACTTGCAGTTAAACCAACATAGTATAGTTATGTACAATTGTCGAATATCATTATGTTTATAACAAAATATAAAAACCTATTTAATTAGCGTTGGGATGGTTTGAAAATACTTTCAAAAATAGAGCCATTTTGTTTATAAATTTTCTCATGTGGTCGCAAAATCTATAAACGCTAGTTAAGCAGCGTGAAACCTCTCGAATTGACGCCCAGCCTTTCAATGGGAGGTTAAAAATAAATACAATATTATTGTGTATATACTTTCACAGTTACATCTTGTAATTTACACCATCATTATAAAGTCACGCGCTCGCACCTTCAGTAAGCAAACCTATTCAGATGTTCGGCTTGCCTTGTTGATATTGAAATGAAGCTGAAATTAATATGTATGCCGTAACGCGAAACAATCGGGGACCGGCGTTTGAGAGTTTCAATGGCGGCTACGACCTACAAAGTTTTAAAGTCAATACAATTTGTTTAGAGTTTAATAGCTTAGTTTAGATTCATATAATTACATAATGTAAATGAGAATAAATTAAATAAATAAATATGTTGGGACATTATTACACACAGCGCTATCTAGTTCCGTGTTAAGCTACAAGGCTAGTGTTACGGTTACCAGATTGTTGATATACTACATATATAACTTTAAATAAATACATATTATAAATATAAACACCCATGACTGGAGTACAAACATTCGTGCTCAACAAATGTATGCTCCCAGCGTTACTCTAACCCGCGACCGCTGGCGCAGCAAGTAGGGTACAAACTACGGTACAAACTCACTACAAACTGAGCCAAACGTGACATGAAAATTATTAAGCATATCTTTTTAGAAATTTACGTCCAAAAGTAAATATCAGTATTGGTATAAATAAAATTCAGATTTTGTTAGTATCGATTTATTTTGAATTTTCGAGACGGGAGAGTCTAGGGTTTTAGACATCTAGATGTCAAGTCATTATAAAATTGTAATGAACATTACCTACCCACAAAATATACTATAGGTACTACAATTTTTCCAATTATATTCGTGTATGTTATGTAATATATATGTTATGTTATTATAATATGATTAAATGTCTTAAACCAAAATAAATCTGCAAAAAAAACTAAAAGATTTTATGAATAATGTTTGGTAATATATATTTATGTGAAATTATTCGAAAAATTCTCTAATTAGAATGGATATAAGTAAAACAAAGCATGCGTTGAGTACCTCTACTCAACTCATGTTGTTAATTATGGCAGAAATCATAGAAGTATTAGAAATTCATAGCGACTTTATAGATTCTGCTCTTAATATTTTATCTGTAAAAAAGTGGTAAGCAAAATATTATGTTTATTTATAATCTATGAACCCTTATTTATTGTATAAGTTACAAGGATAAATAGCTATTTCCGTACCTTAACAAGTCAGTCACGCCTTCATATCCACATGAATCAAGTTTTATATCTCATTTCCTTACAAATTGCATTTTAAACGAAAAGTTTAAGAGTTATTGGTGAATACTTCGAATACAGAAGAAAAGATTAGAAAAACAATTGCTTAAAAACTGAAAAATTGTATTCATAAATTAATTGATAGAGAATTCGGGGGTCAGATATCAAAGACTATGAACAAACAAACTGTTACAATAGCATTTACTATAAACAGGATAAAGTAGTTAATTTTAATATTTGTATAATTAACAATTTAACAGTTATAAATTATACAAAATAAATATTTTCACCAAAAACTTCTATTTGTAACCAATTGAAAACATCTTTTAAATTCACTTTCTGCATATCAAATCATGCTGCAAAACCTTGTTATATGTCAATCAAGGGGCTATTTGAAATAGCAGTCGCATTCCTATATTACCAGGCGAAATATGATTTGTCTCTTCCAACTCAATAATACGGGCTAATGTAGTAAAACACCGCAAATCGATGTTCTAACATGTTTTCTAACCCTCGCGTGACACCCTAAAATTCCATCGCTCATCCACTACGGCTTCTGACAGGGTACATATTCATTCGATGTCTTGACGTCAATGGTTTTTGATTTACCAACATCTATGTTCTATGTAATATACATATACTAAAATTCTGAGTCAAATGTAGGCAACAATAAATGTTTTTTGGAAAATCAAAAACTCTGATTAGAATAGATGCTGAGCTACCCTATCTCGCATATCTTCTATAAGAAATCTTGCATGTAAAATTCTCTTAATAATCTTCATGTTTCCTCTTAAAAGTAACAAAGTCAATTCATTTTATGTCTATTTCATCACATATATAAAATTCCCAATAGATAAGATATTATTTACTTATCTTTGAGAATTAATTTATATATGATGTGTAGAGATTAATGTAGTTCTGTTATGAATACCGCAAGGAAAGGTCACTTAAAACTGCAATGTTCTATTGATCTAGATTTAAAAAACTTAATATAATTTCATTCATTATATAATGATAATTTCTATTTATTTTTTCATTCTTTCAAAATTTACAGTACTACAACACACAAAATCAGATTAGTAAAAACGTAAAAATCCTAAATATTTAAATGCATATTTCAAGGTCGAACATAACTATGTACATTGTATAATGTTGCACATCTATTCAGATAAGTGTAATTGAAGTGTTTGTTTGTAATGTCAAACTACAATACAATGATACATTGATGTCTTCTTTATTTAATAGGTTTGGTTGGAAGAAAGTTTTTTTATTCTTAACTGACAAAAAATTTACTTAACCGTAAAAAACAGAAAGCTTTAAATAGAAAAACACTGTAATACGTTTTAGTCGAATTTAAAAAATATATTGTAATTGTTTATTATCTAACTTCTAGAAAATGTGAGTTATATTTATTTTAGACCTACCAAAATGTAGTCAAATTACATTAGTCTCTATTGACTACCTTCTAAGTTTTTGGTTCCACTCCCGGGTCTACTACACTGATTACTATAGTACAAGTTGATAACTGCAAGCTTTTTGGATATATTTTACATTAAAAATAAATAATTCTTTCATAAATCTTTTTTAACTTTAGAGATTTTTTTTGGTTTGGCTAAAGATATGGGATGGTTGGCGTTCTATGGAGCTTTCGTCCAGTAGTGGATTGCAATAAGCTAAAAAAAACAAAGAATAGCATTCTCTTTGGTTTAATGTCCTTGTCTTTACAACATTAAAACTATTTAACGGATTTTCATTTTCTTAAACAATTATCAGTTTTATTATTACTTAAACCAAAATTCCTAAATAAATGATATGAATACTATTTAATAAATTGGTACTAATATTATTAATGTCTTTTTATTATAATATAAATACATATAAAAAAATAAAGTTTGGCATTTGTGTGCTTTATACGAGTATATTATACAGTGTTTCTATTATTACACACTAAAAATATACTATATCTTTGTTAATGAGTAACTCATGTACTTAGAATCTAGATACATTGGTCTCAAGCGAAAATCGAATATGTGACCACGAATTAGTATCACCTTCCTTTTATAGTCGATCAAAATGCTTTTTGTAACGCGACGGTATAATGGAAACGTGCGAACAGTGGAGCGTTTAACCATCGAGGGCTGTAATCGATTTAGCAAGGATTTTCTTCGTGACAGCCCAATCACAGGTCTATTGCACAGACGTGGATAGCTGTTAGGTCGCATCTTAATATCGTTTGCTTGTCTACTCATACTCTCATTTAGTTAGATTATTATCAAAAAATCACAAGTTATTTATTTATTTATTTAGTAAGGATCTCCAACAGATGTACATAACACAAGAATCCAAAAAATAATAGAGATTTGAATTTTCATTGCTTAATACCTCCAATTACTGGAGAACACATCATACACCAGAACAGTATTGACATCTACTTATTCAAGTTAATAAGAAAACAAAATTATATTTTTTTAAAAATAACCGTACCAAATAACTTTTAGAATATTTAATTTGGTACGGACAACTTGTGATTTAGGTTAAAAATTCATCAAAAGCCCATTTTTATTCTAAGAGAACAGGTTCCCACGGTATACTTGAGTCTGTGAGTTTCAACTCAAAGGCGTGTGTTAACACGTGTTAAAGCTTTTTATGCTGGGGGCAATCTACTGGGCGTAAAGCGAAGAGGCACAATGGGAGGTCGCACACTTCGATAGGCGGTTTACCTTAAATTTTTCTCCTGGCAGTAGAGGAGACCGTAAGAGCAACCCCTTGGTTGTGTGGTATGATTCGATGTCGGAGCGTCGTTGTTTAATATGCAGCATTATAAATATGTTGGAACATTATTACACTCAGCGCCATCTAGTTCCGTTGAAAGCTACGAAAGAAACTTGTGTTACGGGTACCAGATAGTTGATATACTACATATATAAGTTTAAATACATATTATAAATATAAACAACCATGACTGGAGTACAAACATCCGAGTTTAAATGAATGCCCCCATTGGGACTCGAACCCGCAACCGCTGGCGCAAGAAAGTAGGGTCATTACAAACTGCGCCAAACGTGTCGTCAGAGACATTCCTATGAAGATGTGAGAGGTTCTGTTTGATTTAGGTATTTGGTTTCTCTATAGTGATTGATAGTGCGTAAAAGCATTACAAAGCAAAGCACTAAAAAATGTTGGTTCAAAAATCCACAGTTCTTCAACCTGTATTTTTTAATTTAAAAAAATAAACAAGTATCATTTGCATGATTTCTTATTCTTATTAAGATTGTTAGCCTCGCCGAAATCATATAATAATAATTTATTACTGCGTGTGTAGTTAGTACAATATTTGGAGTATGGTATTTATTATAGTTAAATGCCGGTTTTAATGACCGTCAAGCTGAGGAATATAAAAACTAAGTTCTTGAGCTTCACGCTTTAGTTTATTTTATTACAAAGTTTAATAATATATTCTTACCACACTTTACCATCCCTTCTACACTTAGTGCATCCATACTTCACTTCAACTATGGGGTTGTAACTGAATCGACAGCGCTCTCCTTGACAGCCCAATCATAAATCGATCTGACAGCCACGTAGCGCCGTTTTGAAGAGTCTTGATAACTTTATCGCCGAGTTTTAATTAGATATGTCGATTGTACATAGCAAGAATATATTAGACTCGAATAGCTTTTTAGTACTTATTACTTACGTTTTTCTCTTCAAACTCTCTTAGATATAAAAGTAAATAAGACACTAAAGTATTATTTTTTATTACACTTGACTTGGAAGTTTCAATATTTAAAGGGTTTTAATTTATTTAAATGGATATATGTAGTTGCTTGCAAAGTTTTTTTCAGATTGTACCCAAAAAGCTCAAATGCTATGCTTTAGCTTCATCAGAAATTGTACGAAGAAGAATATTTGACTTTACTTGTTTTATATAATAGTATCCTTCTTCCGGCTATTTCCAAACTTATTTTTAAATAATATATTCTTAATATTTCATATACATATATAAATATAAAAAATATTTAATGGTACATAGAAGTTTAGTGAGTTTTTAAACTAGTATTATTAATAATAGAGAAAGAAACCCAAAAATATCTAACAAACTAACCATAGTGTTGCACTAAAGCTCTCTATTTACGTTCAATGCTTTGAACTTTACTGCTGACTAAACTTCATCCCATATCCATTTAGAACCAACAATATACATATATCTTTGCTTAACCACCACTAAAAAGTATTTATTTTAAATTGTAACGAATAAACATAAAAGTGCAGGCGCCGGTTTTAAAATTTTATCAACTAGCTTTTAGCAGCTTAGATTTTTAACTTTAACTTTATATTATTCCTTGTAAATTTTAAGGGTCACTTAGGTATATTAAAGACTATTACAAAATTACATGATTAATAAATAACAAAAAAAATATAAATATTGATGGTACTACACCAAAAATATCCTCATTTTCTAAAAATATAATAAAGGTTCTTTTTATTTATTATCTATTTTCTTTATTTATTAAATGATTTCTTTTATTAAATTTCTTAAAAAAATCCAAGTAGTCAAACGAAATAATAGGTTTTTCCTTCTAAGAAATGTCATATTATCGTCAACTACAATATTTGGAGATTTTTCTGGTTTCAAAATGTAGACAAAGTTATTTACTTATGAAAAAATTTAATGCATACTTAAAAACGTTTTTATCTTTCTTAAAATATAAACTTAAATATTTATAGTCTACTTTTCGATAATAAATACATACTATGACTTTTTATAAGACAGTGATTGCCTGAACTGCTGCTTCAAGTGTACACCATTTTCGCATATTTAATAACTCCGTAATGGAGTTTGCTCGTTGCTCGGGGCTTTTAAACTTGAAAACTAAAAGCGAAACGATCGCGCAAATTAACAAAAACAATGACACTTGATTTCAATCGAGACTCTATTTTGTTTGTAAAGATTTTGAAACAGCAGAAAGGTGAACTGATGTGTTGTTTTTTATTTTTCATTGGTTAAGAATAAGTTTTAATTTTTATAAATCGATTTCATTATTTAGCTATAAGTATAAGTGTCTTTACGTAATACATAATGTAAATACTAAATAATATCATTTATATTGATTATTGATCTTTTTTATTCTTCAGTTTACGATAACTGTTATAAAAAATCTAAACTTACATTAATTTTGTATTCATTACAACGTATAAAAAAATATTACTGAACTATTAATATGCTTTACCAAAGGAATTGCTGAGATATAATAGTTATTAGAAGTTTTTGGCAATTTAAATCCATGTTATAACATTTGTACTGAAAAGAATACAGAGTATAGAGCTGTGTATTTTCATATTAAGTCGGCTTATCATATTTTCACATTGAACTTGAAACTTTGTAGTATTCTTTAAGTAAGTAAGTAACTCTTTATTGTACACCCGAAAACAGAAGAAAATAAACAGAAACAAAAAAATTGAGGAAAAAGTACAAGAGGCGGCCTTATCGCTAAAAGAGCGATTTCTTCCAGGCAGGTGTAGGAAAATGATATAAGAAAGAGGGGGTGCGAAAAATAAGATGTAAATTTATAAAATATACTTATCATACAAATAAATAAATAAAATACTACTTACATATATAATATACTTATAATGTACATACTATTATACAATTTAATAAAAATCAATTTAGTTCTCCTATCTGGGAAACTGTCAAAAATTTTCTAACCTATTTTATCTAAATTGCAAGCGCAGTGAAGTCAGTAATCGTGTTTGTAGAACTTGTTTTCTAGGTGTAAATTGATTGAAACGCCGTCTGATAATTGTTCATAGTTCCCTTGTTAGTGCAAACTTTGTAGACAGTTCTGCTTGTCTTTCGAAAATTAGGTGTGAACGTTCTTTCTGCGCTCTTCGCTTAACACGTTATTGGTTCGTTAAGCTTATTTTAAAGAATATAAAGATTTATTTAAAAAATATCGCAAAAATGTTTCTTAATTCTTTTATACTACTACACTACCTACTAATTTCTATGGTTATATACTACTGATACTCAGAGTGAGTAGTAGTAGGCGCCGTAATGGAAAATCAAATCTATCCCACAGGAATCGTGCATTTTTCTGGGATAAGAAATAGCTTATATGCTATTACAAACTATGTATCTACGTTTCATTGACAAATTTATTCCGTATCTTAATTCCCTTCAAAATCTGATCAGCAGTTTCCGAGATTATCGGTAACAAAAAGTATTGTACATAGTATATATGCATTTAGTAAAAAATGTAGTATTGATGTTAAAAACAGACACTTTGATTTCATTTATCTATATAATGTAAAGATAAGCTAAATAATAATCTTCTCTAAAATTTCCTAATGCAAAATACAAACCTAATGTTCCATTAGCGATCAAAAATACACCTATGAAGGGGTAAATTGAATTTCGAGGTACAAACAAATGAATTATTTAACAGTAATCTTCCGCAGGCAAGATAGTTATCAGGATGGTAACGAAAATAGCATTACCTATTTAACGAAATTAAGTTTACCCTACACCGTGGTTCTGCATAAATAAGGCAATCAGTGACTGACTAATTAACAAGAAGACACGTGATGTTAACACAAAAGCCTTATAATATTTGTAACTTAACGAAGTTTACTACAAAGTGTTTTATTGAAAATTTATTATAATCACTTACGAAATATTGTTTTAAAGTCTTTTAACCACTTATTTTATTTTGATACTTTGATAACATTTTTGTTTATACTTTGATAACATAAATTATAGGAATCTATAATATAAGTATATTACTCTCGGGTATACACTCGGGTTCGTCCCTAGCTGCATGTTAACTCTTGATATGGCAACTGTCATAACATAGTAACGTTGTTAATTTTATTATATTTTCTTTATAAATCTTCAAATAATAAATTAGTTCATATTTTTTTAATATGTATTTTACTTAATTTTTTACTATACTTTATCTTTTATAACCTTTTCTATTAACAAAAATACAGTGTTTTGCTAAGTAACTACTAACATCGATAGTTAAAGTCTAGAGACAAATACAATTTTAAATACAAACGTAGCATAGCGCCTGAAATGCGTTCTACAAACATGTTAAGCCAGAAATGTTGGACTCACTTCAAAATTACAAAATTTAAAGTTTTGCAAATTATCGTAAAGATGTAATTTATATTCACAATATTGCACCTAACTGGTCCATTAACTGTTTCTTATATCAGTTTTATAGTCTGTAATTTATCACGAATAGCCTACGATCTTAGTACCCCACTAAGCGGTCCCACAGGTACCCCATAAATTTCTTCGAAGAGACCCACACCTCACGCTTTATAAGCGCTATAGATCTACGCTCTATCTAAGGTTACGAGATCTTATTTACGATTTGGGATTTGTTTCAATGGTTTTTCTGTATCTAAAATGTATATTAAACCGATTATTTCTACGTGAAATTACTTATAGTTTGGCAGTGGTATTTAGGAGCTGGGAAACCATCTAAAGCGGGGTCGAATCCACGGTCTTGCACTATTAATATTTTCATGTCCGAAAATAAACCACTTGTCTTACGGTGAAGGGAAAAAATGTGAGAAAATTTGTCTGAAAAAACTAAATTTATATAGAAAATAAATTATTCTGTATAGGCTCTAGGCTGTGCTCCATTCTTAGGCTTTACGACCATCTTTTCGGATTTATTGTTGAATTTATTTTTATGTTTAGTCCACGACGTTTCGAATGCTTTACAAAATTGATGTAATCACGATATATACTAAATCTCCAAAATAATGAAAACAACAATTTACTACCTACAATATCAAATAAAAATCGATATGGAAGCTGTTATAACATGAAGAAATATAAGAACATTGACAAGCTTTCTCTATCAACAGAAAGCACGGTCTTTTACTCAACCGTGACAAAAGGCTTAAGCTTATATATTATGTAGTATATCAACTATCTTGTATCCGTAACACAAGCTTCCATCGTAGCTTACCACGGAACAAGATGGCGCTGTGTGTAATAATGTCACAACATATTTATTTATTATTTTATTTATCATTTAGATCTTAGAACTGTAAGCGAACCCTAAATATTTCTATTTCTATTAACAATATCTAACAAACTAAACTAAGTTAAGATAAAACTTATCCAAAGTCTTATTTTTATATATAAAAATATTAACAATCATTCCTTTTCCGCTACATTTTGCTCGCAAAATTGTTTATGCGAACAAAAATATATTCAAAAAATAAACCGTTGGGAATATCGGGCAATTTACGACACTCGTGCGAAACACACTTTTATTTGCGCTGTCTTATGTACCCTATTTACATATTGCCCGAGGAGTATCCAAGACGTACAGAAATATAATTTTTACCCACTCACTGTTCCAATTACGCAATGACGTAGGATTTGGAGTGACATTAGTCAAGTATTGTACAGCGTTTTAGCTACTGATATTTAAATCACAAATCTTGTAAGAAAATTTATAAATATATAATTTTCCATATTAGGAACAGATTGCCATCCATATTAATATTTTTTTTATTTTCTAAATGTAAGAATATCAACTATAACAAATAAAGATGAAAACTAAAGTCTTGTAATTATAAATAAAATTTAGCATAATATAGTGAGAGTCAAGGCCTGCGCTTTAAGCGGCTTTACGTGCTACTAATGTTTTTAAATTATATTCAATATTAAAGTATGCTTAGGTACATGTAGTAGTAGTTTGATTTAGTGTACTGGTAAATAAGGCAGTAGTAACCCAGTGGTAATGCGCTAGTTTTAACTATTGCGCGTTGAAATCCCGAATCTCGCACTTCTGAAGGGCTGAATGCATACAGTAAGGTGAACCGGGGCTATTGTATCTAAAAAGTGAATTTTCTCCGCCCGAGGTAGGTTTGAGAAGCTGTATTTCAGCTACTGAATAATTTACGGAAAATATGTTTAAATATCTTAAACGATCAGATACTTAAGACTTATTTTGAATTAATTGTATTAGAAAATACCCAGTATATTCTTATTAATATTGATTTTAATTTCAAGAACAAATTTTAGCTACATTTACCCCGTATCGGGGGCAAATGTAACTATTACTTTTTACTCCTAAACTTGACGAGATATGATGCTCGGACTCCCTGAATATGATAAACAAGGGCATTTAAGAAAATAATTTGGGCATTGTATCAATGTAGGAAGGCTAGTTCCTACTTAAAAATACTGTTTTTCGTAAAAGAGGGGCTATTGTAGCTATTTTTAAAAATGAAGTGTTGGGATTATGCCTGATAAGTATGTTATATCGATTGTCGATAATATCTATACAATATATCATATAATAAAACAGTAACTTTAAAAATCTGTACATTAAATATTTTAAAAACAATGAATGAATATTAAATAATTATTATTACAATTTATAACGTACTGAACCGATTTAAACCAAATTTTGTGTAGTAATAACGTATGTGGGGGTGATTACTAAAGATACTTTTTATTACAGAAAAATGTTCTATTTTCATAGGAAAACAAAATATTGTTGATTAACTAGTCCTTGAAAAGCTAGCGGTGGTTAAATCTTAAAAGATACGTCAAAACATAATTATTGAAGGAAAGTCAACAATATTAAATATCTTTCTTCCAAGTTAGTGTAACTCAATACCTATTTTTATCAGTACGTACAAAAAGCAGTACTACCTAACTTAGCAAATCTATCGGCGCATTTCACGCAAAAAGGACTGAATCCATTTGAACGAAATTTTGTGTATTGTACTATAGTACAGTGCATTCTTACACGACATTATTAGGTCATATCATATATCGTATAACGGGACTTAACGCGTGTATTACTTAAAGGTAGAAGATACCTTATTCCCGACGTTTTGCTCGGGTTGCACCAGCCGTGGTCACGGGGAGACTGGCGGGGGATGGCATCGCCTGCCACGATTAGAGGAGTGTGTTGCTGGTACCCTCATTTAATTTTAATAATTTGTTATGGCCACTACACACGGTGCTAATATTATCCATGGGTGTGTCGGACGGGAAATCGCGATATCTAAATTTTTCTATTACCGGATTCCACGCAGACGAGAGCCTGTATCCATCTTCACGATTGAAGTTTGGATGTTTTTTTTATTTCGATAGCCTCGCGAACGATTGTTCGGTAGTATCTTCGATCGGTGGGCAAAACCTTCGGCTGGTGGAGCTCAATCCAGTGATTGGTATTTGAGTTGAGCAGATCGCTGATTTCCCTGTCTGGTTATTCTTTACAACTGTGATATGTTCTTTGACCCTCTCCGCTATGGTTCTCTTGGTTTGGCCAATATACGAACTACCACAGCTGCAATTAATTTTGTATATACCCGGTGTTTGGTACGGGATAACATCCTTCGGCGTGCGCAAAAGTTTTTCATGCTTGGAAAACGGAACGTATACAGTCTTAATGGAGTAATTTTTTAGTAGTAATCCAACCTTGTCCGTTATTCCTTTGATATAAGGCAAGTACGCAGGTTGGCGGTTAACCTCTGGATGTTTCGTACGTGTATCACGGTGACCTAGATTCCTTCTACCTACTTTGTACCCATTCCTCTTAAGTACCTCCTGAACATGCGCAAGCTCCGCATCCAAATGTTCAGGGTCACACAGATCATGGGCTCGACCAGTCAGAGTCGTTACTACCGCTTGTAAATGACGTGAGTGATGATGTGAGGAGGCATTAAGGTATCTATCCGTGTGTGTCGGTTTGCGATATACAGTGTGCCCTAGAGAGCCATCTTCTCGCACAAGCAACTTCACATCCAGAAATGCCAGCGAACGATCGCTCTCCATTTCATATGTAAATCGTATTTTACTGTGAATGGAGTCAAGATGGTCGAGGTATTGCTCTATTTCCTTCTTATTCCCTTTAATTAAACAAAACGTCGTAAACGTATCGCTTCCATAGTCGGATATTGAAAGGCTCTGTTTTCAAAGCTTTTTCTTCAAAATGTTCCATCCAGATGTTGGCTAAGGAAGGTGCTATTGGGCTACCCATAGCTATTCCATCAATCTGAAGATAGTATTGACCCTGGTAAAGAAAAAAGTTACCTTCTAAGCAGTGTTGAAGTAGAGCAACGTACCGATCTGATATGCCCTTGAAATATAATTTGTTTTTGATTACTTCAAGGCACTCTTTCAGCGGAACATTGGTGAATAACGATTCCACGTTAAAACTCACCATAATCTCATCAGATTCTAGCTGGATCTCCTCTATGATGCTGATAAAATGTCGAGAATCTTTTACATAAGATGACGTGTTTCCAATTAATAGCTGCAAGATTTTATTAATATGTTTCGCCAAGTGGTACGTTGGAGAATCAATCTGACTCACTATTGGTCGCAATGGCACGTCTTTTTTATGAACTTTTGGACTTCCCTTAAGTTTTGGAGGCTGCGATATTTTAGGGCTTTGCAGCCAATTGTACTCGTCGTCCGTAAAAAGCTCCTTATGTTGTTGTACTAGAGAGCGTGTATGACGTCACTCGGGCAGTTGGGTTGTAGCTGATTGGCTTATAAGTATTCGTGTCGGCGAGTAGGTTCCGAATTTTAATATCATAATCTATCGTATTCATCACTACTGTGGCGTTACCTTTGTCGGCCTTGAGAACCAGGATATCTTTGTTTTCGCGTAGTTTGCCAAGGGCTGCGTGTTTTTCAAGAGTAATGTTACTTTTAGGTAACTTAGAGCGGCGCAAAATGACTGCAATATCCTGTCTTAATGCATCCGCATCACACTGTGGCATTTTATTACGTATAATGGCCTCCTCGACAATGATATTTTCATAAGGAACCCGCTTAGGTGTTGGTGCGTAATTCAAACCTTTTTCCAGTACTGATAAAGTGGATTCATCAAGAGTTCTGTTCGAGATGTTAATCACCGTGTTAGCTTTACGGTCAGTATGTTCTAAAGTTGACTTACGTGAAAGTAGCTTTTCAAATTTTCGGTTGTGTTTGCTACTAGACAAATCAAATAATCTCTGAGCTTGTAGGTAGGTAAGGCGGTCACACAACTCAAAATCACCATCCGACATAACAACACTGCAATCCAAGTGTAACGCGTATAATTTACACTGTATATCATTTAAATCCTTGTGGCTATTTCGAATCAATTGGCGTAGCAGGCGGACACTCGTATTGCCTAGAATACGGTCAGAATCCGCTATATCACTACGTGGTTTTATATGAACACATGTAGGTAGCAAGTTCCAATCGCGACACTTTTTAAAAAATGTCAACGATGTTTCAAGACGCACTTTCTTCCGACGCAAACACTCTAGCTGACGAACTTTAGATGCTAACTCCGGCAACTCCGTTTGCAATATAACTTTTTAAGCTTTCGCGTTTCATAACTATATCATATATCGTATAACGGGACTTAACGCGTGTATTCCTTAAAGTTATATTATTAGGTCATATCGGAATCGGTTTCTTATCCTCACTACCCTCCACGTGACCCCTGGGTAATGCTAATTGAACAACATTATAATAGGTGGTAGAATTTGGCCATGGCTAACACTACCCAGCGAGCAAAGACGAACTGCCAAATCATCCTGTAGCATGGTTCGTCGCATCAAGGGTTGGCTTGAGTTCCGGTGCGATGTTCGCTAGCTGATTTATACGCGGGAAAATGATTCTGTACAGTTGTGCTGCATTTCAATGACAGGTTCTGACCTGAGTTTTGGTGGCTTAATTTGGAGAAAAGCTGCACCACAACCTTTGGTGAACAATTCTGGGATGACTTTCATCGTGCCGGTTGGTTACCTGAGAGAAGACCCGATGGTGTCCAGGAGGGTTCTAGCGTAAGTGTGGTCTTCAGTTAAATCTACCATTAACACTGCTCCAATTAGGGTCATGTTATCAAGAATGCAGCTCTGACTCATCAAAAGCCAAAAGAGAAATGATTTTAAGCAGCGACTGCTTATTCTCTCCTTTTCAGTGTGCTTCTCTAAAATTCGAGCATTATACTCTTATCTCTATGCGGTCCACTACCTTGAGATCGCTAAGACATATATACTCTTTCTCAAGGAGACGCAAATTAAGAGCCCTGCCAGCCCAGGATGTACCCGGGGTATTCACTTGAGAAAAATTTTAAACCCCGCGGAACCTCGAAGCGAGTCCGGTTTGTACGCTCGTAATAACATCTGCTACCAACGTCTCTGTACTTTCTTCTCGGTTTTGTGGTGCTTGGTCGATACTGGTTTTGTTAGGTGTCGAACAGTCACATAGCGGTGATCGGAAGACAACTCAGTTGTTCAATTACCTAAACGAAAAAGCTGACATCGTTCAACATCGATATCCAACCGTTCAAATGGTATTTCTGGGAGGCTTCATGCCCACCACAGCAGTAGCTGTTTCTATTCATAGAAACTGATCATGCTGGGAGAGGCGTTTTTCGCACTATCACTATCTCACAGTTAGGTCGGAAAACCGAACATCAAAAAAGCAAATTACTTGAACCTTCTGCATATAACTGATCCTGATATTTTCTCAGTCTCAGTTTCTTTTCCCTTGGGAACCTCAGACAACTGTATCGTAAAATCTGCTTATCCTCTGACTCCAGACTCCTCAGTAAAAAAAGAGGCGGGTAGTGGCGATTCAGATGGCAAGTCAGCAGATTGGGACGAGTTGCAGCATTTCTTTGCATCTTACCCTTGGCCAGTTTGTTTCTCTACTAACGATCCGTCGAGCTGTGATGGACCGGTTGCAATAGAGCCAGACGTTACGCTTGTTTTGTTCGGCAGCCTCTCATCCAGGAGACTGTGTTACGAGGCAAGCTCGTGGTGAAGGATTTTGGCTGCTTGATTGTGCCCGTGCAGATACTCAGTGCTAGTGAGCGCTGAATATTCCGAAAGCACATGCTTGAGTGATTCACCGGGATGGCGACAAACTCGATAGACGTCCTTCATAATACTTTATTTAATACTTTCGGTATTTTTGCGTCTTAACTGCCTGATCCTGTATTGTACAGACAAAACCCTTGGTTTTCCCAAAGAGGTCACCGAAGTGCAGCCATTACACGGACGTTTTTTATGTACGTGTGGCTCATTAAGAGCTTTAAATAAGCGTACGTGCAACTCCTTCTCCTTCCACACGATCTCACGGTCAGAGGTGCTAAGTACGACCGGGGCCGGCCACTTGTTTTTGGCTAAGAATAGGGGAGTGAGTCCTTTATCATATTCTACGTCCATTGCACGACTCTTTCTTTGTCTCGAAGTATGTAACTAACGTTTACTATATCCCGATTATGCATGGTTTTGACGCTCAAAACACTTCAACCACCGCATATACAACCTTATTACATACGATTTTAGGTGCACCACATGCGTTAAAGAGTCAAAGTCGTGCAGACTCTTCTATCCAGGGTTTCAAATTCAGTTTAAGTCTATTTAAGCACGCCGAAAGTGCACATGAGAATGGGTATAAGCCGCTATAGGCTCGGACTTTATTAGCACCCGACAAAAAGCTTTTACAAATTTTTGCCAAATGACCAAAAAAGGCTTCGCAAACAGACTGTTTCATTTTCATCTCATTCACCCCTATTGATTGCGACATACCCAGATACCGGTACGATTCAGGTTCAGAAAGGGTCCTTATTCGGTTTATATAGGGTCGACATTTATCTCAGCCGAATGATTAACCTGCTCCCTCATCACATGCACACTTGTCTAGCTCAAGCCCCATCCTGATAGAATTACTAAATTCAGTGGTGATCTTCAGTAATTTCTGCAGGTGAGTGGCGTTGGGTGCCAGCAGTTTGAGGTTATAAATATACAGAAGGTAAAGCTCTCTTGTCCCTCCTCTCCGAAATTGAAAACCAGCAATAAACTGAGCTTGGTTTAGAGACGGGCAAAACCAAATTCCTCGAGGAAGTCTCAAACTATACCATCAACTTTGTACACCTCAAGGACCCTCAAGAATATTGAATGGGACACCGAGTCTAACGCCTTCTTATAGTCGAACCAGTCAGCAGAGAAGTTCCGGCGGTTGCGTTTGACCAATTGCTTCGCAACGGAATCGATGGGAAGAATCTGCTTAGTGTAATGGCTACCCCAGAATGATGTTATTTTCGTCTACATGACGGGATATCTTGAGGCTCATGACGGATCTTATCGTCTCAAAGATGGTCGTAAGACACGTAATGGAGCGGTACTTAGCTAGATCAGAGGCATCCGGGCATCCGACTTTGGAGCTAGGTGAGTGATCCCAGTAGTGAAAAGGAACGTGAGCGTCCTCTGCTCGAGAGCTTCCTGGAATTGTCGAGCAAAGGTCGCATGGTAAAATCGAAAAGCCCTTAAGCCAGTAGTGATGCAAACAATCAGGATCCGAACTTTTTTTTGCATGTGGGACTCACTGGTTTAAAGCTCTCACCCGTCTTAATGGGCCGTCGCAGGATCGCTTGCGCAAGCAACTGCAACGTCCCAACGTTTTTTGGCTTTGCGTCTAGCTGGCTGCCAGATGCTACTAAGACCCCACCACGACAAGGTGACCACACGTTGGTCTGGTATTGCTCGACCAGAAGCTTTAAAGTCTGCCAATGAGACCTCTGGCATGGTTAATACAGTGTTCTATCCACCTCAGCAGCATTGCTTCCTGAGCCCGGGATCTTGGCTCCGACAAATCCGTTTTTGGCTTAAGCCATACCAAAGAGCCGAGAGATACGCCGTATCATCCAGGCCAGTGCTCTCTAGGTATTGAGGCAGCATTTAGTTAATGGCCTCAATGACATCCCACATCACTACATTCAATTTGAGGTGAGAGAGCCGCGGAGTGCACCGAATCTCTGAAATCGCTTCTTCTAGAATCGCTTCTTCTAGAATCCTTCTCATCCACTCTAAATCAAGGGCGACTGTTTCCTGGGTGCTTTCCTCAACAGGCAAATTGTGGTAACCAGGTACTCCTCAGTAGGAACAGTTGGAGGCACGATTTGTTCTTTGGTTGGATTTGTCACCTCGGAAACAGCTTTACGTCATAATAGTTCGAGCGCTGTATTTTAAACGCTGAATATACCGAAACTGATCTACCAGGTTTGGTTCCGTAACAGTTATAGTTGGCTCAAGCAGCAGGAACTCACAGTACGTTGCCGCTCGGTAGCCAGTCCGTCAGGTTCCTGCAGTGACATTCTCGTTCATTTGAGACGTTCATTTCATGCGACATACACCACCAGTGGCGGGCCCCTAGAGGATCCCGTCGGTGCCAATCTCCGCAAGCCCTAACCTACGCCCTACTACGGGTAACCTAATAAGCTGGTAAATGGTTCCCCAGTTTCCTTAATTAATCACCTCTTATGACACCCATTCTACGCTGCCGGTGCCACACGGTTATTATTAGAAACAGGCACTTGAATTCAATTTATATGTACTCTAGTGTATATCATATACGCTTGGAATGAAGCCATCGAAAAGACGGTGAGGTACTCGCCGTTTCTCTCGATATTTCGAAGGCTTTTGACCTGTCTTGCATGGCATGGCTTGATGTCTAGCATGGCATTTTTATCATTAAGCTTCCGGCATATGAAATAACCACTGGGTTTTGTAGCTGGATGTCTGATTTTCTGAGAGAGAGATCATTTCGGGTCGATGACGGCTGCTTATACGTTATTCCCGCATCACTCTTCCTGCTACTCAACAACGATCTTCAGAAACCCGGTATCTTTGGATGCGCTGATGACAGCGCTGTTGCGGACAGATACTTATCTAGTTCTAGAACCAGTGCTACTAAGATCCTTGAGCAAAGAGAGGTTTTGGTGAATCGCGTTGACTTGAGGTGTCCGACTAGAATTATGCCAATTTAGTTAAGTTTAATACCACCAAAACATGCGTGTTTATTCACCTCAAAAAGAACCCGATTAGACAGTAGTGAGTGCTTGAGTTAAAGTTACGTGAGAGTAGAGCTTTCGTGGTTGAAATCCAACCAACTCACGAAACGTTTTAGTTCAATGTTTCTGATACAAACTGCTAAATTGTGAAACACCCTTCTTACATCCGTCTTTTCTGCCACTTCAAGGCAAGAGGGAATAGGAATCTCCAAGGCAAACGTGCTCCAACCTAGACCTCATCAGTGCTTCCTAGCATTGATTGTCGTTAAGCGCATTCTATCTAATAATAATAAAAATGGTGACATTTCAAATCCAGTTTATTTTGCTAACTCTTAATGTATACAGCAAAACTGTGCAACATCGTGCTAATCGATGTGCGCGTTCATACAAAATGAGCTGAGCCGATACCATGGACTACAAAGATAATACAAAACATTTTATTATCTCAGGAATATTATTCTTTGACTGATTCCGGCCACGGCGTCCAATCTCATTGAGTTTGCTCAACTGTGCAGGAAATATTACAGTGCAAGTGTACGCGCAAACACAAATGCATTTTCTATTCTTATCACTTTCATACTCCGGTGAGACGACTGTTCGACACGACTAGTGAGAGCTAAGGCGCAGGACTGACGCTGACTGACTGCTCTCCGAGGCTCGGGGGTGACACATCGCCATCTTTCCAACTCTGGGTGATTACTGAGACTTACTAACCAGAAAGACTCAATAACTAAACTACACTGTAATTGGTTAAAAGTAGTAAAATTAAACTAAACTAAATGGGGAATCAATCGTTGGTACCTTATAAGTTACCATTAAAACAAAAATAGTTTTTGTACTTTTAGCACGAGCGAAACCGCGGGTCCGCTAGTTTTGATTAAAACTCGAAGACATTATATGTTCCACAGCTGTATAATATATTTTTTTATGTATGTTCATCGATAGCTCCGTCAACTGTTAAGCGATTTAAATAAATAAATATAAATGTTGGGAAAGTTTTAGGTATATATTTTTATTAAATTATACGATGGTAAGCACAATCTAAAAGTAAATTGTAGTTATAAAAATTATGTTAATATATAATAGTGTAAATTATAAACTTTTACAGTCATTTACTCGCAAATTCAGTATTTTTTACTTTATCGATAGAAAAAATACGTTGGCGTCACTAATACTTTTATTTCCATACTAAAATCTACGGGGCTATTGTATCTTTCATTGAAGATACAAGAGACTTCTGTAAAAATTTTCGTGGGGCTATTGTATCTTCATAAATAACTCTAGATAACTACGGCAGTGAAAGAAATTAATTATCAATTAACAAGCAATTATTCTTTATCTTTGTAATTTCCATAAAGTTTGTTATATAAGGCTCACATTAAAATTTTATCCACTAAAACACAACAGTAGGTATTCAGCGCTCTCAATGAAAAATAGTCGATCAAAAATAATGCGCCATCAGTAAAAAAGTAGACGCGATACAACTACAATCTATGATCCACTCTTTTAAGCATTAGTTTCTCTATCAACTAGTAGTGTCGTTACTCCTTTAACCGACTTGTGAAAGAAGATAAAGTGATTAGATACAATAGCCCCGGAGCTACAATAGCCCCGGTTCACTATATATAAGTAGAAAAAAATACCTAAATTTACATATTTCTACATAGATATATTTCTATTTAGACTTCCTATAGATTTTCCAAAAATAAATTATAATTATTGTACAGAATCTTATAATATTTACTGAGAAATTTTTATTTATAATATATTAATTTAATTTGTGTTTCCCAGAAACAGATACAATTAATTGGATTGAATTTTGTATTTAGATAAGCTTTCGTTATTAAAGTTAATACATGGTGTATTTTTTCGAGAAAAAAACGTATATCCTTTCTTATAAACACCGAATAAAGCTCGGTCGAACACATTTTATTATAAAAGATGATCATATACCAATATCTAAACTTCGTCTGATGGAATTGAAAAAATGGAAAATATTTTAAAATATAGCAGTAGTTTCGTTAAAAATTCATTCCTGGATCCATTTTAATCTATCACGTGAAAGTTGTTAGCAAAATGGGGAGCCGCTTATAGTCAACAACGAAATAATAAAAACAAATAAAACTAAGAGTAAAGAGTATAACTGAAATGAAAATTTTACAAAATGTTAAAAATATTTTCCAACAAGCGCTATTTTTTGCTCCTTTCTAAAAAATTTTATTAACTCAATAACTGGTTTTCTTAAATCAACCTTAGAAAAGAGTATTGCAAGTTTAAATGAGGACTCACTAATATTTCATTTTTTTTAAATAATGACCTACTTTCCTACACCAATCTATGTACAGTATACATAAAATATTATAGTCTATTCTATATAGCCGAACGTACTTTAGAACAAACCCGAGCTAGGATATTTGAGTCGCTAGTTATTCATAATTATTATAATAAACACCTTCTAAGTTTGAATAAATATTAAAATTAATATTGCTAGTAAATATAAAAAGTTAATAAATCTTAAAAAATATGGTATTTTAAACACTTTATTCGAAATAAATTGATTTCATTACAACCCTATTATTTAGAAGCTACGCGTTTCCTTGACCTTAAACAGATTCAACTGAAAAAACAGTTTGTTTTCATTTACACAAATCATAGCAATACATTTTTCATATAAAAATAGCCCCCTGATAGCAAATTACACTTTCCCTATATTAAAATAAGTTTATAATTAAAATGTTAAAACTTACGTTGAGCTTTCACATCAGCTGTTCACTTCATTTAAAATTACACGGCGACCTCGAAATTGAAGCATTACAAAAATTCCATTTAATAAATTGCAATACGTCCTCATGTCGAAGAGCACTTTGCTCGGATGGGCGATATAATTTTTCTCGATACTGCGTTTAATTTAAAAGATTTGCAATTATTTTAATTAAACATCCCGAGACATTTCGATAAAACCATTCCAATGATTCGTGATTGCTATCATGTATAAACATTACGGTGAACGAAATCTGTTTCATTTTGTATTTAAAATCGATGTACGTAAGTAACTGAGCACAGATTGTGCGATTGTTGTAAAAGGAAAATAGTGATATGTTACGATTGGTAGCGATTGTATTAAATGGATGGACCATATGTTTAATATATGTGATACTGGCAGTAGTAGTGGTGGTAGCCCAGCGGTAATGCGCTCGCTTGGATAACCGAGTGATGCGGGTTCAAATCCGGGTCTCGCACCTCTGATATTTTCATGTGCGAATCATTTCTACCATGATTACCACTTGTCTTACGGTGAAGAAAAGCACCGTGAGGAAACCTGCATGTCTGAGAGAACCTGGCAAGTTCGAAAGACATGTGAAGTCCTCCAACACGCATAGGCCAGCGCGGAGGACTATGGTACAAGAGACTATGGAGGTACAAGGGGTGTATTGAGGGAGGCCCGTGCCCAGCAGTGGGACTTTAAAAATGGCAGAAGACATCTGATACTGAAAACAGAAGATAGATGTCTTTAATACCTAGTAGGACTTGTCATTCAGGGCTTATTTTATTTGTTTTAATAAGTATCATACATTATAGGGCTGTTCCTTTACGGATCGCGAATATGATTGTCACATGGACTAAAAGTCTTGTAATTTTAAATAAAATTTAGTATTTAGAGAGAGTCAAGCGTAAAATCAGATTTAAATTTTTTTGAGTTAGTTTCAAAAAAGTTAGTGACTTAACTAAGCTTAACTCGGAACTCAAACCCCAAATCCTTCGTATCTATAGCCACTATACTGAAATGTATACTCGAATTGAGTGCTATGAGCTTCTTTTCATTAATTTGAAGTCGGTTAAAAAAATATTATAGGTTTTTGTTAATTTTAAAACTCCATATTTACAACCACTTACAAAATTCAAAAGACTTTGATTTACTAAGACTTACTTTGTTGCTACAAGTAGTTTAAAAATATTGTTTATTTCACTATTCCGCTTACATTTGAGTGTAATTTTCTGTTACGTCGGTTAGCAAATGTAAGTAAATAGGAGTTTCGTACAATATTTCAGATGCAGGATCACGAATTTAATTTAGAAAGTCATCTCTACTAAAATCTGAAATCTTAATATTGTAAACATTTATTCCAAAAATGTTTAACCTAAAGGACTTCATATTCAAAATAAAATTATTTTCACGATACAGTTATTTTATATTTTAAGATACATATGTATTGGTACCAGTCTTATATACTAATTCTTAGACTATATTACTTTTATAATCTCATTTATCCAAGTTAAGTTATAAAAAAATGAGAATGTGTTTGAATTGATAGAAGTTTGATACTCTATCACGCCAGAACGGCTGAATGAATATCGATGAAATTTAGCATAGAGATAGATTATAGTATAGCACACAGGTTACTTCTTATTCCAGAAAAATGTACGAGTCCTATTGGACAGGTTTGTTTTGCTTATCACTAAGGACGAACCAGTGGAGTTAAGCGTTCATATTTCATTGTAAATAGATATTTCGTAAATCTAAAAACAAAATTAGAGAGTGCGTTATTTTAAAACTAATTTTAATAGCACTTAATTTTGTAATGTATTTCATCTTATAGAATATAGAAACATTCTCAAATTCGAACAGCTTAAATATTATTGAATAAAGTTAATGAAATTGAAACAACTTTAACTGTTACTTGTCTAACTTCACCGAAAGACTTCTAAGTAAACTATCTGAACCTTGAAACAATAAATTCTCATTCTTATCTTAAACTTACTTTTAACAAAAAAGGAAAAATAACCAATTATTAAAAATCTTGACTCTTCGAAGTATTCTTAAATCCTTCTTTTTATATTTGAAGTAAATTAATATTAAAAAGTCAAATTTCTTATATTTGCGTCCATAAAGCTCTAAATATAAGTCCATCTTCAAATGATGTTATATAAAGTCAGGTTAAATGAAACCTCAGTGACTAAAAAGCCAATGGAAACTTTTCACTATAGGGCGAGAAGGGATCACTTATCTATTTAACCCCACACATCGATACTGATCTATCGAGGCACACCTTCTAAGCGATAAAACCTCGTTTGTTCGTCATCTTGGCTCACCGGACTTTGAGGTTAGAATATTTTACTTAAAATCGCTGACAACCGGATTCAAGACAGCCAAAAAAAAATCTCAAATCTCTACTATTTGATTAGTATCAGTAACAACATGTATGGTCCACCTCCCGCCTAAAGAAGTGAACTGCCTTCCAAAGCCACAAATTTTCCTGACTGTATATTACACTCGTTACTGTGAACATCAGATAAATAGGTTAATATTGTTTTTATCATAACAATATGTTTACTTAAGCATTATATTTATTAAATAATGCTGTATAATTATTGTTGATGCTTAAATAAAAACTTACAAAGCAAATATATACATAGCAAGTTCAATATTTAATATACTTTAAACAAAACATTTGCGTTACTACTAACGCTATATGAAAAGCTCATACAGTAACGATAAAATGTAAATATGACAAGTATTTACGATTTAATCGACGGTTAAAACCAATGTTTAATCCTCGCTTTTACGTGAAGTATTGTTTGACATTATTGAATATAGTATTGTGAATTTTGAGAGCGTCTTAATTATTATTATTTTTTACCTTAAACACATAAAAACCCTGCCAATTTTGTGGATAGTTTATGAAGATACCAACGAATTATTGGTTGCTTTCATCATCATCATCATTTTCAGCCTGCTTTCGTCCACTGCTGGACATAGGCCTCTCCTATGGCACGCCACTGAGCTCGATCTTCAGCTCTACGCATCCAACCGCTACCAGCCACTTTACGAATGTCGTCGCTCCACCTAGCTGGAGGACGTCCTACGCTACGTTTGCCGAGTCGTGGTCTCCACTCTAGAACCCTTTTACTCCACCGGTTATCGGTTCTGCGACAAACGTGACCAGCCCACTGCCACTTCAGCTTGCTAATTCTTTGGGCTATGTCGATGACTTTGGTTCTCTGTCGGATCACTTCATTCTGGATCCGATCCTTCAGAGAAACTCCGAGCATAGCCCTCTCCATAGCACGCTGAGCGACTTTAAGCTGGTGGACTAATCGCACCGTCAGTGTCCACGTCTCGGCTCCGTATGTCATAACAGGTAGGACGCACTCATTAAAGACTTTCGTCTTTAGGCTTTGTGGTATTGGCGACGAAAAGACTCGACGAAGTTTATTGAATGCTGCCCAGCCCAGCTGTATTCTTCTTTGAGCTTCTTTCTCGAAGTAGTTCTTACCGACATGCAGTAATTGTCCAAGATAGATGTAATTTTGTACTAATTCGAGAGTTGTTCCATTAAGCGTGATCGGTCCCGGTATTACATTTGAATTAAACATGATCTTGGTTTTATCAAGATTCATCCGGAGACCGATGTGTTCCGAAGAACTAGCTAGACTTTGCAGCATGTATTGCAGGTCTTGCACGGTTTCAGCCATGATGACGATGTCGTCTGCGAATCTCAAGTGCGAAATGTACTCACCGTTTATATTTATTCCACGTCCTCTCCAGTCCAGAGTCTTGAACACATCCTCCAATGCAGTTGTGAACAATTTGGGGGAAATTACGTCCCCTTGTCTCACTCCCCGATGCAGGAAGATAGGTTCAGACTGCCGGTTCTGAACTTGGACGGTCATTGTTGCGGTGTCATACAGACATTTCAACACTTGGATATATCGCCAATCGACTTGGCACCGTTGTAAAGACTCTAAAACAGACCAGGTTTCAATAGTGTCAAACGCTTTCTCATAGTCAACAAATGCTAGACACAAGGGCTGATTATACTCTTCTTGCTTCTGTATAATCTGCCGCACTGTGTGAATGTGATCTATGGTGCCATATCCACTTCGAAAACCGGCCTGTTCTGGTGGTTGGTAATCGTCGAGTCTGCGTGTGAGACGATTTGTGATGACTCTAGAAAACAACTTGTAGATATGGCTTAAGAGGGAGATAGGTCGATAGTTTTTCAGCCGGGTTTTGTCACCCTTTTTGAAAAACAAGATCACCAAACTCGTGCTCCATGCCTTAGGAGTTCTCCTTGAAAAAAGGACGGAATTAAATAAACGCTGGAGTTGTTTTAGCGTAGGAGTTCCTCCTGCTTTTAGAAGCTCCGTTGTAATTCCATCCTCTCCGGGGGCTTTTCCATTTTTTAGTTGTTTTAGAGCCATCACGATTTCGTCTAGGCTGACTTCTGGCAGGTCTTCTGTGTAGTGACGGGTAAGTGTGGCTCTGGAATCCTTGTTATTGGACATGGGACAGGTCGCTCGTGATGCATATAGGCGACCATAGAAATCCTGAACTTCATTTAGAATCTCCGGCTTAGAAACGACGACTTTTCCGCTAGTTGTGGTCAGCTTAGTAAGATGGCTTCGTCCCAGCTTCTGAATAAAGACTTTAGTTTGGTTACTTTGTGTGAGCTTTATTAGCTAACGCTTATTATCCAGCCCTTTTTGGCCCATGTTCCCACTGCACTTCGCATTGAAGATTGTGAGGGGATCAAGGGAGTGGCCTATGCATAACTTCACAATACTTTCGATAACAAGCTAGGTTTTCTTGGACATATAGATTTTCTCACGATTTTATTTTTTCATCATCAGGCAAGGTTTTGTAAACGGTAATTATGTTTAAAAATATTTGCACATAAAAATATGAGATATGCGAAAACTAGGGTTTAAAACCGCATCACTCGGTTTCACTCCACTTCACATCCAACTCATAGTTTTATGTACTGAAGTCTCGGATGGAATTAACCTATTATAAATGGTAGTCTCGGTTAAAAAATTTGTATCTATGCAAGTGCAATCGTTATGGTTATGTATGATTTTTTTCTCCCTCTGCTCAGACTCATTCCCTAAGTAGTTTTTAATAATAAGTAAAAACTTCTTACATATTATACAATACTTTCTTGCAGTAAAGAAATTATAATAGTTGACCTATGATCAGCTATCGACATACATAATTTCATTACAAACACTGGTTTTCGTGACGAGATAAGACGGACAGACAGATTAGAAATTTTAGAACTACACAAAAGTATTTAATGTACAGATTTGACTCAGGTAAAATTTTATTATACGAGTATGTAGGACGTAGGTTTATATGAAAGATTTATCACATTGACAGATTTTGTTTGACAGATTGATTTTATGTAAACTTAGCATTGGTCATTCAAAAACATATAAACCGAAATATATTATTTACGTAAGTATATTGCAAGCTTATAAAGTTATAAGACGGTAAAAATTCAATAAAACGCCACACCCCAAAATGGTTACCTTCAAAAATGATAGAGATCGAGTATTTTCACCGAAGCGAAATTCAATCATTCGCCCGATGTTTGTAGCGCGAAAATTGTAACTGCGAAATTCGCCTTTGTCTATTTTTCGTTCGCACTCGTTGGATAATTGACACCGACACAATGCACCATTGAGGCGAGTGCAATATCGGACGAGACAATCGGTCAGCAATATTGCTTGTTTTGGTACCGAAATGGTCTTTTGTTGCTTCACGTTTTGAGTAATTGTTATTATGTTATGCTCGAAAGCAATTATTTAATAGTTTGGTACGCTTTTAAACATCAATGAGTTATATATTTTTAATAACTAGCCTTTTTCCATCTCTTGTCTTCTAAATATTTCCATTTAAAATAAATATAAATCTCTCGTTCTGTTTCGGTATAAAGGAGGAACAAACATACAAGTAAATTTCACATTTTAAATGTCACTTATATTGTATTGTTTACTTACTGGTCATACCGGCTGCATCCAGACTAGACTACAAGTATGCTTGCCACCTATCGTGTTCTATTGATATCTACTCTAACAAAAACCTTAACGTAAACTCATAAAATGCATAATTTCTGTAACATAATAATTATATATTACAAACTAACAAATAGATATATTATACATGTATACACTTATTAATACATATGGATAAATAATTTACTATACTTATGCTTATGCCAAATTAATGGCGAGATGACAAAAAGAGGTTATTGTACTATTTTTGTTGATTTGGCTTGATACTTAGTGGATTGCAGTTTCTTACGTCGTATGTTAGGAAATCTACAGAAAATTACATATAATATAAAAGGACCAAATCTATCGATAGTATTAGTGCAGTTATCATATACTAGTTAGAATTGATAAGAATTAATAATATAGTATTTAAAAAATATGGAATGCACCTAGCTCTCATTAATAATAAAACAAGATACATGGGTAACTATTTAATGGCGTCTTAAACATATATTACAATTTAAACTTACCCAAATTGAGTATTATTCTAGTTTGTAGAACTTATAAAAATGTATGAAAATGAATGAAATTTGTGACCACAATTTTAGTGAAATGAAAGTGAATATCGAAGAACTATTTCTAATTATAATAAATACAAAAATGATGAATGAGTTAAATGAGTTTAATTTGGAGCGAAGTTAGTCATTTTAAAATGTATCCTAATAATGTTTAGTGTTAGCTTCCAAAGGTTAGTTCCACAAAGCACGTATGTACAACTACAAAGCTGTTAAAACATATTTTTTTGACTTAACTTGAATGACAATTACGAGTATGATTCATTTTAATATTTTGTATTAACGATGCAAAACTTCATACAGCCTTTTAATAAAGTCAGTATATTTTGAATTTTTATTGATATAAAAAAACTGTATTTGAATTAGTATGTGAATGAATGCTATGAAATGTATGAATGATTTAAAAATGTATGTTTTATGTAAATGATTGATGACCAATGAATAACTTAAGCGTGTATCTTTCTATAGTAAATTCCATGTGGGGCTTCTTCTATTAATTCTTCTTTTTTTGGCTTCGGCACGTATGGGTTCTTTAATGGGTCAGCGTTCAACCTGCATATACAAAAATATATATAAGTATAATAATTTATACAATATATTATGTATAAATATTAGGTATATATATGATATTATTATGTATAAATCTGATAAATAATAGTAATCACCTAATACGTTACACTGAAGTTCTGAGACTAGTAATGCGCAGGAGTGAACGAATGTAAGCTCAGACACAATAGCTCTGTCAATTCCTTTTTTTTTCACCATTAAAATCGAACTCAAGTAGAAAAATTGGTACATTTCTCACGAGCTCTTCAAGACACAAGGATGTAACACTACAAACTTCCTAACTTCAGATGGTGACTTTTTCGTTAAAAAAACTTAAAATTTATACACATATATTTAATCCTCGCTTTCTTAATATCACTATTTCTACACTTTTTCTTCTATAGAATATACAATTTAATAATAACTACTAGTAAGTATCAGATATGGTAGTTAATTTGGCACCCACTGTGAAATACTCAGGGGGATCGTGGATAAAGCTCGTTGCTTCTGTTATTTATAACGTATATTTACTTAAGTACATAATATATTTTTTTATCTTATCCTTTTACATTTTACATTATATAATATCGTAAATTTTCTTACAGGTTATATAACGATGAAAATTGAAAATTTGTTGACTTAATTAAAATGTGTTACTCTCAAAATAATAGCTATTACTAAATACATACATAATATGAATTATATACGGTAATAATAAGAAAAAATATTTTTTAAGATTATAGGCTGTCTGTCTATACGTCTGTTTGTTCCGGCTAAACTCCTAAACCGCTAGACACCTGATAGTTAGCTAGTTAGCAAATATAATTAGGTAATCGTTTTCACGAAATTTATTAACGTAAATTAAGAAATATTGTAAAATAATTAATAATAATAATAATTTAGTAAATTAAGAGCGATTCTCGAAAGGCCCGTAACGGTAATGATCTATAGCAGAGCTTAAGCGCGATAAATAATAAACGGGGATGGCAATTGGAGCAGGGCAATGTACTTTAAATTATTTTTCGTATAACCAAATCTTAATTGGAAGGTAAGCGATTCTAATAGGAACATCATTATAAAATTCATTTTGTTCCTTAAATTAAAGAATAATACCTTAAATTAAAATGAGCCAAAGCCAAAATATTTTTTATAAATAAGTATTTATAACATATTGATATAAAAGAACTCCATTTCCATAGGATTAACATAGATAAATAATTAATGGAAATATTCTAACTAAAATATGTAACGCTAAGATATATTAATTATCATGTAAATGGATCTTTCTAGAATAGATTTTTTGAGTTTTTGGCTAGTTAGGTACCACAGGTAGTAGAAACTAATCGTTTTGAACCCCAAAATCTTAACGAAACTTAGATTTAAGTTAGTAAGTTTGTAAAAAGTTTTTTATAAATGAAATCTTACTTGTAGTGCTCGATAGCTTTTGAGCAGTCGACGTTGTACCACCAATCGCAAGCAAAGTTGGCCTGATCGAAGAGCGTTCCATTAGTGCAAAGGAAGGAGGCGCCCTGGTGACCTTCGCGACCATCGTGGCAAACATGATAAGCCTGTAAAAATGATATCACATTAAAATATAATTACCATGTTAGTTACATACTTAATTTTATGTTACTTTATCTGAACAAAATATATTTTAAATACTAAACAATTTACTTTCCTGAAATGGCATAGACTAACACGAGGTTTTTTTTTTTGTTTGAACCATTTACAATATTTAAATTTAATATTGTAAGTGGTTAACACTTTATACATTACATTATATGAAGTAAAATCTTAAAGAAAAAGTTAAGCTTGAAAATGAACGGTACCAACATTACCATCAGAATTTGAAAATTGAGCTCAAATAGGTTTCGCAATTTAATTTCGCAAGATAATGGCAAATTCACTTTGTCTTGAGTGAAGCTTCCAGTGGCTGGTAGTTATTCAATAAAGGCTTAGAAACTAGCTTTTGTAGAGCGGCGTGTATGAGGAATGAGTTAACATTTTCGGTTAGTTTAATTTTGGCGAAACGAAAAATTATATCAAGTAGTCCTAAATCTATAAACATGTTTTATGTTATTTACGCTTTGCATTTTTTTTAAATACATCGTTCTTGTAGATGCAGTAGTATGAGTGTCGTGTATCTGTTTTGACGACACGTTTGGCTCAGTTGGTAGTGACCCTACGTTCTGCGCCAGCGGTCGCGGGTTCGAGTCCCGCTGGGGGCATACATTTGTTGAGCACGAATGTTTGTACCCCAGTCATGAGTGTTTATATTTATAATATAAATATAATATTTTAGTTTATAAATTATAATATATATATATATAACATTTTAGTATATCAACTAACTAGATGGTGCTGTTGTAACAATGTCCTAACATATTTATTTTATTTATTTATGTTAACGAAAAAAAAAATAGATATGTTCTATTTTTTTTTCAACGAATAATTTCTCTTTTGAAAATTTATCTTAAACAGCCATTCAATGTCTAAGAAATAGTCAAAGCAAACGGAATATAATTAATCTATCTTTTGGAAAGTGTTACAGAGTTTAAATAAAGCTCGATTCAATTCGGACTTGTGCAACTTTGCTTTTCCTTTCATTCCCCTTTCACGGATTGATTCTTTTGAAAATTTGACTTAATTAATTTTCTAGAAATAACGCGATTGAAATTATAATTTTGGTTTATGGGTCTCCGAGTCTCAGGTTAGTCACGCCGCGCTAACAATGTCTTCAAACTTATTCAATTTAGGCCAAATTGGTCGGCCATAGTAATTTGGCTACGTGGAAATTCGCTTAAAGAACACGATTATTTAGTTGAAACCAAAGGTTCGGTGACTGATAAGCGGAAAGTTTTGGAGGAAATGTAATCGGAATTTAATCTTGGATCCGTTAAATAAAGTGAAATGTAAAACTTTATGATAGTGTTGCTAAAGGGAATGACGAATAAGTTGATGACTACCGTACAATACTGTGTATTCAAAGAAGCTAAATAATATTTATTTTTCTACTGTGATCTGATTTATTTGATTCGGTTATATCGTATTATTTCATTTAAAAAAAATACTTTTAAATATTAATGAGACATAATTAAGTCTTAATGCAAAGCATGATTTTTTGAATGAAGTTTTGACTGGTTGAACTAAGCAGAAGTAGATGCCATGAGTTCAAAATTTCCAGTTATGACTTTCATAAATAAAAAACAAAGTTACATCTAAATAACAAATATAAGTTTGTACTTGATTTATAAAGGTTTGCCCTAGGGATCGACCTAGGAAAGTTAGGTTTTGTCGCTAGTGTTAAATCCTTTAAAGTTTCACAACGATTTTTATAGGATAAATGTAATTTATTGCAATCTCCCATAAATATTACTAATACGAAAGATGCGTACGTACTATACATCTATAGGATGAATGTTTGTTACTCAATTACGCAAGAACGGCTGAACGTATCAGGATAAAGTTTGCCACTGAGATAAATTATAGTATGGAATAACACATAGGTTTCTTTTTGTTCCGAGAAAATATTTTGTTCCCGTGGAATAGGATTATGTTTATTCTTCACTAGCAGTACTAGAAGTTAGTATTTAATAGATATAAAAATTGTAGTCTATCACTAGATTTAGACTTACTAGTTGGAGATGGACAACTTACTGTAAGTATTTAACTGTGGCCTTTATTTTTGTTATTTTAATCCTTTCCCATAATAATTATTAAGATAAAGATAACTTTTTAAAGTTACGTGTTTGAAATTTTCTTTGGCACACTTTAAAACTTAGTCCCTGTGGACCCTATTGTATAGTCTAGCATTAGCTCGTTTAGGACGTGATCTATTTGCAAACTATGCTCTTGTTTCTATTTCTTTTCATTTCAATTTTAGGTATTACATTTATCAACTACTTGCCACAACCTAACCTAAAATATTAGTTAATAATATTTTTTTTCTAAGTATTTTTAAGTTTTTTGATCTGTACTTATATATAAATACGTACATGCTCTAGCTACATAATAGCTGCATATATCGTATAGTTTATATATATACAAAAAGCTCACGCATATATTTGAAATTAAAGCTTTCCGAAATCAGAAATGTCAGTGTTAACACTTTTTATTCTTTTAACTTACTTGGCATCCAGTTTCAACATTGGCATACATGCCAGGGTGGATTGGCACGTGGGCGCAAGAGAAGTGAGTTTCTGGCACAGTATGGTATATGGGGAAGTCCACACCGGGTGTGCCTGGCACGTTGCGGAGATCTTGTGGCTTCTCGTGCTCTCTTAGTGGCTTTTTGTATACAATCTGTGGTTCATACCGGAAGGGGTAGGGTTCGTATCTCTGTAACAATATAAATAAAATGATCAGTATTGTGTTTGTTCGATGTAATTTGAGAAACGGATCGTAAAAATAGAAGAAGAGTGTAAATGATAAAACGAGTATAACGAAGTTCCTAAAAAATTATATACTCTACCCATAACCTTAATACCCAAAAATATAAAATAATAGTAAATTCTAACACAGTACTTTATTTTTACTTTAAGTATCTAAAAGGAACTTAACACTACCATAAATGAGCTTCCAAACTCGTTAACTTGTTGATTGCGTCACAAAAACATACATTGCAAATGCTTCATTTTTTCAACTTCACACTCTAATCCAAAGTAAACTCTATTACTATTAAAACAAGTTCCTTTTTCGATTGCAGGGAAAGTAGTTCGACTAAGATCGAGGGCAGCGAAATGTCATGATTACGTTAGCAAATTGACCCACCTTGAGTGAAAGGCCGGCTAAGAAAGATAATCATGTGAGGTTATATAACATGTGGCCTTGACTAGCTTAGCAAAAGGGTTTACGCATAAAACAATTATGATATACTTATTTTCTATACGCATAAATATTTTTTTACGGAAAATAGTTTAAAGAAATAAAACAATGTTTACGATTTTATAAAAATTAAAGGCACAAAAAATCCTATGAACTAAATATTTGCGAAAAGGTAAGATATTATTTAAAAAAAAGTACTTTTTTTATTCTTAAATAAGTACATCTACACCATAATAGTTTCACCAATAGAGATGTTTTTTTTTTCTTGAAATATACCTTAATTATTAACCAAAAAGAATAAAAATATGCCTTTAAAAACAATAAAAATATGCCGCATATTCGTCTTAGTTACGTCAAAACGTTTCAATTCCAAAGCAATTGCCTTTGGCAGGTGCCAATCACATTTTTATGTCCGAAAATTTGTGCGTGTTAAAATTTTACGTAGAAGATATTTGCAATATACTTCAATGGTACTTTTTAGTGCTTTATTTTGAAGTTGACTTTTTATTTTACTTATTGTTTATCAATAAGAATGGTACTTAGATATAATATGGTCATGTAGGCGTGTCTTGTGCTACATGATTCATTGTCCTTATCACTCATATAAAACAAATAGAAGATGAAAGAAGATGAAGATGTTAGGTTTTTTCACAATTACAGGCTAAGGTACGATGTGTAAGCCTTTTGTTATGGATAGCAGATACTTGAAATGCTACATTTTGTATATAACGTTAAATACATACATATTATAAATATAAATACCCATAACTGACTGCTCTAACTTTCTTGTTCATCACACAATTAAATGCCCCCAGCGGGACTCGAACCCGTGTCCGCTGGCTGGCAGCAAGTAAGGCCAATGCAAACTGAGTCAAACATGTCATCGAATGAATTTGAAATAATAAATGATTAATTAAAGACAATACGATCGACGTCAAAGTATTTCTAGTATCCAAACTTATAGTGAATCTTAAAAAATTGAATAATAATAAAAAGATAATTTTTCAACTAATATAATCAATAAAAATAAAAAATAAAACATTTTAAAAAGGTTTTTAATACTATTGTAAAATAATAATATATCTACAGTTAACCTTAAGTTAACAAAACGCAATAGAAAAAAATAGGTTGAGCCAACCTTCACATCTAATATGTATTTAATTGATCAGAATACGCTTCAACCAATGCAAAATAAAAATGTAATCTTACACAATTAAATTTTTATTATTTTATTTATTTATGTCTGATCTTCGCCGATATTTAAAATTTTCCTTTGCTTTCAAACGTGATCTAATTTCACCACAAGTTACATTACAAAATAAGTCGTGATAAATTAAAGTCCTTTATAATTAAGCGTCTCTTAGAGTATTTGTGTAGAACCCATTAAATATTTATGCAACAGACAGTACTGTAGTTGCTCCACTTTGCAATTAAGAATAGTATTTTAAACTTGAAAGGAATAAATAAGAAATAAGTCGCTTGGAAATATTTTTTCATTATTTACCAATCTCTTATACTGTCGCTTAGCTCAAACAATTGATTAAAATATTGAGTTCGTTTGATAATCGCAACTCAACTAAAAGGAGTTTAATCCACTACCTAGCTTATACAATAATAAATTATGTTCCATAACAAAATAATATTCTATCTAAATGGAACTACGAGTATCTTTTTGCATTTTGTTGCGAATTTCTTTTGATTTTTGGTTCCCGACGTTTCAAATGTTTCGAATGGTCCATTCGGGAGAGACGTAGGTATTTGACGTCTAAGAGGTTTGTATACTTGTTACAGACAGTGCCTTCCCACAATTTACAACAAAATATATTATAAAATAATATTCTTTCTTTTTAGAGCCTTTTTAGGGTACCCCAAATGATATAATAGGCAAATATAAACTTTTTAACTCCCTCTTTACTTTGCGTATTACATTTCGTACAGTCTTTTAAAGTCGTAAAAGATTTATGAAATATGACAATGTTAACTAAGCTTTAAGTTCTACATTTATTTCCCGTAGGGAGCAAAAGTTCTATCTATCGGTTCGGTCGAATTGGTTAAAAGAACATCTTATTAGCTTTAATTTACTGCACCTATGTATTTATATATTTATACTGTATACATATAATAAAATTTATATAACTGAGTTAAATACATTCAATATTTTTTGGGAAATCTAATTGAAATAGACATTATTATTGATATAGAAGTCAAATCTATTGTTTTTATAGAATTTTTGTCTGTCTGTCTGACCGCATTACGAGAAAACCTTTGGCTTTGGATGAAATTTAGTATTATGCCTTATAACTTTTTACGTTGAGAAAATATCTCATTTCTGAGAAATCTCAACTAACCGTTGCAAATCAGCTATTTAAAACTTCACACGGTGTGTGAAATCTGTTTTGTTTCCGGTCTTTAGAACGCGGGCGGAGCCACGGGAAATGCTAGTATACAAATACGCTCCTATGATTAATTTATTGCTAAGTTGTATTAAATACGTTAAAATCTTAAGATTAGATCTCGTCAATTAATTGAACAGTGCAGAATTAAATACACTTGTATGTACATATAAATACATACATACTTTGACCGTAATATTAACGACATGTGGTACTATTAGAAACACGGTGACTGAGAATTAATTAAATTTGTATCTAACCTGTTAAAAAATTCATGTAGTTACTCATATATAATGATTTATTTGACTATTTGTTTATTATACATATTGCTTTCGAAGCCTTAAATCCTTTTAAAAAATGTATTTTTATGAAATACTACGAGTTCCCTTCCAAATTGGTTTTAAATTGGTTTATTACCTTCCTACTTAGTGCAAAGCTACCTAGCGAAACGAACTAAAAGATCTTTATTATATTCTTTATTGCACAAAAAACACATAAACAAAAATATATATCATGTTTGTTCAAATTAAATATTTGATACTATTTCACAACAATTCCTTCCTTATTTTTCCAGAAACATTCCGCCTGGCGATTGAGAAATGACTGCGCAAGCGGCGGTCGACCGTGACTAGTCAACCAGTCCCTTTCATTAAACTTCTAACATCTGGGCTACTCTTAATTTCTTTTAGGACAAGGACAGTCTGGCTTGTATTCACGAGAAATTCTTACAATTTTAATCATAAAATTGACATAAACACAAATAAATACCTACCTGTTAATTTTATTTTTTTATCACATATGTAATATTCTGAGTTATATAAAAATAATAAATGAAAGATGCTAAAAATAAATTTGTTTTATATATTAGGTTTTATCCCTTATACCTTGCAAGTAATGGATTTGAAATCCATATAATCATAATATAATGATATATCAATAAAAACCAGTAATTTTTAATTTACTTACTGTAAATATGTATTTAATAATCGTATAAAAAGACTAGTACTCTAACAACAGCTGTAGGAAATTGCTACCTTTTTACTATAAAAATAATAAAATAAAAATAAATGGGATAAAATTTATTCAATATTATACCTTTGTTTTTAAAATAAATTACATTTTGGGAGAAAAGATTAAAATTTCGAACAAAAGATGGAACAGGTACTGAACACGCAATTTCATAGTAACGGTGAACAAGGAGCACGGCGAAAGTTTTGAGTTAAGAATTTTATTAGTTTCGAGAGTAACTTTTCTTATTTTTCGCTTATTACTTTTCCCATTTTTCCTAAAATAAAATATGGACAACAAAAATTGACAAGAATTCTTTCTACTTAACTTAAGCCTTCCATTGGTTGTTATAAGCTTCGAATCAAATATTTTTTATAAAAAATAAGATACGTATGTACATTCATATATTTAAATACAAATCATATATTGGTTAATTTAAACGTTAAAGGTGCGTTTTCATGGTTAGTATAGATTTCTCAGAGATGTGTTATACGAGTATATCGCTAATATCTAATGAAAATTTTAGTAATATTTTCCAAAAAAAATGTATGTAGATATTTGACTCAATTAGATTTTTTATATGTATTTTAAACATAAACATAAATCATTATAAGTAACCTCTTAAATTCCTTCAATAAATTATTGAGTTTAACTGATAAAAAATGTAATGAAAAAGCAAAAAATGTGCGACAATAAAGAACAAAAAAATTAGGAACAGTTCACTTTCCTCCAATTTCAAGTCTTAAGAAGTGTCAATTTTCAAAGGACCCACCGGAAATTTGTACCGAAGAAATCGTGACAAAAAATAAACATCAAACAAGCGAAATGACTGAACGAAATGTTTAAGTGAAAAAAGAAACACAAGTACTGTGAGGTGCGAATTTGCGAGATCACCTCTGAATACCAATTTGACGGGAGCAGAGTTCTGAACAATTTCTACTTTGAGAAGCTTGATCAAAGAAATGAAACTAAAAAGCAGATCTTACGAAAATGAGAGCAAAATTTAACCAGCAGTAATTCGCCTTTGAAGGGAACGGAGGGTAGCCAGAAAATTGCAAAAGTTAAAGTTACCTTATGAGTGCGAATTATTACGTCGCGCTCCAAGCTTTAGTCACATGGGGATACATTCGATGTATTTTTACTACCATAAAACTTATTACAACTCTACCAAAACAATTTTTGTTTTGTTACATGAACAAAATAATTACTTTTCCTGATGTTATTCTATTCTTAAAATAAATCTAGTGTGAATCTTTTATTTATACGCGAACTAACTTTCCTTTATATTTAAAAGAAGAATTTGTAACAAAATCTTTTATTGCCATAACTTGGTCCGAAAGCCAATTATATCAAAAGTTCCTCGTGAAATACGCATCGGCTGTTAGAAGTTTAAAAATTATAGAGACGTATAATCTTTAACGTTTGTAATTTATTTTACTTGTACACTTTTCCCTTTTTTATTATCTTAGTAACTGATGTTTTAATCGTAATAATACTAAAAATATAATGTATTGTTATTGTTTTAAAGCTATGTAAAAGCTATGTAATATAGTTAAATATTAACTAACATAAAATACATGCGTATTTGTTATTTGTCGGTTTATATTTTAGTTTTCGATTATCTCTCCTCTTAAAAAAATGAAGTTTGCTCAAATTCTTACAATTAACTCGTATGGATCAAGGCAAAGTTATATAATCGATAGTTTAGTGATTAACATGTAAGGTCACATCCGGAGGTTTGAGTCCCGAGTCGGGCAAAATCGAGTTTTTGAGTTTTTCTATTATGATATTCTCAGTAATAGGCCGGATTTGGGAAGTTCGCGGTATTTCATCCCTATGCCTTAGAGAGACCTTTACTCTAACTAGTCGTGTCGAATAACCATCCCACCAGAGCATAAATATTACAAGAATAGAGAGTGCCTTATATCTTCACATACACTTGTCAGAGTAAATCTCCTACGCAGATAGTCTTTAGAGCACATTTTAATTACTATGCTAAGACTTCAATAGTGGAACTGTAAAACTATTACTTTTATAATCTTTAATATCCTAAATTCATGTTTATTTATCACACCATGACTAAAATTCAACATTCAAATTCATGTTTTATTTTACCATGCAACGGAAAATTTGTAAAAAAAAGAGCCAACTATTAGAGCATTGTTATTGCCAAAATGTCACAATACGGAAAACCAATCAGAAAAACACGTCCAATTTTTCCAAACTGCCGAAGTTTGTGAAGCAAAAACAAAAAATGGTCATGTGCGTGCCGGATACTATGCGATTATGGGTTCTTCGGATCTTTTTGAAACTTTTCCTCGAATTCCAGGAAAAAATAATAAAGAACGCTGTTTTCAGTCTTTTTGTACTATTATATTATATTGATGACGCGCGTGGCGCAGTTTGTAGTGACCCTACTTGCTGCGCCAGCGGTCGCGGGTTCGAGTCCCGCTGGGGGCATACATTTGTTGAGCACGAATGTTTGTACTCCAGTCATGGATGTTTATATTTATAATATGTATGTATTTAAACTTATATATGTGTAGTATATCAACCTTCTAGTATCCATAACACAAGGCTCGTACCTTACCGTGGAACTAGATAGTGCTGTGTGTAAAATGTCCCAACAAAAAAAATAATATGTGTGTATTTAAAGTTGTATGTGTAAACTATCAACAACCTGGTATCCAAAACACATATTTAGTAACTTATCAAGGATCTATATGGAATGTATGTCAATATTCCAACATATTTATTTATTTAATTTAATTAGTAAATTATTTACTTATATGAAATTTAATTGACCATATCTACTACTCGTATGAATTACGTATTAGATTCTCAGTACAGTAAATGTTATACCATACTTTACTGGTTTTTTACAACTTTTTATGTATTGTAATACAGCAATTTATTATACCTAAGCATTGAAATACTAATAAAACTTATATCAAGATACATTTATATCAAAACTTCGATCATTCTACTATTTTTTCGTATCGATCATTACCTATAAATGTATTGTACCATAATTACTACGTAAAATACAACATAAGTAAAAACACGAAGTTGTCTGAAAATAAATTTTATTTAACAAACCCTCATTAAATAATATTATGGTAGGTAGTAGTAAATCTAGCTACTTATTTTTCTCAATATAATAAATTTTCTAATATGTCAATTCTACAAAAGCAGTAAAAAGGGGATCACAGAATATTTCGCTTTAGATCCTTAAAATATATTTCGAAGGATTAGTTTATCAGAAAATGGCCAATGGAACCGATGTCAATAAATTTTATAGCCGCTTTTACACTGGTCAATTACTTTTACATTCATAATACTTGAAAGTTATATATATTTTGGAACGAAAAATATTTTAAAACGTAGGTCTGTCTGTACTGTATAACAAATTTGGTTTAAATAAATTATAACGCTATTCCCACACGTTTAAAGCAAGAAAAGGCTGACTACTGGAGCATGGCTGACTACTGGGTAGTTTACCCTGCCTAAAATTAAATTAATTTCAGAGACATATACAAATTAGTAAAAAAAGTCTATATCTGTTTGTATACATTTGTTTACATTTCACAAATAATAATATAAAAAATAGAAAAATATTAAGCACTGATTTTAGCTTAATTTTTTGTAGCTCGGGTCGATATTAGAAATACCTTTTACTATAGGAATGTCTTTAATTCCCACGGGAAAACATAATATCTGGTTGACTTTGGAATTAAAACAATTTACTAGACAATTGTAGGTCTCACAAAGGCCAGTAACCAGTAAAGTCCGCAATAAATAATTGATCTAATAAATGAAAGATATATTTTTATAAAGATAGTGTATACAAGCGCAGTTATTATGAATATATTAAAATATTTTATGGACATAGCATATTTTCTATAAAATAAATTTCTAAACTAAATTATAATCAAAGTTTTGAATTAGTATTTCTAATATTTCTGAATACATTCCGAAATATATATTTCTAAGACAGCTTGTCATAAGAAGTGAGAACTTTAATTAAAATCTCGAATCGACTGTACAATTACTGTATCTGAAATTGGATTTCTGTTACTTTCCGGACATAGGAATTTAATTATTTAATATTAATAATTACAAGGTTTGAATGAAAGCCTTAAATCGAAAATATATTCATAGTCAAGAATTAAATTAATTAAGCTTTTCAAGCTGCTAATAAATTGTATAACAAAAAATTAGCCAACGTGGAAATCGAACCTTCACATCTGTGACTATTCATGCTAGCTACTAGACTGCCGAGACTAATATAATAAGAAGAAAACATCCGCATGTTAACTATACATTGCTTATATATGCAAAAAAAGTTTACAGGATTGACAATAATTAAAAGTGGTACAAAATGTTTTTTTTTTATTTTGGTAATTGATTGTAAGTTTGTCAGTTAGAAATTGTATCAATTCATCGGAATCTGAAATATGGATTTTTCCCTACTCATTCACTTGTATAAAAACTAGAGTGCCAATCCCATTTTTCAAATCACAAGATCTGAAGGCCCTCCCTCTTCAATAAAGTATTTTGTTAATTAAAATTCTTTCTGAGCGGTGCATTTTTTTCTAACTTTCATGCAACTGAAGTCGCAGACATAGCTAGTGACAAAATATGTTACACAAATATATATCAACTTACTTCTAAATAAGCCGCATCTGATACAAGGCCACAGAGCAATGCTCCGGTCAGAGCCCGCAAAACGGCTTTACCCATTTCTCCACACATGATTATTTTTAGAATTTAATCTGTTTCTGATCTACACTGCACTAGCTTTACTCGACAACTGCGAGCTGCTTGGTCCCTGCTAGCTACGCAAGTGGTAGGGCACAATCCCACCAAGTCGGTCTGCAATTATTGTTAGGCTATTACAAAACATTGAAATATTAAATGTGAAAGTTGCCTTAAAAGCAATATTTTTATTATATTTCTTATTAATTATGCTTGTTATATTGATATAAATAATCATATTATTTATTTGTGTACATAAGAAACCTATGACGTAATGCGTATTTACTTTGAAGGTCAAAGATTCGTTTTCAGGATGTCACGGTGTAAATGTGAATTTTATGATTTAATTAATTATTATGAATTCTTTTCAGTAATCCGCTCTTTTGGACAGTGGTAGCCCAGCGGTAACGCGCTCGCTTGGATAACCAAGTGATGCGGGTTCAATCCGGGTCTCGCACCTCTGATATTTTTATGTGCGAATCATTACTATCATTTTTATTATAGTATATAATAATTTATATCATGATTACCACTTGTCTTACGGTGAAGGAAAACATCGACCTGCATGTCTGAGAAAACCTAGCAAGTTTTCGAAAGACATGTGAAGTCCGCCAACACGCACTCAGCCAGCGCGGTGGACTATGGCGTGATCCCCCTCTTACTGAGGGAGGCTTATGCCCAGCAGTGGGACGTTAAAAAGGGCTGATGATGATGAATCCGATATTTTATATGAACAATCAAAAAAGATTACTTAATTTTCAACTATTATACTTGCAGTAAAAAATATTGTTATATCAAATATTTTTTACTGCAAGTATAATAGTTGAAAATTAATTAAAGACACTATTGGCAAATCAACAATGACTAAACAATAGCAATATTAAATCAAAATTATATAATAACAAGTAACATTGTAACTTACAATTTGTAAGTACTCTCGCTTTCTAAGCAAGAATGAGTAATGTAAATACGAGCATGGTTATTAAATTGCGTCTGTTTATATATTGAAGTATATTTTAACTTTTACAATATATTAAGCATTTGCTTGCTTTACAGCTTTACATTCGGAACGTCGGGAACCAAAAATCAAAATAAATCCGCGACAAAATTCGAAAAGATAGTTTCATTTATAATGTCAAGTATTCGCGTAAACCTAATAAAAAAATAAGAAAGAAGAAAGAATGTTTTTCCGCAAGAGACACTCTATTTTATCAACAGAAGAACATGGACATTTTTTCCATAATGTAAAAGAATTCACCCGAATAGGTAGACAGAAATAACTCTTTTATTATAATAACTTAGATATAACCCTCGTTAGTACAACTATTATGTTCGAGAAACTAGTTAATTACAAAACGTTTTCAGTTTTCGCGGTTCGCTACAGACCGTCCGGATACACTAGACGTATATCCGAAACTGTTTCCGAGACGATTTCACGTTACAGCTCTGCAAAATTTAAATAGGTACAGTAACTATGTAACAATATAATTTGCAGTATTTAAGTCGTTATTATGTGTAATCATTTTAATTATGGTAGTCATTGATGTAATCAATTTTAATTTTCTTGTTGATTTCTTGCTAATTGAGCACAGATAGTAGACAGAATGTCACATAGAATGGATAAGACAAGAAGGAGATTGGTATATATTATACACAATCTGTCAGATCACGGTAACTCTACGTGCTTCAAGGCCTTTGGTTGACTATCCAGAAACGTACCACCTCTGGGATATCATTTAAATCATTTTTATCACAATATATCGCAAATAACTAAAACTTTTTCAGCCATAAATGTATAATCTGCAGTATTTTCTAATGAGAATAATAATAATTCAATAAATGTTTTTATAGGTACTACTGATATATATTTTTTACAATTTAAATAAAATCATATATATCTTACGGTAATCGAATCCACACCCTAGCAAAATGGATAATTTTAAAGACAATTTTTTTTTATTATTATAGTGGGAGACTCCCGATATATCTACTCAGAACCAGTGATCGTTTAATTTTTATCAGCACCAGAAACCTAATTTTCATATTTTTTTGAAAAAAAGCCATAGTATATGCATAACTTCATCGAATTAACTTCATAATAAGATTCTACATAAAGGTGAAAGTGATTTTAAACGGGTTTACATGACGTAAATTTACCAATAAATGAAAATCGTTACAACATTTACTTTATAGTTATCTATAATAACGAAACTAAACGCCTATGACGTAACATGACCTACTCTACATAAGTTATGTTTTATTATTTGACATAAATTACTTATTATAATAAAAACTTATTTGATATTTTTAGTAAAATAAATAAGTCGTGTTTTGGTTCTGACTTCATCGAATTAATCTTTGATTCTTTGTATAGAAATAAAAAATAAAAATTTAATTTGGCTTTAGCTTTATACTTCAATTTTATTAATCCATGTACTGATAGATAATAAACTATTTATAAGTGAAGCTTTAAGTCAAAATTCTTATACAATTTTAATCTTTATATTAAAAGCTTTAACTTTAATTATTAAGGCAAATATATTTCATCGTAAACCAAACCTAACTTGCTTACTTAGGATGAAGATCAGGGATAAGTTTACTTTGTATAGAAAACTTTTCACCACAATTGTTTACTGCTGTAGTATCTATTCATTAAAATAGACAAAGGATGTTAAGATTTGCTATTTTGTTTAATTTCTCTTATATTAGACCGACTTCAAAAGGGGAGGTATTTATTTTAGGTACAGCTTTTTAGTGTTTATTTCTTGCTATATTCATTTAATGTGACTTGGTTATAATTATTTTATTTCGAAGCAAATAGTCTCTTCCTGAACGTTGTATTTCCTTCTAAGGGAATATATTTTACTATTTTATTTGTTGGACACATTAAATTCATATTATTAGCCAGAGCACTAGCAAAGTCCAAAGAACCATTAACGGTGATATGAATGAAAATTTAGACATAGATCACTTTTCAACCCAGGATAAAAAAACGCATGAAAAGAAAATAAAAATTTGCATTTTTATGCTCTTCGCTTAAAATTAAAATAGTAAGACAGTTTTATAACTATTCATTTAAAACTTATTAGCGTATAACATTTGTACGAAATGAGAGTTTTATATAAGGTTTCGCAGAAACTTAATACGTAAAGGGAATGGGCCTAGTGTTAGACAACCGGCTGACCAGTTATTGTGAAACCGAACCTTCGTTAGCATGTGTATATACAGTGGCATTTTAATTGTACACATATTTTTTTATTTTATATTTGTTATAAAACTACTTGTTTATATTTTTATTAAATAAAATTTTTATTAAGTAAAATTTAAGTTTCTGTTTTCAATTTCAAATTAAAAGCTATTCATTAGATGCACATGCAAGAATATACGCTACTTACATCAAAAAATCAATTTTTAAAATTCTGATCAGTCTATATGTCTATCTGTTTGTTTCGGCTAATCTCTTTAACGGCTGGACCTTCCCTCGCAGATAGCTAATGTCATAAGGAGTAACTTAGGGTACTTTTATTTTATTAGAAAATTATAAAAACCGTTTTATTTATTTTAACTTACGCCCAGCGAAGCCGGCCGGGTCAGCTAGCATGAGTATAAAGAAAAAGAAAAGAAGTATGAAACAACTGCAACAGCAATTGTACTATTTTTTTCTTATACTTTCGGCTACCTATCTGCCAATGAACATCCCATCAAAATCGTTCCAGTCGTTTCAAAGATTAGCCGGAATTTCTTATGTAAGCCGCATATATTTTCAAATACATTTAGTAAAAAGTTATGATGAATTTACAAACATACACTTCGATTTTATTTATTTGCATAGATGTATAGATAAAGTTTTTTTTTCATTTCTGCAGAAAAGCAATCTCTATCCCGGATTTCTTGTGTATCCATTTAAATTTATATAATATAATTTTTATAATACTCGTATTTTTCATAATGTGCAGCATTATTTTGTCTCAAAGTATACTGCATGTAGAATTCCAGTTTTCATTGTGTAAGACCACTCTAAGTTGACACTTTACAATTCATTTATTTCAACTGTTAGCTATTAAGGACACTTGATATTTAATGTGTACTGTAAAAACTAAACTTTGTTAGGTCAAAGTCGATTGGTTTTCATATAATTACTAACATATGTTGAAGGAGAGACATAAGGTGAAGTAAAATGAGTTAATATGGTTATGAAAACAATTTAAGTTTATTATTATATCACTTATATATAATACTTGAACGAGGATTTTTTTAAGATTTTATGTAACTAAAAAAGAGTGGCATCGAGAAATATCTATTCTATGCTACATATATAGATAATATCTAAACCCTACATCTATATCCTAGTATATACCAATGTACTCTATGATCTAAATCCATTCTAGTCTAGACATAAGCCGAATATCGTTGACACTGTTCCTTTATAATTAGGCTAACTTTATTCATAAGTGTATTAGGGACCGCTCACATCTAATCCTTTTCCAAGTCCAGCTAACTCGCAGATAACGAGCGGACGCTACGCTAACTACACATGAACATTGACCGACTCAAGACTCTATTGTGTACATTGAAGATCACATTCTAGAAGAGTCTGTACAAAGATATTTGTAGTTAAGAATTTTCTAGAAGATATAGAACGGGCCTTATTGACTTTCCAGTTATGTGGATCTCCATATGGATGATGATGTATGGAGATTAACGAGTTAGCACGTAGTATTACATATTAGTACAATGATTTTTTTTATTTAACTACTGTAAAATAATTTTAAACCAGTACAAGACGTACTGGTAAATTGTAAATTGAAGTGTTATTTTTTTAATTTAATTTCAGTAGCTATTCAATAAATGCGTATAAAAGTATAATATACGGTACTAACACCCAAAAAATAATTTTTAAGTTTTTTGTCCGTTTGTCTGTCTGCCTTTTTCTATTAGTTCTTTCTCCCTGAGCTAAGAAACGGCTGGACGGCTAATTGTAACGGGACTTTTATTGGTAGATACCTAATGTTATAAGGAGATAGGGTCCTTTTATTTTTTTAGAATATTATAATAATCTTTAATAAAAATATTTGAACTTACGCAAAGCGAAGCGGGCCGAGTTTGCCAATATTCTATAAAATGTAGTACTTTTCTTTCTCCCCTAATACTTGAGAATATATACATACTGAAATGATACACCATACTCGTAGACGTTTCAGTTTTTATTACGTCTAGAATTCTAGAGTTTATACAGAGGACGAAGAGGAGTCCTTCTAGAAAATATATAAAGCAGCTTCTATATATCGTATAATGGAGCATAAGGGTGTAGAGGAAGTTTGTTCGACGGCTAATTTTCCCAGTTAAATAGTTGCTAACGATATCGAACGACTTTCGTATAAGGGGCTATTACGGAAACGATCGACATTTATATAACAAACACTAAATACGGGATATTGGGAGATAGTGAATGTCGAACGCATTATTGCACTATGTTGTGCAGAAAAGTAGTAGCAAAGTCACGTATGAAGTTAAGAATTGTTTACGTCCAGGTACTAAGTACATATATATACATTATGCATTTGTTTTGTCTATATATCTACGTCTAAATAGCTTTTCTCATAACATATTTATTTATGCTACAGTTAAAGTTTTAAAAAAAAATGTATTTATTTTCCAATGTCCACTTAATTTTGCCTTTAGCTGTATATTTACAATATTCATACATAAATCATAACTACTTTATTGGACTATAGGCTATACTTTCTAAGTTTATCTTCTAGATTGTACCAAGATTGTTCTTTTTTGGGAAACACTCTAACATCGCGGTAGTCAGAAGTTTGTAATATTACATACCTTCGCCTTGAAAATCTCGTATAGCATAGTCCTGCTAATGATCTCTCACCGGTCGAGTTAAGTTTTATCACCCAACAAACTAAGAGGATATAGAGGATACTTATTCTTATGTTTGTGCACACGAATTTGCATAACACCATATTCTTTACATATGGAAAAACAAACGAAATGGAAGACCATTAGAAACGGAATATCAACGAATACACAGAATGACTGTAATTATTTTGAAACAATTACGATAATAAATAACGTTACTTATGAATTAATTAAAAATATTATATGTAGTTACAGGGAAGTATATTGTATAATTGGACGGGAAAGTGTTCAAACGAAACATGAATATTGACGCGTTATTAAAAGTTCATTCGCTTGAGGACGTTATTAATTACGTTGTATTTATGAATTTAATTAACATGTATATTACATTATAAATATGGGTTGGTAACCGCTGGCTGGCTAATAAAAGGTGACAGGTTCGATTTTCGGTTAGGATATTATTTTTTTATTAGACTTTTCTTTGACATCGTATGCCACAATTTTTTTTTTTTGGTTTGTATTTACATTTCTCGCCAAAAGATCATCTTTTAATATGTTTATTAATTTAAGAAGAGAGAGCATAGAAAATCTATAGATACAAAAGTTAATCCCTATTTCCCTTGGTCACGGCATCAAGCGTGATCGACTGGACCGATTTCACTAATGATTTCGGAATAGTACTCGGCGTATTAGTAATTTTCAAAGTCGTAGTGGTAATAGTAATATAGTATAGTATATAGTAGTATAGTAGTAGTAATGGTAATAATAGTGGTAATCACTAATATAATATAATAATCTATCAAACATGCATATATTTGAAAACATATTTAAAAGTAAAATAATATCACCATTAAAACCTCAAAAAGTACGTTTATCGTACGTCTAGTAAACTTCAACGATTAACTTCACTTAGCCCGAAATCTTTTACAGTAAAATATAAGGGGCCATTTCATAAAATTCGCCGTATCAAATAAATGAATAGCAGTATAATATTCCAGCGGGAAAAATTTCCAAACAGCAGTATTCATTACATATTCCCCCACATGGTATATTGGCCAGATATGATAAGACGTGTTTTATTAAACCGCCGCTTACACAAGCTGTATGCACGTTTATGAATGACAATTTCTTTTGTTTTCTTTACAGCAGCTACGCTTAATGTACGAGAATCAAAATTTTGTAAGTCTATTGTACCTAAAGGGATAGCTACTCGATTCTCGTTCACAATAAAAAACAATATGACGAATTCCCCTTTACATTACGAATAATCCCTTGATTACTCGCTATCTCAAAAGAGCTTAGTAAAGGTAATATATTATATAGGTACTTATGTAATAGCCTAAATATATGCTTTTAAGCTTATACTTTTAAATTTACGTTGGATTACCGTTGAAAAATATCCTAAGAGGATAGAAAGGGATTTATATAGTGCACACATACAGAAAAACAACTAAAGTATAATATAGCATTAAAATATTAATATCCAATTAAAGTAATCTCGACAGAAGAAGCCTGCAATTAATTAACAAGAAAAAAATTACTAGTATAGAAAACAACATTTTATCTTTTTAACCCTAATTTGATACACTATAAGGAAGAGATTTAACCATTCATTATTCTTAATGGTCTTTAATTAACCAGACGGTGTCTTGCTTCAGCGTAGTTGACAGTATAAATAACAGCCGCGTTATCGTCCCGTCTCTGAACGAATAGTAAACATTTCAGTTTCCTACAAGCAACAGGGTCCTTTATAGTGTGAAAACTTGCGTACAATTTCACCGATTCGAATAGAAATAGAATTCCAAAAAAATTTATCGAATATGTACAAAAATACGATCGTTTGTAAACATTTATAGAAGAACAGTTAGAAAATAAAATATTTCAATGATCTGATCACATATACATTTTCAATGATCGTTTTTTTACATCGTACAGAAACCAAACACTTTTTTATTCCAAGAAACCTACCGAGTTTCCAGGTGATGGGCTTGAATTAATTATAAATTATTACTACCTTTTTACGCTTTATACAGTAGCTTTTAAGTATTAAAAGCTATAAAATATCAAAGGCCTCTAAGATTACTATCCATTTTAATTTCAATTTTACTTTAATTTAATAAAAAGCAGTCTAGACGGGATTAAATATTCTTTCTTAGAAAATTAAAAACATCAGAAATACCTTTTTATACTTACATCAGTAGGTACAAATAAATTGAAATACGTCTGTGTACAAATTTTAATTATTAATGTATTATATTATAGCAATGTACAAATGTGATTATCTCTACAAAGTATGAAACCAAGTCACTTTCCACGGTCTGTGCTCTTTTGTTTTAAACTACGCAACGGATTTTAATATGGTTAAATTTTAATAAATGTTTGCTCGTGTTTATCTATGACAGTAACTTATATATTACTTCAGACCTTGGTCTATCTGTAATCTAAATTTCATCCACATTTGCCACCATCAACAGCCATTTTAGGTATAACAAATATAAGCACACAAATAAAATTTTTGGAATTATAGTAGAAGTCCCATTTCAATTAACTTAATGTACATAATACAGATGGTAATTAAATATTTTCTAACCAAAAAATCCAAAAATAAAAATAATACTGTTTTTAATATGTTAGCTCTTGGACTACTTCAAGTGGGGTGTCAGCTAATGTGTACATAACAGTAATGTACTCCGATAGTGCGCTGTCTTAATGACCCATTATATTTTATGCTCCTTTCGAATACTATGTTAACTTGAGGCTCAGAAGTCATGTTGTTATAGATCGTTAAAAGTAATTATTTCACATCTACTTCTTAGTTACCGTTGTACTTAAACTTAGTGATATTTTCAGGCTATTTATGAGTTTTTCTTGAAATATAATTATTTAGAGATATTTTATTCAAATAAATCACCTATCATCATAAGATCGAATGGTTTTCTCATAATGCGGTCACAGACTGAGACACAAAAATTCTAAAAACGTAGATTTTGCCTTTTCATTAATAAAAGTGACTATTTCAATAAGATTTTCCAAAAAATATGTAATATACAGATTTAAATGAGTTAGAATTTAATATATATGTATAGACTAGCGTTTCCCGTGGCTTCACACGGGTTCAAAAGATCGGAAACCAAATTCTTTCTGAGTCGCGCGGTATGATATCTGATCAACTTCTATTGGTCGTAGCGTGATATAATATAGCCTAAAGCCTTCCTCGATAAGCGGACTATTCATCACAAAAAGATTTTTTCAAAACAAACCAGTATTTTCTGATATAAGCGCGTTCATCTAACCAACCAACCAAACAAACAATCAAACAAGCAAATAAACAAACAAACCATATATATATATACATAGATAACCAAACATATTACACTTGCTTTTCTACACAAAGCGAAAGCCATATTATAAAGTTTTAATAAAATACAAAACCGTTAGTTACAAACTTTATCGTTAACTAAGCTTAATATTGGTTTTGTAATGGTAATGTGACACTGTAATTTATATTCATGGCTAAAACTGGCTAAATTGACCATATTTTATATTTTCATACTAGCTACTGCCAATGGTTTAACTCGTTAACTTGTTTTAATTTAATTACAATAAATAAAATGCGTCCAGTAAGATAGATTTTAATACGTATGTATCAAAAAGTTATAATATATGTGTAGTATATCAACTATCTGTTATCCGTAACACAAGCCTCGTAGCTTACCTCTGAACTAGATTGCGTTGTGTCTAATAATGTCTTAACATATTTATTTATTAAAATAAATATAACCTCTATATAGCGTAAAGGCTTTATCACTTTCTAAATAGTCCCCTAATATATATTTACTGTTATAAATAATCTTACTAATATTATAAACGCGAAAGTTTGTAAGTATGGATGTATGGATGTATGGATGTTTGTTACTCTTTCACGTAATAACTACTGAATGGATTTTAATGAAACTTTACAATAATATAGCTTATACATCAGAATATCACATAGGCTACAATTTATAAAGATATTGTGTGAATTGTCCAAAATATGACGATAAGTATCAAATAAGTAGTAAAAAATCTACCATCTGCGAGCTATTCTGGCGTGCGCTGCCAAAACCGCTAGAGTTATACATATGTAATGTATGATGGAAATGTTTATCTTAACAAGTCACCCTCACTTCGCTCGGGATCGTCCCTAGTTTTAGCGCGAGCGAAGCCGCGGGTTCCACTAGTAATGTACATATTCCTTAACACTTAAATGACGCAATGGATTTAGATGAAATTTAATAAAAAAAGTATCAAGAATATTCTAATTAAACATGCTATAATTTTATTACCCACGCTTCGCCCTGAAACTAATTATACTATATAATTATATTTTTTTATCCATTCTGAATAAGTGTTTGACTACGTTACACTAGTATTGTAACGCAGTCATAGATGGTAGGTCGCGCTAATTCAGTAGCCACTTATTCTCTCTTTCACTATTAGAAAAATATAAGATTTTTAAATTAACAAAATAAAATTAAAATTTAAAAAAAAAATATTTTTCGCGTTGTGTCACGGACTACAGACAGTAACTAGTACAATATGGAACTGAGGTTAATTCATAACGTTCATTAATTCAACGCCACAAATAATCTATTTTCCCAACATTAGCATTCATATAAATATATTGTAACTAGAAATGGCGATTAACCGCAAAATAATTTATGCTAAAATTTACATTACTGTCCACGTATTTTTCAAATTGAAATATGTTAATTAATCTATACAATGACGCACTCACATCTCTGTATTGCATACTGTTACCTATTCACAAAAAAATTGGCGTTTGTAAACAACAAACGAGAGGTAAAAGCTAGAGCAAAATTACAAAAATAAAAAAAAGCCAACCTTTTTAGTAAAAGCTGTCGGTTTTAAATTTAAAAATAACAGCTATTCACTTAATGCATATGGGTAATAACATCAAAAAATATATATTTTTTTTAAATTAACGGTCTGTCTGTCCATCTGTCTGTTTGTTCAGGCTATCTCTGAAACAGCTGGACCTATTTTGACGAGGCTTTCACTTGCAGATAGCTTATGTTATAAGGCGTAACTAAGGCTACTTTTTAACCGACATCAAAAAAGGAGGCGGTTATATTTTAGAAATTTTATTTATTATAACTAGCGGAACCCGTGGCTTCGCTAACGCTTAACCTAAGGATGAACCCGAGCGAAGCGAGAGTTAGTCGCTAGTATATTATAAAAAAGTACATATAAATATACTACACTACTATACTACTAAAATACTAATAAAATATACGACTTCGTTAAATTACATCCCTACTATTTCTCGCTATATAATATATTATTATAAAACAATTACTAAACCAATGTCACAGACATGTCAGGGGGAAAAGGTCATAGTCCACAACGTAAGCTGAGCGCGAAACAAAACGCTAAATACAAATGACAGTGAAAAGAAACTATTAATGTAATTATTTCTATGCAAAAAATTGTGGACTGAAAGTATCAGGAGGGTGTTTTCATCCGGTTTATCAAATATTTTTTATGAAATCGTAGCTTACCACGGAACTGGATGGTGCTGTTGTAAGAATGTCCCAACATATTTAAAAAAAAATGTAATAACGCAAGACAATTGGTACATATTGTTACGTACTACAGGTTCGGGATCGGAAATTAAAAGCGTTCTCGCACTAAAGATGTTTTATTTACACTTTATACACACGCGCAGTTTGTAAACAGCACTAGTTTAATTGAGTCTCTGAGCTCTATTAATCACCACTTTTAACAATTCACTATACTCTTCTTCACTTTTTCACTATTTCGTATCTCTTCGCAATCTTCACTTAGCTCCGAACATCAACTGATCTCTCGACACACTGCCGGCCTTTTTATATGCGTAAATTTAGAACATTCTAGTATCGAAAATTCAAAATGTTTCTAGTAACTTCCAAATTGTTCCTGAAAATGCGTTATCTCTTTCTGTCACATTAAAATTTGTAATAAACTGTTCTTGTTATCTAATTGTCAAAAGTTAGAAATTGACATTCGCTGTTGTAAGGCATGGTACAAGCGTGCTATTATGACGAGTTCGCACTATATTCCGCGACATTACCCCCTCCTAAGACATGCTCGTCTCGAGCATCGTTGTTGCCGTGATACTTGGCTAACCGGTCCACATGCACGATTTTAGCCGGGCTTCTAGATGTACGTTGAATTCGGAAAGTGACGTCGTTAATTTTCGTTATAACCTTGTAAGGCCCCTCCCAACTGGGTTGTAGCTTTGGCGATTTACCCTTTCGTCTCACCGGGTTATGCAGCCATACCAATGAGCCTTCCTCGAAGTTCGTTCCTGTCGCCTTTCGGTCATAACGAGTTTTCATGCGTTCACTTGCTTGTAGCCCTGCATCTCGTATCTGCTCATGAACACCAATCATCTTCGCTCGTAGTTCACTGGCATATTCTGTTATGCAACTGGGAGTATCCGGCGGGCAACCACTTAACAGATCCGCTGGTAGTCGCAATTCTCTTCCGAAATTTGCAAAAGCAGGTGTTATGGTAATGCTTTCGTGTACAGCAGTCCGGTAAGATAGCAGGAACAATGATAAATACTCGTCCCAATCCTTTTGATGTTTATCCACAACCTTAGCTAGATGGCGTTCCAAAGTCTGGTTAAACCTTTCAACCATTCCATCTGACTGTGGATGATGTGGTGTGGTTCGAGTCTTGTGCACCCCCATGATTTTACATATTTCCTGAAATATATGCGATTCAAAGTTTCTTCCTTGATCACTGTGCATTTCTAACGGAACGCCAAATCTGCAAAATACATCTTTTACCAAAGTATTTGCGATAGTTACTGCTTCTTGATTTGGGATGGCGAATGCCTCAGGCCATTTTGTAAAATAGTCTATCACAACTAAAATATATCGGTTCCCGGAATTAGTAATCGGAAATGGTCCTGCTACGTCTAATGCGATTCTCTCCCAAGGTGCCCCAACGTTGTATAATTTCATTACTCCTCGGCTTCTGGTCTGCGGGCCTTTGACAGAGGCACATTGCACGCATTTCCGACACCAGTCCTCAACATCATCTCGACAATGCAGCCAGTAAAATCGCTCCTTGATCTTGATTAACGTTCTTCTTACCCCTAAGTGTCCACCAGAAGAACCATCATGGTAGACTCGAAGTATCTCGGATACTTTTATTTTAGGAACCACTAGTTGGAGATGGCTATCATTTCTACGTGTCTTCTCCCATTTCCGGCACAATACTCCATTGTGTAACAACAAACTGTCCCATTGTGCCCACAAACTTTTCGTAGCGGTACTGTACTGTGCTATGTCAGTCCACTTAGGTTTTGGCCTACCACTACTTAGCCATTCCATGATAGGTCGTATATCTCGGTCTTCTTCTTGAGCTCTCCTCATGGCTTCATCACTCCAACGTTCATCTAACGAGTCTGTTCTAATAACTTTAATTGATTCCAATTCCTTTGCCTCTTGTCTTTGACAGTGCTTGCAGTCGTCTTCACAGGGTCTTCTAGATAGAGCATCGGCGTTGCTGTGATTTTTACCCCCTCGATGTTCTATATCGAACTGGAATTCTTGAAGTTGTTCAATCCATCGTGCTACCTGCCCTTCGGGATCCTTGAATTCTAATAACCATTTTAGGGCAGCGTGATCGGTTCTTACCAAAAATTTGCGTCCTAGCAAGTATTTCTTAAAATGTTGTAAGGTTTTTACTACAGCAAGTAGCTCTCTTCGAGTAACGCAATAATTCTTTTCCGGTTTAGAGAGTGACTTACTGAAATATGCGATTACCACCTCCTGATCACCCTTCCGCTGGGACAATACACCTCCAATACCGATATTACTGGCATCAGTGTCGACAATAAACTCTCCCTTTGTGTCTGGATACCCGAGGATCGGTGTTTGGCAAAGATGTTTCTTTAATTCTTGGAAGGCCAATTCGCAATTATGGTCCCATACGAAAGGTCTCTTCTCCTCGGTTAGCTTATGGAGTGGTTTGGCGATGTCAGAAAACCCTTTCACAAACCGTCGATAGTAAGAGCACAATCCTAGAAATGCTCTCACTTGCGTCTTGTCCTTAGGGGTCGGCCAATCTTTTACAGCGGTGATTTTCTCAGGATCCGTTTCTACTCCGTTTTCTGAAACTACGTGTCCAAGGTAATTCACTTGTTTTCTGAAGAATAAGCACTTCTTCGGACTTAACTTTAAATTAGCTTCCCTTAGTTTATCGAATACTGCTTCGAGTTTCCTAAGATGGTCATTGAAATCACGCCCCACAATAATTATGTCATCTAGGTAAACAAGGCAGGCTTCTCCTAGTAATCCGGCGAGTATGCGTTCCATCAACCTCTCAAATGTAGCTGGTGCATTACATAACCCAAACGGCATAACCTTAAACTGCCATAACCCTTTTCCAGTTGAAAACGCAGTTTTCTCCTTATCCACGGGATCCATGTCCACTTGCCAATAGCCACTCTTCAAATCGAGAGTTGAAAACCATTTCATACCACTTAGAGTGTCTAAGGTGTCGTCGATTCGAGGCAGGGGATAACTATCCTTTTTGGTCACATCATTGAGTCTGCGGTAATCGATGCAAAACCTTGTAGAACCATCCTTCTTCCTAACTAGTACTACCGGAGAACACCAAGGGCTAGTGGAGTGTTCGATGATGTTGTTCTCTCTCATGTTTTGAATCATGTCGTCCACTTCCGTTTCCCTGGCCCATGGAATTCGTCTAGGTCGCTGTCGGATAGGCGCAACATCACCTGTATTGATTTTGTGCTTCACTAAGCCGGTTCTTCCTATATCGTTCTCATGTTTGGAAAACAAATCTGAATATCGGTACAGTAAATTTTCAGCTTCTGTCTTCTGTGAACTTGTGAGATTTTCTTTACAGTCTTCGATAAGTTTCATCGCTTGCTCTCTATCCTTGTTCGGTATCTTCGCGTTCGGTTGACATCTGTTTAACCAGGCTATCTCTTCGCAAGTTCCCACAACTTCGCCTCTCTGAATGGTTTGAGTAAAGTTACTAGGGTTTAGCACTGGAATCATGGATGTGGAAGCTTTACCTACAATAACTCTTGCCGGGATCCACGAGCTCTAATCTTCACACTTCTCTATGATAGCGCAGCACCATTGACTACCTGACTTGTTCTGAGGTAAAGTGACAGGTACTAGAGTCTGTGATCTTGGTGGAAGGGCGGTGTCTCTCAAGCAACTAACTTTTCCGTGAATTCCACCACTTATTGGTACTTCTCTATTTCTGCACTTTAAAACTCCATATTTCATGTCAATTGTACACTGGTAATTTTGGAGAAAGTCCAATCCAATGATGCAATCATCGACGATATCTGCGACTATTGCTTTATGCCAATAAATGTTGTCCCCAATTTTGATAGCAATTTTCCTTTCCCCCCAGACAGGTACGCGCTGGCCGGTGGCTGTCATGAGAGTGATATGCTTTATGTTTTGCAACTTCTTGTCCGCAATGTGTTTTAGCTTTTGGTTATTAATGATGGTTCGTGATGCTCCGGTATCCAGCGTCAGTTTACATGCTACTCCATTAATTGCGCCATGTATTACTAAGGTGTTTCCATCCACTGTCTGCTTTACTACTATTTGTGGGGTAGAAGATTCCCCTGCCAGCGCCCACCCCGCAGCCCTGGCTGGAATTAGTTTTCCTGTGGCTGGTCAGAAGTCGACACAGCCGCATCTGACTGCCTCCGAACGTTTGATATTTTAGGGCAGTTACTTCTGAGATGGCCCCGCTCACCGCACTCGTAGCATCTTGGGTTAAAAATACGTCTCCGGGTGGATGATCCTTCCGCAGTGACTACTTCCCTCACCTTCCAAGCTCTTGTGTCATGGCGCACAGCTTCAACCTCCAAAGCGTGAGCGACAGCTTCCTTGAGACTCGTATGGTGTCTTAGGCGTACAGCAGCGCGTACCTCTGAGTCGCGAATCCCGTCCACAAAAGCCTGCAGAAGAATAGTTTCTATGGTGGATGGCGAGGATTGATATGCCTTCCGTACAAGCCTCTGAATCTCTATGGACCACTGCTGCAGGGTTTCGTTGGCTCGTTGTGTACGATCTTTAATTTGAGCCCTGTACACGTGCTCTAGATGACTATCACCATACCGCGACTCTAAAGCGTTAAGTAGCTCACTGTATGTGGTCTTCCTGCCAGGGTCACTAGCACAAAGCGCCTCCAATACATTCAGAGCCTCCTCTCTAAGTGCGACGGTAAGGGCAGATCGAGCTTCATCATCTGTCCATCCACTCGTCTCCTTGACAGTCTCAAACTGGATCTTAAAGGCAGCCCAAGAGGATTTGCCGTCGAAGTAAGGGACTTTAAAGCTCTTTGTTGATGATGAGCTAAAGTCAGCACTACGCGGTAATTTGTGAGTTTCTAAGTAATCCATCCTTTTCTCCATTTTAGAGAGTTTTGAGTCGTACTCCTCTAAAACTTCACCGTGTGTGACGAGTGTCGTCTTTATTCCCTCAACTTCTCTTTCAACGGCTTCTACCCTTTCCGTATTCTGTTGAAGAACGGCTATGACATCCTTGTGAATGCCCTCTTGAAGTGCGCGCAGCTGTTCATCCTGGCGGCGTACACGTTCTTCCTCGCGGCGAGCCTGCTCTTCTTGGAGTGCGCGCATCTGTTCCTCCTGGCGGCGAGCCTGCTCTTCTTGGAGTGCGCGCATCTGTTCCTCCTGGCGGCGAGCCTGCTCTTCTTGGAGTGCGCGCATCTGTTCCTCCTGGCGGCGAGCCTGCTCTTCTTGGAGTGCGCGCATCTGTTCCTCCTGGCGGCGAGCCTGCTCTTCTTGGAGTGCGCGCAGCTGTTCCTCCTGGCGGCGTGCACGTTCTTCCTCGCGGCGCGTTTGTTCTTGCATCATGATCGCCATTTGTTGCAGAAGGGCGTTCATGTCTGGCGTGGTACTCTGTTGAGCCGCGGACTCTCCACTCGATGTACTAGGGCCAGAATCTTCCCTTTGCTGTTCCGCCATTGCGCGTGTAGTGACTCCTTCCTTCTCGTGCCTCGGTACTAACGGCATTTCCGATCCCACTTTTGACACCAATTGTTACGTACTACAGGTTCGGGATCGGAAATTAAAAGCGTTCTCGCACTAAAGATGTTTTATTTACACTTTATACACACGCGCAGTTTGTAAACAGCACTAGTTTAATTGAGTCTCTGAGCTCTATTAATCACCACTTTTAACAATTCACTATACTCTTCTTCACTTTTTCACTATTTCGTATCTCTTCGCAATCTTCACTTAGCTCCGAACATCAACTGATCTCTCGACACACTGCCGGCCTTTTTATATGCGTAAATTTAGAACATTCTAGTATCGAAAATTCAAAATGTTTCTAGTAACTTCCAAATTGTTCCTGAAAATGCGTTATCTCTTTCTGTCACATTAAAATTTGTAATAAACTGTTCTTGTTATCTAATTGTCAAAAGTTAGAAATTGACATTCGCTGTTGTAAGGCATGGTACAAGCGTGCTATTATGACGAGTTCGCACTATATTCCGCGACAATATCATAGCTACCACGTATAGAAGTCCCCAAATATGAATTGAAGACACAACTACAACTTGTACCGTATACGAGGCTCAGTGAAATTGGCTGCCGTGCCGAGCTCGGTTAGGGCATTATTATTATATACATTATACTAAAAATGACAAAACGAATCCTTACTCTATCTCTATCTGAATACGAATCCTTACTCTATTTTTATATTATTTTTATACAAAAGATATAATACTCGACACGAAACCTCGTAAGAATTGATTACAATATCCATATGTCTACGAGTTATATATATAAAGATGAAATTACAAGCGAACAAAGGCGTTAAACGTTCAAAAAATTCAATTACCATAAATTCCTTACTATTTTCACGAGAACACCCCCTTTATCTTTTGTTCTGGATCGGTTACCCTCCATTGACACCCTTCTGTTTTCGATTCTATCGACTAGAATTTATATCTTGCGATCTTACTGAAACTCTAATCAATTGTGAAGATTTCGAAATCGTTAGAACTAATACTAGAAATGTATTTAATAAATATCAAATAATAGAAACATAATATTTTACTTTTAGTTTCACAAGCATTTTTTTCCTACCATTCCACTAGAAAACCTACAAACCGTTTGTTTTTTTTATATTGATATATCCAGTTTCACTCTCACAGTAAATACGAATATAACGACACCTCTCAAGTTAAAATCCATCGAGCCGTTCAGACCGCAGAGCGTTCAAACAATTATACATACATAGTCTCTAAAAACATAACCTTCTTTCTCTATGATTTTTCATTATAAAACCGAAATACTTCATTCTAAAAGGAATGAACAGATTTCTTTTAAATTTATCAAGAAACTATAACCATAATAAATAAATAGGCTCCCTAGACCGTAGTACATGGTGACACCCGAGTAAATCCAGAGTAAACCACTAGTGTAATAATAATTAAAAACTACTTTCTTGTAGTGTAATGGAGATACCAAAAACTTAATTACTTTCTAAGACAAGCTTTATTAAAAGAAGAATTATACTGTCTGATCGTTAGTTGCTCTATAAAAGGATTTTAATGAATTAGTAGTTTTTTAAAGTACATAATATGTAAATTCGCTGCGCCCACTTTACCTTGGTATCGCTTGAAACTAATTACTAAGCCATTCCATTTACTTTACACCAAATAATAATTATTTCAGAATTTGTATTAACAATTCCTGTGTTAGCCCAGCGGTAACGCGTTCGCTTGGATAACCGAGGGGTGCGGATTCAAATCCGGGTCTCGCACCTCTGATATTTTCATGTGCGAATTATTTCTATCATCATTACCACTTGTCTTACCGGGAAGGAAAACATCGTGAGGAAACCTGCATGTCTGAGAAAACCTAGCAAGTTTTCGAAATATATAATATGAAGTCCGCCAACATACACTAGGCCAGCGCGCAGATCCCCCTTGTACTGAGGGAGGCCCGTGCCCAGCAGTGGTACGTTGAAAATGGGTTGATGGTGATGATGATGATTCATGTATAAGATACCTAAGAAAACATTAACTTATCGTAACATTTTCAAACTAAGCGCGATATCTTGGGATCTAATAAAGCGATAACCACACGTTTACCCCATCAATTATAACTTCTTGACAGATGTTACCGGCCTAATTCACAGATTCCCTAATTTCATTATTCATCTGAATGTCATAGTTTCACATATAGAAAGCCCTATTGATATAGATATCTAGGTCCAAGGTTCTAGTCTTAACTTAACTTAATGACATCTTAATAAAAAAAATGATTAGGAATTTTAATGTTACTAAAATCATTTTGCAGGACGTTTTACCTATATTAACCAATAGCATATATTAGTTTCAGATATTTTTTTGACAATAATATAAAAAGCGTATAATGTCGTTACGATATATCGTGAAGTATAAAAGACACACAAACAGAACACATACAAACAAGAGTACATATAATTTTACTCCATTTTCTATGTTTTACATTCTCTCACTTCCCTGGGGATCGATCCAACTGGGAACCAGTTATTTCTTACATTCAACACTAAATTCAAAGTAAGGAAATTGAATTTTTCGAATTCCTCGACTTGATTTTAACACCAAACTAAATTGATCTATAACAAGAAACGCCATCGCAGGACTCAGGCGAACCGCATGGACCATCTAATGATGGTTCATCGTTAGACGATCGAGTAGACAGGAAGTTGTGGATGGCAGGTGCTTTAAATTTAATTTCTTTATGAGAAAGAGATATTTGGACTAAATTTACTACAAAGCTATTAAAATGATACTTTGTTCTTCATATTGTATATTATTTCAAACAAATACAAAAATTTATGTTCATTCACTATCTCAAAGAGTGACAGTATAAATGGATGGATGTTTGTTGTAGGTACATTTACGTCAAAACGGTTAAACAGATTTGGGTGAAATTTAGTACAGAGAATCTGGTTACGTTTTATCCTATAAAAAAGGTTACCATAGGTCAGATTTGTTTCCGAAGTTTCTTGGACAAAAAATAAAAAATCTGGGTGTCAACAGTAGGGGTATCGGCAATATATATCTAAATTGTAGCTCAGAACCAGTCACCCCCACATTACAGTCATAAGAAGTCATGAATCATCAATCGGTCAAGGAAGATTATAATTATGAACATACGCACATCAAACTTATTATATATATAAAGATTCTATCTGGTAATTTAAAAGACATAAAAATGTAATATGTAGAAATATACTAAGTAACTAATAATGAATAAAATAAACGACCACAGCGGACGCTACAAGCAAAATTGTCAAAATTTTACTTCGAACGTTACTATTGCATTTTAGCGTGCATTTTGAAATTACAAATTAATAAAACTCAAACTCTTTTAAACCTTATTTTTATCCAATAAGGTTTCTTTTACTTTGACTGAAATAAATACTGTTAACAGTGAAGTCATTATGGGAGCTTCGCAAATAGCCCGGTGATGACAGCCTCTATTAAAATTGAAACAAAATTGTATATTGAGAGAAAATAGAAGAGGTACTTAATGTAATATCGTAGCAATTATTACTGTAAAAATAAAAATTGCATAAAAGTTTATCTAGAAGAGCTTTTGCATTTAATTCTTACTAAGCTTTGAATTTACTTTATTACAAACGTTATTAGTTTAAGCTGACAAAATATTTAAGCTCTTACCATTTATATACGTACTTGTATGCATTTTTAACAATATTATGATTAGGCTTTTAAGTAAAAAATCCGTAGTATTAAAAAAATATGAATTTTTTGAAAAATATGTAAGGTTCGCCCACGCCGAAGATTACCCTAGTACTTGTAATATGGCCTGACTTTCCTTTATTGCGAGCATTCGTGCTCAGGTGGGTCTAAAAAGGGTTGGATTATAATTATTACATAAAAATTCTATTTCGTGTACTTAAAATCTTAAAGCTAGACGGTAATTATTATAAATTATTATTAATTTACTAAATATTAAATATTAGAAAACTTATTCCACTTTTAAAAGTTACAGTGTATAATTAAATAGCATTTATATTAATTTTTGGAGCTATAAATTTTAAAATATTTGTATAACGCCGCAGGGTTACTAAGTAAAACATAAATTATAAGCGAGATTCTAATGAGAAAAGTTGCGACTGGTTGCCACTGAATTATTCGTATACCTAAACGCTATTGAAATAAAGTTGGTTACAAAATAAACTTACTAGATATTTTTTTGTTCGCCACCAAACACCACCAGCCATGTTCGATTGCTAAACTAAACATGCTTATCTCATAGTGTATAATAAAATAGTAATTTATCTATTCTTTAATTTATCTATCTCTTTATAGTATTTTTAAAAACAATCACTGTAACGTTTTGTGTATAGAATATACATCTCTAAATAAAAATTAATAAAGTTTTTGTCTGTTTGTCTAACCTGATTTTGACCAAATTTTGCGAAATGAGGACTTTTTCCCCGGGACAACGTTTACGATAATTTTTACTAATCATGTAGTAAAAAATTATCCTTAATAATTCTTCTATTCCCATGTAAAAACATAATAACTGCTTCTATCGAATCATCTTTAGACATTTATATGACTAAGATAATTATTATTATTTATTACAGAATTATTCAGCTTTAAAAGATTTTCCTTACAAACTGTAGCAACTCTACATACGTTACTTAGGGATGAACCCAAGTGAAGCGAGGGTAAGCTACTAGTAGATAGTGAGAGAGTCCATGCTTGTTACCTTCGGGTAGCAACCGAATGGGCCGGCACGCCCCGTATAGTTCATTAGTACCACTCTCTCACAGAAGACCGGCGTGAAGTGGCAACTATGCTGTCGCGTTTCGTCCGGTAAGTGAGAGTCCGGGAGGCCCACTCTCCTTCCCCCCTCCCTCTTCCCTTCATCCTCTGCCTTCGTTCCCCCCTCCCTCCCACTTCCCTCCCTCCTCCATCCCTCCCTTTCCTGAAAGGCCGGCAACGCATCTGCAAGCCTGGCTTACAGATGTCCATGGGCGGAGGTGATTACTTTCCATCAGGTGAGCCTCCTGCCCGTTTGCCCCCTTTTTACTATAAAAAAAAAAAAATAAGCTTCAAGAAATATCGTCCATGTACCTTATTAATTATTGCCCGTGAAATATAATCCTTGTTTTTGTTTAAAAAGAAGTAAAAACTTGGGTCATGTGAATTTAAGAAATAACTGAGACCGATTTTCAGTTCAATAGGTCGAGTATTATTATACTGTAGGGATAATAAGCTCTCAAAAGCGGATCTTAAAATGCACATACAATGGTAAATCGTAAACTCTCGGTACACACCACTTCTAACTTTGTTTATTCATATACAAAGAGCATAAGTCAACTGATTCGCAATTTCTCGTAAATATAACAGCTATATAACAAGCAATCAATAATACTTCCATAGCTTTACGCGAAAGTTTGATATTATAAATGAAATTCTCTCCCGTGACCATGATTGCTGTAAAGCGTTCGAAACGTCGGGCGATCAAAAATACAAATTAATCCCCGACAAAATCTGTAAAGATAGTTTCATTTATAATGCAATCGATAGCTATAATATATAGCTTAACTATAACTTTTGCTCAGTTTGTAGTGATCCTACTTACAAAGGTCGCGGGTTCGAATTCCGCTGGGGACATCTTGTGTGATGAGTACAAATGTTTGTACTTCAGTTATGGGTTTTAATATTTATAATATGTATGTATTTGAAGTTATATATGTGTTGTGTATCCATAACACCTAGGCCTACCCTACCATGGAAGTTGATAATGCTGTGTCAATACCACAACATAAAAAATAAAAATTGGATCTTAATAATATTATATCAAATATAGAATAAAAAATATAATATAATTAAATATAAGTCCGATTTTGAATCAATAAAAATATTTCTATATTCACAAATAATTGAAATATAGAAAGGACGCTCATTGCTCGTACACGAAATACAAACTCAAGCAATGTCTAACAGGAACTCATTTTGTAGTGGAAGCGAATACATATCATACTATTTGTTTTACAGCAAGCTTACCGTCTCTAAAAGCGAAAATGTATGTACTTTTTATATATATTACATATTTTAATATAATATTATTAAAATCATTTCTTTCTTTTCCAAACGTTTATGCATTTTGCTTTTAAATGAAACTATCTTTTTGCATTTTGTCGCGGATTTATTTGGATTTTTGGTTCCCGACGTTTCGAATGCTTTACAGCAATCATGGTCACGGGAGAGACATTCGAAATGTCGGGAACCAAAAATCCAAATAAATCTGCGACGAAATCCGAAAAGATAGTTTGATTTATAATGTCAAATATTCGCGTAAACCTAAGAAAGTATCATTTTCCTTTTGCAAACATGCTAGTTAAATATTTTTTGTAACATTACAGTAGAAGTTACTGTATCCTTAAGTGTCATTATTTTCTTTGAATAGTTGGATATTAATAATAAAATAATATGGACTTTTTTGAACTATATTCAATCGAACAAGTATAGTAACGCTTACGCATGATACAGAAGTTAATTACAAATCATTCTAGAACATAATAGTGTATGTATGTGTTTTTCATAGTCAAATTTTCGCGTACAAATCAAATACCCAGTTCAACGTTCAATTGCCACGAAAGCATCTCCAATAAAATTAAAAATAATAACTCTGTTAATTTAAAAATTTAAAGTCAGAAAGTCGCACCGAATGACTTTTATTTAAAAAAATATAACATTTTTCGAAACAAGCAAAATGGTATACGGTCTGCACGTAATAGAACTACCTAATCGCGTGCACTGCGAAGATGTTATCAATTCGCAAAATGTCAAACTACTCCTGATGTAAACTTGCAAAATGTAATCCAACAAAAGTGAGGGAAAATATATCTTATACCACGGTGTTAGGGAAAATTAGAATGCACTTTAAAAATTTGTAAAACTTCAAGTTTGAGAAGGAATATAGCTGGGCGTCATGCTCCATGCTCCGTGAAATGTTTTGATGTCAAAGAATAGACAAGTAAATGCAAGTTCAAATTGTTTTAATTTACTTTTTGCTATAAATATAGTAAGTAAAATTAAATATCGTCGCTGTAGAAAGATTTATTATGATTTTTGGTTCCCGACGTTTCATGGTCACGGGAGAGACCCGTGTTTCATTCATAATATTTTTTTTCTTACTTAAGGTGATATCAGAAGGTTTCCTCGCATGATTATACACTCAGGTAAATGCTTTATTTTTTTCATTCTATATTCACACGGCTTAGACGGAATGATATAGAACAGAATATTCATTGTTCATTTCTTACATTCTGTCATCGAATGAAGACGTACGTCTTGGTATTAGCTTAATTTGTGAGCATTTATTAGTGGTAGTGCCATGCTATTAGTGGTAGTGCCATGTTTATTAGTGGTAGTGCCATGCTTGTTACCTTCGGGTAGCAACTGAATGGGCCGGCACGCCCCGTATAGTTCATTAGTACCACTCTCTCACAGAAGACCGGCGTGAAGTGGCAGCTATGCTGTCGCGTTTCGTCCGGTGAGTGAGAGTCCGGGAGGCCCACTCTCCTTCCCCCTCCCTCTTCCCTTCATCCTCCGCCTTCGTTCCCCCCTCCCTCCCACTTCCCTCCCTCCTCCATCCCTCCCTTTCCTGAAAGGCCGGCAACGCATCTGCAAGCCTGGCTTGCAGATGTCCATGGGCGGAGGTGATCACTTTCCATCAGGTGAGCGTCCTGCCCGTTTGCCCCCTTTTTACCATAAAAAAAAAAAAAAATTTAATCCGTTGGCTACAGGACTCCTACTGTTGGATCTTGGCATCTGATATCTTTCACTCCCACTCCGAATAAACGAGAAATGTCGAGTATGAACACTGAGATAATCATTCGGGTTCGGCCATTTTGTCTCGAGTTCTGTAGCGGACTTCATTTTGATAATAACGTTAAATAATAACCTATTTATTTAGGTAGTGCAGTATTCCTATAAACATTCCTTTAAAACATACGAAAAGTTATTTAAAAGCAACGTAGTTAATAGTTATTGGGTAATTTAGTGGTAAGTATGTTGTTGTAAGCAGCTTTATTGTAATACCTTATTAAAAGGTTTTACAATAAACCTGCTTACACACCTCTATAAGTGTAACCAAATGGATCCTCTATTGAAAGAACCGTATCTGTCCAAATAATCTTTGACATTATAGTTAAAGAAGTGCAATCTCTGGAAACGTCTGCCATTGCACAAACATGGGCAGCGACTATGTCTCCTCAGTAATTGTATAATGACATGGTCTTTGAACACGCCACAGGTTCACCGTATTATTACCATATTGTTTGCTTAAGAAACATTTTAGCTACGTATGATATATAGGTACGTATTAGGGCGCAAATTATATTGTCATCTAAAAAGTATCATCAAATCTAATAACCTCCTCCTCCTTGCGCAAGTTGGTTAAAAATAATGAGCTCAATTATTTTTCAATTCATATTGATTGTAATGTTGTTACAATAATGCCTTTTTTTATATAAGGATCTCTCGCTAACCTCTCATCCTCACTACACTCGGGGTTGTACCTTGGTAAGTTTTAAAGATTAGTTTAGATATTTTAGAAATTAGGTATTTTCTCAGCCTTTTGTACTATACTATGCTTATATTACACATATAAACCTTCCTCTTGAATTATTCTATCTATTGATGAAAACTGCAATAAAATCCATTGTAGTTTAAAAGATCGCATACAGATGCGGGAAGCGAATAGTTTTATACTATGAGTATATAGAGATGTACCAATAGCATCTATAAAATTGATCAGGAAAGACAAATGTTTTAATATTTTTACTCAATGTTCCCGTTCCCAGATTTTTTTATTTTTTACATATTTACCAATAATATAATATTGATACCGCGTGTTTGTTTATCAACCTTCCTTTGAAGTAATTAGAGTACTGGAGAATGACATAAGCTACCTACTTAATTATATTATAATTACGTATATACGTATAGGTAATATAATAATTGGTATATATGGTTCACTAGCATCATATTATTTTACACGATTACGTTTTCATAAAGACAGAAGTACAAAGACTCGGAAATACTGTAATGCAACATGAGAAAATGTAACGAGCAGTATAACGACATAATAAAATCGAAGATCCCAGCTGCATTATAGGCTTTATAAGTTGACTATTTTGCAGTTTATTGTAGATGCGACCTATATTGAAAGAACTTTCTTTATAAAATACAAGCCGGTCCACTCTTGCTTTGCTTGGCTACGTCCTAGGTACTTTTTAGGGTTCCATACCCAAAGGGTAAAACGGGACCCTATTATTAGACTCCGCTGTTCGGCCGTCTTTCAGCAAATATTAAAAAAGAGAGTAAAATAAATATTTAAGGGGCTCCCACATAGCAGAATTTTTAGTTATCCTCTAGGAAACAGATAATCTCCCAGTACAGAGCAGCTTTCGTTGTAGGAATCAGCCACTTTGTCATATACATTCTTTAGAGGTCTATCTTCCACCGTACCTAGATATTCATGCATACATCACTCACTTTTTAACAGATCTGATATAAAGCGATCATTATAGTACACTAACATCCCTCTGCACTTTGCACAACTGCCGTAATGCGACGCGAGACGCCATAACGAGCGTTGCAAGTGGCATTATAATAAAAATGAAGATACTTAGAGCTAGCCATTTTAAAAGGTGGGACGTTTCAGATAGTGCAACATTACTCAAATTGAGTGGAAACAAAATATTCCTTATTATTAATTTGATACCATTTCGTAGAGCTCTTCATTCTATAATCAATTAGATTATATCAGTCAGTCAGCCACTATCAATATCTGGAACACAGGCCCAGCTTTATACTAATGAATTATTAAGTAGTTATTTTACCGCTTTATATTATTTTGATTAATTTCAAGAAGGACATTCAGAAAACAGTCACTTATACAATTATGTTGTATTTTTGTGTGTGTCAAAAATACAGCAGACTGAATGGAAAAGATGTTTCCTAACTGTGGGACAAGTTTCATGTTTTCAAGTTAAATAAATAAGTATTTTGGGACATTAACACAGCACTATTACCAGTCCAGACCATCCAAAAATAACGTAACTTCGATCAGATCCTTCTTTTCTTCCTAACAGTGTAACTAAATAAGAAATAACTGAACAGAAACATCTTCTAAAATAATGTGGCAAGTTTAGCTTACCAACATTAGTTTGCACTTTGTACAACTGCAATGCAAGGAGAGACGTAACGACTATTGCACCTCGAGTTGTAATTGTTATATATGTGACTATGGTTTTATTATTTGTATGTGGCAACAATACTTAAGTTGTATCTGTCATGTCTGTGTCCTTAAGATTTAAGCTCAGTTATAAAATAAACGTTATATTGTGTACTCGCTGTGTTATTATTTACCAGTGGCGACGTGGGTAAACTAAAAATTAAAAATGTCGATCGGTCGGCTTAGTGAGTTCGACGTGGACGCTGGTAATTGGGAACTGTATTGTGAGCGTGTAGAAATGTATTTTAAGGCGAACGCTATTAAGGACGAATTGAAATTGCCAATACTAATCTCGTCAATGGGTGATGTCGCATATGAACTGTTAGTGAATCTTGCGATTCCCCGAAAACCTGCAGAGTTGACGTTTCAAGAAGCCGTTACTTTATTAAGAGAACATTTAAACCCGAAACCGTCAATTCTTGCGGAACGGTATATTTTTCGCCAGAGAAAACAAAAAGTGAACGAAAAAATTCAGTGTTATGTGGCGGTATTAAAAAAACTTTCTCGGTTTTGTGACTTTGGCGCAACATTAAATGACAATCTGAGAGATCAATTCGTGTGCGGGATAAGATGTGACGCTATACGGCAACAATTATTTGCGAGTGGAGACATTACATTCCACAAAGCAGTAAAAACAGCGTGTGTATTGGAGGCGGCGGAACGAGACGCGGCCGCGGTGGAGGGGCCGGGCGGTGACGCGGGCGCGGGCGGCAGCGCGAGCGCGCTCCCGGCGTCGGCGGCTACGTGCGTATCGGAAGCAGCGAGTACTTCACGACGTAGTTCGGCAGGCCTGGACAGTGGTTTGCATAGGGTGCAGATCAGTGGCTGTTCGGTATGCGGCGATTATCGGCATAGGCGTGCAGACTGTAAGTTTAAGAATGCTAAGTGCAGTCGTTGCGGGCAAATAGGTCATTTGAGACGAATGTGTGGAGAAAATTCAGTGATGGCATCGGTTGCTACGAACAACTGTGCTAGCGGGAAAGGGGCAACACGTAGTCGCGGGAAAGGCGATTCGTTTGCGACGCATGGCGACCGAACAAAATGGCGGCCGGGGGCGATGGCGAAGTCCAATAATCGTCGGGCTGCCCATACGCATTGGATGGAGGACCAGGAGGAGCATGAGGAACAGGAGGCGGATGAGGCGATTTATCAAATGTCCCTAAGCCAATACAAGCCGGTGAGAATTACATTAAATGTACAAAAAGTTGATCTTACGATGGAAATCGATACCGGTTCCCCCTTATCTTGTATTAATTATAAAACTTATATAAAATACTTTAAAAAATTACCATTATTAGAAGCTAATTTATCTGTAAATTATTATAATTTAAGTCAAGATAATGCATTAGGCAGATTAGAAGTAAATGTTACATATGAAAGTAAAAATAAACTATTAGATTTGTACGTATTCAAGGTCGGCGCTACGAGTTTACTGGGACGGCAATGGCTTGCCGAGTTAGATATTTCTGTACCAAAAATAGGCATTAATAATTTATCTTTAGAAATAAAAAAGTTTAAGGACCGTAACGTAATTATTAATGATATTTTTTCTAGGCATAAGGATTTATTCGATGGTACTTTGGGGTGCTTCACCGGCGGTCGGGCGACATTAAAACTGCGAGCCGATGCGGAACCCGTGTTCTGCCGCGCGCGGCCGCTGCCGTACGCGCTGCGGCCGCGAGTCGACGCCGAGCTGGATGGCATGCTGCGCGCCGGCGTCATCGAGCCCGTCGACACCTCCGACTGGGCTACGCCGTTGGTAATTGTTCATAAACCTGATGGTTCTTTGCGTATATGTGCCGATTACAAAGTCACACTTAATAAAATGTTACATGTCGATAAGTACCCGGTACCCAAAGTTGACGATTTATTTTCACGGCTCAGGGGTAGTAAATATTTTACTAAACTCGATCTTTCTCAAGCTTATAATCAAATTTTACTCGATGAAACTAGTAATTTAACTGTGATTAATACTCATAGAGGTCTCTTTATGTATAACCGCTTAGTGTACGGTCTAGCTTCGAGCCCTGGAATTTTTCAAAGAATAATGGTAAAATTGTTTGAGGGCGTTCCCAATGTAACAGTTTTCCTTGATGATATATTAATACATAATTCTTGTCTGGACTCCCATATCGATACGGTAAATAGGGTCTTGCAAATCCTTAAAGACAATGGATTAAAAATAAAGAAACAAAAGTGTGATTTTTTATGTGAAGAGGTAAAATATTTAGGATTCATAGTCAGTAGCGAGGGAGTAAGGGTAGATAGAGAAAAAATCAAACCGATTTTAGAAATAGCTCCCCCGCGTAATGTATCTGAACTAAAATCTTTTCTGGGTATGGTAAATTTTTACGGGAAATTTATTAAAAATTTATCTGGAAATTTAATTCCTCTTTATGAATTGTTAAAGAAAGGAAAACACTGGTCATGGGGTACGGAACAAGATGTTGCGTTTAAGAAGGTCAAGGAAATGCTAGTAAGTCCTAAAATATTAATTCACTACGACGAATCGAAACCGGTTGTAGTGACGTGTGACGCGAGCGGCCGCGGCATCGGTGCCGTGCTCGCGCAGACGGACGAGCGCGGCCGGGAGCGCGCCGTCGCGTACGCCTCGCGGGCGCTCACGCCGGCCGAGCGGAATTACAGCCAGATACATCGGGAAGCGTTGGCTATCGTTTTCGCGGTTAAAAAGTTTCACCAATATCTATACGGTAGGCATTTCATTTTGCGAACCGATCACAAGCCTTTAACTAGTATATTCGGGGCCGACTCGGGAATACCTAGTATGACGGCGAGTCGATTACAGCGTTGGGCGTTATTGTTATCGGCATACGACTTTACTATCGAATACATAAATACTAATAATAATGGTGCCGATGCACTTTCGAGATTGATGCAAGGCTACAAGGCGTTAAACGCCAAAGATGTTTGTGAATATGAGCCGGAGCAAACTTATCTACATTTTGCTTCCGAAGCTCTTTTGCTTAATTTTGAGAATATTAGAAAAGAAACCCGGAAAGATCCTACTTTGAGTAGAATTATGTCTTATGTTAGGGACGGGTGGCCGAAAGATGTAGAAATTAAGGAATTTAAGCCTTATTTTAATAGGCGCACGGAATTATATTACGAATTAGGTTGTTTAATGTGGGGGCATAGGCTGGTAGTACCTAAAACTTGTCGAAACAAGATTTTATTAGAATTGCACGATAGTCACATGGGTATTGTGAAAACTAAAGCCATAGCTAGGAGTTACGTGTGGTGGCCGGGGATAGATGAGGAAATCGAGGCTTGTTGTCGCGAATGTGCAGTGTGCGCGGACGCCGGCGATGCGCCGCCTCGCCACGCCCCTCAGCCTTGGCCCTGGCCTATTAGACCTTGGACGAGACTACATATTGATTTTTTAGGTCCTATTGTAGGAAAGAAATTTTTAGTTATAGTAGACTCATCCTCAAAATGGATCGAGATCTGTAGAATGAAAGAAACTACAGCTTTAGCGGTAATCACTAACCTCAGAGAAATTTTTGCTCGTTTCGGCATTCCACGTCAGCTTGTTAGTGATAATGGACCACCTTTCAGTAGTGTCGAATTCAATAAATTTTTAAGTAATAATGGAATTGAACATTGTTACTCGGCTCCATATCACCCATCTTCGAATGGGGCTGCCGAAAATGCAGTTAAAATTTGTAAAAAAGTAATAAAAAAAGCTTTGAAACTACATATAGATATTGAATGTGCGTTGCAACGCTATTTATTAATGTACAGAAATACTGAACATCATACGACAGGCGAATGCCCAGCTAAGATTTTGCTAGGTAGGACTGTCCGTACGAGGCTGGATCAAATAAAACCGTCCCGTGAAAATTTAGTTTTGAGAGCTCAACAATATCAACAACGCGCAGCGGGTGGCTCGCATCGAGCTTTTAACGTAGGAGACACTGTGTGGTATCGGGTGTATCAGGGTCCTAGTAAATGGTTGCAAGGCCGAGTTAAAGATGTAATAGGTAATACCGATTATGAAATTGAGACAACTGAGGGTACCGTAGTTCATCGACACATAGACCAAATGAAACTCAGGTCGTCATCACAAATTTCAGTTACCAAATCTAAAAAGTGGAACACAATAGTTTCAGAAAGTGATCACACGGCGTGCCCTTTCGCGGGGTCGGGGGGTTCGAGTTCACTTCTAGATAGAAATGACGGGACAGATGGCACTCAGCTCGGTGGGGGGGGTGATAGGGTCCTTCAAGGTACCAACGATAATTCTGCAACGGCCATAAAAACACGTGATCACCCTTTGAGAGTGCGTAAGGCACCAAAACGTTACGGTTTTGATTAAACCACCATAGTCATAACTTCTTAATTATTATATATTGTTGTTATATTTGTTGTTAGTATTGTATAATTGTTTCTTATTAAGGGTGGAGGTGTTATATATGTGACTATGGTTTTATTATTTGTATGTGGCAACAATACTTAAGTTGTATCTGTCATGTCTGTGTCCTTAAGATTTAAGCTCAGTTATAAAATAAACGTTATATTGTGTACTCGCTGTGTTATTATTTACCAGTAATAAAAATGAGGATCGTGCCATCACAGTCTTATTGGCTTTTAGCTTTAACGACATCCTTATTAAGAATGTAGATTTAATTTGATATGTTTTGAATGTAAAATATTTATTTAAAACAAGATACTAAAATAATGTTATAAGTCATCATTTTTTTATATCAAAACTATATAGTTTTATGTACCTAAATAGGTGTAAATGTGCTATTATTTCTATTTACATATGTATGTGTTTGTATGTATGTCTACGTATGACTTATGTATGACAGTACACTACCTAACATATTGTGACGAGTATATACTGCTTCCTGTACCCTAATGTTATATAGAAATGTGTTGAATTTTTTATGATGGACATTTAAAATAATTCAGAAGCTATTTTCTCGCAGTCGAACAACTTCAAATCAAATAATTGGATAAAATAAATAAAAATCTCTAGATAGGTATACCTACTGCCGCAAGAGAACCTACGAGACCGTGATGAATTCTAATAGACTAGACAATACAAGCGCGAAAAGCAATTGCTTGCCGATTTACAACACCAATCTAAAAACAAAAAACTTTTGTAATAGTGCTTACGCCTTTTTTATGCTTTGTAAAGTTCATTTCAAATAAAACAATTTACCGACTAAATAAATTTTTAAAACATGCGTTAAATTGTAGCGGGATAGTATTGTCAAGTAAATGAATATTATAAAATGCTATAACATGGAATCGTTTAGGTACGTTTCAACAATTAGTATAGATTACAGTAAAAAGTATCCTATCCTAAAAAATATCCTATCCTAAAAAGTATCCTATCCTAAAAAGTATCCTAATGACGTGGATAAACAGCTATCATTTACGGAATAAGGAATTCCATTAGAATGTGTCAAGTAGTGGTTCATACAGACAGGCAGACAAAAATTGATTATTATAGAATTTCAATCGCCTAGCAAACACTATTGTAAAAATAAACTTAGATCGATTAAAGCAGTTTCATCCAACCTAATGTACTTTTCAGCAAATCGAATTGAATATGAAAAGGAAATATAATACGCAAAATTATATTAAAGCGAAGATAGTGCAGTGGTAACATGCTCGCTTGTAAAACCGAGTGATGCTAGTTAAAATCCTCTTGCACCTCTCATTTTTCTGTGAGTGAACCTTTGTGTAGCGGGAAAGGAAATATCGTGACAACCCACCACCCTAAACCCTAACCCGCGACCATAGTTGTGGACGACATGTTTGGCGCAGTTGGACCCTGCTTTCTTGCGCCAGCGGTCGCGGGTTCGAGTCCCGCTGGGGGCATTCATTTGTTAAAATCAAATGTTTGTACTCCAGTCATGGGTATTGTTTAGAACCAAAACATGTAATAAAATATTCAACCTGGCAATTATAAATTTGTACAAGGTATTATGTAATTTTAGTATGTAGCAACACTTACATTAAAACTTATATATGTTAAACTTATATATGTTATATATCAACTATCTAGTATCCGTAACAAAAGCTTCCTTCGTAGCTCACCATGGAACTAGATGGTGCTGTGTGTAATAATATCCCAACATATTTTTTAACATATAGTTATGGACTATGGCGTAATCACTCTGACATTGAGGGAGGCCCGTACCCAGCAGCAGAAAATGGCTAAATGCAATACTACATAATATTTTCATAACAAGAACGCGTAATGTTGATCTCCTCCCACAAGAGTGCTTTGAAAGATACACATTCATTTCTTCAGAAACGTGTAAGTTTTCTCGAGGCGCTTCACTTCATCCGCAACTCGGAATGAATTGCAAACAGAAATTATGCAATTGAACAAGTTAAAAATGTAGTTCTCTTGCTTTCCATATACTATGTGCTTTTTAAATAAAACAAATAAAATTATAAAATAAAGAACGAATGCAATTTCTAAATAGTAACTCTCTTTTTGTAATATAAATATTCTAATATTAACATTTATTATATACGATGTAAACATTTGTAATGGATTAGGTTATAGTCTTAAAACAATTTTGCTACTCACTTCAACCTAGGAGATCTAGTTAATTGATAATAAAACAATATATTCTATTAATTTAAATTAATAGGGTATCTCTTGTAATACAAAATGCTAATTAAATGTTAACTAAGTCGAATCTGTACATTACTATTGTTGGAAAATCTAATTGAAATAATCATTATTATTGATACTGAAGTCAAATTGAGTGAGAGAGAGCGCTATATATATTTAGATTCTACAGTTTTAGACACACTGTACACTTTAAGATTTCTTAATAACGAAGGTGAGCTTTAAGAAATATATTTGAATAGGTATCCCTAAAAAGTTAAACAAGGGATAAAAGTTCGTCATTTCTAAAGTTATCAAATTCAAAGCTGTCTGATATTGCTGACGGAAACCTCAAACTCTATGAACAAATAACAAAGCAAGTTATATATATTATACTAGCAATACGCGCGGCTTCGCCCGCGTTCATTTTTTTAATCGCTACTAAACTTCATTCGATCACTCTCGCTGGGTGAGCCGCGCAGCTACCTATTTCATATATTATGTGTGTCGTGCACTCCTCCTCCTCTCTTGTTACTGTAGTTTTTAACCGACTTCAAAAAAAAATTCAAAAAAGGAGGAGGTTATATGTTCCGTTGTATGTATTTTTTTTTTTTTTTTTTATGTATGTTCACCGATTGCTCCGCCGTCTGTGGGCCGATTTCAAAAATTTTTCTTTTGATTGGTAGGGTATAGTTCCGAGGTGGTCCCATTGTCACCAAGTCAGGATCTGATGATGGGATCCCAGGGAAATCGAAGGCAACTCTCAAAATTTACAGGCACCTATTATGTTTTTGATATATTTTCTAAACCCGATAAAGCTTTTACGTATGAAAATCATCATCTCATGTGGATGAGCTGATGATGGAAGGTAAAATTCCTCAACAGTTGTTTTTTATGTGTTTTCACCGATTTCTCCGTGAATTGTGGGCCGATTTTAAAAATTTCTTTTTTGTTCGGTAGGGTATACATTCAAGATGTTCTCATTGTCACCAAGTCAGCATCTGATGATGGGATCCTAGAGAAATCGAGGGCAACCCTTAAATTTTATCGGCACTGATTACCTTTTTCATATATTTTCTAAAGCTGTTCAAGAATTTGTGATGATGTAAGGTATATATCCTCAACGGTTAGGAGTTGAAAGAAAATTCTTTTAATATTATACATACTTATGAACTGATAGTCGTACTCCTTCAGGATATTAGGTGGATTGATAATAGAAGGTAAATCTTATTAACGTCTACGAGTTACGTGGAAAAATAGACGTGGACAAATCTCGATTGACTATTGTCGTTCATTTCAAAACTTCGCTGACTTATTGGAGCAGTAGTTTAGTTAGCCTTCCAATATTTTATTTAAACATAATAATTTCCACAAAAAAATTTAAAATAAATTATTTTTTAACAAAAATGAAAACCGACTTCAAAACGCTACAAATCGAAACTAAAAAGAAAAAAAAATAATTTTAATTACTTAGTTATTGTTGGAGTCGGTGCCAGCCAAAGCAAAATAATCCTAATACAATCTCCTTGGCTGGCACCGACTCCAACAATAACTAAGTAATTAAAATTATTTTTTTTTCTTTTTAGTTTCGATTTGTAGTAATAATGTAACATTCAAATGGTGAAAGAATGTTTAAAATCGGTCCAGTACTTTTTGAGCCAATTCGTTACAAACATACTTGCATACAAACCTTTACTCTCTATAATATTAGTATAGATTGATACTGGTGTATATTTGCTTATAATTGTAAATGTAAATGTAAAAACAAAAGAGGTATATGTATTTATATATAGAATGTACTAACTTTGCGTTCAATTCCCTTTCCAAGCAGGTCTAGAGAATCTACATCGGTAACTCGGTCAAGCATGTTGATTGGTGCCTCGGACATGTTTAAGCGGTCGTTCTACTTGCTATACTGTTTCGATTCAGTCTTGCGAATACGTGGCTGCAGTCGTGTGTTTCCATTTTATTTATTATTTTTTGTACTTTGAAGCTTATTTGTAGAGCTTTTGTAAGCTTTTTTAACATAGTAATTTAAGTCCATATCTAGATGTGTTATTTGTCAAAAATATAATTTTATAACCATTGAAAAAATAATATTAACAGTTTTGTATTCATGGGACTATTGTACTACTAACGCCATCTGTTAGAAAACCAAACATATCAATAATCCTATTTAAAATGTAATAATTTAAAAAATAAATAAATTATTACACGTTAAAAAATATGCGAGCGCTCACAAAGCTCAGCTTTTTGCTAGTAATAATATGTATAGATATCAGAACTACTCGTAGAAATCTAAACCTTTTGTTGATAACATACGCCACAAAGGATGGCCAAAATGAGATTTAATTTGCCAACAACTACGAAAACAATGTATATTTCATGAAACATCAGACACTCACCTAGCTGAGTTGTTTGCTTCACTTGCTATTCATTATTCATAGACAGGCCACAACAATAGAGAAACAGAGCCTAATCAAAGTAGGATTTTACAAATTCAACTTAATTGAGGTTCGAAACGCTACGAGGTTTATAAAGCAAGTGGGAGTAAATGAAGGTATCGCTCCCAATGTGGTGAAGGAACTATGTTGAATAAATACTTAATGTAAATGTTACAAGTTTTGCCTCAAAATTTTGTTTTGTTGAATAGAATCGATTTTAATATTTAAAGCTTATATGTACATGAAACTTTCTATTGTGAAACTTTGTTTTGTATTTGATTATTTGGTTTTATAGTGCAGGTGGTTTCTATAATATATTCTTGACTAGCGACTCGCGCTCGCTTCGTTTGGGCTCGTACCTAGACTTAGCGCGAGCGAATCTACGGGTTCCGCGAGTAAATTTATACATAAGCTTGACAAATTATATACTAAAACCTTCGCCTTGAATCACGCTATCTATTAAAAAACCACATCACATCCGATGCGTAGTTTCAAAGATCTAAGCATACATATGGACAGACAGACAGCGGGAAGCGACTTTATTTTATACTATGTAGTTATTTAGTAGCTCTTAGAGTTTTTAATAATATTCCCTAGATTTGATTACTCAACAAATTATCTTATTAGGCTCATATGATAAAAAGCACAGTGTTATTTTAAAACAGTTATTGCTTGATGTTAAAAACTAGAAGTAACATACTACGTGGCTGGTTAGATTAAGTAAATTTCTTCCAGCTATCTACGATTTATAATTTTAGTATCTGAAAATAAATACTTTCTTAGGTTTACGCGAATACTTGACATTATAAATGATACTATCTTATCGGATTTTGTCGCGGATTTGTTTTGATTTCTGTTCCCGACGTTTCGAATGCTTTACAGCAATCATGGTCACAGGAGAGACCATGACTCTCAAAATAAATCCGCGACAAATTCCGAAAAAATAATTTCATTTATAATTACAAACAAAATTAATTATAAATACAAAACAAATTTACCCTTAATTATTACCGTACAACTCGAGTCTGCGTGAAATTATGGGAAGAATGCCACATTCCTCCGCTGAAAGGCAATGCCGATTTTTTGGGCTCTCTCAACCCAGTACAGGCGATATGTTCCTTTAAATGGGAATGCTGATTTGTAGAATGAAGTTTTTATTTTTTGAAAATAATCTATTGAAAAAAAAAATTATTTGTCCTATAAAACTACTAAATCATCGGCATTTCATAAAAAAATGCTACATTTTTATATGAGTTAATCAGCCACGCGTAAACCATTTTAGAATATAAAAAATAAAATCAATAATGTGCTTTACATAGCAAATAATCCATTCAATATTAAACATTTTCAGATTTTTTGGCTTATTTATGTAGATTTGTAATTGTGTTTATGTTCAAAAAACTACAGAACCAATGGTATTAGTTTTTTAGGAATTAAAAGATAGTTTTATTTAAAAAGAAATACGCAATAATCAAACTTGTTCATCAAAATTGACCAAATAGCCTTTTTCATTTACTAAATTCAACAGTGAAGTGAGACCTCACCGTCAAAGTTCTTACAACGGGCCAGATGTTTAGAAATCGTCGGAGATTTAATTAAAGAAAGTTTCAGCCTACGAAAGAGCTACCATTAAATATTTTGTTTGTTACGCGCCCCTCACAATTAAACGTTAGAATGTGACGTTTCAATTTGAGAGTGCTAGAAGCCGAAAGTAATTTCGCACTGGTTGATTTGAGACCGCAAACTTAAGGTATTCACAATTATCAAGCTGAGGTTTAACGTTTGTTTTCACTGCTTTGGAACGTAGCTCTATACGCTCGATGACTTAATAATTACAAATTGATCGTAATATATAAAAACTTACATATAAAATTATTTAATGCTTATAAATCAAATCAAAACACCTATGAATTGTTACTTTTAACATTAGCAATGACAAAGAATTTAAATTAAATATCAGTGGATCAATCCGCGTGGAATCTACCACCAGATAAAATAGTAGTTCTCCTGAGAAGATCAGGCGATCTCAAAAATACCTTTCTGAAAGTTATAAGTAATTACCATATTACAATATAATAATTATCTATTTATCCTACTAGGGGCATACTACCTATCCTACTTTCCGCTCTCAGTCCCTATGTATGCTTAGATCTTTAAAACTACGCAACGGTATTTTGATTCGGTTTTTTTAATAGATAGAGTAATACAAGAGAAAGGTTTAATATATAATTGTTAAATTCGCCCGACTCTCGGGACAAGCCCGAGCGAATCGAGGGCGAGTCACTAGTGTACGTATATATTGTAAATCTTATTATTTTAAATGCAACTTAACGTATTTTAGATATAAAAAGAGAAAATACAAAAAAAAAGAAATTAGCTTTTTGCAACAAAAACAAATACTATTTTTATTTCTTTATAGCTTTCATCAGATTTCAATCAAAAAACGAAAGCTTTTTCCAAGTAATTTTCATCCGGAACAAAAGTCAACATTGTTCAACATTTGCTGGCTTTATTATACAGTGTCAAAAGGAAAGGGACATCAGCCACAAAGTAACATGATCTCGGTCACCTGTAATCAAAGCTCTTCATTCTGTATCCCATAATTAGCACCACAATGAGATTTTTATAGCAAGTTATAAGCAATAAGCGTTAATGTTTACTTTTAAGTAGATTTAAATATTAGATTTAGTATATATGAATCACATGCAATATTCTTTTTTTTTGTTCTGAAGCTACTTCTAACGATCATTTCGTGAAAGAATAAGGAAACTTACAGCACAACTATAACAGCAAAATAATAAATTAAAATATTTCTTCTTCGTAATATTAATAAGATTATAATAAAGTATTGCATGCCTCAAACAGAAATCGAATCACTGAACTTTTCTCATCTGATAATACTAGGACAAAAAATATTAAATTGGTTTCCACTTGCACCATAAGACAATTGGAGGGTGTAATATGTCGACAAAGACGCCCGAGGCCACTCAAGCCACTTCATTATGGGACAAAGGTCAGGGGGCAATGCGTGCTGCGTGAGGACTCTCTGACCCCTTTTCAATCTCATTTCCTACGCACAATCAAAATAAATGTATCCATAGGATAAAATAAGGAAATAAATTCAAGATTCGATTTTTTGTAGGAAGTTTCTTTATAATTAGAAATTATAATGACTCAAGTAAAACTTTACTAAATACAATACAACGATTACAGCTGTGCTTTTGTTCTGCCATTTATAACTGCCCGCTGGACCTTCTTTTAATACTGTGTAGGCGGGCTGCACATGTCTTTCGAAAACTTGCTAGATTCTCTTAAACACGTAGGTACTTCAAAACCTTTGAATAAAACAAATTCATGTTGGACATTACTCGAACATGAAGACATCAGAGGTGTAAGACCGGGATTTGAACCCGCTACTCTCGGTTTACCCAACATAAACGCTACTACTGGAGTAGTCCAGTACATGCCTTTTGTAGTTGCAATGACGCTTACGTCATTTTTACCCTTTCCGTCTTTTTTTAATGTATATATATTATTTAAACAATAACCATTATTTCCAATACACCTATAAGGGAAGTAAAATGATGTGTTATAGATACTTATTATATAGTATAATATTATTATCTATGCCAACAAAAAAGTATAATTGACTTGATATTGTAATTTAACATTTTAAGTTATTTTATATACTTTAAACTTCGTATATTGTACTTTACTCATATACAATTTAGGAAATATTAAGAGGCTTACTTCGATAACATAATTAACAAACTATAAAATGGCTTCATTATCATTAAAATTCACCAAAAGCGAAGTAAGATAACACGCATCTCATGCAAATGCACTAGTTTGCATGCCGTCAGCCAAGATTTGCGGGGCGGCCTCATGATATCGTGTTTCGGAATTATGATAGGCGAGCGCCCCGGGAATATTAATCCCGGGGAATCCCGCGAAACTGTCGAGCGTGCTGCAAATCCCGGCTTAATCCCGCAATATATCCCGGCGAAAAGAACGGCGTTGATTTGAATACGTGCTATTTGAATAGTTGGAACTTTTTGAATAACTTCGCAATGTACAATCGGTATTGTGTTGATTCTGAACGGATTTTAAGGGATTTTAAAGCGAGTTTCGAATTCTGAACAACGCAATTATTGCATATTTACTATTAATACATAAAACTGTTTTACAGCTTCTTACAAACATGATACTTCTATGGCAATATACAGGTAAAAAATAAAAACGGACAACCAGACACCAAACATAAAAATTAAAATAATAATAATAAACACATTCTATACAGTAAAAATTAAATAAATATTTTAAAAACAACGTTATGATTTACAATAGATCAGACATGACGTATTTTCGAAAGTGGCACCTATGTTACCTATTTTAGAAATCGGTTAAAATGAAATGTCGTATAACCAAGTAATCATAAAAATATAAATGGTCAGTAAGATTACACCCAGACAATATATACATATTATATTTATAATATGTATGTATTGAAACTTATATATGTAGTATATAAATTATCTGATATCCGTAACACAAGCTTCGTAGCTTACCACGGATGTAGATGGCGCTGTGTGTAATAATGTCCCAATATATTTATTTCTTTATTTATTTTCTCTAACATAAATTAGCTTTACAAATTTTTAAAATAATATTTTGTCCATAAAAATTCCATGCAAAGCCAAGTCTAGAGCTAGTTAAAAAATGACTAAACAATTTGTCAGTTTATCCATTTCCAGTTCGGTATTGGTAGTTAATAATACAAAATCAATAACTGATTTAAGCATGATTGCGATGTTTCACTGCGTCATTGCATCGAATTTAATTATATCGCCATCACCTGTTCGCTCATTGTTTTAAATTCATTACTAACGTTTAAAATAATACTATCTTTTCGGATTTTTTTGCGGATTTATTTTGATTTTCGGTTCTCGTTTCGAATGCTTAGAGCAATCATGGTTACGATAGATACTTAGGTTTTAGAGGTTTCAAAGGCATTATATAGCTCTTATAGACTGTCTACAAACAAAGTTTGCAAAATAATTTCAAGAAACACAAAAAAATTGCGTTAAAGTACCGTATGTACAATATTTGTTAACTTAATTTTTAAAATCTCCTATAATTTCAATTACATTTATGCTGCTCTCGTATTATTTAGTTTTATTAAAAAGTGTTTAATATTCGTGTAAATCTGAGAAAGTATTATATAACTAATATTTCAGACATGCATGTTTCCTCAGCAGACACAGTTTATGATTAGTCATATTAAAAATGATTCGCACAGGTTTGAACCCGCTTCACTTTGCATTCCAAGTGAGCACGTTACCACTGCACTATCACTTTCTTTACAGAATAACAACTGTGAACTTCCCAAACAACTAAATCAGACCCATATTCATCAACAATAAATTATGGTGACAGAAAATTAATTACAGAAATCAATTTCAAGTCTTAACCTCGAGGAACAGATAGAACTGTGCGTAACTAATTCAACCCATACGGAACGGGGCAAATGTCCCGAAGTTTGGTTATCTTACGCAATTGCTTTCATGTTAAACGTATAGATTTGTGGCTTGACTTAAGTCTACTACTTACTTGTAATAAAAATCGTAATAAATATTGTATTCAATATAATTTTAATATAAATTTATTTCTTATTAAAGTTTTATTAAAACTAGCCCAGTGAATGAAATGCGACCATAATTATTGTTTTCTTTTATTTTTCACATGAAATCTCAGCTATTGAGGCAGCTGGTAAATATATGACGATTAGGGGCCTTAACCAAGTAATCGTCATAAAGGTCATAATTAGTAATTGTGTCCTATTTGAAGTATTTTGAAGTCTAGTCTATTTATTATATTACTCTGAATCTATTCTATTGTCATCATCCTGTACAAATTTTCGAAATATACGACAAGTATTTAAAATTGCAGCTTTTTGAATAGACATATACATTTATCACTTAAGCTTGCCTTATAATATATAGAGATCGAATTTATAGATTGTTGATTTTTGTATCTCTGTTTCTATGACCGTATCACGAGAATATCACTTAAAAGATTTTGATGAAATGGGGTATGATGATAGCTGGATATTCGAGTCATATCAAACGCTTATTCAAGATGCACGCAATGCAGCGTCAAAATTGTTTTTTTTTTATGGTAAAAAGGGGGCAAACGGGCAGGAGGCTCACCTGATGGGACGTGATCACCTCCGCCCATGGACATCTGCAAGCCAGGCTTGCAGATGCGTTGCCGGCCTTTTAGGAAAGGGAGGGATGGAGGAGGGAGGGGAGTGGGAGGGAGAGGGGAACGAAGGCGGAGGATGTAGGGAAGAGAGAGGGGGGAAGGAGAGTGGGCCTCCCGGACTCTCACTCACCGGACGAAACGTGACAGCATAGCTGCCACTTCACGCCGGTCTTCTGTGAGAGAGTGGTACTAATGAACTATACGGGGCGTGCCGGCCCATTCGGCTGCTACCCAAAGGTAACAAGCATGGCACTACCACTTTAAAAAATTGTACTATTTGTAATAATTAATGATATATAATTACTATTGAGAAGTCTAAAACTTGTAATTTATTCGAAAGGTAGGTAATAAAACCTATAAAATAAAATAATGCATAAAATAAAACAAACAAAATTCATTTAAAATGTAGAATATTCATGTAAATCTCAGTAGGCAATACCAAAAGGCATAGGGGAAGCCCGGGCAAGACGCATATGTTAAGGGATATTGTAAATAAAACCACAATTTGATAATTCAATAGAACTTTTTGTACTTCTAGTTTGTACTATGTTTAATCATCTTTTGAAAATAATCACTAAAATTAAAAAACTTTAACAATTTCTATAATAATTATGAGCATTTACAAAAAGTATCAATTATCCGTTTTGCCCGGAGGGGTCGGGCAAAACGGATATGCCCCAAGGGCAAGTTATGTTGAAGCAGGATATGTTGAATTAGTTCAGATCAGTCTTCACATTTATCACAGAAGTAGTTGTCATCTCCTACATAAGAAGTGCAACTTTCATGCGCTCAACTTTTGCACTGATTACACTGAATCCAATCTTCCACTGGTGGTTCAGTGTATTTGTCAGCGCACACTAAACAGTAAAAATCTTGTTTCGGGTTTTACTTTGGTTGCTTGACTGAGGATCTTTTAGTTTTAGTTTTATTGGGGCCTGCTAACTCAGAAATCTTGGTCTTCTTAATATTTGCTTTCTCAAACATTAATGCTTGCTCAGTTTTGACGGGAGTAGATGTCAATACCTCTGACTTCAGGAGTTGTAAATGGAATTCCAACTTTTTTGCGGTTAAATTTATAGATTGTCCATCACCTTTTCCAGCTCTTACTGCTCTGTCGGGTGTTTCTTCTGACCATGCTGCTCGATTACTTTTGCGTTTTTAATTAAACACCATCTAAAATAAAAAAATATATTCGTTATATTTTATGATTTCATTGAAACTGAATATAAAATATAACTACCAAAATTTTAGTAAACCGAGATCTGTATAAAATTAACATTAGTTATCAAAAAAGTGTTAAAATATTTCTTACTAAAGAAGGAGATAATGAAATAACTAAATGAGAAAACGAATACCTATCCGTTTTGCCCATAATAACGGATATGGGTTAATATTAGAAACAAGTCCACACATGAAATGTTTTAGTAGGTAAACAAAAAGTAACAATCACAATTAATAATACTTAAATAAATGTGCAAAATGATTAACTAATAATATTCATAGGCAACTGATGACTAATACAAAAAGTTTATATACAAACCTTCACAAAAATCGTAACAAAACAACGATATTCCTTTTTTTTTCCTTCCACAACAAATGCACTCGCTTATTGTTTTGGTTGAACTATCATGGCGTAGCCGGTCGCACGTGTCACGACTTGAGAAAGTTTTATAGCGCTATCTATTATTATATATTTGTGTAAAAATCAATTATTCTTCTTACCCGCACTATGCTTCTTGCCCGGGCTTCCCCTACCTAGAACCACAAATAATAATAATCTCGAACAAAACAGGACAGTTGGGGCATTATTACATACAGCGCCATCTAGTTCCGTGGTAAGCCACGAAGGAAGCTTGTGTTACGGATACTATACAGTTGATATTCTCCTTATATAAGTTTAAATACATACATATTATAAATATTATACAGTGATAGTTAAACAAAACATAAACATAATTTACATATGCCATGTGATACCTTATTTCAAAGCCCGCTTCAACTCATGACTAGCACTAAGCGTGATTGATGAGAAAGCCCGGATTTAGTAATTAATTTATTTGACGTCTCCCATAAACAAACCAATACATACCAATTAAAGATCCTGCATACGATTGTCTTGAATGGACATGCGGCGTATGGCTTAATGTACAATAGAAAATATAAGAAAAAGAAAAGAAATACTTCTTAATCTCTTACTGGCTTCAAAAGAGCTGTATAGATTAAATCGCACTTTTTATCTGAGTGTTATAGAGATAAAACTGCGTTTCCAGTTGCCTTGGGTTCGAATCCTGGTCTGAAGCATATTTTTTAGTCTTTTTGATAATAACCTCCCAGTAACAGGTTAAAGTTGGTGGCGTTTTGGTTATACAATAAAAAAAATTGAGCAAGCTTTCGAAAGTGATAGTAGTGGCGAACAAAGGAATGCTAGAGGGGCTCGAACTCGCAATTACTATAACATCAAGCTAGGTCACTAAAACAGAGTCAATCGTATTATGTATAAACTTTACTATGAAACGAATATATATAAATTATAAATGTGTTGGCTCATACTACATTCTTGCAGAACCAGCGTAATTAGCTAATGTTTTATAAAACGAATTTTTAAAAAGTAAAGTGCTTATTCGTATTTTCGTGTCTGTGTCATTGATAATTTACGGTTAGTTAATTTTATGTCACTATGCTAAAATTTTCTTAGACCCACAAAGACAATAACGAGGGAAGAATTATTATTTTTATTAAAAAGTATAGCTCTAATGGCTTCCTAGATAACCTGTCAGATCCATTCAAGTTGAATTTACCGCAAGGAAGTAAACGGGAAATAATACGTAGAAAGTTTTATACAAACGACTGCCATAGAGTTGCTTTGGCAATCTTGCCTTTAAAATCTGTTGCAGAGACCCAAGAAAGTATTTAAGCGGACTGCAGTTTATTTCAAATATATCGGAAGAAAAGAAGTGAAAAGCAAATTTATAAAGGAAAATTGAAAATATAATAAAGTTTATTGTGTTATCCATACAATACTATATTATACTTTTTTTTTACAAGTAAAATTAGTTTTCATGTTGAAACTGTCACTGGGTAAAAAGACACCCATCCCAAATTCTTTTGTCATATTTTAAGAATTAACATTAAACACGACAAAATTAAAATCTTCAAATATTACGGTGTAGCGAAAACATTCAAAAACTTTACTTTTCATTTTAATTATTTTTAGGGTTCGCCTTTGACACTTAATTTGTCAAAAACCGTAATCCGACTTCGGGCCACATGTTTTATACCCGCGAGTCTTGTTACATATAATTCCGTCTCCATATCGCAGTACAAGAAATATTTAACGTATTTTTATTCATTTTTTACACAGTCTTTTTTCCTTATAATTCATACTTCATTATAATTAATTACTGCCTATTTTGAAACGGGGACAATAAGACATGCACAGAAATAAGAAATGTTATCTTGTTTCAAAATTATTCAAAGTAAATAAATATATTATAAGAAAGCTTCATACCTTCTTAAATTTACGGGACATATATTATTTCCGTTACGTTAACATGGTGATTGAAACTTGGGACTGTTTTTGAATATTGTCGCGGATTTATTTTAATTTCTGGTTCCCATCATTCGAAAAAAGGCCAGAAAGATAGTTTCATTTATAATGTAAAGAAGCTCATTAATATTCTGCAAAAATGATAAAGTTTAATAGCCTGCGTAATAAGTATCTGCCGTTTTCCGCGAACATAAAAAAGGACTTAATTGAACTGAAAAAGTAAAGTACAGTAATAATTAAATTTTCTGCTGAAAAATTTTAAAAAATATTACATTTTAATAAAATCTGTTCAACCCCTTAACGTACAATCTATAGAACCTATATAATAGTAACTTGAAAGATTTGAAATTGGACTTTTTTTCAAAATAACGTGTATAGTATATATAAAATATCAGACGAATGTCAAAATATCTAAATCAAGACTGACCGTCTGAATAACTTACGTATAAAGTACTAGTTACTGTGGTTACTTGATTGACTTTACACTGTATACACATAGTATACACACAAGAATGATTAGTTGTTGTAGTTATATAATCCCGTGTGAATGAGATAGTCCTTCGTATAAGTAACCTACTCATATGTCACTTTCTACCCTTGCAACTATCTCTACATAAAAAATCACACAAATCCATCTCTCTTACGTGGAAGCAGCATAAATATTGATCTAATCAAAATAAAAGCTTGTATTTCAAATAATAATAATAACAAATAACAAAATCACAAATAAAAATATAAATACTATTTTCGTTTTTGTATACAAGTTCATATATGTAAGGAAATATATTATCATCATATTATATTTCTGTAAATATATGTTTGTTATTTTACTCTTATTTTATCAATACATTATAATTTACGTGTATTCTTGTACTGACAAGTTCTTCTTTATTTGTTAATATTTTTAGGCTTTTAGGCAATGGTTTAGAGGTCTGATCCTCCTAAAGTTTTAGGTAAAAACTAACATTTTTTAACCACAGGTAAAAAAGATTTTCAGTGGCTACTGCAAATGAACTATCAATAATATTTAAAGTGGCATGAGTTTTCAACGATCACATTTAATGTTTTGGGAGCGGTGACTCTCGGGAATGAGCCCTCACAAATTAACGTAATAAGTTTTTTGTTCTACTTAAGATGGCATTACAAAAGCGAGAACAATGGTGCCTGAAGAATTTAGGTTCGTGGTTTCGTCACTCCAAATGTTCTCCACAAGCTGCTCAGCTTATATTGATATTATTATGAAATTTAACATCAACTAAATAAATGAAACTTTTTTTTTTATTAAATGTTTTACAGTAGTCATGGTCACGGATCCAAATAAATCCGCGACAAAATCCGAAAAGATAGTTTCATTTATAATGTCAAATATTCGCGTAAACCTAAAAAAGTATTATCAACTAATACGTATCACTTCATTAGCGGAACATGTATCGAAACCCTTTATGGTTCAAGAGGACCTTAGAAGACAGAAAACTTAAATTACTTAGAAGTTATATTTGAAGAAAATACAAAAGCGTATATTTCATGAAAGTGAGCGTATTTTCCTAATAGTTTAGTGACCAGAGCAAAATGGAAACATAATGGCCATTGAAATTAATGCAATGCCGCGGGCAAGCAAATATATTGCATCGAGCCCCACGGGCAGGTTAATTTAAAAGTTAAAATTGTTAACGACATGATAAATCACTTGCTCGATATCTCAGTGATGGATTGTGGACCATCGTCAATTGGGTATTTTGTATGCTTTTTTTGTAATTACGTTTTTGGTAACAAGATGCAAGATAAGATTGTTGATATAAATTTCCAAAAAATCATTCTTATATTAGAATGTACGACAAAATTTTATATACTTTAGAGTATTATTATAGTATTCTTTATATATATTTGACTTACTTTAAAATTACTTGCAAACTAGATTCCTATTTCGCTTTAAACGGCAGGCTTTTGACCAAAAGATTTTTGGACATGTTATTCAGACAATAACTTTTAGTTATAAAATAACTAAGTTTACATTTTCATTATTTTTATAATAGTCTCTAAAAATAAATTTGAACGAATTATTTTTGATAAAATATAAATTTATATTGTAGACCTTTGTTGTGAAATCGCTTTAACCACGATATAATTCGATAAAGCAATTTATCATTATCCAAACCTTTCTCTAGGGACTTGTAAACTGATAACAATATCTATATAATTCTTCTTCCATTTTTCTGTTTTATTTAAATCTTTTATTAAAATATTATTTTCCTTTCTTCTTTCTATTTGTTTTTGTTTTGAAAGTCGTTTTGAAGCAGTGAACTGTGGGTGTGTCTATCGAATACGTTTGAAACTATAACTTTTAGACCAGACATCTCGTTTTTCCCGTAAAGAATAGATGTGTAAGGATATATTACACACATACTATTTCATAGTTTGCTATTTATTATATATACATTATTAATATTAAGTATAATGAATTATATAAATAAATATACATTATTAAGTATAATGGAAATTTTTTTTAAATATGTTATTGACATATGTAGTTCTCATAAATTAGTAACAAATTATTTAAACCCTATCACAAGACGAACAAAAATTTAAACTATGCGTCTCAACCACTAGTTTTAGAAGCTTGATATGTTGTATCTAGAGCACTAAGAAAGGATTTTGGTAAAGTCATCCCCTAAAAAGAATACTTAGGAGACGAAATATTGTAATAAAACAATTGTTGTAGTTAGAGATAGTTTTGTCATTTGTTTTCAATCAGCCTGATGCCAGCTACAAGCTACTGAAGGCCTCCCAATGAGCGCCAACCATCCGGTCCCGGACATCACGCATCCTCTGCCCGCCACTTTTCTTAGATCATCCGTCCATCGTCTACTACCGCAATGAATTGCTACAAGGTGCAAGGATAGTATAAGTTTAAGTAAAGAGATAATTAATGATTACTTGATAAAGAATGATGACCTAAGAGAAATATCCCGGTACTCAATAATCTTTGTGTTAAGCAAAAATAGTTTCATGTACTTGCAAATGAGGTGGATTACGTTTCAGGGTGTGAAAATATTATATCAGATATCAGAGATCACTTATCGTAAGTTATAAAGGATAGCCCGAATATTACTGATGCTTTTAATAAAGTAACTTCATAAAATAGAATATTTTTTAAACAAAGTATACCATTTTAAACAACTCATAAAATTACCATACAAAAATATTTAGTACATCGTTATCTAAATTATAGTCATAAATGATACCTACATAACATGTCTAAAATATAAAAATGAAATCTACAAAATTCCATACCGCCATAACGACATACTAAATCTAGTCATTTCATAAACTAAACGCTGCATTATACAGATATTCAAGCGCAAAACCGTCCAGCGAAGTAAGACAAAGATTTTTAAAGTTTCCCCATAAAAGAATTTGTAACGTTTTATGAATACGAAACTCACGATTATCGAGGTATTATCGTTGCTAAGGATTCTCTGAGTTCGGATAATAAAATTATACTATCTTGTAATAAAATTGTTCAAGGCGTTTCTGAACAAAGCAGACATTTAAGAACTATTTGAATACAAAATGCTTAGATTTTCTTCTAATATTCTATTAATCTATAAAATTAAGTTATAATAATAAGAGTAGCTATTATAAAATGTTCTTTTTTATCATACAGTTAAAATAATGTAGTACATATCTCGTATAATTATGTACAGAAATCCATGCAACTACGTATCGTTAGCCTCAGTTACGAGTAAGATTGTAGTGCTACGCCGACGGTTGCGAGTTTGAATCCCGCTGGGGGCATCTATTTGATGAGCACAAATGTTTGCACTCCAGTCATGAGTGTTTATATTATATATAGAAGTGTAGTATTTAAAGTCGTATATGAGAAGTGTATCAACTATCTGGTATCCGTAACACAAAATTAAGTATACAGTCTTGTCAACACTTTGTTTTGTTACTGTTTAACTGTAAAATTTTATTTATATTTTTAATAATTAAATAAGATTTTCAAAAATAACAATAATGTACAACTTTTTATCATAATATGTCACGATATCAAATAGATTCTGGACTTGGCGGGGTTACTGCCGTGCCCCTCGATAGTATAAGAAGCGTTCGTAGTGTCAAATATGTTTTGGTTTTGTGACTGACAAATTGCTTTTAAGCTTTTATATTATAATAGTAATAAAAAAATGTGCGTTGTTAATATGTTGTGCAATCTTATCAGTTAACGAGGTTTAAAGAGTCATCAACGATCATAAATTCTATATGGATTTAGAAGACAGCCATTAACATGGTTAAGCTTTAGCTTTAGGATAAGCCTTATAATCTCTAATACCCAACATATTCTTACGTTAAAAATCACAAAGACAACATGCTATTGTATATATTTATAGTTCGCAAGGGTTCGGTAAACACATTTAAGCTAGTACAACCTTTGTAGATCATTTCAAGCACTTACAATTCGGCACGAATCCCCCGTCACTAACGTCGATTTTGTCTAAACGTTCTCGTTGTACAAATAGCCCGCGTGTGATTTGTCGCACAGACCCGAGCAGGTGGACGGCTAGTTTAAGCTTGCGACTTGCCGGTGCAAATATCCAATGTAATGCTTACTGCTACAACGTATTACGTGAACTTGTTCACATTATAAAAACTATAATATATAAAAAGAAATATAAAGATTAATCAAAATCATAATTATAACCAAAAGATGATCACTAATGGAAATACTGCTTTTAAAGGCCTTTTCTAAGCATTAATGCAAAAAGTGGTCAAGTCTAGACTCAATTTGATGTAGATAGTACAAATGACTCAGCGACTTCGTACAAATCGAAAATCAATCTTGTTAGTTTTAGGATTTTTTAGGCTCAAGTAAGCTTGAAACCTGAAATACGAGGCTGCCAATAAAAAACTCTGTCTTCATCGACCATCCATTCTATAATGGATCTCGCTAAATGACGCAAATAATCTTATGAGGTCCAAGGAAACTTTACATGATATTTTTTAGATGGATTAATTAATTACCATATCAATTCCTACGTTTCAAACAAACACTATTTAAAATAATTTATTAAAATACATAGGTTCTAAGTTTAAGTATTCATTCTATAACAAGCCGGACAGTGAAGACAACACACGTGCTCCGACTGCGACGCGAATCTAATTTCCTAAAGCATTGTCTTGTGATGGGTTATTCAGAGCCGACAGCGATACAAAATTGCATTACTGATCTTAAATTCCTACCTTATACTCGAGATTGTTGAATTACATACGTATGTACAACTTTGCACTATCTACTTTACATTATGTACTAGTACTTTCAAAGAAACCAAATTGAGTATCAACTATAAACTTAGAACATACATTACGGTAAAGTGTTTAAAATATCGAGCTTCAGAATCAAACACGCAAAATATGACGCACTTTTCAGTACTTTATAATATCCATCGACTATTGAATTTGAGGATGTCAAAGAAAACTACAGCACATTAATAATAATATTTAGAAACTAGCTCAGCTTCATTATAATAATTGACATTCAATAATCTCATCTGTAAATAAATTGGCATAAATGTATTTCTCAAACATTTGTATAAATTTGATTTCGATGGTCCCAGTAAATTTATAAAGGTATTTGCAAGTAAAATTGTAGGGAGTTGGCAAAAATAAAGAATCCGATGTCTAGAGAGAATTTTTCATTGCTTTAACTCTCGAATGAGGTCTATTTATGCATACGAAAACTTATTCCGTGTTAAATGGTAGAAAATTACAATTTTTATTCTCACGAAAGGTGAGAAGGTTAAAATTTCTTCATTTATGATATTATATATATTTTAGTGCATATAGCATATACAGCTATAGGTCGTGTAGTCGTGGGTTCAAGACACCGATAAGGTCTATAAAGTTTCTAAACTTATTGTAAAGTTTGCGATGCGACACCACTATTCCTCGAAGAGCAACCGTGTATAAGCTATAAGACCTTTATCATTTACCTTGAAAAGTTTTGTAATTAAATTAAATATAAAAATAATGCCAACTAAAAAATCAAAGTAATAAAATTAAAAAAAAACTTAGCTTTCCTATACCGTAAGAAAAATCACATCAAAGGCAAGTAACATGTACACAGTTTGCCACAGTATGCTAAGGCAATGTACGCTGCGGGAGCTTTTAAGCTGGTTCATATGGACTGACTCATATGGCTTTGTACTGAACTTTTTTTCTATTATATGTTAAATTTAAGCGACTCATACATTGTTCCTACCTAAAACCCATAACACGCCATTTTATGTAGAAAAGGTACACCGGGGAATACCCGCATCACTCGATTTCCCAAGCGAGCATGATACCACTGGGCTACAACTGCCTCGCAAATTCTGTATTAATTACACCTAGACATATTTTAAAGACAATGGTAGCCCAGCGGTAACGCGCTCGCTTGAATAACCGAGTGATGCGGTTTCAAATCCGGGTCTCGCACCTCTGATATTTTCATGTGCGAATCATTTCTATCATTATTACCACTTGTCTAACGGTGAAAGAAAACATCGTTAGGAAACCTGCATGTCTGAGAAAACCTTGCAAGTTTTCGAAAGACATGTGAAGTCCGCCAACATGCACTAGGCCAGCGTGGTGGACTATGGCCTTATCCCCTTGAGAGGCCCGTGCCCAGCAGTGGTAAAAAAGTAATATTATTATATCAAAATTTGTAAGAGCATGCATATAATAAAAAAAACGTAAAAATTGAAGCAACCTTATCATTTTGGTTTTCTAAGATAGTGTACCGAGTGTAGTAAAGTAATAAATCAGATCAGAGACACTCAGCCGCATAGTACTAAAACTCCGCATATATATTAACAGCCTAGTACTCCCTGACGATAATCCTCGTAGTAATGCAGAAGCTACTTTTCTTTAAAAAGTTTCGTCGAGACTTCTACCATTGTGAATAAAGTAAAAAATGAATTTTTATGTCGAAGATTTTAACCACAAAATTACAACTAAATACCCAACTTTAAGAGTTTTTTTAAATTACTTCACGAACACTTTCATTAACTACAACATCACTAAATTATAAAGTAATTAATAAGCTTCCAGTTATTTATTATCTTTCGGCTTTAATCTAAACGGAAAAGATTTGTTTCGATGTTATATTTACCTCGCTTCTTATTTTCGTAGCATGGTGGTCGATAGCTTTTCTCAAATAATAGATTCATTCAAATCAAATTAATTTATATAGATTAAATTATTCGAATTCAGAAAAATTAAATAAGAATCCTAAGTATACAATTTTAAAAAAACCTTTAGCTACTATTTGTAGCAGTACCTCGTATTAATTAAAGTTTATTATATTAAAAATTAATCTAAAGCTTTAAATAAGTTCTACCAAAATTTACTGCGGAAGGATATTATTGATTTTTTTAATCACTTCGAGTTCCCCTAGTACCGTCTTGTTTATACAATCTTGCTCCCAAATCCGCGGATAATGGTCTTAAAAAGAGACAAAGGTTATAATTCCGGGAAACCCGTACATAATACATTTTTTGTGGTCCCAGATTATCTTTTTGAGGTACCGTAATACTTCTATCATACTAACGAACCCAGAATATATGGGATAATGAAAGAAAGGACCGAAAACCGCTTTTAGTGCAGCCTTTTACCTTTTCGGATGTGAATTTTAAGCAACCCCATTATAGGAAGGGATGCAGGCTTACATCGAGCTTTGAACTTTGATTTGTTTTCTACTAGCTATCGGCCTTAACTTCATCTGCTACCCTCATGCAAATACTGACTGAATTTTCCGCTCACTCGTCTCTAATTGGTAACTCGATTTTATCGTCACTTCTACAAAGTTTGTGAATGAAAATCTACTTAAATAAAATTTAAACTTTTAATTTTATAGAAAGTGTCAGAACAGATTTCAATCTTTTCATTTTCTTATCAGGAATATTTTTAATATTGAAAGAAGGATGATAATATACTTTATAATATATTACATACAAAAGATAATCAGTATATATATAGATAGTAATTATTGAAAAATTGGTCAGTATTTTCGAAAATAACTTTAGTTTTTAACCTAACTTTCTAAAACCCACGCGTAAGCCACAGGAGAACTACTTTAAAATATCTATTTAAGTCTTAAATGCACTACTGACGTTGGATAAGTTAACTTAAACATTTTCTCCATCTTTATTAATTAAGACATTAGGGAAATGGTGACTCGATTGTAACTCCTAAGAGCCAAAAAAATAAAAGAAATTTTACATTTAATCAGATCTAGTAATTTCTTTTTCGTCCAAACCAGTCGTCAGTTAACGTTATAATTAAATGTCATAGATTCAGATCAGCGGGCTCCCAGTGACTGATTCGGCCGATATTAATCACTTCGGCAAATGTATGAGGTTTCCAATAATTTTATAATCCCGTTGATTGAATGAAGCTGTTTTAATATAAATTGATTTAACTTTTAATACACTTAATTCCATATTAAATTAATGAGTTATAGAATTAAATATGCTATGTTTTTAGGACATTTTGGTTTTTCAAAATAATTACCACTTGTCTTACGTTGAAGGAAAGCATTGTAAAGAAACCTGCATATTGGAGAGTGCTTAACAAGTTTTCGAGAGACGTGTGAAGTCAGCTAACCCTCAATGAGCCAGCGTGGTGGAATATGGCCCGATCGATGTCTTTTTAAACCAATATGGACTCCCAAAGATGACTGAATATATTTTTTTACGCATTCCCATAATATGGATATCAAATAAAAAGGTTTTATGAGACGAATACGAGACTAAAAAATAAACTTTAGTAATCAAACCTATCATTTTTTTTTTTTTTTATTTATTAAGGATTAAGGATCTCCAACAAGAAGTACATAATAAAATACAAAACCAATAAAACTTTGAACATTGCTTAAAATGTACCCCCAATTACTGGAGTTCTCCAGTACATCATGCAACAGAACAGTGTTGAAATCTTTACTTAATTAAGTTAATGATAAAAACAAAATATACCTTAAAAATAACAAAACTTGACTAGATTTTTTTAACAAAAACAATAAATAAATTGTACTCGTACAAATCTAGACAAAATTTTTAATAAAAAAAAATTATTTTAACAATTTATTACACTACTAAATATATATGATATAAGAGCTTGTTTTAAAAAGATTTTTCAAGTAATAAATTATTTAAACTAAATTTTACGTCAAGTAAAATAGTTTAAAGTACTTCGGAGAAGAGGGTGGTTCGTTAAAAATTAGTCCTAGGTTGCAGTGCAATTCTTGGTTAGGAGTTAACTGGGTCACCTCGATTAGTACGACTACCTACATACATATGAAGCATGCGAAATGCTTTAACCGCGTAATTACATTATGAAGAGATCTCCTTAATTAAAAAAATTAAAGTGAGTTTAGAAGGTACTGAGAGCGCGAATTAAAGTCACTGATTTTCATTTGACATATCTCTTATATTCTCATCTTTAATAATATCTAACCTAATATTGACTTATGCCATAAGCATGAATCAAACCTGCGACCTTCAGTTTCGACAGTAAAGATTATGTCAGCAACGTTGCTCAAGGCTTAAAATTTACTAGACGTATCATGAAGTTAGGTACATCCTTGAAAAATGTTGCTCACAACGTAACCCGTTTAGATAAACAGCCATACAAATTATGCAAATTATGTAGACTGAAAGGAATAGTGCCAAGATCTTGAATGCACCGTTGAAATACACTACGCTGGGGAAATTTTCTATTTTGATACTCGTATATTGTACGGAGTCTGGAGATTAGATGTATTTTGTAAAATTAAAATTTCAAACGCTATTCGGACCGAGAGCATCTTATATTTTACAAGCAACGTCTTTTATATTTGGTGACTGTGTGTCAGAGATGACAAAGTCTTAAGCTTCTAAATAACATATTATTTAAAAAAGGGAGACTTTATTTATCACTACATAGTATAAAACAAAGTCTCTTCCCGCTGTCTGTCCCTATATATGTTTAGATCATTAAAACTATGCAACGGATTTTGATGTGGTTTTTTTAATAGATAGAGTTATTCTAGAGGAAGGTTTATATGTATAATACATGCATAACTAGCGAAACCCGCGACTTCACTCGCGTTGAACGCTATTTTTTTTATAAAAAAGTTCCCTAGTTAAGTCGAAGCCTAATTTGCATACGTGATAATCCAGGTTATAGACTATTTGTGTACTATAACCAAATCGCTAGTTCAAAATATATTAAATATGTTTTTTTCTATTCCATAAAAAATTTAACTAATGTATTCAACGCATGCACGTAATGATATTCACAGTAGAATCAGAAACACGCATATGGCGTACTCCAATGTGGGTGCGAGAAGAATTACTTTAGGGATTCAATATATTCTATAGCTTACCCCATATGGCCTTTGATAGCTCTTTCAAAGGTAATATTTTTTCAAAGTAATATTACTAAGACTAAATATAATAATTAAACAATAGATATCAATATTTTTTGTCAAATTTAATTAGCAAATAATCATAAAATTATTAAGAAATATAATTCTTAATAAACTCTTCAATTTGATTTCCATTGACGACACGTTTGGCTCAGTGGGAGTGACCCTACTTTCTGCGCCAGCGGTCGCGGGTTCGAGTCCCGCTGGGGGCATTCATTTGTTGAGCACGAATGTTTGTACTCCAGTCATGGATGTTTATATTTATAATATGTATGTATTTAAACTAATATATGAGTAGTATATCAACCATCTCCGTATGTATAGTATATCAATCATTTCCGGTTTGACAGCTGTCAAGTACACATCACTGCTATTAGGCTCCTCCGATTTTACCAAAAAATAGTGGAAAAAAGTGACTTATTTAAACTTTAGAGCTTCTAAAACGTAAAGTGGCTAACGGCACACAGTTTTTTAAAAGTGGAACACTGGAAAAACTCGAAAAATCTGCTGAAAATCACGCAAAAAACCGTAGAAAACAACATATCTACAACTATACATAGAAAGGTAACCTCAAACCAACGTGAAGTCGTCAATTTCCGCCATTTGACAACCAAGTGTCAGCTGTGTCAATCAAAACATCGACTGTTCGACTGACAAGTGACAAATAGCACAGTGTTGCCAGCTACAAAGTGCTACCAGCATAAAGAAAGGAGGCGAAATTGGTATATTTTGGAAAAATAAAAAATGGAACCTCAATTCCAAATATTATTAGATAAAATAAATGAGATGAAGGTCGACTTTAAGAAAGAAAACGAAGAACTTGCAAAAAAGTTTTCCCTGGAAGTTTCAAGTGCTATAAACGAAAATCTAAAACCTCTGGTGGAAGAAAATAAACAACTTAAACTCGAAATAGAAACTTTGCAGAGTAAAATGTATAATCTCCAAAAAGAAATACGTAAAAACAACGTAATACTACATGGTGTTACTGAAACAGAAAGAAATAGTGCTGAACTGAGGGAAAAAGTCATTCAAACCTTTAACAAGGTATGCAACAATACAGAAGTGCGGGAATGGGATGAATGGGAGATTAGTGACGCAAAGAGATTGGGAAACCACAGTTCTGACAAAACTAGACCAATTATGGTGACACTCACTCTTACCTGGAGAAAAATTGAACTGCTAAAAAACAACAAAAAATTCCCCTCTGGAATCTATGTCACTCCAGACTACCCAAAAGAAATCCTGTTGAAAAGGAAAGAACTAATGAAAGAAAAAGAAGAAGAACAGAAGAAAGGAAATATTGCTTATATAAGATATGACAAACTCATCGTGAAAAGCAAAGAAGACGGAGAGAACAAGAGGAAGAGGTTGCCATCTAAGTCACCATCTGATGCAAAACAAGACAAAAAGATAAGTAAGGTTCACAAAATATTTCGCACCAGAGCCAACTCAGCATCTAAGGCACAGAAAAATACAGACGGCCAACCGGAACCGGGAAATATGCAACAATCACAATAGAAATAAAACAATACCTGTCCCCAAGCCGGCTGGTCACCGTGGGGAGAGCGAAGACCACCACCCTCCAACTCAACCATTAAAAATAGATAATAACTCAACGCGGAATAGAAACATACTAAAAATCTGCACTTATAACGTACGAACCCTGTCGTCAAATGAAAAATTGATAGAACTCAACCTAGCCTTAGAAAAAATAGAATATGACATCCTCGGTATAGCGGAAGTAAGGAGAATGGGGTGTGAGATTGAAGAACACCAAAACTTTATATTCTGTTACATTGGAACTACAAAAGGCCTCTATGGAGTAGGGTTTATCATAAAAAAATACCTTAAAAACAACATTGTCGAATTTACTGGGATATCAGAAAGAGTAGCGCTTCTACAACTACAGTTTGAAAGAACACATATCTCTCTGATCCAAGTATATGCACCAACCGAGAAATGTACAGAAGAAGAAATCAATAACTTCTATGAAGACTTAAGAAAAGCTCAGGAATTAACAGGGAACACGACAGTAATCATAGGAGATTTTAATGCAAAAATTGGCCAACCTAAAAAGCATGAAACCCTAGTCATGGGAAAATACGGTTTTGGAGAAAGAAACGGTAGAGGGGAGACTCTAATAGACTATGCTCTAGAACATGGAATGATGATAATGAATACCTGTTTTAAAAAGAGAAAGAGCCGCAGGTGGACCTGGACATCACCTGACCAAAAAACGAAGAATGAAATTGACTTTATAATTACAAACAAACCTAAACTGATTTCAAACGTAGAAGTTATAAACCAACTTAACTTCCCATCGGACCACCGACTGGTAAGAGCTAGTCTCAATTTAAAGTCAATCAAATTAAGCAGGAAAAACTTCAACAATGGATCACGATCGCTAGAAACAGAAAAAAACATAAAAACATACCAAGAAAACCTACAAATAAACATAGAAAAGAATAACAAAATAGAAGACAAAACAGAAGTACAGGCTTACTATGACACTTTAGAAGACATCATTCAAAAAAGTCTGAAAATAGAAAACGAACCTCGTAACAAAAATAAAGAGATCTTAACTAATGAAACTAAGGACTTAATGAGGAGACGCTCAGAATTACTAGCAAAGAAAAACAAGGACAAAAAAGATAAAAAAGATCTAGGAAACCTATTCAAAAAAACTAACAAGGCAATAAATAAAGACTACAATAACCACAGACAGAAAACCATTGAAAAAAACCTTAGAACATACAGAAGTACGAAGCGCTCGGTTAAAGAACTAACACAACATAAAACATGGATAAAAAATCTGAATGACAACCAAAAAGAAACAAAAACCCGAAAAGATGTGCTTAAATGTGCAACAGCTTTCTACTCAAAACTTTATAAAGGACCAATAGAGGACCTGGACAGCGAAGATGAAAAAGAAAAAGAAGGAATTATTACTAGTGTAACCATAGACCCAATTAATGATAAGGAAACACTACAACATATAAAAAAGCTAAAAAATGACAAAAGTCCAGGGCCGGACAACATCAAAAATGAAGCTTTGAAACATGGAGCCCCACTATTGCTTACATTCATCACAAAATTGTTCAACTTAATCCTTGTTACGGGAATTATTCCTCAACAGTGGCATAAATCAGATATAATCCTACTTTATAAAAAGGGTGATCCACTTAATATCTCTAACTATAGACCCATCAGTTTACTTTCAAGCTTGTACAAACTATTTACATCAATAATACTAAGTCGGATATCACCACAAATAGATAATTTACAACCAGTAGAACAAGCGGGGTTTAGATCAGGATTCTCCACTATCGACCACATCCAAACCATTGAACAAACAATAGAAAAATACATGGAGTTTAAGATGCCAATCTATATTGCTTTTATTGATTTTGAAAAAGCATTCGATAGTATAACACACAAATCAATATGGAAGGCATTAGAAGAATGCAAAATCAGCCAGAAATATATAAATATAATTAAGAACATTTACTCCAACTGCACAAGCAGAGTAAAACTGGAAAGGAAAGGCGAGGAATTCCCAATCGGTAGAGGTGTCAGGCAGGGGGATCCTCTGTCACCTAAGTTGTTTATAGCCGTACTTGAAAGTATTTTTTGCCACCTAAACTGGAAGGACAAAGGAATTAGAATACAAAACCAATATTTGAGCCACATTAGATTTGCCGATGATATTGCAATCTTCGCTAACTCTGCTACAGAACTAGAAGAAATGATCTACCTGTTTGCACAGAAAAGCAGTAAAGTCGGTCTTAACATACACATAAGCAAAACAAAAATAATGACAAATTCTGTTGCGAAACCAATCAAAGTAAACAATCAAAATATAGATTATGCTGATTCATATATATATCTAGGGAAACAAATATCGTTTAAAGAAAACAACAATGAAGAGGAAGTAGAGAGACGAATCAATACAACCTGGAGAAAGTTTTGGGCACAAAAAGAGATCTTAAAAGGACCCTACAGTTTAAACCTCAAAAAGATAGTACTGGATACCAACCTTTTACCTTGCTTAACATATGGCAGCCAAACCTGGGTGTATACAAGCAAAGTCAAAAACAAAATAACAACATGCCAGAGATCAATGGAGAGGAGCATTCTAAAACTTAAAAGGATAGATAAAATCAGAAGCACTGAAATAAGAAGCAAGACAAAAGTCATAGATGCTCTAAACTTTGCTATGAAATCAAAATGGAAATGGGCTGGACATATTGCCAGATATAAAGATAAGAGATGGACACTAAGAACAACAACATGGAAGGGACCAATAGGAAAACGTAGGGTGGGAAAACCAAAGAAAAGATGGTCAGACGATATAAAAGAAATAGCTGGACCAGAATGGATAAATATTGCCAAGGACAGAGAAAAATGGAAGAGCTTGGAGGAGGCCTATACCCAAAAGGGATCTGTTAGTATGTAAGATGTATAAATGTTAAAATGAAAAACCTGTATAACAGAAAAAATAAAGGCTTTATTATTATTATTATTATTATTATATCAACCATCTAGTATCCATAGCACAAGGCTCGTACCTTATCGTGGAACTAGATAGTGCTGTGTGTAAATGTCCCAACATATTATTATTATATATTATATTTAATAAAATATACATTGTACTGCTTGTCTTTTTTCTTTTATAATATTATTTATAGGAAATATAAGAAAATGCATTTCAAAGTAGCGCATACCTTTTGTTTGGACAAAACTTCACTTGACAACGGCTTATAAAGGCATATAAAGCTAGTATATTGTGTGTTCATCTTTTCGTGATAGAGAGACGGGAGAGATGTGTTGGATTTTAGTAGGTGGTAGGCAGGGATCAGCCGCCTTGAGGGAAGCCAGTTGCCAAGCTGGTCTAATTTCTGCACCCATTCAGATGAAACTAAGGTGAAAATCTAAATTTAAGTTGTGTTAAAAGCAATGAATGTATCTCTCTAGTAGGTGGTACCGGCTTCTCTCAGCCGGGGAGTCCCACATTTGGTGATGGGGGACTCCCCGGCTATAGTATGTACGTAGGTTGTATACGTAAATACATTTCCCAACATTAAAAAAGGTACATGATAATCAAAGCTATAACAAATAATTATAACTCAAATCCGAACACCATTATTTTACTTGTCCCTCAATTGTTTTCATGTGGTATGCTTTACAAATGAGTTAAACCCGAGTTAGAAGTTCTGTTAAGGAATTTATACAGTTTGTAAAATATGAGAATGTTTTCAAACAACTCCTACAGAGTGATATTTATATAATTTCAATACGTTATAAGGGGTGAGTTGGAAACTAAAACGTAGCCACTTTAAAAGGGGATATTTCATCTATATTCCTGTGGTCAAAGTATGAAGGTATAATAGCGAGCTAAATATTTCATACTGTAGTTCAATAATGAAATAGTTCAATGAAACAAACTATTTATACAAATATATTACAAATCGTAATATTAAAATAGTTTGAATTTGTATCAAAGTTATATTTTGACAATGGATACCGAAATTTATAATCAAAAGTCTAATAAATAAATAAGTTTAAGCTTGTGATGTCAAAATAACATTATTTTACTAAATGCATATTAGAATTCAAGAATCATTATAAGAAAAACACAATTTTTCTTTGTCTGTTTGTTCCGACTAATATCTGAAAATATCAATAAGCTGACGTTATAAAAAGAAATTTACGCTACATTAGAAATAGAGATCCGTTAAAAAAACCTACGTAGGTACATTTTTAAGGTTTTCGATGAGAGAGTAAGGCACTAGTTGAACTTTAAATTAAACAAAGTATTTTTTTTCATTTTATGGCTTTATTTACACTAGAGGACGCTGTATACAATTTAATGTGACGTCACATAGTATACATGCCAGCAGGCGATCAAGACGCTTCCAACCATACCTCATTTGTCAAATTATGAAAAGTAGGCTAAAAATAAGGAGGGTAGAGATAAACATACATACCGGTCAAAATCATAACCTTTCGCCATAGTCGAGTAATTAGAATAAATAAATAAATAAAACTTGATGTTAACCGATAATAATTAGTAAACCTATTTAAAGTATAATGTCACATTGTAATATCACAGTCACTTAACCTCTAAAAGTGCGTTAGAAAAAAAATTGCCTCTAAAAATTGCCTCTAGCGCAATTTCATAAAACATAATATGAGAGAAATGTAATATAAATAGATTAAAACGTATAAATATATTAAAACGTATGTAGGAAAGCATGCACATACGAAGTATTATCACGTATTCAATATTAGTAACGAGAGGGATCAAAGGGACCTACGTGGCAATATGGTGAGTTATCATTTTCAATTCTTAGAGACGAGATCGCCTTTGAATACATCGAACGTAACATACGATTGATATGACTACATCGTGTTTGCCATATTCCTAAGAGAGTATGAAAAGCAATTTTACTTCAGCATTTTTCATAGACTGGACATGTATTGAAAATGATAACTTATCATTTACTACATAATTAAGTAATCTAAATCTATAAGTAACATTATATACTCATTACTATAAACGAATTTATACAATAAAAAATTCGGTAAAGTGCGAGTCTGATTTGTAAACCGAGGGTTCCTTAACATAACACATTCACTTTGGGTTTCAGTTCTAGATACCTACTTTTTTTAGAACTAAATTTTTTTTATCCTTGGGAAATGAATTAACCCATAAACACCCATAGAAAACAGGTTGGGGTGGTGGTAGTGGGGCTGATCGGCAAGTCAGTACTACCTACGATAAACCCAAGCACCCAATTTCCGTCTGCTGAAGCACACCACACAGCCAAGGAGTTGCTACACGTACTATCAGAGAAGTACCAGGAGAAAAGAGATGTGAACCCTTCTCGCACGTTTCTTGGCTTTACGCCCGGCCGGATTGCCAGACGCTACTGAGCCACCTACCATCCATAACTTAATAGTAATAACGAGTATGGATATTTTTAACAACACAATGTATATTTTATGCAGTTAAAAATGCAGGAAAATTATTTAATTCTTTGACTTATATTCGAAATTTAAATAATCCCTTTTAATATATACTAGAAACAAAATAATTTTAAAAGCGTATAAGATCACTAAAGTGTCCACTGAAACATTTTGCAATAACTGGAATCCAATCTAGAGTTGACTAGAAGTGTTTACAAGCGAGGCTGCAAAGAGGCACGTTTTCAATTTGAACGGCGCGACTGTATTTGCGAAGTATTAATATTTTTTATACATTATATATATGCAATCTCATTGCATCGTGATCTCTATGTAGGTAGGCGAAAAAAAATATTTCTATGTAACGGTATTTTTATATAAGAATACCATATAAAGATACATAGGTTACTCTGGTTATACCAAGTGCGAATAAGTGTCCTTTAAATATGTTTACAGTGGCCAATGAAATTCAAATACAGTGAAACCTGGTTAAGTGAGACATCAAGGGACCTGCAATGTTGTTTCACTTATAGAGGTATTCCACTTACCTAGTGTCTCAGATATCCAGGTATAAATAAATATCTGTCTCATTTACAGAGGGTTCCATTGATAGAGCTTATTGACAGGTTATTTCAGTTATAAAGGTGCGATCAAACAAAACAATGTTATCTCAGTTACAGAGGTCTATGCATATAAAATTTACTCCCTGTCTCAGTTACAGAGGTAACTATGATGATAAATCGAAAGAACAAATCCCAGATATAGAGGCTTAGCTTGTCCCACTAACAGAGGTAATTCAGTGCCAAAGTGTTGGGACCTCAACATGAGTTCCAGTTATGGAGGTTTCTCACTTATCCAGGTCCCACTTAACCAGGTTTCACTGTACATAGCTTGATTTTCCTGAAAAATCCCAAAATAATATCTTTGATTTTTTATATATTTTTTATCTAATTAACCAGCCAGCTTGTCTCAGTGAGACCGCGATAAAGGCGCAGGAATGACTTTTTAAGTAGAATATGAGTAAATTCAACCCTTTTTGACGCCCCACTGCTGGGCACAGTAAAGATCTTGCCATAGCCCACCACTCTGGAGAATTACGTGTTAGTATACATCAAACGTCAGTCTCAAAGTTACTAAGCTCTCTCAAACATGCAAGTTTCCTCATTTTACTTCATCGTAAGGCAAGTGGAAATGTTGAAATTGAATTACACATAAAAATATACGCGACTCAGGATTTGAACAAGCTTTTTTCTGTTTTAGCAAGCGTGTTACCATTAAGCTACCACTGTACTAGAGTAGATCTGTATTAAATATTATATGTATATGGACTTTGCCTATAACACAATAGACGAATAGCCATTTTTTGTCAACGATACTATTTTATTTGTAGCATTTGATTCACGCGTCGTAATTGAAATTCGAGTCCATAAAACCTTCGCACGTGTGCGTTACTGAAACAATATTGCAGGACGTCAAACGTAAATATTTTCTATTGCTGCTATATTTTTTCATAATATTAATTTTATGCTTTTTTAGGTCATCTCGTGAAAATTTTGTAATTGTTTTAGTTTTGTGCTGAAATATAAATATTTATCAATTTTGTTTATACAAAAATATTTTGTCTATTTTATTCTTCAAATGCGACATATTTTCTATGAATTATGATCATCTATGTCAGAATAAGCTACAACTTTAATGAAGCCATTTAATTATATGTAAATTATATAATTAAACGTCTTAGTTAAAATATTTTAAGATACATATATGTAAAAAGTTTGTATGATTATGGTGATCTTAGAAACTTCTGATCCGAATTTAAAAATCTTTCCCTAAATGAGGAATCTATAAGACTATAGGCTATTTTCAAAAAAAATGTCATAAAGGCATCGTGTGAATCGAGGCTAAATAGCTAATGGAACATAAACCTATTATAAAAGTGATTTCTTTCTATATACCTTTATTGCGCTATCATAATATATGAATAGAAACTTATTTCTTAAAATATTTTGTATTCTTATATTTCCTTCAAATCGAAGAAATCTTCCATAAAAAATATACCAACATACAAAAAAATTACTAACAATAACTTAGACTCTGCGAAATAAAATTTATTGATTAATCTCAAATGATAATAATTATTAACTAGCGACTCACCCTTGCTTCGCTCGGTTTCGTACCTAGATTTAATGCGAGCAAAGCCGCGGGTTCTGCTAGTAAATGTATAAAAAACTAAACAAATTATATACTAAAACCTTCCTCGAGAACCACTTTATTCATTGGTGAAGCATAAAATTCGGTGCAGTTGTCTTTGAGTTTATCGCGAACCGACAGACAGACAAGCGCGGTGGAGGACTTTGTTTTTAACCGACTTCCGCAGGAGAGGAGTTTATCAATTCGATCGGTATATTTTTTTTATGTATGTACATCGATTACTCTGTGAGTTTTGATCCGATTTACGTGATTCTTCTTTTGTTTGATGGGCAATAGCTGCCATTTGGTCCCATAAAAATTTAAAATAGTTTGGCCCAGTATTTTTTATTTTATGAACATTTTTTTATTTTCTCTCTCTCTCTCTTCTTCTTCGCCAACTGTATAGGGTATAGTTCCGAGGGGGTCCCATGGTCACCAAGTCAGGATCTGGTAATGGGATCCCAGAGAAATCGAGGGCAACTCTCAAATTTTATAGGTACTTTTTAGCTTTTTCATATATTTTCTAATATAATATGTAGTGATATATATATTTTTTATTAACTATACACTTAGTAATTGAAATACTGAGTGTATTTCATCTACCTTTGGTGCTATTTATCATAAAGTTTCAAAGTCTTCTATAGAAATGCGTGGTTTAACTAATAATTTAAATGAAAGCTGTATTAAGCATGAATACTGTGGTATCAATGAAACAACTCTGTTTGCTCACGTCATCTGGCTGTATAGAATACTTATTACAACACAAGCAAGTCTTTACGTGAACAAATATTATGTATATCCTAGTTTGCCAGATTGAAAATGCTTTATAGTTTGTACCTCTATAAGGATATTAGATATAAATCATACATAAGGCAACGCATTATGAATATTAAAGTACAAGTAAATTTATAACTGTGTTCTGATAAGCTTCATCAATATTATTAACTTTGAAATAAAAACATTTGTAAAATAAATAAAAATATACGAGAAAAAATACTTTTTAAAACTATTACAATAATAATAGCTTTAGATTTTTGATTAGTTTTTAAATAATAGATTTTAAAAATTATTTTACGATTTTTTCAACAATAGATTAAATCCCTTCTAATAAACTAATATCTATGAACATAGATAATTTCCCTTATTTTTCATTTAAACCTTAGAAAATACTAGCGATATATTGTAGCTTTATTCGAATGCATACAAAGTTACAGTATACAGTATACAGTAGCCTATGTGTTATTCGGGTCATAATCTATGAGTGGACTACATACAACTCAGGTACGGCCAGTCGCTTCAGCCTTTTTTTAACATCTTCTGCTGGGCACGGCCTCCCTTCAATAAACGGAAAAAGGGCTGAGTACATTCGCTTCACTACGAAGGAGTAAGAAATCATAAATATATGAACTGTCGCAATTATAAAATCAGTTTGAAATATTTTAATTTTAAGTAATATATATACTAAATCAATTTCAATATACATAAATTCAACTTCATACGCAGCTTTCGTCACAGAAATGCCTGTTTAAATCAAAGATATGTTTAAAGGTACATCTAAAACACTTTAACAAATTGTACTTACACGACGTAAAAGCTAATAAGCTATATAACAAAAGCTGCTCACACAAAAGTGTCACCTTTTAGCATTATTGCCTACGTGCGAGGCATTCCTACACGTTGACTCGAGACAAATAGTGTACGGAAATATTGAGAACTTGGTATGTCGGATCAATAATGGTTATTTTTGACATCATTAGATGTTATAAATGAAACTATCTTTTCGGATTTTGTCGCGGATTTATATGATCTCTCCCATTACCATGATTGCTGTAAAGAATTCGAAATGTCGGGAACCAAAAATCATAATAAATCCGCGACAAAATCCGAAAAGATAGTTTCATTTATAATGTCAAGTATTCGCGTAAACCTAAGAAAGTATTATCATTAGATGTTGGTGGCAACTTTAAGTCTTATTCATAGATATTTAACTTTAGTGCTTATCTAAGGCATGTTTTACTTTCTTTTGATTTTAATTGCTGAGCCGATAATGATAAAGTTTTTCATTCACTAAGCTAGCTTAATATAATTTTCCTTTTATAAATAAAAAAGGGGTTTTTATTCTATTTTTAACGTGGCAACACAATATTGATATAATATGTAATATTTTTTAGGAACTGTTGAAATTTTATATATGAAAAATGTAATATAACGAAAAGCACCTCTAAACATTTACACAGTGTCCTGAAATACTTTCCAGCGTCAATACGCCAACAAAAGCCCTGTGACAAAACGCGGTGACCAATCGACCGATAAAACGACACTCATACAACAAGGTACAAAATTTGGAGTTACTTGTAGGATTTTTTTATTTATTTTAGTGTAAAGTTTATTAAATTCAATTTGTAGTAAACTATAAAAGAGAATTTACTAAAGGCAAAATGTAATTAACAATAATTAAAAAATCAATCTAGCAACGCACATTGTACATGCTGAACTCAGCAAAGCAAAGCCTGCATATAGTACAGGATTTTTTTACAATATACATTCTTCATCACTTTTAATTACCTGTTACTAATAAAGGCGTCATATTATAAGCTGCCCTGAACTTATAATAGCTATTGTCAAGGACATCCCTTGTATATATAATACTAGCCTTTCCCGCGGCTCCGCTCGCGTTCTAAAGGCTGAAAGTCAAAAGAAATATTTTTCTCCCGTTTTTGCTACATGTTTTATTGATGCTCGGCTCCTATTGTTTGAAGCGTGATGTATATTAGGCCTATAGCCTTCCTGAATGAACGAACTATCCAAGACAAAAATAATTTTTCAATTCGAACCAGTATTTCCTGAGATTAACGCGTTCAACCAAACAAACAAACTCTTCAGCTTTATATTATTAGTATAGATTATATGGAGTGTTATTAGTTAAAAATTAAAAGAGTTGTAACGGTCAAATTATAACATTTTTTATCCATCTAGCTGTCATCCATAGTGTGGAGTAACGTGCAATACGAAATTTTGTTCCAAAAATGATGCAAAAACTGTACCGCGCTATACCCAGTAACGAATGACGAAGCCATCGGGCGAGATTGGATCGCGCGCTATTAGAAATATTGAAGTCATAACAGCTTTCCCCCGACATGCCCAATACAGCTCGATACCAATGAAACTGCGATGTGATTAATGGATTAAACTTGAAAGGTTACGTTATTATATTTATTAATTTTACCTATAAAATGTATAAAAGCCGGATTTTTTCGCGGCCATTTCGTCGACAGAATAAAGAGGGCTTTTAATTTTATTTTTCGTTTTCTTTGTTCCTTCCTGTCAGACTTTATTATTTTATCACAAGCTTTTGTCCATCGTTCTACCCGCTTATTATATTTATATATAGATAAATGTTCCATTAGAAATACCTTTCTTTAATAGTCATCAGATTATTTTATCCAACTGATATTTTGGGAGATTTTAATTTTAAACTATAGTTTGAATCTACTTAATTATAATTTACATAAATTAAAATACTTACTACAAATACTTCTTTAAAGCACTCGTTATAAAGAAACGTTTTAGTTTTCAATTAGTCGTGGAACCATGAAAATTATATTTTTTTACAATTAAGTAACAAACATCGAGTGAAATTATACCACCACTTTTTACCATTAGTCGAGAGATTAACAGCTTATTTGGCGAAGTACATTGTCCACGAAGCAAAATATATCTTATGCATGCCAAAGTGATTCAATAACTGCCCACCGAACCCTCTCATAACTAATTTTATGGGTGTTACACTGCGGAGGGCGTCCGTGATCGAATTTGGTCACCCTTTTAAACCAGCAAAGAATAAAAATGTATTATTTTTTCCTTTAATGTTAACATGAAAGTTAAAATTTTAAAAATTAATAAATATTACATTGCGTAAAAAATAAAATGTATAAAACAAAACAGAAATATGATTTATTATAACGTTCTGTTTCCGAAAGGCGGTTGAGGTTTTTATGAAGTAACTTCAAAGAAAAAAATGGCGAATGAAATGAAATTAGTACCAACTTTTAAAATAAAAAAAAATGTTTTTGTTGTCAAATTATGAATAGATATTATAATAATTACAGTATATTAGAGTCGATGGCTTTCATTGTGCAAAATATTGGCAAAATGTGTGTGTGGCTCTTAAGCTGAAAAACTGAGCGCGGTGGGCAGTAGCCTCATCGTCCTCGTATTGAAAAGAGGCTAAATATACGTATACTAGCGACTCACCCTCGCTTCGCTTGGGCTTATTCCTAAATTTAGCACAGGCAAAGCCGCGGGATCCGCTAGTTATGCATATAAACCTTCCTCTTGAATCACTCTATCTATTAAAAAAAACCGCATCAAAATCCGTTGCGTAGTTTTAAAGATTTAAACATACAAAGGGATATAGGGACAGAGAAAGCGACTTTGTTTTATACTATGTAGTGATACCCACAACAAACATCAAAATATAATACAAATATTTTAAGATAAATACATTTTTTGTAAAATCAGTACTTTTTTATATATCTACTGTCTTTTAGTGTTTTAGTTAGTAAAATACATTCATCCATCTTCCAACTCTCTCACACTCTCAGAAAAGATAAAGTGAACTAAGTGTCTACACACTATTATAAGGTTTTCACGAGAACAGAAACGAATTGATATTAAAAACGAGAATGAATTGCTTACTATTTAGTATCAATGAAATGAAATAGTTCAGATTGACAAGTTAACGTCGATAAAAAGAATTTGCAAAATTTTGTATGTATTTTTATTATTCTTTAGCCAATTATAGACTTACATCATAATTTATATTTCAAAATCTAAACGTTTGATATAAACAAGAAAATTTAGATATACAATAGACGAAATATTTTTGGAAATTAAAAGTTACATGGTACAATTTTTATAAATTAAACTTAACCTAAGCTTATACGTGTCATTTAAGAAAGTTTCTCTAATAAAACAGCAATTTCAGACATATTAGTCAGCACCAATCAAGATAACCTTCGATTTAACTTCGCATACCTATGATTTAAGCCTCTCAATAAATTTTTAGTCTATGGCAGGTATATCAGTAGATACCCGGTGAAAGTGATTTGCCGGTAGCCGGGGGCTGCGGAAGTACCATTAATTGCAAACGAGTAGGTATCGCTCCCCGGCCAATGGGACGGCCGTCTGATATTAAATCGTGTCCTTGTGGAGGGAATCCGGCTAGACGTTCGTAGCCTTATTATATATAACTCACTTACGCTATTGCTCTTTTTTGATGTTATTATTTAATACTAGCAACTCATCCTTACTCTGCTCGATTTAGTCTCTAGATAAGGCTTTTTTCGAGCGAGACCCTATTTTTTTTAATTAAAGCAACCTAAATTATTTTTATTTTAACATCAGCTATCTGCCAGTGAAAGTTCCATCGAAATCGGTCCACCCAATTCGAAAATTAAGTGTTTTAAAAAATGTGATTTTCTTATAAATACCGAATATAATTTTTGCCTATATATTTTGTAAAAAGTACCTACCTAAGTCTTTTCCTACCTCTTTTTCATAAAATTAAAAGAAAACTTTATACTCTAATCGTAATTAAAAATATGTACTACCATTTTAAATGTGCATTTACGGTATTTTACATTTTTTTAATTACATTATGTCGTACCAATAATAAGCTAAGTTATTATTTCATTATAAATAAATAATTAGTTTGGCTAACAAGCGGTGCACCGTAACAAATATGACGTCGGTCACGCGGTTATATGCAGCTTTAAATAGCCTCGTTAGTTTAATGTTATATCTAAAAGTTAACATCTGATAGCTAACAAATTTTAATAGTTGTTTTGTGATAAAATTATATGTGTGGTTCAAATACAAATTATCATATTTTCTATGCACATAATCCATACTAGAATATTATAAAGATACAAAGATTAAACTAGTAATTAATTCAATTTCTAAAAATATTTTTCAAACAAAAACCAAATCGGTCAACATGCATTAAAAAATAAAAAATATATTCCAAGGAACATAAAAGCTCCTCTTCTTGGAAGTCGAACAATTCATGTACCTCCACCTACCTGATTTGCACCTCGGCCCACGTCTATAGACGGGGTATGGTATACGATGGGTTAATACAATAAGTTATTAATATAATACGTAAACCTTGATTTATGTTTTTAAATTTTCAATGATTATTCTGATCGTTTGTAAAATTTCAAATTCTGGATGAAAGTCCTGAAGCTTAAAAGCTTTTTCAGAACATTCAAATAAATCGATTTTACTATCATAGTTCAATATTTATTATATATCGACATTCACGTCATATATGTACAAACAAATCAGAGACTGTGTTGTTTGTCCATCAAACAGGCACAGAGGCCGCAAGCCGCAACAATTTGCTCCCAACTGAAATGTTTACTTACAAAACTACAAATTTTCTTTTACACTAACAAAATCACTGTAAACTTCAATATAGAGTACATTTTCGAATAAACAATTGTTTGTGTAATTTGAACAAAAATATACGTGCGGTTTCATAACATCTAAGCAAATAGTGATAAGGTTCACTTTGGATTTATAGATAGAATGGACATTTTGTTCTAAATTCGTTTCACAAACGCCGCACAACCATAACGCAACGCAACAAAATCTTTTATTTTGTTTCAAGAGAAAATATTTGTCGTATAAAATTATTTTAGGTCGTTTTAAAAACGTTAACTCGATTTATTTCTTTTTTTGTAAGGAATATCTTATATAACTTTCACTTCATTCAACTGAAACATTTAGTTCAATTCAATCGAAAAATTTAAATCACCGTTGAATTATTACCAATTTCACTCATTTTCAGAAATACCAGGGCGCTGCCTGTAAGTTCTGAAAATTTAATAGTATATAATTTTTAATTTGTAAAAGGCTTAAGTAAATATGTTTTCTTAAAATTAATATTTAAAGTAACTAAAAAAGTCAAATCTGAACATTAAATATTTTTCGGAAAATCTCATTAACATTATTATCGATAAAGAAGCCAAATCTATTGTTTTTAGAATTTTTGTCTGTAGTGTGTGACCGCATCACGAGAAAACCACTGGAAGAATTTGTATGAAATTTGGTACGAAGATAGCTGGTTACCCGGGTCAATACATAGGATACTTTTTTGTGGGAAAATGTCTCATTTCTGAGAAATCTCAACTAACCGTTACAAACGGGCTATAAAACATCACACGGTATGGGAAATCTGTTTTGTTTCCGGTCTTTAGAACGCGGGCGAAGCCATAGGAAATGCTAGTATACCAATTTTTAAAATTACATAAGTTTTAATTTGAAACCCCTTTGAAGCTGTTATGATCAACACACACACTTCAAGTTCTATGTAAAAAACCCAAGAACAGCATAATTTTAAAAAATTATGTATGTACACTTTATACGAAAACAAATAATCATTTTATGTTTTAACATTTACAATACTTTTACTAAGGATCTTTCAAAGCTATTAATACATTAATTTTGCGCTAAACATATACCTATGTAATGTATAGTATATAGTTAAATCGTAATTGGAACGAAGCCTCAAGTTCGAAAGCAACAGATGTGAACTTTAATGAAATATAGAGGCGTTGCTGTCAGCCGGATGGAAGATTGAGCTTTTCTGCTCTACTCTTCTACAATAATTCGCACATTAATATATTATTGGTAAAAATTTATCTTAAGATTTTTAAGTACAAAATATTTGTTCCATACAAAAATCTGCACGTCTGTGAGAACCTAATCTTTTAATTTCGAAGGACATGTGCAGTCCGCCAACCAATTTTAGGCGAGGGTATATGATGATGTGCCCAACCGTAGTATTCTAGAAAAGAGTTGAATAGTTAATGTATATAGATAGTACTAAGTACGTCTCTGTTAAATTAAATGCGAATTACACTCGCAATGCGCGATAGATCCAATCGTACAATCTTCGATTAAGACAAATTTAAATAGATATGTAATGGAACCCTTTGATAATACATAATATAGTTATTTTCTTCAAAGCCCTACCCGGCAACATCCGTTCCTTATTTCATTAAGCCTTACATCTGTTGCTTCGAACTTGACGCTTTGTTTCGAATTTCTTCAATTACTACAGAGTAGTTAGTAATTTGGGGAATGTTTTTTTATTAACCTTTATTGCACACACTGTCAGAATGAATCTCGGAATCGGGATCACTTCCAGACAACCTCATATGAGTGATTCTATTAATTAAATAGTCCATTTACGATTATTACTAATTTCACTAATTTCCACACAGTCAGCTCACTGTCTGTGGTATGAAAAATGGTAGGCTGTGTATTTGGTGCATAATTTTTGTTAATAATAAAACTAGTCAAAAGTTGTGGTTCTATACACATCTATGTAAAATAAAAATGTAAATGAGGATAATTATGTAGATTTATATAATAATATTCATTTTAGTAATTAAAAAGACTAGAGGTTATTAATGTAGTATATTCTACTAAAATGGAAAAACAACAACTTATAAATCCTCATAAGGATTAACCTCTGATATTATAAAAATGTTATCTGAACAAAAGTTCTCTGAAATATAGTTTGTCTATGTAAATTACTTTTCCACTCGCATCTCTCTTTATTGTGATTTAAGAAACTTCACTTGTTCTCGCGCTGTTCTTATCTGAAACACGCATATATTATTAGTTTGAATTTAAATATTACGACTTCTCATAACTTGTTGTGCAAACAAAACAATTTTACTTACACAAAGATTAACTTATGGAATAGTACCTACTTAAAATTGAAGACAGTGGTAGCCCAGTGGTAACACACTTGCTTGGAGAATTGAGTGAAGCAGGTTCAAATCTCGGATCTAGCACTTTGTTATCTTGTGTGAATAATTTCCAACATCATCAAAAACATCGTATCACATACATAATGTAGGTATCAAAAGCAAAACAAGTGTAAGTTCAAAATTGCTAAAATATTGAGTTTAATTTTTTCAGTTAGTTTTGACTTGAAGTAATATCTTTAAAATGATATATTCTTATTCCACGAAAGCTTAGCGTGGACGCCATGAGGGTAGGCTCTGTTAGAGAAGACGTAGCCGATAGCTACGGCTGCCTGTTGGCCTCATCACATCACGAGGTCATAGTCTATGAAGACAGAGGGGAAGACCTCTCCTTCCTAAGAGGAGAGGCAAAAATAAATCCCCCACCCACAGAGCCACCCCCCATGGGTCCACCGCTGAGTGGGTCTGAACGCCTTCAAATGCAGATAGAGGCTGAACGTGAAGCCTCCAGCCCAAGGACCTGTCGTGAGGAACGGCCGAGCCGGGATACTGAATTGCAGGTAGTAGATAGAACCATCCGCCAACTGGTCTCCCCAAAATAGCAAACAAACGAGGACAGGCAGGCAGCGGCGATAAGGGAATTCCTTAGAGTTAAACACTCGGTGAAACCCGAGTCGCCACACACCATCCGCACTCGAGCTGATATGGGACAAGTCACACCACCAAAGCTGAAACCAGCACAAAGCCCACAAGACCATGCCATTAACGCATTTGTCGAGTTCCTTGCTATAATCAAAGGGAACCGAAAGGTTCACTTAGCCACCTGCCAGAAGATCATGCAGGCCTATCAGCGAGGAAGCGAAAAGATGCTGGAGGTGGAACTCGACAAAGCTGAAGCGGCTATATACGACAATGACACTTCCCAAGTTATTCAAGGGGAAATGACAGGGTCGTACATGACCGCCTACAATACCACTAAAGGCTTCGTGGGACTGGTTGAAGCAGAGGGGCGTGAACAACAACAACCCCCCAAATTTGAAACATCTCCTGGAGACCCAGTAGTTGTGGTAGCTAGGTGCACGAGGATAATGCTGGACGACAGAATGCTCGAGAAGGCTAAAACCATATTGAGCGAAGTCGACACCGGCGTTACACTCGCAAACTGGAAGCTGCCAAAACTAACGTGTACAAACGGGGTACCCGGATGCGGCAAAACAACTCACATCATCAGTCACTTCGATGAGGACAACGAAGTAGTAGCCACCACCACAGTCGAGGGAGCGAAAGACCTAAGGGAGAAGCTCATGGAACGCTTTGGTGACAAAGCCAAATCCAAGGTGCGTACCATGGCCTCTATACTGGTAAATGGTTTCAAGGAGGGCACTAGTTGCAACCGTCTAACGGTCGACGAAGCCCTCATGAACCATTTCGGAGCCATAGTTAGGGTAGCCCGACTGTCTGGCGCAGAAGTCTATGGTAATATCTCCTCCTCCAGTAAAACCATCCACTCCCTGAGCATAGAAAGGTTCACCGACGCGCAAATACCATCTATCAAAGAAGGAACCCTATACTTGGTCCACACCCAGGAGGAAAAGAAGCTCCTGATGGACCAGGGATACGGATCCGGCGAAGGGTCGCGCGTCATGACCATCCACGAGGCACAGGGCCAAACCTACAAAGAGGTCATCATCGTGCGGAAGAAGACCAAAAGGCTCCGCATTCACGATAGTGTGTCACATGCTGTCGTCGCTGTGACAAGGCACACCAAGACCTGTGTCTATTACTCCGACGATGACGACGACGCAATTGGCAAATTTATTCGTCGAGCGGAGGGAGCCTCAGCGAAGACCATCCTAGAGCACAGCCTCAAAATGTCCATTCTTAAACGCGACAAAAACATCACAGAGGCTGTGCTTGCCCAACTGCGGGATGGGGCGGGGTTCTAGGGTCCTAAAAGTCGACAGAAAAAAAAAAAAAAGTCAGTCGGCCCACGTTACATGCTAATGCATGTATAGCTAGTTTTAAGTCTAAAAATGTAAAACGCCAAAAAAAATAGACGCGGGCGCTTAACGCCTGTGGATGAGAACATCTACTTAAAAAAAAAATTATATATTCTATAAATTGTACAATGTATAAACACATGGTGATGAAGTGGTTAAGGTGTGTCATTTACTTTAAATGAAACGTTTGGGATTTGTGTAGAGAGATTAGTATTTAGGTAACTTACACCAAAATGTTAACTCACATTCGAGGAAGAAATGTGACATTTTTTAATAAAAACAATGTTTCTTTTCAAATTAAGAGTCTGTATTTCTTGAACATAAACTATTCCAATGCCAAACTTTATGAAAATGGATCCAGCGGCCAAACGAGTAACAAAGAAAAGTAAGTATCGTAGCAATTCGGTTTAATCTCTCTTTAAGTTTTTCGATAAAATAACTTTAAATTTCATGTTTTCAGAATTCGTAATATTATTAAAATAATAACATTTATTATTAAAATAATAACATATTGAATAATTTTAATGAACATATTAATATAGGTATATGTGAATGTTTCACACAACAAAATTATTATATAAAGTAGTCATTTCTATGATGATTACCACTAGTCTTACGGTGAAGGAAAACATCGTGGGGAAACCTGCATATCAAAGAGAAATCTAGTAAGTTTTCGAAAGACATGTGAAGTCCGCCAACACGCACTAGGCCAGCGCAGTGGATTATGGCCTGATCCCCTTTTACTGAGGGAGGCCCGTGCCCAGCAGTGGGACGTTAAAAAAAAAGGCTGAATAAATTAATTAATTAATAATTTTGTTGAAAATTAAGTCTAGATTTGTTATTTTTTTTTAAGATAAATTATTATTAACTTAATTAAATAATGATGTCAACACTGTTCTGATTCCGTGCAAGTTGTGTTCTACAGTAAATGTACCCATTTTAAGCAATGTTCAAAGTTATATTATTTTTGCATTTTATTATCTACTTCTATTCGAGTTCCTTAATAAATAAAATAGAAATAAAATAAAATATATCAAGCAAGCTCATAACTAGATCAGAGTAAATTAGTATGAGACTATAATATAATATCGTTCTATTGTTGCTTCACCCGAAGCCAGACAATAAGCTCTTGACACCGATGATCACTTTGTTGTACTAATTGAAACGCTGAGAATATCTTCTACTAACAAACCTAGAGTTAGATTGAATAGTAATCCCACATGACTTTCTGCACTATCGTTTGAAATCCCGTTATTAATAACTAGCTTTGGCACATGGTTCTGTTTGCAAATTAATAGAATAAAATAGTCTATATCAAAAAGCCACATCTTCGTCCAAGAATTATCCCCATAACTAAGCTTTAACTAAGTATCATAAACATAGACAAGTGACAAGTATTGCTTTTGAAAACATTCATATAATAAGAGTACAGATATCTGTTGTATGACCAAGGAAACTAAAAAAACTTATCTAAAGTTTTATGTGTATAATATGATTTTTTTGTATATCTTAATATAATATATAAATCTCGTGTCACAATGTTTGTCCTCAATGGACTTCTAAACCACTTAACCGAATATAATAAAATTCGCACACCATGTGCAGTTCGATCCAACTTGAGAGATAGGATAGTTGAAATCTCAAATTATAGTCGCAATTTTAATTTATTGCTAATTATTTTTCTGTTATTATTTGACAGTCACAATTATCTGTTAACTTCAAATGATTCTAACAGATGTCGATACCTTTCGACTGGGTTGAGTAAGTAATCAATAGATGGCGCTGCTATGGTAAATCTACGAACGTGTCATATAAGCTACATTTTAACAGCATAATTACCAAGTGAATTGAAATTATTATAATGTTAAGTATGATTAAAAAGTTAACGCGGGCGAAGCCGCGGGTACTGCTAGTTATATTATATGATATAAAATTTCTTTTATTTATTTTATTGTATATATTTGCTTTGTACATATAGTTAAGTTTACTTGTAATTTCCTTTATTACACTACTGAACTTTTATATATCGTGTTAATAAATAAATAAATACATACATTTCTCGTAATAAGCTCGTAATATGTATACATTAAAAGCAATACTACATTTTTTTGCCCTCTGGCAGTACAAAGCAAATTAGTTTAGCTCAAGTGTATTCAGTTGAACTAATGTATGGAATAGTTCGCCGACAACATTGCATACATATGCATTGATTGTTAATTTGTGAATGGTAAACATGTACAAGCTGGCAAATAGAACTAGATTAAAAATATTTTAAACGTATACCTACTTTATATGCATATAGCGACATTACAAAGAACTTATATTAAACGTTATTTAACTCACTTTGGTTATTACCTCGAATAAAAACTAAGAAATTTTGTCTAAAGCAAAGCTACCCAAATCGCGAAGCTTTTAAGTTAAAAAATATATTTCCAATTCGCAAATAAGGTCGTTTACATTTAATTTTTCACAACAAAGTAATAATTGTATGTAGTTAAAATGTATTAATTAGTGTTGTGCCAATTATATATTCATTATTTTAAGTATGTATATGTAACAATAATTTTTTATTTAAATCTACGAAAAATGAATTGAATTAATTATTTCTATTTAAGAATATTACATTTGATAAACTTAATTAAAGTGTTAAGAATTATATTCATAAGATCCTTCCCTCCCCGCTTCGGTTGAGAGTAGACGTGAATTGTGTTGTGTGTTATTAAATAAAATAATTAAGTGTTTAAAAAATCTTATTTTAACGTAATAAAATAAGTTCAAATAATAGGACTGCATAGAACTGAGAGAGGTTGATTCATAGTGACAATTAGCGATGTGTGTGTACTTGAAGCCCCGCCCTCTAATTGCATCTCGCTTGTACTAGCGCTATCGCGTGTGCATATTGGAACGCTTGGAGCAACCTCTTCGCTGCCGCTGCTGCCCTGGTACATGTCGTTGCGGAACAATATACTTTACACGTAGTTTTCTTATAATTTTCCCTAAATATTGGAAGTTTGCACAGTAAATTATTAAATTATAATACTAAATTGCCTTGCTGAGTTCTTTTATTAAAGAATTTATTTAATATACAAGAAGATGCCACTGAACCGCACGCCTCCGCCCGCCTAGTCTCCCAGCTTACAACATCATGCTTCGGAACCGAATATTTCGATGCAAAGTGATGACGCAGGTTGCAGTGACGTTTCTCAACTGAACGTCACACTACGGAACAAGCGGAAACACGACACGGAACAGGATTATATTTTAAAGTCTATAAAAAATGATTTAATGATAATGTTTGAGAAGTGGTCGTCTAAGCAGGACTCTAGGCTTTCTATTATTTTAGACTCAATTGCTGAACTCAGGAACCAAAATACTGAAATAAAAGCAGCTGTTGAATTTATGTCAGAAAAATATGATCAGGTGCTCTTAAAATTGAAAGTATTGGAAGAAGAAAAAATAGAATGTAAAAAATACGTACAGAGCCTAGAAAATAGGATCGAAAGCCTGGAAAGAAGCTCGAGGGCTTCTACTATTGAAATAAAAAATATACCTTATGATACTAAGGAATCAAAGGAGTCTCTTTGCACCATTGTAGAAAAGACTGCTGACGTACTAAATATTAATCTGCAACGGTCGGATATTAAGAATATATATAGAATTAATACAAAAAAGGAAAATAAGCCTATTATTTGCGAGTTTTCCACAGTCATAGTGAAAGATAAATTTATTAATTCTTTGAAGAAATATAATAGAACGAATAATATTAAACTTAATACACAAAACTTGAATAAAGATTCAGCTTTTAAGCAAATATTTATAACAGAAAACCTCACTCAAACTGGAAGAAAACTATTTTTTATGGCTCGTGAATTAGCAAAGAAAAAGAATTACCTGTTTTGCTGGACTTCTTCAGGAAAGATTTTTCTCCGTAAAAAAGAAGGTTTTCCGCATATTATCATCAATAACGAGAGTGACCTTGATAATATTGAATGACTATTCCTTAGTTTAATACCTGCTCTTCTTTTGTATTTTAATTTTAATAATCGAATAAGCATATTTATGTTAAACACACATAACAAAGCATTTTTCTACACTTACACTTATGTCACTTATACACCACACACAGAAATTTTACACATGCATACTGTATTTATTCATTACATAATCCACTCTTATTTTAAAATGTCTTACACATTTTGTCTCTTAAACCATGGATAACTTTAGGTGTTGTTAAATCGATTAGAAAACGTGACAAAATTCATAAACGTTTGCGTAAAGATGCTAGCAATGAAGTACTAAAACAAGAATATATAGCTTACCGTAATATTTGCAATAAAATTATAAAATCCTTAAAAAAAGAATACTATAATAATAAAATAAATCAAAACAGGGATAATATCTTAGAAACATGGAATATTATAAAGGAAATGTGTAATATAAACAAAAGAAACGTGACTCCTACAGAATTACTACGCATTAAAAACTCTGCCGTCGATTCATTGAATGAAGTAAATAGGTTTTTCACTAGAGTTGGCAGTAACCTTGCGAATGAAATCCTACTAAAACTACGTACGGATGAAAATTCTCTTGCAAAAAAATCTAGCAGAGACAGGGCACCACAAAATTCTATGTGTCTATATTATACAGATGAATTCGAAGTTATGAGTATTATCGCAGGACTAAAAAACAACAAATCCCCGGGTATAGACAATATTCCTCCGTCAATCTTAAAAATATTTAGAGAGACTTTGTGCAAGCCATTAGCCTACATCTGCAACCTTACCTATGAATATGGTATTTTCCCCAGTTTGCTCAAGTCCGCTGTTATTTGCCCAATCTACAAAAGTGGCGATAAAAAAATGCCAACCAATTATAGACCAATATCTTTGCTCAGTGTCGTATCTAAAATAATAGAGAAAGCTACTAATAATAGACTCATTCAATACCTGAATCAAGCCAATGTACTATGTAATAACCAATATGGCTTTCGACCAAAAGTGTCTACAGAGGATGCTGTACTAAAACTAACGACACTCATTAAAGAATATATTGATAAAGGTGACAAGTGTCTAGCTGTTTTCTTAGATTTACAAAAAGCTTTTGACACCGTGTCAATTCCCATAATGTTAGCTCGTCTTGAAAATATCGGTGTCAGGGGTAATGCTTATGAATGGTTTAGAAGTTACCTTACCAATAGAATTCAGAGAGTTCGCGTTGATAACATTTTTAGTGACTTTGAATCTGTATCATATGGAGTTCCGCAGGGTAGTACGTTGGGGCCTACTTTATTTTTAATATACATAAATGAACTCTGCCGAGTAACATTACAGAATTCTGATATTTTAATGTATGCAGACGATACAGTTATCTTGTTTAGAGGCAAAAATTGGGAAGAAGTTCGTAAACTCACTGAAACCGGCTTATGCACCATAACAGCTTGGCTTGAGGATAGTCTACTTTCAATCAACACGAGTAAAACGAAATTTCTATGCTTTAGCAAGACTAGTCGTGGACATCCTTTGAACTTTCAGATTCGCATACACACACATCCCTGCAACCGTAGCTTTTCCTTTGGAAGTCTTAATTGTAATTGTGAAATGCTCACAAAACATAATAATATAAAATATCTGGGTGTAATCATTGATGACAAATTAACATGGACGGAGCATATATTACTACTGGCTAGTCGTGTTAGAAAACTCATGTTCATTTTTAAGAATATAAGAATTTTATCAGATACTGGAATTATAATACAAACATACAAGGCTCTGGCTGAATCAATCCTAAGTTATTGTATAAATGCATGGGGTGGAGCATCTAAAACTAAACTACTCAACCTTGAACGCGCTCAACGATCACTGTTGAAAGTAGCTCTTCTCCTACCCTACCGATTTCGAACATTCGAACTGTATAAGATAGCTAATGTACTTACTATTAGAAAACTGTTTATATACCAATGCATACGCAGATATCACAAGATTAATGTCCCTCTATTACCTAAAAATATTTATAAAAGACAAGACCGCTGCCCGCTTCCACAAACCAAAAGTGCATTTGCCCAAAGACACTATGAATCAATTGCCCCGTTCATTTATAATAAATTCAATGACCTATATACAGTGAAAAACCTAAGTAACTATAAAATAAAAGGAATTTTAAAAGAATGGCTCATTAATTTAACGTACGAAGAAACTGAAAACCTTATAGTAATGAATAAATAATACACACACAACGCACATGCGCGCGCACGCACACACACACATACACACACATACACACACATACACACACACACGAACACACACGCACGAACACACACACACACACACGAACACACACACACACACAGACACACACACACAACTTTTTTATTTTTTATTTTTTTTTTATTGTTTCTCTTTCTCTTTACTTTGTTACATTGAAAGTGAATTCTTTGATAAGGGAAGGTACTAGCTCCTGAAACACAGGTTTCTAGTTCAGGAGCTAGGGCTGTGTAAGATTGTACCAATGTAATTGTTTTTCAATAAAGACATTTTTTTTTTTTTTTTTTTTATCATAAAATTTCTAATGCAAGCCAAAATCAATATTCAACAGTGTCCAGAATCAGAATATAAGAAAAAAGCTTTCCTAACTCAGATCTAAATAAATTGCTCTAGACAAAGACTTTATACACCATTTACGGCAAATGTGACAATATATCACATGCTTATTTTTATACCCTCTACTTTATGTTATGCATAAAAATCGTATCGCCACAATATGATAAAGTTTAAATTTTACAATAATAATAAAAATATATTAATCTCGATGTATAAGCTGAAACTGTGCTGTTTTTCTTGTTTTTCGTAGTGGCACAAAAGTTGTAAATGTTTAAGGTTTCGTATTTAGACAAATCCGTCTGTCTCCATAACCATATTCGTGTGTATTTTAGTCATAATTTATTAATTAATATAATTTATTAATTTAGTAGGTACGTGTGTAAATTACTAAAAAAGGGGGTACTCCATACATTTCTGTTTTTGTTATAAATATTAATAATCTAAGTTAAAAGATAAATTATTGTAACAAATTATTATTAATTACTATATTTATACAGTATATATTATAGAAAATTTAGTAGGTACGTGTGTAAATTACTAAAAAAAGGGGGTACTCCATACATTTCTGTTTTTATTATAAATATTAATAATCTAATTTAAAAGATAAATTATTGTAACAAATTATTATTAATTATTATATTTAAACTAGCTGTACCCGCGGCTTCGCCCGCGTTCATTTTTTTAATTGCTAATCAACTTCATTGGGTTGATCTGTAGGAAAAAAAATTGTCTAAAAAATAAAAAATAAAAATTTAGGTGTGGACTACCCTTAACATTTAGGGGGATGAAAAATAGATGTTGTCCGATTCTCAGACCTACTCAATATGCTCACAAAATTTCATGAGAATCGGTCAAGCCGTTTCGGAGGAGTTCAAGTTCGAACCCCGTGACACGAGAATTTTATATATAAGATAGTATATATTTAAAAAAATAAGAGACAAAGCAACTCAATTTCAATTTACAGTTCTTGTATAAACATCGCTTGTGCTTGCGATTGCGTTTTACGAAGAGCGTGACAGTATTCCCGCATATTTACTTTTATAGCCGCCCGTCGGCACCGCCTATATATCTTAGACCGCTGAACTGCACTTTTAGAACTTAGAACAAATATATTACACTTTATATTACAGCAATTTTCCTTTTGCGCGAACACACATTAAAGTTACGTATGTCGCTTTGTTATACTTTGAGCATCTCAGCTAACACTAATTATTATCGATATAAATGTTTGTATGTGTGTATGTATGTATGAATATTTGTATGGACAAAGAGAATACAGTGCAGAGAAATAAAAAAGAAAAAGGTACCCTTTATTTCTCTTTCGTTCTTTTTTGTAGCTGTTAACTAGATTTAGTTTCCTTACGAGATGTCAGGTAAATTCTAGAAATCATTATTGAGGTAAACGTAACTTAAATACATAGAATTTGCCTACTTTACATTCATTTATTTATTTAATTTAGGTTTACCAATAATTATTTACGCTAGTTATAAAAGCATATACATTTTTTATGTGTTCTTGTGAACAGTGTAACAATTACTTAAAGGTAAACACCATATGCAACTTAAATATAATATTAAAAATATTAGAAAGTCAGTAAAAAAAATTAATTACTTAAATTATAGGTTAGTTCGCTTCTTCTATAAATGTATGTAGTTCTGTATAATTTACTAATGAAAAATAATTTATTCTCTCTTTTTCTAAAAGTTTTATAACCTTAATTAAACCATACGAGTTTATATAAAAAACACGAAAACAAAATAATTATTATGAAATAAATAACTTTCGCCATTATATTAGGTACCTACTAACTTTAATCTTAATATTAAAGCTTAAAATATACCTCTGTTTAGTAGTTTGTGAATTAACAAAATTAATGTACCTTACACAAGAATAATCCAAAGATAACAATAATTAGTTCTATCAAAGGCAAGTTCACTTTGAATTGGGCGAAAGCGTGATAAGAGATAATTCGACGAGAGGATTAGTGTACGCTACGATTATAGTGACGTATGTATGTGATACGAACTATAATGATACACCAGCTTATGGTTTTACGGTGGGGATTATTATAACTGCAAAGTGTATAGTTACGTTTGAAATACTTAAACGCTTTAATAGGCTTTATACTACAGCTTTGTTTACTTGTTCTGTGCCGTTAAGAGTACATTAATTGATGGAGGGTTAAAATGTTTATTTAGTACTGAATAAAGTTATTGAATATTCTGCAAGAAATTAAAAACTATAAAAACTTATGTAGTGTGCTGAATGTACGATAATGATAATATAAATAATACTAGTATCACTAAGAGTAGTATGCGCAGGAGCTTTTATAGTACAGAGGTCACTTGTATCTCATATATATATATATATATATATATATATATATATATATATATATATATATATATATATATATATATATATATATATATATATATATATATATATATATATATATCACGCTTTATGTACATCTTTTTCTCTCAAAATGTAACCATAAGATATGACCGGTGAAAGATTAGGCGCAGGACCGTTAATATTACCTTTTTTTAATTACATAAATGTATATTATTACGTGGTAGAACGAAACACACAAGTATTAATCACATTTTTCAAAAGCAAAACTAGTGCATCTATAACAGTTAATATATAAGATGTTTCCAGTCTGTAGCGGCCATTTTGAGTGAATCGGCGTATCTGTGACTGCATACATATTGCATACATGCATATTATGTATATCTTCATCTTGTCAATTAATCGTAATAATCAATCGATCGTAATAAGCCAATTTTGAACCGAAACCTCATTTACATATTATATTTAAAAAGTAGAATATGATATAAGTCTTGAAGCTTTCATGGTCACTCATAATACTATTACTACTTTTGATGGATTTTATTATGTTTACCACTTATTTATGAGAGTTCTCGATATTTCAGCACTTACAAGTCGTAATATTAAACAGATTGTAAAAGGCTATTTGAATAAAGTATAGTTTCATTTGATTTTAAACATGGTAAATATCCCATTTACATAGTATTTATTTATTCATTTTAAGATAGTAAACTATCTATTACCAAAAATACTATGTTGTAACATGAACTGAGGAAAAACTAGCTATCTTTTTATATGTGCTCAGACATTGTTAGCAAACTGGCATTAATAATATTCAAATCAAATCAAATCAAATCAAAATATTTTATTCAGCATAAAAATTGTTACAATTTCTTACTGAACGTCATGAGTCTACCACCAGTTCGGAAAGAAGAAACCTCTGACCTGAGAAGAACTGGCGAAAGAAACTCAGCGGGACTAATGTTTTTTTTTATCTTAATCTCATCCTTTTTTTTTTTAAATTAAATTGCATATTTACAATAATTCTATATGTTGAAATAGCCTGGCGGCGATCACATCATTCCCAAGGCGTACTGTCTTCTAAAAAATCGTTAATCGTATAATAACCCTTAGTACACAAACGTTCCTTCCCATTTTTTTTAAATTTGGCAATAGAAGCTTTTTGAACGTTTTCTGGGATCCTGTTGTATAGGCGTATACATTGTCCATAAAAAGAATTACTAACTCGGCGTAAGCGAGTTACAGGCATTACAAGTTTATGTTTGCTCCTAGTATTAATGCTATGCATGTCGCAATTCTTGGGAAATTCGTGTATATTTTTATGAACATACATAACATTTTCGTACACGTATTGAGAAGCAACAGTCAATATTTTAATTTCTTTAAACTTTTCTCTTAATGATATTCTAGGGCCTAAACTATAAATAGCACGAATAGCTCTTTTCTGCAGGACAAAAATAGTATTAACAGTAGAAGCATTTCCCCATAATAAGATTCCATAGGACATAACACTATGAAAATAACTAAAATATACTATACGAGCTGTATCTACGTCTGTAATAAGTCTAATTTTTTTTACCGCGAACGCTGCAGAGCTGAGCCTTTTTGCTAGCCCCTCAATATGGAGATTCCACTGCAATTTCGAATCTATGATAATGCCTAGGAATTTAGTTGATGTTATTGGTTTTAACATTTCCCCTCCCAATACTACACCATTATCAACAAGTTTAACATTAGGTGTTGTAAATTTAATTAATTTAGTTTTTTGGTTATTTAATAATAAATTATTCGAATCAAACCAATAGACAACCTTTGAGAGAGCATCGTTTACATCGTCGTACATTAGTAAATTACGTTTCACCTTAAAAATAAGTGAAGTGTCATCTGCAAACAATACTATCTCATGTTTGTCCTGTATATTCGTAGACAAGGTTGATTCCAAACTCTTTTTAACAGTTTTCATAAATAAATTATGCTCAATGTTATTTAGCTTTAACTTTTTACTACTGGATTTATAACAAAAATATATATTCCATGAAAATTCAAAGGACCAAGTTTTTTCTTGTACAGATTGCGCGTCAACTTAGGTAATAAATCACATAGAAACATCCGCAAACTATTCCTAAAATTCAAATGTATGGGAATCTACATCGCAGCATGGTGTTGTTACGATGACTTCGTAAACAAAGAATAAATCCAACGTTATTGAACTTAAGTTATTAAATTCTTATTTAAAATAAGTTGCATTGGTAATAATTAATTTTAACTTAAATATTCGTATTAGGCAGTTTGTAATGACCCTACTTTCTTGCGCCAACGGTCACGGGTTCGAGTCCCGGTGGGAGCATTCATTTGTTAAACTCGGATGTTTGTACTCTAGTCATGGGTGTTTATATTTATAATATGTATGTATTTAAACTTATATATGTAGTATATCATCTATCTGGTATGATACAGGCACAACAAAACATAACAAGGCTAATACAAATCGGTCCAGCCTTTTTTAAATTTAAGCGAGACTACCGAACGGCAATTGATTGTTATATATACATACACATTTCATACTTAGCATATATGTTATATACTTAGCATTATCACTATACTCTTAATTCATTAAGCATTGCTAATGTTCAATTAACATTTTTTATTGTGACAAAAAAGTAATTATATTTATCATCCAATATTAATATAGTTTTTGGTAGCTTAACTTATATTATTGTTATATCGTTCGACATTTCACACGCGAGTACATTTCCATTTAGTTCGCGACCATTAAGCATTACTCCCACTTGACATAAAACCGTATTAGCGGTAACTCAAGCTGTACCTTTCTATTATAATATTAAACTTTAAAATAATAACTTAACACAAATATTTACAAAACTATTTTTCTGGATTTTGGGCGGATTTACTTTGATTTTTGGTTCCCTATGGATATATATTATTGAAATTTAGTACGATGATAACTGGTTATCCAGGTTAACTTATAAAATATTTTTTACTCCAGGACAATATCTTAGCTCTGAAAAACCTCTGTACCTCGGATAAACCTAAATTTAATTTTAAAAATGATGGCCTTACAGCACATTCTTCACAGCGAAACGAAACACTGCTTTAAAACTTAAATGACCTATTTTATCTTAACTTTTATATAAAACTTCTAAAACTGTTGTTCGTAAAAGTATACTAGGGAGCGATTATGCAACTTCCACATCTGCAACGACGACAATAAATCACGACTGAACATCCGCGTGCGACGCGAAATCTTTATTAGTACTAACGTTCCATGCATGACTCCCTTGGCTCTCGTTCGGCTTATGAATTGTTTTCATACTAAATTTGCTTACACAGATCTATGTATATTAGAGCTTACAACTAATACTGAATAAACAAATAACTAAACAGCTATTTAAAGTAATAGTCCTCACGTCAATTATTTGCCAATAAAATAGCCTATTTTAAAGTGATATTCATAAATTGAATCTATACGTTACGTACAAAAAAGATCTACTTGGATCAAAATATTTCACCGACTTGCCAAAATCTAACTTTATTTCATGAAACTCAACTTCCTAGTCTGATATTTAATAAATAATTTTGTATTATCGTAAATATTCTAAAAATCGGCTTAGCAATTGCTGAAATTAACCTCTACTTCTGCCTCTACATATAAAAATATTTTACCTCTTGATACAGGACACGTTTGTAAAGCAACAAATTAAAAAATATAAAAAAATATAATATGGGTTTAAGGATAAAAAAGTGCATTTGGGTCTACGTCCACATTTGTGCACTAAAATTTATTTAGAGTTTGTGCAGAAGAAATATTATATAATTTAAGATACCATCAACAATATTATAGCAACACAAAAACGTCTAACCTCTGTATTTCATCTACACTGTATACTATATAGTGTTTAATATAAGTTAGTCGTACAAATTAATTAATGGTCCGCGCGGCGCGATTACATCTAGACTGATACGGGCGTTTATCGTTTAATATGGAAACTAGATGGCCAGCTTAATGGCCTAACTTAATATATATAACGAACATAGATATTACTTTGGCTTGTAAATTGTATATTTATGAAACGTTTCCGGGAAAATCATTGAGGACTTATCCACACTCGGGTGGTGATTTTACTTTATGAGCGGAGCCCTAACTCTACTTGCACTTCTATAAAATCAGTTATCTGCCACCGAGACTCCCATCAAAATCTGTATAGCTGTTTCGGATATTAACCAGAAAAACAAATTTATATCTTCTATATATATATAATGAAAATGGTCTTCGTTTGAGGCTCAATCACGCCTAAACCACTGATCGTATCGACATGAAACTACCACCATTCGATGCGAAATTTTTCCTAGATGGTTTATGGCTATCTATTTTTTGAATTCCAACATTCCTTCATTTTTTTATTGCTGTTTTACTTTTATGAACATTTATCCCGCTAATAAAAACAAAAGATAAGCATTTTCTCTTGATTCTTTTGTTTTCATGGATTTCAACAGAGTATATTAAACGGATTATGGTTTTTTACATTCAGCTAAGAATCTATTCACGGTAGTGGAGAACGGCTGGACCAATTAGGCTTTTTTTTATAGTCAGAATTGTCAGGAGAAAGTTTTGTATGTAAGAAAATTTAAAAAAAGTCAGATAAAAAGTTAAAAATTTTGATGATAATCGAAGAATTCCCATCTATATAGTCACTCACTACGAAATCTCGGGAACCATAAGACTTAGAAACGTGAAACTTGGTAGGAATATTACTTTTGCTATGTAGAGGTCAGCTATGAATAGATTTTAAGAAATCCATCCCCCAAAGGGGATTGCGGGGCGTTAACAATGAACAATTCCTGTTTTTAAACTATAGCTCCTATAGACTTCAAATTTGGTAGGAATCTTCTGTAAGAGGTGTAGAAATAGGCTATGAACGAATTTTACGATAGCTCACCCCGCAGGGGGTTGCGGGGGTGGGTATTAACAATTAATATTTTTAATTTTCCAGCTAAAGCTCCTACAAGCTCCAAATTTTGTAGGAATTTTCTATAAGTGATGTGAAAATGATTTATGAACAAATTTTACGATATCCCACCCCAAAGAAGATTGCGGGGGCGTTAACAATGAAAATTTTTAATTTCGAAGCGATAGCTCCTATAGACTCCAAATTTAGTGAGAGTGTTCTATATGTAATATAAAAATGATCTTAGAGCGGATTTTACAATGAATCACCTCCAATAAGGTTCGCGGGGGTGGGTGTTAACAATAAAAAATTTCAATTTCGAAATATAGCTTCTAAAAATTCTAAATATGGTAGGAATCTTTTATTATTCACATAAAGATCATCTCAAAATGGATTTCAATATAGTCTACTTCCGACAGGAATTTCGGGGGTGGGTGTTAAAATCTAAAATTTTAATTTTCAATCTGTAACTTCTACAGACTCCAAATTTGGTGGGGATCTTCGTGTATGTAGGGATATTTGTGTATTTCCTTACAACAATCGTCTTTTTGGCAGCGGAGAAAAAGTCATTGAGAGGTTTCCAATACTTAACTTTACATGTAGCCAATCAACGGACTAAGAATTTTACATTCATTTTACTTTTGCAGACTACATATCCGACGAATTCTTTTATTGCGTGATCGCGGAAATGTACCAGATTATAATGAATGCATTTTCTAAGCACTTGAGATGTGGAAAAGAAATTTAATTACTTATTCCAATAGAATTCATAAAAAACATGAACAATTAATTTTCTATAAAAAATTGATGTCACGGAGAAAATTTTAGTTAACAGAAAATTCGTCGCACTTGAACCTAGACAGATTTTAACTTCACATATGAGACTTGCAATGACTTTAACTTAAACGATTTTAACGACTTTAACTTTAACTTAAATGATTGCACATTGAAAGTTACAATGAATATTAGTGAGAAAAATCACCTGGATGGAAGATACAGGCTAAATCGATGGAATTTGGAATTTGTGTAAGTCTAAACAATATCGATGCTTACAGTTCTATCCGCGGGGCCTATTTATGTTCATACAAAAATAAAAAAAAAGGAGAATAATAAAAATATGGAAAAAAAAATGAAACATAAAATGTAATTTATTTCCTTTTTCAATTCGCCCAGCGAAGCGGGCGGGAAACGGCTAGTTGTAGTATAAATAATAAGAGTTCTTTTTTTCTTAAAGTACTAAGTACCTACTATACTTAATTTCAAAAACATTTAATTCTTATTAAGATTACAAATAGACACTTCGCTTTTATTTATTTGCATATATACTTTTACTTCTCCATACTATAAAAACAAAATAATTTTACAATAAAGTCCATGTTCTATTCAGTCACTAAATTTCCACTTTTTAGTTAGGTTGAAAAGTTGCTACAGGCTCTTAAACGATAGAACTAAGCTATTAGTGTACCATCCCATGCATTAAAAGATGCACTCCATGAAGCAAGCTATACAGTGTGTTCCATCATGTGCATGGAGGAGTTACTTGATGTGAATGCTCATAGAATTTCTGAACGTTGTGAGGCGATTTAATTGATTCTATTGTAAAAAACTATTATAATGGTGTGTTATTTTGAGAATTGATATTTTAAATAAGATATATTTTGTTGTAATAATCTTAAATAAATTTTCAATTTAATTCCTTCCTCGCATTGAGAAAAGGCAAAGTAGTAACACTGAAAAGGACTTCATTATGACTATCATTAACTGATATGGGAGGCCCACTCTCCTTCCCCCCTCCCTCTTCCCTTCATCCTCCGCCTTCGTTCCCCCCTCCCTCCCACTTCCCTCCCTCCTCCATCCCTCCCTTTCCTGAAAGGCCGGCAACGCATCTGCAACAGGCTTGCAGATGTCCATGGGCGGAGGTGATCACTTTCCATCAGGTGAGCCTCCTGCCCGTTTGCCCCCTTTGTACCATAAAAAAAAAAAAAAAATGATATTGACTATATATACATTATACACTAGCTACTAGCGTTTCACCCTCGCTTTGCTTTTGCTTTCGCCTCCTCGGATTTGTTTTACCGTTTAGTATATTATAATAATATGTAATAGATATGGATATAATATATAGCTTTTCCTGTAGAAATGAGATAATATCCCTCAATATAAAATAGCCTATGTCATTTTCTACAACTCTACTGCGCTATATCCATACAAAAAAACGCCAATCCGTCACTGTTTCAAAGTAAGTGAAGCCTTGAAGGACAGACAAACACGTAAATATAAAAAAATAAATATGTACAATGATACATTCTTAGGTTTACGCGAATATTTGACATTATAAATGAAACTATCTTTTCGGATTTTCGGGAAGCAAAAATCAAAATAAATCCGCGACAAAATCCGAATAGATAGCTTCATTTATGTAGAATGAGTCTAACACATGCAAGTGAAACTTAAAACCTAATAAATGTCTTTCTCTAATTAATACTTGCTAAGATATTTTACGTAAAATAAGAAATAGCCTTAATTTTCATTATCTCCAATGATTACTATCATACGTCATGACTGAGAGTGTACACCATTCATTCTTGAAAGCGGAAGGCCAATAACAGTATATCATACCCTCTTGCGGTACAACTACTACATAACTATGTACTATGTATATAAAATTCCTTACGACAATATAGATCTTATTTATACAGATATAAAGCATCTTTTGTTTTGATATATTTCGGCTATTAGTATCATATATTCATAGTAGGTGGATGTAGGCAGTACTCGGAGTGAATCATTGTTGATGACTCCATATTTATTAGAAGTTACGATTTTGCTCGATATTGTTTTAGGCGCGGAGTATAAACAAGCTTCTGCGCTTATAACTATTTATATTCCAACATAGTTTCATTTATAATGCATGTTTCGATAATTTTTCTAACAAATTAGACAGAATTTTACATGAATTTGATGTTATTTTAAGTATTTTTTTTCCTCATATCTCATGTAGACTACGATGTAATAAATATATAACGATAATAATATATGTGTATATGTGTTTGTAATAGGCTTTAATATCGCGAGGCAGTCTTTAGTAGGTCAATTCAATAACTACTTCGTAAAAAATATATTCATTGTTATGCTATGTGTAATATTTTCAACCTACAAGAGTTATAAACTTAATAAGAATCTAATAGTTTAACAGACAATTATGTTGGTTTTTAGTTCTGAAGACCAAGTGGGCTCATAGGCATAGAGTAAGAGATTGCGTTTGGATAGATGTGGGCTACTCAGGGAGTCAGGACCGGGATAGTTAGCGCTTTAGGGAGGTCTTCGTTCTTTTAGGCGGTGCATCTCTTGTCTTTAAAAAAATACTTTTTGTCACTCTAAATTTATTTGTCTTTTCAAATTTATTGTGTCACCGCGATACCGTCTTTAGTCTAGCTAATTTTATTTTACATTCAAATTATACTGAAGGGCAACTACAATATCAGCAATTATTTCATACTAAAGCCTTCCCGTAAAAAATAATTCAATTAGTAATAATAATATTCTTGTAATAATGATTTTACAAATCATTATTATAATTAATATTTTCATTTCATCATTAGCATTACTAGAAGAATATTTAATACGCTGTTTTAATTTATAATGTATTTATTTTACTTTCAAAATAACTATCCAATTTAATTTTATCAAGAAGCTAAACCAGAACGTAATGTAGTTACTATGTAAACAGCGGCTATAACTTAATTTGAGGGGTTTGTGCGTTGATGAAAATTTATTGGACCGAATTCCGGACAGGGTTTCTATCTAGAGATATGCGCACATTCTAGCCGAGATCTAATCACGCTCTGCTTCTTACATTAACGTTATGTATTTATTATTTTACACGTTTGGCTCAGTGTATAGTGACCCTACTTGCTGTGCCAATGGCCGCGGGTTCGAGTCCTGCTGGGGGCATTCATTTGTTGAGCACGAATGTTTATACTCAGGTAATGGCTATATTGGCATTGATGTTATATATTTAAGTCATATACTCAAATTTTAGAGTATTAACTATATAGTATGCGTAACATAAGCCTTGTACCTTACCAAAGACCTAGATAACGCTGTATGTAATAATGTCGCAGCATATTTATTTTAGCGAATATTTTAGGAGTATCTAATAAAATGATTATATTATGATTATTTAATGAAATTTACTTTTATTTAATTAGACTTTAAAAGCTCATTATAACCACATCCACTTGAAGAAGCTTGGCTCGGATATAATATATCTCGCTCGCTATAGTATATTATACCTATACAAGTTTTTCAGGGATTTGGATAAATATGTACATTGTTGGTTTTAAATCATTATTTCTAGTTGACCCAAATAAATTACTATTTAATATATTTTCCCCTAAAACATAATATTTTTTAATATCGTTGAAGTAAATATTGTAAGTTTATATGTGTAGCAAACCTTATTTTAAAAATGAAGTAACGTAATATGACTTTAGTAGAAGCTCTACGAAAATCATTAGAGGACCCTTCTAGCCCATGTTTATTGAGTGACTTATTAATAAACATTGCGTAGAATTTGATATCGAATAACGCCCTCTTGGGTGTTTAAGAGGGATGTAATAGTTAATATTACAGTTTTATATTTTTAGGGGTATAATTAGTATTTTACTGTACTGAACCCTGAACTGAACTGGAACCCTCCAAAGAGCGAAAAATGCATATAAACAAATAATTTTTAAATATATTAAATATCAATTAATTATTCGTCGTTTATTCATCGTTTTTTTATACTTATACGAGAAATGACAGTAATAACTACTACCTGTGATATAATCGCATGATCCTGGACGACAAATTTCTGATCCAGATTTTGCCTAGATTACCTAGTGAATCTAAAAAAATAACTTTGTTGGCGTAAATGACATGGTATGTTTATTGTGTATATGTTACTGTAAAAGCCCGAATACTGGTAAATCTTAGGTTTTACCAGTAAATCTTAGGGTTTACCAACACGAGTCGGTAAATGTAAGAATATGTAAAAATGAAACTATTTTTTCGGGCTTTTACCATTACAATTTAGTACATGCTAGGTTTTACCAGTGACGGTTGGTAAATGTTGGTTATGGAAATAAAATTGTGCATACTTCTTAATTGCTTGCCACGATTTCATGAATATGTTTTACACTCATTTTCATTCATAAATTACTTCCAGACACTAAAAACGCAAAACAAATCAAACTCGCTATCTGTTTATAAACTAATTTTAGACATCGAAAACACAAATATGAATTGAATCAAACGATTGACTTAGGCGAGCGTAGACGGTAGAGGGAGATGGAACGTGTAGCGAGGGACTGCAGACTGTCACGAGTACAAGGCCATACGCCGAAGACGTATTAACATGTTTATCTCAATATTTACCGTGTCTTTGAGGTAAATCCTAAGATTTACCAAGTGAATGGTGGTGAAAGTCCGAAATAAACGATGAAACGATGATCGTAGAACGGTTCGGACTTTTACCATTATGTATTGGTAAATCTTAGAATTTACTAGTAAATCTTAGGATTTACCGTAGTTCGGGCTTTTACAGTAACATATATAACAAAATATTATGATTTTTTGGAACTGCTATATCAAGAGTGTAATAGAGTATAATAATATAAAAATGTGGTAATCTTCTTCAAAAGTTATTGTTTCACATAAAATTCAATCTCTCAGTGAACGATAATTTTTACACAGAACAAGTTTAGTTAAGACTCAAGACCGCGCTCAATGGCACACCATGAGAGAGGCCTATGTCTAGCAATGGACTGAAAAGGACTGATGATGATGATGATGGTAGTAAAGATTGAAAACACCTATCGTCACAATAAAACAGAAATTACGAGTTATTTGTACGAACTGAAAAAATAATTTATATATACGAACGTAACGTCATTAATCCATCCATATTATCCATATACCTAGGTACATATCCCATTTAATACGTAAGTATATACATTATACATATATATTACGTATAAAGCGCTTGCATTGTTATCTATTTAACTAGATTGTTCTCTTAGTCTATAGCGTACCTAATACGATTGAGGCATCTGAGGCCTAAATCGTATTACACTTTGAATAGTTTAACGGAAATTTTATTACTATAACTTCGCTGTTTAGCATTCGTAAGAAAAATCGGATTCGCGTCTCGGGCAATATTTCTAATATTTTAATATGCGAATCTTTTTACCAACATGATTACCATTTATTATACTGTGACGAAAAATCATCATGAGGAAACCTGGCGCGGTATATGAAGACGAGTGATGGAGTATATCCTGATCCATTCGTATAGAAGGGAGGTATGTGCCCAGCAGTGGGACGTTACAAAAGGGCTGGATACACAATACTAAAAAAATGGCATACAATTTGATGCCATTAACCTACCAATTCAGAAACATTACGAACCTTAACGATGATTCTTAAAATATCTAACGGTTCCGTTAACAGTCGATAAACGATCTCATCCCTAGTAGATTGAAAATCGATTCGTTTCCAGATAAAGTGATGTATTCCGGCCATCAAACTTACACTAAATCGTTTCAATTTTCCGAACAATAACTATTGGCAAACATTTCTACAGTCAAAGTCCATTGAATGAGGTTATAATCCAGGGATGGATAATCGAATGAACTCACGCATCGCGTACAGTATTACAAATACGACTGTAAAAATATTGCTATAAAGGATTATATAACTAAATGCTGTGGATTAAGTATGATTTTCACATGAACAGTATTAAGATATGATAATCTTGTGGGAGTTTATACGAATAGATGCGTTATGCTAATTCAATGTTTGGCAAATGTATTCGCTTCGGTCATCGCGCGAGCAAACACTGTCCGACACGTACCGTTTGTTTATCATTCTGCATTTAAGGGGTCGTCCATAAATCACGTGATGTTTGAATGGGGGGGGGGAGGGGGTTCGGAAAAAATCACGAAATATCACCAGGAGGGAGGGGGGGTGTAGTGAATTATCACGTGATTTTTTTTTACTCACCGTTGGGATTATCCCGCGCGCCGCGACAATCGCCGACCTTTTATAATAATAAGCCTATTCACCTCCAAAACTTCTCTGAATAACTACGGGAACTACTATTGCAAGAAATGGCACTTTTAAAGGCTATGCTATTAATAAATCGTGTATTATAAATTCTTTATAACAGATGATGAGACCAATAGGAAGGGCCAAACATTCCCCCAGACACACGAAGCGTCGCTTTTAGTAAGAATGGAAGTGTAATAATGAACCGATTGGTATTAATTGCTTTGGATTGCTTATAAAAAGTATTGACATACTTCCATTAATATCATGTATAAAAATAAGTAACGTTACATTGTTATAGTAGTAGTTATAAGTTACAGACGGACGAATTATACATTTTAATGATATTCTCAAAAACTTTTACTATATTTACATATGTGAATGTCAGCACTGAAAGTTTAAAAAAAATTGAATACTATTTTGACTTAACTTTAGCACCGGGTGATGTACCCAGTGCTCAAAGTTAATTGACCGTCGGTCGAAACTAGAGGGTATGCATACAGTCAAAGACCATACATAAACCACCTAATCCCATTGATTTTGTTAATGAGAAAAAAAATTCAGGCAGGATTTTAGTCGAGTCGTAAGGATTCTGTAGGTGCTAGTGCACAAAAAAACTACGAAAAAAGAAGCAGTAGCCAGTAAGTATATTATGCGTCACTCCCAGTCACATAGACTAGACTCATACTTCCGCATGACTCTTATGGAACCCAACTTGATGGACAAGGAAGGACAACAGATCTTAAAAAAATTTACTTTTAAAAAAGGCTGAAGAATTCCACACAGAAGTGTGAAATAATAAGGTTATCGACAGCCATGACGTCTGAGTAGAGTATGTCGTCTGTCGAGTAGAATGACAGTGCTTTATTCTATGACTTCCTTCTCCGCAGTAGTATAGCGGACATGTGTGAGAGAGCCAGTATTTGCTTCAGATACAATAGTAAAATTTCACGATTATTATTTTGTCATTTATTCTTCTTAATTAGAATTTTTACATTTTTATCACGGTGCTTAAATTACCAAAATTATATTAGATTATACCTGTTAACCTTTATTTAAAAATAATATTCTGATTTTTTAAGGTACTTTGTAAAAAAATACACGTGATTTTGAGTGGGGGGGGGGGGGTAACCTTAAACCTCACCACGTATCACCATGGGGGAGGGGGGGGTCTAAAAAGTTGCTTAAAAACATCACGTGATTTATGGACGACCCCTAACATGTGCTATTTCGATTGCAATGGCGTATTAATGCATTGACGAATGTTTTTTTATGATATTTCCGGTTGGGTTTTGTTTAAAAACGTGATGTACCCGACGTAACGATTTTACAAGTTTCCGGTCAAATATTTTTCCGGAATAAATTTAAAGTACACTGTAAATATTGTGTAATATATGGAAATTTTGTGTACACTATACAGAAATGTTTATCCATCAACTAGCGATGTAACCCGGCTGTGTTCGTACACTGTTTTCTTTAAACTCATTGCAAATTCAGAAAATGACTTTGATTACTTCTGTACAAGAGCAATATTACTGAGATTCAAGGAATTTTATTAACATAATATTATTCTTAACATGTACTACTTCATCCTCTGAGGAATAAATTTCGAAGAATTCATTAGAAACGTTTATATTTAGTATTCAGGTTATTAAAATATTATAGCAATATCTCAAGCTACGAGTGTTGATGAAATAGTTTATTTTATCTTTCTTTTGTATTTACTTACTTAAAACAATCTATACATATTCTAAATAAAACTGAAGTGTCTGATTTTAACGTAATTAATGTATCTTTTAAAAATACTACTTTATAACACATATTTTACAACATCATATGATATAAATTAATAAATTACTAAACTCTATTTCTCGTAAAAAAAACTCTACCAAACTCTCTCTCTCTCTCTCTTTCTCCATACCTCTCGTACAGCGACCCTGACCGCGGCAGACGTACTAGCTAACCAGCGTGGAAAATTGCAATGATATTCGCGAGAACTTTAAATTAATGGCATTCGCAAAACTTTAAAACAAACTGCCGTTTATTAAACGTATTATATAGATTTTTTAAACCTATCGCTGATGTTATGAGTGCTTTTAATGGACCTCGAAGTTTAAACCGTTGGTATGAATTTTGTTTATTCACCTAAATTATATTCAATTTTAAGGCTCTGATTTTTTTGGAGTCGATGTTTGGTTGTATTGAGCGGAAAATGGGAAAATAAAATCTGAAAAGAAAAATTAGATTGATAGTAGGTAAGTATAGTCGGTATTAAAAATTAATAAAAATAATATATTTTTTCACTGTTTTTGAATTTTGTTTTCAGCGAAAAGATGAAATTTTGTGTCATTGTACATGATATAAGACTAAAGACGGAATAAGATAAACGGAATCTTTGGGTTTATGAATTTTTCAAACTTATTTTTACAATACACCGAGGATAAAATTGGAAAATTGTTTAAACAATTTTTAAATTCCCAAATTAAAAGCTATGAAAGTAGGTCTTTATTAGAAAATGTTACTTAAAAATTACCCTTTTTCAGAAGCAGTTGGTTAAAAATAAGCCTTCACACTATGTTCCTAGGAACGCTAACATAATTATCACTTTATGTAGTAGGTATGTCACGCACATTCTGCCGTTGGCCACCTGCGGTGATTGCGTGGTCGGGGCGGCGCGTTTCATCGCCGTACCGCATTTATTGAGTCGTAGCTGCTATATCAATTACACTAATTACTTTAGGTGTTGGTTTGTTGAAACTTATAACATTATAAAGCGGATTCATATTATTTTTTTTTATTATTGCTTGAAACTTTGTTAGATATTATTATAATTATATAGAGATAAGCCCATCTTTGTTCACACCTTTTCTGTATTTTTGTTTTCTATTTATTTGTTTGTGGAATAAAGAATATAATATAATTTATACGTCATATAATATGCTTTAAATAGTACTATTCTATAATAATTATTCACCTGAAAATTAACCTTATTTCGCAATTTAATAGAAATTACGATAAAACAGCAAAGTTTTGTCATCTCTTTTAACTGAACAAGAATGAATATTATTGATACAGCGGCCAAATCTTAGCTCTTAGATCTCTGCCTGTACAGATTTCCATGAAATTTGGTAAGATGATAGCTGTTATACAGGTCGACATATAAAATACACTCTACTTCGGGAAAATATGTCAAATATGAAAAATGTACTAATGACTCTTTAGTATTAGAATTAAACAATCACACCGAAAATGCCTTCCACTCGCACTATGTAATTTAGTATTAAAAAGATATATAGAAACAAGAAATTCTCAAACCCATAGTAATTGCAAAGCCCTTCCCACTGCCGGTTACACACTCAGCCAATTTATATCGCGAGGGCAATTACCGACGTTTCCGTCATTTGCGCTGCTAAACGTTATTTGGGGAAATTACGAGCCGCCCTCCGGCCAGAACAAACGTGATCGTCTGTACTCTAAATATTTCAACAGTTACAACGCGATATTAGCTTAGCTTCCACGGTTACTTTTATTATTTTTATGATGATATTTTATGTTTTGCAATTATGTTAGGCACGGTAAGAAACATGGTGAAAAAACCATGATGTAAGACGTGTGAAGTCCACAAGTTCGCGTTTAGTAAAAAATTACAGGAATATAGCTATATGTCTGGGAATATTGACATCTTATTTTTAGCTATATATTCTTAAACATATATGAAAATCAGCCATGAGAATCTACGTGAAGTAAGTAATGTTTTTATGTACCTTGATCACCTGATACCTGGAAATTGGCCGTTTGGCCAAGCTAGCAGGTAAGCATACTATCGTAGTACATACTAGCACTACTCAATCGTCCACATTTCATCCGTCAGAAAATACGTGACGTCTGACGGCCCTGGGATCTACATGTACCATATAAAACCAACTGTAATTTATTATCTATACTAGCGACTCGCCCTCGCTTCGCTCGGGCCCTTCCCTAGTTTTAGCATCGGCAAAGCCGCGGGTTCCGCTAGTTATGCATATAAACCTTCCTCTTGAATCACTTTATCTATTAAAAAAAACCGCATCAAAATCCGTAGCGTAGTTTTAAAGATTTAAGCATACATAGGGATATAGGGACAGAGAAAGCAATTTTGTTTTATACTATGTAGTGATTTATGTTATAGGCGTTATCATTTAAACGGACTGACTCACACAAAGACTATTCAATACCAACTATAGTTATACACATATATGTATTTAAACAAGCATATTTAAATATTACAGTATGTACATCGTTGACCCCATTACGATTCAATCATACATTTAGATAAGAAGAAATTTTATTAAACAGCGCTTTGAATCCATACTGAACTCATAACAGATTCAAACTCAGACGATTTAATTTACAAAGTAAATAGAGCCCCTACCATGTGTGCTATAAACGAGGCACTAGCGCGCAGCTGCCTGCTTTCATAATTTCAATTGTTTAAAAATAATTAAACCCTGCATTTAGCGGGAAACGCCAATTTCTGTTTCCATGTATTTTCGCGCGTAAATTGTTTCTCATTCTCTCGAAAACCACAAGCTTAATTGAAGCTTCCACGACTTGCTTAAGTAATAATCAAATAAGTGCGTTACTTAGAGCGTAAATAAATTAAAAAGATTTGTGGTACGCTTATATTCGAGCTTAACAAACTCTCCATTTTAATAAATAATAATATACTAAAAGCACTTATGGTCCTATAAGCAATAAGCCTTTAAAAAAATAAAAATATACTCAACTTCCTGTACGTTCATTTTTGTAAACTTAATAACTATTTAAATTATCGCAAAATATTTCTTATAATTTACTTATTTTTATACGTAACTAAAATTATCTAAAAATATTAATACTCGCCTGAAATTCTAAACCTCATCTTGCAATAACGTATTCTGCTAATGCAATTACTGTTTTAGAGGAAATTAGAGCAATCGTTATAGCACGTTTGAAGCTTGCTTAAGCTTAGATGGTGTACCACCATATTAAACTAGAAACCGGAAGTAACACGAAACTTATGATAAATTATTTATAAATATTTACTCACTAGAAAGCTTTTATCAGAACCAAATCAGTAATCGAAAAAATCGGCCAATTGAAAGTCTCGCGCAACAGCCATTAGTTTGAACTAGTGAAACTCTACTATTTTTTGATAAAGTGGTCAGAATCTTTGTATTTACACTCGAGATCTTTGGGTTCATTCCCACTTCCAAAATTACTGATATACGCCAATAGTATTTTCATATTCTCTTTATTATTACGAATTCAATTTAATGAGGTTTCTCAGAGCCTCGAGCAAGAGTAACTGAGCATTATTGATAAGTACGTCTCATTGTTTACTTACATATTATATTTTATTTGGCTTGCACGACACGTTTGGCTCAGTTTGTACTTTGTAGGGTACTTGCTGCGGCAGCGGTCGCGGGTTCGAGTCCCGCTGATATGCTCATATTTTGTTGAGCACGAATGATTGTACTCCAGCCGTGGGTGTTTATATTTATAATATTTATGTATTTAAAGTTGTTGGGAGTACTCCTCAGAAATGATTGAACACAGGATAGTACTACATCTTCGCTTTAATAACAATAAGATACAAACTATTAATATGTATAGAAAAGGATCAAAATTAATATGTGTCGCCGCTACGGCTGTGCGGTGCAGTCTGATGACCCGGCGGGGATGCGAATTTTATGTTGCTGCGTCAACAAAAGTTATATGCGTATAGTGTATCAACTATCTGGTATCCGTAACACAAGCCTTCGTAGCTTATCACGGAACTAGATAGTGCTGTGTGTGTTAAGGTCGCAACATATTTAGTTACTTATTTATTTATTTACTGATTTCCTACATAAAACGATCCTGTAATGCCAGGGAAATTTGATTCAAATATATATTCTAAAATTTATTTGTTTGAAGTAAATTTGAGTAAAACAGTTTATATTAAGTACACAAAGTAACAATTTAGATGTCAACTCTTTCCATTTTCCCTGACAGGTATCGCCTGCAGTAAAATATTCCACCGCTTGCTTAAATTTACATTTATCTGTGAAATAATTTTTATTTAAACTATAATTTAATTGAATTTTACAGTCTAACAATCTGTACATACATCTATACATATAAATAAAATTAGAGTGTCTGTTTTTAATTTACAGCTTTTCACTAAATGCATGTGAAAGTAATAATACGATACTAGCGACAAAAAACCCATTTTTAAAACATTTGTCTGTCTGTCTGTCTGTCCGTTTGTTCCGGGTAATGTCTGAAACGGCTGGACCCATTTTGACGGAACTTTTTAACCGACTTCAAAAAAGGAGGAGGAAGACATTTTATTTATTTTATCTAGAGAAAGCCGTGTCTTTGATGAAGCTTAACCTAGGGTCGAACCCGAGCAAAGCGAAGGTGAATCGCTAGTACTATAACAAAATTCTAACCAAGGCATTATTATCGATAGCAAAGTGCGCGCTGTGTGGATTTCCCAACATGTTTATTATTTAGGTACATATGTTATTCAGTAGTTTTGAATAATGATTATGGTTGACTTTCGACCAATGGGAGATCATAAGTATTAATAAATAATAATTATGACATCTTACAGTCTCACTGAGACTAGTAAAATCCATACTGGATTATTTTAAAAGTGTTGTTGTTTTTTTGTTTGTCTTTCTTTCACTTCCAAACAGAATAAATAAATAAATAAATATGTTGGGACATTATTACACACAGCGCCATCTAGTTCCGTGGTAAGCTACGAAGGAAGCTTGTGCTACGGATACCAGATAGTTGATATACTTCATATACATATGAGCTTAAATATATACATAGTACATACTATAAATATAAACACCCATGACTGGAGAACAAACATCCGAGTTTACAAATGAATGCCCCCAGCGGGACTCGAACCGGCGACTGATGGCGCAAGAAAGTAGAGTCACTACAAACTGCGCCACACGTGTCGTTAAAAGACCTATTGACGTAACAGTACAGTATAACATCGTTAGTTAGCGAGTTATTCAATAATGACCGTTAAAATACGTTAGTGATAAATAAATATAACATAACGCTTCATATAATCACTACATAGTATAAAACAAAGTCGCTTTCCCTGTCCCTATATCCCTATGTACGCTTAAATCTTTAAAACTACGCAACGGATTTTGATGCGTTTTTTTTCATAGATAGAGTGATTCAAGAGGAAGGTTTATATGCATAGCTAGCGGATCCCACGGCTTTGCCTGTGCTAAATCTAGGGAAGAGCCCGAGCGAAGCGAGGGTCAGTCGCTAGTGCTATAATATAACACTTCATATTATCTAATTACTAATATATAATGCTTACACCTGCAACTTGATCAATTAGTCGCGGCGCGTTCGCGTCTAGTGTGTGCTCATTACGCTAATACAGTCTTGTTTCACTATAGAGGAAATTAATTTGGCAAAGTGTGTCAAACTTAATATTCTGCCTAATAAGTTCATTTTCTAATGTGCTCTATTGTTGTTATCAATGGATGATAGAGGTATGTGGAAAAATCATTATAATATTATAATCATTCGCCTTATTAGTTTTTATTCAACCCGATCTGACGACACATCAAAGCTTTACATGCCAAAGACAATAAAAAATCAATTGGTTCAATTTTATTCTATGAACTAACTAAAGATTCGGGCATTCAGCGTGCGAAAACATAAAATATAGTGTATGATACATTTTTTTTTATTTTAGAATGATATTCTAATATATCATTGTCTTAATAATTTTTTATATAAATAAATAATTTGGGACACACAGTGCCACCTAGTTCCGTGGTAAGCTACGAGACTTGTGTTACGGATACCAGATAGTTGATATACTACATATGTAAGTTTTAAATACATACATATTATAAATACGAACAGTTTAACAAGTGAATGCCACCAGCGGCACTCGAACCCACAACCACTGGCGTAAGAAAGTAGAGTCACTACAAACTGCGCCAAACGTGTCGTCGTGTCTTAATCATTGTAGTATTTGTAGAATAAATGCAGTCAACAGTTTGATTGTAATCTTAATTAACAAAAATGAAAACCGACTTCAAAACGCTACAAATCGAAACTAAAAAGAAAAAAAAATAATTTTAATTACTTAGTTATTGTTGGAGTCGGTGCCAGCCAAGAAGGATAGTTTTATCCTGCCTTTGCAATGAACTTTCGAACGGATATTTTAATTATATTTACAAATTGATACATTAATTAAATTGTATTAAGATTATTTTGCTTTGGCTGGCACCGACTCCAACAATAACTAAGTAATTAAAATTATTTTTTTTTCTTTTTAGTTTCGATTTGTAGCGTTTTGAAGTCGGTTTTCATTTTTGTTAAAAAATAATTTATTTTAAATTTTTTTGTGGAAATTATTATGTTTAAATAAAATATTGGAAGGCTAACTAAACTACTGCTCCAATAAGTCAGCGAAGTTTTGAAATGAACGACAATAGTCAATCGAGATTTGTCCACGTCTATTTTTCCACGTAACTCGTAGACGTTAATAAGATTTACCTTCTATTATCAATCCACCTAATATCCTGAAGGAATACGACTATCAGTTCATAAGTACGTATAATATTAAAAGAATTTTCTTTCAACTCCTAACCGTTGAGGATATATACCTTACATCATCACAAATTCTTGAACAGCTTTAGAAAATATATAAAAAAGGTAATCAGTGCCGATAAAATTTAAGGGTTGCCCTCGATTTCTCTAGGATCCCATCATCAGATGCTGACTTGGTGACAATGAGAACAACTTGAATGTGTACCCTACCGAACAAAAAAGAAATTTTTAAAATCGGCCCACAATTCACGGAGAAATCGGTGAAAACACATAAAAAACAACTGTTGAGGAATTTTACCTTCCATCATCAGCTCATCTACATGAGATGATGATTTTCATACGTAAAAGCTTTATCGGGTTTAGAAAATATATCAAAAACATAATAGGTGCCTGTAAATTTTGAGAGTTGCCTTCGATTTCCCTGGGATCCCATCATCAGATCCTGACTTGGTGACAATGGGACCACCTCGGAACTATACCCTACCAATCAAAAGAAAAATTTTTGAAATCGGCCCACAGACGGCGGAGTAATCGGTGAACATACATAAAAAAAAAAAAAGATACATACAACGGAACATATAACCTCCTCCTTTTTTGAAGTCGGTTAAAAATACAAAAGATTAATAGCCAAATATTTAGCTGCAGCTCTCAAGTATTACAAATGCATTAAATAGACAGGTATACTCACACATGAGGACAGCGACGTAACAAACGATGTAGACGTAGTAGGTAAGTTATTCTTACTAGTATTTACCTTTATAAAATGTACTATTAAATTTAAAACGAACCAAGTTTCAAAGAACCAGCCATTTGTAACAGTTCCATACAACAAAGTAAAAGACGTCAAAGTCAAATAAAATAATTGCAATTTTCAAACAAAATATTTGTCCAAATAACGCCATTCCTACAAAATTGTCGAACTGTTTAGATCCGGAACATCGTCAACTCCGCTTTGAATCATATTTGCCCGATCTAACAAATTTCACAAAGAAATTTTAAGGGACGTTTTACTTTTGAATTCTTTTAAACTTTTAGATTAAAGATAGGATTAAATGGAACTTGGAACAAAGTATATGACGAAAATATAATTTTCAGAACTAAAGCCAAAATACATAGAACTAAATAATATTATGTAAATATTTCTACTGTATTCAAAGTATGATATTGTAGACGTATTATGTAAACGCCAAAACTTAATTATAACTTTACTAACTTTACCAAATAAGCAGAGGAACTGAGTTTCCAATTTTGTAATGTGTCTTCGCTCTCAGATTAATACTAAACTAATTTTCTACCCTGCATAAAATACTCAAAAGACCAGGACTCGGACTCGCTTTATTTAGTGCCCGGAAGTGTAAATGAATGCAAAAAAAGTGAAAAAATTAAATTCAAATACGTTCTAGAGTAAAATACTCACTCAATTTAATACTCATAAAGTCTTACGAAAATACGTACATTTTCAAGCTAACATTAAAAATTTTATAGATTTTTCTCATTTCGCACAATTTTATTACTACATGGGCTTACTCGGTACCCTGCGTCGTTAATTTTAACGCGTCGCCAACATCGCGCAAAGCGGAACGGGATAAACTTTAAACAAAAGACAAAAAGTAAATAAAAGTTACAAGCAAACTTTACAATATGAAAGTCTAAAGAAATTCCAGAACATATTCTTAATTGCAAAGGAAATTTTGCCGTTGCCAAATATGCAGGGTAAAGAAGATATTCATTATCAAAAGAACATGTTTAACGCCAAGCAAAATGTACTTAGCTAATTCTGCTATTACATTCATTCATTAATAAGTTCGTATATAATATATTATTATGTTAATAAACCATTCAGAGATTATAAATGTGAAAGTAACTACTTGTCTATCAGCATAAAGTTAAATAACATTTTCCATTCATTTTTTTTCAGCTCGCTTTTCAGCTTTATTGCCGTCCACTGCTGGTCGAAAACCTCCCCCGTAGAACGCCAACCCGATCTTATTTACTCGTAAATCAAACTTTAATAACGATTTATAGTTTTTACCTACTTCTAAGTGCTGTCGTGTTGGCAAATAAATATGTAAATGTCCAAAAGACAATATCCACAGTTTAATGAGTGAGCATATTCGAGTGCAAAAGTTACATTATTATTAAAAGCCCCCAAGTCGCGTACATACGTTTGAAGTTAGAGTCTCGCGAACTATTTATTATTAACACGAAACTCCTAACTTCATAATTTATGGCATCTTAACTAAGATAACTTTTGTAACACTCGATACTTTGAGATAGCTCGCTAACACGCTCATGCTACATACTACTCGCGCGTAGAGAAACTGCTTTAAACCCGCTTCCTTCAACCACCAAATAATATAAGTGTAAACTTTCATTCCACAGCTCTCCTAAACGGAAGAGGGGAAGGAGGTGGGGTATCCAAATCATTGCACTAATTATAATTAAAGAAGTTTTTCATTGCTGAATGTAAGGATAATATTGTAATAAATTTATATTCATTACTATAAGTAAACTTCAGACTTGTCTTTAAAAGCATTGACAAAAATCACATAAATATGTCATGAAATTTTGGATTTTAGTAGCTTATAAACAAACACACGAAAGTAAATATCTTTTCTTTATATATAAGAGAAAACTTTGATACATATAACATACCTAACTATAATCTATACGTGTTGTGACATGTTTCAGAAATTGTAGAGGAGTCTCGAGGGGCGAGGAGGCGTCGTATCCGGTACCATAAAATAAAACCATAATATAATGTCACCAGATAAGTATTAAGTCGTTTGTGTATAATTTTCTACAGATGTTTCACATTTATTTCCCGCTTTATAAGAAAAAATAAAAATGCTATTCTACAATAAATACTTCATTTACAGTCTGAATAACAAAAACTTAAGTTTTATATGAAGCCTAAATTGTTTTTGGAAATGATTGACTAATACTATGAATACTTACATACATTTTCATCTTTACATATTGTTGAATATGGCAATGTTAATTAATTAGTATTTAAGGTTAGCTAAATGATATATTAGTTTTTAATAAGTTGGCATTATGTGTTTCTGTTCTACTTTTCTGTCTATGCAAAACGCAAATGGCGTGTGCACTGTTTTATAGTATTGTAACTTGTGTTGAGAATAAAGTATATTGATCGAATTGAATTAAAATCACAACACATATAAGTATTGAAAGTCCCCAATTTAATTATAAACGCATATATACATGATTATGAAGCACTGTATGTAATGGACTAAATATAATCTACATTTAAGTACTTATAAATTTAAAAAAATACAATATAATTCCGATTCCGCTGTAAATATAAGTGTGACGAAGGCCCTACGTCGCGCGCAGGAGATAGCGCGAAGTTTTCTCGTTAAACTTATTTCCTTTATCTAGCCACCGCAGGGACTCGCTTGTTAGTTATCGTCCGCTTTATTAAATTACTTGGTAATTTCAATAGCCGGCCATCTTGTTTATTCTTTGCAACTTTTTTCACCAAAACTTCGTTAGTCCGATTAAATTTTGCCGCTTCGGCTTTGGATTGCGACAATTGTTCTTCTTCAACGTACTTTTTGAATGGTTTTATTTAGGGCTAACTCTGGAAGATTGCTGTATCTAAAAGTTTGACCATTATAAGGATATATTTGTTCAAAGTATTTTAAGGCGTCATCATGAAGACAAATCGTGTAATATTGTTAGAGTAAATAGATTAAATTGACTGATATATTGTTTCATTTCCATAGAAGATTGAATTACAGATGTAATAGCTATAATAGTAAGCAATTTCCTTTTTTATCGGAATCGGAACTAAGCCGATTTATCTACTCTAACAAAATAACAATTTCATCAAGCTTTTCTAGATCTATGAAAATTCTGATATCATTCGGAATACTTAAGCAGGTAGGTACTTTTCTTAAATATTAATACTGATAGTTATATAAAATTAACCAACAAAGGATAAAATTTTAAGCCGTAATCAGTAAAATTTTGTAGAAATATTTCAGAACGACATTAATCTCCTATCACTACGCAAAGTAAGTCCCTCTAATGTCGGATTGAAGATATTGAAATTAAATTTTATCTTGTCTCTTAAAGACTTTATAATGGGCAGTCGTTGGAACTTCGTCCACGGTATAGAGTGTTCAGAACTAATTGAACAAGTGCCATAGCGTCGCTATTATGAGGGAACTTGAAATGGACTATCAAAGTGTTCTTAAAGCTAAAACATAAAATAACTATTTCATATTATAATATAACACAATCCAATACGCACAAAGCTTAGTAAGTAATATATTATATGTATATACTATAATCCTTATACAGTAATTGGTAAACAGAGGATGGAAAATGCCCGTGTAATGGAGACGCAATATTCTATGTTTTGGACGACTCGCGCGCTGAATACTAAACAGGAAAATTATTCATAAGCTTTCCTGAAGCATTGCATTATAAATTCTTTCTTATATTATTAATGGAAGCTGTTTTATTATTTGTTTTGTTGATTGCTATTTAATAGTTAAAATGTAATTTCGATGAACTTATTATAATAATTTATTAGGATAATTTCCAGGGAGTATTCTAGTAAGGTTTTTTTTCTTCTTTGTTCAATTTATAATTTGCAAATATGGATGCTAGAATGAACGAATAATAACTACATTTTAGATTTTTATTTATATAACGTTACATCAATAAGTATATAATAATTATAATCAATAAGTATATAAAATATATTTAATGTACTTAATCTTTTGACGATCTAAAGACGATCTGATACTCTGGCAATTTTCCAATAGTGGTCTAAATGTTTGCTGTTGCACGTCTAATAGATAAACTATTTTGCGGTCTATAACTTGATGCTTCTTTATCGTCCCGTGTATTGAATTGTATATTGGCAACTTTGAGTGTCAATATCGTACGCTAGTTTTATTCAGCTTTTTAGATCTTACACTGTAACTTCTGACAAAAGACTTATTTCTGGAGAATATCTTAAACTTATTTTTTTTATTAAAAGAACACAATTATTACCTTTTTTAATTCTAATACGATAATTACATACAAAACATGGATATAAATTAATTATTTGTAACTATTCGGATATTGCCATTTGCTCTAATGTAATAAGCTGAAAGTGGCTTGAATTTGTAATTTTTTCTTTTAAACTTTATATTTGAAAACTTATCTTACTAATGAATCATCTATCATAGTATACTTATTGTGTATGCTTTTAAGAATGCCATTTGCTTCTTATACATGGTGCATCGATAAAAAGTACTACATATATTATTTCCATATATAACCTATATTAATTCCGAATTTCATTCAATTTTGCAGACACTAAAAAACAAATCAACTATATGGACAGTAAAATTGAACGTGATTATGTAAAACTATTTATTTTTTGTAATAAATATTAAAGATATTTACTTACAGCATTGTCAACCTTACAGAAATAGAATTAAGGAACTAAAGATTCGCTTTTAATCATTAACCGACTTCAAAAAATTCAAAAAAGGAGGAGGTTATATGTTCCGTTGTATGTATTTTTTTTTTTTTTTTTTTTTTATGTATGTTCACCGATTACTCCGCCGTCTGTGGGCCGATTTCAAAAATTTTTCTTTTGATTGGTAGGGTATAGTTCCGAGGTGGTCCCATTGTCACCAAGTCAGGATCTGATGATGGGATCCCAGGGAAATCGAAGGCAACTCTCAAAATTTACAGGCACCTATTATGTTTTTGATATATTTTCTAAACCCGATAAAGCTTTTACGTATGAAAATCATCATCTCATGTGGATGAGCTGATGATGGAAGGTAAAATTCCTCAACAGTTGTTTTTTATGTGTTTTCACCGATTTCTCCGTGAATTGTGGGCCGATTTTAAAAATTTCTTTTTGTTCGGTAGGGTATACATTCAAGATGTTCTAATTGTCACCAAGTCAGCATCTGATGATGGGATCCTAGAGAAATCGAGGGCAACCCTTAAATTTTATCGGCACTGATTACCTTTTTCATATATTTTCTAAAGCTGTTCAAGAATTTGTGATAATGTAAGGTATATATCCTCAACGGTTAGGAGTTGAAAGAAAATTCTTTTATTAATATTATACGTACTTATGAACTTATAGTCGTATTCCTTCAGGATATTAGGTGGATTGATAATAGAAGGTAAATCTTATTAACGTCTATGAGTTACGTGGAAAAATAGACGTGGACAAATCTCGATTGACTATTGTCGTTCATTTCAAAACTTCGCTGACTTATTGGAGCAGTAGTTTAGTTAGCCTTCCAATATTTTATTTAAACATAATTATTTCCACAAAAAAATTTAAAATAAATTATTTTTTAACAAAAATGAAAACCGACTTCAAAACGCTACAAATCGAAACTAAAAAGAAAAAAAAATAATTTTAATTACTTAGTTATTGTTGGAGTCGGTGCCAGCCAAAGCAAAATAATCTTAATACAATTTAATTAATGTATCAATTTGTAAATATAATCAAAATATCCGTTCGAAAGTTCATTGCAAAGGCAGGATAAAACTGTCCTTCTTGGCTGGCACCGACTCCAACAATAACTAAGTAATTAAAATTATTTTTTTTTCTTTTTAGTTTTACATATTGAACTTTGGCGTTCTACGAGTACATAGAAAATGTTATTCAACAGTGAAATTTAATCAGACGTGAAGAAGGTATCTTACCTTATATATAACATATAGCAGTCGATAGATTATCTGGTATACTAAGATATAGCGTTAAGAAGCTTATACAAGATGACCCTACAATCGTTAGCAATAGAAAACTAAAAATGTATATTATTATAAGCGACAGAATAAAGAACATCGAATATGAAAATTTATGAAATTCAGTTACATATTTTATGTGTCAATTTTCTTTAAATATTTAACAGAAGCCAAATAATATAAATGTATGTGTAATTCCAAAGGCGTTTAGATATAGTATGTCTTCACAGCGATACCGTCTTTATAGAATGTTACGTTTCCTTAATCATTTGAAAGGCTTCTCCGTATTGTTAAAACATCCTGTATAGTAACTTTAAACCTGATATTCCTGTATTTTACAGTTGTTTCTATAACATTGCTCTTCTGTATCTCCATCTATACCTACAGATAAATCAAATTGCTATAAATGTTTGTAGCAACTGTTGAAATGTCAAGTTTTTACTAAACTTTATGTGTAATAGGGAAAACATTTGATTGTCTGTTTGTTCCAACTAAACTCTGAAACGGTTTGATCGGTTTTAATGGAACTTTCACTGAGGTCTGGGAGATATCTCATGTTATAATAATGAGTAGCCTAGGCTACTTTTATTTTAAAAACTACGGTTCCGTTCAAAATTATTAAAAGTTATGTATAAGAGATGAAAGCGAGCGATGCAAGACTAAGTCGCTAGTATAACACAAACTATTACAGTAAATATACGCTTCGTTAGCCGTAATTACAAGTAATTAACTCTGTATAAAGATAGCTATATTCAATCTCCTTAGATCGCTCATCATCATAAGATATGCACAAAGCTTTGAACACCACTTATCTACAACATCATAGCATCTTGACGGGCAATATTGGCCATTATAGAAAGCGCTTACTTTATTTTAAGTTCAAACCAAACCAGTACTTATGAGAAGCTCTCTTTTAATATCGGAACTAGTCTGTCTAGGCGTTGCCGGTTTGCAATTTTTTTTTAATCGTGTTGTTCTCTCAGACATGCATATTTCCTCTCTATGTCTTTCTTCACCATAATCAAAAGGTAATAAAGTTGGAAATGATTTGAACACATTTCACTCGGTTTCTCAAGTAAGCGCGGTACCAATGGACTATCACTGACCCATCACTTAATAAGTATGAATCGAGGTAAATATAATAATGACAATTAAGCCCAAATACAATAAAAACGAATGGAGTTCAATTTTCTACTTATTAAATAATAATCTCCCATTCCGATAGAACGCGATTATTATCAAGCCATTTAGCTTTATCTGTGATTGCCCTTTGCCGCGCTTTTCCGAAATCCAATTCAAAATGGCTGTTTCGCGCACGAACTCATTTCTAATTTTGCCTTATTGTTTGAGATAAAATAGTTGTTATAAGTGGGTTGTGACTTGATATATATTCCAGACAGGTAATTTTCTTAATTATTAAATTAATCACTTTCTTATTTACGAAATAGGATTGTAATCCGTCTAATTATATCTGTAAATTATATATTTTTAGGAAAATCTTATTGAAATAGTCATTATTATCATGGCAGAAACCGAATCTATAGTTATTAGAATTTTTGTCTGTCTGTTTTAATGTATAGTTCGACTCAGAATTTAATTAGGTATATGCATAGATCGTTTTGATGATATTTATTTTAAGAATAAAAAAATAATATTTCTTATTAAAAGAGAGCAATGAGTTTTTTATATGTTGCGTCAATTTTTTAACATTTTATGTGAAATTTCACAATAAAGGGTTTTGCCGAGATTTCATTCTTAAAATTGTATTTTCATCTATTTAGGTTACTAATAATTAATACAATACATTGTAGTATTTTCAAATTAATAAATCATTAAGCAAAGATCACTATTGTTCAGTTTCTTAGAAATCCACACGAAAGCAATACCTTAGCCAAAGGCAAGCACATCGTATTACAAAGTCTTTGTACCATTACAATATGTAATACTATTCGTATAAGTCGATATATTATTATTGTAATACTCGGAAACGAGCGGAGAGAACATGATTGGATTACTCTTTTGATATCTTTGGTATATAATAAAGTGGATACATAATGCTACCTGCTCAAAGCTCCAAAACACATAAATATTATTGTTAATGTCTATACTAATACTAATATTATAAGAAAGCTTTGTTTGTATTCGATATACTTTTTATTATTCGACTGATGTCAATAAGTCTTCTGCTAATAGACACTACGTAATCCAAAGTAACTGGGAAGAAGATACATATTTTGATAGAACAAGAGTTTAATTTTGTATATTTTGGATGCATTTTGATGTCTAAAAATTGTGTAGAAGTAGTAAAGCTTTCTTCGACTTCTCACCTCTATTTCTTCCATAGTAAAGCTCGCCCTAACGCTATAATTGAGGCGTTTTTTTCACTGTATGAATTTAATTAATAAATCTAAATTTAGTCATTAATTTCTCAAGTACAATACAATAAAAAGTTGAACGGAATTCTGAAGCGCCGTCAACAATTCAAGCACAGTGCAATGCGCAATCCGGTCATTGAGCGAGTTGCAAGAATCCGTCTCGCGCTGAAGGAAACTTTGATTGGATTCGCAGATTGAGACGCTCTCTTGATTACGGACGAATAGATTTTTCAAATGAACAAAAATGCCTAGAATAAACAGCAACATTCTTGTACAATAGTTTGTAAAATTAGATTTCTGGAAAGGTTTTCTCAGAAAACAAAATGATTTGCAAATGTTCACATTATATGCGTAGCACTATAAAGAAGAAATTATATAGCTTACCTATTATAAGGAATGCTGGCGTAGCGTGTAACGCATGCCATGAACCGCTTAAATAACTAATGAATCATACTTTACATACTAAGACCACGGAGCATCTCCCCACTTTCTGTCAAAAAAGACCATAAGATTCATTGCACATATTTTGCGATCACTCAAGCATATTGTAGAGAAACTGATTATCTTAAGCCAAATTGACGATGAACGCGCACGAAATTTCATAGGGTCTCTATGAGGCGGTCGTACGCTATAAGGAAATCAATTAATGTAACTCTCCAGGCCATAGATCATAGACCATAGGCCTCCAGGCATCGCTGAACCGTTCAAACTGGAAAATAATCATAAATCAGTAAAAGAAAGATTATACAAAAATCAATGAGCTATTCTATAATATTATATATACTATATACTATATATTATATTTATATGATATTCTTATTTCATCGAATATATATAAGTAATATTTAATATACTTGGTTATGTTTTTACTTAAGTATAGAACTAACTTAGCGATAGAGCGAGAATCACAATCGACACCTCAATTTGACGAAGTTGCTATAACAGCACTTCTCCTACGGAGCTGGGACCACTGATTGGAGTCACGTTAGAATGAGAGGTCCAATTAATTAAACTCTTTAACCTTAATTCTAAACTTAATTACTTAAAATTAAGAACTTAAAAATGACTTTTTTCATAAAAAAAAGCTGCATCGTGTTTAAAGTCAGTGTACGATAAATTTGTGACATATTCAAAAGAAAAATACAATAAATAATGTAGAAATGTAATGCATTTATTGGAATAAATGAAGCTTTATTATAATAATACGATAGATAAATCTTAACTTTAACATACAAATTTAATTTCAATATCAAAAAATAATTATTTTTAAATGAAACTGTTGAAATGATAATGTTTTTGGATTTTTTCTAACAAATAATTTCATTTATAATGTCAAATGTTCGAGTAAATCTAAAAAAATAATAGATAATATGTGTAGAAGTGAAGTAAAAAGCGCAATTCAGCTGTTGCAGGAGCAATAATACGAATCCGCCTCCGCGCCGAGCGAAGGAAACTTTGATTGAATTCACTGCAGATTGAAATGCTCTGATTTCAACAAAGTTATAAGACTCTATTAATATTCCAGTATGTGATACGTTTTAATACGCTTTATTTTGTATCTATTCTTAGATAGTTTAATATCAGCTAAGTAATAAGTTTGTCTAGGTCTGATAGGTTTTGGACTATATTTTCTAATTTTCCTTTTACACAATCTATTTTAAAATTTAAAATTTTAATCTCTTGTACTCGTACATTTATATACATAAAAACTATATTGTTATATTATGTCTGTTTAAAGGCATGGATTTCTTTTCCGAATGCGAATTAGTTACTAGACATATTGCAGTGGTCAAAATTGCACTATGATCATTACTGAAAATTTGCTTTAATTTTCTTCTTCCTATTTTTTTTTATAATACTTAAGCTGGGAGAAACAGGAGAAAAATGGCACCAAACCAAACAAGACCCTGGCACAGACAAGTTTTTCAAAATTCCCTATTTTCCGAGCAATAATTTTTCGAACGATTCTCTAAAATTTTATTCCGAAAATAATTTTACAATGAAAATTAAAAAAAAAACAAACTTATTGGTCCAGAGTGTAAGTTATTTGCTAAATAAAACAAAATCTCAATTATAAGAATTATGTATTTTTGTATAAGCATTATATTAATCTAAAATTTTCCATACTAAGCATATACCACAATTAGACCATATATCAAGAGTCGAGACAGTTACAGTAAGCCATATAGACGGACAATATAATAGAATCTATTATTAAATGGACCGATAACGTATCCCGCAGTACCAAAACAAAGTCATTATTTACTCCAGTCATTACATGCCCCACATGTTTTTACCTCGCACGATGTAATATTTTTTCTTACCCTTCAATGTCGTAATCCTAAAAAAGCTTGAATTTGTTAGACAATTCATACTTTACCTTTTGTATAAAATATATGTAATTCTAGTCCCTTTGAAGGTTCTCCTTAAATATTTTCATGTGAAAGTGTAGAGCTGGTCTTATTTATTTACAACGGTTAAACTTTTATTTAATATTTTTATACTCCAGCGTAGATTTTAAAAGCTCAAAAGCAAATTAGATGGTATCCAAATGAGATTATGTTAAAAGAGCTTTACATTTTAATTTGTATAAGATACCTACATTAAAGCTTTTGTAAATTTGACAGCGTGACTACTGAAATTCTATTTGTTTAAAAAGGGTGCTTTATTTGGATATTAACAATATTATCCATTACTTTAGACTTTCAGCATTAACGCAACGCATTCTTTAAATAAATAAATAATACCTTATATTTCTAAGGAACTGACTGATTTTATAATTAGTTTTATTTTATAACTAGTAAAATTAACAAAAGCTAATCTTACCTTCATAGCCTCCATAGAATTAGGTAGAACAACATTAAAACTTCTTTTTCCTTTGGGAGTAAAAACAATTAAAAGCTATCTAATTCAAAACGTTGAGTATTCAGACCCGATAACGTAATTGGAAAGTACGTTTCATAGGCTAATGGAGTTTCGTTGTAAGGTTTTACATTTATTCGCCAGAGTATTAAATACTCTGAAGTCACTAACCCGAGATATGAGATAAAGCAAATTGAAAATTAAATGGAAATGTGACCTGTTTCAAGCAGTTAGGCTATTCAGGATAATATTCTTTAATCCCTCAAGATTCTCGTTATCATCTTATTATTGTAATAATTACTGAGCTCAAAAATAAGAGCCTTGCTGTTTAAATTTGTGCTATACCTAATATCTATAACTTAAGCCTTTAATCTATTCATCTAGTTGGATATGATAAGTCCTTTATTATATTATTCTCTTTCATAAACTTCTGACGAATATCGAAGTTAAATCGATAATAATCTTTAAAGGTTTGTTTTATTTTTATCTCTTATATTTCAATTAAATACGTTTCTCTAAAGCTACAACTTAACGTAGGGATGTAGGGTATTCATGTTGACATGTTGTTGACATGAAATGAAATTAAACTCAAAGAGGAAACTTTCACATTTATAATATTAGGAGAGAAGAATTATATCATATCCTTAGAACACTTTGACCCCACCGAAGTAAGTTAAGCCAAACATCTTTCTCAATACCTATCCTATCACGACTGGGAAAGTCTTCATCTATCATATCGCTTATAATAGTGATCGCTTTTATATTCGTATGGCGATAATCCTAAATCCTAAAGTTTTAATTTCGGTACTAAACTTTGGTTTGGTTAGTTTACATTTTAGAAAGTACGTAAACAGCTTAAATCACATATGAACAAGGTGGTTAAGGTAAGTTTTTGTGTCCCTCCCAACGTGTGTTCACCTTTTCGTGGTGGGGGGGGGTCTTAGTAGCGTCTGACAGTCGGCCGGACGCGAAGCCCCGAAACGCGCAGGAGGGGCCCACTTCGGTGGAAGGTGCAGGGAGGGCCCACTTCAGTGGGCGGTGCGTCTGGTGGGTTGCTCCTGGTACTTCTCTGGATAGCAGAGTGGACTGTGGAGCAAACTTTTTGGCTGTGTAGTCTGCTTCGGCAGACCTGCAGGGCCGTCGGGATGTCGAAGTTGCATGCGCAAGCGACCCTGCTACGCCCCATTAAGACGGGTGAGGGCAGTTGGGTTTTAGTGGGTAGTACTGGCTTTAGGCCAGTGAGTCCCACATAATCACCTGTTTTCTACAGATGGTATGATTTAATGCATCTCAACTATAAAAAAAACCTTTCGTGTAATCGTGGATGATTAGAATAGGGAGTTTATCAGTTTAGGTTGAAACTGAAAATTATTTCGGTTTTATTATATAGACTAGATGCTAAATGTCGTGCCAAAAAAGTTTATAGCATGTGTTACTCCTTGTGACATTAGCTATCTACGAATGAAAGTCCCGTCAAATCGGTTCAGCAGTTTGAGAGATTAGCCGGAACAAACAAACAGACAGACAAACATTTTAAAAATGGATTTTTTGTTAATTTGAAATTGCAAACAGACACTTCCATTTTATTTATACGTCTACATTGTAAATACTGGATATGTTATATACCTACAGTAGAGTCTCACTAAGTCCTCATAATTTGAACCGTACGTGACAGTCACTAGTCAAAGCAGTTAAATCTTCTAATAATAAGGGTGCCTTATGTAATCACGCTTCATATGAAAGCAAGTTGCCCATTGACCGCAATTATGGGAAAACAGGAACAAACAACCGTTACCAGAAACCGCTTTATTTCCTCGGTCGAATAAATTAAATTTAATGTTAGTCTATACAGAACTACTTTTGAGGAAGACCGACATAGTACGGTATGGTGTTTGGTTGGCGATGTTTTTACAATGGTCGCAGGTTCTATTCAAGAGCGAGTTAAATATTCATTATATTTGTAATAATATAGACCATCCCCAACTTTTTTCTTAAAATTTTGTGCACAAATCTATCTTATTATATTTATTCATACGTGAGTACTTTAAAAATAATTAGAAATTTCTTTAGTAGGAAGTAATAGGAAACATCTAAATTGAAAGCAGAAGTCTGTGAAGTTTTAGGATCTTAGAACCTTTATTCATTATACTTAAAAGGCTCTAACCCAATCTTCGGAAAGTTGGAAGTTGCACAAAGCAAAGGTCGTAGGGTTGAATAAATTAATATCGGCCAGAATTTCACGTAACATTGCACTTGACTTGGATCATTTTTAATCTAAATTCCGGAGCCCTTTCTTTGAAAGAAGAAATCGCTGTACAGCTGATCACTATATATTATTGGACGGATCCATTCCGCTCTGATGGCCACGATTGCAAAATATTCCTACACTTTACCGAACTATTTTTGCAATAATGTAGTTTTTGATTAAATTTTTTATTTTCCTTTCTACTTCCTCTCTTTATCACTCGTCTTTTTCTAATTACCCGCTGTTTTATTTTGGATTATTTAAATAAATTAAAATAATTTAAAATTCTTACATTAAATTTTTTATATATTTAAAACAACTACATATATTATTATAAACGAAATAATGTTACTTATATTTGTTTAGTAAACTCACTCACTATAGGCAAACCCAATTCACTGCTCTATATACAGCTGACTTCACTTCGTACGGTTCGATGAATTTCATAATTAAGAACCAATATCCAAGCCTCCTGAAATACCAGATGCAAATATTTCGAGTATATTTCTTGTTATTTTTACGATATTTTATTTTTAATAATTCCAACGCACGCCTAAATTAAGAAAATATTATAGTAACCTTAATTAATTAAATTTAATATATAACCGATATATTTACGAGAGTTATTTCAGCAACAAATTGCTACTACAGTAAAACATTCGTGGTATTTATTTAACTTAGGTATAGCATCTTACGTCAAGGCGAAGAAACACGACTAATAGGAAAATAAATAAATTTGAACTTTCATCCGCTCCCCCACACCTATTACTTCTACACATTTCCATCTGAATAATTTTTAAAGTGTTGAAGCATACGAGAATGCTAGCTTCTGTCACACACACTAGTAGCGAGGCGGTACCCGAATCAAATTAAATTTTACGCCCGACGTGTTCTGTAAACATTTCCTCTCGGTCTAATGAGTTCCGAACTTTTCTCCTTTGTAAGATTACGCCAAAAATTGTGAAAAACTTTCACGCTGCCATGTTAAACGTACTTTGACATCCACAGAGTATGCACGAACAGGGTTAACATTTGAATTTTTGCAATCATTACCCAAAAATTAGGACGCAGTTGATAAGCTAGACCGAAGACGTACTTAACACTTAGAAGTACATTAGCTCTATTATGTGTTTTATTATATCTTCTTATTATTTACTATATTATATATAATATACTGTATACACTATACTATATATACCTGTACATATTTTAATTTATGTACAATTATACAACAATCTCAAAGAAGACTTACCAATTTGCTTAATTATACGCATTTCCACAAGAAATACAACTAACTATTACTGTACGTGTCAAGTCTGCGTGGAATATGGGCAAGAATACTATCCCGAAAATAAACTTTAAGCATAATTTCGACTAAGAGTATAACGGTCATTATAACAAGAAAATGTCTACCAGAACTTCTGCCAGAGAGTTAATAACAGTCAATCTCTTTTCTACCATAATAGAGTATATCAAAATGCCGATAATTTTCTGAAGCTGTATATAATCTTCGGCATTATCAGCGTATGCGATAAGCGCACTCCCTTACTCTACTTACCTCTTGGAGCAGTTTTTTATATATTTGTAACATATTTTTGCATTAAATATATTTTCTTAATAATATTATTAGATAATCTGTGGCATTATTCGTTGCGTGTCCCGCCCAAAGTTCTTTCCTCTGTTTACCTAAGCTAGCAAGGAATTAAAACTTAAGCTCGAGTTTTGTGTTTTTTATTATAATCTGGAGGACGATGAAGTTTCGATGGCCGATTTACATTTTTACTTGACATTTTATACATGATTATATTGTAAATATATCATTTATACTTATTTATAATACGTAACAAAGGAAGAATTACTTATGTGAGTGCCCTCGTGCACATAGCATTGCTACAGATAAATAAGAAGACTTGTTTACGATAAATATGCTTATTTGTATTTTGTATATGCTGTAATACATTGTTTTCATAAAACTTTAATAGTTACCACAGCGCACACACCAATTATAATACTCCATGCTCCATCTATCCGATATCCTAAAAACCTCGATGAGGATACTTAGGTCTTTCTCATCATTCTCATCTATTGAAGAAAACCTGCTTGAATATTCGTCTTGTACTTTTTGAGTTTATCGCGAACACAAACAGATGCGGCGTAGGACTTTATTTTCTAATTGTATAATACTGCAGTAATTTGTCACCAGAATAGTTAATAAATTAAAAAAAAGCAATTAATTGTTTTAATTAAAAATAGTGTGACAGAACTCAGAAGCTTTTGGTGGCAATACCCCTGTGTTAGATAATAACATGTGTTATGGTTTTAAAATATATTTCGCCTGAAAAAAATGTCAGATTTCCATTACATTAGATCAAGAGCTTAGACTTATTAATGTGTATTCAATTAAAATAAATTATTTTTCGCGTTCATGTTAGAATATTATAAAAATAATAATATTTAATTACTTACCAAAATGACATTAGTGCATAATATAGTCTAAGAGGTAACAGAATTATATGGAAGGTTTTGAAACCCTCTACGAATGCTACATATTTGCATATACTGAAATTTCATTAAGGTAACACTAATTAAAGAGTCGTATTGTGGCTACAAACGAGTGGCGTAAATGAACTTTACATATTATTTACATGCCGTTCATTAGTGGATCAAAATGCATATTATGCTAGTTGCAAACTACTTATTTATTTAGTACTTTTCATACTCGTATCTGTATATCTCTGTAAAAAAAACATTTTATAAGTGTTTGATTTATACTGTACCTATATATGATTTAATTATTTTTTTTATAAATTCTCATCAAAATCGGTCCAGTCGTATTTAATATTAGCAGATATTAAAAGACTTATATCTATATCAATATCAATTTGAATTATAAAAATAATAATATAATAAAATTCTGAGTCCAACCACTATTCACTACATTAAATATTTTTTTTGGAAAATCTTATAAAAATTTTTATCCATTCAGAGGTCAAATCTATAGTTTTTAGAAATCGTCTCTTCGTCTGTTTATCTGTCTATCTGTAACCGGATCACAAGAAAGCTATTGAATGGATTTTGATAAAATCTACACTAACCATTAAAAGGTACCGAGCGAATACTAGTTTATTATAAAAATATCAAGAAAAACGAATTCTCAATTTTTTCAACGTATCTAAAGTTAATGTCCTAAACACAACAAGTGTATACCTTACATTGTTTAAGTCAAGTAATAATAGGCCTTGGAAAGTTTCCATTGTGCTTTCAGACGGCAACTTCGCACTTCCTAAAGTAGTTCCCACCTGAGAAATTACTCAGTGTTTTATAAGTTTGGTAACTCGAAGAGCAAAAATTTATCACCATGAAAGTTTAGAATTAAAATAATTTCTGTTATATAGACTACCAAAGTAACAAAAAGATGTTATGTGTACTTATTAGATTAGACTCAAACTCACTGACTACATATTTGCACTAATTAGGTCTTACTCGTTCACACATTGCGAGAATTTTATATAAATAATGCTTTTTGGGAAGTATAAGTGGCGATTAAATTTAAAAGTTTAAAAATGGTTACCATAAGTAAGGTTAGCTTTTCATACTCTACAATTATTATCATGTGTAAATCAAATTCAACTGTAAACTCAATTCTGTTCATCTCAAAGCATTTGCGTGATTGTTTGTTGTCCCAAATAAAAATAATAAAATATTTTTTAATTTACTTCAATCACTATAAAATCTCCTAGTGATTTCGAATTGTTTACTTTTCTAATATTTTCCCCACGACTACACAATAGAGCGAAATGAAACAATCTCTCTGTTCGTTTAATTTCAAAGCCTTATTGATCTTAATGTCTATTGTTGTAAGATTCTATTCAGTGGCACTAAAGTTGGCAATAAGAGACCTTAATAATTGAAAGAAAAATGTATATATAGGTATATTTTTTTCGTTTTAGATTTTAAGTTTATAATTAATTTAGCTTTAACTTCTGCATAAGTTGACAAAGTAGTAATAGTTAAACGTATAAATTAAAAAAAAATATTTTTTTATTCTTTCTTAAAGTTAGTTAAACTAATAACAGCAGAAATGCGAGCAGAAATTGTAACCATCGATAACAATAACAATAAATTATCTCATTTTATTTTCCTGAAAAGGGAATATAAGAAAATACGACATAAGAAAACCGTGGAACTTCCAAGCATCAATACGCACGTAATTCACAAGGTATTACTCCTGCTACTAGTTACCGCATATTTACTGATATTGATATTTGTGGGATGACAATTACCTACCGTCGGGAAATGCTCCCCTAAATGTAAAGATTCTAGAAGGTGCAACATTTTTTTTTTAATTTAAGCAAGATAATAAATATAGGTATATTTAAAATATCCTACTACTATGTCCTATAGCATTTATAACAATTTATAACAGTCAACCCTATTTAACGTCCCACCGCTGGGTTCGGACTCTCTTCAATACGAGGGTGATCAGTCCAAAGTCGACCTAACTGGCCTAGTGCAGGTTAACGGACTATGCCTTTCGAAAACGTGCTAGGATCTCTCAGACATTTAGGTTTCTTCTCTTATAATGATGTTACTTGTTAGAAATGATTCGCACATGAAAATATCCGAGGTGCGAGATCCGGATTTGAACCCGCATCACTCTGTTATTTCAGGGAGCGCGTTACCACTGGGTTATCTGCTACTGGCTACTGTCACTATAACTATTTTAATGATAAAATGATATAGATAAAATAAACCACAATTAAATCCAAAAACAATTTCATTTACAATATCAAATAGTAGCGTAAACTAACAAATAAATATGACGAGAAATGTACAAAATATATTTGAAAATAACACAGCTCAATAATGTCTAAGGTAATACGTAAATAAACAACCCTATCTCTTTGACTGTTCAGCTGTTGAACCAAAACTAAATTAATTAGTTTCGATACAAAATCCTTTGAACTGAACAGAAGTATTTGGATTTGGAACACTCAAAATACTGCACAAACAATCAAGGTGTGTTAAAATAGTATTGTTGTTGTTTTTAAAATTTATCCCCAATAGGGAAAGGCAAAGGACTATAGTCCATACAGCCTAGTCTAAATTGTTAAAATAGTAATATAATTTTAAGTTTTTTTTAATTAAAAAAAACTAGACATTTCTAGAAAAAGAAGACGCGAATCATAATATTTGTGACAGCCACGAATTTCCCCCGAGCGCCATCCACAACAAGCCACGACGCGGAATAACGCAAGTGAATGCAAAATGAAAATTATCATACGAATCTTCCCGTATAAGGAATGAGCTGTTACTGTCAGTATGAGATGCAAAAATATGAACTCCTTTGCCTTTCAGATGTTATAAACAAGGCGGGTATTGACTGCCTTCACTAGTTTACTACTTTGTTACAAGGTTTTACGATTTTGTTTGTTTTACGAATCGGAGAAAGATGAGCAATTTTTATTAAGATGGTCGTCATCTATATTATATAGCGATATAAGTTCCTATGATATATATTTTAAGATTTATATTGACCGGAGTAGTTATTGGATGTTGAATATTCTAATTAAATTGTGAGGAATGATATCTGCATTATTGAAGGCAACAAACGGTGATTTTTATAAAATTCAATTAAGTATAGACAAATGTAGAAAAATAAATTTTGATATATAGAATACAATGTTATTTGTATAATTTATAATAAAATACTATAACTTATAAATCGTGACTATTTAAACTATCAGCCGAGTAGACATTAAAGTTTATTTGATTTGCTACAAGTTCCAAGTATGCCAGTGTAATTTAGGATTTTTTCAAGTGAAATGGCCGATCCATCAGTAAGTATAATTCGCGTCATGTAAAAAGAACGCTGGCTGTCAAGTTGCGCAGAGGCGATTTATCGGCCAATTTGGTGGTAAGACGCGGGGCGCGGGACGGCGAGGCACGCGCCGCATGCTTTCCTGCTCGCTATTGGTTTGTCAGTTCAAAATAACATCGCGCACACAAAAGTTATTAATTACGAAATGATTTTATATCAAAAATAGAGAAATAATATTTTTGACGCATATTGTTTTATAAAGAGAGAGTTTGATAATAATGCAGTTAACAATAAAAAAAAATATAAAAACGAATAAAGTTCATTTTTTGTAAGTAGATTAAAAATTCTGCAATGAATCATACATATTTTATTAATTTATAAAATTCTGTTTAATGATATTCTATCTAATATATTTTTCAACGTACCTACCAATAACCAATATACGTCACGAGCGAAAGGCTAGTTCAAAAATAAAAGAATAGGCTTAGTAATTTCGTGTGCGAATGTCCCCATGCGCAAACACACCCCCCACCACTTTCTTCCAGCGTTCTTTTTACGTGACGCGAACTGTAGTACATTATATAATTTTGTACTTATAAGATAATTCCATACTATATATATATATATAAAGAATACAACGTGTAAACTCTGATGCTACGGGGTTTTGAGATAAAGTATATGCGACCCAGCGAATTACCATTGCTTGGCTCGAGTGCATATGCAGCATATATAATATACTAGCATTTCCCGCGGCTTCGCACGCGTTCTAAAGACCGGAAACCAATTTTTTTCTGAGTCGCGCGGTATGGCACCTCCCAGAACTAACGCCCGCCCTTCCCGTTTTTTGCAACATGAAATATATTGATGCTGACCTCCTATTGGTCGTAGCGTGGTGTAATATAGCCTATAGCCTTCCTCGATAAACGTACTATCCAACACAAAAAGAATTTTACAATTCGGACCAGTAGTTCCTGAGATTAGCGCGTTCAACCAAACAAACAAACAAACTTTTTAGCTTTATAATATTAGTATAGATTACTAACCTATTCTGTAGGTGCATTAGTGTAAAAGTGTAACTTTCGATCCTTGTCATATGTATACCTACTATATTTCATCGAAATCCGTTTTAAATTGAGGAACAACATATTTTTAAAAGTATACTAATACGCCGATAAAAATACCCACCACGCAAACAAATCAGACTAAAAATTTAATAAATAAATAACATAGCAAAAAAAAAGCATATTTTTGTAAGGATAATAAACCCCGTATGTTAGAGATACTCTTACTAAGACAACGAGAAGTAAATTTTTAACATCCCGTTTTGTGGACCATATCTTAAAAGAATGAGAAGAAAGCTTACTTAAAAAATGTTTAGACACGCACATTACCATCTAAATCCATTATGAACTACGAGGTTTTTGTTATATATACATGGATAACAGGTAAACAATATACATATTTTAAATGAAACTATCTTTTCGGATATTGTCGCGGATTTATTTAGATATTTGGTTCCCGACGTTTCAAATGCTTTATAGCAATCACGGTCATGGGAGAGACTTGCTATAAAGCATTCGAAACGTCGCGAACCACAAATAACAAACCAGATGGTTTCATTCACAATTTCAAATATTCGCGTAAACCTAAGAAAGTATTATTACATACATATTATAAATATAAACACCCATGACTGGAGTACAAATATGTGTATGAGTATTGTGCTAATAAATGAATGCCTCCAGCAGACTCAAACCTGTGACCTCTGTGAGCAAGTAGGTCGGGGTCAATACGATCACTAATTGAGCCATACGTCAAAAAGAAAAAAATGAATTTCAAATAATATTTAATGCACACGACCGCTCTACGATTTTATTATAAGTATAGATGAGTAAGCACACATCGAACGTGAAACGGAACGCCGTCAAGAGTTGCGGTTGATTTCCCGCTTAGGTAATAGCCGGGAAAATGTGATGCACCTGACTGCACCGCATATATTGTGTAATTTAAGTATAAATAAGTTTTATTTGTTAATACTAATATAAATATTAAAAACGTATTACACCGACCTACAGACACTAAAATCTAAAAATACCTATAAACAAAATTATTTCTAAATACTAAAAGTCAAACGAACGTGAACATCCCATTTTTAATATAGAACGACTTAACTGCAAAAAAAGTTTTAATAAAATAGGTATATACTAAATATAATGAGAGGAAAAAATAATATGTTGGGACATTTTTAAAACAGCACCATCTAGTTCCGTGGATCCGTCCATCTAGTAATAAGCTACGAGGCTTGAGTTACGGATACCAGATAGTTGATATACTATACATATATAAATTTTAAAAACATACATATTATAAATATAAATACCCATGACTGAAGTACAAACATTCGTGCTCAACAAATGAATGAATCAGAGGGACTCGAACCCGCGACCGCTGGCGCAGATAGGGGTCACTACCAACTGCGCCAAACGTGTCGTCAAGTATTGTGTCCAGGTCACATTTTATACTCTACATTATCAGTAAATTTCACCAAAATCCATCCAGTCGTTTCAACGTTAAAGGAGAACAGGCATTAGTCTGAAATATCATTCACAATTTAATTTTAACGCCATTTATAACTCAAACCGTCAAACGTGTGCAATCAAACGCTCAAGGTGTTTATTTTGGAACGAACTAGTTTATACACTATACTTGAAAATTATTTGATGCTTGCACGAAGCTTAGTTTTGTACATATATGACCTACTTTTATAATTAAGATTTCTGAGCTGATTAAGAGGAGTTATAGGTGTTTGATTTAAGCTATTCTTTAGTTGGATATCCGAAGTATGACGAGGTTTTAACTACTTCATATAAAGTTCATATTTTAGTTACCTATTTGCAGGTTGCAAAAAGCCAAGCAACCAATCACTGAATATTATAAAACTAAGTCCTCCGCTGCGTCTGTTCGCGATAAACTCAAAAACTACAGCACCGATTTTCATGTTGTTTTCACTAATTAATAGAGTGGTTCTCGAGGAAGGTTTAAGTATATATTTTTTTAAGTCTGTGTATATCTAACGAAGCCCGCGGCTTTGCTCGCGCTAAATCTATTATCGCTAGTTTAAGATATAAAAGGAAAATCTTATACGTCGTATATACTCGTAACTGTAATAGTAATATTTTTAAATGGTATATTTTAAAGATGTGTTTTTATCCAAAACTTTAAAATTAAATGTAATAATAAATATATCGCTATTCCCTAAAATTTTATATATCTGAGTGTAGTAGCTTAATTACTTAATGATATAGATAAAAAATATATACTCATTATTTTTTATTTTTTATATTTTCCACTCATTTAAACGATTTTTCAAAAAAGTTACCATCAAAATAAATAAAAACCACAAGTATTATTGCACTGCTTAGTCAAAAACAGAAGTTTATTACAATTGAAAAAGAATACATTACAAGTTTCTAAAAGTACATTCAAAAATTAGTCTTCTTAGTAATATCTAATATATATTATATAAATGCATAATGTTCTGGAAAAAACAAGCTAAAGCTCATGACAATGTTTATGTATAAAATTTTCACAGACGAGACAGTGACTTTGAACATACAGCCTAATTTAAAACTATTTTTTACATTTTTATTAAAATCTTATTATTATTATTATTAATTTTACTATCTTTAAAAAAAGTGGGGAACTATGATAACAACATTATACATTTAAATATACATAAAATGTTTTTGATACTTTATTTCAATTCAGTTTTTCATTATTATCTGTGCAGATAAAGTCGTAAGCAACAGCTTGTGCAATACAAATATTAATACCATAAATATATTTTAATATTGTAATATGTAAAAATACGGAATCCATATTGAATAAAACTTTGGTATTTAATATAATCTTAGCTTCTAATTAAGTATATTATTGCTGAGAATATTCAGAGATTCTAATGCAAAAAGAAATGTAAACAATACATTGTTTATATATTCTATGAAATATATTATTTAATAACATTTTTTTCTTGATATTCAAACGAATTACTATACAAGAATAATTATTTAAAATTATTTTAATTAAACCTATTACATTGCTTGAATTTGTGTTTTTAATTATTAAGCAAAAACAAATTGTAAGAAATAAAATATATCTGTGTCAACATAAAAACGGTTTAACTTTAAAGTTTTTACACATTTCAAATAGAAAAAATGTAAACAGCCTCTAAATAGAAATATATTAGTTGTAAGTAAAATTGTAAGTAAAATATATCAAATAATCAGAAAGACGCAAAAAAGCTAAAAAATATAAAGGTATAAATACCTAGAGTGTTTGGCATTTACACATTACAATATGGCAGATTTAAACATGAATTAGTAGAATGCTAACAATTCTGCAATCATTGGTCTAGTCACCTACAGTTCTCGAGGCGTAAGGGGGCGTTCAAGTATTACGTAACGCAATTTGGGGGGAGGGGTGGGTCTTGTAAAACGTTACGATGCGTTACAAGGGCGGGAGGGGACTTCGAACAACGCGTTACGTAGCTTTGTTTTTTTATTTAAAAAAAAGTACTAATCTTACGAAAATGTTTATTAGGACTTTGAGCCCATTCAATATATTTGAAACTTAAGCAAATGCTTATTAAATTATATTAAAACAATAACAAAAGTAATTTAGCGACTTTTCGGTAGTTTGCGCAACATAGTTGTGACATTTGGGTAAAAATTTTCAGTTGGATGTTACGTAACGTTTGGGGGGGGACATGAAAACGTTACGGCGCGTTACATAGGGGGGAGGAGGGGTCAAAAATCTTCAAAATTTGCGTTACGTAATACTTGAACGCCCCCTAAGCTCAGCTTTACATTTGTGTGAGTGATAGCTAAAAGCCAATAGCCGCGCATCAAAAACCGGTTAAAACGGGTTTAAACCAATCTCGCAACGTCTATCCGTATCGTCGTGTCTATCCGTACACTGCACTCACACAAATGCAAAGCTGAGCTTATGCCTCGAGAACTGTAGTTGCCTAAATTACTGGGTTCGAATCTTGGCCACGCAGGTTCTTATATTAACTTATAAGAAGCAACCATCAAGAAAAATAAGTATTTGTACTTAATTATTTTACATAAATTATAGACTGCCACAGAGTTTACATAGATTTAAAAATTACATTCTAATACAAAATTTTTTGTTATTATAATAAATGAAATGTAAAATTTAAATATTAACAGTAACACTTTTATAAGAATTTTTCGAAATAAGAATGTGTTTTTTTAATAAATTTAACTCGCATAAAATAAAAATAAAATAATAGATAAAACTAAAAATTTTGATATATTTATTACGATATACATGGAAATTTAATACATACATAAAAATATCAATAGAAGAGCAATTATATTTGAGACATTTTCATCAGACGATTATTCAAAAGATTAATTGTATACATATTTGATATTTCTTAATTAACACTGACCAAAACTATACAAATTGAATTAATTAAAAAAATCTACTCGCACTGCACACACAGGGGTTCAAACATTTCTACTAAGAAAAATCTGACATTAGAAAACCGATTTAATTTTATTTAAAGTGCAGTGCATTTTAAAAAACATAAAATACTAGCTATATGGTACTCTGATATGTCACCGAAATATTTTGAAGCAAAATTCGTTTAAATGAAAACTATAAAAACTATTATGCATGAGTTCAACTGTTTTTGCATTTGACGACCTACACCTACATACATCTCAAAAACGTGACTTTTAAGAACAATCAAATCCTACGACTACTAATTCAAATATTCTCTATTCATATCCACTAAACTCACTGGCCGCCAACAAAAAGAAATAGTCCAACGTATGCCAATACCATGACATACATTGCACATTTATGTACATACCAAGGCTTAAAACCCCATTCAGTTATTAAATCGGTTTAAGTCATATACCCGAAACCGAAAGTATTTTCGGTTATATTCTTGAACTGAACAAATTTTGGAAAATAGTTATCAATTTTAGGTTCGATGATCAAAAACCGATTAAAATACATTAGTACAACGATTAAAATGCCATATTTTTACTTATGAACAAAACAACCGGTTTATTTACATCAAAACCGAAACCCTTTCTAGAAAACCGTTATTTCGGTTTCGGTATAAAAACCGAGATCGGTTTTCTGTAAATGTTTCGGTATAAAACCGGTTGCTTGCTACACTTACTTCTAGAACTCGTCGTGTCTAGCCAGGGCCTCTCCGAAGTCTGTGGCCTGGGATCCAACGAACAGGTCGTACTTATCCAGGACTTCTTCCTTGGAGAGACGCTCGTCAGCATCAGCATCTGCTTCGAAGACAAGATGGCGGGCTTCGGCCTCGGCGTGGTCGAACTCTGGAGGCGCGATCCACTCTCGTACTTCGTGTTCGTCCATATAACCGTCTTTGTTTGTGTCCCTTTAGTATAAATCAAATCAAATCAAAATATTTTATTCAGCATAAAAATTGTTACAAGTTCTTACTGAACGTCATGAGTCTATCAGTACATATTATAATACTTTCTTAGGTTTACGCGAATCCTTGACATTATAATTGAAACTATCTTTTCGGATTTTGTCGCGGAAAAGATAGTTTATTTACTACTAGCGACTCGCCCTCGCTTCGCTCGGGCTCTTCCCTAGATTTAGCACAGGCAAAGCCGCGGGATCCGCTAGTTATGCATATAAACCTTCCTCTTGAATCACTCCGTTCCAACTCCAGAAAGTTCCACTCCAAAATCCATTGCGTAGTTTTAAAGATTTGAGCATACATAGGGATATAGGGACAGAGAAAGCGACTTTGTTTTATACTATGTAGTGATTATAAATAAAATTGAAGTGTCTGTTTTTAATTTCAAATTAACAGCTTTCAACTGAATGGATATGAAAGTATATTGTACGGTACTAACATAAAAAAAATTTTTTTTTGACTGTCTATTTGTTTTTAATTCCTAATTGCAAATGTCTAAAACGGCTGAACCGATTTTGAAAGACAGCTAATATTATAAGGAGTAACTTAGACTACTTTTTCATATATACTGGTAAAAAGCTGTTATATTCAATTCAAACAGATATTCAATTTAATTCTCTTGTTAATGGCTTGAAAGCGTGCCACAGATTACTTCGCCAAAACAGATATTTTAATTTTATGTATTTGTATAGCTAAAATAAAGGCAGTCGTAGCCCAGCGGTAACACGCTCGCTTGGATAACCGAGTGATGCGGGTTCAAATCCGGGTCTCGCACCTCTGATAATATTTTCATGTGTGAATCATTTTCTAACATGATTACCACTTGTCTTACGGTGAAGAAAAACATCGTGAGGAAACCTGCATGTCTGAGAAAACCTAGCAAGTTTTCGTAAGACATGTAAAGTTCGCCAACACGCACTAGGCCAGCGCGGTGGACTATGGCCTGATCCCACTCGTACTGAGGGAGGCCCGTGCCCAGTAGAGGGACGTAAAAAAGGGCTGAAGATGATGATGATGATGATGACGATGATGATGATGATGATGATAATGATTTGTATAGCTATCGTTTACAAATTACTTCTCTCAGATTAAACATAACTTTAAATATATAGCTACCTGTATCCAGAGAACTGTTCTCTCTCCTGTTTCACCCAGTCCGGCTCATCATCTATTGTCTCTCCTTCATCAGGTTTGTACATGTCACCAATATATTCATCCAGGGACACTTTGCCATCCTGTGAATAGTCATAGTAATGTATATTATCTTATAAATGCTTTATATAAAGATTATTGTTTAATAAATATATTCATCTTTTCATAGAATAAAATACTAAATTAGTCAGATTTGTGCATTAAATCTTTTTTGGAAAAACTTATTGAAATAATTAATAAAAAAGAGAAGAATTTAAGTCTGTCTGTCGGTACGTTTGTGACCGCATCACGAGAAAACCACTAGACTAGAGATTTTAATGATAGGGTTAAGCCAGATAAATATGAGAATTCGGCCCCCAAAGGAGAACCTATGTATATATACAAAAAAAATATAACATAACTAAATAAAAATTTAGATCAAAGTTCGAATAATTTATATACAATAAAAAGTGCGTGTGTACGAAGTACACATGTCAGAAGTAAAACTTCTTTGGCAAACTAATTTTTAAATCTCGTTTATATTTATACTAAATAACCCCGTCTAAGCTCGTCGAGAGAGGGAGATGGCGCGACGGTCACACCCACGAGTTAGACAGAGTTAGAAATGTCACTGACTCGCGGTGGGCGAGATCTAACTAAGGCTAACTCTTCCCCGTCTCTGAGCGCCTGGTACTATGGACTTATTTTTTCGTTTCATCGAGTTTGAAATCACAACGATTCTAAAGAAGTTTCACTTCAAAAAAAGTAACACATAACTAAATAAAAAAATTGATTTTGAATTTATTCACCTGATCCTTGTCAATGTCTTCTAAAGTCTCCAAAACGACCACATCCCTCATAGTGCCGTAGTCCTCGGGGTGGAGGAAACCACCAAATTCAGTTCTATTCAGCGCATCGTCTTTGTCACTGTCTAGAAAATAAATATTATTTTTTTAAATACTAATATTTTTTTCTAACATTTTAGTCAAAATAAATATAAAATATGTTGGGTCATTATTAATATTACACACAGCGCCATCTAGCTCCGTGGTAAGCTACGAAGGAAGCTTGTGTTACGGATACCGTATAGTACATATATAAGTTAAATCTTTATATATATACATAAATCTTGTGTCACGATGTATGTTACCAATAAACTCCAAAACTACTGAACCGATTTCAATCAAATTTCACATGTAATCGTATTTTGGTCTAACTTACTGGATAGGATAGTTATCATCTCAATTATTCGCTTATGTCGTGAATGTAAACGAATAAAATGTATCAATTAATTGTTTCTTAAGCAAGTGTTTATTTACTGTTTAGTTTTATGAAGGTCTCATAGATGGCGGTGTACGTTGATTCATCGATAACATTCTTCAATTTTGTTTGACATCTAGGTTGCAAATACACCCAATAGATGGCGATTTGGCGCTGTGTTCTGTTTCTTAGAATATAAAAATTCTATTACTTTATTTCACGTAATATTTATTTATGTTCACGATATAACCGTATTATTTTAATGGTTTGTGGCTGATATTTTTATAATTATACTGCGTATTATGTTACAATATTATTACTATTAATAACAAAAACATTTTTGTACTATTTTTGCTAGAGAATTATTAAAGTCTTGGCGCCAAATTTTAATCAAAGTTTCAAGATCTGGCCATCAAATTCTATCGAGTCACTATCTCTGGTTTTATTTCCTCAGTTGCGATTAGAGAAATAAAATATGGCGGTACGAAGTTCGCCGGGTCAGCTAGTACATATATAAGTTTAAATACATATATATTATAAATAATATAAACACACATTACTGTCCCCATGCCCCCCAATGAATGCCCCCAGCGGGACTCGAACCCGCGATCGCTGGCGCAAGAAAGTAGGGTTACTACAAACTGCGCCACACGTGTCGTTATAAATATTGAGTATAAACCGGGATTGAAGTCATTAAAAAAACTAACTCTTTACTGTATTACTATATACATATTTCGTAATAATATATTTAATTAAAATATTAATAACTACTCGTAACATTTCCTCCTTCTTCGACCGTGCTCAGACGCACAAAACCAAATACTTAGATTTGAATGCAAATCAACGCAAATTAAACATAAAAAAGACGGACTTTTTTTAGAACTTAAACTTTTTAGAAACAATTTTGTCACACATCGCGTAGAAGTTACTTTTACCGTTTCCGCGGCGCAAGCAACAGAAATTCTCGAAAGGAATGTTTTGCCATTTTGTTAATTAATAATTTTGCCACTTTTTGCAACATTTTACTGATAGGTACTCCAGTCCTATTGGTCGTAGCGTGATGTCATATAGCCTATATCCTTCCTCAATGAATGGACTATCCAATAATAAAAGAATTTTTCAATTCTAACCAATAGTTCCTGAGACTAGCGTGTTCAAACAAACAAACGTACAAACAAACTCTTCACTTTATATTATTAGAATAGTTTAAATGAATTAAAGTGTATCTTAAAAGGCTTACCAGCATAATGCCATCTTCTGCGATCTCTCTTGAGCAGGTTCGAGTACATGAGCCCTTCCATATTCTTTAGTTCATTCTCAGACATAGTGTCTACAAAACTGTATACATTCTTTCTGTACGTCTGCAAAGAAATATTTACAAAAATATTTAAAAAAATATTTTTTAGATATACACGAATATTTGATATTTTAAATCAAACTTGTCTCTCGCGTGATCATTTCTGTAACGCATTCAAAACTTCGGAACCAAATGTCAATAAATCCGTGAAGAAATACGAAGAAATTAGTTTTTTTTTAAATAAGTTCTAAAATAAACTAAACTACGCGACGCTTAAACTACGCGAGCCCTCACAAAGCTCAGTTATTGCTGAAAAAATCTTGTTTTAGAAAAATAATTAGGAGTCCGCTCACAAAATCAAAACCAACCTCCCTAGGTAGCAGGCTATGCTTCGAATGAAGCCAGAGTGTATTTTTAGTTAAATTAATAAATATTTACTGTATCATTACTAACTGTGCTAAATTCATACATAAGCAGTGCACTGAAGGTTGCATTATCAAACGTGCAGGATTTGAACCCGCACTACTCCGTTATCCAAGCGAGAGCGATTACCATATTTTAGATAATACCTATTTAATGTAAATTAGAATTTATAAGTACATATTAAATAAAACAGACTCCACTGCAAATTCCCGACAAGATAACTTCTGTTATCACAATGTACATATTGTATGATGTCATACAACGTTGTTGGCTTAATAACGTTAGACCTTTAAATATTTTTACAGCTCGTAAAACACAACATAAAATCTAATACAAAATATAAAACATTTCTTAGGAATAATGCATTAGACTAAACGTCCATAAATGTAATATAGTAGCATTTCCCGCAGTTTCGCCCGCGTTCTAAAGCCGGGAAACTAAACTTTTACATTTAACATATTATTATTAAATGATTTCTTCGACAAATAGGCTATCGAACATTAAAAGAAATTCGATTCGAACCAGTAGTTCCTAAGATTAGCGCGTGCAACCAAACACACTCTTCAGCTTTATAATATTAGTAGGTATTTTTGATGGGTAGATACGAAAGTTTAGTTGATATAATGTTTGTTACTTAATCACCAGAACGTCTGAACAAATGTGGATAAACTTTGGCACAGAGATAGTAGATTATAATCTCGAATAGCATATAGGTTACTTTTTATTCTAGAAATATGTACGGTTCGCGAGCGAAGTAAGGATGAATCGCTAGTAACTTATATCTACTACACACAAATGTAGGCCAATAGATGAGCATCGAGAAACTCGCAGTTCAATAAACTTCAATTTAGTACAATAGAGGTCTATCTTCAATGAGAGTTGATTCCCACAATAGGTATGTTAGATTTCAATTATATTTTCATACGAATTTGTATAGGTATTGAGTGGGCATTTGTAATGTATAAGAGGCTCTTTTATATCATACTAGCTGTACCCGCGGCTTCGCCCGCGTTCATTTTTTTAATTGCTAATCAACCTCATTGGGTTGATCTGTAGGAAAAAAATATTGTCTAAAAAATAAAAAATAAAATTTAGGGGTGGACTACCCTTAACATCTAGGGGGAAAAATAGATGTTGGCCGATTCTCAGACCTACTCAATATGCTCACAAAATTTGATGAGAATCGGTCAAGCCGTTTCGGAGGAGTTCAAGTTCGAACCCCGTGACACGAGAATTTTATATATTAGATATGGCGCCATGACTGGTAATGCATGTTACAGCCAAAGTCACAGATTTTATTTTCGGTACATTAATGTATAAATCTGTACTACATCTGCTTATTAAATATTTTTGAAAAATCTTACTTTAATAGTAAATTTTTAAGATACAGAGGCAGAATCTATATTTTTTTTAATTTTTGCCTATCGGCTTGTCTAAAAATGCATCACTTATGTACAGGGGGTACATACAGAAAGACAGGACATAAAGGATACTTTTTACTAAAGGAAAATACCACGTGCCTGTTAAATCTAACTGTTAAAATGTAAATAATGATCTACCCGACCGATTCTGGGCCAATCTCATTAGGACTAGCCAACTGTGTAGGAGATACTATATAGCAGCGCGTGTACATGCAAACACTAGCGCACTCTCTAATCCTGTCACTCTCATAATCGGGTGGGACAACTACTCTACACGACACGATAAACAGAAAGCCAAAATAACTTGACACGACTTAAGACCCAGGTCCTTAGGTGGTGCAACCATAAATGCTATCCACTACACCACCCAGGTAGTTAAACTTACCTATTGGCGAACCTGGGCAAATTGAGTAGTAAAACTAACTTTAACTATTACAAACTACCTATACTATACTTTTATATAATAATATTATCTGAATCAGCCCAGATGGTAAGTCATAAATTTTATAATAAAATATAAGTATACTACACACAAATAACTAATTCTAATACCAACCTCCCAAGTAATAAGATCTTCATTGTTAGGATTATGTTGCTTCCAATGTCGTTCCACATCCTCCTCAATATACCTCTTCTGGGTGTAGCGGATCCAATCCTTCAATTCCACTAATGATATAAACCCATCTTTGTCCGAGTCTATCTTGTCAACGATTATTCTGGAAACAATTTATCATGTGTGATAAAAGGTCGGTGAACTTAGATAAGAATATTTCATGTTTTAAATTTTAATAGCTATACATAATTTTTACACATTCAAATTGTTAAGAAAACATTTTTATCTCACATAAACTATGCTTCTTGATTCATTATAAGTAAAATTGACCCACATATTTTTAATATTACTCCATGATAAATTAGCAACAACTTAATAAACAATTCATGTACCTAACCTGATTTGCACCTACCTGATTTGCACCTTGGCCCACGTCTATAGACGGGGTATGGTATACGATGGGTTAAATACAGTAAAGCATAATAAAAATATTCTAATAAGACAAATTAGACTACATTTTTAATGTGAGTTACAAACTCATACTTCAGTCTATAAATAGTTGAGTACATATCCTCAATGTTTGTAAAGTGGCGTAACTAACCCACATTTAGTGTAGGCGAAATCTTCACCTCAAAAGATTAATTTACAGGAAGTTAAACAATTTAAGATATAGTTTATGACTGCTGTTACAATATTTGATGTATCTTACTAGTCTTCAGGCCAATATTAGTTGAATAATGTTTAAACAAATGGTAACATGCAGTTATGCAATGCTAATATTTTTTTCTTTCTTTATAATAAATTAATAAATCAATGATATACATTTATTTTCTCTATTATTTATTTACCCTAATCTCCGTTTGCTTTCTTCAGGTGGTAGCTGGTCAAATGTCTTAGCCTGGTCTTCACCTAAGAAAGCATCATGATCAAACTGTTTATTGTGATGCTCATTCTTATAATGTTCAGCGTCTGAGAGATGGTCCATCAACCTTTTATTTTCCTCTGGGTTTGGAACCCCAGCAAATACTGCTGTTATTGCCAACGCTATTAGTAATGTCTTTATCATTTTGCTGCAAATAAAAAATTACGAATATGTATTATTATGAATATGAGTTCATTAGCATTTTAAATATTAAAATAGGTATTTAAAATAATATGTGAATCTGATTCATAATATTATCCATAAATAAACTTTCCCAAATATCAGTGAATAAATATAATCTTTAAAACATAATAATACAACAGTAGAAGTAAGAATTGCTCGCTAGAAAAATAATATAAAAAATTGCTTACTTGTTTGCTTTGTTACAAACTTTTGAAGAAAACTGAAACTTTCAGTTATATTCACAACTATATATCGCCACGTCACAACGTTGAACGTACACGTATGCGTATCCTAAGCACAGATTTTTAATAATATTTTGTTCCCTATTCCCAGTTTCATTAAGGATCTAGATGATAATAGACCGGCCGAGCGGAGTCGGAGATGAAAAATTACTGCCTATGATTACCAAAGAGAATGTAAAATAATAAGAGACGGGACTCCCATACTAGCCAATGAAATCAGTTTACATGGCATTCTATTACCAACATTAACAACGAAGATGTCAAATAACAGGAGTACTAATCTAACGTCGAGATAGTGCTTGACAAATAGCGTTTTATCGATATCGATAAAATAGGCAGGGTAGAAATCAGGGTCATTACTAGTTAATATTATTAATTTTAGGGAAGTATCGCATCCGTATTTATGAGTCCAATGTTGACGAGGGGATATTTGATACTAATACAAGATTGGACTTAAATGCGGACCCGAAATAAATAAAAAGCTTTTTCAGCTAATTTAATTAAAAATTTATTACCGAAATGAATTTACTTATTCAACAAAACGAAACTGAACAAACAATTGTAAATAGATGAGAATGCTATACAAATAGTTGAAATTTATATCATATAAGTTTTTTTTCTTTCTAATATATAGTATTAGTTTGTAATAGTGAAATATTAGAACTTGCCTTATCAAAATATATTTCCTATATAAGATGTCCTGTAAAGCAAAGCTGTATTATGGAACCACAGACGGAATCATTGTAGTGAGAATCATATTAAATATTATATTAAAATGTTCCCACAAAGATCAAAAATTATTATCACATTAAAAAAAATTACAAAGAAATCACAAGCAACATACAAAATAATAGGTAACATTAAAAAAATTTATTAGTATTGACTATTAGAAATAGAACAATAAAATATTAAAATAAAGATTTTTAAATATTTTTTTAAAAGTTTAAAATTATTATCACTGTTTTCTTGAGCTAACTTTTATATGTTTTTCTTTCTTTTTCGGTTTGATTTGTTTTGATGATTGAATTTCTTTCTGGTCACTTGTTTCTTGAGCTCACAGCTACTGTCCTGATGTATATGAGTCTGGAAATAATTACAACATAAAAATAGAATCAAAATCATAAGAATATTATGTTCTAAAAAGTGCAGCTGCCAAACAAAATTGAAAAAAAGAGATGGTACCTGAGTAACTTAGTCCAGCCTGGAATAATGAAGCTTTACAATCATTTATCCCTTTAAAGGTATCCGGTGGTTGTTGTTGTAATGTCAATGTTTGAATAAATGTGACAGGGAAATTCAAGAAACATGTCATGCTGTTATGAAACTGGTTTCCACTTATATATTTTAATGTATGCAACTTTATAATGTTAACTTATATTAACTCTTCTTTTTCTTTGTCCACAAACGTGTCCCACTGTTTACATCTGAAATTTTTTTATTAAAATTTAATCAATTTTTATTGGTTAAAATCTAATAATATACAAAACTTGGTTATCGATATGTGGATATTACAGTTGCAGTACATCACTAGCACACAATTTAAATGTGATAAATTTGTTAATTTTATTTGTTCCCAGCCCGCTTTATTAACATATGGCCGCAAAGTATCACATTTAAGTACTTACTAGTCTTTATGTAAAGGAAAACTCGTCATAAACATCATATTTTCATGATTCGGACGACTTACTCCATTTTTTAAATTTCACAAATAATATAGCGTCTTTTCGGTTGCATTCAGATTCAAAGTACACCCATCACATATTTTCATGAGAATTTACACTTTAGACAATAAAAATCCACAATTAAACAAACATTTACACTCAAAACACAAAATGAAGTTTTAACAAACAACATGGTCAGCCATCTTAACGGAAACGGAACTAATGCAAGAAAGAGAAACTACTTTGAGGGAGTGTGATAGCAATGTCCGCCATTATTTGGCATGTAAAGTCCATAGAAAATTTTTTTGTTCCGAGTTGCGCCAGCCTGATGATTACTGCACTTGCTGACAGAATACAGATTATAAAAGGATTAAGGAACAACTTGTTCGCAGTTCGACTCGTAATCAAAGAACTGTCATAAAATCGATAGAGATTAGAGCATCATTTTCATATTAAAATTTGGTATTCTGACGAGATTACTGATCTTATCATTGTGTTATATTAAAATCAGTCTAACATGTGAATGCCATCTTTTATTTGTTATTGTTGGATTTAACATTTTGCTTTCTTATATACTATTTTACTAAAATGTAGAGAATTTTTAATACTTTTTGTTATGAAAACATTTCATCAATGTCAAAGTATAAGACATAAATTCATCATAAAAAAGCCCTGTACATTAAATATCTTATATCTTTTCATGCAAATGAAATAAAATTGTTTGAATATTACATTATATAAAATGAAAATGTTAATGACATAAATTATAACTTCGTTTCAAAATAGTAACATTGGTACTTAATGTTAAGTAAAAAATAAGGCTTTAAATTGCTTTCAAGTTTAATAAAAATAAAACAACTATTAATATCTAACAATCATAGCAGCGATTGCATTACGTTTTTGTTGATACATCTGTGAACGGCAAAAATCGATTTTGAAATTACTAATTTATCTGCGCATTGTAAAATGTAAACTTATACTTAATCGAAATGTCATTGAATTGATTGATTGTCATGGACGTGAGTTGACTGACTGTTGTGCTTTTTTGCGTATGCAACGCGAAATCATAAGTATGCAACTAGAAATCTTAGCAGAGATTGTGTAAATTAAGTTTACTTTGTTAATAATAACGCGTGTTCCATTTAAAAGTTGTGGAAACAGGATTGCAAATGTCAATATGTCAGGATCTCGGCCTTAATTTCCAACAGAGAATGGTGAGAAAATATAAGATATTTGTTAATATTAAACAAATTATTGATGAGGACATGCAAATTAAAATTCTATGAATAAGCTCTTAAAAATATATCATGTAGTATCTAAAAGACAAATTGTAGATAAACATGTAATCTGAATTCGACGTGTGATGAGATCGCCAGATAAATTAAAGTTGTATTATTTCCAGGGCGCAAATATATCACAACTAGAGAGAGATATTGGGTCAGAGCAGTTTCCACCGAATGAACATTATTTTGGTTTAGTTAATGTAAGTATAAGATTAGCTGTTAATAGAAGGTTAAAAGGAGTTGTCAATAATTCATAAAATCAATTAATTTTAAAATTGAAATTAAAATAATTTACGAACGACTTTACGAAATTTTAGCATTGTGAACTTGACTTTTATATTAAATTAGTCTTATACAATATACATATTGAATGCTTGTCCTTATATTTCAGTTTGGCAATACCTGCTATAGCAATTCTGTCCTACAAGCTTTATACTTCTGTAGACCATTTAGAGAGAAAGTTCTAGAATATAAGGCTAAAAATAAGAGAACCAAGGAAACACTACTTACATGCCTTGCAGATTTATTTTATAGCATAGCAACACAAAAGAAAAAAGTTGGATCTATTGCACCTAAGAAGTTTATTGCAAGACTGAGAAAAGAAAAAGGTTTGACTTTAATAATTTTGTATTCTAAAGTTTGCTTATTTGTTATTAAAAATATACTCAATATTATAGCATACCTAGGTAATGAACTGGTCGACAAGTACTTATTTATTTTACTTCTTTTCATACAATGTAAAAAGTGATTCCATATAACATTTCACTATAAATAAAGTTTAAGAGTAAACATTGTAAGTAACTTTGATTATTATCAATTAGAAACATGTTTCTTTTTGTTACAGAGGAGTTTGATAATTATATGCAACAAGATGCCCATGAATTCCTTAATTTTCTTATTAACCATATTAATGAAATTATATTAGGTAAGTATAGATGTATAAATAAATTACATTTGTTTCTTTACTCTTATATTTTGTGTCTTGTGCAATCTTTATAAAAAATTAAACCACATTTTCTGTCTATAGAAAATCACAATAGTAGGTTTATTTTAATTGCATTTAATATATTTTTTGGCTACAAAGTATCCTTTTTTACATTTCTATAAAAGTGTCAAAATATAAGAAATAATAAAATAATTTGGATGTTGAAAGAGAGAACCATTGAGAAGATGTGTTAATATTTTTGCCAGGAAATGATAAAATCATTAATATTATTTCAGCTGAAAGAAATCAAAGCACACTTAAACTACAGAAAACAGATAACAAAGAAGGTGTGACATGCAATGGTACCATACCACAAAATACTGAGCCTACATGGGTGCATGAGATATTCCAGGGCACACTCACTAGTGAAACTAGGTGTTTGAACTGTGAAACTGTTAGTAGTAAAGATGAACATTTCTTCGATTTACAGGTATGTTTAAGTTTAATGAGAGTTGTATTAGTATTATGTAATTGTTAATAATAAATAAATATGTTATACACAGTGCCATTTAGTTCTGTAATAAGTTACAAGGCTTGTGATATGGTTACCAAATAGTTGATACACTACACATATATAACTTTAAATAAAGGAAAAAATAGTTATTCTGATAACAAGACTATAAAGATACAAGATGGACTTAGTGTTAAGCACTTCACAAAAATAATGTAAAAGTAGAAAACCACTACTTTATATGAACTGTTTTTATTGCAGTAACTCAGAGAAATAACTTATAAATATAAATAAATAAATATGTTGGGACATTTACACACAGCACTATCTAGTTCCACGATAAGGTACGAGCCTTGTGTTATGGATACTAGCTGGTTGATATACTACACATATATAAGTTTAAATACATAAATATTATAAATATAAACATCCATGACTGGAGTACAAACATTCGTGCTCAACAAATGTATGCCCCCAGCGGGACTTGAACCCGCGACCGCTGGCGCAGAAAGCAGGGTCACTACCCACTGAGAGAGAATTAATTCGGTTTTATCTTTTGTTATAATACCCAAGATGGTTTCATAAGTATAGCTTTTAGTAGCTACAGATGAGAAAGTACATAGTATATACTTATACACCAATAGATATTCAAACTCCTTATAAAAACACACATAATTGCTCATTGTTGTTATTTCTTGGTATGTAATAGTGATTTAATATGTTAATGATATAATATAATATGTATCTTTCAAATTAAAATAATATTATGTACTACTAAAATCTGATATTAGTTAAAAGCCACTAAAATATATTATGTGGAGGTTGTGACGTATTTTTGAATCAAAGATACCACAAACACTCAACTCGCATCCCACCTGTTATGACTTATGGGGCCGAAACGTGCACACTCACCGTAGGACTGGTCCACACGTTTAATGTCACTCAGGCGCAATGCTTGGGGTTACTCTGGCAGATAGAATCCGAAATGAGGACATTTCCCAGAGTACTAAAGACACTGCCCTGACGCGTAGAATTTGTTAAGCTTAAGTGGAAGTGGGCTAGTCATGTCTCCAGGCGTATTATTGGCCAAAGGAGTCGATACGTGTTAGAGTGAAGACCGCGTTTAGGCAAACGTAATGTAGGACGCCCTGCGGCAAGGTAGACTGGCGATTTGAAAAAGGTGACGGGATGGATGCGGTCTGCCCAACGTCGGGATGGTAGGCGTTATATGGGGAAGGCTTTCGTTAAGCAGTGGATGGCAATAAGCTGCAGAAAAAAGTAACTTCGTGTAAAGTTGCAATTCTTGTCAGAGGATAAAAGGATAATTTTTAGATGACATTCCTCAGACATTTTTTGGCTTAGTTTGTAGTGAGTGACCCTTCTTGCTGCGCCTAGTGGTCACGAGTTCGAGTCCCGTTAGGAGCATTCAGCTGTTTAGCACGAATTTTTGTACTCCATGGGTGTTTCTGTTTATATTTATAATATGTTTGTATTTAAAGTTATATATATCAACTATCTATTTTGGAATCAACATCAATGGAACGAACTTGAACCACCTAAGATTTGCTGATGACATAGTACTCATAAGTGATAACCCAGCAAATCTTCACACCATGCTGCGAGATCTGGCGCAAGAGAGCCAAAAGGTGGGACTGACCATGAATAAAACTAAGACCAAAATAATAACAAACAGATCCCGAGTGGATATTAAATTAGAGGAAGAAGAAATAGAATATGTAAACTCCTATATTTACTTGGGCCAAATAATTGCATTTAACGACCAAATGGACTCTGAGATAGAAAGACGGATTGCCAACTCATGGAAGAGATTCTGGACTTTGAAGGAAGTGTTGAAAGGCGAACAGTATGACATGGCTATAAAAAGAAAAATATACAACACCTGTATACTACCCATACTAACTTATGGGTGTCAGACATGGGCAACAACACAAAAACAAAGCCAAAAACTCATAACTTGTCAGAGGGCTATGGAACGAAGCATACTGGGCATCACCAAACGAGATCGCAAAAGGGCCGAGGATATAAGACAAATAACAAAAGTGGAAGACGTCACATCAAAAATAAAATCCCTGAAATGGAGGTGGGTAGGCCACATGCTCAGGGAAAGTGGAAAATGGTCGAAAGATGTATCCCAATGGACCCCTAGATTTCCTACTAAAAGAAAAAGAGGAAGACAAAGAAAACGATGGTCGGATGAAATTAGGAAAACTGCAGGTCCATTATGGCAAAGAACTGCCTTATCTAGAGAAGAGTGGAAAGAGTTGGAGGAGACCTTTGTGTCCCAAAGACACGCAGATGAATGTTAACATGTATCTATATAATATCGCTAATCAACATGATTTGTGTGAAATATTGTTAACTTTATCAGCAATAAAGGCTTATTATTATTATTATATATATCAACTATCTGGTAATTGGTATCCATAACTCAAGCCTCGTAGCTTACCACGGACCTAGATGGCGCTGTGTGTAATATATATGTGTGTTCCAACATATTTATTATTTTTTTTAAATGAAATTCTAGGTGGACGTAGATCAAAACACAAGTATAACTCACTGTCTAAAGTGCTTCAGTGATACAGAAACTCTATGCAATGACAACAAATTCAAGTGCGACAACTGTAGTAGCTACCAAGAGGCGCAGAAACGTATGCGAGTTAAAAAATTACCACTCATACTGGCTTTGCATCTGAAAAGGTTTAAATATATGGAACAATATAACCGGCACATCAAAGTGTCGCATCGAGTGGTGTTTCCTTTGGAACTGAGGTTGTTTAATACGGTGAGATTATTTTATTAGCTACACTACATATTGTAAAACAAAGTCTGCCGCGTCTATCTGTCGGTCTGTTCGCGATAAACTCAAAAACTAGTGCACCGATTTGCGTGCTGTTTTCACCAATGGATAGAGTGGTTCCGCCCAATTTCTAAATACCGAAATCTCAATTATTAGATTTCACATACCTTGAAATGTTTTACAGCCGGTATGTAACGGTTAGTAAAGATTAATCAGAAATGAAACACCTTCCAGAAAAGTATCCTATACATTGGTAGCCCAGCGGTAACGCGCTCGCTTAGATAACCGAGTGATGCGGGTTCAAATCCGGGTCTCGCACTTCTGATATTTTCATGTGCGAATCATTTATATCATGATTACCACTTGTCTTACGGTGAACAAAAACATCGTGAGGAAACCTGCATGTCTGAGAAAACCTAACAAGTTTTCGAAAGACATGTGAAGTCCGCCAACACGCACTAGGCCAGCGCGGTGGACTATGGCCTGATCCCCCTCGTACTGAGGGAGGCCCGTGCCCAGCAGTGGGACGTTAAAAAGGGCTGATGATGATGATGACGTTGTTCTGGATAAACTGCTATTATTATAACAAATGTCAAAATCTGTTCAGTGGTTTTCTCGTGATGCAGTCACAGACAGAAAAAAAATCTAAAAACTATGGATTCCGTGTCAATAATATTAATATTACTATTTTAATATGATTTTCCAAAAATAATCAATGTTGAGTGTCAAATAATCAATTTGTAATGTAGTTATCAATGTCAATTTTATTATAAGTATACATTACCTTAATTTATCTAGTTTTGTTTAGACTAGCACTTCACACAAACTATACATTACAAATTACTGAATAACTAAATAATAATAATGTCTGATTGGTCATGGCCGATCTCTTGATACTCAACTCAATTGTTCTGCGATAAAGCATACCAGCTTTGCATTACATTAAAACTATCCAAGTGTACAAGAAATGCATTATTCTCTGTTCCTTTTAACTCGGGACTCGAACCCAGTACCTCTGGATTCCCTAGCTAATCTCATGCATTGAAAAGTTTAAGTTGAATTAGACGCGCTCGAATAAAGAGCGTTAGTCGCTGGTTTTATGTAGAGCTAGCAACTTACTCGTCTCTAAGCTGGAATAGTTCAGAAATACACTAAGTACAACGCAATTTCTAAAGATTTTTCGCCAGGAACCTTCACAGATGTATGCAGAATCAAAATCAGATTAATGGTTTTTAAATGCATACAGAATAAACAATTGATTTTCACCTATATAGAAACTAGAATTTCGCCCGGCTCTGCCTGCGTTCGAAAGGCCGTAAACCAAGTTCATATATTTAACATACCTTCACAGAAACACGCTACATTCAATGAATTAAGCCATGTCTATTCGTTTTGTGTTTTTAAAGTTAGAGTGAATAAAAAAACGTCTGCCATTTATTATAGAGTACGGAGAAAAGATTATATTTGAAGTTAATGTATTTTTTTCAGTCCGATGACGCGGTAAATCCAGATCGTCTATACGACCTCGTCGCGGTGGTCGTGCATTGCGGGTCAGGGCCCAATAGAGGGCACTACATAAGCATTGTGAAGAGTCATGGCTTTTGGCTGCTATTCGACGATGATATGGTTGATGTATGTTATTTTATTTATTTATTTATTTAAAACAAAATCCACAGCTTCATACAAAAAAGTAAATACAAAAATAAAAAAACCTTACATAAGCCAAGTTCGGATTTACATTATTTAGGCAATATAGATAGGCAGACTAAGTTTAAATTTATTTAAGAAATGGCATTACACTATGCACTTATTTTGTATTGTATTATTATGTAACTAACTTTTAAAAAAATATCTAGATAGCTAGTTTCTATTGGAACTGAATACTATTACTTTTTACCTCACTGTGAGTCTACAGCTTTCATATAAAGATAAGAAATTACTGTAAACTGTAATAAATGAAAAAAATAAATGGAAGTTGGTAATGTTTAAATATTAAATGAAATGTCTGTAGTGAAATTAATTAAATTTAAAATCCTTTAATTATAAATTTTATAAAATTTTGTTGATCATTGTCAATAGTTATTGATAAATATTTGTATGCTTTGTTTCAGAAAATTGATGCCTCAGCAATTGAAGACTTCTATGGCCTAACCTCCGATATACAAAAATCGTCAGAAACAGGATATATACTATTTTATCAGTCTAGAGATGCTAGTTGTTAAGTTTCACTGAATATAGTATTTATATATTTAAGAGAGAAGTTTTATGCCATTGTTAAAGTTTGAACGGCATGTTATTGAGATTTAATTTCCATCACTGATAATTATTTAAATTGTTTAGATTCTCATTCATTTGTAAATATTCATTTTTAAATTAAAAGTTGTGATCTTTCTCTGATATTTTGTTTTATTTTTGCTATAACTGATTTATCAAAGTATATTTTTTAAACAAATTATAATAATTATGTTGTTATTATTAACTATATCAAATTCATTCTTATTATCAAATACTACATAATTTTCAATCATTTTTAAATTAATACGAACAAATACAGAAATTTCAAAATGCCCTTTTCTCTCTATGCAACACCTCTTTATAATTGACTAGTGACCTATGCAAGCTTTGCTCAAGTTCATCCCTAGTGAATTGTTTCCACCACTTCCAAACAAAATTTAAAAAAATTAATTAATTATATATTTCTTTATTTTTAATTTGAACATACAGATCTTTAATAAGTGAATAATATTTTAACTAGTTCTAATATATCTTAGAAATATAATTGTAACATATCAAAATCGGCTAAGTACTTCTCTGTAAAAATAATTGAATATAGATGGGTTATAAAGCAAAGTCAAGAAATGCTTAAAAATAGTTTATTTCACCTTAGGCTACAAACTCATATGGAATAGGTGCAAGTAAGACGGGCTTCTCGACACCCTTGACAATATGGGCTGCCCTCGGTGGCTGTGGTTGTCTCTTTAGGTTTACAACTTTGCCGGCTTCCTTAGCTTCTTTCAGGAGCCTTTCATTTTCCTTTACACGTTTAAGGAAGTCCTCTCTGCACTTTGAGTGCTTGACATGTTCAATGCGGATGTTAATTCTCTTGGGGATGATTCTGCCACGGACCCTCTTGTTGACAATAACTCCGAGAGCATGGGAAGTTACGTTGTATACACGGCCAGTTTTGCCATGGTAAACTTTGTGTGGCATACCCTTCTGAACTGCACCATTTCCCTAAAAATAAATTGCTGCAGTTTAGTATATGGGGACCACTACAGTATAGTATATAGATTAATATTTAGTACATCCTAACAAATCCATATTAATGGAATATTTAAAGTAAAAAACTAAAATATTTCATGAATTTGACTTACCCTAATGTCAACGATGTCGCCGACTTTGTACACTTTCATATACGTAGAAAGGGGAATGGTTCCATGTGTGCGGAACTTGCGGGCGAACAAGTCCCTCGTACCACGACGGTAACCCTTGGAGTTCGTCATCTTTGTGCCTGCAAACAGAATACTCCATAATCAACGGACTCATCGCACGTGGCCTTAGCAAAATGATCACAAAACACAAATAATGTAGTAATATGAACAAAATCCACTGTAAACATAAAAGTCTAATTTATTTATCGATTTTTAAACATAATTGAGATTGCTATATTTATTTGAAAATGATTTTTAAACAATTTTATAGATCATCACCTTAGCTTGACAGAGCTTGGCTTTCAGAAAGAAAAGGTTATGTTGGATTTGAATAGACTAAATAATTTTATTGCCAGTACAATTAATAGTATTAAAATATTATAATAATAATTCAATCAGTTTCGCAATAAATTAAAAATGTTGTGAAAATAATTGTTTCATTAATATTACGAATTGATAATAAATTTTTATTAAAATTTGCCTCGTTTGAAAAAACACTTTTCAATATTTAGATATGTAAGCGCAGGACGGCCAACATCAGAAGTAGTCATAGTAGTGGGCGTGATTATTAATGTCTTTCGAGGGAACACTGTACATTTAGTCAATTTAACTTAAACACTCATAACACAATACAATGTAAACATAATAAAACATTAAATTATCAATAATTATTTACAAATACGGATATAAGTAATTCGTCGATATTACGTGGTGCACGGGCGGTCCAAATCTGACATTCCCTTTTGTCTTTTTTTCAAATAGCCAATTTTTATTCTAATTCTAATTTAATGTCTTTTTAAAACATGCCAGTTTGTATCACCTTGCTGCCATCGATTCGACGCTTTACAAAAGTGCGCTGTCAAAGCTTGATTTCACACTCTAATCCGATAAGCATACCAAAACCTCCAGATGGCGCACTGAGTGCGCCGTCACGGCCGGACTGACATTCGACCGTCCTCGGGCGTTTGTTTATTGAAGCCAGGAAATCAGGAACGACGCCATTAATATGTGACCCGCTCGTCCATCCTGTCACTCAGGAACAATCTAACTAGCATTACTAAAATAAGTATGCTCTATCATATTTGTACCGTACGTAAATCCAAAATTATTATGAAAGCATGTATCCTTTCGACCATCTCAACTTATGGACCGGATGACATCTTTCCAAACCATGAGCGTGGACCGGACGAGTGTGTCCCTTCGACTATCCCAAAACTATGGGCATAGACCGGACGACACTGTCCCTTCGACCATCTCCAAACCATGAGCGTGGACCGGACGAGTGTGTCCCTTCGACTATCCCAAAACATGGGCATAGACCGGACGACACTGTCCCTTCGACCAGCTCCAAACCATGAGCGTGGACCGGACGAGTGTGTCCCTTCGACTATCCCAAAACATGGGCATAGACCGGACGACACTGTCCCTTCGACCAGCTCCAAACCATGAGCGTGGACCGGACGAGTGTGTCCCTTCGACTATCCCAAAACATGGGCATAGACCGGACGACACTGTCCCTTCGACCAGCTCCAAACCATGAGCGTGGACCGGACGAGTGTGTCCTTTCGACTATCCCAAAACATGGGCATAGACCGGACGACACTGTCCCTTCGACCAGCTCCAAACCGTGGACCGGACGAGTGTGTCCCTTCGACTATCCCAAAACATGGGCATAGACCGGACGACACTGTCCCTTCGACCACCTCAAAACCATGGACCGGACGAGTGTGTCCCTTCGACTATCCCAAAACATGGGCATAGACCGGACGACACTGACCTTTCAATTACTTTGTAACCGTACCGACTTATCACGAACAAACCTCCTCAGTGCGAATTCCAATCTCGTACTCGTATGTAAAGATTACACTCGATCGCATCTCTTCATCTTCTTTAATCGCCGTCACGGTTTCCTCATCAATGTCTTGTAAACAAACCATCGTTTTTTTACGGTATTTTAAATTAATTCACAATTTTTAGTAAATCTCTAAAGTTCATACATGTAGCTTCTTCTTCTTCATTTTTCTATCTCATTCCTAACTTTACTTGTGGTCGGGCTTACTTGTTCATCTGCGCTAGCATAATCTGTCTTGATTGTCTTCAATGTCAAACACTATTTTGCTGAGTAGTTCTCGTTCCGCCTCATCACATAGCCGTACCACCTGAGCCTGCCCCCTTTGACTTTCTCTGTTACCGGAAACACTTTGAAAGATCCCTCACATATTCGTTTTGCACTCTATCTAGACGTGTCACGACATATACCCAGCAAAGCATCTTTATCTCCGCTGTATTGAGTTGCAGCTCATGCTTTTTAAAAGTTGCCCAGCATTCAAAGCCATACAACATGGTCGGTCTCACAACTGTATTATATAACTTGCTTTTAGTTTTGATAGGCATTTTAGGATCGCACAGAATATCAGGCAGAGATCTTTACTTCATCATCGATGCGAGAATCAGCAGCTAGTATTGATCCAAGGTATTGTAAACCGGACAACTTCAGTAAAACAGTGCCTCTACTGTAATCTTAGTAAGTAGTCTATTATTAAATTATTGTTACGTACTACGGGTTCGGGATCGGAAATTAAAAGCGTTCTAGCACTAAAGATGTTTTATTTCTTCTACATAAACCTAACAAGATGTTCACTCACAAGTGCAGTTTGTACACAGCACTAGCTCAATTAAGTCTCCGAGCACTATAATCCACCACTTTTAATAATTCACTATACTCTTCTTCACTTTTCCACTATTTCGTTTCTCTTCGTAATTTTCACTTAACTCCGAACGTCAACTAATCTCTCAACACACTGCCGGCCTTTTTATATGTGTAAATTTAGAAGATTCTAGTATCGAAAATGCAAAATATTTCTAGTAACTTCCAAATCTTTCCTGGAAATGCTTTATCTCTATCTGCTGACACATTAAAATTTGCAAAAAACTGTTCTTGTTATCTAATTGTCAAAAGTTTGAAATTGACATTTGCTGTTGTAAAGCATGGTACAAGCGTGCTATTATGACGGGTACGCACTCTACTCCGCGACATTACATAATATCAGGTTCAAAACGGATCCGTAATACTCTCCCTAACTCATACTAGAAATAGTTCACCCACACCTGCAGTGCTACTAACTTGTGTGCAAATGTCTTTATACATTTCTTGTATCAGAGAGATAATGAGAGGCTCTAGAGAGGTACAATCATAGGTGGATACGTAGAAACATATTATAGCTATCATTCTTAAATAGTAAATAAAATAAAATCGATTATACTTTCTATGTAACTTAGTTTGATTCCGCTCGCTATTTGTAATACGAAAAATAAACAAAGTCCTTTAGAAAATGCTTTACCTACTGGTAAACCCCGACCATAACTAAACCGTATTGCATTTGATATTGAATAAACGCTACACTGTATACCATCTAAACTAAATCGGCTACTTTTGCTTTTAAAAGTATCAGATAGGAATCACACCTACCCAACAATAGTTCCGTGCGTAATTAATAACAGCCGATTTCTTACTGTTAAGTGCTAAATAAATATTAATCAGTTCATTCAATATTTTTTTAGTGAGTCAGAATTATCTTAATTATCCTCTAACTTTTTTTTATACTAACCCTCCTAGTAGGTTTGCCGTAAATATAACGTTTACTTAGTGAGTTCAGAAGATTTTTTTAATATTCTCTTTATTTAATTTTATATCAATCTAGGAGTAGTCGTTTCAATTTAGCTTTGCAAAGTTAGTAGTTATTCCAACATCAAATATGATATTATCGATGCTTGTCCCGGGACTCGAACCCTGGACTTCCCGATATGCAATCGTGCATGCTAGCCGCTACACCGCCGAAGCGATAAATAGTCATATTTTGACACTTACTTATTATTACTGGCTTAGAAATAACATTATCACACATGCAAGCAAACTTTTCACAGTATTTGTAATTTTGATTTATACGCAAATTATCTTTTAAAAGGGAATAGACAGATTTAATATAAAATAAACAAAGAACATGCTCACCGAATGATATTTCTAAAGTAACTCTCCACGTTCTCGATTAATCTCTATCTCGCAGCGCCGGCACTTATTCTCTTGTCTGGGAACGATTTTGCGACGTGCCCACTGGCCAGGCTTGCCACACGTAAGAAACATAGCATTTGTTATCATACCTTGATTACGACTTAAACTACTTACGCTTTTTTACAAACAATCTATTTTGACCGGTGATTTTTGTTTATGCCACTCCAATGAAATGTTCCATAAAATCTAATACCAAGGTCCAAGGCTTCTAACAATAAGGATGTTGGTGTCGAACTTTTAAGCGATAAGATTTCGAAATAATTGTTCTCTAGTAATTATGTAATATTATCTGGTCAGTTCTCATCGTGTTAAGCTATCTTTATAACGTAGTACAAAACAAATTCAGTTTTCACTTTTTCAGACAATTCAGGCTTAGTTATTCTTTTAAACAAATTCTATAACCACGTCGTACCTTAGCCGCAGTTTTCCTAGCTCTGGCTTAAAATTGTCGCGCTTGTAACGGTATCTGCCTTTGACATCCTTAGCTCTCAATAAAGCCTTCATACCCATTAAAACCTTCGTCAGAACATCAACCGATTTCATTGTTACGTAGTATGGTTCATCTATCCCACTTCTGATGTAAGCGCAGGACGGCCAACATCAGAAGTAGTCATAGTAGTGGGCGTGATTATTAATGTCTTTCGAGGGAACACTGTACATTTAGTCAATTTAACTTAAATACTCATAACACAATACAATGTAAACATAATAAAACATTAAATTATCAATAATTATTTACAAATACGGATATAAGTAATTCGTCGATATTACGTGGTGCACGGGCGGTCCAAATCTGACATTCCCTTTTGTCTTTTTTTCAAATAGCCAATTTTTATTCTAATTCTAATTTAATGTCTTTTTAAAACATGCCAGTTTGTATCACCTTGCTGCCATCGATTCGACGCTTTACAAAAGTGCGCTGTCAAAGCTTGATTTCACACTCTAATCCGATAAGCATACCAAAACCTCCAGATGGCGCACTGAGTGCGCCGTCAGATATATAAATAATTTGTCAGGCGAATGTTAACATTTTACCATAGACATACCTATGTACAGTTCTAAAATTACCAAAATAGAATAATCAATAACATGAAATTGTAATTAGTTCAACTAAAATCAAACAGGCTTAACACATTTTTAAGACCTAAAACGTGACTATTAAGAATTAAGAAATTTCTCATATATTAGTACTTGATATTTATATAAAAACAACTTTTCTCAAACAACCATTATTTTCTACGTGAATTGCAAGCTATATCATTTATGATTTAATACTATAGTCGTATTTTTAATTAGACGAAGCCAACTGACAGTAGCTAATGTCACTTTGTAAAATAATGTTGCCATATTTAAAGTATTAGTGATGCGTTCAGTTCTCGTTCAATCAGATGAATGAACAATGAGTGTGAATAGTAAATCATTTCAAACTATACAAGAATATTATTTCTATTTTACACTAGTAATAGTAGTAGTATGTAACTACAATCAGTTTTTTTTTTGACGGCTTATTACAAAGCGCGGCGCGGCGACTAGTGCCAACACCGATCAACGCCGCGCTTGCGGTAGCCATTTTGTTTGTTATTCGGCTTCTAACCTCTGGTCTGATAGCACGAATGTTTTTTCTGCGCCCACGCTGTTAAATTATTGTTTTTGTTAAGTTTTTCGTTTCAAAGATAAATTAGACGATTTTACTTTTACCGCTATAAGGTGAAAAGTACATAATTTTTTTTATGACTCATATAATTTAAAGAAGAAGACAAAATGTATGGTCTCGACCACATGATGGACAATGTTTCAGACATATTGATAATTAATGTCACCGAAAGCGATAGTGATAATTTTTTATCTGATGATGAATAAAAACAAATGATGTAATAAGCGATGTTTTTTATTTTTATTACCTACCTATAATTGGATTCTATAGGCACATAGTCGTCGAAAACTCGTTGGTATGTACAAAGCACGACAAAAATTCGAACCCCGTACCCAATATCGGCAGTTCGGCACACTAACTATTCACTAGACAATCGAGGCAATTTCATTCATTCAGGAGTTTTTTCAATCATTCATTTTTTTACAACACTATTTTTATTTTGTCAAAAGCTGACAACACAGTAAACGTCAGTTGACTTCGTCTAATTAAAAATTAGGGTATAAATGACATATTGATTATTGAACGTCATATTATACTTATATTTGAAGTCTATATTCTATAAGCACAACAAAAAATAATTATTTTCTATTCGGCTTAAATATTGAAATCTTCTTTGTTATGTAGCTTATTTATTTAATATTTTTAGAAAATCATACCTTTTATTACAATGGATGCATCTAGTGATAATGTAATAATTAATTCGTGTGAATATACACCAGTTTATTTTATTGAAAACTCGACTGTAAACCAGGTAGCTTTTAACTGTCTTAGTCATGATTATTTCATACGTCTTGAAGAAAATATTAATACTATCATAATTTTAGGCAAGATCATACGTTATAACACCAACCAGTTGTCAGAATGTGGACAAACCTGTAACTGAAAGCTTGAAATTATTTTACGAAAATAGCGGGAAGCTGGAAACTAACCTAAACGCTACTGAAAATAATACTAAAAGAATTTCGAAAAAACCTGAAAGTAACGTAGTTGGAAATAACTTAAAACTTGCAAGTTTCCTTTTACCCAAAACAGAAATAAAAAATGAACAATGTATAACACTGGCACAAAAACCAATAATTACACCTCTCAACAACATTATATTGAAACCTGTGTATATTGCAAATAATATAACAGGCACTCCGAATCCTGGGCCTAAACTAGACATGAACAGTAAAATTGTTAAATTGAAAGATTTACCTAATGTTGTACGATCTCAAAATGGAAAAATACTGCCAAAGATTAAACCAAAAGACAAGTAAATTATTTAATTTATTTATATTTTATAGTTGAGCATGTTATCTGATGAATATATAATTACCAATTATATTTCATTCATTTCAGCAACACTGTAAGCACAAATAAAGAGCCGTCAGTTCAATTGATCAAGATAGGAGACACATATCATAGGTAAAAATTAAATAATAAAAAAAATATCACTTTTCTGAAAAAAAAATTGAATTATTGGTATTAAAATACAGGAAATATCTTGAGCATAAAAAAAATATTTTTCAGTCTAAATCAACTCAGCGATGACCAATTGAGAATGGTCAATAATGCATTAAAAAACATGAATGATCCTCAAGGGTCTTCACAACAGCCGGCAAATGATCCTGCTACCAGTACTAAATATATTTATAAGTAAGTTTGATGTAAAAACTAAAAATTCTATATGTATAATAAAATTCTGAGAAAATCTATATGAAATAGTCATTAAGAATACAGAAGCTGAACTGAATCTATATTTTTTTCTGTGACTGTATCATGAAAAAATCACTCATTTTGGTATCATTTATTTTGGCTGGTTATTTGAGTCAACATATAGAATACATTTAAAAGCAGGAAAATATATCATTTCTGATGAGTTAAAACTCTTCTTCTACAATGTGGGCGTGGCCACGGCAAATTCTAGCAAATTATATATGTTTTACATTGCAATATTGAAAAAAAATTGTACACAATGACCTGGAGTAACACAATATTCTTTGGCAATACTAAAATTAGCAATACCAAAAATAGTATTGACTATGTATGACACCTCAAAGCATTTACAATATTTGTTTAATAATTTAAATGAAATTGCTATTTTTTGCCTAAATTTACTTATAATAGGCAATTGTGATAAATTAACTTGAACTTTGTTGTATATGTATCACAATTTTAATATATTTGCTTGAACAATTACAGAGTGGTGACTCCTAAAGACTTACCCATTGTGAGTAAAAATAAAGTTAAACAACACAAAATTGAAAATCAAACAGTTGTTGTTAAACCTGAAATTCCAGTTACAGAGAAACATGAAGATCTGAAAATTGCAGAGGTATCTAATGATATTGATAATGAAATTATATATATGCTTGTTACTAAAATATATTATGAAATAGAAAAAAAATATTCTTCCCTCTGAGTAGTAACTCAGTTGATTTTGCGAATATTGACAACATTATCAATAATTTAAATCTTTTATATACCTAGCATAATATTAGTTTTGTAATGTCAGCAACTTAGTCTAAGTGGTCTAATAAAATACCCTTAGTTTATGTATTGCAGATGCTAGCTAAATGTTGATAATTGATATTACCTAGTTGAGTATATTTAGTGTCATTTTAGTGTTATGTATATGTATTGTTTATGTACGATTTTTAAAATTCTTTATGGTACCTATATAAAGTACTAACTCCGGCGAATTTTTTTAAAAATACTGAAGTTTTTGCTATCTCATGAGATGTATTTATTTAAAAAATGTATGTTGATGTATTTACCTTAAATAATAAAAATTGGTATCATCAGCGCAATGTATGAAATAATAAAAAATACCAACTGCGTAAAAAGCGAAGTTTATGTATTTATGTATATATCGGACTACAATAATTTATTATTATTTTATCCCAATATATTTATATACTCAAATTTATTTTTTTAAATGATTGATGTTTTTCAGAAAAAAGTAACAAGAAGTGGTAGGGTAGTGAAGCTACCCACCAAATGTATTATAGATGAGTCGCCAAATAAACCTAAGAGAAAACTTGTCACAACCATTGAAGACGATCAATGTCCTGTAAGTCACAGTAGAATTCTTCCACTATATTAGTTCATTGTAAAATTGTAAATATTATAAACAATAAGTAAGTATATTTAATCTAGTTTTATAAAGTTTTGAATTCATCTAAGAATATATATTAAATACCTTTTGAAAGAAATGGATGAGGCAAAATATATTATCAGATTGATATTACTTCACTTCTGTTAGTATAATATTATAGGTAAATATTATTGACTATAAAATAGTTGTATAGTTATTTAGGTGTAAATTCAACGTTGCATTTGTAAAAACAAATAGTATTAATAAATAAATACATAAGCTGTCTAAAAATTAAATGAAACTTTCATAAAGCAAAACAATTGCTTCTCTATGATACATAAATAACATTTTTTGTTTTTTTTAGAAGTCCAACAACGCACACCGCCCACATCGCCGCTATGGAAATCATAACCTGGCATTACACAAGCATACTGATTTATTCCAATGCCTCCTCAACATTATCAAAACTGGTTCAGATAATGTATTTTTGGAGCAACTGGAAAAATTTATTAAAAAATTAAAATCCAATGTTTCATGTTTGCTTTCAAATACTGAAACTGGTACCCCCAGTATTATAAATGAAGATGTAGGGAGGTAAGACAATAATGCTACTATATGTAATTATACTTTCTTAAAAATATATTAAGAGAGCTTTGCTTATTATTTGTAGAATGTTGTACGTAAAAAAAAATATTATTTGCGTTACAGATTATTAGGAATAAGTCCAGGAAAGTACAATATAGATTTAAACGCACTGAACTGTGAAAAAGACGAAAATGGCCACTGCAGCCATAATCCACCTCCACCAGTCCCAGTTGCGGTGATCATACCAAAAATTTTAGAGAAAAATGAGACTAAAACTTCTAAACCTGATCTCACTGAGTATTTATTGATAAATAACAATAAATGTATTACAGAAAATACACAAAGTATTATAAAAACTGAATGTAAAAAAGAAAAAATTGAACAAAACCAAAATGATAATGTAAGAAAAATGATGTCTTCTCCGGAAACAGAGAGTACTTATGTGATTGACGATTTATTTGCTTTATTAAGCGACACAAATGCAGACAAGACTGAAAATATTTTAGAGAAACCCACAGATAATGCAGAGGCAAGTGACAAAATTGAAAATGAAATGGACACAGCTCCTATAAGTGCCAAACCAACTCATATGCAGTTTCGAAGTACACATTTTGATATCCGTTCATCACCAATAAAATCAACATCTACAGTGTTCAGAAAATTTCAGATAAATCCAGCCAAAATGGCCAAATATGAAGTTGAGAATATACAACCTATCAATAAAGTGGCACAAGACATTGAAATGACAGATGAATCACAAAATGAACAAGAAAACAGCACAAATATTATTCAAGAAACTAATTTTAACTTACAAAGTTCAGTTGTTATAAAAGAGAGTGACAGTAGGATGCTGGAAGACACAAGCTACAAAACTTCAGAAGTATGGCCAGAACAATCACAATTTCAACAAACATCTGTAATCAATCACACAAATGATTTCTTAAGGACTGCAGATATAATTGAGCCATCATTATTACATGTAAATGATAGTGATCAAGCTATATTACCTGAAAACAATTCAGAAGTAAACGATCCAAATCATGGGCAATCAATTATAAGCTTTCTAGAGTGTTTAGGCAATGATCTTTATACAGACTCTGCAAGGAACAACCCTGTGGATTTTCAACTAGATTTATTCTCGTATACGTAAGCTAATGAAATTATTTAGACAATTTGATTATCCTAATTATATTTTAATGTTTTGTTATTATAGTTATATACACTGAATCAATGAATTTGTTTTATTTTGAAATATTTTTCTATTAAGGATTTTATCAGTTGTAATAAAAACAATTTCTTTATTGTTAATGTTTATATTTACAGTAAAATTAAAATAATTATCTTTAAGCTTGTAATACAGGTCTCTCATTTTTGCCCTCCAAGTTCTGGTTAGTAAGTGCATAACCTGTACCTCCTCTTTGTAGGGGTATGATATCTTTCTCCTTTAGTTTATCTCCTGTTAGAGGATGGAGCCAATCTTTTTTTATAATTTTTTCTACACATTCCATTGTTACTACATGCCCACTCGTCCTGAAAGAGACAAATATTAACAAAAAATATTCTATCATGTATTATTAAAACACAAAAAATGAATGATTAATCAACCTTATAATTGCACATGGAACAGCATTACTTAAAATATCATGTGTAATTGGACACATGTATCTATTCTCCTTAGCAATTAAAGATTTTTTATCATCTGGATCATTTACTAAGGTCCACTTTACTTCAATCAAATCTTTCATTTTTAATGGTTTTCCACTTATAGGACAATACACTGTAGGATCTGGCTTCTCTACTTTAGCAAGTTTAGCGTCTGGCAGTTGTGAAGGTATCCAAAAACTTGGTAATTGTTTATCTTTTCCATTTGCAAGATTTGATACTGAACTTGAAGCCTGTGAGTCAGATAATTTTGTATTTGAAATGTTTTTCTCCCGACTCATAAATTTTATCAAGTTCGCTTCTTTTTCAGCAGCAGCAAGCTCTTTCTTTTCGTTCTCTTCTTTTTTTAATTGCTTCTCATATTGTTTCAATTTTCGGGTATATTCATTTTTTTTAGCAATTATATATTCTAAAATAGCCTCTTTATCGAATAAGTAGCCTTCTTTAGTGACTACAGGATTTCTACATGGTTGTAGAGTTAAACTGCAACAGTCGAAGTTTTTTACAGAATCCTTACCGACTCTTTCACTTTGCGTGCCATACCCAGAAGCCGCAGCGTCTTTTTTCTTCTCATGGTAAGTATAAACTGCACCAGCTGTACAATTTCTTGCGTGTCTTGTCATTTTTAGCAATTTTCAACTTTTAAGATACCTATAATATTATGTTGAGTTGAAACTTGAATAATTAATCATGAATGTAGAAAAGCAAAATTAATAAATATTTGGACACAGACACAGAATAACACTGACAGCTGACACTTGACAGGCACACATTATCTCCGTCACAGATTAAATCTCCGTTAGGAGTAGATTTTTCTATGCACATTATTCTAAATCATAGAGTATGTATATTGATACATGTTCTACATAGAGTATATTGCTACATGGTATTCTGATATAATTCTACTTTCTTATCTGTAGTCTATGATTAATTATCTTTTATTTATTTTATTTAGTAAAACTTTAAAAAAAAAGTTTTTTATAGTTTAGTATTCTTACAATTAGAATTTATCCCCACTGCAATTGGAAATTGGAACTATAAAGTTGGAACGTAACTATTGTACGATGTATCGATGACGTCAATGTCAAAAGCAGCTGACAAGTGCCAGCGGCTGCATCATATATAGAGATGGGCGAAACTGCTTCTTTTCGGCTATTTTAAGGGGTGCTCGTTATTCTAGATAGCTGCTAAAAATAACCTGCTATTTATAAAAATAGCATGCTATTTATAATAACCAAATCGCCTATTATTTATAAGCAGAGGCAAGCGCTATAACTATTTTTTAAATTTATTTTTATTACATATAATATGACCACAACAAAGAGAATATAATCACTATGGTATGGACCCATAGACAACTGCCGTGCTTGACACTTCGTGCTAGCCGTATAATATTTTTGTCGTGCGCTAAATTATGCTCTAAGGCAATTGTATTTAAAACTATATTGAAATGAAATAAATACCTTATTTTTTCTTAATATATTTGTGCGCCAAATTATGCTCTAAGACAATTGAAATTAAAACTATATTCGCTATATTTTTGTTTGAATATCTCTTAGCTGTATAATATTTTAGTCACTTGCGCCAAATTATGCTCTAAGACAACTGCATATGAACTATATTGAGATAGTAATGAAATGAAGTACGGATTACTTGCTTCATGTTTGTTTTTGTATGACGTATTATTTTAATATTACTTTTTTTTATATTATAGTACTCTTTGATATTAATTAATTATTATTATTGATACGCGATTATCGTTGCGTGTCGATTTGTTTGCAAAAAATTCGTGTTGGTTGTGTTTATTGTTATTAACTGTAAATAAAAGTTAGTTTTAGGTGAGTGTAAATAAAATGTGAAACCTTAATAACAACGAAAAGGTTCATAATTAAAGAAATATGTATTGTAACTTAATTGGTAAGGATAACCTAATCGCAATCGAAAAAGCTGTGAACCGGAATTAACATTGTGGAATGTGATAGATCAAAAAATATCTGCATCAGAACAACCCCGCTCCACTTATACTAAAGTTTTAGAAGAAGTCGAAATGTACATGAAACAAGTAGTGATAAGCAGAGAAAGTTGCCCTCTTGAGTGGTGGCGTGGCCACAAGACTATTTATATACCCCTCTTTATTTTTAATATTTCCCAAATATTTTTATATTATTGTCACTTCAGTGCCCTGTGAGCGTGCTTTTTCGAAGGCGAAATAATTAATATAATAATAACGCAAATAATTAACGACCGAGGCGACGTACAAGGCTCACGTCGAGTAAAGTGGCACAATTAATGTTCGTACATGGGAACAAAAACTATTAATAATCATAAAATGTATTCTTCTCTATTTAAAAAACTAAAAAAAAGATTATATATATTATTATAAATAGTTCTACGGCTAAATAAAATCAGTGTAAATATCAGTATAAAATCAATGAACTTTTAAGTACACCTGACTATATATTTCCTATGTAGAGTAATTGGTAGTATATAATATATATATTTCTTAAATAATATTTAATTGATATATTATAAATAATAACTTCAGTCAGACAGTCCTAAGCCTGTTAAAAGTATGAAGGAAAGTTCAATGGATTTATTTAAAGAATTAATTCGTTTTTTCATTTATCTATATAATATTTTTTTAAATAAATACATTACAAAGTAAATATTGTTCCCTAATTGCTTAAACAGATATTATGTTGAATTATTTGGTTGGTTCCCTATTGTGAAAAATAATAAACTAGCTTTTTAATGACAACACTTTATTTTCTTGCATCTCGAGAGGGGCAGCAATTTTTCTTATATAGAGTCATAGAAAATAAAAAACATACAATGTTAACTTATCTATGGTACAATGTACACTTCTTTATGAATAAATATTTGTTGTCTTTTAACACCTCAACAAATATTTATTTACATTTTACAATACTTACCTAATTTCCTAGGTACTATGAAATTCTACAAACTTAAACAAACCCATCTGTGACTGTAGTTACACTATAACAAACTTGAGACTATTAATAATCTAAACTCACTTAATTACAAACATTACATATTATGTACTCTTATTAATTAACATCCTATTGATCTAACAATTAATCAAAAACAATTTAGCAGAACACAGTGTTAATATGTATTAGTATATACCTACTTTAACAATTCATCCCTAAGTTTTTCAAACATTGTTTTACCCAATGGTTTAGTGAAAATGTCTGCAATGTTTTCAGAAGTATTTATATATTTCAATGATATTAATCCTTTATTCACTTGTTCAACTATGTACTTGTATCTTATATCAATGTTTCAATCTTTTGATATTTTCTGAATTATAGGCTAACTAAATTACAGATTGATTATCTTCATAAATTGTTATGTTATTACATTTAATATTAAACTCAGTTAATAGATTTTTCAACCAATTTGCTTCAACAATACATAAACTCAAAGCAATATACTCAGATTCAGTTGAAGAAAGACTTACACAAATTTGCTTCTTGCTATACCACAAGATTGTACATCCAAATAATTTAAATATATTATATCCTGATGTAGATTTCCTATCATGCATGTCACCAGCCCAGTCTGCATCAACATATCCTTCTACTAATGCACTACTACAGTTGTAAACTAAGGAAAGTGTATTGTACCTTTGATATATCTTAATATTCTTTTCAGACACTTGTATAACATCTGACTGGCACAATGCTGAAACCTACTCAAGAAACTGACTGCAACACATATATCTGGTCTTGCACCGCAAACTGCTTGCACCGCAAGCTGCATATAATAAAGAGCCTATCAATTGCCTACATTTTGTTTCTATTTCATTACTTTCAAACTGTTCTCTCTGTAAGATCTGAAAATTAAAATTTTGATCCATGGGGGTTCAAACAGGATTACAATTTAACATTTGGTACTTCTTTAATAATGAAATTAAATATTATTCTTGATTAAGAGTTGCTATACCGTCTTTCTGTTTAATTTTTATACCTTAGTATGTTGATGCTAAACCTAGATCTTTCATTTTAAAATTTTGGGTTAATTGAAACTTAAGCTTAAAACTTTGTATTTCCTGTTGATCTGATCCAAAACATAGAATATCATCTACATACAATAAAACGTCGCTGAAACTAGCCAACAAAACTAGCATATCAATCATAAAAGTAATAAAATTTTTTTTTGCAGACCGTACCAAATTAATTTTTGTTTCTTATGGTTTTACTAGATTTAATTTAAATTTAAATGCCATTTTAAGATAAATTCTGTGTTTAAGTATTTTTTTTAAACATTTTTACCACTTATTTTTATTTCTTAACTTTAAAAAAAGATAGTTATACTTCGTATTTGAATTCGAACCTCATACTCAATATCTCTGGCCCGCGTCGATTTAGGGACTTGAAATTAACTAGGGATCTTTGGAAGACATCAAGGAATCCAGAAAAATAATCAAAACGGCAGCGACGCCATATTTTATATAATATTTCTCAACTTTCAAAAAAGATGGTTTTTCTTATTATAGACTCCAAACCTAATACGTGATATGTCTGGCCCGCGCCGACTTAGAGACTTGAAATTGACTAGGTATTACCAGCACATGTTAGGAAACCCAGAGAAATCATCAAAACGCAAGCGACGCCATATTTTATATAAAATTTCTCACTTCAAAAAAGATAGTTTTTCTTCGTATATGACTTCGATCCTGGTACTCCATAGCTCTTGCCCGCGTCGACTCAGGAACTTGAAATTGACTAGGGATCACCAACACATGTAAAGGAACCCAGAGAAATCGTCAAAACCCCAGCGACGCCATATTTTATATAACATTTCTCACTTTAAAGAAGACAGTTTTTCTTCGTATTTGACTTCGATCCTGGTACTCCATAGCTCTAGCCCGCGTCGACTCAGGGACTTGAAATTGACTAGGGATCACCAGCACACGTCAAGGAACCCTTAGAAATCATCAAAACGCCAGCGACGCCATATTCTATATAACATTTCTCACTTTAAAAAAGATAGTTTTTCTTCGTATATGACTTCTATCCTGGTACTCCATAGCTCTTGCCCGCGTCGCGTAAGGGACTTTAAATTGACTCTGGATCTTTAGCAACATATCAGGGAATCTATATAAATCATCAAAACGCCAGCGACGCCATATTTTATATAATATTTCTCACTTTAAAAAGAGATAGTTTTTTTTCGTATGTGACTTAACGATCCTGGTACTCCATAGCTCTAGCCCGCGTCGACTCAGGGACTTGAAATTGACTAGGGATCACCAGCACACGTCAAGGAACCCTTAGAAATCATCAAAACGCCAGCGACGCCAAATTCTATATAACATTTCTCACTTTAAAAAAGATAGTTTTTCTTCGTATATGACTTCGATCCTGGTACTCCATAGCTCATGCCCGCGTCGACTCAGGGACTTGAAATTGACTAGGGATCACCAACACATGTAAAGGAACCCAGAGAAATCGTCAAAACCCCAGCGACGCCATATTTTATATAACATTTCTCATTTCAAAAAAGATAGTTTTTCTTCGTATATGACTTCGATCCTGGTACTCCATAGCTCTTGCCCGCGTCTACTCAGACACTTGAAATTGACTAGGGATCACCAACACATGTAAAGGAACCCAGAGAAATCGTCAAATACCCAGCGACGCCATATTTTATATAACATTTCTCACTTTAAAGAAGACAGTTTTTCTTCGTATTTGACTTCGATCCTGGTACTCCATAGCTCTTGCCCGCGTCAACTCAGGAACTTTAAATTGACTAGGGATCTTTAGCAACATATCACGGAATCCATATAAATCATCAAAACGCCAGCGACGCCATAAATAATATAAAATTACGAAATTTTAAAAAGATAGATTTTTCGAATTTGACTTCGATCTTGGTACTCCATAGCTCTAGCCCGCGTCGACTCAGGGACTTGAAATTGACTAGGGATCACCAACACATGTAAAGGAACCCAGAGAAATCATCAAAACCCCAGCGACGCCATATTTTATATAACATTTCTCACTTTAAAGAAGATAGTTTTTCTGCGTATTTGACTTCGATCCTGGTACTCCATAGCTCTTGCCCGCGTCAACTCAGGAACTTAAAATTGACTAGGAATCTTTAGCAACATATCACGGAATCCATATAAATCATCAAAACGCCAGCGACGCCATAAATAATATAAAATTACGAAATTTTAAAAAGATAGATTTTTCGTATTTGGCTTCGATCCTGGTACTCCATAGCTCTAGCCCGCGTCGACTCAGGGACTTGAAATTGACTAGGGATCACCAACACATGTAAAGGAACCCAGAGAAATCGTCAAAACCCCAGCGACGCCATATTTTATATAACATTTCTCATTTCAAAAAAGATAGTTTTTCTTCGTATATGACTTCGATCCTGGTACTCCATAGCTCTTGCCCGCGTCTACTCAGACACTTGAAATTGACTAGGGATCACCAACACATGTAAAGGAACCCAGAGAAATCGTCAAATACCCAGCGACGCCATATTTTATATAACATTTCTCACTTTAAAGAAGACAGTTTTTCTTCGTATTTGACTTCGATCCTGGTACTCCATAGCTCTTGCCCGCGTCACCTTAGGGACTTGAAATTGACTATGGATCTTGAGCAACATACCAGGGAATCCATATAAACCATCAAAACGCCAGCGACGCCATATTTTATATAATATTTCTCACTTTAAAAAAGATAGTTTTTCTTCGTATGTGACTTAACGATCCTGGTGCTCCGAAGCTCTAGCCCGCGTCGACTCAGGGACTTGAAATTAACTGGGGATCACCAGCACATGTCAAGGAACCCAGAGAAATCGTCAATACCCCAGCGACGCCATATTTTATGTAACATTTCTCACTTTAAAAAAGAAAGTTTTTCTTCGTATGTGACTTAACGATCCTGGTACTCCATAGCTCTTGCCCGCGTCACCTGAGGGACTTGAAATTGACTAGGGATCACCAGCACATGTCAAGGAACCCAGAGAAATCGTCAAAACCCCAGCGACGCCATATTTTATATAATATTTCTCACTTTAAAAAAGATAGTTTTTCTTCGTATATGACTACGATACTGGTACTCCATAGCTCTTGCCCGCGTCACCTGAGGGACTTGAAATTGACTAGGGATAACCAGCACATGTCAAGGAACCCAGAGAAATCGTCAAAACCCCAGTGACGCCATATTTTATGTAACATTTTTAACTTTAAAAAAGATAGTTTTTCTTCGTATGTGACTTAACGATCCTGGTACTCCATATCTCTAGCCCGCGTCAACTCAGGGACTTGAAATTAACTGGGGATCACCAGCACATGTCAAGGAACCTAGAGAAATCGTCAATACCCCAGCGACGCCATATTTTATGTAACATTGTATAAAATATGGCGTTGAGAAATATTGTATAAAATATGGCGTCGCTGGCGTTTTGATGATTTCTCTGGGTTCCTTGACATGTGCTGGTGATCCCTAGACAATTTCAAGTCCCTGAGTCCACGCGGGCTAGAGCTATGGAGTACTAGGATCGTTAAGTCACATACGAAAAAACTATCTTTTTCAAAGTGAGAAATATTATATAAAATATTGCGTCGCTGGCGTTTTGATGATTTATATGGATTCCCTAATATGTTGCTCAAGATCCAGAGTCAATTTCAAGTCCCTAAGGCGACGCGGGCAAGAGCTATGGAGTACCAGGATCGAAGTCATATACGAAGAAAAACTATCTTTTTTAAAGTGAGAAATGTTGTATAGAATATGGCGTCGCATGCGTTTTGATGATTTCTAAGGGTTGATTGACGTGTGCTGGTGATCCCTAGTCAATTTCAAGTCCCTGAGTCCACGCGGGCTAGAGCTATGGAGTACCAGGATCGAAGTCAAATACGAAGAAAAACTATCTTCTTTAAAGTGAGAAATGTTATATAAAATATGGCGTCGCTGGGGTTTTGACGATTTCTCTGGGTTCCTTTACATGTGTTGGTGATCCCTAGTCAATTTCAAGTCCCTGAGTCGACGCGGGCTAGAGCTATGGAGTACCAGGATCGAAGTCAAATACGAAAAATCTGTCTTTTTAAAATTTCGTAATTTTATATTATTTATGGCGTCGCTGGCGTTTTGATGATTTATATGAATTCCGTGATATGTTGCTAAAGATCCCTAGTCAATTTAAAGTTCCTGAGTTGACGCGGGCAAGAGCTATGGAGTACCAGGATCGAAGTCAAATACGAAGAAAAACTATCTTCTTTAAAGTGAGAAATGTTACATAAAATATGGCGTCGCTGGGGTTTTGATGATTTCTCTGGGTTCCTTGACATGTGCTGGTGATCCCTAGTCAATTTCAAGTCCCTCAGGTGACGCGGGCAAGAGCTATGGAGTACCAGGATCGAAGTCATATACGAAGAAAAACTATCTTTTTTAAAGTAAGAAATGTTACATAAAATATGGCGTCGCTGGGGTTTTGACGATTTTTATAGGTTCCTTGACATGTGCTGGTGATCCCTAGTCAATTTCAAGTCACTGAGTTGCCGCGGGCTAGAGTTATGGAGTACCACGATCGAAGTCATATACGAAGAAAAACTATCTTTTTTTAAGTGAGAAAAATTGTATAAAATATGGCGTCGCTGGCGTTTTGATGATTTCTAAGGGTTGATTGACGTGTGCTGGTGATCCCTAGTCAATTTCAAGTCCCTGAGTCCACGCGGGCTAGAGCTATGGAGTACCAGGATCGAAGTCAAATACGAAGAAAAACTATCTTCTTTAAAGTGAGAAATGTTATATAAAATATGGCGTCGCTGGGGTTTTGACGATTTCTCTGGGTTCCTTTACATGTGTTGGTGATCCCTAGTCAATTTCAAGTCCCTGAGTCGACGCGGGCTAGAGCTATGGAGTACCAGGATCGTTAAGTCACATACGAAAAAAAACTATCTCTTTTTAAAGTGAGAAATATTATATAAAATATGGCGTCGCTGGCGTTTTGATGATTTATATAGATTCCCTGATATGTTGCTAAAGATCCAGAGTCAATTTAAAGTCCCTAACGCGACGCGGGCAAGAGCTATGGAGTACCAGAATAGAATTCATATACGAAGAAAAACTATCTTTTTTAAAGTGAGAAATGTTATATAGAATAAGGCGTCGCTGGCGTTTTGATGATTTCTAAGGGTTTTTTGACGTGTGCTGGTGATCCCTAGACAATTTCAAGTCCCTGAGTCCACGCGGGCTAGAGCTATGGAGTACTAGGATCGTTAAGTCACATACGAAAAAACTATCTTTTTCAAAGTGAGAAATATTATATAAAATATTGCGTCGCTGGCGTTTTGATGATTTTTATGGATTCCCTAATATGTTGCTCAAGATCCAGAGTCAATTTCAAGTCCCTAAGGCGACGCGGGCAAGAGCTATGGAGTACCAGGATCGAAGTCATATACGAAGAAAAACTATCTTTTTTAAAGTGAGAAATGTTGTATAGAATATGGAGTCGCTGGCGTTTTGATGATTTCTAAGGGTTGATTGACGTGTGCTGGTGATCCCTAGTCAATTTCAAGTCCCTGAGTCCACGCGGGCTAGAGCTATGGAGTACCAGGATCGAAGTCAAATACGAAGAAAAACTATCTTCTTTAAAGTGAGAAATGTTATATAAAATATGGCGTCGCTGGGGTTTTGACGATTTCTCTGGGTTCCTTTACATGTGTTGGTGATCCCTAGTCAATTTCAAGTCCCTGAGTCGACGCGGGCTAGAGCTATGGAGTACCAGGATCGAAGTCAAATACGAAAAATCTATCTTTTTAAAATTTCGTAATTTTATATTATTTATGGCGTCGCTGGCGTTTTGATGATTTATATGAATTCCGTGATATGTTGCTAAAGATCCCTAGTCAATTTAAAGTTCCTGAGTTGACGCGGGCAAGAGCTATGGAGTACCAGGATCGAAGTCAAATACGAAGAAAAACTATCTTCTTTAAAGTGAGAAATGTTACATAAAATATGGCGTCGCTGGGGTTTTGACGATTTCTCTGGGTTCCTTTACATGTGTTGGTGATCCCTAGTCAATTTCAAGTCCCTGAGTCGACGCGGGCTAGAGCTATGGAGTACCAGGATCGTTAAGTCACATACGAAAAAAAACTATCTCTTTTTAAAGTGAGAAATATTATATAAAATATGGCGTCGCTGGCGTTTTGATGATTTATATAGATTCCCTGATATGTTGCTAAAGATCCAGAGTCAATTTAAAGTCCCTAACGCGACGCGGGCAAGAGCTATGGAGTACCAGAATAGAATTCATATACGAAGAAAAACTATCTTTTTTAAAGTGAGAAATGTTATATAGAATATGGCGTCGCTGGCGTTTTGATGATTTCTAAGGGTTTTTTGACGTGTGCTGATGATCCCTAGTCAATTTCAAGTCCCTGAGTCGACGCGTGCTAGAGCTATGGAGTACCAGGATCGTTAAGTCACATACGAAAAAACTACCTTTTTCAAAGTGAGAAATATTATATAAAATATTGCGTCGCTGGCGTTTTGATGATTTATATGGATTCCTTGACATGTGCTGGTGATCCTTAGTCAATTTCAAGTCCCTGAGTCGACGCGGGCAAGAGCTATGTAGTACCAGGATCGTAGTCATATACGAAGAAAAACTATCTTTTTTAAAGTGAGAAATATTATATAAAATATGGCGTCGCTAGCGTTTTGATGATTTATATGGGTTCCTTGACATGTGCTGGTGATCCCTAGTCAATTTCAAGTCACTGAGTTGACGCGGGCTAGAGTTATGGAGTACCCAACGAAGTCATATACGAAGAAAAACTATCTTTTTTAAAGTGAGAAATATTGTATAAAATTTGGCGTCGCTGGCGTTTTGATGATTTCTCTGGGTTCCTTGACATGTGCTGGTGATCCCTAGTCAATTTCAAGTCCCTCAGGTGACGCGGGCTAGAGCTATGGAGTACCAGGATCGTAGTCATATACGAAGAAAAGCTATCTTTTTTAAAGTGAGAAATATTATATAAAATATGGCGTCGCTGGCGTTTTGATGATTTATATGGATTCCCTGGTATGTTGCTCAAGATCCATAGTCAATTTCAAGTCCCTGAGTCGACGCGGGCAAGAGTTATGGAGTACCCAACGAAGTCATATACGAAGAAAAACTATCTTTTTTAAAGTGAGAAATATTGTATAAAATATGGCGTCGCTGGCGTTTTGATGATTTCTCTGGGTTCCTTGACATGTGCTGGTGATCCCTAGTCAATTTCAAGTCCCTCAGGTGACGCGGGCTAGAGCTATGGAGTACCAGGATCGTAGTCATATACGAAGAAAAGCTATCTTTTTTAAAGTGAGAAATATTATATAAAATATGGCGTCGCTGGCGATTTGATGATTTATATGGATTCCCTGGTATGTTGCTCAAGATCCATAGTCAATTTCAAGTCCCTGAGTCGACGCGGGCAAGAGTTATGGAGTACCAGGATCGAAGTCATATACGAAGAAAAACCATCTTTTTTTAAAGTTGAGAAATATTAAATAAAATATGGCGTCGCTGGGGTTTTGACGATTTCTCTAGGTTCCTTGACATCTGCTGGTGATCCCTAGTTAATTTCAAGTCCCTAAGTCGACGCGGGCCAGAGATATTGAGTATGAGGTTCGAATTCAAATACGAAGTATAACTATCTTCTTTTAAAGTTGAGAAATAAAAATAAGTGGTAAAAATGTTTAAAAAAATACTTAAACACAGAATTTATCTTAAAATAGCATTTAAATTTAAATTAAATCTAGTTAAACCATAAGAAACAAAAATTAATTTGGTACGGTCTGCAAAAAAAAATTTTATTACTTTTATGATTGATATGCTAGTTTTGTTGGCTAGTTTCAGCGACGTTACAATAAAACATACATATATTTACCTTCCGCTCTATTAAAATATAGACATGACATTATTTTTAGATCTTGTAAATCCCAGTTTTGTAATGAAATTATAAAACTTCTCATTTCAATATTTTGGAGCTTTCTTTAATCCGCACAGAGATTTGTTAAGCTTACATATCTCTCCTGTATGCAATTTAATGTACACTATTTCTTTTATATTCCCATGTAGAAAAGCACTCACTACATCCATTTGATAAACTGATTGTTTTAACTTATTTGCCAAAGCCATAAAAAAGCTAAATGTTCCTAACTTTGCAACACATCTGAAATACCATCTCTTTGTTCAGAGCCATGTGCTACTAACCTAGCCTTATATAATTTCCCCTCATCAGTATCTTTAATTTTGAAAACCCATTTGGTAGATATAATATTTGTTCCTTTTGGTATTTTATTCACCACTGTAAAAGTATTATTGGCATTTAATGTGTCCATTTCCCTATTAATTGCTTCTTTCCATTTATCTTTATCATCCCTTGTCATGGCCTCCTCATATGTTAATGGTTCATTTTATGTTACAAAACCTGTTTCATATTGATCAAGCCACTGTGGCATTACCTTCTTCCTGGATGGCCTATTAATTTCTTGTTCTTTCTGGACACTTTCTTCTATTTCATGCTTTAGGCAATGGAAAACTTTAGTAATCTGTAAAACACTTAATATTATGACACATATGTTCTGAAGCACTACTATCTATAATCCATGTATTCCTACTTTGACATGTTTGTGCATTCAGGGCTGGTAACATACTTACATACATGAAATGCATTACTACTTGTCTTTATCATTATAATATGATAGTAGTCTAGAATTTTTAGACTAATGTTTAGACCAACATTCACTAGTACTATGATTTGACTTTTTATAAAAATTACAAAACTTATTTTTCTTTGAGGTAAATTGACCTTTACCACATTCAAATTTATAATGACCTTCTAAACCACACTTGAAACACTGACGTCCCTTCTTTACTGCTTTAAATGCCTATGAGGTTGAGCTCGCTCCATTCTTCATCCGCAATTCCTCGACCAATAGCCTAGAAGATAATTCTTCATAGGTCTGCTTTTCTGCCGGAACGGATTCCCATGCAGAAACAAAGTGTTTATATGACGTTGGAAGTGAAGAAGTTATTTTAGTGAGCGCCATGCTTGTAGAGATCTTAACACCTAGAGACTCTAATGTAGCTGAAGTTTCCTCGAATCTTCCCAGGAGATTTGCTACAGTATCATTTTCATTGAATTTCAGGTTATAGAACTTTTCGTGAGGGGCAGCAATTTTTCTTATAATAGAGTCATTATCATAGATAGTAAAAAAACGTACGATGTTAACTTATCTATGGTACAATGTACACTTCTTTATGGATAAATATAAGGAAATATAATAAAGGATAAATTAAGTTATACTTGAGTTCATAGCTATTAATTAATTATTATAGGTGATGTGATCTGTGTTTTAACTTATAGTATAGTATGGTAATCAAAACGCATCTTTCTACGTAGCGAAAATATATAACGTATAAATAAATAGCGTTTTACGCTATAATATATAATAGCATAAAAAATAATAGATATTTTAAAAATAGCGCTTTTTATAACTCTTTATCAATATATAGCCGTTTCGTCCACCTCTACAGCGATAGCAGGTTATCAACCGATAGCAGTTTCGCGCACCTCTAATCATATAGGTATTCAATATATCCAGATGTTTTGCCACAATTTGTTGTTTATTTATAATTAAACTCGTTACGCGTTAGACGTGTCCGTGAAATTTTTGTGCAGATCGCGATCGATTTTATATATAAAAATATCTGTGATTTGTTTATACGATATAAAATATCGAATTTATTTTTGTTCAGTGACCAGTGAACAGTAGTTCATTTTATAGTTTAGTGTGCTGAAAATACTTGTGTTATTTTGACTTTACGTTGGATGCGTAAATAATAATGAACTTATCTTTTGCCGGTTGTGGATTTCTTGGTATATACCATGTTGGCGTTGCCGTGTGTCTTAAAAAGTATGCTCCTCATTTACTTATAGGGAAGATTTCGGGAGCCTCTTTTGGGGCTATTTCAGCCTGTTGTTTATTATGCGATCTTCCTATAGGTAAGTTTGGTATATTCTTATTTATCATTATGTAAAGTTGATAGTTTTAAGTTAGAAGTCAAATGTTACTTTATTGTTCTTGATTATTTTTATCAAAACATATTATCTCAGTTCCATGAAGGTTATATAGATCTATCGTGTATTAAATAACTATACAATATAAATAAAAATTACATTTATTTTAAATGATAAAAATAGCTTTGAAAATATATAAATATTGTTTATATATGATTTCTGGTTTAACTTCTCTTTGTCATAATTTATTCCTGTGAATTAGCAATAAATAAATTGAGAATTTACAAAAAATCAAATGAGGGAATTATTTAAATTTATTTGTTTCACTTAAATATTTTTTCTAGTTATTTTTTGTGAACTTTCCACATTCCCAGAAATTATTGGAATATTTACTATATATATCGTTAATCTATAGCTGCCTCTACATATATCTATTTTTATTCATATATACTCATGACATTGATGTGTATAGTGAACAAGATTAGAAAAAATGCAGGAATTTTGCAAAGTCTCGTGCCAAGGCTTCATGCTTTTTGTTACATATGTTATGTATATAAAAATGTATTTTCACATTTAAATTTAAGTGAACTCAATTGAGATAAACACTAGGAATAAGTCAACATTGACAAATTTTATCATTTGACTACATTTGCTTTGAACAATACATTATATTAGCAAACATTTCAAAGTGACATTGATAATTAAAATTTATAATATGTAGTTATAGTAATACATATCATTCGAAAGCATGTAAGAGAGGAATGTGTTGTTAATATTTAAAAAAAATACTTTGTGCCCCATATATTTTATTTTATTATTCAAAATTACATTAAATATTTTTTTAAATATTGCCATTTTGTTATTAAATAACACAATTAGACTGTCATTATAACAACAATTTATGGATCCCATCAGTACTATTTCATGTGAATTAGAAAACTGAGCATGTGTATGTATACAATACTTTCAATAATTTTAGGTGAAATCACAACTGATGTACTGAGAATAGTGGGTGAGGCTAGGGCAGGGGCCCTAGGGCCTTTCAGTCCATCTTTTAGTATACAAAATGTGCTATTTGAAGGAATGCAAAAGTACATACCCCACAATGCACATAGAATTGTCAGTGGTAAACTCCACATCTCATTGACAAGAGTGTATGATGGCAAAAATGTGATTGTAACAGAATTTCCGACTAGAGAAGATTTATTACAAGTAAGTTATATATCTTTTGAATTATTATTATGTAAATTTAAAAATAAATGTAATATTATAATCAAATATTTTAATAGATTAAATTTAATTAAATAGATGTTTTATGAAACCCGTTATTTTTGTAAATTCCGTTAATATTTTTTTATTACAAATAACGTAAAACATATTATTTTATTGTGCCAGGCTTTACTCGCGTCATGTTTCGTCCCAGTGTTCTCCGGGGTTTTACCGCCTCGATTCCGTGGTGTAAGATATATGGATGGAGGCTTTAGTGATAATTTGCCTGTTTTGGATGAAAATACGATAACCGTCAGTCCTTTTTGTGGCGAAAGCGATATTTGCCCGAGAGATTTAAGCTCGCAACTGTTTCATGTAAGTATTACTGGACTTCATGTTCAATTCAATTCAATTATTTCCTTTAATGGCTTTCAGAAATGCCGGTTGGGCACACTCGACATCGTCAATGTCCCATAGAATGGAGAATACACGTTATAGACTGACTGAGACTGACTGAGACTAGACTGATCGGTGAATATGAAAAACAAACACTCAGACTGATCACATATAGAGACGGAGCGATTCGTTGACTTCATTTTTAGTTACAAATTATACCTTCGCATAATTTGAAACTATAAATGAATATCAATAAGTACTATATATATTATATATGAATAGGTATATTTACTTTGCGCCTCAATACATTACAATAGGTGCAGAACAGACTACAGTAATCGTTAAGATTGTTTGTCGTTATCTAACATTATCGCTTGGAAATATCACTACTTAAAGTACTTGACTTTATTAAAATGATCTGATGATAATCTTGACCCGACCACAAGCATGACCTTGTGTGGGTACTTAGCGAATATAATGCGATTTCCGTAATGTCGTATGATGGCATGACGTCAGTTGTTCTTTAATTTCATTTTAATAATAATGCGAGACTCAGTACACTGTGTTCTCATACAGAACATCATAGCTAATAATCTTTGTAAATCACGATGGAATGAAAATCTTTATTTTCGGGGTAAAAACGAAATAAATAGAAATAAATAGATTTTTTTTATTTATATCAGTTCGGTAGGATTAGTAATTGAATATATAAAACTAATAATAATGAATATCAGAATGCATCTGATAAACCTGCATCGCTCGATCATAGTGCTCATGCGATGTATAGATCATTTTGTCAAGATAAACGATAACGTTCAGAATTATCTTACATACCTACAAAATATATTTAAATACATTTTTATCTCTTAATCGTCATCTCTTATACTTCTCTAAATACCTACTAAATATTTTTTAGATAACTTTTTTGTTCATTTTTAAATGATTTTCACAAACAGGTAAATATAGCAAATACCAGTATCGAGTTGTCCAGAGAAAACATGAACCGTTTTGCACGAATTCTCTTCCCTCCTAAAGCGGAGGTTCTAAGCAATATGTGCAAACAAGGTTTCGATGACGCTTTGCGATTCCTGAATAGAAATAACATGATCTCTTGCACTAGGTAGGTCTGACATTTTTATTCTTTTAATATGTACTGTTTTAATTATTATGTAAAAAAATAAACATAAATCATACGGCAGGTGGGCCTATCCCTATGGTAACGGGCTCGCTTAGGGAAGGGATTGTTATGCAGGTTTGAATCCCAGCTCGCACTCTGATATTTTCATGTGCAAATTATTTCCAATATGATTAGCTTTTGTCTTGGGCTTTAAACAAAATTTTACATAGTATAAAGAATTTAATTTGATTTATGTAACGTTCAAATTAGATACGAGCAAAAATTAGCATTTTTTAAAATAAAAAATATATGAGCTCTTTTTTTAAATTAGTGAAATATTAAATTTTTCACTTTAAGTACCGTTAGCATATAAATATTTTACTATTATTTCAATGTAATATATATTATCAGGTGTCTAGCTGTTCAGACCACATACCAGTTACAAGATGTACTCGACGACACAATAAACCCATTTGATCCGGATTGTGAGGCGTGCAAAGTGCATAAACAGGTACGTTCCAAGTAATTGAAAAGATATTACTAGAATTTATATTAATACATTTATAAATACTAATAAAATAAAATCAAATTTTGTTTAAAAATCTGTTTATACTTCTCACTAATAAATAGACTTATGAAATTCAGTAATATCTCTTGTTTAATTTTCTTTGAATATAATCGATTTTATTACGATGTTTTTTCGTAGATGTTAAAATTTATTTCATAAAAATGGGCTATCGATTTTAATATAGGGCAATTTCAGGACGCGCTCGTAGATGACCTTCCGGATACAGTCATGTCAGTATTCCAAAACGCAATAGATTCAGCCAATAGTGGTATAGTTAACTGGGTTATGAGTCAGCGCGCGATGCAGTGTGTTTCACTAATGACTCTCCCTTACAGACTGCCTGTGGATATTATGTACGCTACAATTACCAAGTAAGTTGATATATTAATATTATTTAACCTTTATACTTAGTTTTTTGCTAACGCGCTTTATTATGTTTTATTATTATGGCTAATATTTGGATTATTTTATATTTAAACGGATTTCAGTGAGATATTGCTTATTTATAAATTTAAATATATCGTGTAAACATAGTAGGTAATTATTTAAAAATTATCTATTATATAGATTTTTTATTCGTTTTTGAAATATGACAGAAAACTTTACGTAGTTATTTTACTACTTGATAAGACGTATCAATGGCAAAAACATTTATTCTTCGGAGAGATCAAGGAATAATCGTATGGAATATGTATTTTTGAAACGGGTTATAGAATTTGGTTGTTTTTATAATCATTGTAAATGAAACTACTTAAATTATTCCTTGGTTTCGGACAAAATTAAACCTTTTAGTATAGTTGTTTTATATAGTAGTTAAACTTAATCATCAATAATATAAATAAAAAAAATACAATTGTGTTTTTATGCTAACGCTACTTTGCAAGGGGTAAGTTTCTACCCCGAAGAAACTTTAAAAGCAAATTGATTCTGCATGAATGTCATACGAATTGTAGTAACGATTTTTATTTCTCATTCCGTTATTTTGGGAATAATGAAATAAAATTATTTAATTTTTTTAAATTTAAACTAACATCCTAATTATAAATATATATTTTTTCTCATTTTCGTCGATTGTAAAATGATTAATACTTTAACAAATTATAAAAAGTATAAACAATATTACCTAATTTGCACAATACATTATACAGAAAAATTATAATATTACTGCAGTAATTGGGACCTTGGACGTACAATTATTTATGCACAGCTGGTTTATACTTTAGAATTTGTTATTATAATTTAGTGTATGTAATTCTACATTGTATGTACATTGTACCGTATTTATGAAGAATAATACAGGCGAGTAATAAATACAACATTTTGTTACAAATATAAATCTTTAATTATAAGTGATAATATTATGAACTAGTAATATATAATTAATTAATATAATTAACTTAATTCTTATTATAATTAATATTTATGTTTGATATTTCACGTAAATATTTATTGGTTTTATCATTCAACTAGAAGCACAGATATTGTAATATTTTCTAACAATTAGTACCTACATAGTATTGGACATACTTAGTTACAAAATATCACATCTTAACCTTTCTAAGCCTTAACATTCTAAATTGAGTAATCTCATGTACATATTTGCTTTATGTAACGGGTATGGATATTCAATAATTATATTATACTAGCGATACATACTCGATTTTCTCGGGTTCGATTCGTTTGTTTTAACGGTTTGTTTACTGGGCCGCTTTCTTTCTATTAAACTATATATATATTTTGTTTATATATTTTATCCTTCATCAATAAATGGGCTATCTTATGCAAAAAAGATTTTATAAATCGGATTAGTACTTCCTAAAATTAACACGATAAAAAAAATAAACTCTGCCTTTTATATTAAGTATGGTATATTAAAATACACATTCCTAAATGATTTATGTACTTAGCATTGCTAAAGTATTGTTGCTTTTATTAAGACTAATGCACAACCATCATTAACTAAACACTTCGAAATATTTCCAAATAACAAATTACATGAATTATCAACGTTTTATGTATATATATATTACGTTTTTGTGTCATGCTAGTATTTTAGTTAAAAATTGTGTCATGGTCTAACATTTACGAAAGGCGTTATACGAGATATGATAACTTGGCCCAATATTTTTGGGACGAATGAGTTTGTGAACCCGATTTGTATACACAACCCTAATGTCCACTACTTAAGTGATCTATCAGAATGAAAGGCAGGCCAGACATGTACAATAATATAGAATAATTGCTAATTTCTATTGAATCGTCAGGGTAGCATTATAGTACATGTGTGTAAATTGAAGATAACGTTATTAGTTAAATTAGGTGACGTAATAACTTTTTTATTGAAACTGTCATTTTTCGTTACAGAGGCCGAAGTAACAGTTCTTAGAATTTTCGTCTGTCAGTCGGGAAATATATCACGATAAAATCACTGATAAATTTAAATGAAATATTAGCTACTACTAGTTATACCGATCAACATAATCTATACTAATATTATAAAGAAGTAAAGTTTGTTTATTTGTTAAATTGTAAGGGGTAATCTCGGGATCTACTGAACCGATTTTAAAAATTCTTTCACCAATAGAAAGCCACATTATTGCTAAGTGTCATAGGTTATATAAAAAACCGAAAAATAAAAAGGCTTTTACGTGGTAGTCCGTTTTGCAAAGTGAATCGGAGAAAAAACGGTCGAATGAAAGCGTTTCTTACGAACGCTGCCCTAACTATGAAAGATATATTTTTGAGTTCTAGAGAAAAGATGTGGAGCTTAAAAATGCCTACAAAAAAGTCAACGACAACATATGTCTAACTTTTATATTTAAGTGACAAAAAGTAGTTTTTTTAATATTAGTATAGATAATTTAATTTTTAATTTTTAATATTAATAAAATAATTTAAATTATTTAAACACTCTGTACTAAAAAAGGATTATTAACATTATGCCCAACGAAGTGGGCACGGGTCAGCTAGTATTATATAAAGGTACCTACTCATTTTACTTCTTTAACTTTACTGTGAACAAAATTCCCCTCTCAATTTCGATACAATTGTAATATTAATCTTATTAATGCAGGTCGGTTTAACACCTAATCTTAAGTATCTATTAGAAAATGCACATCATGGCCTCTCATTCCTTAACCATGTAACCACTTAAAACAATCAAGTCAACAACTCAAAATACCAATTATCAAAAATTGCTTTGCTCTATGCCGAGCCCACACGCAATTTATAAATCATTTCACCGCTTTTTTAGTTATCTCGGTGATAAGGTAGAGAGGCATTCGGTGCAATACAACGTGGTGGGAAATGTACATGTTCGTAGGAGGAGGTGTGTCCGTCACAACAACTTAATGACTAGGTTAGTGTTTCTATGTTACCTGGTGCTGGTTGCTTCTTTAATAACTTTATACCCTTTGGTGGTTGGTTCTAATGAAAATTCTTATCTTTGGTGGTGGTATTTTTGTAGACTCGAATTAGACAAACGTTGTTTTATTGAAAAGTAATATACTGTTAGGCGTTTTATGGGAAATCGTAAAATCTTATATGTATTCGTAAAATAAGCATTTTTTTTGTATTAAGAACTGATTGTTAGATTAAGATTATCATGATGATTTCTTGATGGTGTGGTGTTTATTGTATATTTTGAATGTCACGCGAATTTGCGATTGTGTGTGTAAGCGAAAAAAGTAAATTGCTAATTTTAATAAAAACAGAAAATATTTTATTATGAGGTATTTTTTTAATAATTCCGTCGCGATAACCGGCTGAGTGACCTCGAGCACAGGCGTATCGTAATTGACTAATATAAAATCCTAACCACGTACGATAAACATATCCTACGTCGATACATAATAATTTCCTGTTTTTCAATTACTAGAAAAATAAATAGTAAATAGTTCATGCATCGATCCCATTAATTGAAAACAACTATCAAAATTATTAGCAAATCATAATACATAATATTACCTCAAAGTTTTATTTATATTATAAAGGTTAATTTTAAATATTCAATAGGATAAATATATTTATTGTTTATTAGACGAATAACGTATCCATTGCACGAGTGAGTATGTTCTTAGCTATTTATGAAAATCAGAAATAATTATTATAGAAAAGATTTAGTTAATATAAGATTAATTCTTATCAAGTCCACATGTTATCAGATTTGATAATTATTCAAAACTACGGATACGAGCCACCCATTTAATTAATTATAAATATACTTAATAAAACCCAAGTCTGAGTTCTGACAGACTTAAACAGTGTTAATGTGAACTTTATTATGAAACATTTTGTTCCTGACGAGATAAGTTATTAGGGATGAATATTATATTTCTAATAATCAGTTCATCCAATTCTTGACAACATCATTCTAATCTGAGAGCTTACTTAAATTATTTGTTACTTAACCTATAGATTAACATTATTTGTATTAAAGAGGTCATTAAGAGTTTCACAAAACTTTCTCGTGAAGTACTTTGTGGCTTCTAAAGAAAACGGATTCTTGGCTAATCGGAAACAAACGTAACTCGACCGGTTCTACGCCTATGAGCACACTACAACATATTTTTGCTTTGTAATTTGTATGTATTATATTTAAAATGCATAGAAACTGTGTATGTGTATGAAAAGTTTGCAAAATACACTTATATACATTAAATACGAGTATAATGTATCTTTAATATAATGTAAAATAACTCATAGCTGTACGAATAGTAACGCGTAATTCGATAGTTATTATTTTAAATAACTGCAGTTAAAATAACTAAATAGTTATTTTAAAGTTCCTAAATCTATTGATTTTGTTGGATTTAGCCTATTTCATGTGTTCTGGAGTTCAATTGAAATACATTGTAATTTTATTATATTATAAAAATGTCTTTTTCTTCTTACTTAGATTCGTAAACTGCACACCAAAGATGAGCCAGTCTCTATGGAAATTAAGCTGGGAGTTTATAAGTCACCTTCACGCTTTCTTGTACTCTGGGCACTACAGTCCTGAAGTCGCAAAATCTTTCTATAAATTAAAAATGGACTCCAAAGATGAATGTCATCGTCTTCATAAAAGGTAAAATATTTATGATTTTATTACATCATTTTTTATTTTGTGAAAATCAAATTTTATTGATGTTTATTTATTTTCTAAAAAAAATATTTAAGCATATAATAACAAACAGTTCATTGTTAATGACTGCATAAATTATAGAACTCTTATACGAATGTACGTGTTTAATAAAACTTGAATTAATTAAGCTACTTTTACATACTGAAGTGGGACAATGAAATATGTTGAAATGAACATGTCAGTGTGTGTTACAATTACGTTATTTGAATTGAGTAATTAATTTATCAATTCTAATAAAAATTACCCATACCAATTAAGAGGCATGTGCCCATGAAGGCTTTTTTTAAATATGATGATTCCCGGTATAACGATATTTTACAGTCTTTCTTTCTATCGTTATTTTTAATTGATATTATTTTCGTTACTTTGAGAGTTTTTCTGTATTATTTAACTATTATGTAGTATAACCAGGGAGTTAATAAGAATTTAGATTATTTATATATTATATCATTAATTTCTGATATTTTAAATAGGTATAATATTTAGTATTTAATGTGCGCTCTTGATGATCCATAGATCTAATTATCTACTTAATCTTATCAAGTTATGACCTTCATTTGTTAACTTTTTATCGCTACTAATTGCAACACTATCTCGAAAAGCTGTTTTCTTCGAAAGAGACGGTATGATGTAGTATGTATTCAATAAACCAAAATCCTAATGACGTTCGAATTTCGTCTAATGTAATCTTATCAATGTTAATTATATATTTAGTTTATCGGTTTTTATTTTGCGATAAATAAAAAGAAACTGAATAGTTTAAATGTTTTAGTGACATCTTTGTTTTAAAATCATAAAAGTTTTAAATCTTGTAATTCCATTAAATTTCCTCATTTCTAAATTTAATTCAAAACGTGACAGTTGTACACTTTTATTTCTTACACATGATTTGAATAACTAACTTGGTCTTAACTATTCTTATCCTATTACTGAGACGATCTGCAACTTGCAGTTTAGATACTTGCTAGAAAAAACATACCAGTATATGATTGAATTTAGTAATAATCACGCAGCGCTTAAAACTACAACTACTGAAATATCAAAGTATATCAAAGATAAAGAAGATAAAGAAATATGCGTTTATAAACCTTTATTATAATTTTTCCGCATATAAACACTTAATTACAAGAAAATTTCAGAATAAGCATAATACAGTTCACAATATTTATTAATATTTGTTTAACAATTGCAATACTTAAATAAGATAAAATCAAAAACACAATAAAGTAATGCTTGTTGTGTTGTAATGCTCTTTTAAGGAAGGATGCTTGACTTTGAAAACAAATAGTGTAAAGTAGTATTTTTTACTATAATAATAACTTCTCATTGTGTCATTAGAACAATGGAAATAAGTTCAGATTTTTTAATCAAAATGTCTATCATGTTAATACGATATAAATCTTAATTGGTAACACATTTGACATTCAATTATAAATCTTTATCGCTGGTATTACTGTTGCTTGTACTTATTATATTTTATTCCAAGTCAATAACTTTGAATAACCTTTATCGAAAATGTTTAATTCCTTACTAATTAGGGCGTTACTAATTTACTCTTTCTGCTGCTTTCGTATTATTACCTCTAGGTTTTTAATTTAAATACGAAATATGAAATATTCTCGTATACCACGTGAATAGTTCAGGTGTTATGATGATACACGATTTATAATTGAGTTTTCAAATATCTACGACATTACGATAATTTGGTCCTTTACATAATAAGGCTAATGACGCTAAGAACTAGGAGTGCAGAATATTACCTAATCTAGTCAATAACTAAGAGAGTCGCTTGTATGTCAGTATTGAACAATATGTTTTTATGAATTAATTGAAACAAAACTATTGTCTTCCGTGACTGATAACATGTTTTAGGTTTTTGATAAGCGAAGGTTAAATTGAAAAATAATTATAATTATTTATTGTTGATGACCCACGTAGTATGTAATGCTTAAATTAAATTTTCAATTGTAAGTTTATTTTATTTCGCATCTTTTAATTGATTTTAAATGTAGATTTTAGCCGTGTCGCTCATTATTCCGTTATTTCTTATACATTATAACGAAACAAAATTATATTTTAGGTTGAAAAGTTTCTTAACTAATTAAGATACTTGTCGATAATTTGTAACAAAAACAATAGTTCGCCGATAAGTTATCCAATTGTCCTATTTCCCAGGTTTCACTATGATTTGATGAACAATTTAATTAAAATATTATTTCCTTACCTCATACTGAGTAAGGCCCGTGCCCAGCAGTGGGACGTTAAAAAGGGCTGAGGATGATATTATTTGAATTCCTATTATTATATACTAGCGACTCGCCCTCGCTTCGCTCGGGCTCTTCCCTAGATTTAGCACAGGCAAAGCCGCGGGACTGCTAGTTATGCATATAAACCTTCCTCTTGAATCACTCTATCTATTAAAAAAAACCGCATCAAAATCCGTTGCGCAGTTTTAAAGATTTAAGCATACATAGGGATATAGAGACAGAGAAATCGACTTTGTTTTATACTATGTAGTGATTTTTATATCAATTTTTTGTTTTGGCCGGCTTTTCATCCGTTATTTTGCGACAGTAGTAAATAAACGGATTTTTTTGGAAAAACAGAAGTTTTTGTTATTTTTTACTCCAGTTATAAGTATTAAGTTGTAAGTAGTGAAACAAAGATAATGCATTAACAATTTTTATACATCTTATATCTTATACTTTTCACTTTGTCTGTTTATTTCCGAAATGATAAAATTAATCGGAAACTAAACGAAACGAAACTAAACTAAACTTATTATTATTTCAATGTTTATAATTTCAATTCTAAGTTATATACATTGTGATCATTTTGAATCAACGTTTCTAATGTCACTTAGGGATATAATGTTGCATTTCATAAAACAGCCAATTAGCATAAATGAAGGGGCATAGGTCTCTTATACAGATGTTTTTATGACCAACTAAAGATTAGTCATACTTATTATTGCAATCATAAGTATGATTAAATTGATTGGTATCACAAATTTGTGCTCTTTGTCCTTTTGCTATTTTTTTGTCGTCCAAAACAAAAGAATATCAAAAATCATTTTTTGTAATCATTGAACTTACAATAAAAAACATTTTTAATTTATTATTATTATTACTTACAAAACAAATATGATTTCTATTATAAATATCTGATTACTTCTGAAGTCTTGGTTTTTTTACAAAGCAATTTGTTTGTCATTCCTAATACTGCGCAATACATGACGTGGTCTGAACACAAAAAAATATATAGATATCAAATGATTTTTGCAATTTTTTTGATAAATTGTGTTAGTAGGTGAGATTATGTAATATTTTGATAAACAATTGACCTTGTAATGTTATTAAAGTAGATTTTAGAATACGACATTTATGATACGACAATGAACTTGGCAGATTCGTATTAATTACTAATAACTACTAATTTTAGGTTATTTATTTTGAGTTCTTAATGTTATAATAGAAATAGGGTTAAATTAGAAAATTATCATTCAGTCAAATAGTTCTTAAAGTAAAAATCTCATTTATTAAAATAGTTATTAATGTAGTTTTAATTTGTGTTAAAAGATTTAATTGTTAACATACGAGTAGTTTGCAAAAATTAAGTAAATAAGACAACTGTAATATTTATGTCAATTTGAACAACGAAAGCTATGATAGCGCTATCTGTTGCGCACTTCCACTCGATAATTGTGTCATGTTAAATTGCCACCAGCGAAGACGTTAGCTATCTATTATTAAGAGGTTATAATAGCAACTTTGATATTTTAAGAACAACACAAATTTTATATGTATTTTCTTTTATTAAATAAGGTATAATTACAAAAAAAACTGATTACAAACTAGAACTACATATTATGCTCTCTCTATTGCCTAATAAAGAAAGTATAAGTCTAAGAAGTTAGTATATAAATAAAATCATTTTCTTGCTCTTAAATATTTATTTCCAAGTTTTGATACGATTTCACATTTGCAATAGATTTCAAATTAGAAAAAATGATCTAAAGTATATACATATGAGCAAATAACGTATGTATAATATGTGTCATATAATATTATTAAGTTACTTTGTTTATTACCGTATTTTTTATACATTTACCTAATATAGTAACCAAGGTCGAACAAAGGAGACTTGAAATATGACATAATACATGTATAAACTAGGATAAGTAATGAACATTTGTGTCAATGCACATGACTGGGTTTTAGAATGCATTTATTTTCGCTTACAATTTCGTAAGGACTATTTCATACAAAACTAATTTTCCTTATTTTACATTTACAATTGTTAAAAGTCATCTGTAAAACAATTTAAGTATCAACTTACTACATTGAATGTAATGTGATACCTTAATTGTTTGTATAATATATTATTACTAGCGACTCGCCCTCGCTTCGCTCGGGCTCTTCCCTAGCTCTTCTCTTCGATTTAGCACAGGCAAAGCCGCGGGATCCGCTAGTTATATCCGCTATTAAAAAAAACCGCATCAAAATCCGGTGCGTAGTTTTAAAGATTTAAGCGTACATAGGGATATAGGGACAGAAAAAGCGACTTTGTTTTATACTATGTAGTGATTATATTAAAAACGCCCTTTAACGCTATCTATACTTCACTAAGTGGTATATTCTAGAACATTATAGAAGTTCTAATATTCTAACTTTTTTTACAGACGTGCCAGCCACATGCGTATAACATACGGCGGCGATGTTCCGGCTGATGCAGACACGTTCGAACACATTCTAAACGTGACAACGCATAATGAGGCTCTATTGGCTTACTACTATTTAGATAGCGATAACAAGGTAAATTAATTGTGTCCTGTCTATTGTCTCTATAATGTTGTATGTAATAATGCTATATTTTAATGGTAAAAATATTTTAATTTCATATGAAAACAGATTTTTACATACGTACAAAGTTTCTGCATGTCTGAGAAAACCTAGCAAGTTTTCGTAAGACATGTGAAGTCCAACACGCACAAGGCCAGCGCGGTGGACTATGGCCTTATGCCCCTCGTACTGAGGGAGGCCCCTGCCCAGCAGTGGTACGTTAAAAAAAGGGCTGAAGATATAGACGCAAAGATGTAAGATATACCACAGAAAAAATGACTATTAATAAAACAATAAACCTATAATCAATAGTACAGTCACAGAAAGTCTGAAATTATTATTTAACTTTAATGTTTTTTAATTTTAAGGCACATTGCAAGTTTTGTTTTGTAGAGAATGTTTGTTTTATGTACAAATCATATTATATGAAAGACATTTAAATTTTAAATCATTATCATCTTGTAACCCCTGCCTACAGAGAGAAAGGCTTAATATAAATTATGAAGGCGTTCTGATAAAATGTTGCTAAAATTAAATTCATTCATCTTCATAGAGCGATCATTGAACTTTAAAATAAACATGAAAATATATGTTTTTATACTTCATTAAAATAAAATCTTAATCTCTCACTTCTTTACGTATTAAGTCTCTACGTATGAATCTACATCATTAATTATATCGGCCAATCTTTATATATGTACAAGTTTTGCAATACCTATATTTTGTTTATCACTTATAAGTTCTTTGAACTTTAAAAAGCATATTAATATTACACGCAATGTACCTATTTTATATTTGTCGTTCAATAAGCGATTGTCAATATACCAAAAAATTAAAAAATTACCATAGTAACGGGATTATTTAATAAATAACGGGTTCAAATGCTGTTACGTTATCTAAGTTATAGAATTAAAACAATAATAACTTAAATTAATTATTATTTTTGAAATGTTTAACAACATGAGTGAAGTCTATTAATATAACTTATTTTGAAGTTATTATTACATAATAATAATCTGTGATGTAAATAGATTTCTATTTCTATTCGAGTATAAAAAATGGACTAACTCCTTATTATTAATAACGGACTTACGTACACCACGTTTTAACCTTTTATCTCTGACCAATAAGCGAAACTTGATCCGTGCCTATAATGACGTTTATCATGTGTTTTTCACACGCCAACCCAGAGGTTATCGTAAATATGCCGACCATTTGTAGCAAATATTTGTGCTGAAACTAGCTACTTCCTATCACTCTCCTTGTATTGATTGGAATACGTGGAATCTTCCTAAAAGTATGGAACACTTTTTAACAACAGATGAATTTTATTGCTGTAAAGATCGTCTTATTAATTAATAGAAATAAAGTGAAAATTAAAAAAATAATAATAATTTATAAGTAGGTACTTGTGTATAAATGATATTAATATTAAACTTGTTTAAACAATCTTTATTTATCCTGATATTGTGTAACAAAATATTCAGATTTAAAATAAACATAGGTTACCTTCTTAAATGCAACAATGTAATCGTATTTTTATTTATGAATGTTGTTTTATTGTAATGTTATTGACGTAATGTCCTTAGTTCATAGGTTATCAAGTTTTGCAATATTTTTTATCTGTTATTTTTAAATTAATTCAGATTAGTAGGCTCTGTTATGACGTGGAATGAATTATCTCCCGAGTTTGTTAACATTTTTTTTACTTTGTTTATAATTTAAGTAACCTTTTATTATGGATATGTAGTAAGGAGTCGCACACGTCTAATTAAGACAGGAGATGTTCTGTTGGGCTTTAGAGGATATTATAATTCGCGTCATGTAAAAAGAACGCTGGCTGTCAAGTTGCGCAGAGGCGATTTATCGGCCAATTTGGTGGTAAGACGCGGGGTGCGGGACGTCGAAGCACGCGTCGCATGCTTGCCGGCTTGCTATTGGTTTGTCAGTTTAAAATACCATCGTGCACACAAAAGTTATTAATTACGAAATGATTTTATATAAAAAATAGTGACAAAATATTTTTGACGTATATTGTTTTATAAAGAGAGATTCTGATAATAATGCAGTTAATAATTTAAAAAAAACATATCAAACGAAATTATTTTATTTTTTGTAAGTAGATTAAACATTCTACACTGAATCAAACATATTTTATTAATTAATAGAATTCTATTTAATGACATTCTATCTAATATATTTTTCAATGTACGTACCAATAATCAATATATACATCGTGAGCGAAAGGCTAGTTCAAAAATAAAAGAATAGGCTTCGGAATTTCGTATGCGAATGTACCGATGCGCAAACACACCCCCCACTACTTTCTTCCAGCGTTCTTTTTATATGACGCGAACTGTACTGGCTTATCTAGCCGGTGGGACTAGGGTTGCCAGATAGAAACTTATCTAATCCAGGACAATTCTAGGACAACGGTGTCGGGTCGAGATCATAGTAAAAATATCTTGGTTTTTTATTTTCAAAGGTTTTAGCGGTGTAACGTGTTATTCGTTGTTATTTTATTTTGTTACAAACTAGTAGGTTTTCGGAATCCGGGACAATATGTTCTAATTACTGGACACGGGACAAGACGCAAAATTCCGGGACTATCCCGGATTTCCCGGCTATCTGGCAAGCCTAGGTGGGACCCATCTTTTTTCCATTCAAGCATGCCACTGCTTGAATGCACTGCACGTATAAAGTGGCAGAATAGACCGTGGAAGCAACTATTTAGTTGTGTGGTCTTCTTCTATGATATGAATATAATTATTTTGTATGCAATGTTAATCTTTTAACATATGTTAAATTGATAAAGAAATGTAATAATAATGTCGCGAACACCTATTATTATTATCATTGATAAATTATATTCGTAATTAACTTCAAGATACAAATAATATGACTTTTTCTTAGCCAAATACTTACGAAACTTGCAATCAATATAACTTTTAATTTTTTTATGTTATCATAATTAGTATGATGTAATTTCGACCTTTCTCATAGATATTGGTTGAGGTGTTTACAACTGCGCAGTAATTGATGTACTCGAGATGTGTCATAGTTCGGTTTTACGTATGATACATTTGTACGAAGTCTCGTGTAAAGAATAACACGGCGCAGTAATGATAAAAAACAAAAACAATTTAATTCGCCTAAATATATTTTGCTGTTGTTTTGTTGGCGTAGGTTTAATAATTCAGTGTCATAGTGTCTTGTTTTCTGATATATAGGCAAGTAATATGTATAAAAACGTACCTAGTAGGTATATAATTTGGCTGTGGATTTCTCTTTTTATTAACCGACTTCCGCAGGAGGAGGAGGTTATCAATTCGATCGGTATATATTTTTTTATGTATGTACACCGATTACTCTGTGATTTATGATCCGCTTTACGTGCTTCTTCTTTAGTTTGATGGGCAATAGCTGTCTTTGGTCCCATAAAAATTTAAAATAGTTTGGCCCAGCAGTTTTTATTGTATGAACATTTTTTTATTTTTTACTGACTGCATTTTTACGCATGGTCACCGATTATACCGCCGTCTGTGGGTCGATTTCAAAAAATTTTCTTTTGTTCGGTATATACCCATAGTTTCGAGGAGTACCATTGTCACCAAATCACGATCTGATGATGGCATCCCATGGAAAGCGAGGGCAACTCTTAAATTTTATAGGCACCTATTATGTTTTTGATATATTTTCTAAAGATGTTCAAGCATTTGCGTCTGAAAATCATCATCTCATGTGGATGAGCTGATGATGGAAGGTACAATTCCTCAACGGTTAATTTTTATGTTTGTTCATTAATTTCTGCGTCAATCGTTTTAAATAAGTACTTGTTTACATAGATTAAAAATATATATTTTTTGACAGATGAAAATGACAGAGATATTCGACGTGACGGACGCGGACACGGACGCGGTGCAGTCGCCGCGGGAGCGAGACATCAACAAGCAGCTCGAGTTCGACAACGACTGGTCGGGGGAGCTCATGCCTGATGATGGTAAGTAGTTAATATGTTCTGTGGAATAATCTATGGAAAATTCAAAAATTGTTGTGTGGCTTTACTTAATGTATTATGTTATTATGCAAAGAAATTTTCGCGAACTTAAAATTAAACATTTTTGGACAGAATATAGTATTATGTTCTACTTGCTCTTCTTGTTCTTTCTCTATTTTAAAAAAAAACTTTTTGAATAAAGTTTTGTGTCAATAATCATTTATTAATAAAATAAAAATAAAATAAGCTTCATTTTACACATATGATAAAAAGATATTTCCTATGCAATATTGTGCTACCCGTCAAAATAAATCAAATGTTAGTAATCATGCGTTCCTCTCTGCAATTATCGGAAAACTTTTACGGTCTTATTTATAAAAAAATATAGAAGCTTTATTAGCTTGTTAATAAGCAAATTCTCAAGAACATTATTCATAAACGTTCAATAGTGCTAAAACGCTCCATAAGTATTCAATAACGGCTCTATAACTTATAGTAGCTTGAAGCCTACTATAAACCTTTAATATAGAACAAGATGGTCGTCTTGTCTTCAGTGACAGCTGATAATTTGAACTTGAAGTGAGGTTGTTTTATAACGTTGTTTAAATTTATTTTTTGCTTTCTATTAAAACCAAGATACCTTATAATTAAGATACCAAGCTCTGCAAACAATAGCTGCCATTAAATATGTTGAAAACACTCAACGTGGTCAGAAGGTTTATCAGAAAAGATATGACCCGTTTTCTTTTTTGAAATTAGGAATTTTCCTTCGGTGCTGGGCTGTATTGATTGTACTCACATTAAAATAAAGTCACTTTCATTCCCTTTTCCATTTTCAACAGTTAGAAAATTAAGACAATTATTGTTAAATAAAGCACTACTACTTTTGATGGCGGGAAACTCAAAACAAATGTCACACTGTGATTCACGGAGCATAGAGCCCAGTATTTTTGACATTTTGTCTATGATTTATCAAAACGACAACATAATAAAGCGAAATCAGCTTATAGCGAGAATTTAGTTGCGAGAGGTTTATTGAACCGTTATGAATAAAGGAAGTTATGAAACGCTTAATAGGCCTATTGAGCATTTTAGCTAATGAACGTTGTAAACCTATATTAAGAGATTTTTATGAATAATACCGTTAGTTTTTATTAGTTCAACCGATAATCCAGGACTTAATAATAAGTCTAATGTAAAATAAAATGATTTACAGATTTGGATATAGACAATATAGAAGATGATTTTGATGATCGCAACCTTTTTTCCGACCCCGAGAGCGAGTGGACGAGACGTCAGTCGTTTTCAAATGATTCGTGTGAAGGTGACCAGCCTGAGTCGGACCGACAACCAATGAACTACATCGTTACGTATGCGGAATAGTGAAGTACCTATTGTCATTCATTTGACTTTGTCATACATTGAATGATTGGGGCGAATGGAAGATTGATGTTTTCATTCGATTGGTTCTAAATGATGATAAGGCTTTCGGTATGAATGGAAAAAATGAGTGAATTAAATGATGCTTGTCAATGAGAATAAATGTATTTTTTTTTATTTTGTGTTGTAGTAGTAGCAAGAGAATTAAGATATGCAGTGAATACATTATTTTTGATAAATATTATTTAAGACGTATTTACTTCATTAACATATAAAATTATAAAATGCAAAAAATATAAATAACTAAGTTTTCATAGCGCTAATAAAAATACTATTTTTTGTCTTTAACATCTTAGAAAAAGTTTTTTTTTAAATATGACGTTTTACTCTTAAGTAAATGGACGGAAAATTTAAATTAATAATTATAATATGAAAGCACTTTTAAATGATTTGAATGATTTTTATATTTATTACATTCTTTTGCGCAGGTGAGAGAGAGTATTGAATAAAATTGATGTCAAAATGAATGAAACTATATTATATTTCGTTTGAAAGATGTAAATTGCTCTGAAAGGCTGTGAAAGAGAGAAGCTATTATTATAAAAAGAAAGAAAATTATTATTTTTCTTTTATTTATATATTATGGTGTAAGTGTCTGGTGTACCTGAGGCTTAAGTATGGATATTACTCTGTAATATTATTATATAGAAACGATGTTATGTGTTTATACATTTTTAATCGTGACTACAATTATATCGTGTTTTTGCGATAAAAAAAATAAAAAAAATATAACTCATAGTTATATAGTCACTTTATCTTGTTATTAAATTAAATGACAGCAATATCGATTTTATATATTTATCACCTAAATTATGTGCATTTATTCTTATTTTACAAATATGACAAAAATAGTAATTCTATGGCAAAATAATTTATTTAATTTATGACATTGGTTGATATTACAATGACACTATGGTGTTTTATTGCCAGTAAAATATTATATATTGTAGTGTACTATTATACACTATAAATTATAATATAAATAATTTAAATGCATATAAATTAGTTTATAATTTTTATTCAATAAGCTTAAAATATTATAACAATAACATACAAGTTCTTGAGGCGTAAGCTCAGCTTTGCATTTGTGTGAGTAATAGCTAAAAGCCAATAGCCGCGCATCAAAAACCGGTTAAAACGGGATTAAACCAATCTCGCAACGTCTATCCGTATCGTCGTGCCTATCCGTACACTGCACTCACACAAATGCAAAGCTGAGCTAATGCCTCGAGAACTGTACCTACATAATGATTTCTCGTCGCATGTATATTATATGACGAGCGTTCTAGTTGTAAACGAAATATCCAAGATATTTTGTTCTTTGTTACCCTATCGCTATAACCAAGTTATTTACACATAAGAGTTACGGAAAGTTATTTTTTTTAGTATTTTGTTATTATTTAACAAGGGTTTTGTAAATATATTACGTTTATTTTTGTGGCGTTTGTTTTCTGGGATATTGTATTTGATGTTGTAAATGTATTCTTTCGTAAAAATATTTTTTAAAAGCAAATGTTACTTATTCTGTTTATATTTATAAACCATAAAATGCACCTACAAAAGTACTGCCACAATGACATTTTGTATTGTAAAGAAAGTCACAAGTGTATTTTAATAAACTTTTAAAATGAAGTGTGTGTTTTATTTATCTAATGCTTTCATAGCATAACAGGGGCGTAGCTACCGCTGTATCAGCCGTATCAATTATACGGGGCCCCGGGGGTTAAGGGGCCCCCAACCCATGTAAGCAAAAATTTATAAAGTGCTATCCAAAATCTCACTTGAACTTTAAGGCCATACGCAAAAAATGTGCAAAGTTATAAATAAATTATTTGTTTATATAATTGTTTATTATACACTCAATGAAAAATTGAACAAAACGTTTTTTTAAATCGAAAAGAAAAACAAATAATTACTACGCCCCTGTACCATAAACTAAAAATATATATGCTACTATTATGATACGAGCCTTGCCACTGACTTTGTTCGTCTTCTAGACTTCGATTAAAAACCAATTAATATGATGATAATTGGTGTAAGGTATCTCCAAAGAGAATTTTTAATAATATGAGCGTAATATTTCAAATAATCCGAGATTTTTATTACAATTCTAAACATGTATTTACATTCCTTTATTACAAATCCATTTAATCCGGAGTATTACATTGGACATAAATGTGTTGAACTTGGCGCAATAACTACCGTGCTGATAAATATTCGACTTTAATAAAAAAAAGGTTCTACATATTTATAATGCTTTGTCCAAAAATACCTGCCATTTGTCAATGTCATAATAATTCGAATTTCAATATCTGCTGGCGTTTTTGAGCTTTCATACGTATTTAACATAATCCAATACTTAACATTACGAGACCGGATGAATTTTTTGAGATATTTACTTTTTTAAAAATGGTCGGCAAAAGTGACGTCAAGAGCAGTCGCATCTTCCACCAATGTTACTTGAAATGTTGCAAATTACAAAACCTAACGCCATTAAATAATGTGATCCCTTCTGGTAATGGTAAAGTTGTAGATTTTTGCGTGGATAGGATTAAGTATGCGGACTGGCCCCCCATACTGAATGCTTTGAGCTGCGATTTGAGTTTGCATTCTGTGTCTATAAAATGTCGTCAGTCAGTGAAAACCGGTAAGCAACGTCAGTGTGAAAAATATTAATGTATGTAGAGAAAGCCATGAATAAAATGAAATAAGCAAACACTTATTAATTAAACCAGACAAATATAATAAATATATATGAAATCTACAAGATAATAATATGTTGGGACATTATTGCACACACCGCCATCTAGTTCCGTGGTAAGCTACGAGGCTTGTGTTACGGATACCAGATAGTTGATATACTACATATATAAATTTTTAATACATACATATTATAAATATAAACACCCATGACTGAAGTACAAACGTTCGTGCTCAACAAATGGATGTCCCCAGCGGGACTCGAACCCGCGACCGCTGGCGCAGAAACCAACTGTGCCAAACGTGTCGTCAATGTCAAGATGTTACATTTATCTTACTATATCAATAGTTTTATTTTGGGTTTCCATTATCCGGGCCTACAGTTCATCAGTCAATTCCATGATACCTATAAATTGCCCTGTAATTATAATTAATATTTGCAATTATCGAAAATAGAATTTTTAAAATATTTTTTTCAACCATTTCCAGTTCTGGAACATATTGACTGTGAACGTCTCGCTAAAACCGTTAACAAGCGCGCAGTTATTTTGACAAATTTTATGTTGAGTAACTTGGTGGAAGCGATATCACAACTACTCTCCAATACCACGTTGCTCACTTCGTTGCTTCTTGAAGGATTACCTCTCAAGATTCCCTATTTAAACCCTATATGCGACGTAAGTTCTAAAAAGTAAAGTATAAGTTGGATATAGGCTAATAGATGCACATAATATGTGCAAACGAAGTTAGTTCATAGAATCCCACAGAATCTTGCATTCAAAATAAAATACTTAGGAGGTTTATTCCACGATCTAAGCATATTGATAATATTACACTTGTTGTGTCAATTGGAACTCATCTGAAAATGACATATATTTACATAATTCGATTATTTTTATACATATAACGTAACGTATAACATAATATAACGTAACGTAACGATACGAGTATCTTATTATTTACAGAGTACCAAGCCTTATTTATAAGGCTCTTTTCTTCGTCCATAATTCTGTTCATATCACACCCAATTTCAGGCATTACTAACGAACAGTTCGCTCCAGCATCTATATTTGCCTCGGTCTTTAATAGGAGATGCAGGTTGTTTGGCAATTTGCAAAGCTGTTCGATGCCTACCAAATATTCTGACTATGGACTTAAGTGGGTGTGAATTGACACCACTAGGAGCTGGCTATATAGCAGAGTTAATAAAGGTACTGTGTAGATCTAAAAATAATCCATTCAATAATTTGGGATTCTGTGCTAATTTTCATTATTACGTATCAACATCATATATTACAATAAAAAAAAATATTATCTTTAAGTAACTGTAACTTTATACCAGTATCAAAAGATACACCGCTATAGTGAAAATTGGGTGCACACACTCCGATACCGTTTGCCCGATTTGGACACTATGGCGGGATTGAGGAGGATCACTTTATGTGGCAATCAACAATTAGGTGACTTAGGTGTAAGAAAGCTGCTTCATGAGTTGGCTGACGATTTGTGGATAAAAGGTAAGCCGGAATAACTTGTCATAGACCTGCAGTTGACATAACCATTGCTATATTATCGATTCTTGTCGCTATATCGTAATCATCGTTAATTACAACAACTAACATCGAAATCTTCGTGATTTAACGACTTAGCGGCACGAATCGATAAATCGCGATTGCTAACTATGTTGAGACTGCCGACACAGGTGGTCGCAGTACTGAACGATATTAAACATCACTAGTTTTTACCAGTAGCTTCGTTTGTAAAGAAAGCGGGTAGAGATAAAGCGTAATTTACTACGGGGGGCAATTTTCTTTAAAATCTTTGCAGTGGTTTCTAACGTGAGAAAATGCGAGATATTTCACATTTACCATTTTTGTTTATCGTAATCGTATAGACTGTATTTTTTATGATAATTTAATTAATTAAAACTATTCGTCTTCCTTAAAAATATTATTTTTGTTTTAGTAGTACCTATAGTAATTTCCATTTCTTTCAATAGATTTTTATTAAAAACAACCACATGATTATCAAACGACATATTTCAATATAACTAATTACATTTTATAGCGATTGATATTCAAAACTGTGGGCTAACCGAGGACTGTGCATCTGACGTGCTTCAAATGATGCAATCAAATACAACCTTAGTTATTCTCGATATGAGACACAATCCTCTCGTATCAACTGATGCTCTTACGAGAATACGATCTGTTGTTAGGAAAAATGAGAGGGGTATTGGTGGACAGGTACTAATTTAATTTTGGCCGCACTTACTAAAAACAATATTGGACTTATGTGTAATCAAATCAAAACATTCTTTATTCAAATAGACTTTTACAAGCTCTTTTGAATCGTCTTTTTTACCTTATTAAAATTAAATGTCAGTCTGTATGTCTGTGAGTAAACTACCACCGGCTCGGAAAGCTGTTCTGCTGAGAAGAACCGGTAGAAGGGCTTAGCCTCCAGGTGAACTGTTGCAGGCTGTTTTGGGTTTTTTAGCTTCTTATCTAATTGCAATCGAATAGACTAATGGTAGGTATAATTAGAAATGTACTAAATTAAAACCTCAAAGATATCGAAAATGAATTTTGATATCGCTTCTATTGCCTAGGTCTAGTACGTTGTCTCTAACATTCCTTGAACACAAAATTTTGAAAATGATACAAATTACCACGTAAAATAATTTTGATGTTATTAAGATACATATTTATCTGTAGATGAAACAAAATGTCTGTTACTGAATTTTCATCACATACTTCTTTTTTAGTATTCATGGTTGGGTAACGTCAGTGGACACTCTAGCGATGACAGATCAGTTAAATATGTTCCTCCCAAGTGAGCAATTAATATTTTATATACGAATATTAGCTATTTGTTAAATGTGAATAGAATCTGACATTATATTTTAACATTTTACAGAAATGTAAAACAAAGAGTCGCATCGAACGTCAGGAATGCACCTAATAAGTACAATGCCAAAACGAATGGAATTAAAAAGGAAAAGTAAGATTGAGTTTTCAGTAGTTTCAAGCGAGAGTAGATATAAAATATAAGAGCTAGTGGCTCTATAAATAATATCTCTTCTAATATTTTAAACCAAAATTAGAGCTAAATTTACAAAGTAATATTTTTTTAGAGATTACGCCGAAATATTAGAAGAACAGCTACAAGAGGAGACCTCTCATCGGCGGCAGTTAGAGGAGCTCAATGAACGTCTCGTACAGCAGATGAGGTGTCTAAAGCAACAGCAAATACAAATGTGGCAGAATAATGCCAACTATTCTGGTAACACAAGTTCAATGGTGCATCATAGACCTCTAATAACGTAACTCATACTTTTTGGTTGGTCCTTCGTTCAGGCAACGAGTGATAAAAGAGCAAAATATGAATAGTGTTTGCAAAAAAAGCTTAAAAATAGTATAGCTGGTTATATAATTGAAACACTAGTTTTTCAATTAAGTACAACAAATAGTTTTTGTGACACATCATTCTACAATATTTTTATTAAAAGACTGCTATTAGCAGAATAACTATTGTACCTTGTACCTATAAACATCTACTAAACACAAGAGAATTATATTTCTCAGTGATAACCTATCTCACGATTTATGATATACTAGCTGATACCCGCGACTTCGTCCGCGTTGCTTGAAATATTAACAAAGTTTTCCGCATGCGCGCTACGCCGCTTGCCCCACTACTCCGCGAGAAGGAAACATACATCACAGAACACGCAGTGCATATACAAATCGTTGTTTCTTGAAACTTTAATAACTTTTTATTAAATGAAGATATCGCAATCATTTTTTTTGATAAGGGCCAAGTGTCTAAGAAATAAAACTTGAAATCTATCCAGTAGTTTTTCTGTGTTGCGCGCACAACTGCAGACCTCTATCATTTTATTTACAGGTTCAGAACAATCGCTTCAAGTGAGCTCTCGTTCGGGCGACGTGTCCAGTAGCTCTGGCTCGAGCTCGGTGCCAATAGATCAGAACACTCTGTCGTATATACAACAAGCGTTCAAAGACATATACGCTTTCATTAAAAACAACCAGTGCCATGGGTTAGAAAATTATATATTAGTCCCTATATCATGACAGTCATATCCGAAGTTACGTCTTTCGGCCTTTTCACATTACAAATGTTTACAAAATATTTTAACGTTCTTAAATATGCAAGGAATATTGATCGCCACTCTAGGTTGTGCGAAATACTATGTTTCGGTTTTTTTTTTAATTTTAAATGACTGTTGTATGTTCTATTCATAATATTAGTACATTTAAAGTAGCAATTTCTACGGCGTATAGTGATCGGAAAACAAAAATAAGAGCGTAAGACACTCGTTTGTCTCTAAAAAATATGGCTCATAAGTCATAATGCGTCCACATAACAACAGTGTACGAAATTTTATGCAAATCCGTCCAGCCATTTCGGCGTAAAAACATACACATTTAAACTTTCTATATATATGACAAAATATTCCATGAAAATTGTCCAACTAATAATATTACTTTAGCGAATGTTTAACGACACGATCCAAACCAATGGAAGAACAAGTAAATGAACCAATCGAAGTAACAGAAATAGAAGAGGTAGACAAAGATGAGCTCAGAGTGAACATTGTAGCGAAGAAAGCGCAAAGTACCCACATTAAAATGTTAGAGAATGTTAAAATCAAAAAAATGACCAAATCAGCACATTTGCTAGGCGATAAACAACAAACGATAGAGAACAAAGAGAAAAATAATGTGGTAAGTTGATGGATTTTACAATATATTTTGTTTCTCTATATAACACCTAGTTAAGAGTCGGAAAAGTGGAAGAATTTGTAGATAGCGATAGGGGTAGACATGACAATCGTTAATTTTACAATAAAAAAACATCAGGGTACTAACTATCTATCTTTTAAGTTGAACAAACCACATTTAAAAAAATGCATTAAGATCGGATAAGTTTAGAAGTTGATCACGGATTAACATCGTGATACGAAAAGAAGGAGACACTCAAGAAATGCACATAATATGTACTTATTTGTTTGGCAGAAACCCGAAATGTTTGAACGGCAAATGGGAGATTCGAGAAATGCTCACGGTGACGAACAGAGCATTTTAGAAGAAATTATAGCAGCCCAGAAGGAAAACAGAAAAGTAAGAAGTTTTTTGCTTAGAACGGCCGACTGCAAAGGCCCTTACACAGAATTAGGTCGAAACATATCCTACCTTACATTAACTCAACCTAATAAATACCCAATATTAATACATAACAAAAAGCACAAAATGACTTAGGACTATAATTAATTCTAAACAAAAGAAGTCCTAAACGTTCTAAACGTTAGACAAAAATCGATCAAAAAAGTGTCAACCCCACTGCGTTATTTTTCTATTGCTCAAGTGCATGTAAATACAAATAGTATTTAATACAAATATATAATTATATAATAATTATTATCTTTTAATTAGGCTATACAAGAACACAGCAGCCCCTGTAGTAGTGTTGTGAGCGATTCGTCCGACACTCTCGTTTATTCGCCAAAGTCGCCTCGCGTCATCGTCGAGAGTGTGCACGCGCGAATTAACCCACGAGATGCATTATATTCTTCTTCTGATGAGGATTCCTAAAGCTTTTGTATATTTTTATTTGTGAAGATTAAAGATTTCTTTATTATAGTATTGCATTTTCTTACGATACAATAAATCCAAAAAAGAATAGTAACTTAATCTTGTGTAGTAAAAACCTATATGTATATTGAGTCACAGAATAGTAATTGAAAACTGGTTAGTTATACTTTCAGTAGTGAAGTTATAATTTAAGAGTAAAAACTAACTTATAACATCACTTGTGAAAATATAATTAACCAGTTTTCAATTAACAATTAAAATATTATAATTTCTCTAAGCACAGTCAGTGATATAGTAAATAAATTACCCTAGTTAAATTGTCAATGCTAACAAATTAGATTGCCAAAACTCCAGTATAATTGCATTAGTGATAGGATAGGTAAAATTGTTGTTATTAAAATTTGACTGCAACTGCATAGCCTGTATGTATTTTTCTCTATAGAAGAAAATTAAAATTAAAAAACTTCTAGATGCCAATTATATTTAATATGAACTACTATAAAAAAACTATTTTCTTAACTCTTTTCACTGATCTCCACACTTTTTTGCTGTAATTTTGCTATCATCATCTTTTCTTTTGCATCCATTTTAGCTTGTCTTTCTAATTTCTTTAGTTCTTTTTCCCTTTTAGCTAATGCTTCTTTGAAGCGTTCGTCTTTTGGATCTAAGGTAAAGCCAAATTGCCTCCTGACTTCTTCAACTAGACGCTCTTTCTTTTCCTATAAAAATCGTTATTAATATTATACACACACACTTGTTCAATAGCATAAAACCTATAAATTATTCAAGCCTTTATATTCCATATCTAGATTCTCTTAGATTTAAATTACAACTTAAAATTACCTTGGCAGCTTGAGCTTCAGCAGCCTTTTTAGCTATTTTATCATGTAAATCCTTCTTCCATTGTTGTAATTTAGCAAACTTTGCTGCTACTTCCATATCTCTCTGTTGAATTTTAATGTTTTCTTCTTTCCTTTTTTGTGCTACCGAAGCCATTACTTCAGGGATTGTGTATGGATAAGCAATAGCTTCATATTCTTTTCTTTCTTCTATTTCTTGTTTTGAAGGCCAACATATACCTGTAACCAAATACATAATTTTATGACTTAGATGTCCAATTTATACTTAATATTATAAAATCATGATGATGATGATAATTTAATATAGAATAGTAAATATTGCATCAAAAATCAAAAATACATACTAGGATTAACACCACTAGCTATCCCATATTTGCCATACATCTTTCTATTATATTTCACAGTCATATGAATCAAACACATAGGCTCGTCATATGGTCGCTTATTGTGAATGACGTTGTAATGGTTTGTAGAAAGTCTTGACTTGTTTCGTTTCTTTTCAATCTCAGCTTCTCTTGCCTGAACATCTTCTGTGTCATCTATTAGTACTTGATCATTTTGTTCTAATTCAGGTGCGGCTGTAGATAACCGACACAAACTATTTACGATGCTGGATCGTATAAATTTAGTTCTTAGACAAATATTCATATTATTCAGTAACAGTATCCTTAAACAGAAAAAGTTAAATATAATTTAGGTTATATTTATTTTGACATTACTTCTTTTATCTCTATGTTGTTGAATGTAGGTACTAGGTACTTTGTGTTCTCATCTGTGGTTGACATATTCATAGAAAGTAGAAACAGATAAAACATATATTAATGTTTTCTGACATATATACTAATATTGCCACACAAAAAAAAACTATTAACTAATTTTGATGTTTCATGTCATTGCAATCAGTAATGAGCTCTCTTATTTAAAATTGTCTTTGGTTTATTTATTCGACGTCAACGTTTGTCAGCTTTATTCATTTTTATTATAAAATTATTACAATAATTATAGAAAATGGACGACTTCGGCGATAGTTTCGTGCAGCCTGAGGTGGACCCTGCAGCAGAATTCTTAGCGCGTGAACAAAATCAGCTGGCAGGTCTTGAAGACGAATTAGAGACAAGTGCTCCGCCCCCAGTTGCTGTCTCATCGGTATCCAATGGATTTGACGATTTCGTTGGTAATTATTTTATAAATCGTATTAATTTCACATCTCTTCGTTACATCCGTTATAAGTTATGTAACGAAACTATAATATTGTAGTATATGGATAATAAAAATTATTCTATAATGTCGGTTAAATGTGTAAGTTATAATTTGATCATACCAATTTGACTGATATTCAATACAATTTTCATTATGTTTAATTACATCACGAAGAAGAAAATGGCTTACAAAAATTACAGAGGTTCCAAGTGCAGCAGCTTTTGAGGCAAATGGTGGTTTGTTAGACGATGACATATCTATACCAACCGCTGCTCCAGCAGCTGCCCCAGTTGCTTCTGTATTCAGACAGGAAAGGGAAGAACCTGAGAAAATTAAGCTTTGGAGAGAAGAACAAAAGAAGAGATTGGAAGAGAAAGGTAGAAATCAAATAGTGGCAATGAATAAAAACTTTAAACACTAAAATTTACAATTGATTCTGTTCATACCAATTTAGTACAAAATTATTTTATTTAAATGCTTTAATTTGAATAATATTTTAGTAATTTCTTTGATAAATTAAATTAATACTTTATAACAGATGCTGAAGAAGAGGAGAAAAAACAGGAAATGTTAAAAGTAGCCAAAAAAGAACTAGAAGATTGGTACAAGACTCATGAAGAACAAATTGCAAAAATTAAGGCAGCTAATAGGTAAAAAAATAACTTGTATTTTTATGTTGTGCTTGCTCTTTATATATATGAATATTGAATTTTGAATTGTATTGAATTGACATTGAATAGATAGATAGATAGACACATACACATTGAATAGAGCCAGTGTTACATTTTATGACAAATTCTGCGGACATTATGTAACTAGCTATAAATAATAATCTATAATGTAGCTGACAAATATTTTTAATCCTAAATACTTTTACTGTAATTATTAAGCCCATAATGATCAGTAGTGTTATCATTTAAATTAGATTAACTTAATAGCTTTATACAAAGAGAACTAGGGTTATGAACTGAAATTGTACCTATTTTGATGTATTTATTATATGATATAATTGTTGTCTGTATTTTATATTATCATATTAACTTTTAAAGAAATTATTGTATATTATTCAATGCATTTAAAAATATATATTATACAATATTTAAAAATGTAAAAATTACTTTATTGAGACAAATTTGTAAATTTCTTTAAATAATGCATGTCAGGTTTTGTACATCAAAAAATTTTTTGATTGAATCCAATTTTTTATCTTTTGTATGTCCAAAATAACTAATATTCTATTTTCTTTTCGATGCTGGCAGGGAATCTGCTAAGTGAGTATAAATGTATATGAAATATGATGTATAATGGAAATGGTTCTAACAGTTTTGGTGTTGAAGTTCAATATCATGTCATAGGTCTTGGGTCCTCATTTTCTAACAGGGAAACATAAGAAATAAGATTCACTACATTTCACAGTTTTGTTTAGGATATTAAATTATCTTTATTTGTCTATAATTTATTTTTTAAATTATATAAATAATTTTTAATATAAATATTTTATATATGTATAAAAGTTAAATAATAATATTATACATTTACATTTTATCAAGAAAAAGTAAAATGTGTAATTATATTGTAACAAATCATTATATTTTCATTTAAATTATCAAATTAAACTAAAATAAATGTCATAGTACAACTAGTACCATCCAGATTACTGATATGGCACATATTGACAGGAATGCTGAAAAAGCCCTAGCAAGGGGATCTGAAGGCAGCCCAGAGGATGGAAATGAATGGGCCCGAGTTTCTGAATTGTGTGACTTTGGTCCACGTAGAGGAAGAGATGTGGCTCGTCTGAGGTCCATTGTTTTGCAGTTGAAGCAAGCTGGTGTACGTCCCAAATATCCCCCACGACCTAAAGTGTGAGTTTAATTTTTCTTACTTAATATGCAGTAGTAACGGCATATATTTTGGTTCAATTTAAAAGATAAAAAATATTGATATTAAAATTATTTTGTGTAGTTATAATTTCCTTCTCACAGTATGATTGTTAAACTTAATTTAAAAGTATATTATTAAATAATATCTTAAATTATTTAGTAATCTTAGAAAAGGTGATTTTCTATGTTCAATAAAATGTAAGCATTTTTTAAATAATAATTTATTTCTTTTGTCCACAGAGCTTGAATGTATAAATCAAGATAAAAAATAATATTGTTATTAGCCTGAATATTTCTCTAAACATCAGTCTCAGTGTTATTGAATCACATTTTATTGTAAATTAATAATAATACTTATTTATATTAATGAAAGTTGTATTTAGACATTGGTTTATTAGTTTTATTATAAATAAAAATTCTAAAATTATACACAAAAATACTGGTCAGGAAAGCTTCTACTAATTACAATCTTAAAAATAAGGTTAATTTTAAAATATTGTGATATATAAGATAATAATCCAATGTCTAATTTATTTACATAGAGCATGTTGAGTTCTAGAGTGTAAAGGACAGCCTTCAAATGTTATTTAATAAATTTATTTAACAATGTTCAACCATATTGGCTTTAATACAGAGGAATGCCTCTTTTTTTATTTGATCATAGTATTAAAACATCATTCCAAATATACTAGTTTTATTATTTTTTATTATTTTAAATAAAACTATCATTAATGCTTTTTGGGCTAATGAACTATGCCAACAAAAGTAAGCAAGGTTCTTTCAATAACTTAGTAACAATTCAATTCTCTTGTTAATGGCTTCAAAGCGTGCCAGTTGAGCACAGATTATTTCGCCAATGTCACGTAGAATAGAGAAGACACAAAGGAGATTGGTCGGTAACATAGAGTCATTATAACTTAGTAACCTTATATTATGAACATAATACATCCTCCATGGATAAACGTAAAGTCCTAATTAAAACAAATTTATAATTATAATAATAACAAATTTTGCAGTTAAATGCCACATGTTAAGAATGATTTAAAATTAGGTACAATGCATTGTCATTTTAGAAAATATTGTATTGTATGTTTGGTTTATATTTTGGGCAGAACACTTAATATTAATAGACTTGAGAGAGTAAAACATTTTAACTCTTATAAGGGGTAAAAAGTGCATAACAGTTGATTTCTTTTTTTTTAATTAAAAATTGCTATATAATAGTTAAAGCAATTCAGAACATAGTATATAAATATATTCTCATACATTTTGTCAATAATTTAATTATTAATTTAAAGAGAATAACAATAAATTATTAAAAATAGCATTAGCTATTTCATATTAACACAATTTTATATAAGACTAGACATCTATTAATTCACTGATTGTACTTTTCTAATTCTTTGAAAAAGTCTTAAAACTCTTACTTACTCTTAATTCAATGTCACATTTGCTTAATATTTTTAATTGGTTTCTGAAAGAATATAATCATTACAGAAAACAACAAAGTGCAGAAAATTTTAGTCATAATTTCTAAACAACCTATTAAACAAGTATTAATAATATTGGTAACTATATTTTAACAAAAAATTATAACTTTAAATCTTTTGCAATATCAATATGTTTTCGTTTATATATCTTTTCAGCTAGTTGTAACAATAAATACATTAAACTAATAACCAATAAAAATGGCCAGACCCCACAATCTAAATAGCTTTTTAACTGCCTACCCAAAGTTTTGTTTTTATTTAATAATACTCTATTGTAAACTATTTCAGTGCGTCTTGAAATATCCATCCAATTGTACATTTTTCTAACCATTTTATTGCATTCAAATGGACAAAGAACATTGCCATCTTTTAAATCCTTCATTGCAAGTTCAATACCAGCTACAATACTACTCACATTTGGCTCTGTCAAATATATCATACTCTCAGGCAACACTTCCGGTATACCACCTACTTTAGTTGATACCACTTTCAAACCACAGGATGCTGCTTCAACAATTGCCATACAATAAGCTTCTGTTAAGGATGTATTTAAAAATATATCCCCTTGTACTAATACATCTCTGACTTCAGAATGTTTAAGGCTTCCTAACAATGTAACACAATGTTGAAATCCTTTCTGCTCTCTAACTTCTTGAAGTAACCACATTTTTGGACCATCACCCCCAATTATAAACCTTATATTAGGGTACCTAGGGCACATTTCAGCTATCACCGCTGCAGTTAAATCTACACCTTTCCTATAAACTAATCTTGAGACTACTACAATAGTAATTAAATTTGGATCTCTTTGGCTAGGGTCAGGAGTAAAAGTATAAGCATCAACAGCATTTGGTATAACAGACACTTTGTTGTATTTGACTTTAGCCCTAAGAACTGTGTTCTCTTTACCAGTATGAGATACACAGATGCAATGGTCACATTCACACAGACATATCTGCAAATACTTATTGGTTAGCACTGCTGACATATCAGCAAAACCAAACAAACTGTGATCTGTAAACACTGTTTTTAAGCCCATCAATTTAGCAATTATGGATACTTCATGAGCTAAAACACTAAAGGCGGAATGACCGTGAACAATTTCTATGCACTCCCGTATTAATATGTATCTAATTATTGCTATATTACATATCATAGTTGGAAGAGCGCACTGTGAATAAAATACCCGTATAGGTAAATAATAAACTTTAAGTCCCCCGGTCAAGTACCGGACACCGACACGGTCACCGTAACAATGTGTGATAACAACAACTTTGTGGCCGCGTTTGATCAAACATTGCGATAGATTGTAAATGTGTTCTTCCACACCACCAGTGTTGGGATAGAAGAAGTCTGACGCCATACATATTATATGTCTTTTTTTGTTCTTCGATGACTCCTGATAATTTGTAAAAAACAAAGATCAAGTCAATAATATTATTTGGTTACATGGTTATGTTATTAATAAAAATGTAATTAAAAAACGTACTGTTTGAATATTCATGATAAATAATCATTATACATTTGATTCTATTATGTTTAATTTATGGTAATATTTAATTAAACTACTGTAAATAAATATAAATTCAATTCAATTCAATTAATTCCTTTAATGGCTTCCAGGAGTGCCGGTTGGGCACATTTGACTTCGCCAATGTCGCGTAGAATGGAGAATACACGTTATAATATATAAACTGATCGGTGAATATGAAAAAGATAAACACTAAAACTGATTACATGTAGAAACGGAGCGATTTGTTGCAAAATCAGGACCTACAACAGACAACACAATATATATACACATCTATAAAAATAACTACAATTGTTAGAACTACAAGTAACAAAATATATACAGTGAATCTATAATTTAATTTTATTATTTCTAATATATGTACACAGAAATCTACATAATGGACTATACACAAACATCAACAAACAATTAACATTAATAGGACGGGGGACTTTACGGGGAAGGATGTCATAGATAGGATACAAAAGTTTGGGACAGTTGAAAAGGATATGGGAAGAGGAACCTTCGTCAAGGCCACATTCACACAGGGAATGGTCCCTGACTCTGATTTTTGCTAAGTGAACAGGAGTACACGCGTGTCCAAGACGAAGACGAGAAATGGTAGATATAACCCAACGTTCCACCTGTTTGCAGCGGGCAAACCAAGGACGCTTCGGAATCTCAGGCTGGATAGCAGCATAATGTTTACCTTTAAAAGATTTTGATGAGTTCCAGTTGATTTCCCACGCTCTATCTAAGCGAGATTTAGCAATAGATAAAAGATCCCGCGATGAATTAGTAAAATGCTCTAGTGATCCGCACTGCACAGCAGCTTTGGCACAAGAGTCAGCCGTTTCATTACCAGGAATCCCAGAATGACCTGGAATCCAAACTAAAGAGACCGCTAAACCCTTTTGATGGCACGAGAACAAAGCTTCACGAATCCTCAAAGTTATGCAATATCTCGATCTACTACGAAAAGGATTTTCCTTGATAGCCAATAAACAACTTAAAGAGTCTGTAAAGATGACTGTCTGTTTAACATTGTGGGAGAGGGTAAACAAGATCGCCTCTAATATAGCGACAGCCTCGCCTGTAAACACTGATGACTCGGGAGGGCACTTAAATTGAAGAATAATTTTGAATTTTGGAATCCAGCAAGCTGCACCAACACAGCCTTCCTTGAATAGTTTCGAAGCATCCGTAAAGATGAGGAGGTGATCCGACCAATTTTGACGAATTAATGACTTGAACTTTGTGTTGGTGTCAGATGCTCCCTTAGTTAGACCAATATCCGTAATTATAAAAGGAGAAAAAACTAGAGCATTGTAGGGAGAGCGGAAAATAGGATTAGAGGGGAAACAGGACATGGGATGTGGTAGGTTAGTAAATTTTAGAAAGCTATCCAGTAAAAAAGATAATGGCTTGTTCGCAGGACTAAGCTCAGCTAACTGGCGAAGCCTGGGCCATAAGGGGTGAGAAGACAGCTGTAATGCCTTGCCAACAAATCGATCGGATAGGTACTGACGGCGGATAGAGAGCGGAGGGTCCACACATTCAACCTGCATAGCATTGGTGGGAGAGGATCTCATGGCACCTAATATTAATCGAAGGCATTTATACTGTATTTTATTCAACTTCTCAGAAGGTGCTTTGTTGAAGGGGTCTAGGACAAACATGCCGTAGTCTATGTGACTACATATTATAGAACTGTACAGTAGCTTTTGAGTATAAGGGTGTGCACCCCACCACACTCCAGACACCGCTCGAAGAGCATTGATGCCTTTTTCGCATTTTCTGCTGATATACTCTGCGTGGGCAATTCCATTCAGTCGTTTATCGATTATTATTCCTAAAAACTTTATGTTATCAGCCAAATTAATAGTTTGGTCTTCATAACGAAGTTCAAAATTTGGGACATATCTTTTCTTTGTAAAAACAACAGCCTGACATTTAGGCACCGATAAAGACAAGCCGTGTTCAGACAGCCACTGGCCTAGATAATGCAAAGCAGAGTTCAAACGAAAACTGATGTCCTCCACTGATTTTGAGCTGCAGTAGAGAACGATGTCATCAGCATATTGAAGAATGTTGCAAAAACTATTAACAGATAGTTCGAGGTCATGTGTATAGATGCTATACAGTAAAGGACTGAGGACCGAGCCTTGGGGCAAGCCTTTCCAGACAAGCCTGGGTGGAAGTGTAAGAAGTCGATGTCTTATAGAAATGGTTCTACCGGTCAGCAGATTACATATGAAGTGTGCTAGCCTCGGCGGTAAACTCAGCTGTTGCATTTTCTGCCTGAGCACCGGAAGAAGGACATTGTCATATGCAGAAGCAATATCTAAGAAGACACCCACCAAATACTCTCCTTTTGCATAGGCTAGTCGAATATCTGTTGTTAGAATGCTGAGACTATCTATAGTACTTAGACCCTTTCTAAAGCCAAACTGAGAGGGAGCTAAGATATTTCTGCTTTCCACTATCCATTCCAGGCGGTTTTTTAAAATCCGTTCAGTAACTTTAGCTAAAGTTGATGATAATGCGATAGGTCTATAGGAATTTGGGTCAGAAGGATTTTTACCGGGTTTTAGGATTGGGATGATGATCTGTGATTTCCATGATGCTGGTATAATGCCTGATTTAAATATTGTATTAATAAGTTTAAGAAAATATCCTTTAGCTTTCACGTGTAATTTTCCGATAAAAGAGTATGGTATACCATCTTCACCTGGAGCGGTGTCCTTTAAACCCGTTAAGCAGTTGTCAAGTTCTTCCAAAGTAAAAGGGGCATCCATATCATCCAATGAACAAATCGAAGCAGGGGTGTGAAATAAATTGTGCGACGGAACAAATGGAGGGGATAGCTTGTCAGCAAAGTCATTAAGCCATTCTGATGGATTGTTAGAGCCCTGATAAGGAGCACCATCAAGGGCCCGACGAAATCTTTTGACTTGTCTCCAGACAAGAGAAGACGGGGATCGAGGTTCAAGGGACTCACAGAATTTGATCCAACCAAGCTTTTTCTTTTTATAAATCAATCTTCGAAATTTTGCGTTACTGCGTTGATATTCAAGGAAGTTCTCAACTGTCATAGAGGCTGCATACTTTAATTCGGCAAGTGTTCGCCGGTTAACAAAATCACTGCACTCCTGATCCCACCAGGGATTGGAAGGGAGCTGATTTTGTGTGTGATGTTTTTTAGGTATAAATAGGTCAGCGTTTAAGAAAATAGCAGAAAGGAATTGGTCGTAGCAAACCGTGACATTCCCATCACTTACAGATTCGGGAAGGGAGTCCATCATGCCATCAACTGAGCACGCAAAGTCTAACCAATTTGCTTTTTTCAGATTATATGGAAGCAAGGGGTTGGAGGGAACGGGAGGAGAGTGACTGTTATTTAAAGAAAGTAGGATGGGGAAGTGGTCACTACCAAAAGTGGAGGATAAAGTATTCCAGGATATTAAGGAAGATATAGATGGGGAAGCTAAGGATAGGTCTACTGCAGTTTTAGGATTTTGGTTAGGATATACCCTACGGGTTGGTGAACCATCATTCAGGATACACATATTGAGGTCATCAATCATATCCACCAATAAAGGCGAGAATCTGTCGCAAGAGTAACACCCCCACAAAGTGTGGTGAGTATTAAAATCACCCATAACTAAAACAGGACTCGGAAGGGAAGAAATGATAGACTGCAGCTCAAGAAAGACAGAAGAAGAAGGATTAGGAATATATAAAGAGAGAAATGAAATATTAAAAGCTCTTATAGCCACAGCGTTAATCTGTGAACTATAAGAGGGAAGAGAGATTAGGGAATATGGAGTGGAGTGCCTAATAAGAATGGCACTACCCCCATACCCGTCACTTCTGTCATCCCTCAAACAGGCAAAACCAGTTACCCTAAAACGGGAACCAGGAATTAGCCAAGTTTCAGAGATGGCAATAATGACAGGCTCATATAGGGCAATAATAGAAAGAAGTTCATGTTTTTTGGAACGTACACTTTTACTATTCCACTGAAGGAAGTTTAGTGGGGCCATTTTTAAGGATGTTAAAAATGTGAAGTAAGTTATTGGCAACGTTGGACGGTAGAGGAATTTCATCACCAGCAGAAATAATTGAAATTAGGGTTTCAGTCAAACTTAATAATAGGTTAGACTTAGAAAAGTCATAGGGAGCTTCATTATTAATACTAAAGGCACAGCCATTAGGTAAGGAAGAGGGACAATTGCTAGTGAGAGCTTGATGAGCTTGTCTATCAAATCCTTTGGCAAGGGGAGCTCGGGGACGTGGGGAGCGGAAAACCGTTTTATTATAGGATTTTTTCAAAGGATGGGATTTTCCAGGCGAAGGTTGAGAAAAAGATGTAGGAGGAGGAGGGGAGAACATTTCCTTTGCCATATCAGCATAGGAGCGCCTAACTTGGGGAAATCTGGAAGATGCTTCCATATAGGATATGTTATCCTGAGACATTAAGATTTTAATATTTTGTTGCCTGACAAATTCAGGGCAGTCTTTGTTAGTGGCAAAGTGATTAGCAGAGCAGTATAAACAAGTAGAATTTTCTTTTAGAACATCACATGAATCCCCAGTGTGAGGTTGGGAACACCTGTAGCATCTTGGCTTCGACCTACATTGAGTTTTGATGTGGCCAAAACGACAACAATTCAAACATTGAATTGTTGGCAGATTATAAGTAAGTACGGGAAGTGAGGTGTGGTAGGAGTATACTTTAGGTGGCAGTACTTGACCACGGAAAGTTAACACTACTGACTGAGTTGGAACCCAGGTCACATTGCCTTCACTCACAGTTTTTCGATTTAACCTTCTAGCCTTCAACACCTGACCACAACCAGAAGGTAATTCAAGGGAGGACACAAACTCTTCCATAGCCCAGTCTACAGGGACTCCTTTCACTAGGCCCATTCGGGTGACATTAAATGTTGGAATACTAGCGACGAATTTGGACAAATTTAAAATAGGGTTCCCTAAAAAGTTATTGGCGGCTACTGCTGACGAGAATTGGATTTCAATTTTATTACGTCCTACATTTTTGACGCCATCATTAACGATATTTTGAATTTTGTTATGATGTAGAAATTGTCCAAATTTAATAGCCCGGATGGTAGTACCTGCCGCAGGGTCTGGAGTCTCACGAGACACATAGACAATGAAAGGTCCGTTATCCTTCTCTGAATAAAATTTAGGACCGGAGAGGGATGGGTGAACAAACACATGTTGGATAGATGGAGTAGCTGACGTTGGGTCAACTATAGTTTTTTTAGTATGATCAACTGATACTTCATCACCTTGACGCTTTCTCGATGAATTTACAGATATTGTCGATCCGCCAGGATCAGGCGGGTCAGGCGGAGGATCAGGATCCATTTCACATATATATACACAGACAAAAACAACACACACTACTTACCAATACCCAACACCAAGTTAGTAATATCTATTGATCAAAAATTACAACAATATTCGCGAATCACTAAGAAACCACGCACAGAATACAAACACGTGTGTTAACCAAAGCTAACGCAAGCGAAGTCCCTAAATATAAATTAGTCACAAGTGTAGTCACAACAGGTGACACTTGACACTTGACAGGCAGGACAGGGACAGATACAGAATACAGATTACATCACAAATTAGTGATGACAGACCATCAAAGAAAAAGTGGAGAACGTCCATAGTCAGTTTTATTCACAGATTAAAAGATTTAACTTTATTATCTATAACCCATATATTATGGTAAATAATTGGCATTTGACGTCTCCGGTCTCACGTCAATTTGTTATCCTTTATTTGAGGTTATGTTTACATTAAATTATAATTTGTTTTGAAATATAATTTCTCCTTTGTTTTTATTATGGATGAAAAAAAGAAAGCGGAGAAAAAAAGAAAGCGATTTGCCGCTCGTTTAAAAACTTCAAAAGGGATAATATGCTCTGAAGTACCTGGGCCTGTAAGTTTCTCATAAAATATTGTACAGTTGACCAAATATGAGCCAAATTAACGCACTGGCTTCTTGTTGAAAAGTAGTATCGAATAACTTCTAAATAGTTGATTTTTAATAGTATTTCAAGTTTAGTATATTAAGAAATCTAGAACTAATAACCTTTTTCTGTATGTCATAACAGCTGGGACGCACTCAGGAAAACTATGGGGTGCCTTTTAAACATGTATAGTGGGGATATATTTTTACTTTCTCTCACCTTTTCACAGTACATATTAGTATTCGGGTGTCATAGAAACATAATATAAAGTCAAAGAATGAACAATCTAAATTAAATAACTGTATCTTGACCTAATCCTTAGTATATGGTATGGAAACTACAAAAAATAAAGATTAGACCATAATAAACTTACTTATGTTTCAGTGGATCTATTTTTAAATGCTTTCAGTCATTAGTGCTGTGCAACGTTGGTCAGGCTACAGGTTTTGAAAAAACAGATGTTATCAATCTGTTAGAAACTTTACCATCAAGTGTCATCTTGACTAAGTTCATAGCCGAGAAAGGGGAGTCTTATTGCTATGTTGTTTTCAATAGCACAGATAGTGCAAAGCTATTTTATAATACATATAATGGAAGAGAAAGGTTGAAAAATATACCAATTTATATGAATTATGTTGAAAATGGTAATTAATCTCAATTTCTTAAAACTTTTAAGTAAACTTTTTACTTTAAATGTTTGCTGATTGTTATGGTCCACATTATAAGCCAAATTGTAATATGGTCTAACAAATTACTTACAACTCTGAATTCATTAAAAATAATGTGTAAACTTTAGAATTTTGATATTTTTTGTAATATTGGAATTCTAATTTTTTTCTTTTTTCATTAACTTTATTCCTTTTTTTAGTACCAAGCAATGAAATTGTTTGTGCTACACACATGCCAACTGGACTACATTTAATTGAAAATTTTATCTCTGAATCTGAAGAGGCAACATTTTTTAAACTTTTTGACTTGATTGATGAATCTAATTTAAAAAATAGACAAGTCAGGCACTTTGGTTATGAGTTTAGGTATGGTAGCAATGATGTGGACTTGAGTTCCCCACTGGAGGAAAAAATACCGCAAGAATGTGATGTTTTATGGGAAAGACTTAAAAGTCAAGGTATTGAATTTAGCATACCTGATCAATTGACGGTTAATAAATACTGTCCAGGACATGGTAAGATCTTGATGTATGCTAATAACTCTTAGGTTCACATGTTGTTTATATGTTTAATATAGATTAACTTCATTCCTGTAAGGCCATAATTATATTATAAATAGTGCCTTAAATTCACATATAACTTAGCCATACATAAAAAAAAATTATAAAATTGTTGGTCTATTACTGTGTAACATAAAAACAAACTATTAAATAAATATACTTGAGTATATTTAGAATTATATAAGAAATTCTTTCTACATATTACTTGATTGATAGTGATAATTTTTCTCTCTTTTCTTTTTTCTATTATTAATGAAATAAATTCAGAATTAATATTCTTTGTTTAAAATGAGGGCTCCTGACAAATATTATCTTAATCATTAGTTACAAGAAACTGTAATATGTGTAATATTACTAAAAAATGTTTTAGGTATACCGTCACATGTAGACAAACACAGTCCTTTCGGAGATACCATAATGTCTCTTTCACTAGGCTCAGCAGTTGTTATGGATTGGAAACATCACTCTGGGGGATATATCCCACTAGTTATTCCAGCTAGGTCTTTACTAGTCATGCAGGGTGAAGCTAGGTATGTTTTTTTATTTACAAAACAAGGAAATATAGATCAAGTATTATTATCTGTAGTGTAAACTTTTTATGCATTGGATCCTCTAAGAAAAGTGTGTGTGACTGTGTTTTGGTATGATTCTGTATATGACTCCTTTATGGTGAAAATGTTTGATTTATTTGAACACTTAATATGCTACACTGCTACTGTTGGTCACCATGGAACACATCTGCATGAAATTCAATTTGAAGTTCGTTCTTAACCTAATTTAATAACAAAAAATTTAATTTTTAATATTTAAAAATAGTTCATCTATAAGATGCTCTTTATGGTAGTCTCTTTATATTATTTCCAGATATTAAATACTTACATGTTTATAAGCATACACATTGTTACAAATAAAGGGGTAAATAACACCTTTCAATTCAATTGTTTTATAAATAAAAATATCTATTAGAATTTTTCATGTATATAAAGTATTACAACAGGTATGACTGGCATCATGGGATACAGCCCAGACAATGGGACCCTATCATAGAAATTCGTCAACATGAAGGCTCTCTAATAAGAGTTATCACAAATGACACCGTTCCAAGGCAAACTCGGATATCTCTAACATTTAGAAAAACTAGGACGGGGAAGTGTGAGTGTGGATACAAAGTGCTATGTGATAGTGTTGATAAAAGTATTGATGGAGATGTTGCTTCTAAATTGGAAGATCTTCATGTACATCAGGTTTGTGGAACAATTAGTTATTTATTTAATTGTACTGCTTAAAATACCAAAAAAAATCTTTACAAGTCTTACAACAATTTTATTTACTAACTAGCGACTCATTCGTCCCTAGCGACGGGTTTTGCTAATTAAAAAAATAACATTGCTAAAATATAACCTCCTCCTTTGTTGAAGTCGGTTAAAAATGAGTAGTAGTTAGTTACGTCTTATAAGATTAGCTATCTGCAAGTGAAAGTCCCGTCAAAATCGGTTTAGCCGTTTCAGAGATTAGCTGGAACAAACAGACAGACAAAAATTTTAAAAATTGTTTTTTTTTTGTTGCAATTATGGTATATACTTTCATATGAATTTAGTGAGAAGCTGTTAATTTGAAATTATTAACAGGCACTCCAATTTTATTTATATGTATAGATTAGAGACTGACTTTCTTTCTACTCGGGTTTATTCCAAGATGCGTTTTAACAGTTAGTACAGATATCTCAGAAATTATATATTTTCCCATATTACCATACTAGATTTCATCAAAATCTGTCCAATAGTATTTTTCATGATACGGTCAACAGACAAACTAGCCAAAATACTAAAAACTATATATTCCTCTATATAGTTATATTATATTGTAAGCATAAAAGAACAATTCTAAAAACTGTCACACACAAATCCAACAACCAATAAATAATTCTTAAACTTGTATTAGTTTCAACTTTCAGTTTAATCTATTGATTCAACGAATCGTATAGCTCGCGCCAAACTTTGTGGCCGTCCCGAACTAGGCTCATTGCATTGCGCAGAACACTGCATCAGGTATTAGCGGGACGCACAAGAGCTTGGGGGCAGGGCCACACCCCGCGCGCCCGCACCGCTCACCCGCGACGCGCGCTGGCACCCACGCCTTAGTGTGAGTGCTACGTCCGTACACGAATCACGCACTTGTGAGCTCTGAGAGTACTGTAGCGTTCAAAATTCGTTCGATCGTTTCGTTAATTTGTTATTATAGTTTTTAGTTATTGTTACTTGTTGTTATTGTTACTCGTTGTTATTTGTTTATAAACATGCCTACCGGACGTTGTAATGTTTTACGACGCCAGGCTCGTAAAATGGTCTACGATGTTTATAAATTTATGAAGAAAGAAGCTGAAGAAGGCCTTAAATACGATTTGAAGGCAGTACATAAACGGACTGCAGCCGCTACAGGAGTATCAGAAAGAACTGTACGACGTATTATATCGGTAGCTAATGAACCAAGTTCCAATTTATTAGCAGTTTTTCGTACACCCGGAAAGAAGAGGCAAGGGGTAAAAAAGGTAACCGGAATCGACAATTTTGACCAAGGTGTCATCAAAAGATGTATCCACAATTTTCATTTAACACAGAAAGAGTTGCCGACAATTTCTCAACTTTTAAAAAAATTAAAAGAAGATATAAATTTTGAAGGATCCGCAACGAGTTTGAGGAGAATTTTGAACGAAATGGGATTTAAATGGAAAAAAACTGAAGACAATCGCAAATTATTAATTGAAAAAACAGATATTCGCTGTAAGCGAATTGAATATTTGCGTGAAATAACGAAATATCGCGCAGAAGGAAGACCGATAGTTTACACTGACGAATCGTATGTCGATTCATCGCATACCACTTCGAAGGCATGGAGTGATGGTAGCACTAAAGGTTTAAAAAAAAAGATATCAAAAGGTCAACGTGTCGTCATTGTACATGCTGGATCCAAATCAGGATTTGTACCCAACGGCCTTTTGATGATTAAAGCAGGTACGAAAACCGGAGATTACCATGATAATATGAACTATAATAATTATGAAAAATGGATACGCACACAACTTTTGCCGAATCTCCCACCAAGATCGGTGATGGTGATAGATAATGCACCCTATCATAACAAATTAGAGGATGCAGCGCCGACGTCAAATAGCAAAAAGGTAGAAATGGTGGCATGGCTTACGGCAAAAAATATCCCTTGCAGTTCTGACATGCTGAAACCAGAACTGTATAAATTAATTTCAATACATAAAGAAAAATTCAAAAAATTTAATATTGATAAAATTTTAGAAGAACACAATCACACAATATTACGGCTTCCACCTTACCATCCCGATTTGAACCCCATAGAAATGGCTTGGGCATCCATAAAAGGTTACGTGGCGAAAAAAAATGTCACAAATAATATAACTAATATTATGAAATTAGTGGAGGAAAAAGTAAATAGCATGGGTGAACAGGAGTGGACTGCACTATGCGATAAAGTTATTAATATTGAGGAAGAATATAAGAAAAGTGATGTCATCATAGATGACCTAACTGAAAAAATAATAATTCACGTGAGCGATAATGAATCAGATGAAGAAGATTTGGATATTTTTTGGGAAGAGAGTGATTCGGATGCGGAACCATCCACTAGTAAGGGAGATGTTTTTATGGAAGGTGTGGCCCCATTGTGAATATAGTTTTTATTTATATTAATGTTTTTTATTTACATTTATCCTATTATTACCTAACCTATATGTTTTACAAATAACACATACATTGTATATTAAATTAAATAAAATAACCTATGAAATAAACACGAACTTTATAATCAACAAATAAAAATAAATTGACATAATATAATAAGTATTAAAAATGTTAGAAAACGAAAATTGTTTGGTTGATTACGTATTGCCCACTCGACTGTACCATGCGCAAGTTCGGACTCGCGACTATACTCAAGGCGGTCACAAAGTTTGGCGCGGGCTGTATATCGCGTTCCCGCCATTACGATAAAAACTAAAAGTCAACTTGACAGCTCGGTCACAGATTATTAAATAGAAAAATAATGAGTTTATCCTTATTATATATTATAATATAAAACTTGTCTATTATAGGTGTACGAACAAATAGCGAGTCACTTCAGCTCCACTCGGCACACGCCGTGGCCGCGGGTGGTGGAATTCCTTCGGGACGCGGCGCCCGCCTCGGTCGTACTGGACTTGGGTGCAGGCAATGGCAAGAACGTACTCAAACGCAATGATATTCTGCAGGTTAGGGGTCATTCATTTATTACGTAAGACTATTTTCGCTAGTTTTTGACCCCCTCCCCCCAATTTATAAGAATAGGCCGAGGGAGTTAATATTTATTACGTAAGAGTCTAAAAGAAAAAAATAATACGTTTGGTTTATTTTAATGTTTATTTTTCAAAGTAAAACTTTTTTGAAATGTTTATTTGTAATTTTAAAGGTACAGTACCTTTCGCTCTGTTGCCCGCGCTTTTCAAAGTATAATTTTAACTTTACGTATTTTTTTGATCTTGCGTAAGAACTATCGAGACTCCCTCCCACCCCCTTGTAAGAAAACATAAGATATAGTCGATATTTAATCAGAATATAATAAAAACCGTTAATTTATTTTAATTTACGCCCAGCGAAACGGGCAGCGTTTGCTAGTTTAAAATAAAAATTAAAAAAATGGTGTAAAGCATTTGAAACCTCGGGAATCAAAAATCTAAATAAATGCGCGACAAAATGTTTCATTTATAATGTCAAATATTCGCGTAAACCTAATAAAGTATTATAAAAATGATATTATTTTACAGATAGCGGGTGAAAGAAGTATGGGTTTGTTGAACGAATGTAAAGAGTACACGAAGGATATAGACACGGCAGAATGCGTGCGCTTGGACTTGCTGGCGCCGGGGCTGAGGCCGGCTTGCGCTGACAGGGTCATCTGTATAGCGGTTATACACCATTTTAGTAATCAGGTTAGTATTCTAATTAATATTATTACGTTAATTGACCCCTTAGGGGCCATTCATTTATTACGTAAGACTATTTTCGCTAGTTTTTGACCCCCTCCCCCCCTATTATAAGAAAAAATAAGAATAGGCCGACCCCCTCCCCCATGCTTAATATTTATTACGTAAGAGTCTAAAAGTAAAAATGAATACATGTTTGATTTATTTTAATGTTTATTTTTCAAAGTAACATTTTTTTGAAATGTTTATTTATAATTTCAAAGGTACAGTACCTTTCGTGCGGTTGCTCACTCTTTTTCAAAGTATAATTTTAACTTTGCGCATTTTTTTTGATCTTACGTAAGAACTATCGAGACTCCCTGCCACCCCCTTGTAAGAAAACATAAGACATGGTCGACCTCCATCCTCCCCTAAATTGTCTTACTTAATAAATGAATGGCCCCTTACTTCTCTGATCGCTCCATGATTGTATTCCTTGGTTTTAAATATATATAGTTATTGTGAGTGTTGTTTAGGAACTTAATATGCTATTGTAAATTTTTGCATGCCAATTGCTTGTTCTGATAAAAACAATAATAAGACTATCCCATTGGAATTATACAAATTTCCAGGTCATAGTAACCTATGAGTATGTTATTCTGATCACATTCTTGCTCAGCTGTTCTTGCGTGATTGAATAACAAACATCCATCCATCCTGTAGCGGTAAATTTAATGTAATTTCAGGAAAGAAGACTCCAAGCTGTATCAACAATAGCACAACTTTTACGTCCGGGCGGCAAAGCCCTAATCACAGTGTGGGCGAAGGACCAAACAAAATCCAACTACCTCAGCCAAAACAAAGAAAACCATGACACATGTTTACATTCTGTCGCCGGAATAAATCTGCCCATACACGAAAATAGGACACAATTCAAACACAACGACCTCCTCGTGCCTTGGAAATTACGAAAAATGAAGGAAAAGAAACTAGAAAATCAATCAGACAGAACATTGTTAAGATATTATCATGTTTTTGAAGAAGGTGAATTGGATAATCTTTGTAATTTGCCAGATTTAGTGGTGGAGAAAAGCTTTTATGAAGAGGGGAATTGGTGTGTTATCTGTAGAAAGATTTAATTTTTATGAAAGTTATTAAAAAATATTATTTATAACGCTTTCATTTTATTTTATCTTGTTGCCTTTGTTGTAGGTGACACAATATTCGTTTCACCTTGTTTCATTCTGGTCATTGCGAAAGGGATCTGGCTATAGTCTACTAAACTGACAAAGCGCAAGTGGACTTTGCCTTTAAAAATTTTTTATGTGTTCTCAGAAAAATATAGGGGTTGGGTTTACAATCGCTTGGCAGGAGATCACAATAATAACACTCACGACACAAGGTAATTCATAATTTTAGAGAAAATTAATAAAAACTTAATGTGAAAGAGAAGGATAACAATAGGATTTTGTTTATGCGAGACAAAGACGTAAGATCATTATGTCAAAAATATGTCGAATTACTTAAATGTCATTGTCAACTATCCTAACGCCGCCATATTTAGTCTGCGTTTCTATGGACATGTGTGAAAGTGCTTTCATCGTAAATAACATTTTTTTTTCGACTTGGATAACATAGGTTCAGAAGGTTTATCTTAATTTTTTTTCGTTCTTTCTAGGTAGGTTAGGTTAGATATATGACCACAACACACGCGAGCGAAGCGAGCGTGCCGCAGCGGCGGCCGGTGAGTGCTACATTCAAAATTTATTTTCTCATGAAGTATGAATTACCTTGTAATGGGAGTAGTATAGGGATAATAGGGAGCATCTCCCCTACAAATTCACTGCCTCCCACTGTCATCGTCCTGCCAAGCGATTGTAAACTGCTACCAAAAGTAATTTAAATTTAGTAAGAAAAGGTTAAAAAAACACTTTTAACACGATATTTGACTTTATTACAATAAATTCGTCTACAAAAAAAAGTCCTATAAAATTTCTATACAAATACAAATAATAACAATAACATTAACCTGTATTCTGTCAGATTTTAATGTATGCTATTGACATATTCAACAAAAATATATTATCTATTGTAAGCACATTTTGTGAATAACAGATGACTAAAAATACCATAAAATGCTTAATACTTTTTGCAAAATTTTACATTTTAATATTTAAGCTTTACACGTTAAATTAAAAGAATATTTTTTCTATAAAATTGTTATATTTATGAAAAACTGTGTAACTAGATGGTCGGGTTAAACACTACGTGAAATAATTGTAATACAAACTATGCATACCTATTCTCATCTAGTTATTATGGCACTTAGGTCATCCAGTTTCAATATTCATGGTTTCATCAATGCTAGTTGTAATAATGGAATAACAGATATTGTTGAGAGATCAGCCAACACTGCGTCGACATTTTGTAAAGTGTTTACTTGAAAAATATTCTCTTTTCTAAAGCTCAAAATAGCTAAAGCTAGTAAAGGAAGAATTTCCAAACAGTCATATCCAAGTATAGCATCCCATAACAGTAATAGCTGGTCTGGCGGCAGGTGCCCACTGAACGCTCGCATTAACCATTTAAATACCACACGAATACTACAATAAAAATAACATAAAAATTAATATTTTATTATTAATACCATCATTTATTTTAAACATTTTAGTCAATTTCAGTAAAAAACATCTGCCTACTTCCCGCCTAAATGTTTTTTTTTTAATTTAATACAGGAATACTCACGGGTTAATGTTGATATTCCTAAAGTGTATCCACAAAAGAGGTTCGTTTGCTTCCAAAAGTCTCTCGTACAGAAGACAAAGAGATACAATACCCTAAAACAATTTCAATATTTCAAATTCAATATTACCCATTTCCAAATACATTTTTACTATTGTTGAAATGTACTCGTACGTCGTACGTTAATAAATTATTAATAGGTAATTAAGTTAATTTATTTTATCACCTGAGGATGTGTAGAGATGTAATGCAGTCGATGCCAATAACGCATATAAAAGGCTCTAAATATGAAATATAGTTGAACAGGATCATCGTATAAATAACAAAATGGAGTTGCTGAAAAATAATAATTGTGTTATAAAAATAAACAAAACATATTGCGTAGAAAAGTAATAAAAAGATGGTTAAAAAGTTATGTAATACACACAATATGTGTAATATGTTCCTATGTCTTTTTTAACTTTGTCTTCGCCTACACCCAATGCCGTGGTCTATAATTTTCTCAACGTATTCTGTATACATTTAAAATATATTTTATAATCTCTTAAGTACCTCCATTTCGATACTCCAGTCGATGGGTTTCAAAGAAACTTTTGAAGACACTAATGGGCGTCTGAAATCGGCCTTATTTTCTTTGGCGATCGCATTATCAATACGATTTATAAGACGTATGATCAAATCATGTTATCAAATCATATCATACATCAATCAAGCCATTTAGTAGTTAAGAAAGAACACAGAATTGGACATGTATACATACTTACTGATGAAACACATAACCCTCCTTTGGGCTTCACCGTAATCGGGTAAAGCAATGCTTACATCGGTTTAAAAAAACAATAGCATTATTTATCTTACCGTACATAGTGAAGCCATGAAAGGGAATTACTCCGCTCGGGGGAAAGGCAGTGTAACAGTCTGGCGGGTGTCGCCCCTTCACCGCGACGGTGAGGGCTGCTCCAGCGAGAGATCTAATTGCTGTCAATACTTCACTATCTCGTGAAAAGCAAAGCATCACCTGTGTATTAACTCAACATTTTAAAACAAATATTATTATAGAAATATATGTTGTAAGTATGTTATGTTATCAGTATTGATGAGGAAGAAGATTGTGGTCAATGCTTAAAAGATGAACTAAGAATCGTTGATTTTGTTGTGAGTTTCTTTTATGAGAAAAAGATTTTATTCAAATAACTAAAAATAAAATAAAACTTCATAATACCTGGTACAGCAAATCCTCAAATACAAAATATTGGTCATCGTTAGAAGCAGTTAGCTGTACATCTTTGAAAATTAACTTATCGATCATAAGGTCCACTTCGAGTACGCTCTTCTTTAATTGATTGAAGTACGTTACTTGCTAAAAGTATTAAAAAAATACGTTATTATTTAATTATATAATATGTAAGTATATGGACTAAAAACGGCTGGGGTTATTTTTTAGAAATTTTCAGGCATCGGCAGGTATTAAAAAAATGAGTAGGGATTGGAAGTGTAAGCGCGGGTAGACGTAGCCGCCGGTAACTGCTAGAAATTTAATAAAACATAGACATTTTTTTGTTAAATATTATTTGGTCCTTTTTTGACTCCTTAACAAAATAATTACCTGGTGTTTGACTTCAGCTCCTAGGACTTGAGTCCAAAGCCTTGCTCTTAAACATTGTGGACTACCTTTTTTCAAATATTCCTGAATTACAGGAGCATATCCTAGAGCAGCCACTCTTTCACCGAGAGCAATACGTTCCGCTTCGATTGTAACAAATCCAGGTACTGCACTTGGCATATTTGGGCTTACACCCAACAATGGTTCTCCATTGGCCCATTCAATATATACTTTTCGCTACAATTTTTAATATTAACGTTTTAGTAATTATATAATATAATTCCTTATACAAGTATCTAAATGTTACTTATTTTTAAAAATGATCCTTCGAGCCGGATAGAAAAGAAAAAAATAAATTAAGAATACCAATTGATCCAATGTTTTAACTTGTAGAGGTAGATGTGAGAATTCCCATTTTGGCTCGTCTCTGTAATATAACTTTAATGGATTATTTTGTGTTTAAGTTAAAAAATAAAATTTAATTACCTGTTATAAACCTAGATACTCACTCTCGTGTAAAAGGCACATATCCAGATAAAGTTAGTAATACATCTAAAAAATCCTTTGGTGCATAAACGGGTCGGTATTTTGATAAATCTGAAAAGTCATTAAGAAGTTCTGTTTAAAAATTTTCAGGCATATATTTCATATCCAAATTATGAACTTAAAAGCCTATCTTTACGTATTGACTTTGACTTAATTCTTTATATTTTTTTTAATATTTGATTTTTTCGATTTATTAATTACAATAAGTTTGCTTTTTCTAATTTAAAATTAATTTTGCATCTAATAGGACTCGTGAAGGCATAAGGCCAATCAGCAAAGTGTTAGGAATAGTACCCCTCCTTATGCTTAATTGAACATGCATAAAACAAACTATTTACCTAGACCATATGTACTAAGCTCATGCCATTTATCGGCAAGCTCCTCTTGTTCACTTTGTGGCCTAATTTTTGCTAAAGAAGTCTCTAAGTCTGAACACATTGAATTTAAAGATTTATGAATTCTTTTCTCCCATTGAGCACTGGCTTTTGATAAGGATGTTAATGGATCTAGTTTCTGAAAAATATGAAATTAATCCTATACAGTTAAAACATCATTTAGATCGAAAGTTATACATTAAATAGGATATTCCATATTATACACACGGATAATTATTACCATATATGTACATATTATGCATAATAAATTAGCTCACATTGTGTTTGCTCTGTGTTCTAACCCAATGAAAAACTGTATTTCTAAGTTTTGTGTCTAGGCCTTTTTCTTTCATAGCTTGCTGTAAAGTTTGTTTAAAATCATCTTTTTTAACGTTCGGTGAAGATACCAGTTTCTGTTGGTTATAAAATCATATTAATATTATATGATACGTCTCATAGTCACATACTACATACATTTGTTATATAAATTAAACTAACTTGTACATCACTATAAAATGACTTGTATATTGAAAGATTTTTAATTTCTTCGGCTAATTTTATAGCTGTATGGTGAATAGTATCTTCCTTCAGGTTTTCCATACTGAGGACACATATGTTTATATAAATTTTGTAAAATTAAAATTGACTAAACAGTGTTTACAATTTGTTAAAAAAACATTTCGTGTTGAAATTGTTGATACTTAGTTACTAAGGCAACAAATCTTAGCTACAAATAGGTCATCATAAAATCCTCAAAGATACTAAACATAGAGAAAAGTAATACTAAATCAACCTATTAAGTAGTTTATAAATTCTAAGGACAAATTATTATCTTTTAATACATATATGAACAGTTTATACTTTAGTAATTTTTTTGGCATAATTTATTCATGAATTCAAATTTAACGCTTCCACGATTTTTCGTCTAAGCTTTATATACCTATATAATAAGATTTTCGTCAGTGGAATAAAACTAAATTATTTAAGTCTTTTTATTAAAAAATGGAAATGTTATTAATCATTATTACTTATTTGAAATTCAACAGCAGATTGTCATTATTATTGATAGTGTGAAAACTTATTTAGATAAATTGCGAATGTTTTTGTACTCTTCTAGCATCATAGAAAAGAAAGAGATAAAAAAATTATATTACAAACATTGTTTGTTAAGTTAACTGCAAGTTGCAACACTGAACACTGATTAGTGATTAGTGATTAGTGAACTAGAGATGGACATTTAAAATATACATCGATGTTTTTTTCGATGTAATGCATCGATCGGTCACATCGATGGTAATACGATGTATTGAGAAATACATCGATGTTTCTTAAACATCGATTGTTTTCGCCATGACGTGCTTTAGGTTAGGTTAGAAAAATATATATTAATAAAAGCAGGAAGTATATTTATTCAAATTCAAAATCACACAACCAACACATTTTTCTTTACATATTCCAATATTTTTTGTCAATGCTTTGTAAAAACAAAAGTTTACTTAATCTCTTCCCCTTCAGTCGGGGTCGGGGGTTCAATCTCCTTCGGGGTGAACGTGTCCAGTTAGCCACGCTAACAATTTTCGCACACATTTTATTGTCGGGAATACTTGTAACTTTGTCATTTAAATAAAACGTTGATTATGCGCAAGTAATCAACTTTTAAACATAAATTCAGCGAGTATTTATTTAAAGCGAATTCATAATCTAGTATTTTCACATAATAAAAATCAAGTTTAATTTAATTTTCCCGCGAACAAACGAATAATACAAGTCGAACCCTACAGCGTTCCAACGTGCGAATTAAAAGAACCCCGTTCAATAAAATATAACTATTTGGCGGCTATACAACACTATACTCATTCATAATTTGCTTGGTCGATGCATCGTTACTATACATCGAGTGTTTTAAATAAATCGATGTATATCGTCCATCTCTATAGTGAACTTTATTTTGGTTACGTCAAATTTAAGAGAAAGGTTTCTTGTGTACTATATTTTTTGAAAACAAAGAAATACAAAATGGGCAAAATATTTTTAGATCATATTGGTGGAACGCGTTTATTTTCATGTGCAGCTTGTGATGTGGTATTAACAAATCGTTCTGAGTTAATCAGCACTAGGTTTACTGGAGCGACAGGTAAGTAGGAACAGCTGATTATTAATGACCACTTTAAATAATTAATAACTTTAAAACTATGATTAATAAGACTTCAAATAAAATTAAATAGGTTTATTCATTCGGTCCTAATGTTAGATATCAATCTCATTGACAAACGAACCATGAAATCATAAAATACGCACAATTTATGATCTAACATTGTTCTTTTATTCATTAGGTACTATTAAAACGTTACTTATTTTCCATTGTCTTTAAATTGCATTATTTTAACTGTTAATTTTTATTTTTAGGTCGCGCATTTCTATTTCATAAAGTGGTAAACCTAGTATACTCTGAGGTTCAAGATAGAGTAATGCTGACTGGTCGACATATGGTGCGTGATGTCTCTTGCAAGAACTGTGCAACGAAGCTAGGTTGGGTTTATGAGTTTGCTACTGAAGAAAATCAAAGGTTAGTAAGTAGTTATCTGGTTAGTTAAACACTTTTTTACTATGTATCTGATATTTAATAGATCTTATGAGAATTAAGACAATCTTTAATATTTTCAGATACAAAGAAGGCAGAGTCATCCTAGAGCGTGCATTGGTGAATGAAACTGAAGGGATAGAAGAAATTCCTGTAAATAATGATGATTGACTATTTAGTTATAAATTAAATTATTATTAATGTGGTAAAATAATGTAATTAAGTAATATCAGAAAACTTGTGTTCAATTAGTTACTGCCTGCTCTTTAACTGTTCTATACATCAAGTTCAGACCATTATATTGTAGCATAGACTAAATTAACATAAATTATTATTAAATCATAAGATGAAAAGAATGCAAAAATTGAATAAGTTTATCTTTTTAGTAATGTTGTGCTATGGATAGTAATAATTAGGTTTTTATTCCACACAACATATTTAAAACCTTTAAAACAATCTCACAAAATTCTCCAGTTGTACAGTGCCTATGAGTATAACTCTTTTTTTTATCATTGGGGAATGCATTAACACATACTACCTATAGTAAATTTTGGTCGAGCTCACAGACAAGCCCATGCTACCAACTAAAATCCAAGCAATCATCATCCCTCTTAATGGGTATTCTCGTTATAAATGTAAAATTTAAAGTTATTAATTTTTTCTATAATAATCTCCTGTTTATGTAGAAAAAAAACTAATATTCTGTGTGATATCTCTTAGTTATTAGTGGTAAATAGCTTTACATTGTTTTAAAATTAAAAATATACAATGTATTACTTTGAATAAATATTTTTAACTATAGTTTTTTTTAAATACAATGTCATTATGATTACACCTTCCAAGATAAGACCAAGTAACACTTGATGTGATGTTTAATTTATTAAGTTATATAAAATATAATAATAAAACATATTATTTTGTTTTTATTTAATTACTTTCTAGATAAAGATATCGCAAACTGGGTATTATGTATCAAATAGTTTCTATTTGTCACATAAAATGCCTAAATGGTGCAGTTTAATTATTGAAAACCCTATTAGGCTAAGTCCTACTTGCTAGAAAGAGAAAATAAAATTCAATATCATACAATATCACATTTTATTCATTATTATATTATATAACACAACATATATCTTCTGCGGATAAACTTTTTGTTTCTCTCTATTAAACTTCATGCAAAATACTTAAGCTCAGCTTTACAAATTGGAATATATTATAAATAAAATGCCAACAACGTAAAATAGTTTTGAATCATTTGAGTAAGATATTGCTAAAGAAAACTCAAATGGCCGCGTCTTACATTCGCTGTAAGCCGTCTAATATAAATAAATGTAAAATATTCATAAATATAATTTTGTTAGAATAAAATTCATCACTCAATTGATTCAAATCCCATATCTATTCAAATAGAAAATAAATTTCTTAAAAAAAGTATCGCACCATCGCCTAAGGCGGAACATGGTAGAACGAAAAGCACCTCGATTATAGCTACCGCCTTGAAAATCGAAAACGTAAAGACGCGAACATATGTACTAATAATTATTTAGACATATATTACATTGATTGTTCCATATTTGATTCTAAATCTACCTTACATATTATTATTCTTAAAATAATAACGTATAGAAGGTGAGTAGGTCCAAACGAATTGAAGCCACTTTCAATTCGGCTTTAAGGCCGAATATGTTTCCAGTCTCGATAGTCTTTTACAACTTGGCTGTAATGTGCGTGCCTTCAGTTGTAACTACGTGACAACATTCATTCTACTGTTGCTTCAATATTGAGCGGAATTATGTATGAAACTATCGTTCTATGCGTTATTATTCTAAGTTATTATTAATAGCAACATCTCTGTAACGTCGAGGTATGGCGAAACACTGACTTGCCTCATCCGCGTTGATTTATAACCAAATATCTACGATTTTTATTAGAAAAATATTTCTGCGACTATACATTTACACCTAATACCTAACGTGTCGGATGAGGCAAAAATACATCGATGTATCGAATTACATTGTTTCAAAACGGCACCAGCAACCTATTACGTCGTAAGCGAAATAAAAATATACTCCGTCTAATTCAAAATCGATTCGAGATCACTTTGAAGCCCACCTCTCGGCTTCATGTAGTACAATTTTAAAGCAATTATTTGAAACATCATCAGGTCTCCGTTTCTTGATATTATTAGAATTTTTATCACCATCAATAAGGTACTACAGTCGAACTTTACACATTTACTACATTAGTATCTCTGCTGAAAGTTATATTTCTATTTTATTAAGATTTATTAAAATTTTAAGAGTGTTTTCTAGAAAACAGCTCTAACGATAAATAAAAATTATGTTGTATTGCTTCTATTGTTAATTACTCTGATAATTATACAGTAACGTATTATTATCGTACAGAAAAAAGTGTATAAGTTGAATCATAATAGTCGTCGCATTATTTATAACAAATTATAGGTAATGTGAAATTAAACGTAAACGTACATGTTATAGTAAAACGTAATTAAATTGCGTCTTTTGAAAATGTTACTTAAACTTTTAAAATTTACTTAGTTCATAACATTTAGTGAAAAATATTTTTTCTTTATAAAACATTGCATTACGATAAATCTATATTTAAATTAATTAACCGCCAGATTCGAAAGTTATATCTAAAGTCACTACCGTTTTGGGAGACATTGGAAGTCAGAACGCCCCTTATGTTTGCGATTTGAGAAACATTTCAGAAGACTTTTCTTTTTTTCCCGAAACTTCGACTTGTTCGCCTCGGATCATATGAGCAGGGGGTCCTGCGAGAGTGGCATCAGAAGCCTTTGTTTTTCAGTTTCGATGTACTCTAGTAAAGCCATGTAAATAAACTTGTATTGGGCTTCGTTTTGCACCATCCCAGATCTTTGATCTCTGACCATTTGCACCGTACGATGAATATCTATCTCGCAGTCGAAACCTTCTTTTCTTATTTGGTCCAGAATCATATCGATGACTATAAACGTGCCCGTTCTACCGATGCCGGCGGAGCAATGGACGCACACTACCGCTTCACTCGGAGGATCAGGCCCAGTCATTATTTGTTGGAGTCTGTAGTTGACGTCGAGTAAGATATTCAACACTCGACCGGGCTCCGAAGGCACGCCGTGGTCAGGCCACGCAGTAAAATGGAAATGATATATGGTCCGCTTTGTGTTCGACTCGTCCTTCTTAGTTACTACAAATCTCCTCAACGTGTAATCTTGAGTGGACGACTCAGATTCATTGTAAATAGTATATTTCTTAATAACTTCAGTTTTATTAAGTTCCGGCCAGTAACGCTCGCACTTTACTTTACCACGCTCTATCTCCTTTGTGGTCATTATTATTATACGAACGTCCTCTTGCCATATCATTGACCAGAATTGGTAGATAGTAGTTGAGAGGCAGCCTTGTGTAGCGATGTACAGTTTATTGTAAACTTTATCGGAGTCCCCGTTCTCTTTGACTTCGGTTGATTTGGGTATTGTGGTGTTGACGTAGTTAGGGTTTGTTCGTAGTACATTCAGCTCAAAGTTGGCTGTGGGTTTATGGGTGCCATTGCCGTAACCTTTTAGAATTTCCCTCGGTTTTTCTTCCGTAATTATAACACCAGTGTGTGTAGGAGATAGTTTATCTTTGATTCTAGAAGCACCGTCTTTTGAATGAGGAGAGCTGTTTTCATTACTGCCGTTCGAGTCTTGTGAATCGGAATTAGTATCAATAAAATCACAACGTATGTAGTTGGCATTTATATAATCAGAGCCCGGAGGGGGGTCCGCGGGGATATCTCGCAAAATGACACGAGTATGGTCAAATGGTATAATATTTTTGTATCTATTTTTTCTTATATTCTCTGGCTTAGACCCTTCCATTCTATCGAACAATTGTAAATTTTCCATCATCTGTAAAGTTTCGAACTCCTCCCAGAAACCTTGCTTGTACGCCATACTTTCGATCGGACCTTCATTTTCCTTTTGCAGTTGTTTGACTCGCGTGTGAAAGTGTTGCACTTGGATACGCGTCGCGTTGAACGGTTGAATGAGCCTTAGCACTTCACCGTTAGTTTCAACCATGGGAAAACTACGATAGTGTTCTATCAGACTGACAAGGTCATCGAACTGTTGGCCGCCTCCCACATCGTATTTATTGTCCTGCCTACGTATTATCACATGAGTTACCCTATTTCTCGTGCGCACTGACAAAACGAAATCCCCTGGTTGTCTTTGCGATTCACGAACGAGAAAAGATCCATTTTTTCCGTTTTCTAACATCATTCTTTCTGCTTCTTTTGCTGTAAGTTGCCCATGATACCATCTCTCTGTAGTTGGATCGGCACAATTTAGTGGAGTCTTCAACAGAATAACGTTACCATTTTTCTCTCGTAGTTGACCGTGATTGTCCATATAGAATTGCACCAGTTCTGATAAAGTGGCAAATTTCTCACCACCATATAAATCAAGGAACTCACCATTATTTTGAATCTTTATATGTGTGACTTCTAACCCCCTTCGAACTGATAGAGTAAAATCTCCTTTGTTACTCATGCTGGGCCGAGCCAAGAAGTATCCATCTCGACCTTTCTCTAAAAGCAGTTTTTCTGCATCCATTCCATTCAGTGATGGATGGAACCACCTTCGGGTTATCATCTTATTTTAACAAAGCACCACACCAATACTAAATCTACTTAGATTAAGATTTCAGTTTCTTGAACTAGCTCTAATCTCCATACATCTTCAGTAATCATCTGAAATAATAGAAAGAATGATAATTATAATAATTACGATCTCTAAAACTTTTTAAAGGGTCTAGCCGGATAAGCTAATGAAAACTGCACTCGCGTCTGATAAAGGATTTTTACCTTGTTTTTATTGTTCTTCATCTAAAATAGCCATACACTTAATCTCACACCCCTAACCCCTATAGTAAGGGAATAATGAGGGTGACAACCCTTAACGAAAAACTTTTATTTCTCAGTACCTATTCAAGATATCTTTATGAAATTGAAAATATACATGACTATCGATGAACTCATTATTATATATTTTTTTTAATTTTTTTGCAATATTAGAAACTTTAAAAAACGAGAAGTATATTTTTTGGGGGTGGTTTTTTATACCAACCCTTAAAGTGACACCTAACAAAAAAATATATCTTATTTGTTAATTAGTTAGCTATTACATGTAAAAGTTACAAAAGGGTCAAATTGGTGGAACATAGCTTAAAAAAATCTATTAACCTTCCAGCGGGCGCGCGGTTATTTGTAACGGGAGCGGGCGCGCGTAACCGAAAAGACCTATAGGATGAATAAGAGAAATAAAGCACTTACTATTCAATATTTGTTTATATATTTGTACTCAGATATATCATCATTGTCTTTAAAGTCTGATTAGTCAAAAAAAGTAATTAAAATTATGAAACCCGCTATGTACAACAATTCGAAAAGTCCTCGAATTTCCACCGCATCTGTCGGTTTGCAGTCACGTATTCTATTATATATTTATACGTTATAATATGGCGCTTTTTTTTAAATTAATTCGTTGGTATATCTAACAACTTTTTCAATAATATTCTCATAAATGAATACTGCAGGCTTGCGTAAATGTTGTCACCCCCACCATTCTAATGAATGTACATGTAGAAAATGTACTAAGCGCGGTCGATTCGACTACGCGCGCCCGCTTGAAGGTTAAAGTATGTAGTTATATGAGATATATTATAATTACTTCAATCATATTCAATCATCGTCACTGTTTTCTTCAATAGTAGTCGTTATACCAAGTCAATTCTATTTCAAGTCAGTCAATTATATTTCAGCTGGCTTTATAATTTTTGATTTATAACGAGCGTGTGCTAAGACAAATGCGGTGGAAATTCGAGGACTTTTCGAATTGTTGTACATAGCGGGTTTCATAATTTTAATTACTTTTTTTGACTAATCAGACTTTAAAGACAATGATGATATATCTGAGTACAAATAAATAAACAAATATTGAATAGTAAGTGCTTTATTTCTCTTATTCATCTTATAGGTCTTTTCGGTTACGCGCGCCCGCTCCCGTTACAAATAACCGCGCGCCCGCTGGAAGGTTAGGTTAGGTTAGGTTAGTTAGGTTTATGAGAATATTATTGAAAAAGTTGTTAGATATACCAACGAATTAATTTAAAAAAAAGCGCCATATTATAACGTATAAATATATAATAGAATACGTGACTGCAAACCGACAGATGCGGTGGAAATTCGAGGACTTTTCGAATTGTTGTACATAGCGGGTTTCATAATTTTAATTACTTTTTTTGACTAATCAGACTTTAAAGACAATGATGATATATCTGAGTACAAATATATAAACAAATATTGAATAGTAAGTGCTTTATTTCTCTTATTCATCCTATAGGTCTTTTCGGTTACGCGCGCCCGCTCCCGTTACAAATAACCGCGCGCCCGCTGGAAGGTTAATAGATTTTTTTAAGCTATGTTCCACCAATTTGACCCTTTTGTAACTTTTACATGTAATAGCTAACTAATTAACAAATAAGATATATTTTTTTGTTAGGTGTCACTTTAAGGGTTGGTATAAAAAACCACCCCCAAAAAATATACTTCTCGTTTTTTAAAGTTTCTAATATTGCAAAAAAATAAAAAAAAATATATAATAATGAGTTCATCGATAGTCATGTATATTTTCAATTTCATAAAGATATCTTGAATAGGTACTGAGAAATAAAAGTTTTTCGTTAAGGGTTGTCACCCTCATTATTCCCTTACTATAGGGGTTAGGGGTGTGAGATTAAGTGTATGGCTATTTTAGATGAAGAACAATAAAAACAAGGTAAAAATCCTTTATCAGACGCGAGTGCAGTTTTCATTAGCTTATCCGGCTAGACCCTTTAATTATGTTGTTTTCAACATTACCTTGAAACAGAAACAATAACTTTAGGAAATATGTTATGAAGTAGTTTAAAACTAAAGTAACATGATAAATATAATAATACATACTGTTAGTCATGATGCAAATGTTTTGCATGTTTGCTAATAGGAAAATAAAATGTATAAACCTTTGTTCTAATTCTAATATTTTATACATTTTCATTACATGGAATTAAAGTAAATTTTTGTCATAATATGTAAGCTAGTAAATAAATTGATACCTTAATTCACAAATTGGCTAACTTCCTCTCAGTCAACTTTTTAAAGGCTACCAAAATCTTAGCAATTTAATAATATTTATTACCAGCATTTCTCGCGTCTCTTTTTGCATTCTAAAGACTGGCAACCTAATTTGTAGATTTTATTTAATATATTACTGAAGCATATTAAACTTTTAGTAGACATTTCTCAGTAATGAGATATTTCTCTGCAGTAAAATTAATGTATATTTTGAGCTATCATCATATCAAATAATAAAAAATTGTCCAGTGGTTTTCTCCTGATATTGCTTGCACACACAAAAAGAAAGACAAAATTTCTAAAAACTATAGATTTGGCATCTGTATTGTTAATGACTATTTCAATTAAAAAAATATATTTAGTAAAGATTCAACTAACTTAGAATTTTATTATATGTATAGATGAATTTGTAATAGTAGGAGTTCCATTTTTATTAATGGTACATTTTAAATAATTTAAAATTTCATAATAAGTTTAAGTTAAATTTTAATGTCTAGCCTGAGAAGTGCACCTAAAATGGAGTTAGCCGACTTACAAAATAAGGTATTGAAATATATAACTTTTATAGGAGCATTTAAAATCTGCTTTAAAGAAAATTGCAAACATAAAATCGATGGAATGAATACAACAATACCATAACATAGTTGATAATAAGATTAAATTGTAAAATATCACATGAATAATAATATTTTAAACACACATAATAATATTATTATAAATTCAAATTACATATATGTATTTCAATCAATATAAAATATATAATATTATAAAATTTATATTTATTATATAATATAACATGTTATTTGTGAGAACTACTACTTGATGTAGTTAACTTTATATATCTCCACAATGCAATCAACTAACCTTAACCCTATCAACTGAATATATAAGCATTAGAAGTAAAATATAAAGTCTACTCAGTTGGTGCTTGTTTTTTATTAGAACAATAGGACCGATTTCTCTAGAATTATTAATTGGTTTTGGGAAATTTATTACTGTATTGTGACAACTGTAGTTAGTCACTGTTAAATGTAGTCAGCCAATGATATTTTAATAGAGATCGTGTTTTATAATTTTATAAATAATAATTAATGTAAATAAGTTCTTGATAGTATCTTCACATTCTTTTAATTTATTTTAATATAATGTATTATCTACTATATATTTTATAATACTATTAAAAAATACCACATGCAATTAAATATAGATTCAATTTCATATCAATTAGAATTATAATAGTTCTCATTATATTTTAAAAGGATAGGTTAGAATGAAGAAGGACGTACGACTATACTATATTCGCTACATGTACTATACGCATTTATATATATTGAGATACAACATACACAAAGGTATGGTTAAATAAGGAAATCAACAATTTAAATCAGAATATTTTTTTACATTACTATATTTTAACATACCTCAAGAAGGCACCACTACGAGTTATAATCCACAATCTTTTTCAAAATCGGAATTAAACGAACTAAAGTGTTGTTGCTATGCTGACTTTAGACTTTTTGTATCACTGTTTTCAAGGGCGTATTCACAAGTAAACTAGTGCACATGAATTAAGAAGTGTACATTTAAAGCGAATTGAAATCTTTTGCACCATTCCTCAAATAATACTAAAATAAATGTGTAAACATAAATCTCGTTTAAACAAAAAGCCAAAAAATAATTTCATCCTTTGATAGCCTGCAGAAATGTCACACTTTTTCTGACGTTTTTTGTCCTATGTCAAAACTGTCAGTAGTAACTTGACAGCCTGGGTTGCCAACATTCCGAATATGGGGTCATGGAATGATACAAAACAATATAATTTAGTCCGAATACAGATTTCAAAGAAAACTAAAAGTTAGTGTATTTCAAATAACAGGAAATTATTACTACATTTAAAAGAATTCACTAGATATTATCGATATGACGTTTATTTAATTTTACAAAAAAAAATATTACTAGGTTTCATCGTTCTTAAGTTCAGCTGATGAATTCTTTAGAGATTTCCCAAAGTAGCTTGAAATTACTTTTCGAACACCATGACGCTTATCTTGAGATGAAGTCTCGCCTTGTTGATGAGGTGATTTTTGCCAATGTTCAGCTAAGCTTTGGCGTCGAAATACTTTACCTAATGATTGCCATTTTTGTTCTGGTGTTATTTCTTTTTCCTCAAAATTATCTTTACTGCCGGATGGTCGATCTCCCTGAAATTATTTAAATATCTGTATTTATAAAAAATATTTTTACTGCACATTTAAAACCGTAACAATTCTTTTTCTTACGTCATTAGATTTAGTAGATCGAAGTTGACTACGAAAAAAATTCGTGATAGATTTTTTCCACGTCTTAGGATTTTTATAAGAATTCAGTTCCGTGCTGCCAATGTCTTCTATTGGTGCTTTATTTTTCTTACTAAAATTGTTTTCATCTTTTGCTCCATCAATTTGCACCTGCGCTCCTTCAGGACATAACATGTTACTTTAAATACTCAGAAACTTTAATAATAAACGTTTCAAAATTTTATAATATTATATAATTGACGCATATCAATGTGTCATTTGTTATAAAGTCAAAATTGAAAAAGGAAAGATATTCTTATTTAAAAAAAAGTATTTATATACTACAAATTAACATAATAGAACGCACTAAATATGTATATTTCTAAATAAATTATTTTATCATTTTCATTAAAATGGGCAATAGATGTAGAACTGAAATATTTAAAAGCAAGACGTGAAATTGCTAAGAGCTAATATAAACTCTTCCCCAACATTTTTTTTATATATTTTGAGCGTAATAGGTAAAGAATCGCAAAAGTGACAGCCAGTATTAGTATTCTGTGGTGACAGCTGACCAACCTCTGGGAAAAGGCGCGAATTATTTGTGGGGTTTGTGGCGGTAATTTTGACTTTTTGGTTGTGTTCTTTTGATTACTAATTACTATTTACAATAAACAACTGATTATTAACAATTTATTAACTATGACAGCCACAGCTACACCGATGAATCAAGTATGTAATAACAACTGTTGTCTGTTACACATAGTTTTACTAAAGTTTATTATACGTATATGTCCCATTTCTATTGTTTTAGGCAGTATCAGAATGGGTTAAAATATTTCCTCGACAAGCTACAGAAAATTATACAAGCTCTGTAACATTTATGAAACAGCTTACGGTTGTGGCTATAAGTACGATTACGTATTTAAAAAATGCATTCCCCGAAGATAGTTACACTGTAGAATCCTTTGGTGGTGTTAAGTTAAGGATTCTCAAGAAAAAATGTCGTGATGAAATTGCTCAATTTTTAAGTACTGCTCTAACACAAGCTTTCGAAGCGTTTGATAAGAAATATGTAAGTAATACACGAGTGATATTTCCTAAAACTAAGTTTCAGATTAAGAAAGCTTTATCGATAGACATATTTTTTTAAAAGAAATGAGTCCAATAAATGACAAGAAAAAAAACATTTCATAATATGTGTTTTAGGTATACCGTATATATAGGTATAATAATTATTTTTAAACTTTGTTGATGAGTTTTTAATTTTTATATTAAACAACACGATATACCTAATTACTCGTAGTTTGTTTTATATCTATGTTTGTACTCTCCCAATCGCGACTCTAAAAACTGCGATAACAATAGTAATAGAAAATAATTATATTATACATCATACCACTAGCGTCTCACCCTCGCTTCGCTCGGATTTGTCCTTAGATGCATTCTGCCTTTAAAATTTGTGGCACAAAAAATTAAGAACTTTCGAACAAACTCTCGAGAGCCCTTAGGCCTCTTTAATCCAGCCCTGTCGCAAAATCCATTTTTAGCGAATGTCTATTAGCTATAAACCTTCCTGCTAAACTTCAAGTTTATTCGACGAGCCATTTTTGATAATTCGTGAGGAGTGAGTGTTTTTATACTAGTATATTTAGATTGACACTATCTCTATCTTCTGTTCGTTTTAACTATAGTATATCGTATAGTATTATAATGCAAACAAAATATCTTTTTTAATAGTAGATACTATTAATAATACTACATAATATATGTATAAGTAATTAAATATTATACTTAGGGTATATTTAAACGTGTTATTGCATCGCATATGATTTTGTTTATAATTGTATCATTTTAGTTGCATCAATTAGCTCTATGTTTCTATGATGGCGATTGTAAGCTTGAGAACTTAGTGGAGTACCATATTTTTGAGTATACATACAAAGACGATGGGGTGACCATGAATGTTCACTCTAAAAATCGGGACAATACCAAGCATACCATGAAATATTCCTTTGAAAATGTGAGAGAACGGACTATCCACCTGATACGGGCTTGTGTGGTCATTATGCAGACCTGCCAGAATGACTTGCCTCCGTACTACGACGTTAGTCTTAGACTTTATTACAATGAAGGTAAATCCATACAAAGTTAGTAATTTTGAATTTGTAATACTTATTTATTTATTTACTTGTCTTTTACAAACTTTTTCTTAATATTTATAACAATAATAAAATGTCTTTTATCAATAACAAGTGTACAAAACATAGCTTTTCAACATTCGAGAATTAAAAGTACAAAAAATCAAAAAATAAAATAAATCTAAATCGATATTATAAATCTGAAAGTTTAGATTTGTGGGTGTTCTGATGTTTGTCTCTCAATTACACTACAACGGCTGAACAGATTAGGGAGAAATTTGCCACAGAGTTAGATCAATAGTCTGGAATAGCACATAGGCTTCATAGGAGCTTCCTAGCACATAGGATTAGAGACTTACATACGGAACGATTCGTCTTTACGGTGGATCTGAAGAAAATCATGACGATCCATCGCGTCGAATTGCAGCATATTTTTCAAGTGGTAGTGCCATGCTTGTTACCTTCGGGTAGCAACCGAATGGGCCGGCATGCCCCGTATAGTTCATTAGTACCACTCTCTCACAGAAGACCGGCGTGAAGTGGCAGCTATGCTGTCGCGTTTCGTCCGGTGAGTGAGAGTCCGGGAGGCCCACTCTCCTTCCCTCCTCCCTCTCCCTCCCTCCCTCTTACGTCTTCGTTCTCCCTTCCCGCCCTCCTCCCTCCTCCCTTTCCTAAAAGGCCGGCAACGCATCTGCAAGCCTGGCTTGCAGGCTCATGTCCATGGGCGGAGGTGATCACTTCCCATCAGGTGAGCCTCCTGCCAGTTTGCCCCCTTTTTACCATAAAAAAATTAAATATCGTAACAACGAATCGTTCCTTATATATGTGGCCCTTTAAGCTCGGGAAAATGCACACTCGAACTCGCAACCGGTAGCACAGCCACTAGGGTCAACCAAACTAAGCCCAAAATATAACGTGTGATGTCGAGGGACACCGGATAGGAACGAAGTTCCTTATTATAAAAATATTAATTTTAAGTTCTATTAGTGGTATAAAGAAAATAATTATTCTGGTATACATTTTTATAATTTTTTATCGATAAAAATAAAAATCTAAAGATAAAAAATATGATATATTATGTATAATATTTATTGCCATTTTTAAATAATATAAATATAATAAAAAGAAAGAAAATATCTTACACCACTAGCAACAGTAAAACTGTTATAGCTATAGCTATAAGTATCCATTTTTATTAAATACTAGATGAATAAAAATCTTACGATACGGACGTTTTTTCTCGGTTCGGTTCGGTTTTTACCCCTCCGCATCGTTCCATAAGGAACTTCGTTTCAACAAATATTTTGTAATAGCGACTCGCCCTCGCTTCGCTTGGGCTTTTTCCTAGATTTAGCACAGGCACAGCTGCGGGATCCGCTAGTTATGCATATAAACCTTCCTCTTCAATCACTTTATCTATTAAAAAAAACCGCATCAAAATCCGTTGCGTAGTTTTAAAGATTTAAGCGTACAAAGGAATATAGGGACAGAGAAAGCGACTTTGTTTTATACTATGTAGTGAAATACTGGTATGTAAACTAGTTTCTATCGACCAGACGCACCGCTAGACTACCAAGCCCCAGGCTACCAGAACTCCACGGAGGACCATCTCTCTGGCGGTGACACCATCAAGCTGGGCTGTGTGGAGACACGCTTCCACCGCCTTGTAGCGAAGTCATTTGTACGAGAACACCATAGAGCCAGCCATGAAGCTATTGTAAGTTTCCTTTTTATAGTCCCACTGCTAAGGCTATAGGAATTAGGCTTTTTGACGACAGGTTTGGCTCAGTTGGTAGTAACCATACCTTCTGCGCCAGCGGTCGCGGGTTCGAGTCCCGCTGGGGCATTCATTTGTTGAGCACAAATGTTTGTTCTCCAGCCATGGGTAATATAATATTTATATTATGTGTAGTATACCAGCTATCTGGTATCCGTAACACAAGCCTCGTAGCTTACCACGGAACCAGATGGCGCTGTTGTAAAAATGTCCACACATATTTATCATATTTATTATTTAGGAATCAGGCTATAGTCCACAACGCTGTCTAACTGCGGGTTGCCGGACTGTAAATGTCTTTCGATAACTCGTTAGGTTCTCTCAGACGTGCAGGTTTCTTCACCGTAAAACAAGTGGTAGTCATGTTGGAAATGATTCCCAAATGAAAATACTAAAGGTGCACGTCCCGGATTCGAACCCGCATCTCTCGATTTCCCAAACTAGCGCGTTACTGCTTACTCTTAGTATATATTAAATTCTTAATAATATTAAAAGTACCTTTAAAAGGTTGACATATTAATTCTGTTTCAGCCATCTCAAAACCCACCCATGATTTCCAACGAAATGGACTTATCTGGCAAGTATTGAAATCTGTACACCATTCTTGTACTCACGTTGAAGTGGTTTTATGGCTTTGAGTTAAATTTTATATTATACTTACATTATATATGTATGAAAATTACAATAACTTATACATAAGTAGGTGTATTCGTGTATTTTTAGTACTAGAAACAAACGAACAAAGTTGTGGGCTTATGTAATCAATACTAATATTATAAAGCTGAAGAGTATGTTCGTTTGTTTGTTTGTTTGGTTGAACGAGCTAATCTCAGGAACTTTCAGTCTGAATAGAAAAATTTTTTTTGTGCTGGATAGTCTATTTATCGAGGAAGGCTATAGACTATAAGCGGATCAATGAAAAATGTTGTGAAAACGGGAAGGGCGGGCGTTAGTTCTGCGAAGTATCATACCGCGCGATTCGAAAAGAATTTGGTTTCCGGTTTTCAGAACGCGTGCGAAGCCGCGGGAAATGCTAGTTATTACTATAATAATAATTTATTGTTAACTAATATCATTTATAGTGTAATTCACGAGTATAATATTATTGAAGTGAAACTTCTTTAGAATCGATGTGATTTCAAACTCGATGAAACGAAAAAATAAGTCCATAGTACCAGGCGCTCAGAGACGAGGAAGAGTTAGCCTTAGTTAGATCTCGCCCACCGTGAGTCAGTGACATTTCTAACTCTGTCTAACTCGTGGGTGTGACCGTAGCGCCATCTCCCTCTCTCGACGAGCTTAGACGGGGTTATTTAGTATAAATATAAACGAGATTTAAAAATTAGTTTGCCAAAGAAGTTTTATTTCTGACATGTGTACTTTGTACACACGCACTTTTTTTTAGGTTCGGCCATTCGTTCTGTATCAGAGGGTGAGTTACAAGTGGTGTGTGCCTGCAATAAGAGTGATGTGGATGATGGCGACATGATTACTTGCCAGTGAGACTACTTGTTTATTTGTTTATTCGAAATAGAATATAATTGTTACATTTTATAAGTTAAATAAGTATCTATATCGTATATCTATTATATTCTTATTGTTATTTTATTTTAGATTTTGATGTATTTATAAAAAATAAGGTACAGTAGACAAATAACATCCACCTAAGAAAAAAGTTTATTTTTTTCTTTAATTATTGTTATTTAAATGGAACGGGTAACTCGAGAATCATTCCAATAAAACCATGTGTTTTTTATTTTGGGCGTTATTTAACACTGGGCGTCGTTATTTGCCTCGAGTACTTTAATTAATTGGTTTAAAATACAACAATATTTCAAAACACTCAAAACACTAAAAAAGAACTAACCACCATTCAATCCCCGTCCCAGGTACTGCAACACGCGGCAGCACGCAGCGTGCTACGGCGTGTTAGCCGCCAGCGTGCAACGGCACTGTTGCGTGGCGTGCGCCGACGCGGACCCCGCGCGGTTGCCGTCCGACCGGAAGCTGGCCGCGCTCACGGCACGCAAGCGAGAGGTATTATATTATTGGAACGAAGTACCTTAGTTCATTTTCATTGGTCGTTAACTCAGTCGTTACACCGCAAGCGGGAATTCACCGAATACTGGCTATCGACTAATGAAAATAGGCTATCCATATCTCGGTCGTAATTATTAATTTTCGGCATGCGGGTATTCCCCGCACGTGGCCTAACAACCAATGAAATTCATCGGTTGGTGTAAAGCAGTGGTGAACCGCATACAGTGTACGGAAGATTTTAAGCATGCAAGACGTTTAAGCAGGCCTGGATTTACACTAGGGGCAGTCGGGGCGAGTGCCCAGGGCGGCAAATTTTTTAGGGCGGCAAAACTTTGAAAGTCAAAAAAATTTTTTTAGTCTTATCAAGATTGCTCAATATAATTAATTAATTCTTTTAATTAATAATTTTGTGTTTAATTGATAATTCAAGTGTTAAATACATAAATTTAAAGGTGTCTCCGTATTCCGTAAATACTATGTAAGTGTCTTCGTAAACAGATTTTGTATATATTATTTCCGGCCGTGCGTGGCGCTGTTCTATTCTATCTCTTATGTCGAAGCTGTTGTATAGACTTAAAGGTACATTACTTTACTTTATGGTAAGGGGCCATTCATTTTTATTACGTAAGACTATTTTTGCTAGTTGTTGACCCCCTCTGCCCCTATCAGGGCCGTCTTTACCCGGGGGTGCAAGGGGCGCTCCGCGCCCGGGTGCGCCTGCTGAAGGTGAACGATCCTTTTCAAAATTAAAATTAATAAAAAAATTATCTTCGGTCAACCATGACCCAAGACAGATTGACAAACTTAGCTATTATAAGTATAGAATCCAAAATTGATATAAAAATAAATGATTTAATTAAAATCGAGGGCGCAGTCTGAGCCCCGCACCCCGGCGCCGAATAGACTTAAGACTGCACTGGCCCCTATTATGAGAAAAAAATAAGAATAGGCCGACCCCCTCCCCCTGTTTAATATTTATTACGTAAGAGTCTAAAAGTAAAAATGAATACACGTTTGGTTTATTTTAATGTTAATTTTTTAAAATAACAATTTTTTGAAATGTTTATTTGTAATTTTAAAGGTACAGTACTTTTCACTCGGTTGCCCGCGCTTTTTCAAAGTATATATAATTATAACTTTAAAATTTTTTGATCTTACGGAAGAACTATCGAGACTTCCTCCCGCCCCCTTGTAAGAAAACATAAGACATGGGTGATCCCCCTCCCCCCCTAAATTGTCTTACGTAATAAATGAATGACCCCTAATTAGTAAACTCGAGTGCTTAATATTTTTTTTAATTTTGAGTATTAATATACAATTAATTGAAAAACATGTCCGATGGACGTAAAAAATTGAGCGGATTTGAGTATCGGAAGCGCGCTTTGGACAAAAGTAGAAAGGAACAAGAGGTTTTGAGTTAAACTCCCAAGCTAGATAATTTTTTACGAAGATAGAACACAAAAAACGGAATCTATCTATAGAGATTGTACAAACTTGGATCACCGCGAAGGTTTGTTGTAATCACAGACAATTCGTTAAATTGTCTGTGGTCGTAATATGGGTTTACGCGAATATTTGACATTATTAATAAAACTATCTTCTCAGATTTTCTCGCGGATTTATTTTGATTTTTGGTTCCCGATGTTTCAAATGCTTTACAGCAATCACGGTCACGGGAGAGACTAATTAATTATTATTTAATTCTGCATTAATTTGAATATAAGTTTTAATAAAATTAAAAAGTTAAACAACAAATTGTATTTTAATTTGATTATTTTAAAAGTTAAATATCAAGCAACACTACAGAAAACTAAAATCTAAAAATATAATATTAATCAGATCTAACTATGCACATAGACTTCACAAGTTATTTTGAATTGTAATTTATCTATACTTAATATTATAAAGCTGATGAGTTTGTTTGTTTGTTTGTTTGTTTGTTTGTTTGTTTGGTTGAACACGCTAATTTCAGGAACTACTGGTTCGATTTGAAAAATTCTTTTTGTGTTGGATAGTCCATTTATCGAGGGAGGCTATAGGCTATATAACATCACGCTACGACTAATAGGAGCGGAGCATCAATGAAAAATGTTGCAAAACCAGGAAGGGCGGGCGTTAGTACTGCGAGATACCATTCCACGCGACTCAGTAGAATTTGGTTCCGATCTTTAGACCGCGTGCGAAGCCTCGGGAAATGCTAGTAGAGTATATTTAATTGAATGTCTGTAACAAGTATATAAAACTCTGAGACGTCAAGTATCTTAGTCTCTCCTGTGACCATGATTGCTGTAAAGCATTCGAAACGTCGCGACGTTTTACGTTAAAAACTTCTTACGTTCTACAATGACTGCAAATAGACTAACTTAGCTATTCTATGCATCGAATCCGACGTACTTCAACGTTTAAATTGCGAAGATTTAACCGACCAATTCGCAATACAAAAAGTTAGGCGTGTTTGCCTGTGAAAAAATTAATGTTAAAATTGATGCAAAATTTATAATTGTTAGAAAAAACAACAAGTATTTATTTATGTTTTAGGAATATGTAACATATATTAAAGTTTCTGCAATAAATAAGAGATTTTTATTTTGAGAAATAAAATATATAAACTATAAGTTTATGTAAAGTTCCAATATTGGGGCGGATTCTTTTCCGGTGCCCAGGGGCGGCATTGAGTTTAAATCCGGCCCTGCGTTTAAGCATGCAATAGGGCCAGCATGCGATAACCGTTTTCATTAGTCGATAAGGCCCGCTTGTGGATTGTTCACTAACTAACTTTACATAAGTAAAAGAAAAAAATATTCGTAAACTGAGTCCCCGCACTACGCATGCTTGTGCGTGCGGCGTGCGCGTGTTCTCTGTCTGTCTTTTTCTCTCTCTCTCATAGTTATTATATGTTGGGACATTTACACACATCACTATCTAGTTCCGTGGTAAGCTACGAAGTTTGTGTTACGGATACCAGACAGTTGATATACATACATGCATATTATATAAGTTTTAAATACACACATAATATAAATATAAACACACCCATGACTGGAGTACAAACATCCGTGCTCAACAAATGTATGCCCCCAGCGGAACTCGAACCCGCGACCGCTGGCGCAAGAAAGTAGGTTCACTACCAACTAGGGTTGCCAGATAGAAACTTATCAAATCCGGGACAATTCTAGGACAACGGTGTCGGGTCGAGATCATAGTAAAAATATCTTGGTTTTTTTATTTTCATATGTTATAGCGGTGTGACGTGTTATTAGTTGTTATTTTATTTTGTTACAAAACTAGTAGGTTTTCGGAATCCAGGACAATATGGTCTAATTACTGGACACGGGACAAGACGCAAAATTTCGGGACAATCCCGGATTTCCCGGCCATCTGGCAAGCCTACTACCAACTGAGCCAAACGTGTCGTTAATAAACTAGTAATGTTAGTAATCAATAAAATTAAACAAAATTTTATGTGTATTTCCGCAGTGTCTATCAATATTCCGGCGCACGTTAGCGCAGTGCTCTCGCGAATCGCGAATCAACGCATCGCACTTGGTGGAGTGCTTCCGGATATCGGACGCGAATGCTCTCAAACTGATGAAACTCTTGCACTCGCACGAGATCGTGGCTAACGATCCGGAAGTTGAGTGAGTACTGTAGATTTGATATTAGAATTTGGTTTTACTGTGTATGTTCGCCAAATTGTTGCCAATTTTGAGACGATTTCTAGCTACTTTTTGTCAGATTTTTACGAATATTTGACTTTTGAAATAAATGTGTGTTTTTTGAATTTTCTGCGAATATTGATGTAAATTAAATTCGCATATAAATCTAAAAAATATGACTAATTTCTTGCTTAAAACATACGAATATGCTGATGAAGTCAAAAATTATAGAAAAATATTTCAATAAATACACCTGTTAAAAATAATATGAATAATTTAACTTAATTACAATAATATCATTTCAGCGCTTCGCCCCAAACAATAAAGGTCGAGCAATTGAAACTAGTAAAATCTAAATTCTTCAACACAAATGAAGAAAATATAATAGATCGTCTTCTAGCCGAAACATTTTCTCAGGGAAGTTTATCTGACCCATTAACAGATGTAATAAGTCCTATGGAAAATATAACTATTAATGTACCCCAAGATAATGTAGATTTTAATGATCCGACATTAAAAGAATATCGCGATGCGTTACCCATAGACAATATAGAGGAGCCAGAAACAAACATAGCACAGACAGTTAAAAGATCTGTCAAAAGAAAAATTAATAATGACAAACCTGTTTTAAGAACTGGTGTTAGGACGAAACGTGCGAGGCCTTTGCCTATGTAATTTTTGTTCTTTTTTTTTAATTTGGCAGTGGCGCCATTTTTTGCGTTTAGTTGATTTTTATTAGAATCCTATTTCTTTATTTGTTCAGTTAATTTGATAAGTTAATTACAAAGTAATTATTTATGAATTTTGATTTTTTTTCTCTTAAAAATATAACTAAAAGGTTTTTTAATACTACTTTCTTATAGACAAATGTTTAAAGCTAAAATTAATAATAAAAGTGTTTTTTTTTCGTAACAAATGTTTTTTATTCATTTATTATTTTTTATTGAATGTTCTTAAATAGTACTTACATAAAAACATAACTTACATGATAATATATAATATGTTGGGACATTATTACACACAGCGCTATCTATTTTCGTGTTAAGCTACGAAGCTTGTGTTATACTTATAACACATTAATAACTTTTATTAATACATTTAAATATTGACTTTAAACAATATAATATAAATAAAACATAACATTTTAAAATAACACCACCGTTGCGGTATTTTCCACTTCGAATGGGACTTAAAACGGGAACCTTATCATAAAATACTTTCGAACATGGCAAATATCCCGTTTTACATCACAATAATGAACAAACTATGTCGTATAAATGAAACTATCTTTTGTCATGGGACCTCTCCTGTGACCATGATTGCTGTAAAGCATTCGAAACGTCGGGAACCCAAAATCTAAATAAATCCGCGACAAAATCCGAAAAGAATAAAAGATAGTTTCATTTATAATGTCAAATAATCGCGTAAACCTAAGAACGTATTATATTAAACTATTGTATGTCATGTAAAAATTTCTACTCGCACTTGACAAATTTTATGATCTATCTAGAATGTAGACTAAATCTTAAATATATTGATCTATAAGTAAGTCTGTGTTTTCGTAATCAGCAAAATTAGCGATCACATGCCCCCAAAACTTGGGGTTCCCGCGGGGGTCGAGGGGTTTATTGTTGGGTTTTATCGCGGTTTTGTTTATTCTGTCCAGCTCTTGAAGCATGTACCTCAACTTCTCTGGTTCTCTGTAAATATATAAAAATAAATACTAAATTTAATTAATAATTACTAGCATTTCCCGCGGCTTCGCACGCGTTCTAAAGACCGGAAACCAAATTCTTTTCAGTTGCGCGGTACGGTACCTCGCAGAACTAACGCCCGCCCTTCCCGTTTTTGTAACATTTTTTATTGATGCTCACAGCGTTATGTAATATAGTTTATAGCCTTCCTCGATAAATTGACTATCCAATACAAAAAGAATTTTCCAATTCGGACCAGTAGTTCCTGAAATTAGCGCGTTCAACCAAACAAACAAACAAACTCTTCAGCTTTATAAAATTAGTATAGATTATTCGAGTTTTGGTAACCACGCATGCACGTACGCAAACATACACCGATAGATAAACCTAAAACACGAAACAGACGTGTCAAAAAATTCACCATATACGTATAATATAAAATCTAAATATATTTTACTATATTAAGTAATTGCGCACTTTTGTACGAGTTACGGGCCATTCATTTATTACGTAAGACAATTTAGGGGGGGAGGGGGGTCGACTATGTCTTATGTTTTCTTACAAGGGGGTGGGAGGGAGTCTAGATAGTTCTTACGTAAGATCAAAAAAATGCGCAAAGTTAAAATGATACCTTGAAAAAGCGCGGGCAACCGCGCGAAAGGTACTGTTTCTTTAAAATTACAAATAAACATTTCAAAAAATTGTTAATTTGAAAAATAAACATTAAGATAAACCAAAAGTGTATTTATTTTTTCTTTTAGAATCTTACGTAATAAATATTAAACAAGGCGGGAGGGGGTCGGCCTATTCTTATTTTTTCTTATAATAGGGGGGAGGGGGTCAAAAACTAGCAAAAACAGTCTAACGTAATAAATGAATGGCCCCTTAAGTGTTTCGTGTAGTGGTAGCCCAGCGGTAACGCGCTCGCTTGTATAACCGAGTGATGCGGGTTCAAATCCGGGTCTCGCACCTCTGATATTTTCATGTGCGAATCATTTCTATCATGATTACCACTTGTCTTACGGTGAAGGAAAACATCGTGAGGAAACCTGCATGTCTGAGATACCTAGCAAGTTTTTGAAAGACATGTGAAGTCCGCCAACTCGCACTAGGCCAGCGCGGTGGACTATGGCTTGATCCCTCGTATTGAAGGGAGGCCCGTGCCCAGCAGTGGGACGTTAAAAAGGGCTGATGATGATGATGAAAGTGTTTCGTGACGAAACATAAATATTACTTATTATAATGACAAACAACGTACTTTTCGGCTAGATTGTTGGTTTCGCAGGGGTCGTCCTCTATGTCGAACAAGCACGGCGCCCGCAGCGGGCGGCAGGTAGTTTTGCTGAATCTGTTGCATTCTATTGTTGCCTTTTTTCTGAAAAATCAGAGAATTCATTCAATATACCAATTATATTAATAAAAAATATCCGGTGTAAAAAAGGATTAATTGAATAAATAACATACAACTTCAAATGGAGAAGTTTCCCATTTTTTTACTAATAATAAAATAGTGAGTAAAGTGTAAAAAAATAATATGAAAAATAAAAAATTATCTTAACAAATGAAAAAGTTGAAAATTTAAAAGTTAATAAAAATGAAATTTTCAAGTTGCGCTTGTAAGAATTTTTGTGGCGACACGCGACCTGATGGACCGCAATATAAATTAATTTCTCAGTCATTTATTGTTATATTTGAAAATTATCACTGATTTATTATCTATAGTATGAGTATGATGAGACCATTGAGTTAAATATGATTTTATCAACATCACGACACTTTTTTTCGAAATAGTATTAAAAGCTATTTCTAAAAATAAAAAAGTAAACTGCCATCACCTAAATAAATGAAACTATCTTTTCGGATTTTGTCGCGGATTATGATTTTTGGTTCCCGACGTTTCGAATGCTTTACAGCAATCATTTATAATGTCAAATATTCGCGTAAACCTAAGAGAGTATCATGCCATCACCTAAGTTCAAAGATCTTGTCGCAGTCGGGCATCAAACCCAACGTTCCCAGCGCGCATCCCGCGGCACTCCCGGTCGCCGCTTGCGCGTCGTAGCTCCCCGCGCGCGCGCCCGGACCGTACCACCCGTCCCACGTCCCGCCGTAGCTTGTGCCTGCGATAGACATTACATTTTTATTCATACACGCTTACTTAATAGTCCGGGAGGTAGTGTCAAATTTTTACGGTGATTTTGGCATGGACTCAATGAACTTATTTTGATAGTTAGTACTTGTATGAGAACTAAAGTATATGTCAGCTGGCGCGACTCCGGGGCTTTTGGGCTAGAGAAAATGTTAACGTAGATGAAAAAAATATATTCTTGGACTATTTTGGCAATGATGAAAAAGTATAAATAATTTAGTTTATGAATTGTAGATCTTAAAAAAAGTGTCAGCTGTATCATGTACGTGACAAAATATGTTAGCTGATCATGTGAACATGTCAAAAAATCAGAAAAACTTGTAGCATTTTGGCAAAGCTGAAAATTATATATATTAAAGATTATAATTCAATAATCATAATAATTTATGTCAGTTGGAATTTTAACGAGGCAAAACCTGTTAGCTTGACTTTCAAAGTTTGGTTATGAAGTATAATATCAGATCAGCTAACATATTTTGTCACGTACATGACATGATGACAGCTGACACTGTTTTTTAAGATCTACAATTCATTAACTAATTATTTATACTTTTTCATCTTTGCCAAAATAGTCCAAAACAATTTTTTTACTATTAAGTTCTAATCTGGCATTTTCAACAATTTATTTATTAATAAGCGTTGGAACAACTGACTATCCAAAAAAATAAAAGCCATGCCAAATTACATAGATGGTGTATGTGTGAATAACATTAGCTACGCTGACGATATGGTGCTGCTGAGTGCGTCCGTCTGTGGCATAAGAAGATTATTGTCTGTATGTGAGTCGTATGCAAAAACACACGGCTTAATTTATAATGTAAAAAAGAGCCAAATAATGGTGTTTAATGTCCGAGGTAAGTGTACGAAAGAATTGCCACCGGTATCCCTAAATAATTGTATTCTGGAGAGGGTGGATAGTTTTAAATATCTAGGACACTATCTGACTTCTGATTTAAAAGACGATACTGATATTGAACGGGAGCGGAGAGCATTGTCGGTGAGAGCGAATATGCTTGCTCGTAGGTTTGCACGAAGTTCACCCAACGTTAAAATAACATTATTTAGAGCATATTGTACATCTTTTTACACGTGCAGCCTATGGGCGGGATATACTCAAAAATCTTACAGTGCTCTCCGCGTTCAATACAATAACGCGTTCAGGGTGCTGTTGGGGCTCCCTCGATACTGCAGCGCTTCAGGGATGTTCGCTGAAGCGCGTGTTGATTGTTTTTACGCCCTCATGAGAAAAAGATGTGGGTCTCTGGTGCGTAGGGTACGGGGCAGTGCCAACAGCATTCTGAGCATGTTATCTAACAGATTGGATTGCATATACTTGAATCGTTGCTGTGCCGTTGCTAACGGAATGGTGCAGCGATGATTCGTGTGTATTGTAATATTTATTTAACAATACAACTAACCTAGTCTCTAAGAAATATTGTTTACTAACCATAATGAGTCACTGGTCACTTGAATAAAGAATATATTATTATTATTATTATTATAAAATGCTCCGGTCAAATTTGACACTACCTCCCGGACTATAAGAACAACTATGTACATACATTACTCCACGGCTTATAAATGCATAAAATTGAAATTACCAATAAATTCTTTTTTATAATTAATTAGATTAAATTATTTAATATTAAGTAAAATATTTAATTCTATATTATAACAATATCGTATATAATAATATAATATATTTAATATTATATATTTAATAATAATAATGTAATATAATATATAATGAATTATGTTGTATTGTACTTATTAAAAAAAAAAGTGCGTGTGTACAAAGTGCACATGTCAGAAGTAAAACTTGAATTTAAATTAAGGCTAACTCTTCCCCGTCTCTGAGCGCCTGGTACTATGGACTTATTTTTTCGTTTCATCGAGTTTGAAATCACAACGATTCTAAAGAAGTTTCACTTCAAAAGTGCGTGTGTACAACGTACACATGTCAGAAGTAAAACTTCTTTGGCAAACTAATTTTTATATCTCGTTTATATTTATACTAAATAACCCCGTCTTAGCTCGTTGAGAGAGGGAGATGGCACGAAGGTCACACCCACGAGTTAGACAGAGTTAATAATGTCACTGACTCGCGGTGGGCGAGATCTAACTAAAGCTAACTCTTCCCCGTCTCTGAGCGCCTGGTACTATGGACTTATTTTTTCGTTTCATCGAGTTTGAAATCATAACGATTCTAAAGAAGTTTCACTTCAAAAATATCATTTTACGTCATCATTTTTAAGGTTTAAGAACAATAATGGTACAAATACCTTTATGTAACTTCCACTTTCCAATAGTTATTGCAGCATTTCCGATTTTATCATCAATGTTGTGAAGTATAGTGTTTCTTTCGGACTTGAGGTCCTTTGAAAGTGCATTCCATTGGTCTATTCCGTCTAAGTCTATTAATGTACTGGAAAAATATATAGTAAAGTACTTAAAATAGTAATTACTTAAAAATATAGTATTGTATAGTAACAACTTCGATAAGTTTGAATCGCTTTGGTCGAATTCGTCTCTACTTAGGTGCGTTATGTACATTATTATCTTGAACTCAATTTTAGTTAGCATGTTATTTTAAAATATTCAATTGAAAGACCATAAAATAAAAATAAAATAAAATAGTTTTTTATTTCTTAATCGTGTTTTACAATTAATTATATTCGGGTCTTCCCAGTAAGTAATCCGAAGATACTTGTGTTGGGAATGGCCCGCTTCTTCCCATTTGCATTATCTATGATTAGGTCTTTTTTATTACAATATTATTTTATAATATGTTATTAGTAAGCTAGTTCCAATAACAGTTGCATTTAATTTTAAACAAGAAGTTAAACAAAAATTTAAACAAATTTGAACAAGAGAAGCTTATCGATAAGAATACAACATGTTAGTTAAGAATGCAAGTACAGATTTACCTACATATAGTGTGTGTGTGTGTGTGTGTGTGTGTGTGTGTGTGTGTGTGTGTGTGTGTGTGTGTGTGTGTGTGTGTGTGTGTGTGTGTGTGTGTGTGTGTGTGTGTGTGTGTGTGTGTGTGTGTGTGTGTGTGTGTGTGTGTGTGTGTGTGTGTGTGTGTGTGTGTGTGTTGTGTGTTGTGTGTTGTGTGTGTGTATGTGTGTGTGTATGTATGTGTTTGTGTGTGTGTGTGTGTGTGTGTGTATGTGTGCGTGCGTGCGTGCGTACGAGAGAGAATGTGAGCCTATGTGCCTGTATGCCCTACGGAAGCATGAACTCCTTGGGATCGGATCTACGTGTCCACATATAGGTATATCAATGCAGGTTACGGTTTGCGGTTAGCGGGGTCGTTATCTTATTCTAGTTAAGAGGTCCTCTACCTCCTCGTAATTAAGGGTACTCAGCCATTGTATAAGTGCTTTTTTACAAGTATGCAATTTCATAGGATAAATTTTAAGTATACGGTTAATTTTGTTATACACAAAGGCAGACTGAGCGGCGTATTGCCGTTTGGCGAAGACCGTGTGGACAAGATGATATGGAGCAACTACATCATTTCTCCTTTTATTTTGTAGATGTTGATCATAAGGGAGTGACTTATGGCATTGTAAAATTAGGTTGAGTATATATAACTTTCTAACTGATAATAGATTACTTATATTATAGAGGGTGACTGTAGGGAACTTATAGGGTTTGAAATACATTACCTTTAAAAGGGACCTCTGTACTCTTTCCAAATTAATGAAATTAGTTTTTGTAGCACCACCCCAGATCGAGATACAGTAGGTGATTACAGATTGTACGAGGGCGATGTAAATATTGTTAAGAAGTTCTTTTGTCATGATATGTCTGAGTGATTTAAAGATCCAGGTTAGCTTTCTTACTCTATCCATAACTAGTTCTATGTGATAGGACCAACTTAATCTTTGATCAATCATAATGCCAAGGTACTTGGTGCAGCTGACTTTTTGTATAGGAGGGCAGTCACATGAAAGCCAGTCTTGATCAGCACAACTATGTATTTTGATGCTAAAGTTCTGCCCTGGTTGGGAGCTTAGGTATGGAGTGAAACAAATGAGGTTGGTTTTTAGAATATTGAGAGTTAAAAAATTACTATTTAGCCAGTTTAGGACTCTGACTAGACCTTTCTCTGCAGTCCTTTGCACAGCATCCCACGTCTTACCGGTAAAGACGATGGCGGTGTCGTCCGCGTAGGAAATTATCCTTCCCCCAGCGTCAGGAAGATTACATAATTCGTTTATATATATTAGGAAGAGGGTCGGGCCAAGGACACTACCTTGCGGTACCCCGTAACTCACGATTTCCTCATTACTTAGATGTTTATCTATTTTTACTATTTGTGTTCTATCCTGAAGGTAACTTTTAAAGAGAGAAAGAGCAGTGCCACGAATGCCAATTTTCTCTAACCTACGTATAAGAATAGGGACAGACACAGTGTCGAAGGCTTTTTTCAGGTCTATAAAAACTGTGAGACATTTATTTCCCTTATCTATGTCTTGCACTATCGTGGAAGTCAAAGTTAATATAGCGTCTTGAGTTGACAAGCCTTTCCTAAAACCATATTGAGAGGTAGATAAGATGTTGTATTTGTTTAGGTAGCTCACTAGTCTCTTATTTAGTAATTTCTCTATGACTTTTGAGATGGAAGTCAGTACGGAGATAGGTCTATAATTACACACTTCGGAGCTGTCTCCACTTTTGTATACAGGGGTAACTAAGGATCGTTTAAATGCTGAGGGAAAGATACCAGAATCAAAGCATAGATTGGTTAGGTTGCTAATTAGTGGTACTAGGAAATCTCTAGTACGCTTCAAAAATTTAGTGGGTATCCCATCCCAGCCAGGAGCACTGCCCGAGTCTAGGCTCATAAGAGTACTATCAACTTCTTGAGGGTCAGTATGCAACAGCACGAAGGAAGATGAATGAGTAAGGTGTGCGAAGTAATTAGTTGACGTTGGATCAGACTGAGTCTTTATATTTTTTGCCAATTCATGGCCAATGTTGGCAAAATAATTATTTACATAATTGACAGAGGTTTGGGGCAGGGGTGTAATATTTAATAATTCGACATTTTTCCTTTTAGGTTGTTTGTAATGGGTAACTTCGTTTATAGTAAGCCATAAGTCTCTGGGGTGTTTCATGGTTTTAGTTATACGTTCCTTATTATGTTGCCGTTTTAGTTTTCTAATTAAATTACCACAGAAGGTGCGATAACGTTTGAAGGTAATTTTTAGAATTTCATTATCGGGGTTTAATCTTAGATTCATTTGCAAGTGATTTCTGAGTCTTATACAACGTAAGACCCCAGCGGTTATCCAGGGTTTAAGGACCTTTTTACTGTTTGATAATTCAATTATTTTTGAATTTGATCTAATTGTTTCTCTAATCATACATATCAATGCATTCGCAAAGAGGTTAGGATCATTATAGATATTTAAGTTAGTAGCATCTGAAGAAACAAGCATATGATAAGCATTATCGTAGTCTATTATTGTTCTCGTTTTTTTAGGTATATTATTATGTTGATTATATGAGTGCGAGATAGTCAGGGTAACCAGGTCATGGTCTGTGACTGTAGTGTTTAGTATTGCTATAAAAGCTGAGTTATGAATTTTATCTAATTTTAAAATAACATGGTCAATACAGCTGGCAAGCCTTGTAGGGAGAGTATGACCAGGCAGAAGGCCATGTGAAGATAAAACATTAAGATAATTTAGTCTGTTCGTTCGTTCATGATGTTTTTCTTTTGGTGAGTCTATTAGGTCAATATTTATGTCACCTAGAATTAGAATATTTTTATAGGTTGAGAGTGTGTCAAGATGCGCATTCAGGGAACAGATAAAATTGTCAGCGTTATGATATGACGGTGACCTATATATACCCAGTAATATAAAATTGTCAATAACAACTTGAAGTCCGGTTGCTTCAATGAGATTTAATTCAATTATTTTACTATGATAGATGTTTTTTATATATATTACTACACCGTCGTTTTGGTTAAGATTTCTTTTAGTTTGGTAACATGTGTAGTTATTTAATAGTGGAACTGGTTTCATTGAGTTTAATCTGCACTCAGTGAGTATCAAAATATCCACTTCAATATGTAATTGTGATAAAGTAATTTGTAAGTCATCAAAGTTCTTATAAATGCTCCTTATATTTTGAGTGATGACAGTTAAGCTATTATATGGCTTTTTTGTGTGATGTAATGGTAAGTCTTGGACGTTACATTTAATCGAGTTGGCAATTTGTAAAAGATCTAATTCCAGTAATGTATTTAAGCTATCCATAACGGTAGGAGTAGAAATGAAAATCTTTTACAGCGAGTAGTAAAGGTATGTCCCTTTTGGCGATGTGAGTTTTATCATTTTTTAAAAAATGAATGGGTATATAGGTTAGGCACTTTGTAAGTGAGTATAAAAGTGTGAGGTGTGTGAGTGTTTGATTGTGATGAGTAAGCGTGAATGAAAATAGTGACTTAGATGAGGTTGTACAAGGGAGTGTTATATATATGTGAACGGGTTGTAGGTTATGTATGTATATATGGTTGTAGTGTTTTGTATTCATAATGTTAATAAGTGTGATATCTGTGTTATATATGTGGACGGGTTGTAGATTATGTATGTATGTATGGGTATAGTATTTTGTAAACTTAATGTTAATAATAGTGATATCTGTATTTGTTATTTTATATACAAAAATATTAAGTGAGTGATCTATAAGAATAGGAGTTTTGTATTTATAGACTACCATAGTATGTAAACTGTACTTACATGTATTTGCATGATAAAGCACTATGAATTTATAAGAGAAAAAGACACAAAATAACACATTAAGGTTACAGATAGATGATAATAGTCATATACTTTGTAACAGGTGATGTATTTGTGCCTCATTGTTAATTAATATTATTTTAGAGTTATCATCTTTCCTAACAAAAACCCTGCCGAAAGACGTCCAACAGTACTTGTATAGTTTTGATTTCACAAGGTCACGCGCCAGGAAAAACAGCCGGGCACCTCTGGCGGTCAGCTGTTCCGATATGTATACGGGTGTCTCTTCTTTAGATGCTATACCAAGATGTTTAGCCTGAAGTTTACTTTTGTTTTTGATGTTGAACACCTTAGTCTTTTTTAGAAAGTCTGTTTTTATTATAGTCGAGCCCAGTTCCATAATTATTGTAGGGTTTTTTTCTCGTTCCTTGTTCCCTTTTAGCCTAAAAATATCTTTAATATCACTCGCCTTCATTTCAAGCATGATGGATTCAGAGAGACGCAGCATCATTGTAATTAAGTCATCTCGGCTTTCATGGGGTTGACGAGGAACATTTTTTATTTCTAGACTAGTCTTGCGTGCAATCCTTTGCTGGTCCTCAATTTTATCTTCAAGAATACAAATGTATTCTCGATCTTTTTTAGCCTGCTGCTCCAGTAGCTGAATCTTTTTGCAAAATTCTTCGTTTTGAGATGTCAGGGAGGATATAGATAATTCGATGTTACTATTTGTTTGACGAATCTCCGTAAGACTGCTCGCAATTCCCGCCAGATCCCTTTTTTGCTCTGCCGCCAATGATATAATCATTTCTTTCATTTCCTCCTGGAAACTAGCAAACTGCGAAGTCGGTGAGTTGCTCTCTTAGGCCTTTTACAGCGGTAGGAAACGATGTTAGGGGGTGTTAACTCAGTTTCCCGGGATCCAGTTGTATCTTTTATATGTAGCTCAGGGTCTGATACGTATGATGAAAAAGATTGTTTATTTTGGTTATGATCCTTTAGCAAACGTTGAGTATTCATGTTCGAACAGATATTCGCGCGTAGTTAGGCCTAAATAGAACTATTAGTAGTGAAACCATATTTACATAATGCAGTGAGCTTTCTATAAGTACCTACTACATTAATTTTTCAGAATCGGATCAGTTTCAGACCATACAGACAAACTTACAGATTACCACTATGGTTTTTCTTACATAGATTATAGAGATATGTTGGGACATTATTACACACAGCGCCATCTAGTTCCGTGGTAAGCTACGAGGCTTGTGTTACGGATACCAGATAGTTGACTACATCACAAGTCACAACTATACATATACTTCAGATACATATTATGTGCATTTTATGTAAACACGCATGACTGGTACAAACATTCGTGCTCAACAAATGACCCCCAACGGGACTCGAACCCGCAACCGCTGGCGCAGCAAGTAGGGTCTACGAACTGAGCCAAACGTTTCCTCAAGATCTCTTTTAGAGATAAGTTTACGTTTGCTAAATTATACTTTATTAACTTTTTAGTGTTTGTAAAATATTTAATTGCAATAGAGAATGGTATTATAATTATTAGTAGTATACCTGACATTCATACCGGCGGCGCTTAGTAACGTCGGCATCCAATCGACTAAGTGCAGTTTTTGCTTTCCAATTCGGGATTTTTTTTCAATTAAAGGACTCCATATAAGTCCGGCGCCTCTCACACCTCCCTCCCATAAAGTGTTTTTTACCTGAAAAGTAAATTATGTACGTTTCTACTGTATTTTGTAATTTCTATTTGATTTAATTTAACATAAATAAAGTAAAAACTAAGAAGTAAGTAGGTAACAGAAGAAAACATTATCTTCTCTTTCGGTGTAGTACATACCGCAATTAAATTAATAGAATAGAAATAAAAATAAAATTATTAATAATTTATAAGTAATAATTATTAAAAAAATATAAGTATAACATATATTTTTTATTTTTTTTATTTGAATATTAATAATAGATTTGACTCTCACTTTACGACACTCATTTTTCAAATGTATTCACTAATCCGGTATCCCTACTTAGTCACACCTAAAGAATTTTGATTTTATTAAGAAAGTTCTTATATGGTAAATTAAACACTTACACCTCTTAAAGGAAAGTTTGAGGCTCTATTAGCGTTGAAGCCTTCCGCGGGTCCGCCGTTGTCGGTGGTGAATATTATGATACTATTTTCTAACATTTGCTTCGACTGTAGCGCAGCGACGACTTCGCCGACTGATTCGTCTAACTTGGTTAATACACCTAAAAGTTTTAAATGAACAAAATTATTAAGTCTGTATGTAATGCTTTTTTTTATGCCTCAATGCTGGTCACGGGCTTTCCTTAAATACGAGGGGGATAAAGGCAAGGCCATAGTCCACTACGCTGGCATAGTGCGGATTGGCGGACTTCACATGTCTTTCGAAGACTTAGCAGGTTTTCCTTCACCGTAACACAATAAATTAAATTTCATGTCTTATATGAGTAATCTCATGATTACTCATGTAAGACATGAAAATATCAACATGAACCCGCATCACTCGGTTAGTCAATCTAATGACTATAATATATTATATTATGTATATACATACATATAATGGATTTTAAATTTAAACGAAAACAAAACGAGTTAAAATGAAAACCGACTTCAAAACGCTACAAATCGAAACTAAAAAGAAAAAAAAATAATTTTAATTACTTAGTTATTGTTGGAGTCGGTGCCAGCCAAGGAGATTGTATTAGGATTATTTTGCTTTGGCTGGCACCGACTCCAACAATAACTAAGTAATTAAAATTATTTTTTTTTCTTTTTAGTTTCGATTTGTAGCGTTTTGAAGTCGGTTTTCATTTTTGTTAAAAAATAATTTATTTTAAATTTTTTTGTGGAAATTATTATGTTTAAATAAAATATTGGAAGGCTAACTAAACTACTGCTCCAATAAGTCAGCGAAGTTTTGAAATGAACGACAATAGTCAATCGAGATTTGTCCACGTCTATTTTTCCACGTAACTCGTAGACGTTAATAAGATTTACCTTCTATTATCAATCCACCTAATATCCTGAAGGAGTACGACTATCAGTTCATAAGTACGTATAATATTAAAAGAATTTTCTTTCAACTCCTAACCGTTGAGGATATATACCTTACATCATCACAAATTCTTGAACAGCTTTAGAAAATATATGAAAAAGGTAATCAGTGCCGATAAAATTTAAGGGTTGCCCTCGATTTCTCTAGGCTCCCATCATCAGATGCTGACTTGGTGACAATGAGAACATCTTGAATGTATACCCTACCGAATAAAAAAGAAATTTTTAAAATCGGCCCACAATTCACGGAGAAATCGGTGAAAACACATAAAAAACAACTGTTGAGGAATTTTACCTTCCATCATCAGCTCATCCACATGAGATGATGATTTTCATACGTAAAAGCTTTATCGGGTTTAGAAAATATATCAAAAACATAATAGGTGCCTGTAAATTTTGAGAGTTGCCTTCGATTTCCCTGGGATCCCATCATCAGATCCTGACTTGGTGACAATGGGACCACCTCGGAACTATACCCTACCAATCAAAAGAAAAATTTTTGAAATCGGCCCACAGACGGCGGAGCAATCGGTGAACATACATAAAAAAAAAAAAAAAAAAAAAAATACATACAACGGAACATATAACCTCCTCCTTTTTTGAATTTTTTTTGAAGTCGGTTAAAAATGTCAAATGGTATGTTCGGAGTGTTAACCAACACTCAAAAATTAGTTAGTGTTAAGTGGCATGAACTTAAAACATGTAGCTATGATAAATAAAGTACTGCAATTACTACATAATTATAATGTGTAATTAATATAATCACTAAATAAATGTTTGAATCTTTAAAAAAGTGTCAAAAGGCAAATTTTAACAAAAATTACAACCTATTCTAATATTGACCCCGACGTGATTTGAACACGCAACCTTCTGATCTGGAGTCAGACGCGCTACCGTTGCGCCACGGAGTCGATGGCCAGAGAAGCAAATTTTGCCAACATATCGTTAGCTGTGTTACTATGAGATCGTCAATATTATTGTTTACTTTTTAATCATTACGAAACTTCGAGAAATACACTCTGTCATATTACTTAAAGTAACTAATATCCTCTTAAATTTTAAAGCTAAAATTATTAATTTTAAAATAATTTTCAACTAATATATTATTTTATTAAATTTATAAATTTAATACCCATTTTGATTAATTTAACTTTGAGAAATTCTTTCAACTAATTTACTTATATTTGATTATGGTAATTTGTGAAAACTTTTGCCGCGAGCGAAAGCTCGTATAATATTAGAACTTATAAGCTATCAGTCGTTTATTTAGTGCGCGAGCTTTGGGGGAACTTTAACAAATCGATAACCAAGAACGATGTTAACCCTAGTACAGAAACATCAAGGTTACTCGTCAAGTGCACAGCGAGACGAACGGAAACGAACAGACGTACAGACAAATTGTAAAATAATGTATTTCTCTTCTAAGGACTTCATGTAGGTATAGTGGATTCAGGATTACATAATTGTAATAATTTAAAATTGGGACTATTTGGGACTTTTTCTATTCTGACAAAATAGAAGCTTACGGCTTCTAAAGATTTTTCAAGTATTTCATATCATTAAATATGTACCATAGAAATATTTAGTTATAGATACACATAATATCGAATGCATTTCAAATATGTTGAAGATATTTGTAATGCATTCGTTATGGATATAATATACTATTGGATAAAAGACCACTAGGACAGCTTATTAAAGATTTTTATTAAAAGGTACATAAAAAAATAGTGTGAAATGCACGAATAAAATAAGTTTACCTGCGAATTTTTGACGTTGATAATCTTTTATGAAGGAAAAGTTTGCCACAACATTATCAGGCGCCCGAATCGGCTCGCAAGGGCTCCCACTGTGCACGGCTGAGTGTGCGATCATGAGGAATAGTGGATCTTCTTTTTTATGATAATTTATTATCTACAAAAAAAACTTAAACATATTACAAAATTTTAACTCTTTCGAATAGGGGGCGTTCAAGTATTACGTAACTCAAATTTTGAAGATTTTTAACCCCTCCTCCACCCTATGTAACACGTCGTAACGTTTTCCTGTACCCCCCCCCCAAACGTTACATAACATCTAGCTGAAAATTTTTACCCAAATGTCACAACTATGTTGCGCAAACTACCCAAAAGTCGCTAATTTTATAAGCATTTGCTTAAGTTTCAAATATTTTGAAACTGGCTCAAAGTCCTAATAAACATTTTCGAAGATTAGTACTTCTTTTTTAATAAAAAAACAATGTTACGTAACACGTTGTTCGAAGCCCCCTCCCGCCCTTGTAATGCATCGTCACGTTTTACAAGACCCCCCTCCCCCCAAATTGCGTTACGTAATAGCCCCCATAGTTATTAGTTAGTTTATGGAAATTCTTATTAGAATAATGGGTTTTATCGATACAGAAACCGAGTAGGTATTTTTTAAGTTTTTGTGAGTCTGTAAACGGATCACGATAAAATTTGGTATTAGGATAACTTAAAATCAAGTTATAATAAAGGCAATTAAATGTCCTATAATATTACTTTAATTTATGTCTAAAATAAAAAGGTAAAGGTCAACAAGAAAGGTAATTTTTACTCCGAGATTATCTTATCTTTATCTTATCTATGAAAAATCTATGTATATTAATCGTTAAAACGTCTACAATAAAAAGAATTTATTAAAATATAATTTTGGTAGTAAATATTGTTCAGAGGTATAATCACCCTGATAGCTTCATGCGTGTATACATCTGTTGCATATTTTCCATATAAATCGTAAGCCACTGACATATCTAAAAATTAGAAGTGTTTTATTAAATCTCTACTCAAATGTCACGATTGTAAAAAATAAAATTAATTAATAACAGGATATATTAAATAGGCAATTTCGTGTAATTAACTCGCGAAAACTCACTTCTTCTGAAGTCAAATCCCCAATAACCCTTTTCCTCATTAATATGGTCGTACATATCGATCTTACCGGACCAAAATCCTAAATGACTATCAAATCTGAAACAAAAAAATATTTTTTTATACAGTTTGAGGTTTATACAGAAGTGCTGACATTTCTAAAAATCAAAAATATTTTATTTCGTAGGTAAATCACATTACACTTGAAATATGTCATTTTGTTACAAAATCATTATTTATCTATAAATACATTTATCAATTATAACTTATACGACAGCCATTTAACAATCTAGCGGCTCAGTCCCAGGGGTTATTTAGATCTAAATATTCAGATATTTTATAGTACCCTTTAGTATACAATTTTTTCTTTAAAACTGATTTATACTTGTTTAAAGGCAAGTTTTGTATGTCAACAGGGACCTTGTTGTAAAAACGTACACATAGACCTCTGAATGAATTTGTGACTTTATGTAGGCGACTTACATGACAAGCAAGCCTATCCCTATTTCTAGTATTGAAATTATGATTGTCACTATTTTTCTTAAATGAATTTTTATTTTTTTTTACATAAACAAGGTTTTCATATATGTATTGCGATGTCAAGGTCAAGACACCTATTTCCTTGAATTTAGTTAATTTCCTATAATTTTCTAGAACTCAGTCTTGCAGTCTATAGGTCTAAAGAATTAGTAACTAAATATGATTTTTGTGCCGCGTAATCAAAAGGTTAGCTACATCTAAAAAAAATTAAAAAAAATAGTTAGAAATTATTTACATTTTAAATGATTCGTGACGTCATACATATGTCTTGAGAAACTTGAGCTGAGATAATAATTTGGTGCCATGACAATTTGGCGCCTTTTTTTTATTTAAAAGAAAATTAAATAAGTACCTACGTCAGAAAGTAAAGTAGGTTCTGAAAGCGACTTCGAATTCGTATCGTAAAAGTAACAAACACTCGATACCTACTTATACTATTTAATTTATACATACCCTCTATTTAAAGGCAAATAGTCTTTCTTGAAGGAGCCGAGATGCCATTTACCAACTAAGTGTGTCTTATATTGAAGATCCTTCAGGTATTGAGGTAGTATTTTCTCAGATAACGGAAGACCTCGTGGTTCTGAACCGTATATGACACCATGTTGCATACCTTGAAAATTTTATTTTTTTAATTTATTTGATTTGAAAAAAAGGTAATAAGAAAGCTACTAAGGTAGACTAGGCATAGACAACATTAAAACATGACAATATTGATCTGTACAAAACTTAAGATGCGCAATTAGCGCCTCAAAAGTGTGCTCAAAAAAGAGCACACTATTCGAAATTAGGAGCTTTTCTTAAAGCTCTTTTCTTCATTGTGGTTCTCTAGGAAGATTTTTGTATATAATTTGCCAAGTATAAATTTTGTAAGTATACTTCTTTCGCGCTAAATCTCTTTTTTATAAATCAATGGATGACAAACAAAATGTAAATTTGACTAACCAGTGTGGATAGGATATTTGCCGGTCATAAGCGCGGCCCTTGACGGCGTGCATATCGGTGTCACGTAGTAATTATGCAGCATGACGCCGGACCACGCGAGCGCATCTATATTCGGTGTGGGTATTTGATTCATGCCATGGAAGCCAACATCGTTCCAGCCCTGGAGAAAAAAATAATAATTTTATGTTCCTCTTAGGGGCCATTCATTTATTACGTAAGACAATTTAGGGGGGGAGGGGGGTCGACCAAAACTAGTGAAAACAGTCTTAGTACGTGGTAAATGAATGACCCCTTAATACCATTTCATCATTTAGGTAGTAAAAAGCCATATTGTTTAAAAGAAAAATCTTACATTATGTTATTTGACTTTGATTTACTCAAATTCTTATTGGGCTTTATCGAATTTAAGTACTAAATAATGAAACTTAATTAATCTGAACTACTTTTACTGGTACCAATTACCATAATAATACGTTCTTTACAGAAACATGTTTGTTTTTGTTTTATGGTGACCGTATCTTCCTAGTTTGCAAATTGAATATACCATTTAAGTCGAATCTAACTGATAGATTCTCGATTAACGCTGATTTGGTATACAGTTAAGTTCATAAATACTAACGATGACAATCAGGTGTAACTCCAGTTTCTATAAACGCCCAATCAATATATAAAAATAAATAGATTGATACATATATTATACATATTTCATGTCGCATCATAATATGCTATATATCATGCAAAAAATGACAACGGCCATTGCCGGGTTGAATAAACCAACAAATACGCTTTCGCGTTAATTTATATGTAAAAGTGAAGTAGCAGCCGCCAATATAGATATATCCGATATACATATATCCGATATACTATAAGTATTAAAATAGGCATTATAATTAAAAATAAAGGCTAATAAAATCGCAAAAATAGCTTGTAAAAATCATAATACTCAGAGACTATATAAGTTGTAAGATCAAATTCGTCATTAAATGTTGACAGTTTTTACGACACTTCCTTTTATTCGATCTGTGTGTTTATTTTGAAAAATAGCAACTGAAGTAAGTATGTATAAGCTTTTTTATCCGGAAAATGCCACCATACCACATGTGGGAAACAGGTGGTTATGTGGGACTCACCGGCAAGCCAGGTTTAACCATTTAGTAAGTATATAACATGAAAACATTGATCTGTGCAAAAACACAAGATGCACAAATAGCGTTTCAAAAGTGTCCTAAAAAAGAGCACACTATTCGAACTTAGGAGCTTATCTTAAAGCTCATTGTTCATTGCCTCTCGCATGAAAACTTTAAAACGGAAGCTGGCTTCCGTTTACTACTAAGTACTACTACTTACTACCCACTAAAACCCAAGCATCTATAATCCGTATCAACGGGGCGTCGCAAGATCACTTGCAAATTGCCCGGCAGGTCTGCCGAAGCAGACCACACATCTATAATACGCGCCACGAAAGATGAGACTTGACTTGTCAGTAGCGAGGGTTTCGCAGGAAAAGAGTTATGTATAATTAATTTCAATATCTATTTAGTGATGTTTCGATGAACCTCAAAATAAGGTGTAAAGAAATGTTATATTAAAATTATTACCTATTAATCGTCTTCTGTACAAGTCATACCACGTGGTTTGACAAGTCTCATCTTTCGTGGCACGGTCTATACGTGAGGTTGCTCCACAGAGCACTGTGCTATTCGGAGAAGTACCAGGGAAAACCGGCACATCTCCTACCAAAAGCCTCCCTGCTCCGCCCACCGAAATGGCATCGAATAGAGTCTTGTCAGATTCAGCTCATCGGTTTGGGAGATTAGCCGGAACAAACAGACACACAATTTTTTTCACATTAGTGTCGTATATAAATCCATATTGTGCATTTAGTAAAAACTTGTTACTTTGACGTTACAGACAATCATGTGTGTCAAGTGACGACACGCGTGGCGCAGTTTGTAGTGACCCTAGTTGCTGCGCAAGCTGTCGCGGGTTCGAGTCCCGCTGGGGACTTTGTTGAGCACGAATGTTTGTACTCCAGTCATGGATGTTTATATTTATAATATGTACGTATTTAAACTTATATATGTGTAGTATATCAACCATCTAGTATTCATAACACAAGGTACCGTCGTACCTTACCGTGGAACTAGATAGTGCTGTGTGTAAATGTCCCAACATATTTATATATTACTTATTATTAAAATCATTTCAATTTTATCTGTAAATATGTTGTAGGTACCTATGTATTTACTGTGCAAAGTTTAGACCATTTTGTTTTATAAAATGATCAACACAAGCGATAGCGCGGGCGTGATAACTAAGGTTAACTAACCTAAGTCCTAACCCCCGAAACGCGCCCATCGATTCGCAAAGTTATATATGTATTGATAAAAAGCAACAACAAGTATCTAAGTACCCGAGTAATAAGTAGTTACTACATAAAATTTGGTTAACATCCGTGCTGTACTTTTTGAGTTAAACACAAACATTTAAATAGATATTGATTTGGGGTCTAAATACAATACGCAATACGTTAAATAGTAATTGTTTTTAAAGAATATTTCAATTAGATATTTTTTCTAGGCTACTGTTTTATTATAATTTGCGAGCAATTCTCAATCTTCACTGTGTCTTTTCCATTCTACTCGACATTGGCGAAGTAATTTGTGCCCAAATGGCACGCCTAAAAGCCACAGAATAAAGAACATGAACATTATAATTTGCATAGGTAGATTAAGTTGTACTCACATTATCGTGTTAGGAATTTGTAGGCCTAATTTTAATGTAGTCCCGCAATACATTGATACTTGTTAATTAGGTATTTAACATGCACGTTTTTGTTTACTTATCTCACTGTTTAAATACCATTAGGTACCTATGGACTACACAAATTCACATTGTTGTATTATAATAGCTATTTAAGATGATATTCATTGTTTATAAAGCTTGTGTTAGTATAAAACTAGGTAGGTAGGTACGTTTTAGATGGATAAAAGTAGTTGAATGTTAGGAGATAGACATTTAAAAGAAAAATGGGCGTCGGGAGTTGGGTACAAGGGGGCTTGCACCCCTACCTCAATTTTCCTATATATTTTCCTCCAGGAAGATATAAAAAAAATTACGGAAATAATTTTTAAACGTTTATATTATAAGGTAAAATGAAAATATTTAATTGACGTAAGTATATTTAATTTTATAAAAGCATAAAAATCTTTTCACCAGCAATTACATTAGATTGTTATTTTTTATATATGATAATATGAAGAGTTCGTTACTAAAATAATAACTATAATTTCTATCTTTTAGTGGGGCATCGTAATTCGTAACGTACTTACCATGCATAACAATTAACATGCCGAATATTTTTAACGGTTTGAATGACTATTGTCTAACTACGTTTACTATTCATTTTGTTGAGTATTACTTATTACCCTCCAAATGCTGATATGCCATAAAGGTAATATCAGACAATAATTTAGTCTGTTACATACAATAGTTTAAATATTTTTGTTTTGCACCATAAAGAAGCGGAAATTAGAGTCTAATATTAAAGGTCCAAATAATAAATAGGATATACTTACTAAATCATCAGCAATAATTAAAACAATATGAGGCTTATCACATTCGCACACAGTAAACACGATTGTCAACAATAATAACGGAAAAAACATTGTATCAGATTGTGATACGAACGCACGGACGGACAGACGCACAGTGCATTAATGTCAACTATGGTTCTGGTTAGAATTAATGATAACGGAGTGTTGCCATTTACATGTAAAAGGCCTGCCTTTTTCCAATTTACCGACTTCGAAAAAGGTAGGAAATTATTGACTTTACACATTCTTATAGATAGGCTAAATTTTTCTTCAAGTTTTTGCAAATTTCAAAAGTAAACTGTGATTATTAAAGTACTTTCAAACACATTAAAGGCACATTTATTCTTTCTTGTAAGATTTTTTATTAGACGTGCCAGTTGAGCTACGATGCCAATGTCACATTACAAAATTTGTATAGAAACCTTGTATTTAATTGCTCAAGTTTTTTGCGTTATCTTTTTGTTTTGTTTGTTATAGTAATTTTTGAATACTTATGCTATTTTTTGTTTATTAATTTGTTTTGTAAAATATACTCTGCTACATATATTATGCTAGTCTTTTCCGCGGTTCCACTCGCGTTCTAAAAGCTGAAAATCAAAAGAAATATTTTTCTCCCGTTTTTGCAACATTTTCAATCGATGCTCAGTATAACCTATAGCCTTCCTAGATAAGCGGACTATCTAACACGAAAAGAATTTTTCAATTCGGACCAGAAGTTCCTGAGATTAGCGCGTTCAACCAAACATACAAACAAACAAACTCTTCAGCTATATAATATTAGTATAGATTATATAAAAGTCGATGTGTGTATGGTCCCTTTAGACTCCGAAAGTGGACGAAATTTTAAGGTTTCACCCAGTGGGTGATCCTGTGAAGTTTGGTACTAGCTATAGATATAATATATAGAAAAATATACTCAGTTCATTTAAATATTACTATAAACCAGTACATTTGCCTACAAGAATTCTTAAAAATAATCAGTTTTGCATTTTATGTTTGATTTTTATAAATAAATGATTATATTATTTATGCGTGTTTAATTTAAAATCAATGCAGTATTTTTTTTAAAATGATATCCACATTCACTTTGTAACTATTGTAACATTTAGTAATTGCACGCTACAAATGTCCAGATAACGTGATTGTTAACTGCATATCTATTAGTTGTTGACCGCATTGATAAGTTTCAAAGGTCATAGAACTTAGCCATAAAAAGTAGGCTTGTATAGGCTGCGTGTTTTAGAAAGATTTCTAGAAATTTCACAAAATGCTAAGATTATGTTCAACGCTAATATAATGTGATGTGACGACACGTAGTCTTATTATCAAACTAACAACTCACTCTCGCTTCTCTCGGGTTGGTCCCTAGACTGCCAAGGGTTTCGCAAGTAAATGTGTACAAAAACTTGACAAATTATACACTAAAATCTTCCTCGAGAACCACTCTATCCTTTAGTGAAAACAGCATGAAAATCGGTGCAGTAGTTTTTGAGTTTACGAACAGACAGACAGATAACAGGATTGACAAGCGGCGGAGGAATTAAACACGAACAAAACCAGAGATGAAATTATTACTTACTAGCGACTCGCCTTCGCTTCGCTTGGGCTCTTCCCTAGATTTAGCACAGGCAAAGCCGCGGGATCTGCTAGTTATGCATATAAATCTTCCTCTTGAATCACGCTATCTATTAAAAAAACCGCATCAAGATCCGTTGCGTAGTTTTAAAGATTTAAGCATACATAGGGATATAGGGACAGAAAAAGCGACTTTGTTTTATACTATGTAGTGATTACTTTATTATCTTCGTTTTTAGCCCATATTTACTGTAAGGTTAAATATGGACCAAAATATAACATGCAAAGTATTTGGAATCAATTATTTATGCTGTACCTTGTTAATGTGACTTATTAAATTCACTGAGGTCAAAATAACTAATAAAACTACTAAATTTATTAAAAATAAGATGCTAGTGACTATAGACTGTGACTATCAAAAAGTAAAGACATTTTGACCCCGACGTGATTTGAACACGCAACCTTCTGATCTGGAGTCAGACGCGCTACCGTTGCGCCACGGAGTCGTTGAAGAAGTTTTTCAAATTTTACTATCTAAAAATCGCTAGCTGCGTTACGTTCATATAGTACAACTTTTTTTTTGCTTTGTCTTTTATATAAATCTCCTATCGGATTCTATTTAACGAAACAGATAGATTTTTTATCGATTTTTGTTGTCGTGCTGATTTTCCGCAGGTTTTACATTCTCTTTGGTGCTGATCGGAAACCAGAAGGTGGTTAGCGTTTCTTAATGAGCAAGTACTAAATACTGTCGCGGAATATAGTGCGAACTCGTCATAATAGCACGCTTGTACCATGCCTTACAACAGCGAATGTCAATTTCTAACTTTTGACAATTAGATAACAAGAACAGTTTATTACAAATTTTAACGTGACAGAAAGAGATAACGCATTTTCAGGAACAATTTGGAAGTTACTAGAAACATTTTGAATTTTCGATACTAGAATGATCTAAATTTACGCATATAAAAAGGCCGGCAGTGTGTCGAGAGTTCAGTTGAAGTTCGAAGTTAAGTGAAGATTGCGAAGAGATACGAAATAGTGGAAAGGTGAAGAAGAACATAGTGAATTATTAAAAGTGGTGGTTTATAGTGCTCAGAGACTAAATTAAACTAGTATTGTGTACAAACTGCGCGTGTGTATCAAGTGTAAATAAAACAACTTTAGTGCGAGAACGCTTTTAATTTCCGATCCCGAACCCGTAGAACGTAACAATTGGTGTCAGAAGTGGGATCGGAAATGCCGTTAGTACCGAGGCACGAGAAGGAAGGAGTCACTACACGCGCAATGGCAGAACAGCAAAGGGAAGATTCTGGCCCTAGCACATCGAGGGATGAGACCGCGGCTCAACAGAGCACAACGCCAGACATGAACGCCCTTCTGCAACAAATGGCATTCATGATGCAAGAGCAGGCTCGCCGCCAGGAGGAACAGCTGCGCGCACTACAAGATGAACAGGCTCGCCGCCAAGAGGAACAGTTGCGCGCACTCCAAGAGGAGCAGGCTCACCGCGAGGGAGAACGCGCACGCCACCAGGAGGAACAGCTGCGCGCACTCCAAGAGGAGCAGGCTCGCCGCCAAGAGGAACAGCTGCGCGCACTCCAAGAGGAGCAGGCTCGTCGCCAGGATGAACAGCTGCGCGCACTCGAAGAAAAGCAAGCCCGACGCCAGGATGAACAGCTGCGCGCACTCCAAGAGGGCATTCACAAGGATGTCATAGCCGCTCTTCAACAGAATACGGAAAGGGTGGAAGCCGTTGAAAGAGAAGTTGAGGAAATAAAGACGACACTCGTCACACACGGTGAAGCTTTAGAGGAGCACGATTCTAAACTCTCTAAAATGGAGAAGAGGATAGATCATTTGGAAACTCAGAAATTACCTCGTGGTGTCGACATTAGCTCATCATCAGCAAAGATCTTTAAAGTCCCTTACTTCGACGGCAAATCTTCTTGGGCCGCATTCAAGATCCAGTTTGAGACGATCAAGGAGACAAGTGGATGGACAGATGATGAAGCCCGAAATGCCCTTACCGTCGCACTTAGAGAAGAGGCTTTAAATGTATTGGAGGCGCTTTGTGCTAGCGACCCTGGCAGGAAGACCACATACAGTGAGCTACTTAACGCTTTGGAGTCGCGGTATGGTGATAGTCATCTAGAGCACGTGTACAGGGCTCAAATTAAAGACCGTACGCAACGAGCCAATGAAACCCTGCAGCAGTGGTCCATAGAGATTGAGAGGCTCGTACGGAAGGCATATCAATCCTCGCCATCTACCATAGAAACTATTCTTCTGCAGGCTTTTGTGGACGGGATTCGCGACTCGGAGGTACGCGCCGCTGTACGCCTAAGACACCATACGAGTCTCAAGGAAGCTGTAGCTCAAGCTTTGGAGGTTGAAGCTGTGCGCCATGATACAAGAGCTTGGAAGGTGAGGGAAGTAGTTACTACGGAAGGATCATCCACTCGGAGACGTATTTTTAATCCTAGATGCTACGAGTGCGGCGAGCGGGGCCATCTCAGAAGTAACTGCCCTAAAATATCGAACGTTCGGAGACAGTCAGATGTGGCTGTGTCGACTTCTGACCAGCCACAGGAAAACTAATTCCAGCCAGGGCTGCGGGGTGGGCGCTGGCCGGGGGATCTTCAACCCCACAAATAGAAGTAAAGCAGACAGTGGATGGAAACACCTTAGTAATACATGGCGCAATTAATGGAATTGTATGTAAACTGACGCTGGATACCGGAGCATCACGAACCATCATTAATAACCGAAAGCTGAAACACATTGCGGACAATAAGTTGCAAGACAGAAAGCATATCACTCTCATGACGGCCACCGGCCAGCGCGTACCTGTTTGGGGGGAAAGGAAAATTGCTATAAAAATTGGGGACAATATTTATTGGCATAAAGCAATAGTCGCAGATATCGTCGATGATTGCATCATTGGATTGGACTTTCTTCAAAATTACCAGTGTACGATTGACATGAAATATGGAGTTTTAAAGTGCAGAAATAGAGAAGTACCGATAAGTGGTGGAGTTCAGGGGAAAGTTTGTTGCTTAAGAGACACCGCTCTTCCACCAAGATCACAGACTCTAGTACCTGTCGCTTTACCTCAGAACAAGTCAGGTAGTCAATGGTGCTGCGCTATCATAGAGAAGTATGAAGATGAGAGCTCGTGGATCCCAGCAAGAGTTGTAGTAGGTAAAACTTCGACATCCATGGTTCCAGTGCTGAACACCAGTGACGCTACGCAAACTATTCAGAGAGGGGAAGTTGTGGGGACTTGCGAAGAGATAGCCTGGTTAAGCAGATGCCAGCAGAATGAGAAGGTGCTTAACAAGGATAAAGAGCAATCAATGAAACTTTTAGAAGACTGCAAAGAGCATCTCACAAGTTCACAGAAGACGAAAGCTGAAATTTTACTTTACGAATATTCAGATTTGTTCTCGAAACATGACGGCGATATTGGAAGACCCGGTTTGGTGAAGCACAAAATTAATACTGGTGACATAGCGCCTATTCGACAACGACCAAGACGAATTCCATGGGCTAAGGAGAAAGAGGTTGACGACATGATCCAAGACATGAGAAAGAATAACATCATCGAACAATCTACTAGTCCTTGGTGTTCTCCAGTAGTACTTGTAAGGAAGAAGGATGGATCTACAAGGTTTTGCATCGATTACCGCAGACTCAACGATGTAACCAAAAAGGACAGTTATCCCCTGCCTCGAATCGACGACACCTTGGACACTCTCAGTGGTATGAAATGGTTTTCAACTCTCGATTTGAAGAGTGGCTATTGGCAAGTAAACATGGACTCCGTGGATAAGGAGAAAACTGCGTTTTCAACTGGAAAAGGGTTGTGGCAGTTTAAGGTTATGCCGTTCGGGTTATGCAATGCACCAGCAACATTCGAGAGGTTGATGGAACGTGTACTCGCTGGATTACTAGGAGCAGCCTGCCTTGTTTACCTAGATGACATAATTATAGTGGGACGTGACTTCGAAGACCATCTTAAGAAACTCGAAGCAGTATTTGATAAACTAAGGGAAGCAAATTTAAAGTTAAGTCCAAAGAAGTGCTCATTCTTTAGGAGACAAGTGAATTACCTTGGACATGTAGTCTCGGAAAACGGAGTGGAAACGGACCCTAGTATAATCACCGCTGTGAAAGATTGGCCGACCCCTAAGGACAAAACGCAAGTGAGAGCATTTCTGGGATTGTGCTCTTACTATAGAAGATTTGTAAAAGGCTTCTCTGACATCGCCAAAACACTTCATAAACTGACCGAAGAGAAGAGACCCTTCGTATGGGACAATAATTGTGAATCGGCCTTTCAAGAACTGAAGAAACATCTTTGCCAAACACCGGTCCTTGGGTATCCAGACACAAAGGGAAAGTTTATTGTCGACACTGATGCCAGCAATATCGGTATTGGAGGTGTATTGTCCCAGCGGAAGGGTGATCAGGAGGTGGTAATCGCATATTTCAGTAAGTCACTCTCTAAACCGGAAAAGAATTATTGCGTTACTCGAAGAGAGCTACTTGCTGTAGTGAAAACTTTACAACATTTTAAGAAATACTTGCTAGGACGCAAATTTTTGGTAAGAACCGATCACGCTGCCCTGAAATGGTTATTGGAATTCAAGGACCCCGAAGGACAGGTAGCACGATGGATTGAACAACTTCAAGAATTCCAGTTTGATATAGAACATCGAGGGGGTAAAAATCACAGCAACGCCGATGCTCTATCTAGAAGACCCTGTGAAGACGACTGCAAGCACTGTCAAAGACAAGAGACGAAGGAATTAGAATCAATTAAAATTATTAGAACAGACTCGTTAGATGAACGTTGGAGTGATGAAGCCATGAAGAGAGCTCAAGAAGAAGACCGAGATATACGACCTATCATGGAATGGTTAAGTAGTGGTAGGCCAAAACCTAAGTGGACTGACATAGCACAGTACAGTACCGCTACGAAAAGTTTGTGGGCACAATGGGACAGTTTGTTGTTACACAACGGAGTATTGTGCCGCAAATGGGAGAGGACACGTGGAAATGATAGCCATCTCCAACTAGTGGTACCTAAAATAAAAGTATCCGAGGTACTTCGAGCTTACCATGATGGTTCTTCTGGTGGACACTTAGGGGCAAGGAGAACATTAATCAAGATAAAGGAGCGATTTTACTGGCTGCATTGTCGAGATGATGTTGAGGACTGGTGTCGGAAATGCGTGCAATGTGCCTCTGTCAAAGGCCCGCAGACCAGAAGCCGAGGAGCAATGAAATTATACAACGTTGGGGCACCTTGGGAGAGAATCGCATTAGACGTAGCAGGACCATTCCCAATTACTAACTCCGGGAACCGATACATTTTAGTTGTGATGGACTATTTTACAAAATGGCCTGAGGCATTCGCCATTCCAAATCAAGAAGCAGTAACTATCGCAAATACTTTGGTAAAAGATGTATTTTGCAGATTCGGCGTTCCGTTAGAAATGCACAGTGATCAAGGAAGAAACTTTGAATCGCATATATTTCAGGAAGTATGTAAAATCATGGGAGTGCACAAGACTCGAACCACACCACATCATCCGCAGTCAGATGGAATGGTTGAAAGGTTTAACAAGACTTTGGAACGCCATCTAGCTAAGGTTGTGGATAAACATCAAAAGGATTGGGACGAGTTTTTATCACTGTTCCTGCTATCTTACCGGACTGCTGTACACGAAAGCATTACCATAACACCTGCTTTTGCAAATTTCGGAAGAGAATTACGGCTACCAGCGGATCTATTAAGTGGTTGCCCGCCGGATACTCCCAGTTGCATCACCGAATATGCCAGCGAACTAAGAGCGAAAATGACTAGTGTTTATGAGCAGATACGAGATGCAGGACTACAAGCAAGTGAACGCATGAAAACTCGTTATGACCGGAAGGCGACAGGAACGAACTTCGAGGAAGGCTCATTGGTATGGCTGCATAACCCGGTGAGACGAAAGGGTAAATCGCCAAAGCTACAACCCAGTTGGGAGGGGCCCTACAAAGTTATAACGAAAATTAACGACGTCACTTTCCGAATTCAACGTACATCTAGAAGCCCGGCTAAAATCGTGCATGTGGACCGATTAGCCAAGTATCACGGTAACAACGATGCTCGAGACGAGCATGTCTTAGGAGGGGGTAGTGTCGCGGAATATAGTGCGAACTCGTCATAATAGCACGCTTGTACCATGCCTTACAACAGCGAATGTCAATTTCTAACTTTTGACAATTAGATAACAAGAACAGTTTATTACAAATTTTAACGTGACAGAAAGAGATAACGCATTTTCAGGAACAATTTGGAAGTTACTAGAAACATTTTGAATTTTCGATACTAGAATGATCTAAATTTACGCATATAAAAAGGCCGGCAGTGTGTCGAGAGTTCAGTTGAAGTTCGGAGTTAAGTGAAGATTGCGAAGAGATACGAAATAGTGGAAAGGTGAAGAAGAACATAGTGAATTATTAAAAGTGGTGGTTTATAGTGCTCAGAGACTAAATTAAACTAGTATTGTGTACAAACTGCGCGTGTGTATCAAGTGTAAATAAAACAACTTTAGTGCGAGAACGCTTTTAATTTCCGATCCCGAACCCGTAGAACGTAACAATACTATAGTAATAATAGTTTGAATTAATGAATTTGAGTACATAATATACTATACTAGTAATAGCAATTTTTTTACTTTTGTATCCTCGTATAACATTTGCCATCAAATTAATTATTGCTAAAGAAGATATTTTTCGCTTAGAAAACCAAGTGAAGAAGTTTTATATTTTCACGTGCCAATCACTTTCCTACATGATTACTTGTCTTACGGTGAAGGAAAACATCTTGTGGAAATATGTATATCTGAGAGAACCTAAAAAGTTTTCGAAAGATATGAGTATTTGTAGTTTCAACCTAAACCTCACTCAGCCAGCGTGGTCTTCTGATAGCCTGATCTTCCCCGTATTGGATGCCCGTGTCCAGCAGTAGGCTGAATATAATAACCACCTTAGATACCTAACGAAATTAATAACAAATACTCTTAATTTTTTATCTTTCTCATTATCTTTTTTTATTTTAAGTTTTGATTTTATTTTCTGCTAAAATATTATATATCTAATTTATTCGGTTAATAATAGTCAAAAACCTCTTATTTTCAACAAAAAGTGCGAATTTGACCACAATCCTTTTTACACTTCATCACCATTATCATGAAATAAGTCGGAATGGTTGTCTTTTAAGAAAGCAAATTTTTTTTTATTAGCAAGGTCTCATCGCAAAGAATGAAATTTCTTTTTCAATTATTAGTTTTGACAACGTTTAATTGAGTTTGTAGTGTAGCAAGTACTACTACTTGCTGCGCCAACGGTCGCACTTTCGAATGTTTGTAATGCAGTCATGGTTATACATATACTATATTTAAAGTTATTCTAGTTATTATAGTCTAGTTTATCAACTATCTTTCTATGAGTACACAGTACCATCTATACTGTGTTGTACTCATAGAAAAGGGATAAGCAGTTTCAGATATTGAAAAATAACAGTAAAATTATAAAAATCTTTAAGGATAAGGATAAATAAAACAAATTGATAGAAATATTTATTTTATTACCATGTAAATTACAGTCCATTACTTGTACCCATGAAACAATTTAACGGCGGGTCCATGACGTCAGTTCTTAAAACTTCATAATATAAAGTATACGAGAAAACAATAAAGATTATAGTTTCAGTTTATTTATACATCCAAGGAAATAAAATGAAACAAGATAATACTCAAATGCATACAAAGTAGTAATAATTAAAGTCGTGAATTGATAAAGACGATATGTCGCATTATCGAAATTTTATTAGGGTGTTATGGGTGTTTAAACAGTTTTTAGGGTTCCGTACCTCAAAAGGTAAAAACGGAACCCTTATAGGATCACTTTGTTGTCCGTCTGTCTGTCTGTCTGTCTGTCTGTCTGTCTGTCAAGACCTTTTTTCTCAGGAACGCGTGGAGGTATCAAGCTGAAATTCATATCAAATACTCAAGTCTATGGTCTCTTGGAGCTGTGAAAAAATCAAACTTCTAAGTCAACGCGATCAAAAGATACTCCCGTTTATGCCGCAAATTTTCGACACTCGCAAGGGAATCAAAACCTACAGGGTACTTCCCGTGAACTCAGAATCTTGAAATTTGGTACAAAGCAACGTCTTATAACACAGATAAAGGAAAAATTGCGAAAAGCATAAATTTTTAGTTACATCATATAATAAAAATATTTTTAATAATTTTAAACTTATTACCCCTTTACTCATACACCGTTCCGTACAGGTTTGTACGGAACCCTCGGTGCGCGAGTCTGACTCGCACTTGGCCGAATTTTAATCTTAAAACTGCTATATTAATGACTATTATAGTTCAGTTCATGATACTTGACAGCCATTTTATATATGCACTTAATATGTACAGTTCTCGAGGCATAAGCTCAGCTTTGCATTTGTGTGAGTGCAGTGTACGGATAGACACGACGATACGGATAGACGTTGCGAGATTGGTTTAAACCCGTTTTAACCGGTTTTTGATGCGCGGCTATTGGCTTTTAGCTATCACTCACACAAATGCAAAGCTGAGCTTACGCCTCAAGAACTGTATATTACCTTCATTAATTCATGTCTTCAATTATATTTTAAACTAAATTCATACATAACTGTTGACACCTGACGTCATCGACCAGCGCCATCTTTTTTAAAATGACTATTACAAAAACATAGAAAATGTTTTTATTTATTAACTAAAATTTGATATTTATTATATTATGAATTTTAAGAATATATTATTATTAAAGAGTTACATTAGCCGCACATTGTAGACTTATTGATGGATATAACATAATGGTTAAACGAAAATATTATATGATATAATTGAACTTAAAATTGCAACAGCTAAACTAAAAAAATATTTAATATATTTAAATAAAACTATCTTTTCTTTCTTCTCTCCCTATACATCCTCTTCTCTCTTGCTATAAAGCATTCAAAACTTCGAGACCAAAAAATCAGAAAAGATGAGCGAAAAAATAGAAAGATAATTTTATTTAAAAAAAGAACTTAAAACTAAATAATTCATTCAATATTATTATATTTCATATAGCAAGTTCTACAATGTACGGAAATTATACATTTACCGCCAGTTTCTATAACCTATCTACCGATAGACCGGTAGATACTTTCATACGATTTTGACAGGTTGTAACTTTTAATGTGTCAAAATAGTATGAAAGTAACTACCGGTCTATCGGTAGATAGGTTATAGAAACTGGCAGTTAGTTATAATATATTATGATATAATAATACTATGTCAGAAGTAAAACAATAAAACAAAATATTTAAAAAAAGAATGGTAAAATTTTGGACTTTGATATCACTCGGACTATATATTAAATAATATGGACTAATAATATAATAATACATAATATATTAGAAGGGGTATGCCCTTTATGGAAATGAAATATTACTATATTTCAATGAACACTCAAAATATCTACATTATTAAATGTATTACACTGCATGTGAAGAAGTTGTATTTTAATTTTTATATTCCAAGTAATTAATCTGCTATATTATTATTATGTAGTTTTCTTTTAATGTTAATATAAGGCGAAACCAAGTGCCTATAAAATTTGAGGGCTGCCTTCGATTTCATTGGGATCCCATCATCAGATCCTGACTTGGTGACAATGGATTTTGAAATCAACAGTTGGTGATGAAATTGGTGAACATACATAAAAATATATATTCAGTGGAATATATAACCGCCTCCTTTTTTGAAGTCGGTTAATAAAATAGTTGGTTCCTTATTGGTTTAACTAAAACACAATTTATTCACAAGCAGTACTAATTACATATATTTATCCACTCATACATAGTTACATCCAAATGCATCAGGAATCGCGAAACTTACAACCTCTTTATTAAAATAAATAATATTTCATTCATTAGATCTTACAGAATAAAAAAAAACAAAATCACTAAACGGAAAAACACGTTTTGTTCAAAACGAGCGAACTCAATTCTTTGGTGACTGAGAAATTGTCAAAATAAGTGGAATTGCTTTATGTTAAACTTTAATAACAAAAAAAAAACAAATAAATATTAAAAATGGAGGGTATGTGCACATTCGAGACTAATCAAAATGGCGAATATCGGCTCACTTAATTAAAGCTAATAATTTCACACAAAAACACGCGATTATGTTTCGAATAATGAAGCCATATTGAAATTTTGGCAAAATGAATATAAGTACAAATGTATACATACCCGGGAATATACACAATGGTACGAATTTAACTAATAATAAAAAACTTGAGGTGAGAGTGATCTCTCGTGCTGTCTCGCTCTAACGCGAAGTGGTATGTATTTGCGTCTCGCTCATTCCTTGCGTGCTTTCCTCTTCTTTTGGCCATCGCCGGCACCCTCTGTGTCTACTTTTGGAGCTTTCTGAAATATTATTTACTTAATATTATATTACAGTTGTAATATTTGTAATATAATAAGTATAATTAACATAAGAAATGATTTAGTAACTTTTTAAAATAAACAACAATTTAAAACTTATTATTTTTTATCACTATACATACTATAAAAAACGGTCGCTTTTCGCAGTCTGTCCATATGTATGCCTAGATCTTTAAAACTACGCAACGGATTCTTAGAGATAGAATGATTCAATAGGAAGGTTTATATATCTATAACTAGCGGGACCCGCGGCTTTGCTCGCGCTAAATCTAGGGACGAACTTGAACAGAGCGAGGGCGAGTCAAAACTCAGCCTATAAAACTCAGCACTCGCATTAATTACAATAAAAAACAAAAAAGTCATTGATATATTAATTCAATTTCCAATTTACTTGCCCAAATTAAAATCATTCCTTATTCAATTATTAAAGTGAACCCAGACCCTAAAAACTACTAGATAAACTAATTCGAATAAACTCACCTCTTCTGGCCCTTCCAAGTCAGCTTTGCTTGGCTTTTCTTCTTCATCATCATCTTTTTCGTCCCCTTCTTCTCCCTCTCCCTCGGACTGGTGCGGATCGTCTTCTACTACTGCGTCTGTTTTCTTTGGATCAGCCTCTGGGTCTTGCTATATAGTGTCATAGGTTATTATTTTAGTATAACTATTAATGTGTTGTATTTTGCTTTGCGCTTTTTAAAATAAGATACTAATAATTGGTGTTTAAAATTTTTGAAAACAAATTATCGTAGAAAGAACTTACGTATTTTTGTAATTCTTCTATTAATTATATTTATAGACTACAATCATAATAATAATAAATGTTATGCTAACTATACATCTTAACATCACAAATAAAAAAAAAACTCTTATTACATTAATACTGTAAACAAAAACATACATATATAACAGCATAAAAATAATATTAAAAAATCTACACACACACAAACTATAATAACATTGACTACATTTTAAGCCTAAGTTTAATAAAATACTATTACCGTTACCGTACCGTACCATTCCGTAGACGCTATTATCAGTTTATGCAATTAAGTAATAAATAAAGGAAAAACAATTGATAAAAATCCAATATTGAAAATGGAGAAATGCAATAATGAATAACGAAATAAATAAATAATTGTATAAATAAATGAATAATTGGATAAATTAATTAATAAATGGATAAATAAATAAATAATTGGGTAAATAAATTGAACAAATTGGATAAATAAATTAATAATTGCATAAATCAATGAATTATTGGATAAATAAATGAATAATTGGATAAATAAATGAATAAATTGGATAAATGAATAAACAATTATGATCACAGCACTTACAGTCCTGGGCATGCAGCACGCGTATGCGACGAGGCCGACCAGCAGGAAGATGACGAGGAAGGCGACGGGGTACACCCAGGGGTTGGCGCCAGCGAACTTCAGCACACGCTCCACCACCGACTCCTAAAGTATAGCCTACTTATCACTACTTGTGCATATCTAGCTATTTATTTTGACTATGATCAGTAGCTTCTATATTATATATTTATGTATATAGCTTCGGTATAAACATGGTGATGTATGAAGTGTTGATGGGGTTATGGAAGGAGTTCATGGGGATTTCAAAAAAATAAAACCACGTCTCTATTCGTAAATAACTTACTTTGATTATTCCGCTTGAATTATAACAGTTAGAATCCTTTACAGTAAACGATAGCTAGCTCACGATATCGACTTACGCAACTATGTCACATTAATCCATATTTTTTCAAATCCGCAATAGCATACAACTAACTTTTACGTTACACTGGCTTTAACTATTGACATAAACAGTACAAGTGATAATAATTTAATCTTTAACCACTGGTAAAAACTGTACTGCGTATACATTTGTATAATACACATTTAGTAGTCCCGGATCTACGAATTATTTCAAATCAAATCAAATCAAAATATTCTTTATTCAAATAGACTTTTACAAGCTCTTTTGAATCGTCATTTTTACATTATCAAAATTAAAAGTCAGTCTGTAAGTCTGTGAGTCAGAATCTTGAATATATATTATAAATATAGATATAGAATATATAATATCTTGAATCAGATACATAATAGAGGCGCCCTCTTTCTTTAAATAACGTCAATTGATGATACAACAAATCTCAGATAGGCATCTTGAGTCCAGAATTTCACTTTTGGAGTAAGTCTGTGTGGCCTGTGGTGTCTTTTTCTTACACGTCAACAGTGGACGGACCTCCTAGGCACTTTTTCATTCTTAATCATGATACATTATGATTTTGGCGTTCTCTGAGTCTGCCACCTGGGGCAGATGCCTCGATCTCCCCCAATAAACCCGGGGCTGATATTTAACGTACCCAAAGTATTCGAGTGCGCTATATTACATACATAACAGTATATAGCAATAACACCTAGCCACCACACCTATAACCAATATATCGATACCTTAATTCGCAAATCAGCTAACTTCGGTAACGTGATCTTTTTAAGTAATTTAATTATTAATTTTTTTTTTAATAATAAGTGTTACAAACTAATACAACATGATTTTTTTAGATTAATTAAGAATATATCGTTAGCATAAAAAAATATTATTTAGAATTTTTAATAAGTATTATTGCATTTCTTGATTTTAGTAGCCTTTAAAAAATATTGAAAAGGAGTTAACCAAACTAAGGGTTTTGCAAACTAAGGTATCAATATGGCACCTCGGTGGTACGCCGCAGTAGGTACGCCACGTACCTACTGCGGCTACCTACTATGGCACCGTATAGCAGCTCAAAGTATTCGAGTGCGCTATATTGCACACATTACAGTATATAGCAATAACATCTAGCTATCACACCTATAACCAGTACATGGCACCTCAGTGGCACGGCGCAGTAGGTACGCCACGTACAGCCCCACGAGCACGGCGCCGTACAGCAGGTATAGAGCCCACGCACCCGGCCGCCACCGCGTGTTACGAAGCACCCAGCCCCACCAGCTTTGCTGGTCACACCCACACCCTTTACTAATATGCTTACTGACGATTCGAGTCTCGGTACAATTTGGTATACGGTCGGTTGGGTGTTTTTTAATATTTGCTAAATGACACATGTTTAGATATCGTAGCTACTGAACTGCTTTAGTGATTTAGAGGCTAGCATGTATCGTTGTAGGTGCTGAGATCTTGGATTCGAGTTGGATGGAGATAATTGAGGTTTTCTTTTAAGATATAGTCGAAACAAGGCAAATTGAAGGTATTGCACATGTCGCGTCGATCCCACGCGTCACTGGTCTTATGAAAGTAGGACTATAAGAGTGATAGGAGTACAGTATACACATTATGTTTGTGCAATAATATTTCCTGCAGTTCACTAGAACATATTTAATATAAGTTTTTTTTTAAACAATCATCTGCCTACTGTTTATTATTTTATACTGCGTTAAAAGTCACTAATAACACATAAAGATTGCAGAATTTCTCGTGTATATTGATCGCGTGCGGTTTATGTTGGTCGCATGTCATGTATGATGGTCGCGTGTCATGTATGATGGTGGCGGGTCATGTATTTTAGTCGTATGTCGTGTATTCTGGTTGCATGATGATTGAGTATTATGTGTGTTGGTCGCGTGTCATATGTCATATATATGGTCGCGTATCACGCATGATGGTCGCGTGTCATGTATTTTAGTCGTATGCCATGTATGATGGTCGCGTGTCACGCATGATGGTCGCGTGTCAAGTATTTTAGTAGTATGTCATGTATTCTGTTCGCATGACGTGCATGATGGTTGAGTATCACGTATGTTGTCTGTGGGCAGTGTGTCAGTGGCATACCGAGTCCCTCGCGAGTCGCGCGCGCTTGAGGTCGTACGTGAGACGCGCCCAGTCCGCCGCCGCCGCCGCGTCGTCCGTCACCAGCACGTTGTCGAACAGTAGTTGAGGAGACATCGACCATAGTTCAAAGCCCACCGCGTGCTGTACACACAAACACATACTATTATATATATACAAATAGACACGTTACATAGATAATATTAAAATTTACACAAGCAATACGCGCGGCTACACTGAGTTAATTTTTTTAAACGCTACTAAACTTCATTCCGTCACTCGCTGGTTTGAAAATTCTCTAAAATTACTCCAGCTTTAATATACTCCTGAGCCGCGCGGCTACCTTTTCATATATTATGTGCGGCGTGCACTCCTCCTCCTCTCCTGTTATTGTAGTTTTAGTAGGGATCCTTATTTTTTTCTTGCAATTAAAATAGCCTATATTTTTTTTTTTTTTGATGTCTCTGCTTCATGGCAATCTGTTCTGGGAACAATAAGCCACTAAATTGGCTGATAATTATCTGAATATTGTGATCTACGAGAGCCATAAACTTGTGGAAAATTAATATCCATCAAACTCTCTCTTTGTCTTTGTTTGTTAATGATTATTATCTAATAATATCTTTTGAATAAATTAGGGATGTCGTGTCTTTGTAGCCGGGTATGTTGGAGTCCACCTTGTCCGCTCAGAGCCTGGGCAAGCTCATTCACATGGGTTCTTAGCTTCTTTTGATACTTTAGGCTGTTTTGGCTAATTTCTTGCCGGACAGATTTTATGCCGAGGTCTAGATACATATATTTATTGCTAATGCATTTGGGGATACCGAAAATTGATCTTAGTGTTTTGCTCTGGAATCTTTCTAGTATATCGATGTTGCTGTTGCTGGCGGTTCCCCACAGCTGTATTCCGTAGCTCCAAATGGGTTTTAGTATTATTTTGTATATCATCATTTTGCTGTTATCATTTAGTTGTGAATGGCGTCCAATTAGCCAGTTTAAGTTACGAAGTTTTCCGTCTAGCTGCTTTCTTTTGGTCCAAATGTGCTTTTGCCAGGTCATTCTTCTGTCCAAGTGCATTCCTAAATACTTCGCATCATCTTTTTGAGGTATTATTCTGCTATTCAATGTAACAGGGGGGCAGGTTTCTCTCCTGAGGGTAAATGTTACATGCGCAGACTTACTTTCGTTTGCCTTTATACTCCACCTTTTCAGCCACAACTCTATTTCGTGGAGGTGATTTTGTAACAAAAGCGAGGCAGTTACTGGGTTTGTATGAGATGACAGCAATGCCGTATCATCGGCATACGTCGCAGTTGTCGTGTGATCGTTTGTTGGTATGTCTGCTGTAAAAATAAGGTATAGAATTGGGCCTAGTATGCTACCCTGCGGGACACCTGAATTAATTTCCTGAAGCTCTACTATACTGATCTTGTTTTTTATGTTCGTTTCTGTCGTTATAGTCCTTCTATACATTTCCCAGTTTGTAGTTTTGGAGTATATTTTTGTAGGTGGTTCTACTAGAGTTACTTTTGAGTTAATATTTAGGATAACTGGAGTGTGGTCTGAAGTGAGATCTATGCATGATTCTATCGTTATATAATTACTGTCTAAATTTTTCGTAATAAAAAAGTCAAGCAGATCAGGGGTCTTGTGTCTGTCGGTAGGCCAGTAGGTAGAATCCTCGCCAGATAAGCATTCTAATTTTATTTCTTTGGTTACTTTGAAGAGTTGTCTTCCTCTCGTATTGGTCAATCTGGAGCCCCAGTGAAGATGTTTAGAGTTCCAATCACCACCACAAATAAATCTTTTCCCAAGTGTAGAGAAAAAGTTTGTAAAATCTTGTGCAGTTATTGTGTGTCTAGGAGGACAGTAGACAGCAGAGAAAACTGTTTCAATTTTGTCATTAACTAGTGCAATTGAGGTGGCTTGAATTTTATCTGTGCGATATTCCTCCATACAGTAGTGCTTAATATTATTTTTGACAATTACTGCAGTTCCACCGTGGCTGTTTCCAGAAGGATGGTTGGTTGTGTAGATTGTATAGTTATTAAGTGTAACATGAGACTTTGAGGTGAATCTTGTTTCGGATATTAATGCTATGTCGATCATTTCTGTTTGAAGAAATATTTCTAATTCTTGACGTCGTTCCGTCAAGCCGTTGGCGTTCCAAGTGATAACTCGGAGGTTGGAATTCATTTTTTTACTAGGCTGTTGACTATCTGAATCATACGATCCATCATTTTGTCCATCATTTTTTCCATCATTGTCAACATTGTGTGCTGTAATTTTTCTAGTGTTATTTCCATCATGTCAGTCATGTTATTTAGGTTGCTCGTTCTTTCTAATGGAGGAGCTGGTTGTTTTGTTCTAGTGGCATCTGCATATGTTTTATTAAAGTTAAGTTCACGTGGCGTGATATTGTCTTTGTTGTTGGTTTTTATCTTTCCTGAAGGATGTTGTTCTTTAGGTTTGGAGGTAGTCTTCAGAATTCTTTCTTTGTATTGCTTGTAGATCTTGCAACCTCTGTAGCTGGCTGGATGTTTCTCATCACAGTTTGCACAAGTAGCGTCGGTATCAGGTTTTTTGGTGCACTGTGCTGTCGGATGGTCGTTTCCACATTTAACACAGCGAAAAGGTCTATAGCACTGGTTTTTGGAGTGTCCAAATCTTTGGCATCTTTTGCATTGAAGTATTTCCTTCTTTTTATAAGGTGCTTCAAATGAGATTTTCATTTCATTGAGATATCTAACGTTAAAAATGTCCTTGTTATTTTGCTGTGGTTCTAGGTCAACATAAAACATAGGCAGTGGTTCTTTTGTAGCTCGGTGTCGTACATTAACTATGTTTCTTACTTTATGTCCGATACTTTCCAAGTTTTTTGATATTTCTGAAGTATCTTCTGAAGCGTGCAGTCCACGAAGTACCGTCCTGTAAGCTCTCTCACTTTTTAGTTGGTATGTATAGTGTGAAATGTTATTTGCGATGAAGTTTTCTCTGATGGCTTTGTACGTCTTGATGTCTTTAGGCATAATTTTGATTGTGTGTCCAGACCTGAGTGTAGTCATGACAAATAGATCAGTTCCAATGAGATTGTTCAGTTTTTCCTTCAGTGATACTATGTTTAGGACACCTGTTACAAATATGGGTTCTGGTTTTGGTATGTATTCTTTACCTTCTGTTTCGGTTTCCTTGTGGGTTTCTTCATTTAGGATTTCGAAGCTGTTATGGTGGATATCTGAAAAGCCGAGGTGTTTTTGACCTTCTTATTTATTTCATTTTGTATGGGGCTAGTTTCTTTCCGTTTCTTTCTCCTATCAGGGACTCTATCCTTTTGCCATGGCTCTGTATCTGTGTTTTCTTGGTCACTTAGAACTTTCTGTATCTCAAAAGGCTTTTGTATTTCTTTGGGTAGTGATCCTAATGAGTTGCTTCTTGTTCTTTCGAACATGCTAGGATGAAAGGTTTGTTGAATTAGGTTAGGTTTTTGTAAATTAAAGCTTTTATTATTTTGGGGATGGAAGGCCTGTTGGACAGGTTTTTTATTGCTGCTACTGTTGATACTGTTGCTGCCAGACGCATTTACCGGGACAGGGGCCTGGTCGCCCACCCCTGTGCGGTCTTCGGTAACAGATTTCACACTTGCAGGCCCGGGTACCTGCAAGCGCCGGGGGTTAGCCGGATCGCATGACATCGCATTTCCATTATTTTCCATTGTTCATAAAAAGATGAGGTTGGGAGAATAAACATGGTGCTTTCCCAAGGCATCATGACCACACTTTTAGAGGGGATTTAATTCCTCTTGGCTAGTGGTAGCTCAGGAACAGGTTAATTAACCGCCGCCTGTGACTCGGCGTTGTTACTCTTTTAGCACCACCCAGGGGGCACGTGTAGGGAGAGCCTAAAAAGGTGGTGATTCCTACGGACGCGAGTAACATAACCCCTTGTAGCATTCAAATGGTGAAAGAATTTTTAAAAGCGATCCAGTACTTTTTGAGCCAATTCGTTACAAACATACTTACATACAAATCTTTCCTCTTTATAATATTATAAGTATATAATAAAGTATATTATAAATATAACTAATAAGTATAGATATAGATTTCTAAAGAAGCCACTTTTACTGTTTATGTGCAGAAAATGTTTTAAATTCAAGAACATTCGTCATCCACATTCAGATACATGTTATAACTGGGCTACCACTGCCTATTACAATCAAATCAAAATATTTTATTCAGCATAAAAATTGTTACAATTTCTTACTGAACGTCATGAGTCTACAACCAGTTCGGAAAGAAGAAACCTCTGACCTGTGAAGAACTGGCGAAAGAAACTCAGCGGCACTAATATTATTTTTCATCTCTCTTTTTCAAATTTAATTGCAAATTAACAATAATTCTATATGTTGAAATAACCTGGCGTTATTCACATCATTCTCAAGGCGTATTGTCTTCTAAAAAAATATCGAATTTTCACCTTTAGTACACAAACGTTCCTTCACATTTTTTTTTAAATTTGGCAATAGAAGCTTTGCAAGCAATATAAAACTATACTCTAAATGGAATAGAACTCACGATAGCCGTCATACGGAAGGGATGCTCGTCGTTGAAGTAGTGGGGGTTACGCACTCTCCGCGGCGACCACTTGCCCTTGTAGTTGGGGTTGGGGATGAGAGGGGCACGCCACACACCCTGTACACACGATATATATTACATTATATTTAAAAAAAAAGGTTATATAAACAATTTTGTTTTATTTAATATTGATAATTCAGAAATACACTTGTCTGTCCAAAATTAAAATGACACTGTTGGGTAGAACATACTATTTATATTAACTTCAAATTTATTTATTTTTTCAAAGTTGGTATAGCAATCAAAAAGGTTGTATAAATCTGAGTAACACATACTGCTAAAACAGACTAACTAACATTTTTTTGTTTTTTGACTTCAATATCAATTCAATAATATTCTAAATAATATGATAAATGCAATGCATTTATAAATAAAAATTGCCACAAAAAACTTTAACTTAAAATGTAAAGTAAAGTAAAAAAAATATGTGTAAAGTAAATAAAATGTGTAATGAACAAAAAAATTACACTAAGGGGTCGTCCATAAATCACGTGATGTTTGAATGGGGGGGGGAGGTGGTTCGGAAAAAATCACGAAATATCACCAGGAGGGAGGGGGGGTGTAGTGAGTTATCACGTGATTTTTTTTACTCACCGTTGGGATTATCCCGCGCGCCGCGACAATCGCCGAACTTTTATAATAATAAGCCTAGTCACCTCCAAAACTTCTCTGAAAATACCTGTACGGGAACTACTATTGCAAGAAATGGCACTATTAAAAGCTACGCTATGCTTTAAAAAATCGTGTATTATAAATTCTTCATAACAGATGATGAGACCAATAGGATGGGCCAAACATTCGCCCAGACACACGAAGCGTCGCTATTAGTAAGAATGGAAGTGTAATAATGAACCGATTGGTCTTAATTGCTTTGGATTACTTATAAAAAGTATTGACATACTTCCAATAATATCATGTATAAAAATTAAGACATACATAAACTATAAGTAGTAGTTATAAGTTACAGACGGACGAATTATACATTTTTAATGATATTCTCAAAACCTTTTACTATATTTACATATGTGAATATCAGCACTGAAAGTTTAAGAAAAGTGAATACTATTTTGACTTAATTTTAGCACCGGGTGATGTACCCAGTGCTCAAAGTTAATTGACCGTCGGCCGAAACTAGAGGGTATGCATACAGTCAAAGACCATACATAAACCACCTAATCCCATTGATTTTGTTAATGAGAAAAAAGAAAATTCTGGCAGGATTTTAGTCGAGTCGTAAGGATTCTGTAGGTGCTAGTGCACAAAAAAACTACGGATAAAAGAGCAGTAGCCAGTAAGTATATTATGCGTCACTCCCAGTCACATAGGCTAGACTCATACTTCCGCATGACTCTTATGGAACCCAACTTGATGGACAAGGAAGGACAACAGATCTTGAAAAAATTTACTTTTAAAAAAGGCTGCAAAGTCCACACAGAAGTGTGAAATAATAAGGTTATCGACAGCCATGACGTCTTAGTAGAGTATGTCGTATGTCGAGTAGAAGGACAGTGCTTTATTCTATGACTTACCTTCTCCGCAGTAGTATAGCGAGCATGTGTGAGAGAGCCAGTACTTGCTTCAGGTACAATAGTAAAATTTCACGATTATTATTTTGTCATTTATAATAATAATAATATAGCTTTATTTAATTCCATGCAAAAAAAAAAATTACAATACTAAAATTATATAACATTGAACATCACATAATTAGAATTAATTTATTAAAATAAATTTGAATTGCTTTAAAATTAATAATTAATTAATTATAATAAGTTTTTTTTTTGTATATAAAATGAATATTAGTTATCAATATATAATATGTAATTATAACATTCAATATATATAATTAATAAAATTGTTAATTCTTATAATTAATTAATTTTATTTAATTTATTTTCTCATATGGACCCCCTTTGGGTAAAAGCCTCCTCCAAGGCAAACCACTTATTTTTATCTTTGGCTACTTTTAACCAATTTCTGCCCGCCACTGTCGCTATTTCATCCGCCCATCTGGCGTGCGGGCGGCCTCTTGCTCTCTTTCCTTGCGGACCGGGCCATTCGACTGATCGCCGAGTCCATCTGTCGTCGTTGTTCCTAGCCACATGTCCTGCCCACTTCCATTTTTTTTGTAACGAGAAAGTTAATGCGTCTGTGACTCGTGTTTGTTTGCGGATTTCCACATTCCTCACCTTATCTTTGAGTTTTAGTCAAATAATGCTTCTTTCCATACGCCTTTGAGTGGTCTGGATTTTATTTATAGTTTTTATATCGAAAGTCCAAGTTTGGCACCCATAAGTTAAACATGGCAGTATGGCTGTGTCCATAGCTACTTTTTTAGTGGATAACGGCAGTTGCGATTTGAAAATTTCCTTATGAGCCCAATATTTTTTCCATGTAATGGCCACTCTCCGGTCTACTTCTTCTGAGTTTCTGTTTTTGTTGAACGATATTTGTTTTCCTAGGTATACGTACTTTTCTACTAATTCGAGAGGATTATTGACCAGGATTGGTGGCATGACATGATGATTTGTCATAACTTTTGTTTTCTCTAGATTCATTTGTAATCCTACTTTCGAACTAGCCTGGTGTAAGTCATTTATCATTATGTTTAGTTGATGTGGACATTCCGAGAACAGGATGATGTCATCGGCGAATCTAAGATGACTTAAAAAGTTTCCATTCATGTTTATGCCCCTGTTAGACCATTGAATGTTTTTCATTGCATGTTGTAAGACGGCTATGAATAACTTTGGAGAGATTGGATCTCCCTGTCTGACTCCTCTCTTTATATTGATTACTGCACCGACTCTATCTAACCTGACTCTACTTGTGCTGTTGCTGTAAATATTCCTCAGAATATTGATGTATTTTTCTTTTATATTTAATGATTCCAAAGCTTCCCAAATACTTCCGTGTCTTATTGAATCAAAAGCTTTTTTGTAGTCTATGAAAGCTATGAATATGGGTCTTTGGATATCCAAATACTTCTCTATCACTTGGTCGACGACTTGGATGTGATCTACTGTGCTATACCCGCTTCTGAATCCAGCTTGCTCGATCGGCTGGTATGCATCAATTTCTGGCGATATTCGTTCAAGCAGACAGGATGCGAATAGCTTATAGAGACAGGGCATTAGGCTTATGGGGCGGTAGTTGCCTATATCACCTGGGTCGCCTTTTTTGTATAATAATTTTGTCATTTATTCTTCTTAATTAGAATTTTTACATTTTTATCACGGTGCTTAATTTACCAAAATTATATTAGATTATACCTGTTAACCTTTATTTAAAAATAATACCTATTCAAATTTTTTAAGGTACTTTGTAAAAAAATACACGTGATTTTGAGTGGGGGGGGTGGGTGTGTGTAATCTTAAACCTCACCACGTATCACCATGGGGGAGGGGGGGTCTAAAAAGTTGCTTAAAACATCACGTGATTTATGGACGACCCCTAACAGTGGGAGAAAAATAAACATACGATTTGGTTTAACCCTCAAATGTATTAGTTAAATTAGTAAACCATTTCGACAAAACGTGGTCCTTCGTACCTTATAGTTAGGGTTGGGTATGGTCGGCGGTGCCCAGGTCCCGCAGCCGGGGGCTGGTTCTGGTTTGCAGAACTATGTCCAAATATTCAGACAATATTGGTCCTTCGTACCTTATAGTTAGGGTTGGGTATGGTCGGCGGTGCCCAGGTCCCGCATCCGGGCGCGGCGGTGCAGCGCGGGTTGTCCACGCGCGGCGCCTCCCACTCCCCGTCCATGTCCTCGTCCCAGTCCTCCGGCTTGCGCGCTTCCGGGTCTGAATAATACACACACAGTATTACTTCCGGGTCTGACCAACACACACACACACAATTATTATTGCGCACCTCGGGGTCTGAATAACACACACACAAAACTATACACTCTCAGCCCCAAGGAAAGTGTCAGATTTTGTCAGGGGTAACACACCATTAATATACACTTCTCAGCCCTAAGAAAAGTGTTTTTGAGGCATCGTAATTCTTTACCGAGGCCTCCGGGTCTGACCGACACACACACACACCATTATTATACACTAGCATTTCCCGCGGCTTCGCACGCGTTCTAAACACCGGAAACCAAATTATTTTTGAGTCGCGCGGTATGATATCTCGAAAAACTACTGACGGCCCTTCCCGTTTTTGAAATATTTTTAATTAATGCTCCGCTCCTATTGGTCGGAGCGTGATATAATATAGCCTTTCCTCGATAAATGGACTATCCAACACAATAAGAATTTTTCAAATCGAACCAGTAGTTCCTGAGATTAGCGCGTTCAACAAAACAAACAAACAAACTCTTCAGCTTTATAATATTAGTATAGATTAGTTTAAAACCCACCTGGTATGGTATCAGGCTCGTCGTCTAGCCAGCCGTCGGGCTTCACTGCGTTGGGGTCAACGATCTGCGCCGGCGCACTCTCGTCCCAGTCCTCTGGCTTCGTGGCGGTCGGGTCCACTATCTGTAAATCAGTTTTAGGATCATTTATTTATCAAGAAGAATATTACAATTCACTTATATGAGAAATTAACAATTATTTAAGTTTAACTAACACTATTGGGTACATCGCAACAGGCAAGTCAATTTACAATTTGAGGGTAAAACTAAAAAATGTATACACAAGTTTACAAAATAAGCGCAACTGGAAGAGCCATTTGATGTATTCGTAAATAATAGACCATGTGGACTGAGATATGGACTAATGGACTATAGGACCCACCGTAGAGACTGGTCCATTCACATGGACTGTAAAATTTATGGATAGAGCGATAGTTAGGCTGTTTATACGATGCATATTATGTACTCGTAATTTTGTTTTAGTAATTTATACTAGGGAGAAGTCTAGGATACTACCCTTAAATCTACTCAAATATTTTTTATTTTAAATAAAACTATCTTTTCGGATTTTTGCGCTGATCCACAATTTAAAAAATTGATATTTTGATTTTTTATTCCTTACGTTTCGAGTGCTTACAGCAATCATGATAACGGGAGAGACATTTTAAGAAGGAAGGAGACTTTTAGAGAATTTTAGACGCCCTGAAGGTTATCACTATATATTGTGTGTAACAAGTAAGTATATAATATACTATGGAACCCGCAGCTTCGCCCGCGCTAAATCTAGGGAAGAGCCTAAGCGAAGCGAGAAAATGGTTATTGTGAGTTATCCGTAAGAGATAGACATATTATGTCATCGTGGAATTTTATGTAGAACTTTTTAAGGTGTACAATACTGTAGTACATTATTTTGATCTATCTCGTAGAGTTTAGCCAGCGTTCGTAATGTAAGCGCAAAAAATTAGTTTATTTACGACATCACATTAGAAACCTCTAAAATTATCAGTGTCTCTCTACTATATTATGCATGTATTATACATATAAACCTTCCTCTTGAATCACTCTATCTATTGCGAAAAACCGCATCAAAATCCGTTGCGTAGTTTTAAAGATTTAAGCGTACAAAGGGATATAGGGACAGAGAAAGCGACTTTGTTTTATATGTACTATGTAGTGATATATACTTACTTGTTACACACTTACAAAATCATATAATATTTTTAAATACGATGGCACCAAAAAACCTTACACAATTTCTTAATTTTAATTAATTTTATGTAAAACATAGATAAAAAAAATAATTATTTTCAACCCACCTTCTCCCTCTCATCCCAGTCTTCAGGTTTCTTATCATCAGGATCCTCGATCTCTTCAGGAGGATTGACCGGAGGAGTGAAGTCCTCCAATAGAGAGCCGGAGTTGACCTCCTTGTTATCTACTAATACAGTGAATGTGTTGTCCGGACGGACAATCAGTGTGTAGAGATGGGGTTCTTTGTCTTTATAAATGTCATCAAGACGTTGCCTGTGTTAACATAAATAAATATAAATTTATAACTCATTTTTTTTTAATTTTCAATATGTCAAAAATGATTATAACATAACTATATAAGATAACTGAGGAAACAATGGCAGGACTTAAGATTGTAGTTGAATAAAAAGAAAACAAATCTATCTCATGGAAACTATTATTTTTTTGAGATTAAAGTAATCTATGTGCTATTCCAGAATATACTCTATCTCTATGTCAAATTTTATCATGATCCATTCAGCCATTCTGGTGTAATTGAGTAGAGCGAGATATTTTCAACAGTAGTATATTATATAATATTTCAACACTATTATATGATAAAAAAATTACTATTATTTACTAAATAGTCAGAGAGTGCATATTTTAGCATTAATGACTTGAATATTATGTATTGAGATAAGATTTGTCATATTTATTTTATTATTATTGTTACTAGCATTTCCCGCGGCTTCGTACGCGTTCTAAAGACCAGAAACCAAGTTCCTATCTAACACAAAAAGATTTTTTTACTTCGGACCAGTAGTTCCTGAGATTAGCGCGTTCAACCAACCAATCAAACAAACTCTTCAGCTTTATAATATTAGTATAGATTTAAAACGTCAATTTCAGAAACTTTGTTGCTTGCAATCACAAATTCAAAGTTACAGACAGAAAGACAAACATTGACAAAGAATAACTTATATATACTTACGTAGGTTTCTTGCAGTGTTTCTCTTCAATGGTGCCGTTTATGGGGTTCTTATGTCTAAAGATGAAGTGAAGTTTGTTATCGTTCCCGCACTTGTCGGGTCCGAACATAATGGTGTATGGCGTCTGGTCGTGGAACTGGCGAAGGTCAGCCTTGGTGTTCGTCCCGCGGGAGAGCAGCTTGAGGTACGCTCCACCACAGTTTTGACCTTCCTGTTTAATTGTTACATTGGTCAATACTTGTTTTGATTACTCGTTTGGCTCAGTTGGTAGTGACCCTTCTTTTTGCGCCAGGGGTCGCGGGTTCGAATCCCGCTGGGGTCATTTATTTGTTGAGCACAAATGTTTGTTCTCAGTCATGGGTGTTTACATTTATAATATGTATGTATTTAAAACTTATATATGTAGTATATCAACTATCTGGTATCCGTAACACAAGCATCGTAGCTTACCACGAAACTGGATGGTGCTGTTTTAAGAATGTCCCAACATATTTATTTAATACTTGTATATAATACGGTCTTAGATTAACGCGAATATTTGAAATTTTAAATGAAACTATCATTTCATTGTGGGTAGGCACTGTCTGTAACAAGTATATAAATCTCTCATACAACAAAAACCTTAATCTCTCCCGTGACCATGATTTCCGTAAAGCATTCGAAACGTCGGGAACCAAAAATCTAAATAAATCCGCGACAAAATCCAAAAAGATAGTTTAGGACGATTAGTTCTTTTACTAAAAATAAGACTTATACATTGTTATATATAACTTTTACATTTGTTCTTCATGCATTATAGAACCATTATAGTTCCTAGTATAGAATAAGTATTTTTCTTAGTATTCCATCTTCTGTTTTGCTATCGCTGTAGTAATCAATCAATGTATGAGACTTCAAAAACAAACTACAACACAAAATACGATCTATGTCTTTGTAAACTTTGTAAGGGCAAATAGCGTTAATTACCTACTTTGCCACACAATAATCTTATTATCTAGTAAATTATGAGTAATATTTAGAAACGCTAATTATTATTATGTACACAAAGAACACATAAAGGCACATCAATCTGTCCAAAAGCGAGTTGGAACGTCGCCAGCGTCTGTTTATAGTTTACAATTTCTTTGTGATATTTTCGCAAATGTTTACATATCATCATACGTAGTAAAATTTGTTCAACTCATCACAGATGTTATTGAGAATTTATTTAACGCTATTTTTAATACTAAACGACTTCCCTAACCTTGAATGCTTTTAGAAGGTAAAAAAGAGAATTTTTTCTTTCAAAAGTCGTTTTTATTAAATCCTTTAATTTAAAGGTTCGAGGCCAAAAACGGCCTGAACTTTGGTACATTGAGATAGCTGGTTATCAGGGTTAACATATAGTATATGCCCTTCATCATCAGCCCTTTTTTTAACGTCCCACTGCTGGGCACGGGTCTCCCTCAGTACGAGGGGGATCAGGCCATAGTCCAACGCGCTGGCCTAGTGCGTGTTCGCGAACTTCACATGCCTTTCGAAAACTTGTTAGGTTTTCTCAGACCTGCAGGTTTCCGCACGATGTTTTCCTTCGCCGTAAGACAAGTGGTAATCATGATATAAATGATTCGCACATGAAAATATCAGAGGTGCGAGACCCGGATTTGAACCCGTATCACTCGGTTATCCAAGCGACGCGTTACCGTTGGGCTACTTAATTGCATGAAAATATTAAACCTCTGAAAAACTTACACTAACTGTAAACTAAAACGTTTCTAGGAACATACTTTAAAATAATAAGGTATATCGATATTTGACATACAATGTCGGTCAAGCTTATATGGATATTAACATATGTCGACTAAGCTGTGGCTAATTGGCTTATCGGCTTTACAGGCGACTTGGTTTGAATTAACATGCTCAAAGTTCAACGTGAATATTGCATCAGACTGTTTCATAAACTTAAAGAAAATTCTAAAAATTCTATACAAATACATCTGTAGTGAGGTCAAAGTAAGACATTATGTACTATGGCTATTTTTGATGGTGTAACTATATGGCTTATTTTTATTATTCTATAATTTCATAGCCCATTACTATGAGATCCCTTACTTGGAAAAAAGTTAATTCCTCATATAAACTTCATCCCTTTTTCACCTATCAAGGAATGACTTCTGAGATAAAAACTACTTTGTACTTCCCAGGTTCTCAAACTGTCTTGATAACAAATTTTATCTAAATTGGCTCAGCAGTTTTATAGTTTATACATTACAAACACACATTCATAAAGAAGGAAATAATTTTCAAATAATATATTAAAAGCTACTTACTTGCATTGTAACTTCATACTGCACAATGAGTGGTTTATCCTTAAACTCGAAGGGTTTATCTAGCAGAGCAGAGATTGCCGCATGCTTTGCTTCAGTTGTGAGGACTAAGCCCAAGTCATTCTTCAGTATGCGTCTTGATGGAGTTTGAATCTGCAATAGGTTATATTTAAATTTACTATTTATTGAACAAAGTACTTTGAATTCATAATTGGTTACACTCAAGTAATACAATATGCTTCAAATTGATTACATACTTCTTTTTAAAATCATCAAATATAAGGTAAATAAAGCTTAATTCAAAATTATATAATTTCCTATAGGCTATAGGAACTTCTAGAAAGTTATTTTGAAAATTAAAACCTCTCATAGAACAAAAACTAGTATCCAGAAACATATTTTCTTCTTTTATTAGTATAACATTTTTCGCACTTAGGCATTATTGCCCATTGTGGGTGAGCTTGTGCTATTTGTTGTTCTAATGTTTTCAACCAGAGTTAAAGTAGTCTTTCAGGCTAGAGTCATATTTTATGAGTATGTTATGTTTGTTATACTTTAATGCCAAAGTACAGCTTTGGATGAATTTTGATACTTATCTTTGTGTTTTTTAATGTTAGGAACTATTGAATTACAAGTTCAATTATATAAATTAAATGTATTAGTCCATAGAACACTTATTAAAGACATATTATTATATCTTATAACTAAAAGTGTTATGAAAAGATTGGAAGTGTAAAGATGAATGTACCTCCCATATTCCATCATATTTAGCAATATTTTCATCAACACCCTGTTTCTTGGCTTCTGATTTAATCCATTTCTTTTTAAATGCAGCTTCATCATCAAAATGTTCTGCTAGATAAAACTTCTTGGGATCAATTTGTGGACTTTCATACTGCTCGTCTTCAACAGCCTACAAAACATGGAAAATATAATATTTCCATTGTAAGATTTTATGATTAAATATCATAAGACCTTACTTATAATAATTTATCATAGTTTTAGAAAATCAACATTTTTTTACAAATTGAAACTAACTATTCTAGAGCTTAATAAAATTTCTGTCTTTAATAAAATGAAATTGGCTTTAAAAAATTGAAGCTGACATGTCAAATGTAACTGAATATTTACTTTATATGCAATAGCATTCTTTTAATTTTATTTCACAATTTAATATCATTCCACAATCATTATATTTCACATTAGTATTTAAATAGCTCTAAATATAATTTAATTTGTAAGATTATTATACACCCAATTTACATATTACAAGTTTTACTTACAAAATTCTAAAGCAAATCTTATCAGATTGTATAGTTTAGATAAAATTTAAATAGGGTCAAACATTTTGTGTTAAACACACAATATAACCAAGATATAGAAAAAGAAGAAACTATTACTATATGTTTATTTTATCATTTTACACAATAAGCAAAAGTACTTTTTATGACTTCAAATTGGCAAATATATGAGGTTATGTTATGTTCTTTATTCCACGGCTTCTAGGTGTGCCATTTGGGCACAAATTACTTCACCAATGTCGTGTACAAATATATGACTAAAAATTGGAAATATTTTAATAAAAGATAAATACCTTACATCTGAATAACAAGTATTAAATTTATCATAAAACCAAGTTTTTAAATTGTTCATTTGAGATGCAGAGATTTATTTTATTATTATTATTTAGAAAAACAATACATAAAAATCCTTATTTTTAACTTATAATCTAAGTACACAGAAAAGCGAGTAAATAAGTAAGCAACGTTTCGAGTGAATAAAATACGCTTTCATGGAAAATAGGTCAAGCATTGTTAACTAACCTCAACAGTAACACCATCATCAGAATCGTCGGCATCAGCTTTAGTTGATGTAACTAAAAGTACCAATAAGGCACTTACAAATAGTCGCCGAAAATAAAACATCTAAAACAAATTAAATTCGGTCAAAAATACTAAAAGTATGAAGTAGTGTAGTATGATATACACTCAACACCCTTGCCACGAAAGTTCTTAATTAAATTATCTAGTAAACATTTATTCACCGCGGTCAAACACAATATGAGTAAGGGACACCGGATAGCGGATATCCTCAATAAAAATAAATAAAACAGAGACTAGTGTGGTACACCTAAGCTTTATAAAAACCAAGATTAATTAATCTCATTATAATAGTCACATAAAACGATATACCTTCTTTTAAATGACTATTTCAAGAGTATTCATAAATACACACACATGAAATGAAATACAACTTCACAATGATCAAATATTCAAAATTCCAAGTGAAAAGCCGCAACAAAATGTATCAATGAAATCTTCAATTTCAATAGTCTTCGATCAGTGAATTGACGAATTAACTTGATTTGACGGCTTTTGTGTATTTTATATCTGTGGTTCAATTTGATTGGACTTATTTTATAAAGTAACCAATAGCAAACAAACAGTTGTCAGCGGCTGTCAGGATGACGAATGACATGCGCTAATGCATTAATAATTTTCGTTCACAGATAATGTAACGATATCATACCATAACTAAAGGGTAATTTGAATAATTAGGGTTATAAAAAAGTAAGAAACGAACCGTTTTTTCCTAAAAAATCTGTCATATTCAGTAATATTAGGTATTCAAACTTTTTAAAATATGCTGTAAAACTTAGGTTACCAAGATTATAATATTTTTTGTATTTTTAAGTATAGTCGCGTATGTACTACAACCAACTGCTAGAAACGGGCCTCACTTCAAATGCTACTTGTTATGGAGGATTACTTACGATGTTTTACATAATAATATACAAATAGAGACGGGCTGGGCTATCACTTTATTTTACTTTTAGGTACTGAAATTATCATTATTATATATAATTTAGTTTTCGACTTCAGAAATGATAAACGAAAAATGATCATGAAAGATTTGAAGTTCGGTAAAGTAATTGTAGTAAAATAATTAGAAAAACTTTGACGGAACGGTTAAGGTATATTATAATATAAGAATGTACCTATATACCAAAGTAAATACCTATGGTAAATACCATAGCTGGCCCGCTGGGCACCGTTAAACAAATAATTAACTCGTTAATCGTTAATCCGTTACTTAAAAAAGTTAAATTCGTTAAACGTTAAAACGTTACATTTCGAAAGATTTAACGCAAGTTAAAGTTAATCGTTAATCCGTTAACACGTGATTAAAATTGTATTTTTATATCATTGCAACAACAATGATCTACTATTAAAATCTGTTGATTTGGGTTCTGGAACTTAAAAGCCTCTCAGCATTTCGAGAAGGCGGGACCGGGCTTTTCAGAGGCTCAGTTCAACGTCTTCTATATACCCAGCCGTTTGGGACTCTACAGGAGCCACTTCGCTATCAATATGAGGCACCTCTCTCTGGCCCTAGACGGACGCTGGACGTTCCTTTTTCATTTCTCCCAGTTCACCCCGATACTGATGGAAGCCGTCTCGACTTTCGGCAGGCTTTTACCGAATGTCCGGGGCATTGAATCTCTTTGCCGGTTTTGAGATTGTGAGGTCCATGACACTGTATGGTGCCCCCGTTTGGATCGACGCCCTCTCCGTCCCGAACGGGGTCCAATTGTGCAGTACGCAGCAAGTCCTGGCGGTGAAAGCAATAAAGGGATGACGCACGGTGTCCTTCTGGTGGGCGTTTCACCCTGGGTACTCCAGGCGCAGGCAGGAGTTACTCGCAAGTGTAACTCGCAAAGTTTCGGGTGAGTGAGCGTGCGCTTGAGAAACTTCCAATGTGGGATCCCTCCCGGATAGCTGACGAGGCCATAATCCGGCGATGGAGGGAGCAACTGGTAAACCCAGAGACTGGCATGGCGAAAATGGATGCAGTTCGTCCTGTTTCACTGGGTCAGGAGGCCCACACGGTGTCATGCCTTTCAGACTGATGCAGGTGCTTACCGGGCGCCCGGCACGTGCAACCTTACCTACCAAACTTTAGTTAGGTACCTGGTTTCGTTCTACTCGACGCGACGTGGTGCTTGGTAAAGTAGTAGTAGTAAGTAGGTACTGGATTAACGATTAACGGACTTGAGAAAATGTAACGGAAGTTAACGAGTCCGTTAAGTTTTTTTTAGGTTAACTTAAAAGTTAATCGTTAATCGAAATGTTAACTTCGTTAATTAACGATTAACAGATTAACGAGTTAATGCCCAGCTATGGTAAATACCAAATACCATTTTGTAACCTTTTTGCCAAAATATACAGACTAAAAAGTTTCAGTTATTATCACAGATGAAAAATATTCTCAGAGACTTCAAAATTCAAATGTCAAAACTGACGTTACTTGCCTTGACAAGTGGAGGTCATTCCAAGCGGTGAAGGCAGTTCATTTGCTTTTGCGGTGTTTATGAATACTTTCAACAAACTAGTTGTTATTTCTTGAATATTCATAATGTACCAGTTCATGTTTTGTTTTTATTTTAAGTTTTAAATACTCGACAAACTATTTTTTTTCTTCTAATCGTAAGTTATTGATACATATTTAAAGTTAAAACTAAAAGCCATAAAAGCCGATAGCTATATATTATTTTATTTTATCACTTTATATGAATTTAAATTAAAAACAAACTTTTCCATTTCTATTATTAACTTGTTTTTATCGCTTGCTGCTACATCACTAAACATTTTCGATCATTTTCCTTTATACTTTATAAATATTATCTATTTATGATAATATATCAAAATCCACTACTGCAAGTTTTTTTTATTTAGAGATATAATGTGCTAAGCTAATAAAATATCTACACTTATTAATATTTTGTTTTCAGAAAAAATATTCTAGTTATGAGGCGAAATTGTTTTAGGCTTTTGAGGTTGAGGAACCTTATAGCTATAACTGTAATAATAATATTACTATACTTAGTCAAGACTGTATCAGAAGTAAAGACATTACAAGACGTGGCTAAGCCTGTGAGAGATTCATTGCAAAGGATTTTAAGGAGTGAAGAATATTTTGTTCCTTCAAGCTTAAAAGTTAGTATTAACATTGAAGTTAGTATTAACATTAACCAAAAAAATGGAGTTTTCTGGTGTTAGACTTGTTGGATATTCAGTGAATAATTTTGTATAAGATTTATAGGTATTGAATTTAATTAATTTTACTTATTAGATATGCGTTTTTGAAATAATTAAAATTGTTATTAATGTAACATTGCATTATTATTAATGTAACAACATTTATATTAACTTTTAAAATGAAATAAATGTTTTTCTTATCAAACTGGATCAAACGTTAAGATAACATTGATATCAAATGAAATATTCTTGGAAAGTTAACTTAATTAGATACCTATTTAAATGTAGATTGTTGATAAAATATTTTTATTAATTTGATAAACCTATTTGCTTTTCAGAAAATAGATTGGCACAATTATCAACAAATTGAGTATGAAAGGCAAAGAGTAGGTGAGTACTGACTTATTATTTTATGTAATATTGTTATTTGTATTTTATAATTTATGCTAGACTTAATAGAAATAAGATATTTGTGATCAAATACCTTATTTTTACCTATCTATAGTATTAAAGATATACTATTGTAAATGTGTTTGTTTTTACTACCATTCCAATTCCAATAGATGGAGGAATTTGAATGAAACTTAGTACTCGGAAAAAAAATACAATTTGCCTCGTTCAAGCTCATTTAGTTAGTCTTTGTTAATTATATTTAGTTTTTTTCTACTGTATTTTTTATGGCAATAAATGTTTTTTTATTAATATTATTTTATAAATGTACTAGAGACTTATTATCACATTACCAACAGACCTCAATTTTATTTATCTGTATATATTTAAATATGTAGTACCTTTTCATTTTGTAGGTATTGGAGAACATGGTAAACCAGCATATCTACCAGAGAAAGATTCCGCCTTAGAAAAAGACTTATACTCCGTTAATGGTTTCAATGGAGCCCTAAGTGACTTAATTCCTCTAAATAGATCTCTCCCCGACATTCGTCATATTGGATGTCAAAAAAGATTGTACATAGAGTCATTGCCTACTGTCAGTGTTGTGGTGCCATTTCATAATGAGCATTGGAGTACTTTGTTGAGAACAGCGTACAGTGTACTTAATAGATCACCTACGTTTTTAATAAAGGAAGTGTTTTTAGTTGATGATGCTAGTACAAAAAGTGAGTATACATATTGTGAATTGAATGTGAATAAAGTAATAGGTGTACTAAATATTTTGATATATTATAAGAAAAAAGCCACATAAGCCTCTTAAAAGTTCATTACCTCTATACCTCTATATTTATTACAAATGACTATGTTTTAAATATTATAAACTAGCGACTCGCCCTCGCTTCGCTCGGGCTCTTCCCTAGATTTAGCACAGGCAAAGCCGCGGGATCCGCTAGTTATACATATAAACCTTCCTCTTGAATCACTCTATCTATTGGAAAAAACCGCATCAAAATCCGTTGCGTAGTTTTAAAGATTTAAGCGCACATAGGGATATAGGGACAGAAAAGGCGACTTTGTTTTATACTATGTAGTGATGAAACCACCTTTTCGGATTTATTTTGATTTATTGTTCCTGATGTTTCAAATGCTTTTCATCAATCATATTCACCAAAGAGACGAGGTTTTAGAGGTCTCAAAGTTATTATTTACTTTGCTAGAGACAGTCTACTAACAAAATTTGCAAAGAAAATTCAGAAAATACCAAAATGCCAACAAAGTACTTTACAATATTTGTTAATTTTAATTTTAAATATTTAAAAAAAAGTTTAAATCTTAGTCAATTCATTTAGAAGACATTTTAGCAAAATTCTTTACAGCATTACTGATTATTAAGAGGTTTGATTGCATGCATTATAAAAAACCTCTTTATAATCTTAGGTTTCCTGAAAAAAAAATTAGACGACTATGTAGAAAAGCACCTTCCCAAAGTCAAAGTCTTAAGACTGAAGAGCCGCAGTGGGCTCATAGCAGCTCGTCTTGCTGGGGCCAAGCTTGCCACAGCAGATGTCCTGATTTTCCTCGACTCCCATACTGAGGCCAGTGTTAACTGGCTTCCACCATTGTTGGGTATGTATATAACATCTAATTTACCCATAAGACATTTTTAGGTAGTAGTAGCCCAGTAGTAAAGACTAACGCGCTAGTATGGGAAACTGGTTCAAACCTAGCACCTCTGTCATTTTCATATAAGATACATTTTATTCATAAAGTGTACGAAAAAAAAAATAATAATAATTATATATGCAAATTGGATGTGTGTATGTTTGTTACTCTATCACGCCAGAACGAATAAATGGATATGAATGAAATTTAGCGCAGAAATAGATTATATGGACTGGCAGGTATCTGACTTTTTATCCCCAAAAAATGTACATTTCCTCTTAGATATCCATATTGAACGCTAAAACGTGGCTAGGGACGCACTCAAGCAAACCAAAAATAAGTTGAATATTTTGTTTTCAGAGCCAATAGCCCTAAACTACAAGACAGTAGTGTGTCCGTTCATCGACGTGATAGCGTACGACACCTTCGAATACAGGGCTCAAGATGAAGGCGCCAGAGGGGCTTTCGATTGGGAGTTCTTCTACAAAAGACTGCCAGTCCTACCAAAAGACCAGGAGAACATGCCCGAGCCATTCGAGTGAGATATCTTAAATTCTATTTTTATGTACTAGATTAGTAGTTAATTAAAGTATTATATTTTATGTTTAATTATACTAGAGTAATGGTAATGCGTCTGCTTGGATAACTGAACGGCGCAGGTTGAAATCCGGGTCTCGCACCTTTGATATTTTGATGTACGAATCATTTCTAACATGATTACCACTTGTCTAAATATGAATGAAAACATCGTGATATCTGCATGTCTGAGAGAACATAGTAAGTTTTCAAAAGACTTTGAGCACTTTGCCAGCATGGTGGACTATGGCCCGATCCCCCTGTGCCCAGCAGTGGGACGTCAAAAAGGCTTTATTATAGGAATGAGAATATTTAAATAATATTTTTCCAGGAGCCCAGTAATGGCGGGTGGACTGTTCGCTATATCGCGTGTATTCTTCTGGGAGCTGGGCGGCTACGACCCTGGGCTTGATATCTGGGGCGGAGAGCAGTATGAATTAAGTTTTAAGGTATATTGATGTTTTTTTAAAGGTTTTGCTTAAAGGTATTATTATGTTTTAATTCAAAGAGATTTTTTCGTTTTTTTCCTGTTTTTTCTTTCTTTAAATAAAAAAATTGCTAGTGATATGTGAAAATTGGTTAATAATAGCTGGATGTGTAGAGTCCAAAATCGAATTCAGTAGCATGTCATAAGACAGGTTTTAGTTCAGTAGTGATAGAAAGAAACTGAGTGAAACGAGTTCAAATCCCGGCACCAGTAATAATATCTTTTGTGTCATTATTATAGTTTGTAGTGACCCTACTTGCTGCGCCAGCGGTCGCGGGTTCTAGTATATCAACCATCATATCATCATATCATTTTTTATACTATTAGTAGTATTTTATAGTATCTATAACACAAGGCTCGTACCTTACCGTGGAACTAGATAGTGCTGTGTGTAAATGTCCCTACACCTTATTTATTATTTATTTATTTATCACTAGCTGATACCCACGACTTCGTCCGCGTTGCTTGAAATATTAACAAAGTTTCCCGCATGCGCGCTACTCCGCTAGAAGGAAACATACATCACTGAACACGCAGTGCATATACAAATCGTTGTTTCTTGAAACTTTAATAACTTTTTAATAAATGAGATATCGCAATCATTTTTTTTTGATAAGGGCCAAGTGTCTAAGAAATAAAACTTAGAAAGTTTCATTGAAATCTATCCAGTAGTTTTTCTGTGATGCGCGCACAACTGCAGACCTCTATCATTTTATTTATATGGATAACATAGACAACGGTAAAAGTAAATATGGTTTTGGTCGCAGATCTGGCAGTGCGGCGGGCGCATGGTGGACGCGGCGTGCGCGCGAGTGGGACACATCTACCGGAAGTTCGCGCCCTTCCCCAACCCCGGCCACGGGGACTTCGTGGGACGAGTCAGTCGCACTCTTTATTTTTTATTTTTTTTATGATACATAGGGGGCAAACGGGCTGGAAACTCACCTGATGGGAAGTGATCACCTCCGCCCATTGACATCTGCAACACTGCAGGGCTTGCAGATGCGTTGCTGGCCTTTCAGGAAAGGAAGGGAAGGAGGAGGGAGGGAGAAGGGACGAAGGAGGGATGGAAAGTCTTTATTTATTTACTAGTTGACCCGGCGAACTCTGTACCGCCAGAATACGAATTACTGATTATTGATTTCTGACTTTAATAATTATCTTTTCAACCATACTTACCATAGACAAAATTGTTTTAGTAACTTGTATCCTCTTTGACGATTTATGTCACGTTACATGGGAACGCGCTCGAACGGGATAAAAAGTATTAGCTTTAGCTTTAAGAAAACAACCGGACAGAGAAAATTTTTACGGGAGAATATCTACTAATATTAATTCCACAATGTTACGGTTCATCGGATTTTAATGAAAATTTTCACTGACGACAGCATATATCTTGAATTACGCTACTTTTTATAGAAGTTGTACATAATTATTAATTACCAAGCAAGTGGAGCCGCACAATATAAATAGTATTTATAGTAATGAGGGCGAATGTTTCAGAACTACAGAAGGGTAGCAGAAGTGTGGATGGACGAGTATGCCCAGTTCCTGTACAGGCGGAGGCCACACTACCTAAAAATAGATACCGGAGATATTTCTGAGCAAAAAGCGTTGAGGAAGAAACTCAAATGTAAACCATTTAGATGGTTTATGACTCAGGTAAGGTTGTTCTAAAGCAGAAACAATTCCTAACTCAAGCCCAATATGACATTATGAAATGAATAGATATTGTGAGAGATCTTTTACAGTCGAGACAAATTAAGTAGAATTTATAACTAACTAGCGACTCGCCCTCGCTTCGCTCGGGCTCTTCCCTAGATTTAGCACAGGCAAAGCCGCGGGATCCGCTAGTTATACATATAAACCTTCCTCTTGAATCACTCTATCTATTGGAAAAAACCGCATCAAAATCCGTTGCGTAGTTTTAAAGATTTAAGCGCACATAGGGATATAGGGATATAGGGACAGAAAAGGCGACTTTGTTTTATACTATGTAGTGATTTCGATTGTTGAATGCTGATTGTTCACATGTCAGAAGTAAAACTTGAATTTAAATTAAGGGCAACTCTTCCCCGTCTCTGAGCGCCTGGTACTATGGACTTATTTTTTCGTTTCATCGAGTTTGAAATCACAACGATTCTAAAGAAGTTTCACTTCAAAAAGTAATTCATTAATTTCAAATCGATAGATGTATATTTTTAACACAATTTTAATTTCACAGATAGCATTCGATCTGACTGCGAAGTATCCTCCGGTGGAACCAAACCCCTTTGCGGAGGGACAGGTGAGTTTTTAATGTTATTATTATTATATTATATTACTAGCGACTCGCCCTCGCTTCGCTCGGGCTCTTCCCTAGATTTAGCATAAGCAAAGCCGCGGGATCTGCTAGTTATGCATATAAACCTTCCTCTTGAATCACTCTATCTATTAAAAAAAAACCGCATCAAAATCCGTTGCGTAGTTTTAAAGATTTAAGCGCACATAGGGATATAGGGATACAGGGACAGAAAAGGCGACTTTGTTTTATACTATGTAGTGATTATATTATTGTCATCGCTGCATTGTATATGTCTTAGGCAATTTGTTGTATCAATGAATTTGGCCATAGTGGCCCTAATTGGTCAGAAGGAAGTCTCTCCCGTGACCACGATTGCTGTAAAGCATTCGAAATGTCGGGAACCAAAAATCCAAATAAAGCCGCGACAAAATCCGAAAAGATAGTTTCATTTATAATGTCAAATATTCGCGTAAACCTAAGAAAGTATTATGGTCAGAAGGAAGTTGTATTTAAATGGCGTGACATTTTTTTACATTGTTATTACTTTTACTATATTATTGGCAAATCGCCATCTATTTTATTCGATCGGTTAAGGTGTTTAGGCGTGATTAAGTAACAAACATTCATCCAACCAAACTTTCGCATTTAGAATGTTTAACTTTGACGACTCGTTTGGCTCAGGCGGTAGTAACCCTGCTTTCTGCGCCAACGGTCGCGGGTTCGAGTCCCGCTGGGGGCATTTACTTGAATGTTTGTACTCCAGTCATGGGCTTTTATATGTATTTATAATATGTATGTATTTAAAGGTTATATAATATGTATGTATTTAAAGGTTATATATTATGTAGTATATCAACTATCTGGTATCCGTAACACAAGCTTCTTTCGTATCTTGCCACGGATTTTTTTAAGTCAAGACAACACGTGCCTCAAGACGATTCAAGTTAATTTTTAGGTAATATCATGTTTTTTCAGGAAACTTCTTATTAAGTATGAAGTAATAATTATTTTAAGATTGGAAAAGTTTTAACAATGAAATATCTTCCGTATTATCATTCTCAGTGATGAATTTCAAATTATAGTTTCAGAAAAAGTTAAAAATTCATCGTGATCTTCAATGAAGCCTTACAGACGTATAAAAAACTAAAAATATATGAAAAATTAAAAGATAAGCTTGAATCACGAAGAATTCGACGACCCTACCCAACATATTAATTAATTTATTTATTTATGAAGTAACATTAATCCAACCAAACATTCGCATTTAGAATGTTTAATAATAATAATAATAATGTGTTTGTATGTGTGTAGATAAAGCCAGCCTCGCACCCGCAGTACTGCGTGGACGCGCACCACGCCGCGCAGATGGACCGCCTGCTGCTGAAGGCCTGCACCAGTTCTGCTGCTGGGGAGCAGGAGTTTGTCTTCTCCTGGCATAAGGATATCAGGTGAGAGACTAACCTCCCACTGCTGAGCACTGGGACTATGTTTGGAAAAAATTCTAAAGTTTCTCAGACATGCATGTCCGGGAGGCCCACACCCCATCCCTCCCTCTTCCATCCCTCCCTTTCCAGAAAGGCCGGCAACGCACGCAAACAACGCAAAGCCAGGCTTGCAGATGTCCATGGGCGAAGGTGATCACTTCCCATCAGGTGAGCCTCCTGCCCGTTTGCCCGCTTTGTACCATAAAAAAAAATCAGGTTTCCTTGGAAGTTAACTTGTTCTTTTGATGATAACTTCAAAAAAGTGACTAAGTTTGCTCTCTTATCGACTCGACATTGGGTGAATTACGTTCAATTCGAAAAATTTGGTGCTTAGGGGTCTATTTTAGTGTACAAAGGTCACAGGTCTGTGAACCGAGTGCGATGAATGAGAGAGTGATTGATAAAACCGAAAGAGTGTCATCCTTTATTCTTTATTGTAAATATTTATTTGTGTATGTAATATATGTATTAGAGTTGGATTTGAATATTTTTAGTAATAAATATAGAATTAATAACTATTATATGGAATTTATAAGAAGCAGTATTTTTATGAGACCGACTTACACTTGACCAATATCCGTTTCCAGATCTAAAAATAGAAACATGTGTTGGGATGTGCCGGACTCGTCCCCGAAGTCCCCCATCCTACTGTACAGTTGCCACCTCGGGGGCGGCAACCAGCTGTGGAGGTACTATCCGGTGAGTGTAGTATTATGTAGTGGCTAGCATGTATGGCCATACATCGAGAGGTCCTGGGTTCGAGTCCCGGGTCTGGCCAAATTTAGTTATTGAGTCTTTCTGTTTAGTAAGTCTCAGTAACAGCTCGGAGTTGGGAAGTTGGCGGTGTGTCACCCCCGTGCCTCGGAGAGCACGTAAAGCCGTCGGTCCTGAGTCTTAGCTTTCTCTGGTCGTGTCGTATATATTGACCCGGATAACTAGCTATCATCGTACTGAATTTAATCAAAATCTGGCCAAACGTAGGGAAACAAAAATATGCTTTTTTTTAATGTTTCTTCTTAATTGCTTGGATTCATGACATCATTACGCCGGCGTGTAAATGAGAAATTTTAGCGTAGTTTTTGCCCATTGTAAAAAAAGTATATATAATATCCAGATAATAAAACATATTTTTTACATTAAACCAAACCATTAAATATCTAAGGTGTATACTAACAAAATATGGTTCCTATATTATTATTATTATTATTAAATCTAACCCAACAACGATCCCCACAGGAGCACACAACGTCTAAAACACGGCACAAACGACAACTGCTTAGACTGGGAACCTTCCTCCCGCCACCTCTACTTACAAGTTACAGCCCTTCCTAATTGCTTAGATTCATGACATCATTACGCCGTGTAAATGAGAAATTTTCGCGTGCTTAGCAGATAATATTTATTTTTATTTTTTAATTTTTATTTTCATAATACATATTTTTGACACAACCCAACAACGATCCCCACAGAACACACAACGTCTCAAACACGGTACGAACGACAACTGTCTGGACTGGGAGCCTTCCTCCCGCCACCTCTACATCCAGCCCTGTTCCAACTCGGACACGCAGCGATGGACCGTCTCTCAGGTGGACCCCGACATGATGGCCAAGTGGGACTCCCTGGCCAAGAGGGTCACTGGCCCAGTGGATACTCAGTAGACCACAGTAGACCATAGTAGACCACAGTAGACCACATACCAATGAAAGTCTAGATCGGACAAAAAATACTGTTTAATCAGCGGTTCGCGGAGTAAAGTGTATTTGAAATCCTAACGCATTATAATATCCAAAACCGTTGCGACCGAAAAATCATAGGCAGAGTACTCTTCGCCTCGACCGAACACACCCGAATCCAATCGCAATATGACAAATGACATTACAACTTAAGATGCCACAGATAAAATACTAAACAGATACAGTGAATTGACGTTGTGCTTTAAAGTAGATAAATGTGTTATCACTTATGAATATGTTTATTTAGACAAGTCTAGACAATCAAGACTTTATGCTTTAAACTAAACATACCTTAGTCTTATGAATATTTAGACAAGGCCTCAAGTCTGCTATTTTACATACAATTGTCATTGTGAAACAATGCAATTTTAATTCAATTACCATTGGTCCAAAATTGGTAGTCTACTAAATTTACAATGGTCGATCAATGGTCTTGTCATTGAATTGTAGTAGAAAAGGAATCGCTATTGCCATTAGCTCAAAAAGCGTTCGTAAAAACGTTTATTTAGGCTAAGTTCGATTATACATGTTATCAATTTATGTTTTAAAGACTAAGCGTTATGTAAAATGATCATAAAAGGCCAAAAAGATTAATAAACTACGCAATACATTTGATCATTAACTTGTCATTATGTACGGGACTACCAATTATTGATTAGTGATACACCATCGGAAAACCATTGTATTAGTAGACTACCAAAATTGCTAGCAATTATGTCATTGAAAGACAACTGTGACACCATTGCAATAGCAGACTTGAGGCCGGTCTAGATCGTCATGATTTTATGCTTTATATTTTTACAGTAACTAATTATTATATAAGTTATACAGACAGTCTGCTTATTTGTACAGTCTATTTGAAGGAAGACTACAAAAGATAGTCATGATGATCTCGATGTTTCTATAAACGAAATTATTCAGAGTCATTAATTTTAAATTTATTTTAGATGCTATTTTTTTTTGCTCAATATGTATATTTTTAATATTAAAATTCATTATTAATTATTTATGTAATTGATCTCTGTCAATTTTTTGTTTTGGCAACAATGCTCATGTATGAAACCAGTGCATTTAAAATATTTTATAAATTATTTGATTTATATAATTATGCTTTGCTTACCAAAAAAAAATCATAAACCAAAAAAAGTACTTGCTTTGAAGAACTAAAGAGGCTTGATTTTTGATATAATTAATATTTATGGGTAATTTTTATATTACAATATTTAATAACTTTTGTATTAACCCTATATTCATGTTTTGTTAAAACATGTCCCTGGATGTTAATTACTAGTAAAAATAAACAAGAGAGAGAAACAAATTGTCTGTATATATAGCTTGTCCCCTTTTTAAAGTTTGTTAAACTGGAATTATAAATAATATATTAATTAAATCAGGACATTTTTCTATACTTATAGTTGCTTTTATATTTACACTTACTTATTTTAAACATGGTATTTTTATTTTAGATTTTTTATATTTATATAAGGAACTATAGAAAATATAGAAGTAAAGTCGTGAAAAGGGCTTGTGTGAAAAGAAACTTTCCCCCAGCAATAATATATGTAATTTAAAAACAAATTCCACAGAGCATATAATGAAGGATTTTATATAGTACTATTCTAATAGCATAGATTATTTAAAATGTTGCTTGCCTATTGATGTTAGATTTAAAAAATGCTGTATTTTTATATTTTTTTAATAATAGTCACGTTAAAGTGATTAGTATATATAGAGTTAAAATTATATTATTATATTATTTAATGTTTAAACTGATTGATATTCTATTCATTTTTTGGGAAAATTTATTTATATTTTATTGTCATTATTGTAATGTAATTAATAATTTTTAATTTTATCTATGACTAGCGACTCGCCCTCGCTTCGCTCGGGCTCTTCCCTAGATTTAGCACAGGCAAAGCCGTGGAATCTGCTAGTTATGCATATAAACCTTCCTCTTGAATCACTCTATCTATTAAAAAAAACCAAAATCAAAATCCGTTGCGTAGTTTTAAAGATTTAAGCATACATTAGGAATATAGGGACAGAGAAAGCGACTTTGTTTTATACTATGTAGTGATAGAGTGTTGATGTTACATAATATGTTACATCTGAATACAACTCTATTACAGATAAAATAATTTGTATTGTGCTATTTCTTTTTTTTAATATTTCTAGTCGACGGTCTGTGTTTGGCGATAGTTTGGATCAGTTTGCAGTGACCCTATTTGTTATGCTATCGGTTTGAGCCCTGCTTGGTGCATTCAGTTGTGTCATGATCACAAATGTTTGTTATCCAGTAATGCGTGTTTATATCTATAATATGTATGTATTTAAAGTTATATATTATTATGTGTATTATATTAACTATCTAGTATCTGTAACACAAGCCTTGTACCTTACAATGGGACTGTATGGTGATGTGTGTAGTGTTGTATAAATAAATATTATTTATTTCCATTCATCACAATATTTAATTATTTTATTTGAGGCTTATTTTTCAATCTTTACATACTCGTAAGTAGTTCTCTACGATCTTATATATAGGTTAAAATAATTCAATTATTTCAATTTAGGTTCAGTATAATATAATTTAGTTAATAAAAATGAATTCTTAATTGAATTTAAAGCAGTGATAGTCCAGTGGTTCTAGTTTCTGATTTTATGGTTTTAACCGTTAGTATTAAATTTTAGATATTAGTTTTTAGACTCGACTCAGAATTGGATTAAATGTATAGATTTCTTTTTTGTTTTTAATTTGTTTATATTTGTCCTACTAGCTTTATACACCGGTCTTAAATGAAATGATAGCAATCACGTATTAATATGTAATGCTAAAAGTATTATTACTTTCTTAGATTAACGCCAATATTTGAAATTGTAATGAAAAATATCTCTTCGAATTTTTATGCGAAATTCGATTTTGAACTTTGAAAAACTTTGGGAACCAAAAATCTAAATAAATTTGCGGAAAAATTCAAAAAGATAGTTATTATAATGCCAATGCCATTATTATTTGTATTATTGATGGGCTCAATTTATTTTTATAAGCTTTTTTTAATGCTAAAAATATGTTTTACATAAAAATTAAACATATCATTAGTTGTATATAAAAAATAAATTGAGTTATTACTTTACAACGTTGGTTATTATTTATCCTTTAAAATATCCATCTCCATGTATAAAATATTAATATTTTAGTAGTGGATTCTTAACTATACTTGCGTACCATACAAGGAAAGTCATGTAAATGCTGAGTATAACAATAGTGTGTGTGTGGGAGGTTTATTAAAATATTTTTTTAAACGAAATTCCTTAACACAGCTTGTGTAAACATTATTCGTTAGTCTGATATTAATAATGTTATAAAATCATTTATGCCTTGCTTAAAAATTAAATTAAAAAAAAATAATTTGTATCTGTTTTCACTCTAAAAAGTGTTTGTTTTTTTCTCTTCAATGTTATTTTTATTGTTTGATGGATGTATAATTCGCGTCATGTAAAAAGAACGCTGGCTGTCAAGTTGCGCAGAGGCGATTTATAGGCCAATTTGGTGGTAAGACGCGGGGCGCGGGACGTCAAGGCACGCGTCGCATGCTTTCCGGCTCGCTATTGGTTCGTCAGTTTAAAGTACCATCGCACACACACAAGTTATTAATTACGAAATGATTTTATATAAAAAATAGTGAAAAAATATTTTTGACATATATTGTTTTATAAAGAGAGAGTCTGATAATAATGCAGCTAATAACTAAAAAAAATATATTAAACGAAATAATTTATTTTTTTGTAAGTAGATTAAACATTCTACACTGAATCAAACATATTTTATTAATTAATAGAATTCTATTTTAATGACATTCTATCTAATACATTTTTCAATGTACGTACCAATAATCAATATACATCGTAAACGAAAGGCTAGTTAAAAAATAAAAGAATAGGCTTAGGAATTTCGTACGCGAATGTACCGATGCGCAAACACACCGGGGGGTGTGTTTGCGCTTACCACTTTCTTCCAGCGTTCTTTTTACATGACGCGAACTGTACATATTATTGTTTTTCGTTACTTTGCTGGTGGAGGGCGTTGATAATTACGACACAGTTATAAGTATAATCGACATCCTCATAACTTTGCGCGCCTGGTACTTATTGACGAAAAAGTTCAAAATTGTTGGACATTTTTTATAATATTCTGGTGAAATTAGAGTCGTTTGCAATTTTTGACAGAACCCTCCAACAAAAATTGACATAGGTGACGTTTGTCGGCTCGATATACTCATTTAAGTCATTACTGTCACCAGATTTATGACATTAGGAATGTCAAACTTTGACATTTTTGAAAAAATTACCAGGAGCGCATAACTTATGAGGAGGTCGATTACAGTTAAGGAAACGTCACTTATGTCAACATTTGTTGGAGGGATCTGTCAAAAAGAGCAAACGACCTCCTCATCACTTATGCTCGCCTAGTACTTATTGACGAAAAAGTTCAAAATTGTTAGACATTTTTTTATAAAATTTCTGGTGAAATTTGAGTCGTTTGCAATTTTTGACAGAACCCTCCAACAAAAATTGACATAGGTGACGTTTGTCGGCTCGTTATACTCGTTTAAGTCATTACTGTCACCAGATTTATGATATAAGGGATTTTTGAAAAAATTACCAGGAGCGCATAACTTATGAGGAGGTCGATTACACTTAAGGAAACGTCACTTATGTCAACATTTGTTGGAGGGATCTGTCAAAAAGAGCAAACGACCTCCTCATCACTTATGCTCGCCTAGTACTTATTGACGAAAAAGTTCGAAATTGTTAGACAATTTTTTATAAAATTTCTGGTGAAATTAGAGTCGTTTGCAATTTTTGACAGAACCCTCCAACATAAATTGACATAGGTGACGTTTGGCGGCTCGATATACTCATTTAAGTCATTACTGTCACCAGATTTATGACATTAGGAATGTCAAACTTTGACATTTTTGAAAAAATTACCAGGAGCGCATGACTTATGAGGAGGTCGATTACAGTTAAGGAAACGTCACTTATTTCAACATTTGTTGGAGGGATCTGTCAAAAAGAGCAAACGACCTCCTCATCACTTATGCTCGCCTAGTACTTATTGACGAAAAATTTCAAAATTGTTAGACATTTTTTTATAAAATTTCTGGTGAATATAATAATGTCAGATTATAGTGGCAACGTCAAAACTAAAGTCGGCTCGATATACTCATTTAAGTCATTACTGTCACCAGATTTATGACATTAGGAATGTCAAACTTTGACATTTTAGAAAAAATTACCAGGAGCGCATAACTTATGAGGAGGTCGATTATACTTAAGGAAACGTCACTTATGTCAACATTTGTTGGAGGGATCTGTCAAAAAGAGCAAACAACCTCCTCATCACTTATGCTCGCCTAGTACTTATTGACGAAAAAGTTCAAAATTGTTAGACATTTTTTTATAAAATTTCTGGTGAATATAATAATGTCAGATTATAGTGGCAACGTCAAAACTAAAGTCGGCTCGATATTACTCATTTAAGTCATTACTGTCACCAGATTTATGACATTAGGAATGTCAAACTTTGACATTTCTGAAAAAATTACCAGGAGCGCATAACTTATGAGGAGGTCGATTATACTTAAGGTAACGTCACTTATGTCAAAATTTGTTGGAGGGATCTGTCAAAAAGTTCAAACGACCTCCTCATTACTTATGCTCGCCTAGTACTTATTGACGAAAAAGTTCAAAATTGTTAGACATTTTTTTATAAAATTTCTGGTGAATATAATGTCAGATTATAGTGGCAACGTCAAAACTAAAGTCGGCTCGATATACTCATTTAAGTCATTACTGTCACCAGATTTATGACATTAGGAATGTCAAACTTTGACATTTCTGAAAAAATTACCAGGAGCGCATAACTTATGAGGAGGTCGATTATACTTAAGGAAACGTCACTTATGTCAACATTTGTTGGAGGGATCTGTCAAAAAGTGCAAACGACCTCCTCATTACTTATGCTCGCCTAGTACTTATTGACGAAAAATTTCAAAATTGTTAGAGATTTTTTTATAAAATTTCTGGTGAATATAATGTCAGATTATAGTGGCAACGTCAAAACTAAAGTCGGCTCGATATACTCATTTAAGTCATTACTGTCACCAGATTTATGACATTAGGAATGTCAAACTTTGACAATTTAGAAAAAATTACCAGGAGCGCATAACTTATGAGGAGGTCGATTATACTTAAGGAAACGTCACTTATGTCAACATTTGTTGGAGGGATCTGTCAAAAAGAGCAAACAACCTCCTCATCACTTATGCTCGCCTAGTACTTATTGACGAAAAAGTTCAAAATTGTTAGACAATTTTTTATAAAATTTCTGGTGAAATTAGAGTCGTTTGCAATTTTTGACAGAACCCTCCAACATAAATTGACATAGGTGACGTTTGTCGGCTCGATATACTCATTTAAGTCATTACTGTCACCAGATTTATAACATTAGGAATGTCAAACTTTGACATTTTTGAAAAAATTACCAGGAGCGCATAACTTATGAGGAGGTCGATTACACTTAAGGAAACGTCACTTATGTCAACATTTGTTGGAGGGATCTGTCAAAAAGTGCAAACGAACTCCTCATCACTTATGCTCGCCTAGTATTTATTGACGAAAAAGTTCAAAATTGTTAGACATTTTTTTATAAAATTTCTGGTGAATATAATAATGTCAGATTATAGTGGCAACGTCAAAACTAAAGTCGGCTCGATATACTCATTTAAGTCATTACTGTCACCAGATTTATGACATTAGGAATGTCAAACTTTGACATTTCTGAAAAAATTACCAGGAGCGCATAACTTATGAGGAGGTCGATTATACTTAAGGAAACGTCACTTATGTCAACATTTGTTGGAGGGATCTGTCAAAAAGTGCAAACGACCTCCTCGTCACTTATGCGCGCCTGGTACTTATTGACGAAAAAGTTCAAAATTGTTAGACATTTTTTATAAAATTTCTGGTGAATATAATGTCAGATTATAGTGGCAACGTCAAAACTTAAGTCAGCTCGATATACTCATTTAAGTCATTAATTACTGTCACCAGATTTATGACATTAGGAATGTCAAACTTTGACATTTTAGAAAAAATTACCAGGAGCGCATAACTTATGAGGAGGTCGATTACACTTAAGGAAACGTCACTTATGTCAACATTTGTTGGAGGGATCTGTCAAAAAGTGCAAACGACCTCCTCATCACTTATGCTCGCCTAGTACTTATTGACGAAAAAGTTCAAAATTGTTAGACATTTTTTTATAAAATTTCTGGTGAATATAATAATGTCAGATTATAGTGGCAACGTCAAAACTAAAGTCGGCTCGATATACTCATTTAAGTCATTACTGTCACCAGATTTATGACATTAGGAATGTCAAACTTTGACATTTTTGAAAAAATTACCAGGAGCGCATAACTTATGAGGAGGTCGATTATACTTAAGGAAACGTCACTTATGTCAACATTTGTTGGAGGGATCTGTCAAAAAGTGCAAACGACCTCCTCATTACTTATGCTCGCCTAGTACTTATTGACGAAAAAGTTCAAAATTGTTAGATATTTTTTTATAAAATTTCTGGTGAATATAATGTCAGATTATAGTGGCAACGTCAAAACTAAAGTCGGCTCGATATACTCATTTAAGTCATTACTGTCACCAGATTTATGACATTAGGAATGTCAAACTTTGACATTTTAGAAAAAATTACCAGGAGCGCATAACTTATGAGGAGATCGATTATACTTAAGGAAACGTCACTTATGTCAACATTTGTTGGAGGGATCTGTCAAAAAGAGCAAACAACCTCCTCATCACTTATGCTCGCCTAGTACTTATTGACGAAAAAGTTCAAAATTGTTAGACATTTTTTTATAAAATTTCTGGTGAAATGAGAGTCGTTTGCAATTTTTGACAGAACCCTCCAACAAAAATTGACATAGGTGACGTTTGTCGGCTCGATATACTCATTTAAGTCATTACTGTCACCAGATTTATGACATTAGGAATGTCAAACTTTGACATTTTTGAAAAAATTACCAGGAGCGCATAACTTATGAGGAGGTCGATTACAGTTAAGGAAACGTCACTTATGTCAACATTTGTTGGAGGGATCTGTCAAAAAGAGCAAACGACCTCCTCATCACTTATGCTCGCCTAGTACTTATTGACGAAAAAGTTCAAAATTGTTAGACATTTTTTTATAAAATTTCTGGTGAATATAATAATGTCAGATTATAGTGGCAACGTCAAAACTAAAGTCGGCTCGATATACTCATTTAAGTCATTACTGTCACCAGATTTATGACATTAGGAATATCAAACTTTGACATTTTAGAAAAAATTACCAGGAGTGCATAACTTATGAGGAGGTCGATTATACTTAAGGAAACGTCACTTATGTCAACATTTGTTGGAGGGATCTGTCAAAAAGAGCAAACAACCTCCTCATCACTTATGCTCGCCTAGTACTTATTGACGAAAAAGTTCAAAATTGTTAGACATTTTTTTATAAAATTTCTGGTGAAATTAGAGTCGTTTGCAATTTTTGACAGAACCCTCCAACAAAAATTGACATAGGTGACGTTTGTCGGCTCGATATACTCATTTAAGTCATTACTGTCACCAGATTTATGACATTAGGAATGTCAAACTTTGACATTTTTGAAAAAATTACCAGGAGCGCATAACTTATGAGGAGGTCGATTACAGTTAAGGAAACGTCACTTATGTCAATATTTGTTGGAGGGATCTGTCAAAAAGAGCAAACGACCTCCTCATCACTTATGCTCGCCTAGTACTTATTGACGAAAAATTTCAAAATTGTTAGACATTTTTTTATAAAATTTCTGGTGAAATTAGAGTCGTTTGCAATTTTTGACAGAACCCTCCAACAAAAATTGACATAGGTGACGTTTGTCTGCTCGTTATACTCGTTTAAGTCATTACTGTCACCAGATTTATGACATTAGGAATGTCAAACTTTGACATTTTTGAAAAAATTACCAGGAGCGCATAACTTATGAGGAGGTCGATTACACTTAAGGAAACGTCACTTATGTCAACATTTGTTGGAGGGATCTGTCAAAAAGTGCAAACGACCTCCTCGTCACTTATGCGCGCCTGGTACTTATTGACGAAAAAGTTCAAAATTGTTAGACATTTTTTATAAAATTTCTGATAAAAATAATGTCAGATAAGTGGCAACATCAAACCTGAATAGTGTCGAGTAATTTTATATTTAGGACTCGGTCCTAAAGTTTAATCGACCAACTTATGCATGCCTGATACTTTTTTCGAAGAAGTTCAAGTTTGACATTCATTAGATCTGGTGACAGTAATGATTGAAATGAGTATATCGAGCATCGAGTCGACAAACGTCAAGAAGTTGGAGGGTCCTGTGCCTGTCAAAAAGACCTATGGGATACCCATTATTTACAAATCATTTAATATGAACTTATGCTGACTTCAAATAATTATGATGTGCCACATGTTTTTTATTTCGTCTTGATATTTATTTCTCGATACTTTTGCACAAATTATTGGCGTAATGGTATGTGGAAAGATTGATCTCCAGATTGGTGACGGTATAATAGCAAATGGATATTTATTTCATCAGTCCACTTTATCTGTTGCCTTTACTATATCAGCTTCCTATTGTGGTTACCGGTGTCATGCAAAACACTACTAGTCGGGTTATGTATCTAAGTTTGTGTAGGGAAAACCGTTTTAATTGACCGCAGCCTGCCTATGTAACGGCCACTGGCGGTTCGCATGCTGTGACGTCCATCGCTTGCTCCAGATGTGCCCCGACGATCACCTTCCGGCCCTATACTTTTATTATTACAATTTATACTCTCCATTTAGGGGTTAACTTTACCTATTGTTGGCCGTGTTACAAGTTTCTTTTGTTCAGCTCGGACGTAAGGTAGGATTTTGAGGGGCTTATTATTATTAATTAGCGACTCGCCCTCGCTTCGCTTGGACTAGTCCCTGGATTTAACGCAAGCGAAGCCATCCGCTAGTATATATATGTAAAAACGAGCACCATTCTATCCGTTAGCGAATACAGTATGAAAATCGGTGCAGTAGTTTTTTTAAATTTTTTTTTCCGGTTCCGGTCATAAAAAAGTGAACTACGCGTATTTGTGACTCTCCCGAAAAATTACTTAAAAGTGCTATAAATCTTAAATAAAAACACGAAAAGAATTCATCTAAATAAGAAGCAATCGCCACTAAATCAGAAAACAAATTTGTTTACGGGATAAATGCACCATTTCGCGTGAAAAACTAGTGAACTGTGAAGTTTGAGTACAACAATAATAATTATAACGGCACATTTAAATCATAGAGAAAAGTAATATTATACTATTTAAATTTTAAACAGCTGGTTTAACGTCAATTATTTTACTTTTGACAATTGACATCTGACAGCGCATGCTGCCATACTAAAATAACGAAACCATAGACTACCGGAGTTACCAGCGCTTAAAGAGTGTTGCCATAGGCAAGATTTTTATTAATACAATGGATATGCACACACTTCTTTCTAAAATGGAGGAGCAATTCGAAAAGCAAACAACTAGAATTACTGAAAATGTAACTAAAAATCTCTCCGACACTATAGACGAGAAATTAGAACCCCTACTAAAAGAAAACCAGGAATTGAAAAAAGAAGTCACTTTCTTGAAAACAAAGCTTCAGAATTTAGAAAAAGAAACTAGAAAAAATAATTTAGTACTGTACGGTATTAAGGAAACCGAAAAGAACACAACAGAACTTTTAAAAACTGTTTTAGGTACATTTAATGCTGTGAGCGAAAAAGCTGGCATAGATAATTGGGACAAATGGGAGATCAGTTCCCTTCGTAGGCTGGGAAAACCTATCCAGAATAAAACAAGACCTATCCTTATATCTGTTACCCTGGCATGGCGTAAAATAGAAATGCTGAAAAACAAAAGACAATTCCCACAAAACGTATACATCAGCGAAGACTTTCCAAAAGACGTTATAAATAAAAGAAAGGAGCTTAAAGCTAAACAACAGGAAGAAATTAATAAAGGAAATTTGGCTTACATACGCTATGACAAACTTATCATAAAAGAAAAATCTACAGAAAAACGAAAACGATCACCATCGAACTCACCTAAGGGGACAAACTATTTCACCGAACAAAGAATGAACGCACCGTCAAAAATAAATAAAACTAAAAAACAAGATCAAGTACAAAGAACCAGATCGTTTTCGTTATCAGGATCTACAGCAACAAACAAACAGTAGCAATCAAAGGAGAGACTGAACCGGAAGACTAACAACACTAGCAATCAAACCAATTTAATCACAACGGAAAAAAGCACTTCTCCAAGCCGGCTGGTCACCGAGGGGAAGAATGACCAACACCCTCCAATAGAAAACAACAAAAATAATCATCACAAAAACAATCATCACCCAAACAATCACAAAAACAAAAACAATCACTTAGAAAACCAATCACACAAAAACAACCACACAATAAATAAAACAACTTCAAAACAAAGAGATCTCATGTTCATATGTACCCTTAACACTAGAACACTTAGAACGGAAGAAAGTTTACTAGAATTAGAGCTTGCGCTACAAAACCTGAAATGGGATATTCTAGGCATAAGCGAAATGAGAAGAACGGGAGAAGAAATAGATGAGAGAAAACATTACATCATGTATCATAAAGGGGGGACATCAGGACATCGCGGAACAGGATTCCTAGTAAAGATAAAATACAAAAATTGGATAAAAGCATTTGAAGGAATTTCAGACCGCATTGCAATATTGAATATAAACGTTCCGAACCAGAAGACAGGATACACTATAGTCCAAGTTTACGCGCCTACAGAACAAGCTAACGAGTGTGAGGTACAACTATTCTATGAAAACCTTACAGAAGTAGTGACAAATCATTCCAACAACCATCTCCTAGTAATGGGGGACTTTAACGCACAAATAGGGAAGAGACAAGTAGGAGAGGACCATGTTTTAGGTAAATTCGGCCATGGCGAAAGAAGCGTGAATGGTCAGAAACTAGCTGAATTTTTACTGGAGAATAACTTAATTCTACTTAACTCTATCTTTAAGAAAAAACCTAAGAAGAAATGGACATGGATATCCCCCGACGGCAAATTCAAGAACGAAATTGACTTCATACTTACAAACCGACCTAGCTTATTCACGGACACACATGTGATACAAAATTGAAACTTCAACACAAACCATCGTATGGTACGCAGCTCCATTAGTCTTAAACCTCCCAGAAGATCTCGACCGAACATAATAAAAAGAAACGTCCTCCACCCTTACGAAAGCAAACTAAATATAAACGAAGCACTAGATAATAATCCACTTCTAAAAATCGCCAAATCTTACTTACATACATTGGAAAAATATAATATTATTGAAAAAAAGCTTATTGAAAAAATTAAATCAAATAAAACAAGAGACAAATATAATGTGCACAGTGAAAAAACTACGCAACTCTTAAAATTAAATGAAAGAAAGAACCTTATAGCAGAAAATAATAACGACAACAGAAAAAAGTTTCCGAACTTAGTAAACAGATACAAGAAAGTATGAAAAAAGACAGAAAAAAGAGAAGATTAAAAATGCTTGAAAAACACATATCAAGGAGTGGGGGTATAAAGAAAGCTCTGAAGGAGTTGCGCGAAAAGGGAAAAGAATGGATCCCTCAAATGAAAAAGAACCACACTACTGTTACTAAACGACACGAAATTATAAAGCTAGCCACAGATTACTATCGATCGCTATACTTTAATACCCACGAAACAACCGACGACCCGACAAACGATCTCAAGGCACACGATGACAATCTAGTACCAGACATACTCTACTCAGAGGTAAGGAAAGCAATAGAATCCCAAAAGCTAGAAAAAGCACCAGGCCCTGACGGAATACCAAATGAGTTAATGAGAGGAACAATCGACGAACTAAGCCCGATTTTAGCAGTGATATTTAACGACATCCTACGCACCCAGGTCGTTCCAGAACAATGGAGTAAGTCCTACATCATACTTATACATAAAAAAGGCCCCAAGGATGAAATTGGTAACTAAAGACCAATAAGCCTAATATCTAACATATACAAAGTATTCGCGAAAGTACTACTGGAAAGAGTAACTAAAAGGCTAGACGAAAATCAACCAGTGGAACAAGCAGGGTTCAGGAAGAACTTCAGCACCATTGACCATATTCACACTGTGAAGCAGATTATCCAAAAGTACAATGAATATCAGAAACCCTTGTATGTTGCATTCATTGATTATTGCAAAGCATTTGATACAATTAATCATGACTGTATATAGTTAAGTTTAAGACAACAAGGTGTTCACCAAGTCTACACAAACATAATTAGAAACATCTACCTTAAAAGTAAAAGCAGCATCAGCTTAGAAGCAGCTGGTCAATCATTTCCAATCAATAGAGGAGTTATACAAGGGGATCCTTTATCACCAAAGCTCTTCACAGCAGATTTAGAGACCATCTTCAGGAGAGTCGACTGGGATGAATTCGGCCTAAACATAGATGGATGTCGTCTGAATCATCTAAGATTTGCAGATGATGTAGTCCTGTTGGAAGAAGACCCAAAACATTTGGAGTGGATGATTAAAGACCTATCCATAAAAAGTAAAGAAGTAGGGCTAGTCATGAATGAATCTAAAACTAAGTTAATGACAAACTCAGACGAGATAGACATAGTCATTAATGGAGATCGTTTTAATTATGTTCAGGAATATGTCTACCTGGGACAAATAATAAGCCATAAAGACCAGATGACAAAGGAAATAGATAAGAGGATTGCCTGCGGCTGGAAGAAGTACTGGTCCTTAAAAGAGATTATGAAGAGTAAGGATTTGGGAATGCATATCAAAAGAAAGACTTTCGACACGTGCATCCTACCATGCCTAACATATGGATGTGAGACATGGTCCCTTACAAAAAATCATAGGGATAAACTAGAAAAATGTCAACGAGCAATGGAGCGCAGTATGCTGGGAACAAAGCTTATAGACAAAATTAGAAATGAAACCATCAGATTAAAAACCCAGGTAACCAATATAACTTTGCGTATCGACCAATTAAAATGGAGATGGACAGGCCATCTATTGAGATCAGGTACACCAAAATGGAGTAAAATCGTGACATATTGGTACCCTAGAGATGGAAAGCGGAAAAGAGGACGTCAGAAAAGAAGGTGGGAGGACGATTTTCGAGACACTCTAGGATCACTCTGGACAAGAGTTGCCCAAGATAGATGCCATTGGCGTCAATTGGAGGAGGCCTTTGTCAATAGGCACGCAGAGATAAGGGATATAATTTGAAAGAATCAAACATTAACAATATTTTTATTTTTAATTTGTACTTTTCTCTGAATAAAGGCTATTTTTATTTAGTTTTTAAACTTATCGGGAACAGACAGACAGACGCGGCCGAAGACTCGTTTTTTATAAAAAATTTTAAGTGCTCCAAAAATTAATACCAAAAAAAATTTATTAATCTTTTAAAACATCCATCCATATTTTATTTTATTCGTCAACTTCCAAGGAATTTGTATATAGAATAAGGGTTTTAAAGCATGTGGCGAGTAAAACAAAAGTGTGTTTTTTTTATTTTTTATTACATATTCCATTAGAATACTTTCTATATTTATTATTGTACATGCTTACATCGGTTCCAGCACGTACACCGTCCATAGACAATATGGACCATACGAGAAGGTAGAACGAAGAGAAAGAGAATAAGAATGATGTATTATTATATCTTTTGTAATGTGTATTATAATAATAACATTTATAGATAGCTATTTCTTGGGTTTATTGAAAAAATCGTCTGGTCCATGCTATCTCAAACTATTCACAGTACTGTCTACGCACCGTATCTACAAGGAGACAACGTATATTGCAAATATTTGTCTGTTTAGTGCCATTTTGTATCAATATAAAATAAAAGATTTATTGTTTAAATATAAATTGCCTAGTAAAATAAGAGAATAAAAAGAAATTGCAATTTTATTTAAAATCCAGGTGGCAAATATTTGCAATATTCAGTGGCTCTGGTACAAATTAAATGCAGCGGAGGTCTACGTAAATGCACGTTTGATCGCATTTGTGAAGCTCTCTAAAAAGTCTAGAAGCTTAGTCTATGGTATGTCTGTTGTTGGTATACTAGATTATGTAATTGATTTAAAAAATAATTTATAAATATATTAAAAAACGCGTAAAATTTTTAAAAATAAACATCAAATACCACTTAAATATAAACAGGAGTAACGAAATTCAGAAATATCATAAACGATATTTGATTTTTTTTAATTTTTTAAAAAAGAACCATATTTCATTAGATTGTATTCATCCTACAGCCTCGATCAACTCGAGTCTCGACTCATTGAAATAGTTTACATTACGTATTCTAGAAACCTTAACTCGTCTATAAATAATTCAAGCGTAAAGATATGTACAATATTTTTACATGTTACATCATTTAAGTACCTATTTACAAATTAGAATCTTTATACATCATAAAAAAGATAACTATACCGCTCTATTATATATCACCGCGAAATGAATAACTACATTCACATAGATAATATATATTATAGTATTAATATATTTAATTATAAATTAAAAATACACCTTAAACTAAATAAAAGGTAAGACGTATTAAATTACATGTATTGCTTTGTTTAGTCACATTTTGAAAAAATATCACCTTGCGCCTGCAGACTCCTTTTGATTGTCTGCCAGTCGGGACACTCCTCACTAAATTCCGTTCCAACTTCTTATATTTTATAAACATTTCGTAAAAAATATCTTCGCCGTCCTATCACCAATCGCTCAGTCCCTAGCTTTTAAATTAATATCTAACACGGAATAGACACCACAATTTAACTGAGACACATTTATGGACATACAATATACCTAATCTACATTATTTTATTCTCTTCTTACTGACTTACGAGTTACTAAGCTTTCACTTGGATAAATTTTGATACTGAGCTCCAATATATTGAAAATATATAAAGTAATACATATTTGTTTTTTATATATATATACGCTGGGAGATTCCTACATTACATTGAGTATTTTTAATAATATAATACACATTCATTTACTCTCATATACTATAATTCAGGTATTCAGAGCGCACAATAAAAGCTACTGTAAATTGTAGATTCCGATTTTATTCGATTCTTTAATCGCCAATTAGTATTATTACATATATGTTCTATACATTTATCGACTAAAATCGAAGCTATTTTGCAATATTCAGTGGCTGTAAGATACCACAGATCATACATAAACAGGCAAAGGAGTAAGAACAGTCAGTCTAAGATAAGTCAGCAAGAAGTTTCGACCCTAGACGGTTAATGAGAACTACTGATTATTGCACAACACACGCAGTGTCACGTTATCCACGTTACTTTAAAATTTCATCTATTTATTAATAGGACTTATTGTTAAGGGATATATGGAGCTGTCACTTTTATTGAAAACTACAAGAAAATGGGGAGGCAAAATCGAATATAATATTTTTTTATTTATTTTATGTTTTAATGTGACGTTTAGTCCTATTTAGAAATAAACATGAGCCATACAATTGTGATAGCTTAATATTAACACTGGTTAAAGTGTCGGAAACAAATATTAATTAGTGAACGAGGGAAAGTGCGACAAGCTCACTGGTATAGATGAAATTTTCTTTTTATATATGTAGAGTATTAGGAAAGATGAATAGTGAAAGTACAGACTACAACTACGTTGAGAGTATTGAAAATCCGTAGTGTTGCTATTAAATTAAAACTTCGGGTCAATACGTTTTAAATGCTTAGATAAAATACAAAATTATTGCTTACGTATTATATTATTGCGAAGTAATAAGGACCTTAGGTCTAACAATACAAAAGGAACAACTACAAGAATAAAATATTATTTACAAATATCTAAAGGTAGGGATTAAAAGAAATATTTGGCTAAAATACGTTAGGAATACATGATTTTGTGAAAAAGTACATTAACCTAAGCGATGTACGTATATAGGATTAAAAAAATGTAAAATAATATCAAAATTGATTAAGCGTGATGGTGATTGAGTATTTTCGTTAAAATATTATGCTCAGTTTATACCATAAGCGTTAATTAATGGCTCGTTACCCTGTCGTAAGTTATTTCAAGAGATTCATTTTAGACCGATGAAGAGAGTGATTAAAAATATATACCGCCTAAAAGCAAATGAACATCTAAAGATATAAACATCTCCAACACAATTCGAAAAACTGTCAGTCCATAGACACCTCACTCAAACAGGCCATTATAAAAATAATACGTACAGAGTATCCGATTGTTAGAAATACAAAATGACCGGAAACATAATGGCATAAACATTTACCAATAGACATGTCAATGCGATATCAAATAATGATGATATTAAAGAATGTGGAAGTTAAAGATAGCTGGTCTTTTGCTACTTGTATTTATGCTTAAAACAAAAACTTTATCTTTACATTTCTATTACATGTCTATTAGTATATGTCAATGTCAAATGGCACGATTAGTGAAATCACGAGCGATGCCGCGCACGTCCACTCTTTCTTCGTTTCCTCCGCCCATCTCTGACGAACACTATGTTGGCTGGATCATCAGCCAACTGTGGGTATTTCGAAACCGAGTGCACGTCTCGAGCCGCCCAGCCATCGACTATTCCGTGGGATATTAACTCCTCTTTCTCTTCTTCTGTCCACGATCCTCTTCCTTCCCATCCCGCAGCAACTAATGCTTTCTCCCTCTCCCAAGCCCTGGCTGCGGCGCGTTTATGTGCGTGTTTCAACAATTTAATTCTTTCCTGTGCAGGATCTACTCCATATCGCAAGACTATCACCGCTTGAGCTGATCCCTTGCCTACTGCATGAACTCGAACCTAGAAATAGGAAAAATATATTATCTATACTAATGTTATAAAGAGGAAAGGTTTGTATGTAAGTATGTTTGTAACGAATTGGCTCAAAAAGTACTGGACCGATTTTAAAAATTCTTTCACCATTTGAATGCTGCATTATCACTGATTAATATAGGCTATTTTAATTGCAAGAAAAAAATGAGGAGCCCTACTAAAACTACAATAACAGGAGAGGAGGAGAAGTGCACGCCGCACATAATATATAAAATAGGCAGCCACGCGGCTCAGGAGTATATTAAAGCTGGAGTAATTTTGGAGAATTTTCAACCCAGCGAATGATCGAATGAAGTTCAGTACCGATTAAAAAAATGAACGCGGGCGAAGCCGCGCGTATTGCTAGTATGTTATAAAGATATTGAATTTTTATTTTTTTCTACTTAAAATAATCCATACAGAAATATATAATTGAAGTGTCTGCAATGTGTGAGTGTTTGTCATGTTAAGATAACATTTTTTTACTAAATCATATGAAAATATGTGTAGAACGTAACATATATAAAAGAACACAATTTATAATTTTGGGGGATGTGTGTTTATCTGTTAAATTCGCTAATATCCGAAACAGCTATCGATTTTTGAGTAACTTAAGTTACTCTTATTTTAGGAAAAGTATTAGGATTCCCCTCAAAAATGTGTCTAATAAATATACAAAAAAGGCAAATTTAATAACATAACGTACCTCTAGTCCCTGGTCGTTAGTCTCATCCTGCGATACGTTGAACTTGCCAGACATGCGCTTCAGCTCTTCCATATCGTCCCTGATTTTCAATGAATTGTCTTTAACGAAATAGAAAACATCTTGATCATGAATACTGAAATGCACGTCCAAGAAGTAAGAGTTGTTGAAAACTGTAGTTATAACGTCTTCTACTACACTATTAGCGCCATCGGCTACACTTATGTAGGCTTTGCCATCTACCCTTGATATTAATACTCCTTCACCGAACACTCCGCGTTTGTACGAAACACGTGGAAGCAAGTTTCGAGTGATTGGTTCCATCTTTAATAATGGCGTTGGAACAAATTCTATGTCTGACAATTTATCGTTCACCTGAAAATATGGACATTTTAAAGTTAGTTTTCAAGCATTTTCGTTGTTCAGTCAGGGATATATAAAAAAACTCGTTAATTAATTTAATATGATACAAAATTTTATGCCTACCTTCTCGATTATACATTGTAGTCCAGACATAACACCAAAATCTGGTGCTAGTTCAGGTGCGGTCACTGATGTTTTTGGTTGGAAAATCATATCTGTTATATATTTAGCTCCCATCATTTTATTCAGATCGTATCCATATAATTGCAACCAACTTGACAAATTGGTCATGTATGGAACATTTTGATCGCGATTTATAGGATCGTTATTTCTAAATCTATAAATAAATATATCTGTTGGAAGACTGAGTTTAGTTGCAAGATGCTCCCAGCTCGGTGTCATCCATTGTCCAACAACCGGGTCGTAAAGGCGATTCTCCAAATTAAGCAAGTTAGTGTTATAGTCAAGTATGCCTCCTTGAAAGTCTACTGGCACATAGAATCCAGGGTTCGTATCTTTGACAATTTTGCCGAATGGGCTACGTTTGATTTCCTTTATTATTTCACCATTCACGTCAAATACAACCAGTGGTGTTCCATTATGGTCAGTGGCTACATAGAAACGTTGATCTTCGGTTTCGATACAAGTGAGGAAATCTCGTTGATCATACAAAAATCGGACTGTCTTCTCAGTCTTTGGATAATGCATGTGAGTTATTAGATTAGGTGACTGCGGATTTGTGTAGAAGAACTGAGTAATATTATCTTTATCATCTTTCCAAGCTACTAACCTGCTTCTGTCATCATAATAATACCACATTTGGAACTTATCTCGTTCAAAAGCATGTACAAATTGTCCTCTAGAGTTATATCGGTATTTTTGTTCTCCTCGACGGATAACAAAACCTCGACCATCATAACTGCTGAATTCAACATCGCCATATTGAACTACTCTATCTCCAATATCATAGCCAAGATAACGTTTTTCTCCATGTTCGATAATACCAATTATATTGCCATTTTCATCATAAACGTATTTCCAATCGTCTTCAGATCCAACTACTTCCATAAGGTGACCGTCGTAATTATAGCTGACACGTTCGTTTGAAGACGTATCGCCGATCATCATCTTTTTCGATTTTATTCGGTTCCTTACGTCGTATTCCAGTTCAAGTCGAAACACGTCAAAAGATTTGATATTCATAAGAACTGTTTTTATTCTGCCGTGATCATCATAGTCAGTAATCGTAAAGTATTGTTTGCTCGTATCTTGCATTACTGAGCGATTAAAAGTATTTCGGTAGATTCGTAAATCGCTCACACCTTCAAGAATGCCTAGATTTTGGTTATATTTCAAACGTAACTGTGGCATTTCTTTGCTGTTAATATTCATATCTATTATAGAAAGTCTCGCATTGCCATCATATTGATATTTGAAATGGGCATTGTTTAGCCCACTCTTGGAATTGAATTTCATCTTTTCATCTTTAAGGATACCAGCGTGATATTTATAATCTTGTCTCAATTCGTAATCGGGGTCAGTAATTTCTACGTTCTTGACGAGATGAGTATTTTCATGGTAAACATATCGTATCGCCGAAGCTCCTGCGATAATTGTTTCCAATTTTCCAGTGCTATCATAAACGTAAAGAATTTTTCCTGATTGATGTGGGTATATTTTTGCTAGGATATGACCATCGTCATTATACAGAATTTCATAGGGATGCCTATTCATTGGTGAAAAGTATTGATATTTGAAGTAGCCCAACGAAGTCATTAGTGCAAATGTATGAATATGGCCTCTAGGGGTGGTAAGATTTTGTAGAGCGCCAGAATCGTCGTAATCCAAAAGATAATCGCTACCTCTGGGTGTTGTTACTTTCAGAGGTAAGCTGGTGAACATATCTCTAAATGAATAGGCAAGTGAAGATCCGTCACCATATCGAATTTCATGCAATCTGCCTGCTCTGTCATATCCGTAAGTTTCGTTTAAATCACCCCACCTCCAACTAGTGAGTCTGTTAAACCTGTCGTAATCCAGTTCAACTTCTGCAAATATTCCACTCCTCGGTCCCCACTTCACCGGTCTTGCCATTCTGTCATAAGTCACATTCAGTAACTCAACTTTGTCATCCATGAAAACTGCAACCGTAGATGTATCTCTATCATATTCTAGAGTAAGCAGGTTTTCCCCATTGACACGTAGCTTGCGACCAATTTGTGCCACTGCTTTACTACCTTTTCCTTTGTTTGATTGTAGCCTGCGTAAGAAATATCTCCATTCGAATCGATTTGCTAAATCTCCACCGACTTCAGTTCTTTGTTTGGCTGGAACAGGATAGCTCTCCCCTAAAATAGGATCGATTTCTGATAGTATTGTGTATGGAACTGTATCAGTTGATATAACATGACTCCATGGCATACTTGATGAAATGCTTCCATCTGTTGATATAATCGTTTTCTTCTCCGCTTCTCCTACTTTAGTATTTACCGAGGAGCCCTTTATTAAAATCGAAATTGGCTTTCTGTTATTTTCACTTACAAGAACAGTTGCACCTTTGATACTCAAATCGAACGTGAGGTTAATAATTCTACCAGTGGGAGTTACAGCTGACGTTAATCTTCCAAACTCATCGTATTTGTAAATGTAACTTCTTCCAGTACTATCATATTTAGCTTTAAGTAAGCCAGTAGTACCGTGGTAGTCAAAAGTCATATTGAAATTATCCGGAGTTCGTAGTTCTTGAAGCATTTTCATTCTTGACATTTTTAGTCTGCATTTTTGACCTTTTGTATTTTCAATGGAGTTCACTAAGCTTGAATAGTCACGTAATAAGAAAACTTTGTTTCCTGCTGCGTCGGTTACAGTGCTAAGTTTTCCATTACTCGTGTTAACTGTGTACGTAAATACATAATTATTTTCACCCGTAAGAATGTTTTTGGTCATAACATGTTGTCCAAATCGGTTGAAAATATAAGTTTCTTGTGTATCTGGAGCATAAATTTCATATTCTCTAGCACCACTTGCATCAGGAATACTGGCTGTTACTGACCGTATTCTATAGTTCGCTTGATCTGCGATATGTACATTTCCATCTGGGCTAACTGATACAGCTGAAATAGTGTTAAACTTAGAGTTGGATGCCAAGAAATGGTCAGCTTCGAAGCAATCACAGCCTCGTTCCAAGCAATTACATTTCGATTCCGCTCCTGCATACAAGGATATCTTTCCATCAGTCGTAATAAGTCTGACTCTATTAATTCTTTGAGAATCGCTTTCAGCTACATATAAATCACCAGCTGCACCAAAGGCTATACTTTGTGGCATAACAAGCGTTGCATATGTAGCTAATTCCATGTCGTATCCAGTTAATGGAGAAGGACAATGTAGAGGTCTTCCTGCAATAACTTTGACTCTTCCATCGGGTGCCATTTGTAAAATCATATGGTCATCAATGATGTGTAAGCTGTTATCTAGCGGGTTAATAGCTAATTCTGTGGGCCATCTTAAATGAACTTCCTCAACACTCAAAGTTCCTTCACATGGTATAGGTTTCCAATGGGCTCTATGCATATGGTTTCCAATAACTGTTGTAATAATTCCATCTCTATCAACCATTCGTATATTCGTTCCATCTGCAAAGTATAGGACGTTGTCTATAGAAACTGCAACTCCCTTTGGATATGCTAATTTGGCATCTCTGGCTAAAGCTCCGTCACCACAATGAGCTTCATCCCCTGGAAGACATCTTTCCCCTGAGCCGACAACGGTTTCCCAGTTTCTCTCAGGATCGCTAAAATCTTCAGTATTTCTAACTTTTATTATTTGATGAGACTCAGGATCTGAGATGTACAGAGTTCCGTCTAATGGGGATAAAGCCATATGATAGCGATAGGACACTCGCGTGGCACTGAAAGCAAAATAATCAATTGTAAGTATATTGGTACAAAAAAACTAAATTATTTACAAAAGAAAAATATAAATATTATTATTTTAAAAATGATAGACATTATTTATTTATACACTATTTTTATACGCTTATATAGCGTTTATTTATTTATACGCTAACTGGTATTAAAGGTAATTGAATTATTTTTTTTTATTTATGACTTAACTAAGGATTCAGATTATTTTAAAAATATTATAAATTCATTTAAAATAATTACTATGTTATTTATAACTAACATTAAAATTAATGCTTTGAAACACATGACAAAATAAATGAAATATTCCGATTTCACTAAAAAATATAATTTGTCAACAACTCACTTCAATTTAACAACGGTCCTGACTGTTCCATCGGTGTTGATCTTTCGGACTAAATTAAAGTCTCCCACAAATATGGATCCATCTGGAGCCGCCACGAGGGCTACTGGAGCTAGCAGCCTTTGCTTTATAGCTGTTCCAGAACATTCTGTACATTCTAAAGCTCTCTGTCTTCCATCTCCCATAGTCGTGATAATAAGACGAGGCTTGTGCTTCAAGTAAATGTTTGTGCCGTCACCCTTTTGAAGTATACCTAGAAACGATTGAAAATTAAAAATACTATAATAAATGTTGTTTTTTGAAATTACAGTTTTTTTTAATATGTTTGGACATAAACACACAACACCATCTAGTGTAGGCAAGCTGGTAGCAGTTATGGACATTAGATAGCCGATACACCCATAACTGGAGTTCAAATATTCGTGGTCACAAATGAATGCCCAGCGGGACTCAACACTGCGACCTCTCGCATAGCAGTTAAGATCACTACAAACTGAGCCAAACGTGTTGTCAATTATTCTTTTGTCATATTAACTTTAAGCAAATTTTATTTAGCTCACCTTCATGGAAGTTATATCGATGGTGTATGTCCAAGTTCCAGCCACCAACGTCAGAAATACTCATATCGTGTCCACTCAATTTGGTCGTCTGTACGTTCCAAATAATGTCCTTACAATCTGTATATTGATAGCCAACTTTTACCAACGCTGTTGTTACGCCGTAAACTCTTTGCCTATAAACATTTAATCTATTCCAAGGATATGTAAACTTAATAACTGGATCGGCCTCAAAGGTCTTTTCAAAAAGAATGCCTTCGATGGTTATTCTTAAGTGAATTAATGCCAATGTTGGTGGAACTTTTTCAGGTGTCAATTGCAATTGTATTGTCGATAGATATCCAGCGGCTCTAGAGCTGTGATAGACAAGGTTTAACCCTGTTCCTGGTATTTGAAGGCTTTCTTGAACAACCTGGAAGTTAAAATAAATCTTAGATTAATATTTTACTATGTAAGACTAAATGTTTAAAAAGTCAGGGCTAACAAATACGATTTCCAGAACAAAACCTTCATAAAGTTTTGACTTCAATATAAACTGTTGAGTCAACTGATACCAAATATGGTAAGTAACTTTTGAAACACTCTCATTATAAATCTTTTCTATACAAACACTTGGTGATATGCCAAAAAGTTAGACTTGAACGACTTAGATTTATGACTTTCTTTTTGCGTCATAAGAAAAATTTAATATAAAATATTCTATCTACGACATGTTATTGATATATGTGTTTAAGATTACTTAGCGAATTATGAAAAACGTCATTTAAAGAGAGTGTGTTAAGGTATAATTCTTACTTAAGTGGATTTCACTAATAGCTTAAACAGTAGTCAATCAGCGTTTCCTATACTTATATGGATATGGAAGTCTTATTTTAATAATTTGTTTAACATTTTATAATACTCGTTCTACTCAAACCAAATTTTTAAAAATTATCTCTTTACAACTGAAATTTACCTGGGATTCAGCCAAAATAGCACTTTTGTCTGGACAAGCGCCTTGGAAGCCGTGTTTCCAGGTAGCGAGTACCACAGGCTTCATCATGTCGTAGTCATGGGCGAGGCACGCCTGGGGCGGGCCTATACCGCCCTTGTCATCAGATGTTGTCATTACTACTTCATCGATTATCACAACCTGTAATTTAATAACAATAATAAAATATATTTTCTATTTATATACTTAAAGAATTTCTATCTTTGCTATCGGTTTTAAGTTAAATAACCTCATTTCATAATAACAGTTTAATTTAAATATAATAAAAGTTTTTACGATTCACATAAGACATGCTAAGAGCTTTATTAAATTAAAACGAACCTTAATCTTGCGAATTAAGATTAAAACTCACAAAATCATCTAATAGCTTTTAAATTCTCAAAATACTCGCTAACTTAATAACTTATCTAAGAGTAAAACGAGAAGACCAAGTTATTCCTTTCAGTCGCGGCAGACGTTTATGAGATTTATACGTTTTAGACGGATTTTAGAGTCTCCTAAAGTTTCAAATTAAGTCTTAATACCTAATGCTGGCTTGATTGTCGTTTCGCATGTTTTCGAGCTCGCAAAAAATAATTACTTGCAGAGTTTGTCGCTTAAGTTGTTCTAGTTGATGTCTCCTTCGAGTTAGCGACGCTCAGGAATTTTAATTATAGCGTTTAAGTTTAAATTCAAGGTTTTGTTTGATACTACTAATGATGTTGAGATGGTTTCTCATGACTTTGGTTTAAACGAGACTAGTGTAACATATGTATGTAATGTGATTCTTAAAGTAATATAAAATTACATTTATTATATTCTAATTGGAACAAGTAACGTTTACAATTAGAACGTCATAAGTAGTTAAAAAGAACATGTACAATTTTTAAAATATCTTATTAAGTCTAAAGAACGAATGACGTTCATATAAACAACATAAATACCAGTAGTATAAGACTGTTTACTAATTAAATTCAACATACCTCATTCCAAGGCACGAATACCACTTGAGTAGATCTCTTGAAAGGGGCTCTCCCAAAATGAAGTGTGACCGCCCCACCTCCGTTAACGAGAAGATCGAACCAACCGTCCTCTCTCGTCAAAGTAAATCCTTCCAAGGGTGTCGACGTAGAGACCCTCACTCCAAGAAGACCAGACCCGAGAGATGTAACCACTCTACCTCTAATTACCGCAGACCGACTGAAAATCGGGCAAATTCTTCTATTGATTTGGAACGTTACTATTTGAAATGATAACGTGCAAGACTTAATTTTAGTTTTTAGTATCATAGATATCACATAGATAACATATTGAGAATAATTTTATGATTCTAATATTAAGTTTATATTCGTTAAAATGCTTGCACGCTAAAAGTATTGGTACTTTTACTAATATTTGCGTATCATAATAGGAAACTAAACCAAGTGACTGCTAATTTTCAATTCAATTATTTCCTTTAATGGTTTCCATAAGCGCCAGTTGGGCACAGTCGCCATAGTCGCGTAGAACTGCTAATTTTATACTTTAATTTATACTATGACATTTGACAAGTAAATATTTAAAGGCTGTCACAAAATCATTCTAATAGTAACTTGGACAATGGAGTTAACTACAAAGGAGTGTTTCTAAATGACAAAGTACTAATTGAGTTAAAATTGTACAAATATATAAATAATAAAATAATGGGAAAATTACAGTTATATTGATTACAATAGTTTTAACTTTTTGTACTTTAATTCAGTGAATTGAGTAAAAGGGATTAAAATTCAAATTTGAAATCTACAATTCAAAATCGTGAAACCTAAATCTACAATATAATGTATTGTCATTATTAAATATGAATACTTATAAGAAGCGAACACAAAACTCACAGGACACGTATACAGGTTCAATACAGAAAATCATGCACTAACAAATCGACACAAAATTAAATAGTTATATTCAGCACAAACATAAAAAATTATAAAAAGACACACAAAATCCTACCTAAATTCGTTACTAGATCTTACCTCGTATTGAAGTGGTTCCAAAACATACTGAGCAGCGAAAAGACGAAAAATTACATACAGTAAGTATCATTAGATACATTGTTAGTTACAGGAAGATATGTTTCAACATGTTAGAGATAACGATTAAAATATTCGTAAACATAAAGAACATGCAAGTGCCAATTTAGCATTAATCCATTAAATTAGAATTAGTTTTAAAACAAATCTTTATTATAAGGTGAAATAAAAAAATAAATACACTTTCATGTAAATAAAGAGGATTGACTGGGGCACAACATTGCATACGTTAATATATATGTACTTCATTTGTTTGGACCATTTGATGACTTCATCAAGTGATCGGACAATACTTAGATCTAATTTAACATCGAACACTTATCTCACCTCTCGTTAAAGGTTTCTTGCTTAGCGTAATTCTGTAAACTACCCTCATCGATGAGGAATTTCATCCGCTCGAAGAAGGATGCTGTGATTGCTGGAGGTTGCTTTCTTAGAAGTATGTCAGTTGGTTTCGGTGATGAAACACAAAGTTGACTTCCCTTGCAGGCGGCGCTTTGACAGCATTCTGGATCCTCACAGTCGACTAGACCATCTGAAGGTATTTAAAGAAATGATATAATTTAACTTGGGTTTTAACTTTACTTTTTACACAAAGATTTATTTTGGCTGTGTCTTTAGAAGATATCTCTGGAAATATTGTAACTGATTCTATTTTTTCTGTGTCATATAGAATGCTTTTTAATTTACTTAGACCATACACAAGGAGAGTAGCTAGGCTACTAAAAACTTTTTGCATTCGGCACTGTAATAAATCATAATTAAAACATCAAACAATTTAAAATCGCGCTAGCCTTTACATTACCTTTGTCATTATCTTTGGAATCATCACATATTTGTTCCTTCAAAGTTGTGCAATCGGGACCGTCCCAACCATCGAAGCACTTGCACTCCCAATGTCCATCATTTGCCACTCTGCACTGTCCGTGTCCGGCACAGCCCCGTGGACACCCTTCTAAGGTACAATGTCTTCCATTCCAACCAGACACACAAAGACAAGTCCCGTTTTTGCATTGTCCATGGTCACTACATCTTGAGTCACAAAGTTTTGATGTGCAGTACTCGCCGGTCCATCCTTGATCGCACACGCAAGACTCTCCAACACATCGACCGTGAGGACCACAGTCTAAGTCACACACTTCTGCAATAATTGATATTTGAAATTATTTGAGATAATTATTTTTTAATTGCTCATAAATTACAACAATTAAATAAGTATAATTTTAAAGTAAAGGAAAAAAAATAATACATATACAAAGATTTGTAAATACTTAGCCAATCATGAAAACTAGGTTATATATGAAAAATATTATAATAACAATGAAGTCATAAATCAAATTGATTAACTCAAATGTTTTCTTTAGACATTATATTAACTCACCCTTGGAACAGTCATCTCCCGACCATCTAGCGTGGCACGTGCAAGTTTGCGTATCTACATCGAAAGTTCCATGACCAGAGCAATCCGGCAAACATTGTAATGCATCTTTATCCATCGTTCCACAATCCAGGCCTTTCCAACCTTTCTTACATACACAAGAGCCTTCAATGCAAAAGCCATGAGCTGAGCAGGTCGGGTGAGGACAGTCTATTTCTTCACAAAATTTGCCTTTATACCCTCTGACACAGGAACATTTACCGTTTACACAGTGCCCATGACCATTGCAATCTGGCACTTCACATTCATCGTGTCGTAACGAACATTCTTTGCCTTTCCAGCCCGGATTACATTGACATTCCCCATTGATATATTCGCCTCGCTGACTACAAAGTACTGGACATACGCCTAAAATAATCCAAAGTCAATTAGACTTATAGTGAAAAATGTTTATTATTATAACGAACAACATATGCAGATTAAATGACAGGTAAAAAATAGATGCATATTGTATAATTAAGTGCTTATTTTTATTATGTATTTACGTTAAAACAATATCTAATCAAATTTTGTTAAATATGTACTTACTTTCGCTACAATCGTCACCTCCAAAGCCAGGCTGACACTGACAATGACCCATCAAACATTCTCCTTTCCCAGAGCAGCCATTTGGACAGTTATGGGTCATATCATCAGCCACTATTGCAATGAATGATATCTCTTGAGGGTCACCGTCGTCGTTGTAGAGGGACAAGAACCAATGACCTTGCTCCATATAATGCGTAACTTCTTTCTTTACGGACGGCTTTAAAATTTCAAAATGAGATGTTTATATAAAAATAAGATCTTAATTAATAATAACAATACTTATCTGACGTTATAATAAGTCACAAATACAAATAAGAAATATTTTGAATTCTATTGATCCCAACTTTTACTTACATGTGAAGCTCTTGTGGTTCGAGCTTTAAATCCGCTTAGGACTTCTAAGAAGTGATATTGAGTATGCGTCGGTAAAGCGTTCCGTCTCGCATAAACACCTATAGATGCGCCTCTTGGTATCATATAGTCGAATTTGACGTAAGCAGCCTCTGATTGATAAAACTGCATGTTCCAGTAACTATATGGAAGGATTTCTTTTGATAATTTTTCACCTAAAGTAATTTGTTTGAATGTCGTCCCATCAGGCGGGAATGACTGTTTTGGGAAAGTTCGCGCACCTACGGAGTAAATACCGTTATAGTTTATGTAACTAGTGTATTATATGTAAAGTTACTTGTTAAATATCATGCAATGAAGTGAAATATAATTAATTGGAATTTAGATAGATTATATATAAAACTGTTCAGGGTTTGGAATTTCATGCATTCTCAATTTTTACTTACGAGTATATTACATGTATAGTTATGCAGAAAAGTATATTTTAAATACATATATAGTCTAAAATATGAAAATGTTGTACAGAAAGCTCATGCAAATTAATATAGAAATGTAAAATATAACTACTTTAGAGCATGCGTATTAGAAAGTTAGTCATGTAGTGTTGCGAACTCGGCATATGGTTTCGGTGATCGTTAGTAAATTATCTGAACGCAAATTTTTGAGGCCTCACCTTCCAATATAAGTATTGGTGGAGGCATTACTTTGGGGCATACAAATTTTGGAACATCGGTTGTAAAAGATTCTGGTTCTGTTGAAGCTGTTATAGCTTCTGTTTCAAATATGTTACTTTCAGTTGATTCAGAGTAATCTGATTTCTGAGTCTCATCTGTAGTTATATCTGTAGTTGTGTCTGTACTTATATCTGGAGTAACATCTGTAGTAACATCTGTATTTAAATCAGTTGATGCATACGGTACTTCAGATATTTCGTCTTCAGCTGACACAGTGGTTGGCTCTATTGTGCTATAATTCACAGATTTGTTTACCATATTTTTTGCAATGATTGTAGTTTTATCTAAATAATCTTCATAAAAATCTTCAGAAGTGTTCGTATTTTCGCATGACGGGCATGAGCATTCGCAACTTCCTCCCGCATTTTCAGTATAAATTGTTTTAGTTGCTTTTGTTACACTATCAATAGTCACTGGCTTATTAAAATTTGTAGGCATTGTGGGTTCACTGCTCATTGGAGTAATTTTAACGGTTGGCATTTCATTTGCTTCACCAACTGTAGGAACCGTTACCGTCAATGAGTACAAAGGCTTATATGAATCGTTATTGGCATCATCAGCAGAAATTGTTAAATTAATTAATACATGTTTAGCATTTGACATTGACTCTGAAGATTTTGATTCAGGAGTAACAGTTGAAGTAGTAGGTTCACTTTCAGTTTTTACCTGTATAGGTGAACTACTCATATTTACATCATCTGAAGAATTAGTCACACTCGGCGAGGACTCAGTTATTGACAACACATGCTGACTTATAGGATTAGGTTTATGTGTGGAAATCACAATTGAATTTTCAGTATTAGGTGATATAGTTAGATGAGATGTCTTGGTTACCACTTCAAATGATTCAGGTTCATCCAAAACTTTATTTTCGGGATTAATGTAAGGATTGTGCGTAGTAAAAATAGTTTTGCTCTCACTTAAATCTTTTTTTATTATTTCATCTGACGAAATAGGTGGCAAAATGGTATTTGTAACCTTTTTAATATTTCGTTCTGTATTAGTAGTTGTACTACTTTGAATTTCATAATGAAATTTTTCTAAATTGTTTTTCTTTTCATTTGGATCGTTTGAATGTATATGTAACTTCTCACTTACCTCATTATATCTGGTTAGTAATTTTAGGTATTGTAGTTTTTGTAAGCCATATAAGTAAATAGAAGATGAGTCGCTTTGCATATCTTCAGGATCATATGCAACGTCACTTTTTTTATTGAAAAAAACTTCATGAGGAAGATCAACATTAGTTTCTGTAGTTTTAGTTTTTAATTCCTTGTTAGATATTGCATTTACAATGTCCTGTAATTTCGTAGTCGTGGGTGACGCAAACCTTGTGGTGGATGTTTTTATTTCAAGCGTAGTGTTATTTTTTGTTAGATCACCATTGTTACCCGGTTCACCATTAACAGATACAGAAGCATTATAAGCGAGCTCAATATCCGTTTGTTCGGTTGATTGCTCTATTGACACACCATGCACTAAGCTAACAGTGGTCAAAGGTGTGGTGTTTTCATGCATATCTATATTAAAAGAATCCGTGGAAGAAACAGAATTTAAAGAAGGAACAGATAAAGAAGCATGCCCATCTACACTTCTACGAGGGCGTGAGTGATTTTCTTTTTTACCTGAAGACGATGTTGAACTCTGTGATGGTTTGGATAATGATTTGTTACTAGATTCGGGTGTCATTGCTTTCGATGACGAAAATTTATCCGTTTCACTGACTAATACTGAACATGGTTTTGCATTCTGATATGACCAGTTGTCAGTGAAGTAGGAAGCTGTAAAAAATATTGATATTACTTCTTCTATAATATAAGAGAAAATAAGTTTATATTAATGAATTTTGTAATTAATAAAAGTATTATTTAATAAAATTTAATATCGAAATATGAATAAGTTTTGAATAAAAATAAATACGTTAAATGAATAAAATGAAGATTATGTAAGTAATTCAAAACACGTACCTGACATATACGAGGCAATAGATAATAAAAGAACGAATAAGACTATAAATGAAATAGCTGTGCATTTCCAAGAGCATCTCGACGAGAGTCCTTTTCTGAAGTGGAATCTTGACGACGTTGGAGGAAAATGAGTCGCCCTGAGGTTGTTCCTCACAGGAAGAACAGGCACTGGGACTCCGAAGGCAGGATGCCTGTCACTTCGGTCCATCCTGTCTAACGTACTTTTTTCTTGTTTTCCTGGACTACTACACGACGAGTTTGATTTGTAGTCCATAGACGGATTTTTTTGAATTTCCCCTAAAATTATACTAATGTTTATAACACAAAAATAAACCTTAATGAACTAAATATATTTATTATTATCGAAAACAATTAGTAAATTATGTGATAATTAAATATTGAATATAGAAATAAGATACAAAAAACTTACATCTAGACCAATATTAAAAGTCACGTACATGAATTCGTACCTGAAGGCACGTAGAAATTTCCAGAAGGAGTACGAACGAGACACGACGGTTCAAAGTCGGCTAAGTCAGCCGGGTTGCCGGTGATGCGTCCGTTCAGACGGGACATAGTCGGATTGCGAGGTGGCACATCTGGAGGGGGCCGAGTTCCTTCGAGCAAACAACCTGAAAGAATCCAAGAAAATATGTCACTACACATTTTTGGTTTTTTTTAACGGCGATTTTTCAACTGTATACAGCTAACAAAATATATTTTTTGTCTAAATTCAATATGAATGCCAAAACAAATATTCAAGATTTATGTATTTATATACTGACATGAAATAAAGTAAGGAGAGAAAAATATATCGTTCATAATATTAAATTTATTTATAGTTTGTTTTAGTCTAGATAATAAATGTATCTTGTTTTTAAAAATTCATGGTATGACCGTTTTTATAAAATACTATAGACTAACTCTCGCTCCGGGGTTCGTTCCTTAGCTACAATATTATTATATGCATGGATATATTCATGATATGAATAAAAACAAGCCTAGTGCAGAAAAGTAATTAAATTAGATAATTATAAATAAGAAGTATTTAAATATTAACTAATAATTTGATAACCCCTGCATCATAAATCACGATATATCACTTTCTAAGATCTACTCGTAAGTAGGTAAAAAGAGCATGATACTTGGTTTTATAATTATCGTATACATTAGAAAAAGACCAATAATTTATTTTGAAGTTTTATTTACAATAATTTTTCGAAAGCATGCACTGGTTATCGGAATTCAATTAAAACTAAATTGTAGTAATAGCTCGTAAACAAATAGAAAGCCTATGGAAATGGATCAAAGATCGCGTGTTTCGGCAGTTAGTTAATAAAGGAAATATATTACATCGGGAGCTATCGGCGGAACCGCGGGGCGCGGCGGCCTCTCCCATCGCTAATATAAGTTAATGGAAAATCGAAGCATTATCTACCCCACCACCCTATCTTCCGACCAACTTTTGATCCTCGACAAATTTTAAGGATTCCTTCGAGCGTTAATTAATTTATTGTAGCGGGCGATGTAGCCGCAAGAAAACTCAATTAATTTTAAAAGGGTTTTTGTGTTGTTTTTTTTCCGCGATCGCCCTCTATTCCGCGAAAGAAAGCGGGTTCTCTACAATACTTGGCTCTTTGAAGCAGACCTCTTTTGAACGATTCTCTTGTAATTAGAGAGAAATGAATTTAGCACTGCGTTTTCTGAAACAAAAATTCCAGTAGCGCTGACCAAATTATACCAGAACGACTTTATGATGAAATAAAGTATAATATCTTTAATATTATGCATAAAAAAATATTTAAAATATCGAAGTACAAAAAATAATAAACGAGCTTTGTAACATACTTAAGCTTGTTTGTTATTACATAAACTCTCATTAGCATATATTAAACAAGCTCTAAGCGGGGATAAAACGAGGCAATTTGTTTTGAAACTAATACGGCAAGTTATGTACCGTAGTTGGCAGTGAAAAACTAAATCTCGACCTCCCTTACCTAATTTAGGAGGACAAGTATAGTCATTAATACACATGTCACTCTGCGTTCAAAAACAAAATGCGGTCCATTTATATCGAGTCCCGGGAGCAGGAATTATGGTAATCGGACGAGTCGTGTCTTTGTGTGTAATGGTTGGTAATTACCAGGACACCTCCCGGGGACACTTTGTCTTCCAGAAGGGGCCCTAGAGTTTGAGAATTCGACACTCGTTAACCGAATCGTCTCAACTTTAAAAGGGAACACGATTTTGAATATCGCTCTGGGATTTGTCGGACTTTTTTAGAAAATTGCCTATCATGGAGTTTGCGTTCAACAAAGTCTATTTTTGCAACGGATCCCGGATTTTATAGATATTGTTTGACGCGTCTCCCATATGCATAGAAGTTAATAACAATCAGACGATAGCACTATCAGTTTTTCGGTTCATTTGTTTTTATATTTTTCGAGCCATGTGGCCTCTCCCCGTTTCCCGTGAAACCTTTCTGAAAAACCAAAGCTCTGTTACTTATTGGAAGATAAAAGCGCCGTGTTTCGGCTCATTTGCGGCCGAGCTCGGCCCGATCAAACGTGATTTCTTATTGGAAATAGGAAAGGAGCAGACGAAGCTCATAATAAAAGCCTTACAAAACCGAAAAATAAGATTATTTCCATTACTGTTTGTTCTCAAAAAAATGCACTGCCGTAATAGATTTTAGTTGGTAGTAATTAAAGCTATACTGGTAACTGGAACTTATATATTTATAACTAATGTTGCTTTATAGTTTACTATTTATAGTATTTAGGCCGTTTTCGTTGACAGTATACAGATGAAAGGAAGTCAAATTTATCACACTTATAGTCAAACTGTCAAACAAATATCTCTTTCAAGTCGTTTCATAACTTAGGACGTTGATGTATGGAGGTGCAGTTTGGATTCGCGTCACACAGCGATGGTAACTGGATACATTTAGGCAATTTCAGCCGACGAGAGACGCTGTCGCACACGTGCCGACTATCTTAAGCTCGTTACTTCGGGCTTTAGTGGCAATTTTGAGTTTACCTCTTTAATCGATGCTTTCCATATTCTTTAAGTTTTAAATATTTTTTTTGCTATACATGTATAAAGAATAAGCATAAATTCATAAAGTTCACCTCACAAAATTAACACATGGTAAGCTTTATTTATAATTGTTATTTTTTGTTAAGCAGTTGTTAATCCCTTAGCAGTACTATATTTTGAATATTACTGGTAGATTTTTTACTTTTCTCCTATTTATATTATTTTCTAAAAACATTAATTTGACAAAAGAAATAGAAATCTTCGTATCACTAATTTTGTGGTACCTACAAATTCTCTTTACACCACTTATGCAAATACATACAAACATTCTATATGTCGGACGTCCTCACAATCGAATATCTAATTCCGAATTCAAATTTAGCACCAAAGTTGATCTGAATGTGCAATATTTATATGAGAACAGCGCTGCGATTTATAGTTTGGAACAATTCGAAACTTGGTCCACCGTCGCTGACTTCGTTTTAATTAGTACCTATTCATCGTGAAACAATTGAGTCCTCGAACGAATCCATTATAGGGAACTTTTCGATAGTCGAAAGAGGTGTATTCAAAGTTTGCGATTGTGATGAAATCGGCTGGGACCGTCTTTGAACACGAGGCTCGATGCTCCGAAGCTATCTCGCAAATTTCAATCGATGAGACTTCTTCGTTGAATATCTTGAAATCTAAAGTGATTTTCTTAATATGTAGGTATTAGGAATTAAACTTAAAGTTTTAAAGAAAAAGTTTAATCTTGTGGACGATGAAAATACATATTTTGATAATTGGTTTCAACTTTTATATTAAGGTGCAACTTCATCAAGAAAAGCAGACAAGAAAAAAATGTATTATAAATATCGGTGATTTACGATTACATTTTAAGAATTATGTCTTTCTTTAAATAATATCAGACGTGATATTAACAATTTTACGAAGTCAACGAAAAATTCTTTTAAAGGAAGTCAAATTTTATCTCCGGTTACGAGGAAAATCGCCCCGGCGTAATGATATTACGCATGTATTAAATCGATGGCTTTCAGTTGGCCTGGTTTCGTTAAATATTACGCCTTATCAGCTTGTGTTTAAATTCATTCCTATTGAATAATGCGATCTAAGTTGAGCGTGACAAATGCTTATTGAATTATAATGACTTATTTTAGAGTTTCTCCTATCTACTAACATGGACAATGAATAACTTTACTTTTAAAATCTGATAAACCGTGTAATTCCAAGACGCATTGCAGTTTAAATTTCAGGACATTTCAGTAATTTAAATACACTATTAAAAGCATGTAAATCTATACTAGAAGCAATGTATCACGTCAAGCAGCGGTCGCTTGGCGCAATGATAAGATTACTAGACAAAGGAAGTCCACCCATATCACTACAACCGCTAAATGCGAACCTTCATTACTACCCTCGAATAGAGCGAGCAAAAATCAACCATAAACCTATACCATAGAGTTCATAATTATATAGCGTATTATTATTAGTATCGCAACGTCAACGTCTGCTTCGTTAAAGGACACTCGGCTTTATTTATGCCGACATACTGGCAATGTTACCTTATTTGCCGTTTATAGCTTATGTTTGTATTAAATATAGATCGTTTCTCACTATAAATAGAGTTGAAATCGGACTACCACCGCGGGTTTCATGCGTGTGGTGGTGAAGAAAAGTGGTCTTTTCGATGTAGGGATTAGAGTCTTTTTTGCTTCACCTTTAAAAAGGCCGGGCGGTTTCCGGCGCGATAAGGAGACGTTGCCTAAGTCGGTACGTCACGCGACCAGTGCACTAATTTATGTTGCGATTCGAGATATAAGGCGAATGGACGACGCCACCTTGTGAAGTCGGTATTTTTTATGGCTATGGTAATGTCTGAACAAAGAGACATTCAAAATTTGCATGCCACGAGCATTAAATGTGGATTTGAATGCATTAGAAATTGAAATCGATGCCGTGCGAGTCTGGATCTAAGAATTCCTTCTTAGCATACTTCTTTTATGAGTCTTCTACTTATACGTTGCACAAGTCTGCACTACCTTATCTGATCGTTGATGATATTATACCAACATGCATACCAAGTATTGCATGATTATCATAAGTACAAAAGAAATAACAGTTTTTTTGGCGTATTTGATATAGTAAATGTGGTCGTGATACTTCAGAAAAGATTAAATTTTATTCAAGAATCAAACTATTTAGCGATATGTTTAATTTGAAAATATTTGACATAAGAACGTTCCATTTCTAATTAGAACAAAGTTGGACTGAAGCATTTTATCAGAGGAGATCAAAAACTTCAAAGCAAAATATAGAGAGATTACGGAGTTTGATAATAAGGACAGTCGTTCCGCTCGTTAGAAGCGCTCCTTCATTAGAGTTTACGGAAAAGAAAAAACCATGGCTCCCGTTACCGTGTAACCCGACACCAAGTTTCAACATCTGTTAATGGCCAAAACAAAGAAGACTATTAATCTTACTATCTTATTGTACATATTTCTTTGTCTAAATCCATTAAATTAATTACGCCCATTCAAGGAGCGGACGGTATTTATTAGGCTCGTTATCATTCATTGAATCTTTCGATAGTGGCTGGAAGGCGACTGATGGATGCGAGAGTTTCACGAAAATGGGGCGCCAAATTGGCTGTCTGAAGAAGAATGCAGCTGGTCCGTGACTGATTCCTGCTCTGATTTGAGGGGCGATCAGATACGTGTCATTGCGGCGATTAGGGCGGCCAAATTGGTAAATTCTTTGTGACTTTTACTAAGACGTGTGCCGTATTAAAAGAATAGGTACGTTGTAACATCTTTTGAAGAATTGTTTTCTTATTTTTTTCTATATATGGCAATTATTATGGATAGGATAGGCTATAAATGACGTATGCTATTATTTTTATGTAAAGATAAGTGTTTAAGGTAATTTTATTTGATCTGTATTTCTTTTGTTAAAAAGGTTTTGATATTTTGATGAATAATATTGAGTTATTAAGCATTTGAAGTTTTATACCAAAGGTTTTTTGTCAATAATCCAATTAAATTACATTAAAAAAAAGATTTTTTTAAATAATAATATAAATAATGCCTTCTTTCAATCAAATTGATGCAGCAAAATAAGCAATGTGTGGTGATTTTTATTTAGTAGAGTGACCCTGTGTGGTCTAGGTTTTACAGTGTTTTGGTACACGGCTCGAGATGTCAGATAACACATGCCTTCATTAACCTTTGCCCGAAAGCATTAATTACCTTTTACAAAAACAAACTCGACAGATTAATGGTCAGATAGTTGAAGCCTATTTGGCTCGTTCGGGACATTTTTCAAATAACATATTCTACTTCGATTTATTTAACTCAACAAGGACTTTTAACTAAAGGTGAAAAAATAATTTTTCATTGCAATATTCAAATTTTAATATTTTTAACTGCTGCAATACTATAAATGAAAACACCTTTTCGGATTTAGTCACGGATTTATTTTGATTTTTGGTTATGAGTTTTGGGGAACCAAAATCTATATAAATCCGCGACAAAATCCGAAAAGATAGCTCCATTTATAATGTCAAATATTCGCGTAAACCTAGGAAAGTATTATGCTTAAGTACTATAAGTCTTTGGAATAATAATGATTAAGTTATCTTAAAATAACGTACTAAAGAGCATTTATATTAATTTGTAAGAATTAAGCTGTAGGTTTTTCAATTTATTTTAATTGTAAATATAATCTATTTGCATAAATAAATAATGTCATTTTTAAACAGGGTATTTCTCTCTTTTTGTACCGTGTCTTATAGAGATTGATGGTTGGTCACCCCCTATTTAAGGGTGAACTCACGCGATTACACCGCAAATTTATCTCAATAGCTCAACGGAAGAAGGGGCTGCCACAAACTGACAAGGTTACAGGTTACATCCCGACCTTTACAATGTATGTAGATTAAAAATTAATTAAAAAAAGTTAAAATAATTATATAGTAGTTTATTTACAATATCAGTTAGGAAAATTATGTATGTATGAATTTGCATACATTCTGTATATATTTATTACGGGAATATAACGCATCTATAAAGCTGGTCATATTATTCGCTTTTTCGCGGCGTTGATAAAGATTGATGATCGGTCACCCACCCCCCCATTTACCAACACACGATTACACCGCAAAGGATCGCACATATATCCAAATTTAACGTGATGGACGTTTCTTACGGATAAATACGGTAGTAATCTCTTGACGCATTGAAGAGTAATTGATCTTTAAAAATAGTATGTATACTATCTGGTATTTTTTTAATGAAACTATCTCTTTGGATTTGGTGGTAGTTTTATTTGGTTTTTGTCGCCGTAGACGTTTTGAAAGCTTTATAGCAAACATAGCCGCGAAAGAGACTAAAATTCAGGGCTTAGATGTAATTTATCGTTTGTTTAATTTTTGCATAAGATCTATAGTAATATTATAAAAAAGGCAGTAAAAAAGTTTAAAAATATGAAAGAAATGCTAAACTCTAAATAATAACAGGACAACTGCATTTCACTAAAATAATATTCAAGACCTAAAGAATATAACAATTTTCCTAAAACACGTGTATGGCATATAATAATTGTCTCATTATCTATTATTTCGCTGCCAAATTACGTTAAATTTTCAGTAGTGGCCTAAATTTAGTGGACTTAAAATGGTTTCAAAATGTGGACGTTCAATTTTATTATACCGCATTTTATTTTAGCGGCTCGTGTGGTTAGTGAATGGCATTATTTATGCCCGTGTTTAATGTAAGCAATATTTGAACAAAGCTCAATAATTTATCAATATTAAATAATTAGTTCTGTTGTACGCAGCGGTTATTTTAATTAATGATTTTTATGTATGATGTGTGATAAATAGTGATGTTTATCTATTGTTAAAATGTAGGTTATCTATAGATGTTTTTATAGATCTATCATTTCAACTAATTGTATGTATGTAAGTATGTATTTATTTAATGTTTACTTTATGAAATCATGGTATTACAATTAAATCTAATTAATACTAATTAATTAGATTTAATTAATTAATAATGAATAGGCTATGGTAGCCGACGTAACGCTCTTTTTGGAAAATGATTTCGAATATCTAGTCTTGCACCTTTGAGATTTTCATATTCGAATGATTTACAGCATGATTACCACTTGTCTTACGGTGAAAGAAAACATCGTGAGGAAATCTGATGTTCAAAAAAATCAAACAAGTTATCGAAGGACGTAAAGTCGTCATAGTAATCCTCGTCGTCTTGAGGGGAGGCCTTGTATCCAGTAGCGTTAAGGGTTAAAAGGGTATTAACATTAGGCCACTTATAAAACTTTAAAGTTGAACTCAACATATCTTTAAAAACGGTAGTTGCTAAAATATTTTCATTGCTCATAGGAATTAACAATATTCAAATGCCTTAATTACCACTTTTAAACCGACGTCACGGGCATCAGTTAGCAATTTCATACTCTCTTTCATCATTTTAAGTGTACAATTACGCGTAAAACTGACACAGCATTGGCATAAAAGTTAGTCATAAGTAAGCCGGGGCAGGTTTATGAGTCTCTCCATTACCCTATTTAGTGGAACACATAACTCCACTGTTTAACGACTGGTTAAAAACGGATTCTGCGGTAGTTGTAATTATTACAGTCGAAGAACAAAATTTAGTATATCTTAGGTTAATCTAGAGACAACTCCGTTTTCGAGTGTTAATTTGCTATGAAACTAATGGGTTTTATAGTAACTAGCAAACCCGCCACACTTCGCTGGGCGTAAGTTAAAATAAATTAATCGATTTCTATAATTGTCTAATAAAATAAATATCAAATCTGCTAGTGATAGTCGCTTTAAAATCGGTCCAGCCATTTCAGAGATTAGGTAAAACAAACAGGCAGACAGACAAACATTTAAAAAATTGATGAGGTTACCTTTTATACTTTCATATGCATTATGTGTAAAGCTGTTAATTTGAAACTAAAAACAGACTCTTCAATTTTATTTATATGTACTGATTATTCATAAATTAATGACTCTTAAACTCGCGTATACCGCTACGAACAAATATAAGTTGGTGATAGCGAAAAGTTTCTCTATCAATTTATAAGTCTATAAACCTCAGTATGTATACGATCAATTTACGTGTCCTATTAAAACAAACTACAGCTCTTATTTTGCTTGCATCGTTTAATTGACAGTCCTCCATCTCTTGATAAAACCCTAAGTTTTATTATGAACAATCATAGAGCGGTAGAAACAAAAGGGTTAATTTCGCGTGACGAAGCTCAACTCTAGTGCATCGTAAGTAAACGTGGGGGAGGGTATATTGCGGCAAAATCATATCGGCTATGAAATAAATCAGCCAGTAACGCCTCGGGACGGTTCGTGTTACATTATCTGCATTTTAAAACAAAATGACGCCCAGGGAGTTGATGTGACGTTGACAGGTGCACGCTGTCACTTTATTAAACGTCTCGTTGATTTTGATTGCGATAAATAACATTATTAAGTTAAATCTGAGAACAACAAAATTAAAGAAATATGAAACTAATCGGTTTAAAAATCCGTAATATAATAATCGGTCTTTTGTGGTTATAGATATATATGTATATATCTATTACTGTACTCTTGTAACTTTCATAAATCAATACTCAGTAAGTTAGTCATTCATAAAATATTTGAATTCGTTGCACTTTCTTCATTTGTTTTTGATTTATTTTAAAGTTAATTCCTTGTTGATGGACTGCTAACTTACGAATCACTTCAGAAATGCAAAGTAGATAGCTCAAAGATGTTAAGTAAAACTAAAATTTTCCTACGTTCAAAATAATGTAGAGAAATATTGATTGTTAGTCAGCCCTTACTTCGTTCAAATCTTAACTATACTCGAATTGTAAGTAAATGTAATATCCCAGGGGAACGTCTATATGTACGGAATAGAAAGCCTATGTCATGCTCCAGAATAAATTATCTATAATAAAAAAAAATATAAGTTGATAGATTTTCCACCGAATTCAAAATGGAAAATGATTAATATGGCAGTATGTTTTGTATATTTATATTACGCTAATAAAATCTATTTATGCCCATTAGCACGCGCTCACTTGGTAAACCAAGAGAGCGGGTTCAAATCCCGGTTCCCGGTCTTGTATTAATCATTTCCAACATGATTACCACTCGTCTATATAAAACGTATCATATTTGATATTTAGTTAATATTAATTAAGTCTTTAAACTATTTGTTGGTCGAAAGTGTGACCTATTTACTTAGTAAATAGGGTTCCGTCAGATATAATTCCTTTTATAGTTTATTTAAAGCATATCAGACCGATCGGGCCAAGACGACCCGGGCATTCGGAGGTCAAGCACACTCGGCCCTTTTGTATTCAAACACATATAACGTGCATTAGCAAGGGTCTTCTTCCCAAGTTTTTGCTCTTCAAAGGTTTTCCGGAGGGTCTCGATTAAGTATGGCATTTTGATTTATGCATTTTTTTTTGGTTTTTATGGTGGAGTTGATAAAAATCAAGCTTAGTAGTCTGGATGGACGTTAGGCGTCTGGATTTTATTGCTACGTATGCGTGTGCTATATCTGAACAGTTTTCTTATATTTTAGAGACATTCGATAGACATAAGATATTAAATAAAATTACTAGTAGACCATTCATTTATCAATTGTGTAGATTACTAGTTTGCGAAAATTTTAATTAAATGGAAAGAGAAAGTGACAAGACTTAGGTATAATAGTAAAAAGATAATATATTTATTTCAATATTATATTTTCATGACCCTTTTCCAGCTATACTTAACTGTCTCGCACAAGACGGATCGACGAACGGTCAAATGCATATATTTGAAAAATGGTCCTACACGGTCACCTCGACGCTCGCCTTTAAAACGCATTTACAAATGTAAACGGGACTCCGGGACCCGAATCCCGGGACCCCGGCATCCACTCCATCCATCTAAGTGGGCAGAATAATGCCTCCGATACGTAAGATGACAATGGGATGACCCGACTATTTGTATGGTGAAAGCTTTGCTTATGGGAAAAATGTGTGGTTGAAGATTAGATACAGACTGTGAAGGATGTTTCCTTTCTATATTTTGCTTACGTTAAAAAAGTTACGTTAATTGTAAATATTTGTCATGTATAAACTTGCACCCGTCTATGAGACCGGCAATAAATTAGAACGCTGACATTTCTCTACATATTCCAGTTTTCTTGTATATATTAAAAAGAAAACAAATAAATATATTTATAACACGTATTTTCAATGCTTTTCATATTCGCATAGCAAGTTTTCTACAAGTCCCAAGACATGCAGCAATGACGTCATAACGCTTCCGCCGCAGAGTCACTGGCGGTTCGTTGAAAATAGAAATGTGTATTGATTCTTTATCGGCTTTACGCGCTTTCATTTTAAATAACTACTTTATTTCTTATTTGTCTTTATATATGAAAACTTATATAAATTATTTATTAAATTCTAGTTAAAAATGAACCTATTTTGACGTTTTTGGTTTGAAAAAAGTCAAGAATAAGTAATAAATTATTCTTATTCTTGCATTAGATTGATAGGAACATTTCACACTTTTAATAAATTTATTTAAATTATACTTTCAATTTATTAATTAAACAAATACAAGCGATTATTTTACAAAACTGATATAAAGTAATCCGATGCAAATACAAATATAATAAATTAAATTTAACACAATAACATTGTATGTTATATAACCTTTTAAAATTATTACTGAACGTTTTATTACGTAACGCTTCATTATCTGTGTCGGCCATTTTGTCTCGCTAACTGCATTACCGTAATGACGTCATCCATCAAGACAACTTGACACTTGCAGCCGACACTGATTTCATTAATAGATATCAAAATTGTGTTAACCATTCGCTTTATATAACACAAGTAAACTGAAACATAAGCAAGTTCTAAATGGAATATTAAAGGCAATATATTGAATTGAAAATAAAATAAATGACTGAATACTTTGATAAAATAATTAGCATAAAAGTAATTTTCATTTAAATTAGAAAATTCGAACCAATTTTAGGGTTTAATTGCTAAAATTTTAATATTACTTATACAGTTAAAACTTATTTCTTTCAGTAAAATGTGATATTATAAAAGTTAAATATTGTATAAGTATCGAATTAAAAAGTTAAATGATAAACTAGCGAGTCACCTACCTATCTACGCACGTGTTAGAGATTAGTGATTCTTATCACAAATGAATAGTTCTGAACTTTTCTATTTTTCAACAATTTTTTTAGTTTTTTCCTTTATTATTATTTTATTACTTAAATTACCCCTGACACATCCCCAACAAAATAGATTTATATTTGTAGAAAAATAACACTTAAATCAAATCAAATCAAAATCAAAATATTCTTTATTCAAATAGACTTTTACAAGCTCTTTTGAATCGTCATTTTTACATTATCAAAATTAAAAGTCAGTCTGTAAGTCTGTGAGTAAACTACCACCGACTTAGAGGAAGAAACACGGCAGTAGGTATTGTTATACCTTTTTGGTAACTAGGGACTTACCCGAGCGAATAAGTCGTTTCTACAACATTAGGTACCTCACAGCTTGAGTAAGAACTCTTTGCGTAAGAAGTATAACTACGAACTAGATAAAAACAAAAGAAACGCGAGCGAAGTCGCAGTCGAAGTTAGTATAATGTAAACCACTAAGCCAACAACAACCAGAGGGACGTGTATATTTAGGGCTAGAGTTAATCCGTATTTCATCACACGCTGAATCTATCGTCATGTGGACTGTGAAATTTCAAATCATTTTCCGGGCCAACAGCCAACTTTCCCACTATTTAGGTACGTATCAAACCTGCAAATGCTCAATTCTCATTTCGATAATAATTAATCATATAAATAGCTTTTTGGTATTAATTGAATAGAATAGAAATGCTATAACCATAAGTTATATACCTACATTATATAATAATAATCTAATATTGTAATGAATTTCAATGTCCAATCTGTAGATTAAATATTTTTTGGAAAATCTAATTGTCGATGATACACAGGTCGTATCTATAGCTTATAGATTTTTTGTTTTTTTCCCGCAGTAATATGTATTTTTTTTTATGGTAAAAAGGGGGCAAACGGGCAGGAGGCTCACCTGATGGGAAGTGATCACTTCCGCCCATGGACATCTGCAAGTCAGGCTTGCAGATGCGTTGCCGGCCTTTCAGGAAAGGGAGGGATGGAGGAGGGAGGGAAGTGGGAGGGAGGGGGAACGAAGGCGGAGGATGAAGGGAAGAGGGAGGGAGGAAGGAGTGGGCCTCCCGGACTCTCACTCACCGGACGAAACGCGACAGCATAGCTGCCACTTCACGCCGATCTTCTGTGAGAGAGTGGTACTAATGAACTATACGGGGCGTGCCGGCCCATTTGGTTGCTACCCGAAGGTAACAAGCATGGCACTACCACTTTAAGTGTACTACACTATCCTGTAATTACCTATATTGTATCCTATAATCATATAAAACTTCATTAACATTGCATTAGCACAAAAGTTTTTCCTAATGCGTTCTCAGACAGATAAACGAAAAATCTAAAATCTAAGTCATTATTTTATTATAATGTATAGATTTTCAATTATTTAAAGATATATTGGGTTATTCATTTTCCTTAACTTTCTCTTAATTTACATTGTCTTGTAATTCATAATATATAGTATATATAATGACTAGAAGTTTAACGTTAAATTCACCATAGTACCTTCGAGTTTTCAGATTTATCCTCTTAAAAGCCGATCTCGCAGACGATGGCATTGATTGCACACGACAGCTTATTACTTAGCGCCGATACGATAAGGATTTTCGAAATTATCTTTATTTTCCTCTTGTAATTTCATCTTAAATTAGACTGAATATAAGCCAAAATCATAGGGAAGACATGTTTTGTGGAAAATCGTACAATAGTAATTTAATTTTTTATAAAGTCTATAGATTTTCTATGAAAATCTCTAATATTTAAAAAAAATGTTGCATATAAATTGTTATATGCTAATAGAATCAATGACAGAAATAAAATCATTGTGGCTACAGCTTTACTGCAAGTAGTAATATTGAAAATAATTCATTGAACTTCATTCGGTTGATATACGACGGAAGACGGCGAAATCAGAAAAAGCTCTCAAAACAGAACATAAATAACACAAATATAGGTTATTTTTAGTTACCTAGGAAAGTAGAGTTTACTTTAACTAGTTTAAAGTAAATAAAATAATAGTAGTTTAGCTTCCATTCTTACTGGTAGTTGTAATCAGCATAGTTAAAATGATCGGTTCGATATACGTTATCAACATCAAGAAGGCGACAGTTTTACGGCGCGGCAAGGTTTTACGTGATAAGTATTTTTATTTGTTCGGGAGATCGGATAAGCCTGCTCGCGGATTACTTTCAGCCAATTCCAAGCTTTTAAGGGCACCTGTCACGTCTCGGCCTACATTTCTTACTACGTACTTTGTTTATTTTTACTTAGACGCTTTTAATGTGCCCGCCGTCGCTTGTTTTGAATCTCTAAGTAGTTATAAGAAGGCACTAATGTCGTTTACTTTGCTTTATTGAATTTTGACTTAGTTTTTGGGTCGGCGTTGCAAGTTTTTCTTTTTAATACTTGTTCGGAATTTGTTGTTGTGTTTTTTATGTTTATAAGTTAATTATATGCGTACATTTAGTAAGTAGGTTTATAAGTGGGAGTCTAGACTTAACTGCTTTTCCTACCAATTGAGATTATATTATATGGTGATATTATGGAATATTATACCACCATTGATAAGTTTACAGTAAGTGAATGGTAAAATAACTGAAAAATGTTTAAATTAAATTGATCATTAAACAGTTGTTATTTCAAAAGGACTAAAGTTAGAACATGCACAATTTGAATATTCTTTTAGTCTTATTTCAAATAAAAACTTTATCCCAAAGGAACCGTACTTTTTTCGGGAATAAAAGTAGCCTTTGTGCTATGCCTTACTAAAACCTAACTCTGTGCCAAATTTTATCAATATTCGTTCAGAAATTCAATCCGCAATTGAGTAACAAACATCCAAAAATCTAAACTTTCACATTTATAATATTAGTAAAAAGGAAGATAGGAAAACGACTAACATCAAAAGTATTACTAACCAAAACACTCATAACACTATAAAAAAACGAAAACCAATCACAAAAATTCATTTCAAGGAACATATTGCCCATACAACGCGTTTTATCGAATCCCTTAAAGTAATGTCGCAATAACATCTATCATCGACCACAGTATTATAAAGTCTTTCAGACCTGATGATATACTGTATCGATTCCACCATCCCTTCGAAGCGCAGTGTGGTATAAAAATAACCCCTAATCCTACCAAATAAATTATATCGGGCACATAATACGAGTGGACAGTACGGGCGTATATTTGTCACCTGATACTGATAGGTATTGGGAAACTATATTTTATTTACGCGTTGAAATTCTGTTTTCAACGTAGCTTTTTGTGATACGTTATAATGGCTGCATAGGCTAGATCGTAAAAATTGATGACACTCATTTTTTTTTCATTTGAAAGTTTTCAGATTGGATCCTTATTCGATTAACTGACTTGTTTTTATATATGTATAATATGTACCCGTGTCACTATGTAGGTCCGGGATAAACTCCAAAATTACATATCCGATCTTAACGTATTTTTTTATATGTGTGATTTTTTCCAATTTACGGGATAGGATAGTTTTTATCACGAATATATCTTTATTTATTGCAAATTTGATTTTCATATCCGAAGATTAAACCTGAGAAACTACCCTTAGCTACAAATTCTACCCCTAAGCTGAAAAAAATGCGAATAAGTATTAAAACTACAAAAGAGCGTTATTTGCATTTTTTAGATGTTGCTTCTTGAGTTAATGACATCTTTAAAAATAGATTATTTAAAATTTGGAAAGTGGTGTGATCTTTTCAGTACATTTACAGAGTGGTCTTGGAGCAAAGCAAGTAGTACTACAGTAGAGTAAATTACATTATTTTTTCTGCTTTCACATACCATGACGAAAAACTTTTCCCCCAATCCAATACGATTATTAAGACATGCGTTGAAACGATAACACCAATAAAAAATACTCCAGAGTACCATAAAACGATGCAGCTCGGTTTTCAAATAAAATAATTTGGTTGAAAAACATATCTCTGGGCCACAGCAAAATAAACTGAGGGAAACTCTAAGTCTTCATTCGTGGTATTGATATAAAATTTATTGATAAAATCCAAAACATAAAACCCCACAACGCTGCTGATGGAATATTCTTGTAAGATTTTATCAGCTTATAACTTGTTTTAAATATTTTTACTTCGTATTATCATTCTTTATTTGCCTTTTTATTTGCCGCTGTATAGCTTATCCGTATAACATAACATAGCTCTATATTCTCTTTAAAAGTCAAAGATTATTAGGGCATGGTCACTATTACTAATAAATACGATTATTACGAGTAGTTTTTTAAAGTCCTTATTGATATCTTTATTGTTTTATGTGTACGTATCAAAACAATGTGTCTATCTATGATTTTTAAAACAATTAATTTGACAATACATAATTAATTTGACAATCCATAACTAATTCGGCTGTCACGCTATTTTTAATTGTTGTAAAACAAGTCGAATCGTGTGCTAAAACTAGTATAAAATATTAAAAAAATATGTATATACTGAACAGCCCTAAGAAAATTCTAAGAAGCCAACATCTTTTTCCACTCAAAGCCTGCTTAAGTCAGGGCAAATAAATACTAACCCATAAAAAACTCTTTTGTAACTAAAGATTTGTTCTTATAAATCTCTTGAAAATAAAACATTTATTTCGTTACTTAGTTACATTTCTGAAGTTAATTTGGAAATATGAATTTTAACTGAATATTTTTATTAAAGCTCTGCTACTTCAAGCTCGCGCCGACGGTGGGTTTTCTTTGAGTTTCTTTACGTTTGAAAATGTTTGCAAGGTAACGTGCTCTGTATCGTCTACTGCTACCTGTTTGTGGCTTTTGACTTATTTAACGAATCTTCCGTTTGAATGTGTGTTCTGGTTAATTAAAAAGTTATAATCAATTTGAATTATAATTTAATGATCACTTCAATTTTTTTCTCATAATTTTTTATTATTAACTAGTCACCGACCGCTCTGAGTTCCGTTCAGTTTCGTCCGTATAACGTTTGAAACGTTTCAGTTGTAAGTATACATTTGGAACTAAGATATTTTTTCTGCTACTAACAACTCCTTTTAATGAAAATTAGAATTGATTTTTTGTAAGTTAAGACAACAGAGGTATTGCATATAATATCCGATGGCTCAGTTTGTAGTGAACCTACTTGCTGCGCCAGCGGAGCTTTGAGCACGAATGTTTGTACTCCAGTCATGGGTGTTTATATTAAAATTATGTATTTATTTAAAGTTATATATGTAGTGTATCAACTATCTGGTATCCGTAACACAAGTTTTTCGTAGCTTACCACGGAACTAGATAGCGCTGTGTGTAATGATGTCCCAACATATTTATTTATTATTTAATATATATACATAGTAAAAAGCCTATTTAAAGCTGGTAAATGGAAAATATTTGGAAAATATGTCGCAATACAAATATATAATTTATTGAAGTAGTATTTATATAACAAGATGTCCGTGTTAACGCTGTTTACATAACGCCACTAAGCGATCCATATTTACAGGAACTTGTTATATGAGACCACAAACATGACAAAGTGCCTTCAAGATCGATAGACTGTAGCTTGAAGATATTCTTTGTGTATACCGAAATAAATGTGGTACATAAAGTATGTATATAATGTACATACATATTAACGTACTTACTTACCCACCAGCAAGTATACTCCTCGTACTATTTCACTTAAATCTACTTTTATATACGGAAGAATATGGAGTCTATCAAGGAGTCTTTGTCTTCACTTACTGAAATGTTTAACGCCCGGATGAATGAATTTCAACAAGATTTGAACAAGACATCATCATCTGTATCATCTAGCGCTCTGCCTACTGAATTTAATAACTTTAGAAGTTTCATCGTTTCCGTGTTGAACACTTTGCAACGGCAGGTTGAGTGTCTAGCATTAGAAGTCGACCGGCATGAAATGAGGAGAAGGCGTAAGATGATCCTCTTCCACGGTGTCCCGGAGGATAAAAATGAAGATAGTTCTACTAAAATCACAACTTTGATCGCTGACCATCTCGATCTGCAGAACTTTTCTACGGAGAGCATTAAGGACACATATCGCTTAGGCCGCCCCGCTGAGAAACCTAGGCCCATCGTAGTGAAGTTTAGAGATGTGAGTGTGCGTAATAAAGTGTGGTTTGCTAAAACAAAACTCAAAGGCACTGGTTTAACTCAATCTGAGTTCCTCACGAAGAGTAGGCATGAGGCGTTTTTGGAGGCGAGGCAACGTTTTGGTGTCGGCAAGTGTTGGACTCGGGATGGGTGCATCCACATTATTGCCCCGAATGGATCTCGTCATCGTGCGGAGTGCAAAATGGATTTAAGCGTAATTCCAAGCGGTCCAGGTAAATCACCACAGAGCCCGTCAGTTCCCAAAACGACGGCCAAAGTGATGGCTCCTCGCGTTAAGCGAATTGTTAAAAAGTAGATTATTGTTGTTTTGTCCTAGTTTCGTGTTTAACTTTTATATTTAGGTATTAGGCACAATTATTGTTAATATGTTATTGTTTACTTTATTTAACCATAGATGATGTATTTAACCTATAGACAAGTGTGGCAGATTATAACTAGTACAATATTTTTCAATTTGTTGTCTATGGATTTTTAAGTCCAGCCCACACGATGTAAATTTTCCAACAATATTTTTAATTTATTAATTTATGTATTTATGATTATTATTATTAATTTTAATTATCTGTTTTTGTTCTCTTTAATCATTCGTTTTTTTTGTTGTAGTGCTTTGTTGTTATTTTTTAGTTTAAAGCCTAATACCTAGTTTGTTATTTGTATATGTATTTCTTCTGTATTTTGTATAGATTGTCATCTTCATCTTTCTTGCAACTGGCGGGTGAGTAGTAATTACAGACGTTCTACTTGTTTATTATTTTTATTATTATTATTATTTATTTATTTATTTTTATATTGTTACTACATACATATAATGTCTATGTATGGCATTAGCCTAAACGAATCCTTCTTATCCTGTACTAGTTCTGAAGGTGATAGCAGCAACGATAGTTTTCACAGTATCCTTTCACTTGGCGACACACTCGACTTACACTTCTCAGATGTTCTGAAAAATTTCAATCTAGTTCACATTAATGCTCAGAGTATTCCAGCGCACTATCCTGACATGTTATCATCATTTACTAATAAGAATATACACGCTATATTAGTGTCCGAGTCATGGCTTAAACCATGTCTTCCTTCAACATCTTATTCGCTACCAGGGTTTCATTTGATTAGAAACGATCGTACTGGACGAACAGGAGGTGGAGTAGCAATTTACCTACGTTCCCACATTCCTTTTTTGATTGTTAGTATGTCTCAACAACAGGGGAACATAGACTCCGAACATCTTTTTATTGAGGTCAAATTTTCTCACTCCAAAATACTCTTAGGCGTCTATTATAATCCTAGTCTTACAATCGATTATTTCTCATCGTTTGAAACCTTGTTAGAGCAATTTAAACCTTTGTATGATCATACTTTGTTGATGGGTGATTTTAACACGTGTCTTCAAAAGAATGATCACAGAGCTAATCGTCTTCGTTCACTTATAAATGCAGCGGACTTAAATATTCTCCCCCTAAATCCCACTCATAGATTTCCGCATTGCACACCTTCTCTTCTGGACCTAATCTTTGTATCTTCCACTGACCTTGTTGCAAAACATGGCCAGTGCTCTGCTCCATTTTCTTACCATGATCTTATTTATTTATCTTATAAATTAAAGCCACCGAAAGCAAAATCAAGAATCCTTCTGCAGCGCAGTTTTGGTGGTATCGATCTAGAGAAATTGCAGGCGGATGCTGAAAGCATCGACTGGTCTGCTGTTTCTAATGCAAACACAGTTGATGAGCAAATATCAATATTTAACTCGTTGTTAATACAACTATATGACAAACACGCTTCGGTTCGCCCTGTTCGCATGAAGCATCTTCCGGCTCCTTGGCTTACCGCAGAAATCAAGAAACTCCAAAAGAAAAAGTTTGCAGCGAAGTCCAACTACAAATCTAATCCCAGCGATATCAATAAAATAAAGTATGTGAAAGCTCGCAATCGTTGCAATACGGTGTGTAGGGATAGTCAACGACGCCATATCTATAAGTCTGTCATCGAAGAAGATGATCCAGATAAAATCTGGAAGTTTCTCAAGTCTCTTGGAGTAGGTAAATCCAAGCATAATATAAATCCTCACAATATAGACTTAAATCTGATAAATCAGCATTTCTCTTCTTCGGCTACTATAAATAGTACAAATAAGTTAAACACACTCAACCATCTTTTCACCTTACCTACTCCTAATTCTCCTCGTTTTTCATTTAGTCAATTTTCCGAAAGTGATGTCAAGAGAAATATAATAGCTATTAAATCTGATGCAGTAGGAGCAGACTGTATAAGTCGTAAAATGATTATTCCTATTATTCGTCATATCGTTCCTACTATTACTTATATTTTAAATTCCTCAATTACTCTTAACAAGTTTCCTTCTTCTTGGAAAGATGGGCAAATCTTTCCTCTTCCAAAAATATCTACCCCCTCTTCTTTTTCTGATTATCGTCCAATATCTATTCTCCCATTCCTGTCTAAATTACTCGAGCGACTGGTATATAGCCAATTGAGTACTTTTCTTTACAAGCACAATCTTTTAAACTCTTTTCAATCCGGTTTCCGTCCTAAACATAGCACTACTACTGCCTTAGTCAAAATCACGGACGACATCAGAGAAGGTATGGATAACCAAAGACTTACTGTGTTGGTATTACTAGATTTCAGTAATGCTTTTAATACGGTGGACTTTGACATCCTGTTAGCTATTATATCATCTCTTAACATATCTCCTGAGGTTGTTGACTGGTTTCGTTCATACTTGTGCGGTCGCCGGCAACGCATTCGGATTGAAGAATCTTATTCCGATTGGTGCACAGTTAATGCCGGTGTCCCACAAGGTGGCGTGTTGTCTCCTCTTCTATTTTCAATTTTTATTAATTCTATTTGTCCTCAAATATCTTCTCGCTACCACCTTTATGCAGACGATTTGCAAATTTATGCCGAGACATCTGTCGCGGATCTACCTCAAACAATTGAAAATATAAATAAAGACTTATCCTCTATAGCCGCTTGGGGAAAATCGTACGGCCTTAACTTAAATGCAGCGAAATCGCAGGCAATTATTGTTGGCAGTCAAAGGATTCTGTCAAAAACTAGATCTCTGCAAATACCTGCAATAGCAATAGATGGTGTTCAGATTCCTTATAATGAAAAAGTGAAAAATCTTGGTGTAATAATTGATCAACACTTATCATGGGGTCCGCAAGTAAACGAACTGAGCCGAAAGATGTTTGGAGCTATTGCCTCTCTTCGCAGATTGCGAAATTTTCTTCCGATTCCTACCAGAACTGCGTTAGCAAATTCGCTCCTTTTACCAATTCTTGATTATGCTGACATTTTTTATCTTGACATCAAGGAGGAGCATCTGAACAAACTTGAGCGACTCCAAAATCTTTGTATACGGTTTATTTTTGGCCTTAGAAAATATGACCATGTTTCTCAATTTCGTAAAAAGCTCAAGTGGCTCCCAATCCGCTTCCGCAGGAATACTCATATTCTTCACCTTCTCTACTGCGTGCTGTTTAATCCTTCAACTCCTTCCTATCTAAAAGAGCGTTTTGAGTTTCTGAGTGATTCCCATCCTTGTTCACTTCGCTCTGCTCAGAATCTCACTCTTAAGATTCCTGCCCACTCTTCCTGTTTCTTCACAAAGTCTTTTACTGTAGAAGCTGCTCGTTTGTGGAATTCAATTCCTCTAAGCATAAGAAATGCTAAAACTTTGGATAATTTCAAAACTTTATTAAAAGATTATTATCTATCTCTGTAAGCCTTTTTCCTTAGCCCTTTACCTTCTTTTTAGTCCTTTTTTCCTAATATATTAATTATTTTTATTACTACTTGTAGTCTATTATAATAAGTCTAGTGTATATTACGTACAACTAATAATATACTGTGTGGTAGACATTAATATGTCCTTTTGTATTTATGTATGTGTGTATGTATGTATGTATGTATGTATGTATGTATGCATGTATGTATTTATGTATGTATGTATGTATGTATGTATGTATGTATGTAAGTATGTATGTATGCATGTATGTATCTATGTATGTATGTATGTATGTATGTATGTATGCATGTATGTATCTATGTATGTATGTATGTATGTATGTATGTATGTTTGTGTGTATGTATTTATTTATACAGGTATCTATGCATCTATAAGTATATATGTATCGTGTCATAGAATGTACACCGCCTACCCTTATCATGTGAACTTACTCCTCTACCTCAAGGTTGCCTGGAAGAGATCGCTTCTAGCGATAAGGCCACCTGTTGTGCATCTCTTCTTTGTTTTTGTATGTATGTATTTCAATGTTTTCTCTTGTGGTGTACAATAAAGTATATTATTATTATTATTATATTATTATTATATATATTTAAAAGTTTTTTTTATATTTTTATTATATAAATGTCTGTATAGGTTTCAATGGTTTTTATTTATTTATGTATGTATAAAAATCATGGCTTTTCTAAACATAACCTCATGCAATTTTTAACAGTGTTGTTAAAAAAAACATCGTTCACGTACCTGTATTTTAGGCTGGCCTATTCATACAAAACAGAGCGCGTAAATAAACAAAGCCCAACCGATTCTCTGATGCAATTATCCACAAATTACAAGTACCGTTGGACCGTTTTTATTAAGTTATTTCAAAGTTCTGCGTGAGTTGATATCATTCGGTTTGCGCCGTAACTGTAATATTCAATCAATTGAAATATTTCATATGAATATACCTTTAATATGTGACCAGAATTTGTATGGTATAGATACAACAGTTTTATTTTATGCTTAGTGAGGCTTGATCATTGATGAGTCGCAAACGGATAAACCAATTTTAGAGCTAGACGAACGTGTAAAAATCTAAATTTAATAGTATTCTTTTATTTTTGTATTGTATGTCAATAATTGTCATTATGAAATTAACAATTATTATTTCATGTTAAAATATTATGTGAGGCAGTGGTATAAAGATATACAGCCACAAACATAAAAATAAGTTTTTCTTTTATATTGTAATATTATATCACATATTAAACATATATTTTAAATATGTATAAGTAAAATAATTTTGACGTAACTGTTCATAGTTCTGTTATTACAAAATGTATCCGAATGATACACGCAAAGGAATAATTTGCGAAAAATTTCAATAATACCACGATTTCATGGGCGCGTTGGCGCGAGTTCGCGAGTGTTACAATTTAATAGAACTTCAAAAGGGCTGCTGATACCACAATTCTATCAGCTTAGCGAGATCCCGGCATTATGCGTATAAAAAGCGGTTATCGCGTCGAGTGGGGTCGATAGAGGGGACGAGTGCGCCTGTTGGTGTACACTATTTGTCATCACTACATTGCCGCTTTGTAGATTCTCAATATGCGATATTGTAAATTTCTGATATTCCGCTTTAGTTATTGGTTCTTGTTAATTGACAAATGAAATAGCTTGTGATATTGACTAACGAAATAGACTTTGTCTACGTCCGTATTTTTGTTTATCAAATTTAGTCCCTGAAATTGCTGACAGATAAAAGTAAAAGGACATTTACACGCGAACTTAGATTATATTATTTTTTAAATTTAATATTATGTTTTTATTTTTAACAAGCAATATCTAATGAAATATTTAATGAATAACACGTATGAATATTATTTATGAATAAATAAAAAATATGAAGCAATGTAAACGATAAAATGATTTCGTTCTACGATTGGAATAAAAGCGTGGGCTTTAGATTTCACCATGACATATTGCAATTGCTATTTTTTATGCATGGCATAATCTCTTAATCGTTTTGAGTAAATGGTGTTAGACTATTATACTATACTCTTCAAAATAATTATTTAAAGCTCACTTTTTTAATACTATATAAAATGTTTATGTACAGTTATTTGTATAACAACATTCATTTTCATGTTTAAAAAAAGTAAGTAGTTTGTATAAAAATAAGTTTCGAAGAGCGGCGTTGTAAGGGAAAAAGGCGCGAAAATAGCTTGCAGCAAAATGGCCGCCATGTATTTATAGTTTCAATTAGCGGATTTTGCATGCACCGTGTAGACTTAAACATGTCCTCGTACGTAATCAGAATAAATAAAAAAAAACTTTTTTGAGTAGCGTGCTCTGTAAAAGCTTTTAATATTTAAAAGTCACTACATAATAAAAAACAAAGTCGCTTCCCGCTGCCTGTCTGTCCCTATGTATGTTTAGATCTTTAAAACTACGCAACGGATTTTGAAGCGGTTTGTTTTAATAGATAGAGTGATTCAAATGGAAGGTTTATATGTGTAACTAGCGGAATCCGCGGATTCACTTGCGATAAATCTAGGGACGGGCCCTAGTGAAGCGAGGGCGCGTAGCTAGTCTATACTAATATTATAAAGCTGAAGAGTTTGTTTGTTTGGTTGACCGCACTTCTCTTAGAAACTACTGGTTCGATTTGAAAAATTCTTTCTGTGTTGGATAGTCCGATTATCGAGGCTATATTACATCACGCTACGACCAATAGGAGCGGAGCATCAATGAAAGGGCGGGCGTGAGTTCTACGAGACCACCATACCATACCGCGCGACTCAGTAAGATTTTATATTATATTTAGTTTCCGGTCTTTAGAAACCATGCGAAGCCGCGGGAAATGCTAGTATATTATAAAAACAGAGTTAATTGATATATTTATTTTATGTTATTTCATTTGTTTTATTATATTCAAGATGTGGGAGTATTTGACCTCAATACAGGATTTTGTCGCTGTGTTATCCTGTGAAGATAACAAAAAGTGATAACAAAAATATAAAAGCTACTGCGTGAAAATAATGATGGCGTAAAGTTGATCGTCAAAATTAATTCGTCATTTGAAACCGAATGGACATTTGAGCAGCAATAATCAGAGTGTAAACCGTTTTAATGCTAGCCCTCTTAAACCTAAAATAAAAATAAGCTTGTTTTAGGTGCTTTCAAATTTAATTGTCGGCATGAGTTGTTTGATTTTAGTGTGGATTTATTTGTTTTTAAACATTTTACTCAGTTTTAATTACGGCTAAAGCAAAATATTGATACAATTTAACAGCTTTTGAGGGTTTTCTGTTATTTTTACGATCTTTCTCTTTTCAGGGTAAATTAAGTCAAATTGTTTAATATTTTTGGTGATATCTTTACTCTGTAAGCCTTATTGGGATGGAAGTTGTTAAGTATTAGGATCTTATATTGGATGGGAAAAAAAGAAATACCTATAAATTCAAATATAGTACTTTAAATTGGACACATTTTTTGATTGTTTATTTTAACTAAAAATATTTACAAATTATAATCATTATTATTTCCACTTGATTATCAACACAAAAATTAATCTAATGTACAATTATAAGGTAAGAGGACAGCATTAATAAAAATCACATATAACAAAATTTATCAACAATATTCCCGTAATAACTTGTTCCAAAAACCGGACGTAGTTAGGTTTTATTACTTTTTCCGATTTCCATTGACAGTATTTCAACAACAAAATCGTTTCAGACCTTCAATCATTCACACACATCATCACATTTGAATTGGTAAAAATTGCACAAAAAGTTGTCTCTTTTGCTGTGCCAACGTGAGAACAATTAAAATCGAACGATTTCAGCGCTTTTAACAGTCACTATTTAGGCACAATTACGCCGAGTCATTGCCCATTGTCCGGTGGCGATTAAGCGAGGACTACAATGGTTCCAATCTGAACCCTAACGAAGCGACTTGAGCCATTCCGTCACTTCCACCAAAGATGTGTAATTTGCGGACACCAAATTGTAGAGAAGCGAGTTTTGGAATTGCCCGAAGTTGTAAAGTGGACGGTAAAGTTTGGCAGATTGGTTTAACAGGTTTTTGACAAGGCTTCAAGACTATTTTGGGCCTTTCATTTGTATACACTTTGGCGTTGGGTTAATTTTATTAACTAAGTTGGTGGTCGAGCACATTCTTAATACAACAATATTTCTTACATTTTTAAATAGATATAATTGTTACTGTGTATTATTTTGTGATAATCATTTTTGTGATTTTGATTTTGTGATCGAAAATCAAATGTTTTCCGATACTTTACAGCGTTTTCAGGATTTAAAACAAATGCTCGACACTGTCACACAGGAACTGTAAATATATAGACAAGCAACAAGATAATATAATGTAGCAACAGTGAAGACGGTCGCAGTTTATTTGCATAAACAGCAAGTAGTTACGTTTTTCTTATAGAGAAACTTTGCAAATTATTTCGTTCTTACGTACACGTGCCTTGTCTTAATCTTTCTTTGTCGGCGTTAACTAATCCCGAGATGCATGTAAAGTTTTAATGAACATGTGTCACAAAAACAATCACAGAACAAATGAAACACCAGAAGGGGCATAAAATACAAAGTTTTCAACATAGTTCCATAATATTTATCTCGCGTAATTATGCGTTGACAAAGGCCCTTTGTACGCCGACGCCAATAATGATGGCGTGAACTTTGCTAATTTTGCTACAGCGGGATAAGGCTGGTTGGTAACTAACTAAATAATATTTGTATTTTTATTCTTTGAAGTTTAATCTTAGTTTTATTTTCAACTTTGTGATTGCATTTTTCTTTAGCGTTTATATAATTGTGTATTTATGAATATATGCTTCACCCCTTAAAACTCCACGCATGTATAACGTATCTAATACGTATTACATACATTATATTTTAAATTATTATATTTTTTATAGGACAAACAAAAAATATTTTATTCATCATTTTTCCAGGATAAGTCATTTTGGTAGAAAAATTAATCAGAAGAAAATGTAATGTAGAAGTCAAAAAATATTAGAATTCAAATGAATGCAAAACCATCTTTACATATGTAAGTTCAGCTTTTAGATAAGCCCTTTGACTAGCTTATCACGCCCGCTATATGCCGACATGCGTGCTCCCGGATATTGTGTTGTCAATAACGTGTATCGAGTTGGGAACTTTGCTAATATTGTTAGTTGAGATAAGATCGGATTTAATTTTGTGTAATTTTAGCTGAAATGGTAAGAAGCTCTGGTAAAGTCAATGTTCTAATAAGTTTGCGGTACCAATTGTACTTAGTCGTGTATCTAAGATAGAGGTTTTAATTATGAAACTATTTTACTTTAAATACAGGTATTAACTCTTAACAAAGTGACTCTTAACGTATAAAATATGGTAGTCCCTAAAACTAATTCAATTAATAATAAAATTTGTATAAATTTTAAGGTTCAAAGAGAAATGATATCGTTATTATGGGAAGAGTCTCTAGGCTCGTCTTGTGCAGTACATTCCAATCTAAGCTCTAAAGAATTTTGAAGCCAGCTCGTACTGTGTTCCTATCTACTGGAAATAGACTAGATACTGATGAAAAGATCCACCGAGAAACTAACTCTTTTCAAAACCTTTTGAGTTACATAGTAGCTTACAACTAGCACTCAACTATCACACGTAAGAATCAACGTGCTTTACCTTTCCGTGTTTTTATAGCCTTTATACCTGTTGGAAAAGTTTCTAGGTTCTATAATCAGGAAGCTAAGTCATTATTTATTTATTATATACCAGCTCTGAAGCTGGCTTCGGAGAATAGTCAGAACAAACAGACAGAAAAACAAAATTTTATATTTGTTTTCACATAAACCGCATATACTTCTATTAGGTACTTTAAAACCTTACAAGCAGTACTCTATTTTATTTAACTATATACAATATACACATACATTGATAAAAATCAAAGAAATCTATAAAGCAGTAAACTCGTCTAATTATTAAGTTGAGCAAATCACAAACGAAGTAGTGGATGAAGCCTTCGTCTCTGGCGAGAGTGAGAGCTATCTCAAGTATTAACCGCAAAACGTAAAGCAGACCGCAATAGAATAAATTCGCTACATAATATTCTGCACGAATTAAATGTGCAAACGTTTACTTCAACGTGGTTTCTAGGTCGCAATCTCGTAATTGTTAACTTTATTTTTATTATAGTGGCATAGTATATTAAATAAAACTGTTGGTCCTCGTTTTCATTAGTATTTTATGTAAGGCTTTATTGGACTTGTGGGAAAAGAACGTGTAGGGGAAAAGAGCGTATTGTAATCGATGTAAGTCGGAGTTCTTTAACTTGCAATTATACATGTAGGTTAAGTAATACAGATGTTTGGAAATTTTATACGTGTACCAAATTACAACTAATCTATTCTGTTCTAAACTTCATGAGTAGAGATAGTAGAGGTAGGTACAACTAGCGATCTATAAAAATGTAATGACGCGCTTGGAAACACTAGTGAGGTGAGTTCAAGCGGGGGTTTCGCTTCTCCGATATTTTTGATCAATATGTAGATGTTTTAGATTCATTTAAATGTTACTAGACCAGTTTTTGGAAGACTCGAGTTTGGTGGTATGGTGCAATACGTCTAATCCCATTCGCATTGAATCAGGGACAAAATGAAGGCCTGGCTCGGTCGTTACAGAATCGTTAAGGGGTTGATGTGAAGGATTATTGGATATTAACATATTAAGGGTTGAACGGGTTGAAATTCTATATTTTCCTTTTTTCTATCTTGTAGAAGTTAGTTAGTTTAGGTTATTTGTGTATAGTATTTTTAAGTGAATTTTGTAAATCTTTTGATAAATCTTCTTTATTATCAAATGAAGTCACAGGTACAACTAATTATATACATATAATATTCTTTATACAAAGCGTACGAGTATGTAAATGTTTCCCTCATGATATGAACTATAACTTTGCAGTTGCGGTCGAGTTACGAATACTTTGAGCTACATGCTAACACTGTTTTATTTCTATATGAATTTCAATGCAAGTAATTGTCGAGTGTGGTTCGACTTTTATGAAAGTATAAGTGTTATACTCTTGCTTTACTTGGGTTTTAACAACAAAGTTTTTAAAAGTGTACATATATATTAACGTTTATATATTTATGTTTCATTAAAATAATATACCTACAAATATCGAAAATGTCGCAATTTTTGAAATATAATTATCTCTAGAATGATCATTACAAAATGGCCACCGTTTTTATGACATTGCTTAATTTTTAAATTAAGTATATATTTTAATATTAATAAAAAATGATAAAATTAAAAGTAATATGATGTAAGAATTTCTTTTGAAGTTACGAAGGAAATTATTTTTTGATCAACGTTTATCGTGGACTTTTGATAAGCTTCTGTCCGCGATAGATTACCTGTCTTTTTGACGAATTACGAGGCTATTTGCACAGTAGGTGGTTTCGTGGAAACGGCCGCTATTTGCACTGTTAGTTACATTTTATTTTTTCCAATGTACAATATAATATGTAGCTTATATATTATAAGACTTTTCCAGGATATAATTATATATTATTTACATTATCAAAAAAGCTTGTCTTTACAGTTGTAATTTAAGGCGAACTAGCGACTCGCCCTCGCTTCGCTCGGGCTCTTCCCTAGATTTAGCACAGGCAAAGCCGCGGGATCCGCTAGAAAGCGACTTTGTTTTATACTATGTAGTGAAGACTCAATTAATAGTTAACTTTAGCATTTTCTTTGTTAACTGTAAAATACAAGCCCTAAAGCTTAAACAAATTTAATTTCAACAAATACATAAAATAGCCATTACTTCTATCTAATCTAGATAATTTGACTTGGAAATCGTATACCGAACATAAAGTGGCTTAGCTCTACCATCGATAGGTAGGAACGTGCTAAAAATGCAAATTCCATAAAAGCGTGACTTGTAAAAACTTTATATCAAACATTAAAACGTTTTAATCGTTCCAACCGCACGATATCAACTACGTTCCTTGAGCAAACGAATCGATTCACGGAAATTACTCATAAGTAGCAAATAGGGCAGATCTGATAGTGGTTCTTTCGCCACGCTACTTGATTGATGCCTTCATCGTGGTTGCTTTAAATCGCGTGGAAAAATTAGCTTTCATACTTATTTACTATATTTATTATTGTTTTTGGATGTAAAATTAACACCGAATTACTAATCTGGAAGGATGTAAAATGTCATGTAAAACGACAAATTAGATATTGACTAGAGAAATTGAAACTTTGACTCTGATAAAAGAAAAGAACAACGAAGACTTGAATTGGGACAGAATGAAATCCATTTATCGTAAAAATGTATGGGATCCCCGTACTTAAATTTTGTGTTTGTTTTTACAGAGGAAAGAATCGATTTTTTTCATAATGACCGTCAAAAGGTATGTTACTAGCGTTAAAGTAAACGCGAATTCGATCGAAGTGAAGGTGAGTGAATGTTTTTTAAGTAAAAATATATAGAACCATAAATATGTTTTTTTTTTAAATTTTGTAACTTGTACATGATAAGTAAGGCTTTGAAGCAATTAAAAAGAAAATTACATTGAATTGAATATTTACAAAAAGAAAAACTTAATTATGAATATTAAAAATGTATTTTTTTGTAAATACTGACCTAATTTTTATTTTATTTTAAATGTACTTCGTTCAATGTAAGCTTTTAATTTTATATACGTTTCAATGAACACTATAGAAAATATTTGATCACTTAATCCTATTCAGCAAAATGAAAGAGTGAGAAGAATTGGAACTCATGAATAGAAATAGGACGCTACTGCATTTAGCACCCTATTAATATGAGACAATTGTTTTTTAACACTGCGATGCGAGGGGTATATAACGCGCTCATTAAAAACTTTTCAACGCTTAATGAAAATCTTATTGGACCGGCTGCAGCCCCCGGGTTAAGGGGCAGAAATGGCCCGGCTAAGTGTATTACAGATGGATCGCTGCCTTTGATTCGTACATCAAAGACGATATCGTTCGTTCCTCACTAAATCGAATCAGGAGCGCTTTGTTTCTACACTACTGTAGGTAAATTTGTAAGGGACTGGGGACTACGAATGGATTTCTCGGACTTGTTTGCTGCAAAAATTGCATGCTCTCTGAAAATTTATAGCGAATTTTCTAACGAATTGCTTTATAATACATATGTACGCTCCGATATTTAGATTATGCGATTCAAATAAGAAGTGAGCAGTGAAAATAAACGAAGTTGTTGAAGCTAACTTCTGTATTTAGTAGAGTTTTGGTTACATCCAACGGCACACTATTTGTTCAGACGACCACAGGATCGCAATAAAGCAACTTGGGTTAATTCTGGCCGGTTGGCAAAGTTAAAACTAAACCAATATACTTCTTAAAATTACAACGCTAGTCGAGGGTTATGTAAGCGCACGTGACCGGCGCTTTTGGCAAGCGGCCGGGTCGGGCACACCTAGAGAGGAATTTATATTTTTAAACGGAACTTCAATAAGTATCGAGTAAATCGATCGTGTCGATAGTATTTGGCTAATAGATTTCTAAATTACTAAATTAAATAGTAATTATGAATTTAGATTGGAATAGCGTGTAAAGTTAATAAAGTTTTCAGAAACATGTTAATTTAGCTTTTGGTAATAAAATGAAAATGGTAAAATACACTATTTTAAACAAGTAACTAAAATTATTGATGACAAAACAATATTTGGACAAAGATATTATAGAATTTGAAATTTTGCATCTCGTACGTAATGTTCGTCGATACACAAATATATAGTAAAGCTGCATTTTCTTTCTCAGAACAAAATCCTTTAAATCAGCGAAGTTGGCGATTGTTTTACTCGTTGGCAAGTACCCAGGTACGTGGCCTGCTTACTGATTGCCCGTTCAGAGCGTAGGCTGTCTAGTTTTAGACTAGAGAGGATATTGCTTAAAACATTAACTTTAACATAATTTTAAATGCTGTCAAACGGTTATTATTATTGGGTAATAATTAAAAGTAATCACTTGGCAAACCTAGACTTTTCAATGATTTATTTGAATTACTGTATTTAAATAAACTTGTCAGTATTACAATAGTGTTATAGCACACAGTTTTAAGGTAGTTCATAAAAAAGTACTTACTTTTCAAGAAAAGTAAAAAAATACGAATGATTTATAAGTTTTTAGATAGAATCCTCTTTAGTTTAAATCGTAGCTGGAAAAGGATTAACAAAATATAGGGCGGCGTTCAGCTAAAATAGGTGCTACAAGTTCTCTACGTGGTTACGTAGTTCGTAGCTTTATGCTACAGCGTAGCCATTTCGCGCTAAAGAGCATACGCGCTTGTAAAAATTTATTACGCGAAGTAGTGTTTCAAATGTTTTGTTTGCCTTAAATTTTAATATTAGTATTTCGTATTAAACTTTTGGTGAAATTATTTTTCTTGCGAATCGACTGACACAAAATTAAATTTTTATGTAGGTGAAGTCATATTAAATTTTGAAGGAAATTAAAAGATTTGTGCTATTTTATTAGGAATTTTATACGTTGCCCTGTTTCAATACAAGAGCGTTCAATATAAATGTCTTTATAATAGTCTTACCTAATAATTTTCTACATTAATCAACGGTATATGAATCAAAGTATTTTTTTTCAATAATTTTAATATTCGTAGTATACAAGCCTGTAGCTATATAAGGGTTAAATAATTGATCTTTCTATATCTTAAATAATACAAAAATCAAATATACGCGTTGCATATTTTAGAACATTAAATAATATTATGTTAATGATGATAAAAATAATATTTTTCAGAAAGAAAATAAACATAAGTTGGAAACTACTAATTAATTATAAAAAGAAATAGGAAAAAAACAGGTTGAATAAAAAATTCAACGTTATGCAGCGTTCAGCTCAAAATGCAAAGACGAAAGTAGGTCTCGGATACTGGCAAAGCGTTAAGAGTTGTTCTCATACCTTATTACCATAAAATATTTCTAAATGATCGACAGACGGACGAGAATAGCAATGAAATCAGAGCTAGTTATTTTAATTATATATATATATTTAATGTTAATAACTTAACATATTATATTAATTAATATATCTACATAACACATATCATATACCAAAGAAAACTGTGTAGTTTGAAATTAACATGGTTTTACTCTTACAACTTCTAGATTAGATTTTTTAGAAAAAGTCTTTAAGTAATTACAAAGATGATAATATTTTTTATATCTTGTATCAGACACATCCAGGAAACCCCTTGACTTTTAAAATTAATTTTGAAATTCACTCATTTCTATTCTGTCAGCCCTATGACCCTCGAACGCCAGGACGTATCTAGAGTGCATTAAAATATTTTAATTTGCACGAGAATTTCTCTTAATTAGAGGAAATAAAATATGAGTTGCAGAAGTCAGTGACACTGGTGGGGTTCGTCATGTATTTAGCTTTACGTGATTAAGCTTATTCCTTTAATAGTCTTTAAAAACTTATCTCAATGATAAAAACTAAAACGAAAAAAAGTGGACGAAGGATCGATAATATATGCAATTGAAGACATACAAACATACTTATTTTCTTTTTAGTCCACTTTTCACACAGTCGAGCTTTTAATTAGGTACTAAAAATCGGATAGAAAACAAACAAAAGCTTTTTTATTATATAAAATTACTAGAAAAATAATAAAATTATTGTATATAGAAAGCAAATATCCAAGGTGGCAATTACAAACACGCACTCCGTATTAGAGGGCACTCGATCCAACTGGCAATAGTAAATTTTGCACGGGCCATTTCGCACGGTTCGAAATTCTCTTTTAAATTTAGTTAATATTTCACGTGGCGCCATCTGCGTTCCTTTTGCACTTTACTCCTGTATTTTTATATATAGTTCGTGTTATTGTACAGTACAGTACAGTTGAAAATATTAATGCGGCAAAACTTTAAAATATATTTTTGCTTGGGTTATTTTACAAAAAAAAGTAGTTACTTCTGAATAGTTTTTATTTTTATCCTATATAGTTTCGGGAACCCAATGTTACTACTGTTACTTATTACTGTATAGTCTATACCATAACTATAAAATGCTTGAAGTTAATTTATTTTAAATCACCAACCGCTTAATGGTTGTGAATATAAATTTCTTAATGATAAAACTTGAAATTACGCTGCATTTTCACTGGAGTACTATTTGAATTAGTTTTTTTTTTATTTAAGTAAACTCAAGACGTTTTATTTCTTTGCAAATAAAAATGACTGGAAGAGTAAATACCAGAAATTAATAATTAGAATAAGATTTAACTGCCTTTACTGCGGTATTCATTAAATATTTATTAAGCTAGCTATTTATTAAGAATAGTGATAAGCTTATTCACTGGTCGTGTCGAGAAGTCGTCCCACCGGAGTATGAGAGTGACTGGAATAGAGTGCACTTGTCTGTGTATCTACTTGTGCAAATATCTACTAGGAGATTTTTTTCAAGATCTTTCTATGTGTTTGGTGTACCGTTGACCATTAAACATTATCTTGTACTACAGGAAAACCTTTCATTCCCACCGAAAAACACTATAGTTGGCTCTATTCGGCTAATTTAGGCTAAACTAAAAGATTGTATATAGTAACATAGAATAGTCTATTCAAAACAAAGCAAAACCGTGTCCAAAACAAATCCATATAAATGTAATATTTCAAACATTTCAATATTTATAGTTTCACGGTGCTATAACTTTTCTGTTGGATAAGGAAATTACAACGACATTCGCTTCACCTTTTCCTTTTCACTGAGGATGTATTTATCTCTATGGATTTATATTCTATTTTTCATCACATATATATTTTTTTATTTTAAAACCCAAAAATTACCTAAATTGACAGAAAATCTGAATCCCTTTTTAATAACCTGTTAGTTGAGCGTCACGGATTGGGATTACTTTGTTAGTGTTCGAGGGGGGTCTACTCGTACCAAAACAACTGTACATTGTAATTGCTTCAATTTGCTACGAGCACAGTCGCGGAAGAGATTGCTAATGACGTCACACCTCTAGCTTGGCCACGGCTGTTTTATACTGTACGATCTCTTTAAGTACACGAATTAAGTTTTAGTGGCCAAGTTCTTCCGATATAAAACCTTGTTTCTTATTTAGCTATCATAAGTCAATGTATAATAATAGAGATTATATTAACTATAGAAGAAAACCAAATATAAAGCTATATTATATAATGACATAATATAATTACGTAAGTGATTTTTTGGGTTATCAATTTACTCTAAACATAACTATAAAATAGCATATTGATGTGAATTTAAGTATAATGTAGTGGCTTCGAACAATTTAAAATATTACAAGTAAATACCTGCTTTATTACTATTAAATACTTCTTTTTTTACAAAAAGTAGCTTTTTTACAAATAATCGTGTCGGATGTATCGTCGGTGATAAATGCCTTTCTGATCGTGTCTCCTACCTAGCCCACAATTAACGCTCGCTTCAAGTTTTCTTGTGAGTGGGAAATAATTGCGATTGAGTTGCGAATTTCGCTTTCGCTATCTGACGCCAAACCGTAATTGGTGCTTAAACAGCGAATTTATTCCTCAAAAACATTGAGGACAGCTGGGAATGATACGCCTATTTTGATGAAGTTTTGTCTTGTTACAGCCCTTCATTCATTTTAATTAAATGTAAACGAGATGTACTAGATTCTTTTAATGTGAAAGCTATTTTTATTTAACTTTTTAATAATTAAGATTCCTTATTATTAATGGGTGGAATTTTTCTTGTATTCCAAATGAATAGCTGATTTATTTACTTACAAGAACACAGTAGTTGCTAATTACATAACATTGATTTTCAATGAGCATATATATTATTTATTTTTTTAAAACCTGAAAAGTGGTCCAAGGAATAATATTGATAGATTATAACAAAACTATGTATAAGCGATACAACGCATTTATGTCCTTAGTAAACACTCAAATGCATATATAGGCAAGAGGCTTATTATATAACAAGAAGCTATTTAATTATATGACAAATGATTAAGATATATTTGAAATCAAGCCAAGTGAAGCGGTTGCCACCCCGGATCAATACCAAAATCTCCCCAATACAGGCAGATATCTAAGAACTTTTCTTCTAATTAAGAAGCTACGCCACTTGGCGTTAATTAATATATGATTTAGTTAATCTTCCCTTATACGCGTAGCTTGAGAACAATTGAAGGTGCCTATTATTAGTTTTATTTGTCATTAACAATATATTCGATTTTATGATATCCAGAAATTAATTAAGAGAGTAAATAATACTAGCAATTATGTTAGTCCTTAGTGAAAACTAAGTATAACCGCCATAAAAAGTATATGCCTATGTAGCTATTGTAACAAGTAGTTTTTCAAAGTGCCATGAGATTTGATTTTCAATGTGTAAAATAGACAGTCAGGGATTTGAGAGAAAATAATAATAATATTTAAGATATATAAAATCTTATAAGCATTGAGAGAGCTATGAATGAAATTGTTAATTATTATCGAATATTTTTTTCTGGAAAATCTTTTGAGCTGTTTATGTGCTATTCCAAATAATCTGTCTCTGTCTAAATTCCATCCACACCTGTTCAGACTTTCTGATGTAATTGAATAATAAACTATGGCAATTATAATTATATTATATACTTGTAAGATAATAGAAGAAATATAATAATTTGTTATTCGAAATTTTATTATCAATTTTCGGCATAACTCCATATACCTTTAGCATTTACCAAACAGGATATTATGTAAATAAGATGGTAGGATATTAATAAGGGTTGTTATAGATCTAGTAGCTGCTTTGCCTGGCTTTGTATGTCTATTTAATATATTGATTTATTTTTAATTTCATGATCTTTTTCATGTTAGATTTTACAACAAAATATACTTTTCTCTATTTATTTTAAGATCTACCTATCTATTTTATTATATTTCGTTGTTTTTGATTTCCCGATAATCAACTTCAACCCTGCGTCAGCTTAAGAAACATCCCGACTTATCCCGCTGGAATAAAAGCCTCTATTTATTCACTTTCTCTGTCTTCTTAGATTGATCTTGTTAATATATATACTACTTAAAATTCAATTAATCTATATCATTACTACGAATATTCGACTTCACTACATCTTAATAGTCAGTAATCACTACATCTTAATAATCAGTAATCAGTAATAACAAAACAAGTTGCTAACTAATATCAAACAAATATTAACAAAGATTCGCATTTAGATTAGGTACAGTTCGCACAATCGACCCCGCAATACCTAATTTGAAAAGTTTACGAAACAAGTTTACAAGCGTTATTCTAATCCATATTGAAATACTCTGAACTTACATAAAAGCGCGTCTGATTAAGACATTCAATTACTAAAAGTTTATTAAAGTTCGACTATCGGGGCTCATTAGGGATTTCTTACAAAGCTCTCAAAGTAACAAAGTAATCTGAACTATTAACAAAGATGACTTGTCAATGCAAGACGAAGTCTAGTTTCTATATTTTCTAATGGTATTGGCTTGTAAAATTGTACTTAAAACTAACTACTTAACTTATTTGAAGTGGCTTAACTTGCATAGTTTTTTGGTAAAAAATATACTTTATGGGTGTTTCTAATAATATTTCTAAATCTATCTAATTAAAACCTGAGTTGAATCTGTATATAAATTTTTTTTTTGTGAATTCTTACTGAAATAGTAATTTGTTGTCACGGATACAGAGACCGAATCTAGTTTAGAACTTTTGCTTGTATGTCGGTTTGTCTGTGACCGCATCACGAGAAAATTACTAGACATATTTTAGTGAGAGTTGGTATGATGATAGCTGATTTTTCTGGTCATATATATATCTGAGAGATGTATATTAACGGATGAAATGTTCGTAAGGATGAGCGTGGAAGAGACTGGAGCGAGTTGTTAGTTTCAATATACGCCTTTCCCGTGGCTCCACTCGCGTTCTAAAGGCTGATAATCAAAAAACATTTTTTCTCCCGTTTTTGCTACATTTTTAATTTATACTCCGTCTTATTGGTCGTAGCGTTATGTTATAAAGCCTATAGCCTTCCTCGATAAACGGACTATCCAACAAAAAATAATTTTTCAATTCGAACTAGTAGTTCCTGAGATTAGCGCGTTCAACCAAACAAACGAACTCTTCTACTTAATAATATTAATATAGATTTTTCTTCACGACCCATTTGAAAAGAAGTGTTTTTAATCCTAAAAACCAACACCTATCCCTTGTATAAAAGGATGAAACTAACAAAGCGACATTATCCCCACGGACAAAGAGTGTTGTAACTCATCAATAGAATGCAAAGAAAAAGTTAGAGGACAAAACTATCTGTTTCCGCGGACAGTGATTGGGAATCGAAAAATAAAACGGGACTAAATGAACGCTTTCATCTCAGCGTTACTCGGAATACCTCGTGTTCGACAAAATAGAAAATCTGAGCCACTCTTCACTACTTCTTTAGAGTTTAATATAAGGGCATTCCTTTACTGAAGTATATTGATAAAGAATCTTTTCATTTTTATTAAGAACAGTGCATGGAGTATGTTATGAGTTTGTTGATTTATTTATAAAACTGCTTTATTATTCTTGTTTCAAATATGTGTTTTGGGAATAATTTTATTGTTAAATCCTATATAGATTATTCTATTGTTAGATAGACGACAAGTTTGGCTTAGTTTGTAGTGATCCTACTGGCTGTACCAGCGGTCGAGGTTCGAGTCCCGCTAGGGACATTCATTTGATGAGCACATATGTTTGAACTCCAGTCATGTGCGTTTATATTTAAATATGAATTTTATTTAGTTATATAAAAGAAGCAACGTAAAGTAACAACTGTCCTTGATGATGTGTTTATGTCCCAACATATTTATTTATTCATTATATATATATTTTTTTATTAAATATCTCTGCTCGGTCTCAAAACTCAGCTATATTCAAAAAATTGTTGCTATTTATCAAAACATCATCATCATCAGCCTAGGGGTGTCCACTTAAAAAATATATCGATATTTATATTCGATGTAAAATAATGGATCCCAGCATCGATGTTTATCGATATATCGATTATCGCTAGAAAACATCGATATTTTTTCACTATCGAATATTTTCCACAAAAATTTAATATTACCTTTTTCCAGTGAAACGCACAAAGTTTGTGGTCCTTTATTTTGTAAGTATGAATGTAGAATTAGAGACCAGAGTAACATAGCTAAACTAGTAGTGTAATAATAGTGATTTTCTATGAGTGTTACTTGAATAGAATTGTACTACTAAGATAGTGGTGAGATGACTGAAATAAGTTATACCTACATTTGTAAGTGAAATAAAAACGACAAATTAATAGAAATATAATTTTATAGTCTATCATTTTGAATATTTGTAAAAATTGTGGGTAGGCACTGTCTGTAACAAGTATGTAACTGAGACGTCTAACCCCCTGAGACGTCTAATACCCTAGTCTCTCCCGTGACCATGATTGCTGTAAAGCATTCGAAACGTCGGGAACCAAAAATCATAATAAATCCGCGACAAAATCCGAAAAGATAGTTTCATTTATAATGTCAAACATTCGCGTAAACCTAAGAAAGTATTATAGGAAATATATTTATTATTATGAAATGTATTATAATATAAAAGATCATTATATTATATCTTCAATATAAAACACTGTCACAAACGAGTAGAGGTTAGGTTCATAAACATAATAGAAATATAATATTATATACCTTTTCAACTTCGAACTAGCAATCAAACGATAGGTCAAATCAGTTATTTTAGAGTAATAAATTGTAGTAGCAAGTAAAATTCTTACATAAATTTGTCTTAGATAAACAATTAAAACAATGATTTATTTGCGTTACCGCCAAACAGAAGAAGACGACGCAAGAACAAGAAGAGTGAAGTGTCAACTGTCAAGTGAGTGTAAGTAAATATAATTAACCTATAGAATCCACAGACTATACATACATTGAGAGTGAATAGTCCATCGATCAAGGATAGATTAGATAATTAAGATGGTCACTCACAGATGTCACTATCTTAATGAACCTTATTTAAAATTGAAGGCATCAAGTGTTGTTAAAATTATTTAGTTCGTTAATAGATTCGACAAGAAAATAAAAAAAGCAAATATTCGATGTTTCTATAAATAAATATATCGATATATCGAATACAATAAATGTTAGTCAAAACATCGAATCAATCCGATATATCGTACGGAATACATCGAATAAATTCGATATATCGATGTTAAGTGAATATCCCTACATCAGCCCTTATTTACGTCCCACTGCTGGGTACGGGCCTCCTCACTACGAGGGGGATCAGGCCATAGTCCACCGCGCTGGCCTAGTGCGAGTTGGCGGACTTCACATGTCTTTCGAAAACTTGTTGGGTTTTCTCAGACATGCAGGTTTCCTCACATTGTTTTCCTTCACCGTAAGACAAGTGGTAATCATGATATAAATGATTCGCACATGAAAATATCAGAGGTGCGAGACCCGGATTTGAACCCGCATCACTAGGATATCCAAGCGACCGCATTACCGCTGGGCTACCATTTTTCACATAGCGGTATAAGGAAATATACATACACAAACATACACACACCACGTCTGACAGACACTAGGCGACAGAAAAGCATATTACTACTACCATATATCTCTTTTATACCCACATTCCAGGATTTATGACGAGTATATTCAATTACTTTCTGTCGGTACGTTCACAATACAAGCTTAATATAAATTTAAATAGCAATAACAGTCTTTCTATGGTCATTTCAATGATTTAACTGCACAATAGAAGGTTCCAGACAATATGGATGGCAAGTAGGCATCGAGCGAAATCGTCTCGTTAGTCCGCGATTTAGTCCGACATGAGACTCTTCGAGATACAATGAAAGGTATTACAACGTTTATTGCTGTGAACATTCGTAGAACTGCAGATATAGGGAAAAGGTAAACGTTTTTGTTGTTGTCATTTCATATTTTCGCTGCGATCACAAAATATTGTTGAATTTATCTATAGATAAATAAAAAAGTGTCTGTTTGTAATTTCTAAATAAGATTTTTATTAAGTGCATATGAAAGTATATGCAGGATATATATAAGAAGAAAACAATTTATATTTTTTTTTCAGTCTGTCTATTCGTTTCGGGTCATCTCCGAAACGACTTGTTTGATTTTGATGAAACTGTCACTGGCAGATAACTGACGTTATAAGGAGTAACTCAGGCCACTTTTGTTAAAAAAAGAATAAGGGTTCCATTTAAGAACAATAAAAGTTACTGGACCCGAGTGAACCAATTAGGTTATTAACTAGTAATTATATTAGTTATGTATATATGTATGTATGTATTATATTAGTACTATACTTTCAATGGTCGGTATGCGAAATAATAAAAGCTAAACTAAATTTAAGAAATAAAATATGCTGGACTTCATAGAATAAGATTTTATTACTTAGCTTATTATACAGTACTTTACAGAAATATCGTCGATAAACATTTTGATATCTTTGATGAAGCTGTCTAGACTTTAACTGTTACATATCTTTTCAATTTAGTTTTCGATACAGTTTTAACGGTTAGTACAGAAACGTTAGAATGTAATATGTAGTAGGTACGTATACGTAGTTAAGTACTATAGAAACGCGAAATAATTCACTATTTTACCATCATAATTGTTAATTAATTATGTTCAAAATATTATATTATTTTATGTGTCATTGTCATGGTTTTTAACATGTAAAAATCTTTATCTAAATCTTTATATACATATAAATTTTGTTATTATTTGTTCTTGATAATTGTTAATTCAATTTTTAGATTTACTTACTTAACTGCTTGCTTGCATGTATGAAAAATTTAATTTGTGGAAACTTGATTGGTCGATGTATTATTATTATTTTGCTTTGTGTTTGTATGTACATATATATTGAACTGTTTGTTTCCCTAATAAATAAATAAACAAAATAATAATTCGAAACGTCAAAATAATTATTTCTTACTAAAATTATAGGATATTTAATTGTTTTTTTATTAAATAAAGTAACGATTTTTTCCCAATGCAAACTTTCAACCCCTATTACACCACTACCAGTTTAATTTCTTTCCGATCTCAGCTTTCTCTATACCAATTTCCATAAAAACTCGTTCAGCGATTTAAATCTAACGTAAACAAACAGACAGAGTTAATTTCGCAAATATAATATAGATATCACTACGTAGTATAAAACAAAGTCGCTTTCTCTGTCCCTATATCCCTATGTACGCTTAAATCTTTAAAACTACGCAACGGATTTTGATGCGGTTTTTTTAATAGATAGAGTGATTCAAGAGGAAGGTTTATATGCATAACTAGCGGATCCCGCGGCTTTGTCTGTGCTAAATCTAGGGAAGAGCCCGAGCGAAGCGAGGGCGAGTCGTATGTATATAAAATTAATTTAGGAACGCTATAGTTAAGTATCTAGAAGGAAATAATAAAAGTTAACAAGGAACAGTTAAACTTGGAGTTGACATTACTATTCTACATAGTTGCGTTTATGCGCCGTTGTAAGTAGTTATTGCACTTGCACAATTCGTAGAATAAAAGTACTCATCTCACGTTTTACTGCTGCTGTTTGAATTTCGTTTCTGTTTTGTGTGATGTTCTTTACAAAGGAAAAGTTTTTCTACTGAAATTTTTGAATTAAGGCGTGGTTGTGTTGTAAAATGACGATTATTAGTTGAAATTACGAATTAAGTTTGTTAAATCACGACGTTATTTTTAATGAATATATAATATAATATGTATTGTATATCTGTTAGTGCATTTATTTTCTTTATAGACTTTGTTACGGGTTTCACAATCATCTTACGTCGTAAAAATTCTCGAAAACTTGTTGATACAAAGTGAGTTACAAATTCAGTTTTTCCTTCTTATATTGCTCTCAAAAATGTACAATTTACGATACTTATCATATGTGTATTAAGAAAACACTATTTTAACCCATTTGTACGTCTGTTAGTCTATTTGTTCCCATAATCTCTGATAGCTGACGGCTGGACAGATTTTTATGGGACTTTTACTTGCAGATAGATAATGCTATAAGTTATCAGGCTACTTTTAATGTAATTAAAACTTACCGTACCGTATCGTGACGTTTCATATACGACTCACGTAAAACGTAAAATTTATATAGTTAAAATAACTTATTATTTTTTAAGTAAGTAAGTACCGATAAACCGATAACTTGTATGAAATTGTGTAAGAATTTAATTTCATATTAAATTGCAGTTAAATTTCGAGGCAGCCACCTGATAACTGGCAACGCTCTCGAATTCTTTGATTGAGTTAATTAAACTGCTTTAATCGCAATTATTGTTCATTCATTTATATTTTATTTTAAATGGTTGTGGTTTTTTAAATAACAGTGCACTAAAGGTTGGGAAAACGTCGTTCATTTTTATATTGATTTGTGCGTAGATTTATTAACGTTTTCTTTGAATATGGTTACTATATGCATTTATAATTAAATACAGAAACACACATTTTTAGGAATTTTGCTTGTCTGTCTGTTTGTATCTGCTAACCCGGAATTAGGATTAAATTAAAAAAAAACAAAATACACCTAAGGACGAGTCTGACCGAGGGTGAGTCATTAGTCGAAAAAACATAAATAATAATTAAAAAAATAACGAGAATATAGAGCCACAATAAATGTTTTAAATATTTAAATATTTTTCGTTCAAAGTCGGTTAAATATAAGCACGATTCAATTATTCATTAAGATCGATTTTATGATCGAAAGTACAAAATTCCTAGTAACTGGGTACATATTTACCAAAACGATAATATTATTTTATCGAAGCACAGAATGAAGTTTCGCGATCTCAGAAAGATAAACTTCAAACTTAATTCGATACAATGAAGATAGAAGTTTTTCTGTGATTCGAGTGAATATTTTAGAACACTCTGTATTTACGTTTGGACTTTTCGAGTTCGACAAATTGTTGGCAACTTTTTCATGAGATTAGCGAAGCGATGAAGTTCCGGACTGAACCGGATTTACAGATGAGTTTTTGTTATATTTATTTTTAAATATATTTAATTACATCATAATATTTTAAATCAACAAATTCTGAGAATATAGTTTTAGAATGTCAAATATTCTCGTAAATCTAATGAAGTTTTACTTTATAAACTTGAGTTTCTTTTATACTGCTGGTTACTATTTACTAATACTCCAGGTCATTAGTGTTATTCCGTATACACATATACAAATGTTAGCATTTAAAATTTTTGTTTTTATAGTATGTATTTATAAAAACAAATATTTTTAGTTATATCACACCTTTTACACTTCTTTTCGGCCTTTGTTAATTTTGTCTGCACCAATTCTAAACCTTAATTAGTCTATTAACTCAGACTAAAAATAAGATCGAGGGAGCGTGCAAGAGATAGTGGTTGAAGCCCAAAATTGTATTATAATTAGCTGTTTTATGATACCGCTCCTGCTACTGCCCGCAGGAGCACGTGCAATAAGTAATAAACAAAAATGTCTGCTCATTTTTATTATAAACCTTCATTAGAAAATCATTCAAAGTAAACCTTTATTAACAAATTATTTGAAAATGTGAAGCGATTAAAATTAAAAAAGCTATACATCGAATAAAATTCTTATTTAGTTAAATCATATTTTTGGAAAATCTATTATTATTATCATTTACATTATCCAGGTAGGATAATTTTTAGTAGGGTAAAATATCTAATTTCTGAGAAATCAATATTAACCAATAAAACGTATCTAGAACTTGTATAAAAATGTTTATTTAAACGACATTTTTTCTTCTAACATTACATTTTTGTTAAGAATATTTATACATATAGAAATATGTACAATATGCCACACACAGCTTATAGAATAAAGCCGAAGGGCAAGCTCTTACGACTCTCATTGCAGACATAAGACGTTATATAATTTTTCCAGCGATAACCGTATCGATGCGGATAATACTCCCTATGGAACTAAACCCAACACCGCAAATTATAACTAGGCGAACTGAAAACTGCTCCTAAGGCGCCCATAATAATATCTCGAAGCGAAAAATGACTTGAATGCAGTGCGAGGGGTTGCAGGTTGCGATCGAAATTATACGATATTTTTATATATTAATAGTGATTGTACGTATATAGATACGTAGATAGACGACACGTTTGGCGCAGTTTGTAGTGACCCTACTTTCTTGCGCTAGCGGTCGCGGGTTCGAGTCCCGCTGGGGGCATTCATTTGTTAAACTCGGTTGTTTGTACTCCAGTCATGGGTGTTTATATTTAGGTATGTATTTAAACTTATATATGTAGTATATCAACTATCTCGTATCTGTAACACAAGCTTCCTTTGTAGCTTACCACGGAACTAGACGGCGCTGTGTGGAATAATGTCCCAACATATTTATTATTATTTATGTATACAAGATTGGTTTAAAGTTCTACTCGTATTTTGAGTATGCAAACTTTTTGTTTTAGTGAAGTTTTAACAGATTTTATTCTCGGTGAATTTATTTTCGTAGAGGGGGTGGCATTGAAAGCAGCTGCTTAGAGGACATCTTTTATTTTACGGAAGTTAGAGTTGCAAGTCACTAAATTTTGTTTTTAGTTAGGCAAGGGTATAAAATAATTACAATTTTAAAGTTTTTATATATTATATAGTTTGTAAACAGGTTAATATACAATTTCCAAACTCTTTACAGTTTTTACTATAGTTTTAAAACGAAAATATTGCCAAAGTTATTCAACTTTGTGTATATTTAAAATGAGCATTCCACGCAAAGTTTAGGGTATTTTTGGAGTTTCTTTCTAACGATGAATAACGGCGAAATTGTCCACATTTACTCTGTTTATCGTTGTAACCCACCATTAAGCAGAGTAGCAAGTTTGAAATCCCTCTTAAATGTCGGCAATATCAATATAAATTCTCATTCCGGTCGTTTTAAACGTTTGAAGAAATGAAAAAAGACTCTCAACACAAACGACTACCTGAATTACTTTAGAGTAACGAAGGGCAATGTCGTTAGAAGCGGCTCGATTTAACGGAACTCTTATCTAACGATCGAGCATTATTTCGCGAGATGGAGACCTGAAGTGAATTTGCATTATTTTTATCGTTAAAACGGCTGACACTTGATGTTCAGAAATTTCTTTGTTATAGAACAATGGACGGTGAGTTTTGAGTTTTACTAACGGGTGTTTTCGTAGACGATGGAGAAGAAAAATTACGTTTTTTTGAATAAAGTAAAGCGATATCGATGCTTCACAAGTCAGCGTTGGTATTGTGTGTTGTTAAAGTAATGGCTCTATAGAAGATTACTCGGCAGAATTAACATTAATTTATGCTTCAAGTACAGTAAATTTAACTGTGCAAAATCTTTTGGAAGATGCGAACTTTAGTAAGTCGTCATTTTGAAGAGAAAATTGTTTTGTTTTGTCACGAGTTAAAAACTTATGAGTGTTCATTATAATAATGGAGACATTTTCAAATAAATCATTCAAAATATTAATGTCATTGAAATTAAAGACTAAATGTTTATCGATGATTCAAACGAGAATGTAACCCGCTCATACCATGTAATAATTTGCAGATAGAATTTCAATTATTCTATTTGAAAGGTAAATTCCCGTTAACATTGTGTACACGATAATCCTAACAATAAGTTCATACGAAGTCTAGACGTGCAGTGACTACAATCTATTCTATTCTCACAGGATTTGGACGTTGAGTCAAAATAGATGTTATACATTCAACTAACACAGTTCAACTTATATCAATAAAGTAAATAGTACTTTCCATAGTTTTAAATAATATGCAACTAAAAAGATTTCTTCATGTTTTTGTTTTGTCTTGTAATACAAATGAAGACAGCTTTATTAGAATCGATCAAAAATATAAAGTTTCTTAGAAAATCTTGTCAAAATATATATAAATTACGTCAAACTAAATCATTATATTATTTTTACAGAAATAATATACTTACTCTATTAGCTTACTTTACCAACCGCGCTTATGACAACACTTGTTGAAACTACGTAAGCCTAAACAAATATACGCCTATGTAGACGGTATTTAGGATGATAATATTGAATCTATTAATCATGTTCGATATAAAGGAGCCATTATTGCGAGAAATTTTGAGGCAAACTCTGATTAAATGGAGGTGAAATAAGGAGTCGGCGTAATTAAAAATCTTTCAAACTCTATCGAGTAGAAATTTCTTTAGGAGCCAGTGGTCCTGTTGAAATTTAATGATAGTATGAAAAGGTATTATGATTGCCTGTGTTAATTTTGACGTTGAACTTTTTTTTTAAACTAAAGAACTATTTAAATGGATCTCTTCAAAAAAATGTCAAATTGAAAAATAGTAGCTTGTTTACTGTTTATGCTCCTTTTCTCGATTTTGTTATAAAGATTGTTATCCTCTTTAAAACATAAGGGTTTTTTTATCTTTGTGATTTTACACTTTTTGAATATAGTTCTTATGATGAAAATTTCTAATAAAAAGCACATTAAGTAATATTTATTATCTATATATGGAAAGTACAGTATTAATGAAATCAAATATTATATAAGATGTCTCAAAACATGTTCTAAAAATATACAAGCTCTGTACAAAATACGTCGAAAACACGGCTTATGTAATTACAATATTCGATTATCGTAAATTGTCGTACATTTTCATTTTAAAAGGAAAATAAATCTTTTAAGGATAAAGATTATATTGAGGGATGTGTTCAGGGGATGATTTTTCGTCATAGTCATTGAAAGTGGAGTTTTTTATACTATTGAACTTTTCACAGAGTGGACTAAATCATATTAAATAACTATATGCTTTACTTGCATGTTTTCGTAGGAATTTAGCCTAAGTATTACTTTAGCTCATGATCTATCTGTATTCTTAATTTCATCGTAATCCGTTTAGTTGTTAAGAAATAATAAAAATAAATACATTTACATTGTTAAGTTATACACATAATATGAAACTCATTAATTTTGCGAAAAAAATTTAAATAATCAAGATAAAAACTAATTTACCTTAATATCTATCCTATCTTCTATCCTATTTTTTAAGTATCGGATAAGCAAATTCAGAGTTCATCCCAGACCAACATCGTGACTGGTATTTCATATATTATTTAAACAGATACAATGTGATTTAATTTAATCCACCTGAATTCGCGGCTGAGCGTCCTAACTTGTTCATATAGGGTACTCGAACTTGTGAAAATCGCTAACTTGCTATCAAACTAGTAAACAATCGCTTCTAACATAATTTGGCCGTTATAGTGTAATGAGAGAGTGAATAGTTGATGCGAGTTTGCTACTTGCCTTGATGCTTCATTCTATACTACACGGTTATACAGAGGCTTCATGAATCGCTATTATAGTTGCGTTAACTACTGCCAGTGTAGTTACGCGTGCTTTTTATAGGCAGGTATGTTTTGTGGGTATTGATATTTTTGTTGTACTCGTATTGATTTTTTTGTACAATTTTAGTGTTAATATCGCGCAGAAATAATAATTTTCAAACAAACTGGTTTATAAAAATTTTATGGTAAAAATATATTTATTGGTAGAAATATTTAATATTAGTCCGTCTGTGACCACATCACGAGAAAAAAACTGGACAGATTTTTATGAAATTTCGTATGATAATAGCTAGATAGATAGGTTATTCGGGTCTTATATATAGAATAATAGTATAAAACAAAGTCGCTTTCTCTGTCCCTATATCCCTTTGTACGCTTAAATCTTTTAAATTACGCAACGGATTTTGATGCGGTGTTTTTAATAGATAGAGTGATTCAAGAGGAAGGTTTATATGCATAACTAGCGGATCCCGCGGCTTTGCTTGTGCTAAATCTAGGAAAAAGCCCCAGCGAAGCGAGGGCGAGTCGCTAGTATAGGATAATTTTTACTAAGAAATGTATACTAACGTTTGTAGAAACGAACCGGAGCGCAGCAAGGGTGAAATGCTAGTCTTTTAAAAACCTATAAAATAACTAATACAAATAATAATATTTAAATATTGATTCATATTTTACAGGGAAGAAGTAGAAAGAACATTATTGAGTAAGTTGGAGGCATTTTGAATAGTTTAATGCGAAATATACAGTTGAGGACAAAGTTGGTACGTGTAGTTGTCTGCGTTAAACTGAGACGACGCAATGGCAAAGTTTTGAGGACGTCCCGAAATTGATTTGCTAGATATTGAATATTATAGAGGAATGAACTAACGGTACATGAATATTTGGAAACTTGTTTACTATATGTTATTATTGTGGAGGTATGTCTTGTTATAGTAAGTTTTAACTGAAATTAAAATAAAGATAAGCTTTAATTAATACGTTTTTAATTTTTAATGTTCGCGAAGGCATGTTTGGCTCAGTTTTAAGTTGTACTTGCTGTGCCAGTAGTAACGGGTTCGAGTACCGCTAAAAGTCTCATGAAAAATAATCTATAAGTGTGCCACAGCAACGTGAGTTCGTATCTGCTAGTATAAGTATAACAATAGATACAAATTATTATATCTGAGAGATACAAGTTTTGTACAACGACTACATTTCATACTTTTTATTAAAAATAATATTACTAACCAAAATCCGTTGTAAAAATTTAGGTTAGTTTCAAAGTAAGATAATATCTAAAAATTCTAACTCTATAATTAAAATGACGGTACATGTCCGTATACATCTATTCATTCGAAACCTATCGACGTATTCAAACGTACAAGAATGTAAGACAGATTTTTCCAATACAAGGTTAAAGGAAAAAATTGACGCCCATTATATAGAGCTTTCTACGAGTTTAGTTAACCGTCGACTTTTTCGTTTATACAGCCTTTCATTCATTCGCGATACTCGCGCGGAAAAGTGTTTGTGATAAGAATCATAATATTATTTTTTATAATTACTCATCTGTATCTTAAACTAACAAATAAATATTATTACTTGTACATAAATTAAGTTTATTTCTTTATAATAGTGTGGAAAAAGTAACGGATATTTCTAGTATTAACATGATGAGATACGTATATTATATTCTTTGAACTACATAAAGCTATCATACTATGCAGTATTTGCTAAATAAAAATGTATGCACTTACGTTCGTGGTCTGGCCGGTCAAATGTAGATCTCAGCATACCTTAAAAGGAAAGAACAAATAAATACAGTGAATCATTTAAGTATACTAATTTTATAAAGAAGTAGATTTTGTTTGTTTGAATACGGAAATGTAATGCATTAGTTAGCTTTTATTGAAGAAGACCAGGCTATAATATATCATCACAATAATGTATTAATATTGTCTTTATATCTATTCCATACTGACCGTCAAAACGTACCTATTGAAGAACACGAGCGAAGCTACAGTTAAAAACAAAATCAAAATATTATATTCAGCATAAAAATTATTACAATTTCATACTGAACGTCATGAGTCTACCACCAGTTCGGAAAGAAGAAACCTCTGACCTCAGAAGAACTGGCGAAAGAAACTCAGCGGGTTAGTAGCTAGTTACAAAAAATCCATGTCAACTTTAATTTTAATATTTTATTTTTACAAAGTATTAAAATTAAAGTTGATATGGATTAATGTAAAAATCTTTCGTATAATATTTACGGTATATTTTTAAACTTCATTACTTACAGGTACAATTCAAAAGACCGAAAAAAGTATATCTCATACTTTACATATTTATTGTCACTAGATCTTAAAAGGCACTGTAAAATTTCCGTGTTCTCATTCAAATAAAACAAGTAATTAGTTTGTTTAGCGATGTGTTCCACCGGCCTGCGCGTTAATTGCCTGCTCGATAGACTGCGGGCTGTGGGACGGCGTTTGAAACACTTAGCACTTTGTGTATTGTTATATTGATATGTTACTATTTTTATTGTTCATGAGTTTATAGAACCTATAAATATAGATAATATTTTTTTTTACGTAGTGCTTACTCGATAGAAAATGAGCCCTTTTCAAATCAAATCAAAATCAAATCAAATCAAAATATTCTTTATTCAAATAGACTTTTACAAGCTCTTTTGAATCGTCATTTTTACATTAATAAAATTAAATGTCAGTCTGTAAGTCTGTGAGTAAGCTACCACCGGCTCGGAAAGCTGTTCTGCTGAGAAGAACCGGCGAGAAACTCAACAGTTGCTCTTTTCAAAAAAATTATTTGGTAACAATATTGTATTACAATTTATCTATTTATCCTACGTGAGACACAATCAGTCACTAATCCCACACATTTACATCTACTAGGTATTCCGTGATGGTGTAATAAGCCTTATTCAGTAGCGTATTTTTAATTTTAGATTTATATTGACTGTGGAATTTTATTATACATGCGTACACCTTGCCCCATAAATGACCTATTTACTTTTTGTAGGCGAAAACTGGGTGTTACAAGTTTATTCTTATTTCTTGTATTTATACCGTGTTTGTCGCAGTGCCTTGAGTAGCTATTAACGTTTTGACGAACAAACATGATGTTACAATATATTTGATTTTCCGCGTCTGTCGCATTGTATATGTACAATGTACATGTACAATGTACATATCTATAATAATAAATATAAAAATTACTTAAAAAAGTTCACCAAGAGAGTAAATTTTTGAAACGATTTTTAGATATAAGACAATGACAAGAATGAAAAATTAGGTAGCTTCAACGATGTTGTTTTACTATAAAGTTGTTACTATAAATTATTTTAAAGTTATTTTATGTCTATGTTTTACTAATAATTTACATGGAAGAAAAATGTACGCGACTGTACCCGTTCCGTTTACTATTACTCTTTAGAATATCCGGCTCAATAGACTCTAATACTTTGAATAAATAGTGCAAGAATGAATGAAATATAAAGCACGTATTAAATGTAGAATATTTTATACAGAACTACATTTTAAATATAATAAATTTTTGTAATGAAGTAATAGTGACTAGTTTTCTACACTATGTATTGAATTCAATGTTTTATAGTAATATTTTTCTATATATTCATAATATATAGCATCTGTTGTAGGAATTTGTGATTTTCTTAGAGCCCATTTTATCCTAGCTTAGCCTTCTTCAGATATAAAGGATTTACAAGTACGACGTAAAAGGTTCCTAGAAGGCACTGTTGTGTAAACTGTAGCATTAAATATTACTTAATATTAAAGCCGTACATCTCGAAACCAGGTTTTTTCTTGAAAATGATATAGGAACCTAAGGACTTAAAACATATTATGAAAAAAAATAAATAAAAAAAAACATATAGTAGAGTCTTCTTTTTCCAATGTCGGTTAATCTCATTACTCTCCTTTTGGATCATTCGGGAAGAAAACAATTATAACAAAGTACGTATAAACTATTCACGAAGCATTCCCAATACGAATAAGGAATTGGTTCGCATTGCCGCGACAATAGTTACCGCTGTCTCTTCAATAACAAAATCTCTATATAGATAGGTCGTCACGAGTGCTTTTTTAGCAAAATAAATACGAATATATTTTTTATTTGCAAAGTAAATTTTCCGTATTCCCGAACTGGAAACCCTCTGGCGTCATATTATGGTATTTTTCTATGAGATACAAATTGTGAATAGATACTAAATAGAGTTTGTATAGTTAGATTATTTTTCTTACTGACAGAATGCCTTGTAAAAATAATATAAATATAAAATATGTTTTGTTTGTTTGTATTAATATTAAGCTTTATTTAATGTAAGTGATATTAAAATCCGTCTCTGAACTATATTTAAATTGCACTAGCGACTTCTCGTACGGTACGTCCCAGTAAAAATATCCTATGAGGTTATAGGTATGTTACTCATAGATTTACGAGATTATAAATAAACTAGCGACTCACCCTCGCTTCGCTTGGGTTCTTCGTTCGTCGTTCGTCATTTATATACATATAAACCTTCCTCTTGAATCACTCTATCTATAAAAATAAACCGCTTCAAAATCCGTTGCGTAGTTTTAAAGATCTTAACATATATAGGGGACAGACAGACAGCGGGAAGCGACTTTGTTCTATACTATATAGCGATATGTATATTAGTAGTTAGGACATTGTTTGACTTTCAATGTTCGATTTTTGGTTCTCAAAAGCTTTGACACCAATCATGGTCAATTTTATTGGCCTTCTAATATGCAATCATATAAGAACAGAATTTTGATAGATAGAGCTAACTAAAAAAAGGTAGTAGTAGTACAATGCAGGTAAAAATCTGAGTTAAACAAAAACTTATCTCTTTATAGCATTCGTGACGGCAACTTCCGAGACACGTGCGACGCGTCACGACCGCGGGTCACGATTTGTCGTCGATTGTAAAGGATTATTTATCGACGGCTGTCACGCTGTGACGGGATAACATGCCGCGAATGTTGACCCATTTGTATGACTTATTTCTATTCTTCGCTAATCAATTGTTCTAGCTTTGCTTATATCCTAACTTTACGCGTGTCTTTAGAAACTGCAAAAGGTCAATGAAAAATTTGAATAACGGAATCAAAAGTAACTTATGTTTACTTCTATACTAGATAAATTTTTTTTTGGATCTAAAAGATAAAAGAAGAGAGAGTGTGAGCTAGTATGTAAGTTATTTTTATCGTTATAATACCTCATGACTAATGAGCCGGCAATACTGGTAGGATTTGTATGAAATTTTATTTTTAAAAATCGTATTAATAATATATTTTATCTTTTTAACCACAATTTCGAAATTGAGTGCTAACTAGTAACTATCAATTGGAAACAAAGAAATTAAAATGACCAAATACAACGTAGTTCACAATGTCACTATAATACTTCACTTTATACTAGGGAAGAATTCAAAACAGTAGGTATGTGTTTTCTTCATATCATTGAACATCCATTTTTAATAAAATCCGATTAATAATAGTCTATCTTTATCTGATTACCAATAGTCTAGTATAGTATTAACAGTCAATTTCATGATCCAATTAACAATAGTCTTTCTTTATACTAAATTTTCACCGTAAAGTAATAACAGAAACTTTCCTAATTATTAAGTAGTCAAAGTTTTAGTAGCTTTTTCCCATGTTTCCAGACAGACAGACAAAAATTAAAAAAATAGACTGCTTTTGTATCGGGAATAATTGTAAATGATTATTTTATTTAAATTTTCTAAAAGTATTGTATAGAGTACATATTGCAGTTCCATTCCAATTCCAGTAATGACAGAATAAGAACGACTTGTAACTAATTTAAAGATGAAAAACGATAAGAAATTAAAAAAATACGTATTAAAGTCTTAAAATACGTACTTTTACAATATAAGTATGGATTACATCACAGTAAATAAATAGCATCAGTTTCTTAAATAGCAGGCTGCAATTAAAATGGACGTCCCGCTATCTCTGGCTCCTTAGTAGTTTTCTTTATATGGAGTTAACGTTTATCCTCAATGTCTTGTACTGTAAACCTACAGCTGTACTACGAAGCGAAGCGATATCTTTATATCTTACGTCAAAACAGTATTTTTTTATTTAACTATATGCCTATTAAGCTATGTAGCTAAATATGAATTTTCCTTTTTCACGCCATTTTTATTGTTATAGGTACAGATATGTACATGAAAATGATTTTCAATAACATCGTTACTATGAAAACGGTGATTTCTTTTATGTTTTTCAATAAATAAAAGTTGTCGCCTGTTTTAAACGTAAAAAACAATAAATTAGAACACACGAAAAAGTAGATTAGTATTATAACATTGATGTTTATTTGTATTTTATTTCTTAATACTGTGTAGTGAAACTTCAGCCTAAGAACAACGCCTCCAAGCTTTTTGTTTTACTTACAAGGTATATTTTGCCCACTCGGACTTTCCCTCTTTGGTGGTACAATTAAAACTGTGATTATTTTTACAATAATAAGAATCTCTTATTATTATAGGAAAAAATATATTAAAACAAGTGTTCGGTGATATTTTAAACTTAAAGAAAGCTTAGCTTGAAAGTAGCTTTTTATCCCGGAAAAAAATTAGTCCATAGCATAAGATAATATTTATATGAAATAAATACATTTTGATAGATAACTGGTTACTCGGGTCAACATACACGATACTTTTGCTGCAGTAAAAACAAAATAAAACATCAAAATATTTGCCTTTCTCTACATCACTGAAAATAACTTTATTCTCAACATAGCTTCATGTTAGTACTAGTGACATCGCTGACGCTTCCAAGGTTTTTTCGTCTAAGGATTTTCTCATAAAATATAAGTTAGCGCATCCAAAGGATATTACTTTTATAGATTACAATCTCATATAACCCTTTGGAGGGTTGGAAAAACTTGTTTAGGGAAAAACCAGTTTAGTGTGTACTAAAATAACTTTATACCAGATTTACGTAATATGTAAACGAAGTTTATTCTATGAACTTTGCGAAATTTGCATATAGCATTCAAAATTACTATCTATTTTTTATGTTACTTGGCCTTACGTGGCACGAGTACTTTTACTGGTGAAACAGTTATAAGAATCTTTTTCGAAGGTGTTTCACTCCTAAAGAATATCCGTATTATTTTTCACAGTTAGATATACTAATATCATAAAGGTTTATATTTGACCTTATCTTAGGAACTATTGAATTGAAATGAAAAATCCTTTTAATGTTGGATAGCCCGTTTATCGAGACTATATATATAACATCACCATTGGTATAATAATATATACAATCTAAAAATTTGGTATCCGGTCCTTAAAAGGCGGGGGGAGCCGCGGGAAATTGCTAATAAATACATAAATATTATATACCTACATATAAATAGAAGAATATCTCTAGATTTTTAGTTTCGAATATAGTTACACAAAGCAAGTTAAAAATCGTTTTAAAAGACCACCTGTTTTCAAGTAGCCTATTAAATATAAGCAGAAAAGTGCAGTGTAGATTATACGATATAGGCTCGCCGACAATTGTACCGAGGTATGACTCGCCATATAAGGATTGAAACAGGCTACCATACTTAGTCACTACCAAATGCGAACAGCGAGTGAACGAGTTAAGTGACAAGTTTCGAAACGAATAAGTTTGTTTTTATTATCATGCCATAGGGAATAGTATTTTGTAGAAGAAAGCCTACAGTTTGTAGTGAAGTTTTTTAATTCTTTGTACTTTCCTATTTGAGCTTTTGGTTCTTGGAAACTGGTCACGTTGTTTTCCTTAGTTTAAACACTAGAAGGACTTTGTTTTCTTTGACCAACTTCGAAAAGAATGATAATTAAGTCTATATTTCTGACACATTTCTCGTTTGAGGTTGCCAACTTTGGAAACGTGAATCAATTTTCATAGTTATTTTTAGGGTGATCTTAAATTAATTAGTTTTTTGTATTAGATGACAGTAATACTTCACGTTTTACCTTAGGATTTCAACAAAAATAGTATTAGTTGTATAATAATCATTATATAATAATTTTCAGCCAAAATTGAACACAACGTATTTCTGTTTCGAATCAGCAAATAATTGTATATGCGTGTTACAATTATATAAATCAAACAATTTAGATATGCTAATATAATTTAAAGAAATCCGCTCTAGGTAGCAATGCTGTATATATGGATATAAAAATACATGGGTATTTTTTGGTCGTATTATACTTATATCATAGAATATATAATATACTTATATCTATGATTGTTATATCTAACTACGCACTGTTAGATACCAACCTTGTGCTCACAGAATGAAATTAAGACAGTGAAATGTTATTATAAATTTCCAAAACAATAAAAACCTAATTAAAATACAAAGAAAGCTCGTAAAACACAGTAAAAAGTTAAAAATAATGTGTTAAACCATGACTTTTCCTCCCTTGTGTTATATAATAAATGACTATCACCAAAATTAAACGTGAAAGCTCTCAACTAGTAGTATAAACAAAAGCTAACATGTAAGCTCGTTAAAAATATTAACTGCTATATAATTATTCTAAAATATTCCCAGAATGAGTGATTGCTTTTTTCACCATTAGGCACATACCACCTGCTAAGTGGCGGGTCATTTATCTCCGTCTCTGATAACAGGGGTTAAGTGAAACGTTCGCTCGAATTTTACATATATAGTGTATGTCGGGATTGAATTAAAAGCAATTTTCTGATAAGATGTTAAGAATTTTGCGGTGTGAGATGTTCTTTTGAAATCAAATTCGTGATGTGTAAGAGATTAGGTTGTCTCGTTAAATAAGAAACGTAGGAGTTGTTATTCGGAATATTTTTTTCATGTCTTTAAATAAAGTTAATAGACTGTCTGCGATTTCAAAATAGGTACTAGACGTAGTGATTTGAATCATGTATTCAGATATTTTTATCGTCTCACTGCTAGGCATGAGTTTTGTAATACGAAGGAATAAGGCCATAGTCCACCACGCAGGTTGGCGGATGTACACGTGTGATTTCGACCACTTACTAAGTTCTCTCAGACATGCAGGTTTACTCACGATGTTTTATTTCACTTGCAAATGAGACATATATAATTTTGATGAACCAGATTTGAACCTGCTTCACTCAGTTTGCCAAAAAAGCGCGTTATTATTAGGCAACCACTGCATGTACTGTATATGAATAATACAATTGCTAAATCATTTTTATTTGTATGTTTGTTTGTACATATTGTTACGAATGGCTAAAAACAGCTATATTAGAAAATGTCGTTACGCTAAGTAAGCAATTTATATACTTATATATATATATATATATAAATCTCGCGAATCATCTTGTCCCAAGTATGGGGAAATTTGGCTGCGCTCTTGTATCCACCGGTCTATTGTATCCGTATTCCGGATACAATATTAACCAACCCTGATTTTTTGTCCAAAGGTTTGTTTCGATGTTTGAAATGACTGGGCGAAAAATTGGCTTGGAGACAAATTTCTTCGTAGGGTGATTTTTGGCGAATATCGTAGTTCAGCCATCGGCCGCGCGAAATTTGGAGGGTGCTCGCGAGCCGCGTATATTTTGCCCCGTATATTTCGCTTTTAATTTATCGATTTTATTGTGTCCCACTTACGAATCATGGGGCCGCACTGGGTTGACGGGTAAAGGCGGAGCGGGGTGGTGCGGGGGTGTGTTTCCGTGTTTATAATATTTGTAAACTACGTATATTTCGATTTTAATTTGTCGATTTTATTGTGTCTCACTGACTACTGAGGGGGCCACTCTGGGTGCACGGGCGGAAACTTGGCTCGGACACAAATTTATTCCTAGGGTGATTTTTGGCGAATATCGTAGTTCAGCCATCGGCCGCGCGAAATTTGGAGGGTGCTCGCGAGCCGCGTATATTTTGCTTTTAATTTATCGATTTTATTGTGTCCCACTTACGAATTATGGGGCCGCACTGGGTTGACGGGTAAAGGCGGAGCGGGGTGGTGCGGGGGTGCGTTTCCGTGTTTATAATATTTGTAAACTACGTATATTTCGCATTTACTTTGTCGATTTTATTGTGTCTCACTGACTACTGAGGGGGCCACTCTGGGTGCACGGGTAAAGGCGGAGCGGCATGCGCGTTTTGTGTTTAATATATTTGTTAGCTCATATTTCACAAGTAGTGTTCAGACAATACTTTTAACCGACTTCAAAAAAGATGAAATTATATGTTCTTATTACGTTTCTGACATTATATTTAATAAAGCTTTTCATAAAATATTTTAATTTAAACTATTATTACGTCAATATTTTAAAACATCAATAATATGATTTTTATATTAAAAGGCCTAAAAATATCAATAATAATATTAAAGTAGCAATTAAGTAAAGCAATACAATTACCGCCGCAACTACGGTAGTCACACTTGCTATGTCCTTGACCCCTATGTCGGCATTTCTTTGGCGAACGCGGTTTATGTTTTTTAAGGAGTGTTCTTTATATTGATAAACAATTCAAGCGAGTAAACCGCACTAATATTATTTTAAAAACAATCTAACGTAACGTATAATACAAACAAATATTATATGAGAACATAATAACCAAATATGTACATAAATTATATATTTATTTCAAGTTAGTATAGTTAGTATAGTTTTAAACGCTTTTGTATTAAAGTATAATTTGGCGCACAGAACTCGTGACGAAAATATTACACGGTTAGTACGACATTTATTTCATTTCAATATAGTTTTAAATGCTATTGCCTTAGAGCATAATTTGGCGCACACAACTCGTGACGAAAATATTACATGGTTAGCACGACATTTATTTCATTTCAATATAGTTTTAAAAATGAATGTTTTAGAGCATAATTTGGCGGACAAATATCTTAAAAAGAAGAAAAAAAATACCTATAATTTAATACGTAATATATTTATTTCATTCCAACATAGTATTAAATGCTATTGTCTTAGAGCATAATTTGACTCGTAACAACAATACTATACGGCTAGCACAAAGTGTCAAGCGCGGTAGTTGTGGTCCATATTGATTACATTCTCTTTGTTGTGGTCGTATTATATGTAATAAAAATTATGTTAAAATATAAAGAACATCCTTAAAAATGTTTTTCTAATTTCTATTTCTTTTCTTCAGTTGACTTAAAAGTTTTGAAGTGCTTGCACGCACATAAGAATATATAAAAGGGCTAATTTTAATAAATCGATGAATTACAATCCAAAGACATGAATGATACACAAAAACGGTAAGCCACAATTATACCTACTACGTCTTATCGCGGCATTTCTATGAAGAAGGATTTAAGCAAGAAATACATTTTTATTGATTTTGACTTCTTGTAGGCGTTGTTATTTTAAAAAAAGATTGTTACAATAAATTATTATTTTATTTACTAATCATGTTAATTTAAAAAATAAATATGTAGAAGAGAAAGAATAGCTTGTGTAAAATCGTGATTGTGAGACACGAGGCAGAAAAATTTACGCGCTTATAGGGTGGCCCACAGAGCCATTAGAGGTCGTGGGTTCGAATCCCGGTTGAATTACATTTTTCTAATTTACTGTTGCTGTTAATTTAGTTAAATTAATGTTAAGTTTAATATCACCAACGGAACCGTATAACATAATACCTCACAAGCAATTCATTTTCTTTTCTCGAAAAATGGATTCCCGCCAAAACCAACCGTTTCATAAAAAGTGGAAAAAGTGACGATTTTAAAACTTTAAAGTGACTATATAGGTGTAAAAAGCACAGACTATTTTAAATCTTCAAAATCGAACAATTTGAACCTAATTTGGCATAAAAACTGTAATTTTGTGAGTGACCGATTTTGTTTTTCGTGGACGCTGCTCGATTAAGATGTACGACATATGCTTCTAAATAGTGCATTCTAAAGTGCTCATTGACCTCCACCTATGACCAAAAAACTAAATTTTTTGGACTCCACTAAGTGCGCTAAAAAGGCAAAAAAACAATTCCAGCAAAATTGCTCTTTTCGCCGTCGGTAAACTTAGACGGTCACGACAGACATCAGAGGAAAACCCATAACAATAGGATCACAAAAAGCGAAATCCCATCAAAATAGCTCCAGTAGTTTCGGAGTTATCTAACATACAAAATTTTGAAAATTGAAACCTAACTTTGGACCTAAATAACTAAGAATCTAGATCGATGCCCCACCCTGGAACTTATAAGACCCAACGGAGCAACTCTTCTTCTTTCCAGAGAAGAAAACAGCACTCAAATCCGTTCAGTGGATCCGGAGATATCGGACTAGATATAAGTTAAGGTACTAAAATGACATGTAAAATTATAGTTTAAAAATTGTTTACGTAAATATTTTACAGATATCGACATACATATTAGATTCTTTGGATATCCTTGTAACTTTTATATTAAATAAAGTCAATTTTGTTAAAAAATTAAAATTAAAAAAAGTAGTAGTAGAATAAGTAATTAATTAAACTAAATCAGTAAAATTAGTATAATTATTTTTTTTTTATAAAACCGAGATTTTGTATAGAAAAATAATATGAATAATAAAATTCAACGAACAAAATTTGTACAATATTTTTCATATTAGTTGATGGGAGGAGCTAAAAGTGCCAAGACATAGGATTATTATCCTATTTATTTTACTTGAAAAATTAAGACTTGCGAAGTTTTCAGTTTTAAATATTAAGTTTAGATATAAGAATTATTATTTCATATTTTGTGTATAGGTATATTATCTGGAACGGGAATCGAACCCGTTACCTGTTTTTCGAAAAAATATGTTTCTTTTAATTCATATCTTTCAATCGTGATCGTAGAGTATACCCTTACCAATACCCCCCCCCCCCTACCTTTACTTCAAAAATTTCAAATTCAGCACGTGCACCCCACACTCCAATTCTAACACCTTCCCAAAACTCGACCCCGCCAATCTTCCCACGAAAACCGACCCCCCCCCCCCCCAATTTTACCTCACCCCCTTGGACAAAATCGTGTATTACTCCTAAACTACTCAACGGATTTTTATAATATTGGTGTCAGGTAAAAGGGCTTTAGGAGCCGCACCCAATTTTTTAACTTGTCTTCTATTTTTAGCTATTACTCCGTAATCCATTGTCCGATTTTGATGTAAGTTTTTGTTTGAAAGGTGACAAAGTCCTCTTTGATGATAAAAGAGCTGCAGCGCTGTTATTTTTAAGTTAAGTGCTAGTTATTTAGTTGCGGTGAAATTTGTTAAAAATGCAAGCGCTGTAAGCGCTTAAAGCGCTGCAGCGCTGTTATTATTTTCTTTAAATTAAAATTGTTAAAAATGCAAGCGCTTTTCATTCAAAATTGAGTCACAATATTCCATCCCAACAAACACACATTGCAATTTGCAAGTTAGATAAAAGATTGTAATTTAACTTTGATTTTTATTAAAATAAAATTCCGTGCGCAAATCAAATACCTAGATTATTTCTTTACGGTGCCTTCCTACAATTATTATCGATTCAAAGATCTAAAAAGAGAGAAGAGAATATAAGAGATTTAAAAAATAATACGATATAACGATTAAATGTAACCATGCTTATAGAACAAAACGAAATCACATTCGTTTTTCGAAAATATTTTAATTGTTGCAATTAAATATCCATACAGAGTAATGAAATTGATGGCATACCAAAGGTAACCTTTATCCTCATTACTTTTCTTTTGATTATAATTAAAGAATAAATATATCTTATAAAAATAGTTTTGCCGTTTGTTATATTTTCACCTACTAGTCCTAGTCGTCGTGCTCACGCACACATTTACATGTTTCGCTATAGACTACGTCGACACACCAATACGTCCCGCGCCGCGCCGCGCTTGTTCCCGCGCAAATCGCAATACTTGATGAGAAAGCATGACTAGCCGTTTAACATTTGCGAATATGTAGTTAGAATGTGTATTGCGTGCCGTCATTAGGAGTGTTCGTTATATTAGATAACTGAAAAAATACCCTATTATTAATTAATAATCAAATCGCCTATTATATATAATACCTCAGGCAAGCGTTAATTTTTAAAATTATTTTTATTGCATATAATACGACCACAACTGCCGCGCTCGACATTTCGTGCTAGCCGTATAATATTTTTGTCACGAGTCGTGTGCGCCAAATTATGCTCTAAGACAATAGCATTTAAAACTATATTGAAATGAAATAAATGTATAACTTCATAAATATGTAATTGGTTATTTTATGACGTGTCATACCATAGATACGACTCGAGCCATTCGAGTGAACTACTTACTACTTAGTACTTACATTCCTTACAACTCGAGTCAGAATTTATCACTCGAGCTGATTTTCGATTAGTTTATATTATATAAAATTTTTAAATAGGTAGGTATATGAAATAAAATGTAAGTATTACGACTAATTAAGTTTCCATGTAAAAGTACAATTTAATTTCAAATAAGAAATTATCAGTTTTTATAGTTCAAAATGAACTTCACTTATTTAAAAATTCAATTTGTTTTTGATTAAGTATCAGTAATTAAATAATAATTAGACTTTTGCTGTAAACTTACAACTAAATATTTCTTATAATAACTAATTTTAGCGTTTAACTGATCTATTCGGCCCGCTGAGTTCCCTCGACAACTCGAGTGCAAACGAACTCGAGTCAAACTTGTTTTCACTCGTATTAATGAGTTTAACAAATTCACTCGAATAAGAATAAACAAAAATGATGAATTAAATTATTTAAAACTCAATGCTTTTACAATAGTTTTAGTTAGTTTATATTGTATTATTTAACAATATAGTAAGCCATGTTTAAAACAAACGATATTAAAAATATCAACTTTTTTAATATAGAACATATGAGATTATAACATCGTATTTATACTGTAAAAATGTGAGAAATTCAATTACTTTTTAAATTTTAAATTATCGTTATAAATTAGTATTTTGCAATTAAAAAATATTTGAAACCTAGATTAATACTATCCGAATAACAGCATAACAAGGTGAAAATATGCTTAACTTGAAAATGATTTTCGTACCTATTACCTACGTTTTTATTAGCAATTTGTCGATCGCCGGCCCCTTAAGGAAAATAATAATATTTATAAAATATTTAGGTATTTGAACTATTATTACTTCAATTTTTTTTAATATTAAAAGGCCTAAAATTACCAAAAATAAAATTAAAGTTGCAATTAATATGTCGATTGTCGGCATTCCTTTGACAAAGGCGGCTCTGCTTATGACTTACCTATGTTTTTGTCTTTACTACTTTAGTTGACTTTAAAGCGTTGAAGTTGGAGCACGTACATGAGACAAAGGACTGATTTTAATGAATCTGTGTAATAGTTGTGAAAGTGTCATACTGTATTAGTCTTTAATGCTTACTATGGTATTTGCATTTGGTACCTAGACAGTCTTCAATAAACCAAGCGGTTCGTTAATATCCATCCTGGCCGCTAGTGGTTGCCATTGCCAAGGTTCGAAGACATATTTCAACAGTGACAACCGTTTAATTAACGGGAGATGATATAAAACGAAGCTACAGCATCAGGAGCTCTGCGTACGTAAAATAAAATGTGTGCAGGCGGTATCAACGGCTATGTACCGCTTCGCGTACCTACTACTAGGATTTGAGGAACTTATTGATAGAGGAAGGCCAATGCCCAGTCCCTTCGCCTACTCGTACCCCTAACAAGACTTGCTTCGATTGTTCAGTGTGTGTAGTTACGAGATACAGTTTGCTGTATTTAATTGATATTTGAAATCAAAACTCTAGTGCGTATGTACCTACTTAGTTTTAAATTTTATGTATGGATATTGGATTGTGGTCTGTGTCATACATACAATAATTTTGTTTTATGCTCGTAGGTATCGTAAATGTCCTTGTAATTTTAACTTATATATTATAAAGAGGAAAGATTTTATTGTTGTTTGTTTGAATAGAATAGGCTCTGAAACTACTGGACCGATTAAAAAAAATTACCATTAGAATTACTTATGTATTAGGTGGATCACCGATATTCGTGTAGAATTAAAAACTTGTGAGTACATTCTAGGTACATAACAGTTTGAATGTATTTTATTACTAGCGACTCGCCCTCGCTTCGCTCGGGCTCTTCCCTAGATTTAGCACAGGTAAAGCCGCGGGATCTGCTAGTTATGCATATAAACCTTCCTCTTGAATCACTCTATTAAAAAAAACCGCATCAAAATCCGTTGCGTAGTTTTAAAGATTTAAGCGCACATAGGGATATAGGGATATAGGGACAGAAAAGGCGACTTTGTTTTATACTATGTAGTGATGATAATTAGGTATTATGGTTGATAGGTATCTATCTACACTATCTACATTCTACACCAATATTATGAACAGGAAAGATTTTATTGTTGTTTGTTTGAATAGAATAGGCTCCGAAACTACTGGACCGATTAAAAAAATTTTTACCATTAGAATCCTACATTATCCCTGATGAACATAGGCTATATTTAATACTAGCCTTTCCCGCGGCTTCGCTCGCGTTCTAAAGACGAATCAAAATACCTCGCAGAGATACCGGCGCCCCTCCCCCCTCACGACCGCCCGCCTTGCACGCGGTAATCATTATTTTGTTGCGAAGTTATGTTAAATCTATACTTATATTATAAAGAGGAAAGGTTTGTATGTAAGTATGTTTGTAACGAATTGGCTTAAAAATACTGGACCGATTTAAAAATTCTTTCACTATTTGAATGCTACATTATCACTGATATCACAGCGAGTGATCGAATGAAGTTTAGCTTTAGTAGCGATTAAAAAAATGAACGACGCCGCGCGTAATTATTGTTATTTATAAGAATGTTTGCGAAAATAAATTAAACATTGTTTTGTTTAAAGTATGTAACAAGATATTGTGATAGATTGTAATTTCTAGTGAATGTTATTCAATATTGCATCATTCAATTAAATCATTTTATAATATAACTTTGTGTATTATTTTAATGACTGTTTGTGTGAATTGATGGAGGTTTAAAAATATTTTATTTTATCTTGTAATTTGTAA